>CM053789.1:537265586-538618086 GCA_028749045.1 Cupressus sempervirens
AGAGCGAGAAAGTAAAAGCCAAATGTTACATCATGCTAATCACTAGCATTGAAAAGGGAGTAAGGTTGTATTCTAAAATCACTTGGTTTTTGCCTATGGGCTCAAATTTTTTCTAATTCAAGCATACAACTCTCAGTTCTACATATGCACCTAAGTTAGATGGATAAAGCTTGAATGAGGCCTATAATACCATCCTATGGCCCCAAATCTAGACTAATCATCAAGCTTATAGATCTTAACTCAAATATGTGGACCTTAATATATAAAAAATGAATACCTATATCAGGCCCCTAAATTGTAAAAGTATGACCTATAGATATAACATATGACCTTCATACTAATGAAGACCTAAATCTTTATGTAGACATAATTGGATAGGCCCTAATCACTAATATGGGTCCTTAAAATCAATAACTATAGCCCTAAGTTCAAATGCATGATTCATAAATTTAAATGCAATGCCCTATTTTGGGCATATAGTCTCAAATTCAATATTTTTGATCTTAAATCTTATAAGGTAAGCCCTAACTCTGATTGTATGGAGCTTAACAATGGAGCCAAAAATTCAATATGGAAGGACATGGATTTAATGGAAATGGATTCAAATTCATTAATGAAGGAGGCATGAAGGTCCAAGTGGGCATAAATGAAGAGATTCCACCTTTGGGGTCCAACCACTATAGAATTTGGGGGTTCAGACCATTTCAACACCCAACTCAAACTCAATTTCCCAATATGTTATAGGTTGAACTCACAGTAGTTTGTCCTATATGGTAATGTTTAAAACACATGAGAATGTTCAAGAAATGTTATAAAACAAAATAATGTCATAGAACTCACATTAATGTTAGAGAAAAAAAATTCACTACTATGGGTGGGGGGATGAATAAGTAAGTGAATAAACCTAGTTCAAACATTCAAGTTAATTCAAACTTTAAGTAGTTGCTTCTAGGTGATTTTTTCAAAATAAAATATAAAATCAATATTAAGAAACCATATAACAATGCACAATAATCAAAGCACAAGAATGTGATGTAGAAACCCAATGCAAGAGAAAACAACAATAAGAAATATTGCTAGGATCTACTGTCCTAATCTAGCCTTACAATCCAACCTCACAAATTTAAGTCAATTAAAAATTCAAGGGCTCCAAATACATAGGATCATCAAGTCCCTGTCTTTGAGAAATACATCTTTTTACATATAATAATTCTTAAGCACCAACTTTTCTCTCAAACAATCTGAGAAACAACTCAATTAGAAGAGACAAATAATAGATAAGTATATCTGAGAAACAACTCAATTACAAGAAACAACTAATAGATATCTCTTCATCTATATATGTCATGCAATTTTTTGTGTATGTAAATGTAAAATGATTAAATACTGATATGCTTGATGATTTCTCTTCAAATACAACTTCTCTTAAAATATAGAACCAATCCCAGTCAAGCACATATATATTAATATATGAAAATATGAAAAAATTTAGCAATTTTGTTATGTAGAAGAAATCTAGAATTGTGAGCAACTTTAGTACTTCTATCATGTAGCAGATATCTGAATATGCAAGAGATATAAGAAATCAAGATTAGCTTTCAATGTTGAATTTAACTTTCTAATCTTCATGCAAGTTTCCTGAACAAAATTTGAAGAAAAATGATCAGTGAATGATTTTCATTCTACACTAAACCTATTTGAAAACTCTCGTCTATGCATAGGGAATCGATCTTGGCTTTATCAAAGAAAACTACATTTGTTGAATAGTCTTCCAAGCCCTTATACAGGTTGTTTTTGTACACAACCTTTAATCATTGCATTAGATTTCCTCTCAAAGCTCCCATCTAATGTCTTCCACATGATCAGCTCCCTTTGCAACATTCCATCCAATAGTTGATGTGCCTTCTATATTTCTACATTTTGCATGCGTATTTGAAGGATCCTATTTGCTGCATTTAAAACTTGCAATTGCTACATATAAAACTTATATTTTCTACTATTTGTTACACATAGAAATTTTAATAGCAGTGCATAGTAATATTTACTTGAAAGTATAAGTCCTTTAGAACATAAATTTATCCTTAATAAGACTTCATTAGTTTTCTAGTTTTCTAAGTATGATCGATTCTTTATTACTTACACCTCTTATCCTTTATTTTGTTTTAAGAATCTGGAAGTAAATTCTAACATAGCAGCTCTCTCTATTAGATAAAGATAATTTAATATTACTTTAAAGTAGTAATGTCTTTTCTTCAGGTACTCTCAAAATAAAAAGAGATCTAGCCTTAAACTTGAAATTTAAGGATTAGTTATTATTTAATTAATCTTTTCTATTTTTTGGTATGATATTTTATTTAGATAGTATTTATATTTATTTAGTAAAAAAATATTGATAAATATATGTGAGATTTAAATTACTTATAAATTTTACTTATAGATTTATAGAAATATTTATTAATAATTTATCATTTGATTTTATGTTACTTCTATATATAATAGTAGATATATGAAACTAAGACTTCCACATATGATCTTTAATTTTATTAGGTTGAAAAGATAACACAGTACATATATTCTTTGTGGCTAAAAGTGGACTAATAAGAAATGATTTGGTTACCCACTTGGACCATATCTTTTATGGTTGAAAATAGTTTTATTTAGTTAATCTATAAGATAAGAAAATTAGGTATGAGATGACAAATGTTTTGTAAATTTTAGTTAAAGTTCTTATTAGATGTTGAGTTAGGTTGTTGAATGATTAAAGTAACTATAATTTTTGTTTTTCTTCTTTTTTTCTTTAGTCTATTTGTAGTTTATAATGTAGTTCACATATAATTTGAAATAATAGATTAATTTATTTAATAAAATAAGCTATGTAGAGATTCATTTTAATAAGTATGAACCTCTAGATTATTTTCATTAAATTAAGGGAGGATTGAGATTAAGATAATTGCATCAAGATCGGATTATATTCTTGAAGTTTTTGGGGTGAATCTTTATAAATTGTCAATAAATTGTCAATTGATGTGATGAATCTGAATTATTTATGCTATAGTAAAAGATACTTAGTATACATTTGATAATTATAAATTACCATCCTTGTTTAGTTTTAGTTATCTGTAGAGCTTAGTGTTACTTTTTTTAGTAATCATATATCTAATGAAATATATTTTATTATTTTTTAAAGCCATTAATTTGATACTTATTTAGGAGAAAGTAGTAGTGTTATACCCACTCTATGCTATTCTTATGATGTATTCATTGGGTTTTATATAGTCTTCAAAGTGAGGCAATATGATAATGAGTTACAGATATTGTGTATTCTTGTGTTATTGTTCCATGGATGTTTTTTTTCCAATTTTAATATTATCATGTACATTTTCAATAACCATTAAGAAATAACAAAAAACATGTACTAGACAAATTTATTGCAAAGTACGAGATAAGAGCTTCAGCAACAAATAATTAATGGTGGGAGAAAGAATTGTTAATGTTTAACTTTTAATTTTTTAAATGGACATGAATCTTGCATAATTTGAATTGTAACTATTTTGATTGATTTCTCCACTAGTGTTTAGGTAGAATTATGATTAATTGAATTGTTGCTCTTGTTTATTTGACTTGTAACTATTTTAATTTGTTGTTTTATAGGCATTTTTTGATTAATTGAATTGTTGCTCTTGTTTATTTGACAATTTTTTTCTTTTATATTTTAAAGGGTGCTAGCTCAATGGAAGAGCACCTACTTTACAAGTAGGAGGATGGTGGTTCAATTCCATCGTGCCCTAATATGATTAAATTAATGATTAAATAAACTACCAAATAAACTACAATATAAACTATCAAATCAACTACAAAATCAACTACCAAATCAATTACCAAATATGCTACCAAATATACTACCAAATCACCAAGTCAAATACCAAATATACTAGCAAATCAACTACTATTTAATAACAATCAATTGTTAAATAAACTACCAAATAAATTACTAAATAAGCCACGAAAAAAATAAAAAATCACCAAATAAATTATTATTTAATAACAATCAACAACCATATCAATGATCAAATAAAGGACCAAATTAATGATTAAAATATTTTAGTCATAAATTTGGTTGTTATATTAATGACCGGAAATAAACTACCGATGGTCACATGATCAAAATTGGTCATATATGTACAATTTTTAGTAGTTTATTTAATCATATATTGTTGTTTTTGTACTAGTGTTGGTAAACCCTGATGAAGCTGGACATATCTAGTATCAGTGATGTTTTTGTCAATTTTTTGAGAAATAAATATGTAGAGGTAAAAACCTCTCCTTTGACTACTAAAGAACTAAGACAAAAGTTAGATCACAACCAAGCAATGTTGGAGATTGCCTCAGCCCTAAGCTATGCCGAGTTTGATGACCTAAAAGATTGCAATATTGTAAAGAACATGTGGGATAGATTGAAGACCATTTATGGAGGTGATGACAATGTACTAAGAGCCAAAGTAGAAAGCCTAAGAGGTAAATTTGATGACATGAGAATGATGGAAGGTGAAAACATAGTACAATACTACACAAGAGTTAAAGAGGTTGTTAATGTTGTTTGGGGAGAAAATGGAATAATTAAAGATGAAATTGTGATAAGAAAGGTATTGAGGACTCTATTCCCTATCTATGCCATTAGAATCTCTGCAATTCAAGAACTAAAAGAAAAGTATGATGAAGATGAGAAAAATGCATTAATTTCTTATGTGAACAAAAGTGATAGATGGATAATTTATTGTGGATGTTCCAATCATATGACTTGTGATAAAGAAAAAATTGAGGATATTGGTCCATACAATGATAGATGTGTTAAATTTGGTAATGATATCCCATGTGTCATAAAAGGTAAAGGCACTATTCAATTGACTGGCAAGATAACATGTTAAAATGTTTATTGGGTTGAAGGACATAACTACAATTTGTTGAGTGCTTCATAGTTGAACAAATTAGGTTGTAGAGTTGAGTTCCACAATAGAAAGGTGAAGATACATGATGGTGTTAGTAAGCTAGTTGTAACAAGTGAGAAGACAAGAGGTAACTTATTTTATCTAGACTTATCAGGAGAGACATGTATATTTGCACAATAAGAAGATGTTTGGTCATGTCACAAAAGATTATGTCATGTGAATTTTGATAATTTGGTGAATATCAGTTTGATGAAGAAAGTGAGATGATTTCCCAAACTGAAGAAGCCTAACAATGCTATGTGTAAATAGTGTCAATTAGGAATGATGACCAAGTCTAGTTTTAAGAGTAAAGCATATACTACTAATCATATTTTAGGATTGGTTCATACTGACCTATGTGGACCCATTGGTGTTAAAAGTTATAGTGGAGATCAATATTCCATTCTACTCTAGAATGATGACTATTTCTTAAAGTTAAATCTAATGCTTTCTATTTATTCAAGTGATACTTAGCTAGAGTTGAAAAAGAAATAGGGAAGAGTCTAAAGTGATTGAGATTTGATAGAGGTGGTGAATTCAACTCACATGAGTTCAACGCATTCTACAATGATAGTGGAATTAAAAGATAGCTGTCCACACAAAGGACCCCTCCTCAGAATGGGATAGTTGAAAGGATAAACAAATCAATAATAGATTGTGCAAGAACACTAATGATGGAAAAGGTGTATCCTAGAAATAATGGAGAGAAGTGGTTTAAACTACTATCTATACCCTGAATAGATTTTAGGTCAAGAAAGGTACAAATGATACACCATTTGAACTATGGTATGATTATGCTCTTAATGTTAAGTATTTAAAAATATTTGGAAGTAGATGTTATATATTGAAAGATAATAGGAATGGAAAACTTGATGAAAAAAGTGGTGAAGGCATATTTCTAGGCTATTCCACAAAAAGAAAAGCTTATATGTGTTTAAATTCTAACAAAATGTGAGAGTTGATGAGTTTGCAAAAGAAGATGATGCTTCATGTAATGAAGAGCCTAAAGACTATAATGCATTCATCTATGTGGATGATGATTCTTCTAGCACTCAATATGAATAGACAAGTCAAGCCACAAGTACTCATCAGACAAGAAATGATGGAGTGCAAATGAAAATTGTTAAACAATAGAGAGTGGGTGCCAAGAAATAGATTGTAGATGTTGAGTCAAAGATAGGCTATGTTGACCATCAGACAGTGAATGTCAAGCATTTAGAACTTGAACTTGAACCAAAACAAGGAGGAGGAAATGAGGCTAAGATTGTTTTTCCAGAATAACCCAAGCAAGATCCAAGAAGAAAGATACCTATATTAGAAAAGTATGTGAGAAGACATCACAAACCTAATCAAATCATTGGATATGTTGAATCAAGTGTTATGAAAAGAAGAAAACTCAAATGAGACACATGCTTATTATGTGAGTTTGTGCCAAAAAAAAAAAAGATTCTTTAGATAATGAAGATTGGATGCAAGCTGTGAATGAAGAAATTGACCAGATTGAGAAGAACAATACTTGGACACTAGTGCCAAGGCCTAAAGACAAAAATGTCATTTGGAAAAAATGGGTTGTAAGAAACAAGCTCAATGAAAATGTTGAAGTAACAAGAAACAAAGAAAGATTGGTATGCAAGTGTTATACACAAGAAGAAGGAGTTGACTATGGAGAAACTTTTTCTCCTATAGCCACACTTAAAGTAGTCAAAACTCTGCTTGCATACTCAGCCTACAAGAATTTCAAGGTATATTAAATGGATGTAAAATCTACATTTTTAAATTATATACTAGAGGAGGAAGTATACATTGAACAACAAGAAGGATTTGTAGATCTAGACAAAAGAAACATGGTACGTAAACTGAACAAAGCTATTTATGGATTGACACAAGCACCAAGAGCATCGTATGAAAGACTACACAACTACTTAGTGAAAATCAATTTTGAGAGGAAAAATGATAAAGAAATCTATATTTGAAGAATGGTAAGAAAATGAAGTACTGTTATCTGAGATATTTTTTGTGTCGATCATAGATTGGTTTTGACAATTGGGTGTCAACACACTTAAGTCATTTACTTAGCTCATACCAAACTATTAATACATGCCGAGTAAAATATGTAAATACTAGACCATGCCAAGTTGAAATGAGTGTTGAGTCACTCATGTGCCAAGTCACTCAAGTGCCAAGTAGATAGACCATGTTGAGTGATTCAAGTACCAAGTGAATAGCAGATGCTGAGTAGTTTAGGTGTTGATTCAGAAGCAGAATTATAGTATATGTTGAGCATTAGAGACTACATATGCTAAGTAACACAGATTGGACATATTTGTTTTTTATGGCACAAAAAACTATGTAAACCATTTTTTAGCTGACCTAAGTATAGTTTTTGATCCTTTAGAGATAAGGATGAATCTATATATAGAATCCCTATGCAATTACATGCAACCAATCAAAAAATGGGAAGGTTTAAGTGACAAAATGGATGAATCTCAACCATAGATTCACACCTAACCCTAAGCCACCTTAGTTTTCTTAAGGAGGATAGCCCTACATTTTTAATAGTGTTGAGAGCATTGTAATGGGGTGAATGATCAAATTGGAGGAGCAAACAAGACATTTTGCAAAGCATTCAAGGTGGCTTAGTAGTAAGAGTGAATTGTAGAATCAATTAAGTGAAGAATAGAGGATAGAGGATACAACATTGATATATTAGACTGTGAAGGATTAATCAGAGATTTGATAGAGGTGATCTATTATTAGGCAAGCAAGTACTAACCACAAGATCTATGCTAAGACATTTTGACAAGTGATTTTAGTTAAATCTCCTAGGTAGAGTAGTCCTAACAGGCTTTATCAAATCCTTTAACAGGGTGGCATTCCAAGTGAATGACCTAAAGTCCTTTAACAAGGTACACTTCTAACAGGGTGTTGAAATCCTCTAACAAGGTGGGACTTAGCAGTCTTTGTAAGCCTTTAACAAGGTAGGCCTTTCATAGGGAACATCATGATTCATGGTCAAACCGTTGTAACCTTAATTGGAAACACTTTACAACTACAGTAGTGAAGATTTGTGGGTGTCATCCCCACCTTAGTTTTACCTTCTCATTTGGAGTGTTTTTGGGTAATCATATCTAGTGTTAAGTGTGTGTGTGTGTTTGATTACTTATGTGTTTTAGATACATTTACTTTACATATTATTTTAGTATGATTAATGTGTGTGATGTATGAATGGTTAAAGTTTTATGGGTCCATGTTTAAACTCCTGATTCACCCCCCCCCCCCCACCCCTAGAATTTTACCCCTTTCCTACTTGTAATTGCAAAAAGTGGTATCAGAGCCAAGTTATCTGAAAAAGAAGCTTTGTAGCTTAGAGGAAAGATCTTGAAATGGAAGTCTACAAGCTATGAAAGACTATTGAGAACCAACATATTGAAATACATCTTATACTACATTAACTAAGTGAAGCTAGAGATAATTTAAAGAGTTCCTTGAAGAGAAGGAAAGAAATTTCCATTACAGTGAAAGACACACTATACAAATACATCAACACCACAAAGATATTTGTAGATGGTAAATCTAGTGAATTTGATGTAGCAGTTGTAGATCTAATGGAGAAGAACAGAATTAAAGCTAAAGAAATTAGAAATCTCAAGTTGGAGCAAGAATCACAAGCTATATTGCTATTTGAGGTGACTAAACAAAAGAAGAAAGCAATAGAAGACAAAGCCATGATTGAAGAAGACAAAAGAATTTTGGAAAATAGATTGGAAGAGAAGTCAACAAAGCTAACCAAGATCTCAAACATACAATTAGATACCTTGAGCCAAATGATGAATGCTCATCATGAGTTGAATGTCAAGGACATTGAGATAACTACATTGAAGTTGCAGAATGAATAGCTATATAATGACCTGAAAAGAGAAAAAGGAATTTGCTAAAAGTTTCAACAAGCCAAATGAAGCCATCAAATACTTTGAGCAATTACTAAGACCCCTAGATCTAACAAAGATACATCAGGATTGGGCTACACAAGCACTAAAGAAGGAGAATCATCCAAATTTTTTGAAGAAAGGAACAATAGAGGTTAGAATTTGAAACCTACTTGTCACTTTTGTGGTAAGAAAGGACATACTACTAATGTGTCTAGAAGAAAGAGCACAAATCAAAGTGGTAAGCCTAAAAATATGATTCATTGTCATAAGTTCAATAAACAAGGTCATTAGGCACATGAATGTAGAACTAGGACCATGCATAAACAAAAAATTGAAGGATACTACTACAACTATCAAAAGCATGGACATAGAGCCTTTGAATGTAGATCCAAGTCCATGTGGTCATCAAACAAGCCAGCAAAGGTAAGAAGCTATGGAAACTCTTATAATTGGGATTACAATACAAGATATAGCTTCCACTATTGTCAAGAATATGGACATATTCTTGAGAATTGTATTAGGACTCACTTCAGTAGTAACTACAAAAGGTGGTTGAGTCAAACCACATGCTTTAGCTATTTGAAGACTAGTCATATTAGTAAGCATTTTCTAACTAGGTCAAAGGCACCAAGTTGTGAATTTGATAAAGGAAAAGGTAAGGCAAAAATGGAAGAAGAAAGATGGTTGTAGTACATCAAATGGAGAAGGGATCACTTCACCTAATGAGTCAAGTGATCATACCTCATCAAATTGAACAATCAAGAGGTATGTGGGATTGATATTTAAAGTATTATATCATTCATTAGTTCCATAAGACCTTAGTACTAAGAAAGAATACATTAGCAAGAATGAAGATGCAATAAGTCATTGAAAATTCAAAATTAAATTATTATTTTTAAGTTTTCATGAAAATTTTTCAATGGATGCCAAGTGGAATGCTAGTTGATGTCAAGCTACCAGATTAGCTAGTTGATGCCAAGTCCATAGTAGCTTCCAAATGATGGTAATATCAATGGATGTCAAATTATTTTGAAATCAAGTTGATGCTGATTTTAGAGTTGTACAAGTATTAAGCATTAATTGCAAGGGTTTTGAATGATATATGGTCATTTTTTCACTCATTTTTCATCATTTTGAATTTGAGCAAGAGCAAATAGAGAAAAAGGTGATTTAGAAATTTTTTTGAAGCATTTGCAAAATATTTCAGCAACAATTTCACTCCAGTTCTTTATATTTTTAAAGGTATTTATCATAAGATGAGCTACGTAATTTGCATTTATAAAAACTCCAATTTGTCACAATGGTGTCTAGCTCAAGAAATGTAGAAGGGAAAGAGTTCTTGAATGTCGAAATAGTTGGTAATGAGGTGAAATAGCCAAATTTCAAGGCAATTCCAAATGTAGCTTACAAACAAGATCCTTCAAGCATGTTGTCCATGATTCCCCCAAATGTCATTATGGTTCAAGATGTCAGAAAATGTTAAAACTGTAAGATAGGAGGAATAGGTGACATGGAAATAAGGGAAGCCTATGATAGATTATGTGAAAATGGCATCTTGAAAGAAGAATTCAAAATTTTTGGAAGGAAGGGTTTGACGCATGCCCTAGAATTTCCTAGCATATTCAAGACAAAATGGATAAGAATAGTATTGAGCCAAATACACAATGGATCCTTATGGTTGGAAGGTGGAATAATAAATATTACCAAATGAATAATCCATAGGGTTATTGGTTTCCCAACCCTAGATCGGCCAAAGACTCTGTAGACTGATTCCAAAGAGGTAATAGAGAAGAATACAGGAGCAAAGTGGAACAAATGAGGAATGAAAATAGACACTATAACAGATCCAGTGATAAACTTTGTAGTAAGGGTTATCTCTCTCAAGTTTTATCAATCTAGTAGATTGAATAGTGTACCCTATATTGTAATAGATGTTGGATACAAAATTGTGAAGAAAGATCATACTTATGATCTAGCTGAGCTTCAACTACAACAATTAATGGAAAATCTTGGAGTAGTAAGGAAGACAAAGAGTGCACAATTCAAATTTGGATCAATTCTAGTTTTCATATTTTTCTATGCATAGAATACATTCCCATTTGTTGGCACTATAGGATGGAAAACAAATAGGCTATTTGCTATTTAGATAAACAAGTACATTGAACAAATGGGAGAAAATTTTGAAACTATCATGACAAGTTACTTTGAAGACTTTAAGAAGTCTATGAAACAAAGGATGAGGATACCTATTTCTTTAGTTGAACAATAGTACAATGATATGTGTTTTCTTGTAGACATTTATTATATATATGTATAGGCTACCACACCTAGGGTAATATGGCTAAGACCCTTAGGTTATAAGATCAATGTTAATGAAGCCTTAGTAGCCATCACTGCACTTCTAGCAAAGGAAGATGACAAAACATCAAAAATCTTTGGAAACTATGATGTAATGAAGTCAAAGGTAGAAATGGAATTGAAGACAACCTCTACACTAAAGAAGAAGGACAAAGTAGTGAAGAAACTTAAAGCTAAATTTGGTGAAGGTGTTAAAGAGGAAGAAGAGGAAGGAGATCAAGAGGATGAGGAGGAAGAACAAGAACAAACCCAAGAACCTCTTGCATTAACCCTAGGCATGGATGAGGATAAAGAAGAAGAGGAAATAGAGGGTGTCAAGGAAGAAGAAGCCAAGGAAGCACCAACACATGATGAGCCAAAGAAGAGAAAGGCCAAGATACAACCTATGGCTAAAGAAAAGAAATTGGCTAAACCAAGCCTAGCAAGGCCAACTTATCCTACCACTAGAGCAAACACACAAGCTACCACATGAAAGGAAAAGGAGAAAACCAAATAGATAGAATAAGGAGGCCAAGAATAGAAGAAGTAGAGAAGGCAATATATTGCACAACCTACCTCAAATGAAGAGAGGACTGAATTAGATGATCTTAGCCAATTCAAAGTGGTAAGTCATGCACCATTTTCTAATCATGAAAAGTTGTGTCAAAATGTCAGAAACAATGCAAATCTATTTGGCATTAAACATGTAAATTTTGATGATTTGGGAAAAGAGGAGAAAAAGTTAGTAGAAGAAGCCTTATATGCAATGATGTCTAAATTTAAGAGTACACCATTAGAATTTTCTAACTTAGTACCTAAGCAGTTATATGATTTAGTTGAGAATAAATGGAATTATTATTTAAATTTAGAAAAGAAAATAAGAGAAACTACTTTGGCCCAAGTAATGCCAAAATTGAAAAAAGGGCAGATTGCTAAGGCAAACAAGAAATATGGAGGAAGGTTCACACCAAAATATACAACCTTCAACATTCTCCAAAATAACATTGAAGATGTTGTCAAGAAATCCACTCAAATGTGGAAATTAATCTATGGATTAACTATTGTAAAACAAGGAGAGAAGGACCCCTTTGAGGGTAAAAATGATGATAAAGAAGAAGATGACAAGAAGACATCAAGGATGAAAGAAATACAATTGAGGAGGAGACTAAGAAGATGGATACTGACATGACAACAACTGAACAACAACAAGAGGAACAAAGTGTGCAAGACAAAAAAATGTTGAGTGCTTGTCCTACTCATGACATTAGTACAACTATAGAAATTATCATTGCCAAGGATGTCTCTGATGCATCAGCTCAAAACATCAATCCATGACTATAGAAGCTTTGAAAAAGATTCTAGATCAATCTACACTACAAGCACAATTATGAGAAAATCCTATTTTGATCAGTGTAGAAGAGCTTTAAAAGGAAATAACTGAAGTTAGGAGGGATAAGGTGAATGCACAAAAACCACCTTTTGCCGTCCCTCTAGTTACTAGTGATCAACCTTTGATTCAATCAATTGTAGACACATCTATTAAGGTTGACACAAGTGTTAAAGTAGACATAGTTGAGTAGAGGCAAACTGTAGAAGAATGAAAAGGGATAAAAATAGAGGAAACAAGACAAATAGAATCATCTATACCTAAAACACAAACACAAGGTGCAAGACAATTCATTATCATAGATCAAGATAAGCTAGAAGAGTAGGAGCAATTACTAAAGGTAAAGGAACAAGAAGTCATCTAAGCATTGGTAACTTTACCAACATCTGGCTCTTCACCTACAAAAGCTCTACAGAAGCCGAGCATGAAAGCTATACCCCTACAGATCTTAGTGCTAGGCTCAATCTCTTCTAAGGCTAAAAAGGTAATTCACTATGGAAATATAACTTTGGATGAAGAAATAGTGATTCCTAAATTTGACTATGCAACAATGACACTAGAGAAAATAGGCATTTTGCAACAAGAATTAGAGAAGAAGAAGAATTAAGAAATGTTTAGGAAGGAATATAGGTAGAAGTAAGCTCTCCAAGAAATTAAAGACATCTTTTTAGATGCATTTAGCTTGCCACTACTAGAACAACTGTTAGATTTTGTGGAAAAGATTAATAATGAAGACTTGGATACAAATGTTAAACTTTTAGAATGTTTTGAAAGAAATTTTGAAGGGAAAGTAAATGAAAAGATATCTAGTGACGTAGCACTAAGTCAAGTTGCATTGGAAACCAGGGTTGAGGATGTGAAGAAGGTACTTGAGAATATCTTCTCATTGTACACCAAATTGTGTGATCCCACACTCTTCACCCAAGACACTAGACATAGAATTTTGAGCCTAGAGAAGAATCTAAACATATTAGGCACATAGCTACCTAAGAACCTAGCTCAGAGTGAGAAGCATTTCCATACATTGCTTCAATCATAGAGTCAATTAGTTATGTTAACAGTAGAAGAGGCTAACATAAGAGCCAAATTGACAAATATTTAGGCCTCCCTCACCCCACACATGGAAATCCTCCATGAAGAAATAGTTTATGTTGAAACTCTACTGAAGAAAGATCCCAATCTTTCTACTCTAGATGGCCTAGTACACCTTGCAGCAGAGCTAGCTATCCAAATAAAGTCATTGGATATTTCACATGAAAATTGGGATGCAGCTCTTAAAATCATCATGGAAGTCCATAAATCCCTTTTGGACAAATACACTATAAGTGTATAGCCCATTTGACATAAGTGTCAAAAAGAGGGAGTATGTAAGCAAGAAGAAAGGGGGAGTAAGTAAGCAAGGGGGAGAGATACAAATGGGAAATTATGGAGAAAGTGGGAGATAGAAAAAAGGGAGAGCAAAAAAATGTAAAGATAACAATAGAGTAGCATAAAAGAGTATCAACAGAGACAAATCTACTCAAAATAGAGAACAAATTTTGGATATGGAACATACATATTAACTTAGAGGTAGTTATACATTTTGAGGTACATATGTTATTGCAAAATTTTGAAGTTTTGTATATAATTCAAGTCATGGATATGTTATACTCGAAAAGATTAGATTGATTATCAATATTCAAGTATTTTTGGCACTCATGTCAAAGGGGGAGATTTTTGATCTCATATTGGTTTTGACAATTAAGTGTCAACACACTTAAGTCATTTACTTAGTTCATGTTGAACTACTAATACATGCTGAGTACAACATGTAAATATTAGACCATGCCAAGTTACAATGAGTGGCGAGTCACTCATGTGCCAAGTCACTCAAGTGTTGAGCAGATAGACCATGCTAATTGATTCAAGTGTTGAGTGAATAGTAGATGCCAAGCAGTTCAAGTGTTGAGTTAGAAGAAGAATTATAGTATATGTCGAGCATCAGAGACTACATATGTGGAGTAACATAGATTTAACATATTCTTTTATTATGGCACAAAAAACTATGTAAATCATTTTTCAGCCAACCTAAGGATAGTTTTTGATCCTTTAGAGATAAAGATGAATCTATGTACAAAATCCCTATGCAATTACATGCAACCAATCAGAAAATGGGAAGGTATAAGTGACAAAATGAATGAATCTTAGTCATACATTCATATCTAACCCTAAGAAACCTCTATCTTCTTAAGGAGGATGAAGCTCTAAATTTTTAATAGAGTTGAGAGCATTACAACAGGGTGAATGATTGAATTGGAGGAGCAAAGAAGACAATTTGTGGAGCATTCAAGGTGACTTAGTAGTAAGAGTGAATTGCAAAATTAGTTTAAGTGAAGAATATAGGATAGAGGATAAAACATTGATACATAAGATTTTGAAGGATTAATTAGAGAATGGATAGATGTGATCTATCATCAGGCAAGCAAGTGCCAACCACAAAATCTATGCTAAGACATTTTGACAGGTGATTTTAGTTAAATCTCCTAGGCGGAGTAGTCGTAACAAGCTTTACCAAATCCTTTAATAGGGTGGCATTCCAAGTGAATGACCTAAAGTCCTTTAACAAGGCACACTTGTGATAGGGTGTTGAAAACCTCTAACAAGGTGGGACTTAACAGTCTTTGTAAGCCTTTAACAAGGTAGGCCTTTCATAGGGCAGATCATGATTCATGGTCAAACCATTGTAACCTTAATTGGCTACACTTTACAACTATAGTAGTGAATATTTGAGGGTGTCATCCCCACCCCAATTTTACCTTCTCATTTGGAGGGTTTTTGGGTAACCATATATGGTGTTAAGTGTGTGTGTTTGATTACTTATATGTTTTAGATGCATTTACTTTACATGTTATTTCAGTATGATTACTGCATGTGATGTATGAATGGTGAAAGTTTTATGGGTTCAAGTTTAAAATTTTGATTCATCTCCTCTCCCCCCTCTCAAAATTTTACTCCTTTCCTAATTGTACTTTCAACATGTTTATGACATCATATTTGGAGGAAGAGAAGGATTATGTAGATCATATGCTGATGAAATTATAAAGGAATTTGAAATGTCTATGTTTGGTGAAATTAACTTCTTTATTGTATTACAAGTGTGTCAAATGAAGTTTGGTATTTTCATTTCACAAATCAAATACATCAAGGAAATATCAAAGACTTTTGGTATGGAAGATTCAAGGCCAGTGAGCACACCTATGTCTATAGGACATAAAGTATCTAAGAATGATGATTCTACTGATGTGAACTAGACCATATACAGATCCATGATAGGAAAATTGCAATATGTTGTTCACAGTCAACCATATATTGCCTTGGAAGTTGGGATAGTTTGTAGATTTTCAAAAAATCTGAAAGAAAATCACATTATGCATGTAAAAAGGATAATAAGATATCTAACAGGTACAAAAGACTATGGATTATACTATAAGTGAAGTGATAGATTTGAGCTGAAGGTTTTCACTAACTCAAATTGGGCAAGAAATATTGATGAAAGGGAAAGCACAAGTGGAGGTGCATTCTTTCTAGGAAAGAGATTGGTGTCATGGACAAGCAAGAAGTAGAATCATATTTCTCAATCAACAACTAAAGTTGAGTATGTTGCAACTATAGTGAATTGTTCAAATATAATGTGAATTAAACAATTGTTGAAAGGCATGCAAGAAGACATTATAAATCCTATAGTTATCTATTGGGATAACTTAAGTGTTATTAACATTTCAAAGAATCCAGTCATGCACACTAAGACAAAGCACATTGCTATCAAGTATCACTAGTTGAGAGAATTAGTTCAAGAAAAAGAAGTGAAGCTAGACTATGTGAATACAAAGGAACAATTTGCTAACATATTCACAAAACCATTACCCAAAGATGCTCATGAATATCTTAGAGGTAAAATAGGGGTGATTCCCCTAACTAAAGATACTTAAGAAGTGATGGTGCATTGCATCACATGTGCTAAATAGAACATTCTACGCAATTGTGAAATACAACTCTACTTTGGGACATGCCTAAGGTAGAATGCTTCAATACAACATAAAATATTAGTCATAGATAGATGACAAGTATCAACTAGACAAGAAAAATCTACATAGTTCAAATGTATGAAGAATTTGAAGCTAAGACAGCTACACATATTTGGCAAAGTTGTCAAAGAGGGAGAGATTACTAAAAGAGGGAAAGATTACTAAGAAGTCATAAGATTGCTAAGAAAAGAAAGATAAACCTCAGAGGGAGAAAATCATGAAAGTTTAAATGGATGAGAATCAGAATGAAACTAGGGATACTGGTCACTCATGGAAGTGAATTCTTTTGGATTTTATGGTAACCAAATTATTGGTATTTCATATATTTTAGATTTTCCCATCTATGCTGAAGAGGGAGATTTTTGGAAACTTACAATTGGAACAATTGTTGTTTTTTCATTGATGTCAAATATATGGATGAGACATATTTCTACCTAGTCCAAATGTCATATCTATTTGATTTATGAAGAGGATTTGAGAAGTTACTCATAACTATAGCACCTAGAGGAAAATTTGAACTTATGAAAAGGAATTACAATGGACATTTGATTAAATAGACTTTGATAAAGAAAAGTAATTGTTTATGTCAAGAAAGGTAAACCAAGCCAAAAAAAAGAGTAAATACTAAGGAGTGTTGAGTAATGCCAATGTTAATTAAGCCACAATTAGTGCTGAGAAAATCTAGTGTTGACCAAGAATTAGCATTGAAAAAGAAAGTTAGTTGATGGCAAGCCAAAAAACTTAAACAATGATCGAGTATCTCAATATTAATTGTGTGTCATAATTTAGTGATTGCTGAGAGACAATACAAGATCAAATTCAAAGAAATTGCAAGATCAAGCCAACTCAGTTGATTTCGTGGGAGATGTAAAACATGTTGAAGATAAGATTGATGAGTTGGATCATTAAATTCATGGTTATGATTAGGTAAAGACATAACAAAAGGATTCCAGAGAAGTTTCTAGAGGATGATCAACAATATGTATAGATACATTGAATCAAGTTAAAGCTAATCATAAACCCTAAGATCTACGGTGGATATAGAAAATGATAAAGCACAAATTACCTATTTAAGGTGATATAGAACTAAACATTTGGTGCCTAGTCCAGCCCCTATGAGTGTGTGCATGACTTTATATGTGAAGAAAGTCATACAAAGAAAGGTCGATCAAAAACACACAAGTGAGTGTGTAATGAAATAACTTGCACAATAGAAGAAATGATATAAAATATTTTATAAACACTTAACAATAATTGAGAGTAATAGGCTACTTTGAGGGGGAAATTTCCAAATATCTCCAATGAGAACACACTTCACAATATTATCTTGAAATAAGACTCACAACCTCCTATATATACCTAATTATGCTTAGGCTGAATAGACACAATCCTACATAACACCTAGGCCGACCTACCTACCTAAATAATAATATAATAATGATAATATGACTTAGTTAAACATTAAGATAGCCACAAGTTGACTATTCATAACCATATATACACCATTAATAAAGGTGTAGCATACCCCCTCCCATGAAAGAAGCATTTTCCTCAATGCTAACCAAGTGTGGATTTTGTTGAACAAACTACTCGTCCTCCCATGTGGCCTCTTTAACTAGCAAGTTGTTCCATTAGATAAGATTTGTGCATGTTTGAAGAATGTACTCTAGTTCCAAATTATTCTTCCTTCTTCATCAAGATCTAATAGTACTGTTTGATTAGGAATATTCTGCCCAATTACCTTCTTCAAATAAGAAACATGAACAAATGGATGTATCTTTGTTGTTGGTGGTAACTCTAGCTTGTAGGCAACACTACCAATCTTTTGCATGATTTGGTATGGTTAATAATTTCTTGGAGATAACTTTTTTTTTTTGTTGCTTCATTCAAGTTTGTCTATAAGGATGTAATCTCAAGAAGATGCAATCCCCAACTTCAAAATTTCTTTCACTATGATGTTGGTCCACTTGTTGTTTCATTCAATTTTGTTCCATAGCTAAATTCTTCTTGAGTCTTGAAAGTACCTCTTGTTGATGAAGCAAGTGGTCCTTTACTACCTAAACTCTTGGTGACAACTTTAATGATGGTGTGATGGAACGAGGATGATATTCATAAAGTGCAAAAAATGGAGAATTTTTTACAAGCTATGAAAAGGAAGTATTGTACCACCATTCTACAAGAGATAGACAATCTACCCATTGATATTGTTTCTCTAAAGTGAAACAATGTAGATATCCTTCCAAACATTTATTAAAAACCTCAGTTTGCCCATCTAACTAAGGATGATATGAATAATTGTGAACCAATTGAGTACCCAAACATGAGAAGAAATCTTTCCAAAGGTGACTAGTAAAGATAGGATCATGATCACTAACAATAACCTTAGGTGTACCATGTAGCTTTTGGATATTCTCCAAGAAATTTTTTTCCAATATAATTGTTGTAAAAGGATGTGATAATGCAATGAAATGTGCATATTTAGTGAGATGATCAACTACTACCATGATGAAATTATGACCTTTAGGTTTGGGAAGCCATGTGATGAAGTCAATGGATACCTCTTCCCTGCATTGGCTAGGAATAGATAATGGTTGTAAGAGACCCAGTGTCTTAATTATCTCCTCCTTATTTCTTTTACAAACCAAACATTTGGCCACAAATTTTTGAAATCACCTTTTAGCCCTTCCCAAAAAAAATCTTGCTTGACTCAATGATATGTCTTCAAAAATATTGAATGACCACCAATTGGAGACTCGTGTAGTTCTATGATAATCTTGTGGAATTTTTGTAGAGATACAACCACTCTTTATACCAAAGAATATCCTCATTCAAACAAAACTTATCTGAACTACTAGGGTCACTATTTACTTGTTGGATGAGATTACTTGTTGCAACATCATTTTGCCACTCTGCTTTGGCTTCTTCCACCCAATTTGCTTGTAATATTGAAAGGGCACACAACAAGCCTTCATCTTTTTCATCCTTCTTGGAAAGTGCATTGGCCACAATATTTTCCTTTCCTTTCTTGTATACAATTTCAAAGTCATATTCCAACATCTTAGTGACCTATTTTTGTTGCTCTTCCAAAGATAGTCTTTGTTCCAAAAAATATTTTAGGCTATCATGATCTGTCTTAACCTTGAAGTGTCAAACCATTAAATAAGGCCTCCATTTTTTAACTACGTGAAGGATTACTAGCATTTCCTTCTCATAAATATGTTTGAGCTGATTTTTATCTTTTAATTGATGACTTTCGAAAGAAATTGGTCAAAATTATTGCATGATAACTACTCATATCCCATTTCTAAAAGCATCACATTCCACAATGAATTCCTTGGTGAAGTCCAAAGTGGCAAGCACTGGAGTTGTGCACATAGCCTTCTTCAATTGCTCAAATGCTACATTAGCAGATTCATTCCAATGAAAATAATCCTTCTTCAATAAAGTGATGAGGGGTGTTGGTATACAACAATAATTCTTCACAAATCTTCTATAGTACCCTATCAATCCCAAGAATCCCCTCAGCTTCTTAATGATTTTTGGAATAAATCATTCCATGACGACCTTAATTTTGTTAGGGTCTATGTTTACTCCTTCATGTGAAACTATGTGTCCCAAATACTCCACCTCCATAAGACCAAAAGTACACTTGGATGGTTTAGCATAGAGTTGATGATCTCCAAGTAATTGTAATGCTTGATCTACATGTTGTAAATGTTCTTCCCAAGTCTTGCTATAAATTGATATATCATCAAAAAATACTAACACAAACTTTGTCAAGAACTTCTTAAAAATGGAATTCATCAAACTTTGGAATATAGATGGTGCATTGGTAAGACTGAATGGCATCACCAAAAATTCATAATGACCCTCATGAGTTCAAAATATTGTGTTACAAATATCTTCCTCCTTAATCCAAATTTTGTGATAACTTGATCTAAGATCTAATTTGGTAAATTAAATAGCTCCATTTAATTCATCTAACAAATCATTGATGATTGGAATAGGAAACTTATCTTTAATGGTGTACTTTTTGAGCACTCTTTAGTCTAGACACATGTGCCAAGTTTCTTCCTTCTTATGCATCATCACCATAGGTGAGGACTAAGCACTTTGGCTATGCTTGATAATTCCTATCTCTAGCATTTCCTCAATAATTTTTTCTATCTCATTTTTTTGTATGTGTGGGTACCTACCTATAAGGTCTAAAGTTTGGTGGTTGGCTCCCTAGAATTAGTTGTATGGCATGTTCATGATCCCTCTTAGGAGGAAATCCTTTAGGCATATCTCCAAGAATCACTGAGTGATGATCAATTATTGCTTGTAAATATGGATGTGGAGATTTTTCCTTCAAACCCCTTAGCTCCAGTACCTTTCATTTTGATCAAAATCTCATGCATAGTTCTTGGAAGTTCATCTCAATTATTCCCAATGTAGTAAGCCATTGTACTCACAAAATAATATTTTTCACACCCATGGATATTACATACATTGGGGTATCAAGTTGATAATCTCCCATGGATAATTTGATAATATGACACTTCCCTAAAAAACTAATTGTGACCTCATCTACAAGAAAAACCTAAAACTCTAGGACTGGATATATATAAAAATTTAGAAGAGTTTCCAACTTTTTATTGATGAAATTATGAGTACTACCTAATTTGATCAACATAGTTACTTTCTTCTTCTTTAAGAAACCCACTACCTTGAGAGTTTGTGGTGCAATGAAACTTGAAAATGCATGACAAGAAATGATTGGTTGAGAATCATGTGATTCATCACCTCACTCCCAATCCTCCTCTAATATGGGTTCATCCTCTTCTTCCTCACTTGAACCTTCAATATAGATTTTTTTTCAGTATGTTTATGTCCTCAACTATATTTGCTATCACAATTGAAACAAACCCTTTTTCGCTTTTCTCCTCAATTTTTTTTGGAGTTAACCTAGTAGGTTGAGGAAGAGAAGGTGTTGAATATCCTTTTTCTCTTGTCACATTAGCCCCTTGCTTTCTATGAATCAAAAATTTCTCCTCTACCCTACATGCCAATATAAAAGACTCATTTACTGAGTTGGGACAAAACATGCATACCTCATGTTGAATGTGACCCTTGAGACCACCCAAGAATAAATCATTCAAGTTCTCCTCTGTAATTGTATCCACTCTTAAGGATAAATTTTGGAATTTTTGAATATAATCCTTAACTAAACGTATTTTTTGAAGCTTAGAAAGTTGGCTAGAGAAGTTTTCTATCACACTATTTCTATATTGTGCTTGGAGTTCTTCTATAAAAATTGACCATGATACGGTGAGACCCTTTTTCCTTATATGAGTATAAAGCCAATGATACCAAATGAATTGATTTGGTTCTAGATCTAAGGAAGCCATTGTGACCTTTTTCCATATAGGGTTTGATGTACTTCAAAAAATTCTCCATTTGATGTATCCATGTTAGAGGATCCTTCCCATCAAATTTTCACATATCCACCTTTGGAAAAAAATTCCTAGATCTCGTAGCATTATTAAAAAATGTGTCATTATTAGTTGACTTGAAGGTTTCACCTTGATTTCTTGAAAGCTCCTTCCTTGTTTCATTCATATAGGTTCTTAACATACTTTTTATATTAGATATATCTCCTCATAGGTCACACATATCCATCTTAACCTCTTCTTTGAACTTACTTAGTTCCTCATTGGGATTACTATCTTCTGTTGTTTCCCAATCTTGATTAAAGGGTTTCCTTGGTGTGGTAGCATTCTTTTTGCCTCTTGTTGAAGGCCTCATCATGATGGAAACCAATATTTTTGAAATAAATCACACAAATGAAATGTAAATTCTCTAATTTATTTATTTATTTTTTACTATAACTTACTAGAGCCAAGAAACCTTTACTAGGAAAAAATCCAAAAAAATAGCAAATTTTTTGCCTTGAGAATGAATTTTCCTAATTTTTCAATATCTTTCATATTTTTTGTTCAATTTCTCCAAGCTCTAAAATTTAGGCTCCTCTACTATGTACTCAAAAACCCAATACAAGTTACAGTCCAATTTGGCAGGATGTGAAAGATATGAAGATCTCAATAAATTGTGTAGAAATAGTAATTCTGCAATAATTTGCTCAAATTTTCTCCAATTTCTCTAAATTTTGGATATATATTATTTGATATGGTCTTCAAAAATTTTTTGAAAAATTAGCTAAAATCTAAAAGTTATGCTCTTCCCAAAATCATTCCAATGTTGAGAAAAACTCTTGCCTCTATGGTGCCAAGATCATGTTGTGATACCACTTGTAATGAAATAACTTGCACAATAGAAGAAATAATATAAAATATTATACAAATACTTGATAATAACTGAGAGTAATAGGCCACTTCGAAGGGGAAACCCCAAAATATCTCCAATGAGAGCACACTTCACACTATTATCTTGAAATAAGACTCACAACCTCCTATATATACCAAAATATGCTTAGGCTAAATAGACACAACCCTACATAACACCTAGGCTGACCTACCTATCATAACATAATAATGATAACATGGCTTAATTAAGGATTAAGATAGTCACAAGTTTAATATTCATAACCCTATATACACCAATATTAAGGGTGTAGCAGAGTGTCAATGTGAATCCAAAAGAGAAAACTTGTAGATGTGGTGTTGTTGTTGATAAGTCAAAATGAGCATAAGGCTTAAAGTGTTGATGAGAAGAGTGGACTCATTACTTGAAGGGTTTGCAAGTAGATCAAGATTAGAGATGACAATGAAAGGCTTATCAATGAACCACCATAAGGATTGGATAGAGATCTGAACCAACAAATGTGAGTTGATATCACACAAATCAAAACCTAGTATTTTCTTTCTTGTCATTGTAAATAGTTTGTATTAAAATCCTTTTAACAAAGATTGAACTAACAATCATTTGAAGACTTAATAGTCTATGTAAATCCTTTAACAAGTTTACATTCTAAATGGAATAATCAAAGTCCTCTTACAAGGCCACTCCTAACAAGGTGAATAAATCCTCTAACCAGGTCACATTTAACAATGTGTATTGTAACCTTTAATAGGGTTGGCTCCTAACAAAGCTCACTTAGAAAGAGTCAAAAAGAGTGACATGTTGCTAGTTGTTTTTCCCAAATTGGGTTTCCATGTAAAACCTAGTTTCAAATTGTGATGAATTTTTTACATGTGATGATGTTTTCATTATGCAATGCAAGTTTATGATAGTTTTACTATAGTGACCGAGCAACAATAGGATTCGTAAGATAAGTAGAACAATAATGTGTTTAATGTTTATTTGTTCAAGTGGTACGTATAAACCTTGAGTAGCTAATTCACCCCCCTCTCAGTTATTCTAAACATTTGTAACAAGTGTAACTATGCTATGATATATTAACAATTGAATTTTATCCTACTCTCACTCCCTCATCCCTTTCTTCTTGGCCTCAACCTCTCTTTCTTCATACTTGTTAGCCTTGGCCTTTCTACTCCACTTTTTTTTATGCCTCTCTTGGTGAGTCATGGGGGTTTTCTTGGTTCCCTATTTGGTTCTACATAACTAGACACATCTTTTTTGAGATTTAATTTTCCATCCCCCTCCATCAAGGCTTCATTGGGAAGCATTGACCCGGTGATTTTTCCTAGTGGAAGTTCCTTTGCTGAAAATGTCTCTCTTGTAAGTGTTGGTGGGTCTTCTCCTTCCAAGGATAAAGGTACTTGTATGGTGAAAGGTTACACAATTTTTTTTCTTGATTAAATCATTGAAGACTTAATGATATGTTTGGAGCCCTCCCTCATTGGTTGGTTCCTTCTTTATAGGCCAACCATTGAACATATCAGAAAATGGGTGGCATGTGCATAGACTCTTAAAGGGAGTTGTTTTCTCCTTTGTAGTTAAGAAGGATTTTCTTTTTGTTCCCACTAATGGACCTTGGTCCATTGGATAAAGTCCACGAATATTCTTAATGTTTGTAAGTGGAAACCTAAACTCAACCTAGCAGTTAATTTGGGAGCTTCTACACCCACATGGTTCAGGCTCCCAAAATTCCCTCTAGAGTTTTGGAATTTTAAGAGGCATAGTAGAATATTTTTGCTCCTTACCATTGGTGGATAAGGTTACTCAAAAACAATCTCGCTTTAGTTTGCTAGGATCTCTATGAGCATTATGATGAATAAGATTATCCATGTCACTATCACTTTAGACTCTAAGTTAGGCTCTTATGTTCAACAGTTGGTCTTTGAGAGTGTTGATTTTTTCTTTATGAAATGCATAAGATTCGGCAACATTGACCTTCTGTGCCCTTCTTTCCCTTCCAAGGAAGAGGGGGGCCCCAAGTGTGTTATGATTTATATGGTAGCTCTAATAAATCCCTCTTTGGACTCAGTGGCTCTTACCTAGAGGAAAACCCCAACCCCTCCTACTATTTTTGTTGTCCCTAAGGTATTTAAATCTCCCTTAAAGTCTAGAAAATGCCCTCTTCTCACCCCATCTTAGAAAAAATATTATGGATGAGACTGTGTACTCTATCCTCACTTCCTCCTCAAAATTGTCAAGGATGGAGGATCTCATTCCCCCTTTTGAGACAACTCTTATATTGTAATGGTCTTATCTTGCCCTATGTCTCCTACTAAAGAAGGATGTAAGTTGCTACCTCCTTTTCCCCTAAAAACATGTTCCCTTCAAGATGCCAAATTGGTAACAAAGAAAGACCTTATCTAGTAATTTCAATGGATGAAAGTCGATAAGAAGAACAAAAAAAGTATAAACTAGATGTTGGAAAGAGTAATAGGGAAAAAATGACTACTAACAATATTGTCGGTTCTAATCCCAAGGTACACTTAGCAAGGAGCTTGAGCTCTTCTCTTAAGGAAGGAGGTCAACATGTTGTGATTAAGCCTTAAGTCTTTTTGTTGTGTTTCTCATGCCAAGAGGTTAAAATTAGAGAAATTTATTTTTATCTTATTATGGTCATAATTTTATCCTGGAATCTAAGGTGTTTGAACAATCACCTAAAGCAACATATGTTGAAGTGTACTCTTCAGGAACTTAATACTAATATTCTTTTTATACAAGAAACTAAAATGGGCAAAGATGGTATGGAGAAGGCTATGACAATCATTTGGCCTGGAGCTTCATGGCTTTCTCAAGATTCTCAAGGTATGTCAAGTAGTCTAGTTGTTTTATGGAATGTGAGTAAGTTGTCTTCTCTTTTTTACTCCTCATGTAACCCTCTTATTACTACTTTCCATAATCTATCCTCTAGGTGATCATGGAATATAATCAATGTTTATGCCATGAATAATAGAGATCAAAGAAAACATTTGTAGGATTCTCTTTCTAATCTTATAAATAGTGGAAGTTCTAAGTGGATAATTGTTGGTGACTTTAACTCTTCCCTTCACCCTTCTAAGAAGTTTGGGTGTGTTGAAGGTTTCTTAAATAGCAGAGATAATTTTAAGAAACCACCCTTTAGAAAAAAGTATAACATTTTGGAAAATCAAACATTAGTTCAGGGGGAACAAATTAATTTCTATTGGCAAATTTTTATTTTTAAGTAGGAATTTTTTATATTTTATTGGCAATTATTTTTGAATCATATGAAAACTCTATAAAATATTGGCAAATCTTTCATTATTGATGAACATCATGGGAAAAATTACACAAACAATGATTTTAATATTATTATTATATGGAGCCTAATTAATTATTAAACTTTAAGGTTAAATTCAATCCACTTTTATCATTACAGTTTTCCTTCAAATTATTGAATGGTGGTTTGGGGAAACACTTGTATTATTTTTAAGCATTGGATTATCCTAGAAGAATGACCTAAATCTTATTTCAAGTCAAACTTTTAAAAGGATACCAAGTTTTAAAGAAAGTTCCCAAAGTAAAGACATGTGTCCCCAATCAAATCTATTTCGCAGAAAAGTGAGAAAGGATAAAAAGTTTCATGAAAAGTCTTTAGAATAGAGACACATGTCAAATCTATATACTTAATCTATAGAGTAACTTAATTTTTTATCAAATATTGGTGAATATGACCATCAATTAAGAAAAGCATTGAAAATTATAGGCAAATATATTTAAACTACTATGTAGAAAAATTAGATTCCATTGGAAAAATCATCACTAAAATATAAATACTTCTATATTATTATTAGTGATGAGCCTAAGCATGTGGCCCAATTTTGGTAAAGTGTAGACAACATAGAAACTCCAAAAGTGCAAAACCAATAGCCTCTAGGGTCCCCAATGAGTGAGATTAGCCGATTGGAAAATATTAGCCACCAAAGTTATCCTTGTCAGATAGCATGGCTGAGTTGGGGGATTTTTTTCCTTAACTTGGGTCTTATTGATATTGATCTAAGGGGGACTAATTTTATGTGGTCTAATAGAAGAGAAGGAAATGGCCTTATACAGGTTAAGCTTGATAGGGCTTCTCTTTCTCAGAATTGGACTAACTTAGATGATTACTTTTTGGAAGCTAAACCTCATACTGGGTCACATCATAATACTCTCCTCCTAGAATGGAAAGTTGGCAAGAATGTGGTAGGTCCCTTCAGATTTGAAAATATGTGGTTTTATAGTTACAATATTGATTGGTTCTTGGTGGAACCTTCCTACTAAGGATTCCTTATTGATTAACTTTTAGATGAAGTTATGTATTGTGAGGGATAAAGTCAGAAAGTGGAACAAAGTTTCATTTGGAAACATCTTTGATAAAAAAAGGATCATTTAGGGAAATTTGGTGGAGGTTTAGGTGTCCCAAGAAAATAACTATCAAGAATGTAACATGATCTTGTAAGAACAGACCTTTAGAGACCAATGGTTATCTCTTTCATCTCAGAAGGAAACTTTCTAGATGTTCAATGGTTAAAAAAAGATTTTAAAAAATACTAGGCTCTTTCACCAAATTAGAAGTATAAACTATCTAAGATACCTTTCATGTTCCAATGGGGTGGTTTTCATTGAAGAAGAAGATGTAAACATAGAGATTATCAATCTATTCATTCAAAAGAAAGCATGGGACCAAAAGGAGTTAATGATCCTTGGGACCTACTTGGGTTAATTCCCCTAATTGTTATTGATGAAGACAATGTAAGTCTGACTTCTAGGGTAAAAAAAGATGAAGTTAAAGTTGCAACTTTCTCCTTCCAAGTGTTCAAATCCCTTGGCTTAGATGGATTTCCCCTATTTTTTCAAGAATAATGGGAGATTATAGGGGAAGATATTTTAAAGGAAGTTTTCAACTTTTTAGAATTGGTATTATGATGGATATTACTAGTCAAACTTATGCTATCTGAATTCCTAAAACTAGAGGTCCTACCTCTATGAATGACTACTGACCTATTAGTCTATGTAATACTATCTATAAAATTATCGCCAAAGTTTTGGTTAACAAATTGAAACCTATTTTGGATAAACTAGTCTCAAAGAACTAGAAAGGCTTTTTCAGAGGAAGAAATATTATGGATTTTATTATTACTACTCATGTTCTTATTTATTCTAGTAATTTTAATGATAAGGTTACTATGGCCTTTAAAATTGACATATCTAAGGTTTATGACTATGTGAAATGGTCCTTCCTTGATAATTTTTTGTCTAGATTCATATTTAAAGGAAAAATCCACAAAACGATTATTAGTTGTATGATTACTACAAAATATGTTGTCCTAATTAATGGTAATTCTACTAGTTTTTAATCTACTAGAAAGGGTCTTAGACAAGGAGACACCCTTTCATCTTTTCTTTTCATACTAGTGGTGGTTCATCATTACCATGAATATTGATGGTATTCCTTTGGGGGAGTATCCTAAGCATTGGAGAGCATGTGGTAGTATTGATATGTTTCATTCATGACTATGTTTTTCATCAATGTCAACATAGCAATAATTCTATGAAGACTGGAAAAGTAGCAAATAGAGATCATGATCATACAGATAGAGTTTTTATTGTTAGGTGACATGTAGTTAAGAATGTGTTCCTCATTGTGTCTTGATGATAAGGTTAAATGCATGTAACATGAGTCAAAAATATGTGGAATTTGTAAGTGATGTATAGACAATAGCACAAAAACTTCTTTCAAGTCCTTGGAAGGAAACTTTCCAAACTACGTCTTGCTAATTCTATTTCTAGTGTTATAGTTGCTTGTATGCTCTCCTCATCTACCCACCAATGGTTGATGGATGACACTATGCTTTATGGAATTCCTCTTATTTTGGAAGTAGCCTCTTGGAAAGCCCTACTATTTGAATATGCTACTCTTTATGGTTTGAAAATTAACTATCAAAAGAGTAAGCTCTTCTTCTTCAATACTAGTATTGAGGTTCAACTGAGTATTTCTAAAATGTTGGGATGTAACATTATTGTTATCCTTGATACCTATTTTGGTCACCCTTTCTCCTCAATGAGACCTTTCCATTCATATTGTGGGATGGAAGGGAAAACTCTTGAATATGGGTGGAAAATAACTTCTTCTTAAAGCTTGCCTCCAAATTATCCTAGATTATTTATGTCATTTTCCCTCATGCTTGCGAAGTTTTTAAATCTTGAGAAGATCCATAAAGTCTTCCTTTGGTTTGGAAAAAAATAAAAAAGGGAGACGTTCCTTGTTAACTGAAATCAAGTTTGTAAATCAAAGAGGGAAAGGGGGTTAGGGATCATAACTTTTAGGAATATGAACAACGAATTTAGCTTCTAAATTGGGATGGTCTAGTTTGGATGGAACAAAGGAATGGATGAAGATCATACGATCTAAATATTTGTCTAATGGCCCTTCTTTCCTCTACCTAAAGGCTAACAATGACACTTCTACTTTGTGGAAGAACTTATTAAAAATGAAATAGATGGTTAGAAAAGGTAGTAGAAAGATTATTGGTAATGATAGGAATACTCTCTACTGGTCTAACATATGGGCACATGACTTCCCTCTCTAGGGGATGTTCTCTACCCAAGGTCTTAAAGACTGGTTGTTAGATAATATTGGTACTGGAGTGGAAAACTATATTGTTTCAAGAAATGGTAAGGTTGAATTGGTCGATTTAATTTTTTTTTGGAAAAGATATAGGGAGACAAGAAGGATTGCTAGTATCAGAAGAGAGGATATTTACACCCTAACATATATGTTAACATATCCTACTTTGTTTAATAGTTAGTAAGTGGATATGTGGATCTAGAAACATAATAGTAATGGTCCCTTCTTAGTCAATTCTTCCTATCAGACCTCTCATCTTGTGAGGGAAGCTAATCAACTATGGAAAGAGGTTTGGATTCCTAACCTTCGCCCTAAGATCAACTCCTTTTGGTGAGTGGGTTCCCATGAGAAATTTTTGACTCTTGAATACCTCAATTTGAGATATTTTAGTTTTTCCAAAATATGTGTTTTATATGAGAAGGAAGTAGAGACAATAGACTAGTTATTTATACAATTTCTCCTTCTTGAGAGAACTTTAGAGTCTTGTTTTATAGGAAACACACATTAACATGGTGATGTTGTGCTCAATCAAACTTCTCATTTCACAATCGAGCAACACCTCTCTTCTTCACTCGATCCTCAAAAACCTGGGGCTTCTTATTTTTCCTATAATGGCTTGGTTATTTAGAAGGAAAGAAGCAACATAATCTTCAAAGAGGAAAAGAAGAAAATTTTACCTATATTATGCATTACTAAGAGAATTATTAGGGAAAATATTAATAATAATTTTTTAAAAGTATTATCCTTTACTGGAGCATTTGATTTAAGAATGAAACACAATTGGAATGTTACCCAAAGTTTGATAAAGATGAATTGAAATGGCATTTAGAACAGAAAATAGTGCAAATGGAATCCCGTAAAGGACAATTGGATTAAATGAAATGTGAATGGTTGTTCTAAGGGAAATCCAAGATTAGCTATCCAAAAAAAGGTCTTCTTAGAAATAGTAGAGGATTTTGTATTTTGGGATTTTCTAAGAACCTTTTAATTAATTATAAAAAATTTGCTAAGCTCATGAAGATGTGTTATGGGGTGAAAATGTTATAGAATTACAAAGCAATTAATATTGAATAAGTAGAGGGGGGCTCTAAGCTAATGTTAAATATTCTTCTTAATAAGGAAACGTATACATGGAGAATCTAGAGTCTAATGAACTATTGTAAAAGATGCCTTTCTTCCTTCCACAAGGTTAAAATGTCTCATACTCTGAGAGATGGAAACAAAGTCATAGATTTCTTAGATGATTGGAGTCTAACTTTTTGGAACTAGAACCACATTTCAGCTTTGGGATTCCCAAAATAACTAAAAGATCTTGTTTTAAATGAAGGACAAAATTCTGAGGTATGGAGATAGGGAATCAAGGTGGTGATTTCCCAAATATTACAAGTGTAAGGAAAGGAGCAATTTTAGTCTCCTCATTTTGTTCATGTTTGTTTTGCATCCAACCATAAACAAAATCATAAAAAGTTATACTCAAGATTTGAGTGGTACTTTAAGGGATAATTATTATTGTTACAAGTATTATGATTGCTTTACTAACTTTAGTAAAGTCACCTACTTTTTTTTAATCATTAAACTTTTGGCAAAAAGAGTTATAATGTCTAACTCTATGACACACAATGTAAGAATCAATTCCAAGGATAGAAAAATATGAATGAATCATTTGATTTACACCCACATTTTATGGGATCAAGAGCATAACATAACTTATAATATTGACTACTATCCTTTCAAAAGATGGAAAGTTTCCAATTATAAAGTTGAGAGTTTCTTGAGAAAAGTGGAAGCTTATGTGAATGGTATGCTATTATTAATTGTATCTAGAGTATCAATAATCAAAACCTCATATCTAAAAGGAATCATCAACTCTTTGTTAGTTATTTCCTTAGTAGTCTAGTTTCCTTGGGAAGTTTGAGAAGTGAGTTTATAATTCAGAGATATACTTATGATCAGGGTATTGTGATGGTCAACACTAACATTTTCAAAGGAGCCCATATTTTTTGCAATGGTTACATTATGGGGGGGCCTACGAAGCATGTGGAGATATGAAGTTGTAGATAATTACTACAAAACAAAGATAAATATGTATTGATTCAAGAGGGTTGGTCTAGATAAATACATTGAGGCTATGAGAGGCCATAAATTCATACTTTTGACTAAGTTTTCCAATTCTTAGTACAAAGGTTAGGTAACCATTGGTTACTCTAGAGTTTATTAGAAAATCAACTAGTCTACTTTGTGAAGAGGTGAAGGTCAAGAGGAAGGGTACAAGAGATCATAGTGAATCCAAACATAAGTTCTTTGAGGGTACATAGAAGTTGGTTAGGATTCATTCTTATAATGGGTATGAATGCTTATCCCTTCCTTGTCCCTTTGTCATTTTTTGCATGTGGGTCATGAAATATTTTACCTTGGAAGGTAGGTTTACCACTTACCATGGCTACCCTTTCTGCACCTAAATATGTTGAGGCATGGTGAAAAAATAAAATTCTTTTTTTCTTGTACACCTCTCTAGTTAGCAATATTGAGAATGGTGATAACTTGCCCATTCATCAAGGCTTGATCTTTTTTCTATAGCACAATGTGTTCTTCCATCATACTAGGAATTGTAGGTGTTAAATTGATTAAAAAAATCTCCCTCCTCACCCTAGGAACTCTATTTTTATAGAGGAAGTTGAACCCAACAAAGACATTGCAAAAAATCCTTCTTTGTTCAAAGATACTAGCAACCTAAGACTAAATCCAAAATCCTAAAGTTAAAAGTTCAAACCTTTGAATAACCTCTAATGTTTAAAATACTGACAAAATGCAAGAATGTGTCTACTAAATATAGTCCTCTTAATGCCCCAAAGAAATGAAAGATTTTGAAGCAAATTATTAAGGTGGATAAACATAATTTAGAAGGGTATTATGAAGAGAAAGGTGGTGATAAGAAAGCAAGGGCCCAAGGTTATAAGTTTGATTCCAGCTCCAAGGAGATTTTTTCTAGAATATTGAGGTACAATAAAGGAAAAAACTATAAGGAGGAAAGAAAAGATGATCAAAAGGTGGAGTTTTAAGAGATTGATGTAGAATAAACACTAGAGAAAGCTAAAAATAGTGCAACTAAGGAGGAATTTGAAGCAAAGTCTAAGGAGGAAGAACTAGAAACTTGAGAGGCTCATATAGAGGTTGATCTTCAAATCCAAGGAGATAATTCTACCTTTAGTGTCCCTATTGTAGGGGAAATTAAGGATTCGGTCAATCCCCAACCTTTTGATGTTGGTAGTATTGAAATAGTTAAAAAAAATCTTGAGGCCCAAATTTTAGACCTCAATACCATGGTGAGATCGCTTAACACAAAATTTAATAATACCATAACTAATATAGAGCTTGGTGTGGCTATAACCACTACTCATAGGGTCCTTAAAGATATGATGAGAAAGGTTGTCTTTGAAATTGTCATCGATCAGAGAAAAATGAAGAGAGTTAGGATGCAAAAGGACAACATACAGGTGGAGATGAGGAGTGTAGAGGATGTACATAACTGGAATAAAGGTATTAAGTAATTGGTCAAGGACTGGGAGAATATTAAACATGCCTAGTGTCTATAATTATTTCCTTTCCTTTTTGTTTATGTTTTTATGACACTTGGTTAATAGTTTATGGAAAGACTTTGTTACTATGATCCTACTTGTAACTTTGGGACATAATCTTAAAACTATTATGTTTATGGTTCTCATTAATGATCTATACTCCAAGACACTATTAATTTTTATGATTATTAGCTATGTTTTGGTTAATAAGTTAGACTCTATTAATCTTACTATTTTACTTTTTTATTTTAATTACTTTTTGTTCTCTAATGGGTTTCTAATTATTTGAGTTAGAGCTAATCTTTCTTTTTTCTTGGTTGTAATGGCCTAGAGAAGATAAGGTCTATTTTTGTTTGTTATTTCTTGAACTTAGGACCCTTTTCCTGCCTCCTTTAATCAAAAAATATACTACAATAGGCAAGTAGATAGGAGTGTTATTAATACAAAATTGCATTACTAATGATATGGATTTTATTTTAGGATTTTTTTTTGAGCTATCAAGATGTTTGATCTTAAAGATTTTGATTTATTTTTTTGGATTTAGAAGATATTTGAATCTATGTGGATTTTTGGGATAACTAATTTTGTGGATATTGAAGATATTTGACTTTTTCTTGGATTTTTGAAAGTTTTGAAAGAGGTCTATATCACTCACTTATCAAGTAAGATGTGTCTACTATCTCCCAACATCTAGCAAGGTATGGAACATTATGCATAGATGGAAGACTTGGTTCCATGGAAATGAACAAGTAAATTATGGGGGTATTTTATTATAGAGTTGGATTTAATTTTATTTCCAAGGATTAGCCAATATTAAAGTATTTATTTTCAAATGTATATGACCATAAGTTTTATCGACAAAAAGGGATGAATATGGTTATTATGAAGAAATGAAATGATTTTTTTAATTTTTTAATTTTTTTTTTAATTAATTAATTATTTTATTTTATTTTTATTTTTATTTTTTATTTGTGTGTGTGTGTGTGTGGGTGTGTGGGTGTGTGTGGGTGTGAATAGGATAAAGGGTGTACATAAAGGGAATTTGTAGGAGACATCAAAATTTTGGAAATATTTATCCATTTCAAGATCAAATGTGGAAAGATAAGATTGATGTAAGTATGATAAAGGATAGAGGACAAATGAAAATAGGGCACATGGTAGGATGAGATGTATGCTTGATTTCTTAGGTAAGACAGCACACTAGATAGGAGATGAAGGATTATAGAAGGTATAGTAGGAAGATGGATAGGGGATGAGGTAATGGATACTTTTATAGGAGAGATAGCATGAATAGGAGATCAACAACAATGTAGGATACAATAAGATGATGGATAATGAGTGATGTAGTAAGTAAGACATCCTAAGTGGAGCTTGTCCAGAGATATATAGATTTATGTATAAAAATTATTTGGCATATTTTCATCATGCTATTTTCTAAGGTGCATAAAGAAATGGGTTTCACTAATGGATGAACTATTTCTCTCTATTTTTTTTTTTCATTTTTTGAAGTTTTTATTTTTTCTATAATAATTTGGTTGTAGAGGGATGAGAATAAGGATGTCAATAATTAGATTTGGAAAATAGTACATGTATGTCCAATATATGAGATAGAATAAGGACTCAAACGTCAATTTTGTAAAATAATTTTCATGGAATAAGTGTTATATTAGACTGTGGCTATCTAAGATATGCTCAAAGATGTTGGTCAAACTATGTACAAGATATTTTAGGCACATAAAGAGATGAAAATGGGTTTAAAAATTTGTAAATGATTGAATGATAGGGAAGGAAGGGTGGAAAATAAGAGATGGCTAATGGATAGAGTTTTAAAAGAAATATGTATGAGTTTTCATGCAAATATAGGTAAGACCCATAGTGGTACACACATTGAGGATGGTGGACTAATGAAAGGCAATGGGAATTTGGATTTTGATGTTTTAAAGTCTTTTTTGTTTTGTTTTGAATAATGATAGAAAAGGATGTGTATTTTGTAACACACAAACTCGAGATGGATGAAGAATATGATGGAGGATTTTCCAATGTATGAATTATGAAATATTTTGGAATAAAATTTTAGATCCCAATTATAATGAAGGAAAATAAACGAGGTCTAGTCTATGTATAGATATGTTATAAATCTTAGGCTTGTCTCCCTATTTAGCATTACATTGGAAGGATAATTATCTTCACATCCTTATATCTTTAGTGCAAGGTGAATTAAGTGATTCTTAATGGGAGATTGGAAGATGGATGTTAATTATGGATGATAAATGAAGAAACTAGGTCAAACTAAGGAGAAACAAAGACTTTTAACATATAAAGGAAAGTAGTATCCTAATAGGTGAATTATAGCAGAATATTTGGAAATTACATATTTTAACTTAAATATAAAATGAAATTTAAGAATGGGAGGACATAGTGGATTAGGGTGATTTTCTCCTAAGACTTCATCACCTAGGGTAATTTGATCTGGGGGTAATTTGATCTAGGGGGCAATTTTAGATGTAACAAATTTCTTAGTATAGATCTCAAAATTCTTAGTATATATCATCTTCCATTAATCTTCCACCTATTATTGAAAAATAAAAAGAGAAAAAATGTTTGATAAAAAGGGGTTTACCTAAGTAAAATCGATCTAGGAATTAACCTTGAAATAAAAAAATTAAAATGGAAATAAAAGCATGGTCATATATAGAAGGGGATGGATCTAAAAATAAAAAGCTTATACACTCATAGGCTTCTTTATGTTAAAATTATCTTTAAGATGTTTATGTTGACCTTATAGAGTTGACTTTAGGAAAAGAAGATAGTGGATGAATCATTAATGCATAGATCTAAAAATTATGCATTTCCTTTAATGCATTTAATGATTGATTACTTTATTTTAAGGATTTGAATGCTTGAAGGGGAAAATGAGTCAATGATTGACTTGATGAATTGAGTGAGGTTTTCCAAATGAGGGAGAAAATATTCCTTTCATACCTCACCAAATATTTTGGAGTGTTATTTATGGATCAAGTACTTAACACGGGTTTCATATTTCTAATTCTGCAAGCTAATAATACAAAGGTTCAAAATTAGACCTTGATTGGATAGAGTGAGTCACTAGAGGTGACCTAATACATAAAATGGGGAATAAAACTAGGACCTAAGCTCCAAAATTGGAGGATTATATAATTAAGTTTTGAATTGAGATAGATCAAATATATTCGGCACAAGAGCCTAGGAATGCTAACTAGGATCTAGGTGAGAAATAAATTGCACAAGGATATAACTTACAATGCTACATTTTACCCTCACATTGGTAGGAGTATGAGCCTACAGTCATACTCTTGGTAAAGTAGATCATAACTATTTAGTAGGTAATGGAAGAAAAAAATTTAATAATGTAAACTAGATGATATAAATTCATTAGTTAAACATCTTTAGCCTAAGCCATTCACTACAAGAAAAAGAGGAACTTCCAAACATAAATTTCATTATAACTCAATTATATTAGTGAAACCCAAATAGGATAAAGGGATAATAATACTAAACTCAAGAAAGAAATTTATCTTTCATGTAATGTTTGTTAACTTTAGAGTGCAATATGAATGTAAATTGAACTAATTTATTAAATGGCAAAGATAGAATAGAGCTAGGATAATTATGTCTACAATCAAACCAATCAAAGTATGAAAAGATATCTATAATATGAGTTAAAATGAAGGGATAAAAATGACCTTGAAATGTGCAAGGGAAAGTTATTTTCTTATCAAAAAATCATGTATCTTCAACTGCTACAAGAAATCTAATTGTAACTCTGGAATTAGAATAGAAAACCCTAAAAATATTAGATCTCTAGGTGCAAGTGGATCTAGGTGGCATATAGTGGTAGGTTTATGGGATGACAAACATATTCTCAAAGAACAAAAACAAAGTCAACCTAGAATATTCCAAAATCTCCTAATTGTAAGTTTCTGAATCCAAATGTATGATTTCGAAAACCTATTCTTGCACACAAGAAAGCTTGATTTTTATTTTTTTATTTTTTTATTTTTTGGGGGGAATAGGAGGGTCGAGAAAGTTCCTTGTTCAAGCCCCCATTTAAGAATTAGCCTTGAAAGGGAAAAGTATGTAATATAGTAAGACAAACACATGATTCACCTTACTTGATGAAACCCTTTGTAGGAAGAGTTTTGTCATTGCTAGATGTTGAAACTTCAGTTGACCTTTCAAGGTAATGACACTATAAATAATTTGGATTTAGTTCTTAATGATTTTGATGCATATTTTACTTCATTGGAGGAATATACTAAGGAAAAAGAAGAAAAGAATTACATTGCAAAGAAGTTTACTAAGGTGGGTGCTTCAATAGCTAATGATGTTAAGTTGATTGATGAAAATAGAAAGGACATAAAGAGTTGTACAAATTATAGTAAAAAATTGTACCCTACTTGTGTAAAATCAATTAGGCATGTGCAAGATGTAGATAAGTTCATAAAAGAGGAGGAAGAAGTTTTTTAAAAGACTATAGAAGTTTTTGATAAGTAAAAATAAAATGTTACAAAATTTGATAAAGTTCTGAGAAATTTATTTCATAAGATAAGTGTGTTACAATGACAAAGTGACAGAGTCATACAAATATTTTCCATTTTGCAAAGTTTGCTAACACCCAACTTGGAGATAATGTAGAAAGCATTAAAATCATTGTATTCCTTTATGCAATCAATTATGAAATATTTATACCTATAGACCTATAAGAAGTTGAGATTGCAACATATGTACTTTATGGTCAAATTTAGGTGACAAAGAACCTAAAGAAGTTGTGAGATACTGACTTTTTGGCCATTTAGGAAATTTTTTTAGATGTGTTAAGGTTTGTATAACATCAAATATGATTTTGTTTGACAATTTTTTTATATACATAACATTTTTCATTCTTGCCTTGTCCATTGATATCAAAGGAGATGTAGAAGGATATAAGTGAAAAATGAGGAATCATATAGCATGGTATATAGGGGGAGTAATGTATAGATGAATCTTTTTGAATAATTTTTTGATTTGGCATTGACACTTAGTCATTTTTCACTAAGTGTTTCCTTTAATGCCAAAGGGTGAGATCATTAAAAAAGTGATCAAATGTAGAGACTTGGATATTTTCATCAATTTTAAGTTGGTTGGTATGATCACTTAACCTAGTAGTTAGTTTTGGTTGTGTTTCACAAATGAAAATGTGTAAGTATTATGTAGGAAAACAATAAATAGTCAAAATGTTATTGTTACTGAGCTTAGCATAGTAATTAGCAATGGCCAAAATTTTGTATAATAATAGTATTACATTTCAGCTATGTGCTTCATATATGTTTTCCTATGGTCACATAGTGTTTGGAATAGGTTTTGGGTGGTAAATGTGATGACTAACAGTGATCATATTATTCAAAATTAGTTTTGAAGACCAAGCAATTTGGCCTAAGGAATTGAATCATTTTTCTAAATCAATTAATTGGCATATTAGTGATGACATCCTAGATGATAACCCTTGTCCATATAAATTCTTAACAATCACATTGGGATTTGTAAGATAATTTTGATGAGCCAACTAGGAAACTAATTGAAAAAGGTATAAAGAAATGTTAATTTTGCATGCAAGCATGGTATGATGTGCAATATCGTTATGATATTGTATTAATTTTTTGATGTAAGCCTTGATTTTAGATCAGATCAAATATAGACTATGGTATGAACTAATCAAATATTGTGATATTTGAACATTCATGTATGGTATTGTAACTATTACCTTTTTGTATTTGGATATCGAGTCCTCATTAAGAAATGAGATCATATTGTAATACAACTCCTAACAGGTTTGAGGCCTATAATAAGGACTAATGTACTAAATGTATTTCATGACTGCTAATAGGGTCAAAACTCCTAAAAGAGTATTTTAGTACATAGTTGTGGGTACCATACCCAACAGACAAATTATGGTGTTATGATTTCCTTTTTTTTTATACTTTACTTTTCAAGATTATTATTTCTAGATTTGTGTGGTTAATTTTTGAAGTTATTAAATGTTGTGATTCAACCCACACACACACACACACAATGCCCCCTCCACACCCAACCACCCCCCCCCCCCCCACTCCCCTAGTATTGCTTGATCCTAATAATATAGTATCTAGTTTAGGTATTTTGGATAATATAGTTATTATAGTAAAGATCTATGCATGTTATTAATATTCAAGGCTCTAAGACGTCTATAGTTGATAGTTTTCAACCAATAAAGGCTTGCACAATTGTGATAATGATTATCAAACTTTTAGTTACTAGTATTATAGTGTCCTTATTTATTGTAGAGGTTAAGTATTTGGTTTGGTATAAAATATATTATATGATTCAAAGGTTGTGATGTTGGTATTAATATAATGCTTATAGATTCTATTATTCACATGGTACTATTGAAAATAATTGATCTATTGTATATTGTCTTTGATGTTACACAATATGTCATATCTTTACTTGTCAGTGTATGCAAAGCTCACTCGAGCAATGAGGACAGTTTCCTATGTCTATCGAGCATTCTAGTGTTTGCCAAGTTCAAAAGATAGTATATGTCGATTTCACTTAGGTGTTGAAGAGAAGTTAGCTAAAGTTGAGTGTTAACTAAGCTCTCTCAATTAGCAAAGGAAAGTTGGATGGAACTAGTGCTAGCCGAGCTCAATCCTTACCAAAGGAAGTTAGCAAAGATGTAGTGTTAACCAAGTTGTCTTGGTTAAACTAGGAAAATCAATTTTGAGTTAGTTCCTACTAAGTAGGGTCGGCTAATGAAAGATTTTTTGTTTTTGGCATATTCAATTTAATGGTTTTTTTTGTTGGTTCTAGCTGAATAAGAAGATGAATATTAATTATTCTAAGATGTATTCAAGCTAACTTAATAATGTGTATGATATAAGTATAAGGTCAAGTTGAGGATTGAATGTGTGTGTGGGGAATAATAGAAGATGCTTAGAGGAAGGAGATCATAAGTATAAGTAGAATATCTTTAAGGAGCTATAAAGATACATTTGATGAAGAAGGATCAACTATTCGAGCTAGAATTGAGATCTAAAATCAATAATATAGTTGCATCAGAAATTAGGTCATATCATTGTTACTCTCTAACCATTGTATCAATGAACTAATTATCTTAATAGAGTTGGCTTAACAGCTATATGTAAATCCTCTACCAAGGTGGCATTTCTAGATTGAAGTTTCTAAAGACCTCTAACAAGGCTACTTCTAACAAGGTGATTAAATCCTCTAACATGGTCACACCTAATAGTGTGTTTTGTAACCTTTAACAGGGTTGTTTCCAAATAGGGCTCACTTTAGAAGAGAAAATTAGTAACTAGTTACAATTGATATTTTTTTCCAAATTGGGTTTCCACGTTAAATCTTGGTGTCACGTGTGTTCATATTATTTATTTTATGTGTATGAAACTAAGTTAATTAAGGTTAATCATAGATAATATCTTAAGTTCTACATGTTTAGTATTTTTTAATAAATAATTGATATTACAGTGCTTGTTGAGTTACAACATATTGTTAGTGTTAACTGAGTGCCAATGTGTTAACTAAGTTATCGTAGTTTCATCAAAGTTTATGTTTTGTATTGACATCTAAGGGATCTAGTATTTATTTTTGTAGTAATTGATTTTCCCCTTCCCTCTCAGTTACCCAACTTATATTTCCAACAATTGGTGTTAAAGCTTTTGGTGTTTGCATAAAAGGTTCCAAGGACCTAAGCTAAAGATCAGGATGTCTTATAGAAGAGAGATCCCTAGTTGAATAGAGATAAATTCAATACATGGAAGGAAATTATGAAGTTGCATTTGGAAACCATCAATGATTCAAGTCTAAAATATCTTAACTCCAAGTACAAAGACACCTGTTGGAACTATGACTATTGAAGAAATTGTAGAGAAGAAGAATCATAACATTATGATGATTAATATTACTTCAACTCTCAACTATGTTGAATTTGATGAAGTCAAAGACTATGGAACTTCTTATGAGATGTGGATCAAGTTGAAAGCCATCTATAGAGGAGATGATAATGGAAGAAGAGCCAAAACTAAAAGTCTTAAAGGACAATTTGATCAAATAAAGATGAGAGAAGATGAGAACATTGCAAAGTATAGTGATAGAATCAAAGCTAGTGTTTGTGCAATTAAAGCTTTAGGAGGAAAAGATTGAAGATGAGATAGTGGTAAGTAAGTTTTTCATAACACTTCTTTCTATATATGAAATCAAAGTATTATAAATTCAAGAGATGAGATGCAATCCAAAGAATGATATAACATTGGATCCAATAGTTGGAAGGTTGACTACATTTGAGCTAGGTAACAATGATTATTATGTTCCTAGTTCTAGCAATCTTGAGTCTACATTTGAAGCCAAGTTGTCACTCAAGAAGAAAGCTAAAAGCTCTAAAGGAAAAAAATTTGAAAGTGAGGAAGACAATTCTAACAATGATCTTGAAGCCATTGAAGTATTACTCGCAAGAAGGTATCCCAAAGGCAAAGGAGAGTACAAAGGTAAAATTCCTTAATCAGTTTTTCTTATGAAGAAGTTGGTTACATTTTCATAAGGTTTCCAAATAGAGAAGACAGAGATGAAAAGAAGATCAACAAGTACAAAGGCAAGAAGGATTTTAAAAGCTACAAGGACAAGGACAAAGGTATGTTTTATAGATAAAGATTCAAATAGAAGTGATGATGATGAGATGATCTATATTTTTGTAAAAGATGAACCTAATGACTAAGAAGATAAAAAGGCACTTATTTCTCATGTTAGCAAAAATGATACATGGATTATTGATAGTGGTTTTTCACATCATATGAATGGTGACAAAAAAAAGTCTAAATTTATGGAACACTATAATGGTGTAAGTTTAAGATTTGGAAACAATGAACCATGTTGCATAAAAGGAAAAGGTTGTATCTCACTAACCAATGAACTTAGATGTGATAATGCATATTGGGTTGAAGGAACAAAGAATAATCTATTGAGTGTGAAATAGTTGAATAACATTGGGTTCAAGATAGAATTCATGAATGGGAAGGCCACGTTGCTAGATGGAAAAGAAAATCTAGTTGGGTCGGGTAACCAAACAAAAGGTAACTTATTCTACCAAGATCTTAGTGAAAGTTCATGTTTCATTTCTCAAGTAGAAGAAAGTGAGTTATGGCATAAGAGGTTGTGTCATGTGAACTTTGATAACCTGATCAAGATAAGCAAAAATAAAAGAGTAAGAGGTATTCCTAGTTTGAGGAAACCTGATATGGGCATATGCAAAAATTGTCAAGTTGGTAAAATGGGCAAGACAAGTTTCAAGAGAAAGAACTATCATTTTGAAGAAGTCTTGGAGCTAGTTCATATAGACCTTTTTGGAAATATTAAAATTGAGAGGTATAGTGGAGCTAAGTACTTTATTCTTTTTGTTGTTGATTACTCTAGAATGATGACTATAATGTATCTAAAAGATAAGTCTGAAGCTTTTCAAAAGTTTAAGTGGTATCTAAAAAGAGTAGAGAAGGAAACAAGAAAGAAGCTGAAGTGTTTAAAGTCAAATAGAGATGGTGAATTCATTTCTAACGAGTTCAATGAATTTTTCATTGAAAAAGGAATCAAAAGACAAGTATTAGCCCTTCATACACCACAACAAAATGGTATAGGTAAAAGAAGGAACATATCAATCATGGATTGTACAAGAACCTTGATGATAGAAAAGAATATTGCAATCAAATACTCGAAGGAAGAAATTAATACTATTGAGGTTTCACAATGTGCACCCCTTTTTGTCTAGAAATAGGGACCCCCTACTTTATTTTTTTATCTTTTCAAATCCCTAGTCCAAGGTCCAAGTCTTATTAGGGTTTTTCCTAATCTCTTTGGCCAATCTGGGTCCTGGCCTAAAAACCAAAATTCTAGAAACCATCATCTGAGGGAGAAAGTCATCTTTTGCAAGTAAAAATGTGCACCTAGCACACCTCACTAGGTGTGCTAGTGCACTAAGGCAATGAGGAAAGAATTTCCCTCTTGGAAGTGTGCAGCAATGTAGCTACACACCTCCAAGAGGTGCGCTATTCCCTAGGCCTATAAAGCCCGAGACTCCCACCCCTCCTTACCTTCATTTGACTCCTTTTTGCTTCCCACCTCGCACCTACATAGCTCTTGAGGTGTACAAATCCACTGCTTCATGCCTACCTACACAAACATAAACAATAAACTAAAGGAAACAAAGTGCACATCTAGTGCACTTCAAAGGTGTGCTAGATGCAGACCTTGTTTTCAAAAAAAAATTAAAATGCTTAAAAATTTTTAAACTAAAATATCCTTACCTTAGGGTTAGGTTCATAGCTACACACCTTTACATAGACTTAAACATCCCATTTGGGCTATAAGGGTATGCATCTAGTTCACCCCATGAGGTGTGCTAGATGCACATCCTTCATAAAGTTGGTGTATAGGTAAAGTGCACCTAGCGCACCTCTAAGGTGCACCAAGTGTGCTATTTTGTTTTTCAAAGAGTTTAATAAGGTTTTTATTAATGTTTTCAAACACTTTTGGTAAATTAGGGTTTTTGGGTCATATTTCATTATTATTAGGGTTTATCTTAATTAAGTTCTTTCAAACTCTAGACTAATAGATGTTGATCTTATGCAGATTCAATGACTTCTTCATCCTCCTCCCTTGCTACAAAAATGGACCTGAAACTAGTGATTTTCAAGTTTTAAGGTGTTCTTGCAAAGTCACGCTTCCAAGATGACTATTCGGAGATCCGAGACACTGAACTTGGCCATACTGACTAGAACACATTTCTAGTGTTGTGCGACAAACCTATGAAGAGGCCCCCAATGATATCTACTCTTATATGATCAGGACTTATGAATGCAACATCACACCCAATATTAGTACAGTCTTCAGAGTTGATTATGGCACTAGCAAAAAACTGTCTATGAGGGAAGGGTTGTAAAAAGTATAACTAGAGAGATCATGCTAGATCTCTAACCTAAGAACATAGAAAAGGTATTCCATCTTCCAAGAGAAAATCAATTTATCATATTGACCTATCATTGTATGCACCCTAAAATGGTCGCCTAGACTATGGGCCCCCATTATTCAATTTATCAAATTTCCTAAATCAATGGTTTGCAATATTTTATTAAATCAATTCAAATCAATTTCTTTGATCAAATTGTAATTAATTTAATTATTTCAATATTTCCTAAAGGTTTGATCATTTTATCCTTAGTCTTGTTTAATTAAAAGACAACCTCTCGTTTACTTAAATAATTAATCCACATTTAATTAATTAAGAGAAAAACCCTTCTTTTAATTTAATTAAGTATTTCCTATTTAATTATAAGAACTTGATCCCTTTAAATTAAATAAAATCCCACTTCAAGAAAATAAAATAAAGAAAAATTAAATAAATCTTTTTTACTTTCTCTACACTTAAATGCACATATTTCTAAGTGGGATTCCATTTAATTTTTTTTCTCTTTTCTCATTGGTGGAATTTTGTCTCACACGGATCATTCTTTCTCCACCCTTGATTAAATCTTATTGCCTCTAAATCTTAATCATCTATTCTTCTTTGTAAGGGAGAGCCCTCTCCTCATTTTTGACATCCACGATTATGCTATTGTTATGTTGTAGGTTTGGAGTTTGAGCATTTAAGCTTTTTTTGGAGAACTTCTATCCTTTTGTCTTATTCTCTCATGCATCCATCGCTTCCATCATCATGATGCATCCTTGCATTTTTTGTATTAGATTAGATCCATATTTGTTTTCATAGATTAATATTGCATTATTATTTCCTTTCATAGATTAGATTTCTTTTCTTACATTTCTTTACAATGTCATCATTTAGATTAGTTTGCATCTTCATTTGCATTCATATTTTGATCCTTGAATGTCTTGTCTTATGGTGTACTTGCATGGGTACAAAATAGGTCAAACTGAGGGCCTTCATTATAAAAAGTTGCACTCCATGAATAGAGAGCTATGAGCCACCATTCAAAACCTCATTCTTGAGCAATCTTGGATATAATGACTCATAGAAGTGTGCTCACATTTTAGGCATACATTTTTGGTGCCCACCATGGGGTAACTCACCTTTACTTGCTGGTTTTAGATTTTTTTGGAGCTAACCCCCTTATGCAGATTTTTTTGGAGATAAAAAACCCTAGATCTTAAATATTTAATCATATCTCCAAAACAACTTAGTGTTTTGGTCTAATTTTTTTTTTATAGGGTGGCAACATATTAGAGAAGCTTCAGTGAAATTTTTTAGATTTTTTTCAAAAGTATTTTTGAGTTTTTATAATTTTTTCTTGATTTTTCATGAAAAATATATTTAGGGTACAAATTAGTGATTTTTTTAGAAAAGTATACATTTTTGGAAATTTCTCTAAATTATAAATAGGTTTGGTTTTTTGATTTTTGATTTTAGAGATCATATTTAAGCTCAATAATTTGATTTGCAAAACCTAGCCTGTTTTGACAAAATGGCTCTCTAGGGCATGAACGAAAAGTTTTTTTCAAAATTTTGACATTTTTGAAAATGTCTTTGATTTTTAATAGCTATATCTTTTCTTCATTTAGGATTTTGGATCCAAATTCATATCATATAGGTCTAATCTTGTTGACTAGGTCAAAAATCAATATTAAAAAAAGGGCATTTAATGAATAGCTTGCATTTAATTTTCATATAGATCAATGCATGATGTGAGCTTTCATTTGGATTATTTTTTGGTTATTATTACGCTTAAAAATTATATTTTTAGATCTAACCCTAGTTTTGCATAAGTTGGATATATATTACATATCTTGTGTTTGCTTGTTGCTTTGTTCACTACAAGTGAGCATTAGAGAATAAATGAAAGGTACAATAGTGAAAAGATGCATAGCAAGGATTACCAAGGTTTTTTTTGGATCTCTATAACATTTGGATTTGAAAATGAAATGAACCCTCTCATGTGTTTGGTTTGAGTGCTTTTACATACTTTTATAGATTCACACTTCATTTGATGCTCTGAAATTGGATCTAGATTCACTTTCATGCATATGTGTTTCACATAGTAATTAGGCCCTATGAACACTATTTGTGGAGTTCTTGAGGGAATGTGCCTCATTCACTTGTCTTACATGCGAAGCTCTTCTTGATGATAGATCCCCTTATAGGTAGGGAAGGATATTTGTTATGATCTCACTATTCTACTTGAGTTTGTCCTCAACATCCATTAGTAATTTCTCTTTTGAGATTGGTGGTATTTGTTGTTGGATTTTCCAAAAAAATTGTGAGGTGATTTCAAATTAGTGTGTCAAAGAATCGTGTTTTCTATATTTGGGAAAGGTGAAGAGGCTAGAGGAGTATGCTTTGTTCTCTTTTGGGCACATTAGAAACTTGAAACCTTTGAATCCAAACCAAGTCCCAAGTCCCCATGTGGTACAACTTTGTGAGTCTTCCTTGATTAGAGAGGGTTAACCATAGTGGACATTCCCTTTATTGGGTCAACCACATGGATAGAACCTCAAGCGATAATAGCCGTTTTTGACATGGCAGTAGCAACCACTATATAAATATCCTTGTAGGGGAAATTCTCACGGGTGTAGTCTTTTGTTGGATTGTCAAATCTCCTCAGTATCTCTAATTGATTAAATTCTTAGAAAATGTCAAAACCCTGGTGCATTGCGATTGGATTTTTCCTACTCTAGATTGCAAAAGTTGTCGAATTGAACATTACTAAGAACCATAGTGCTGCCAAATTTTCTTTTCTAGGACTATGTGTGTTATTGGAAAATATTTTGAGAACATACATAGTGGTGGTTCTAGGGATTAGACTATTAGTATGACACTATTCCTATTTATGTGCAAGGTTGCTTTGCCCCTTGCTCATTGTTTGAAGACATTTGCTTGAAATTCTTGATTGTTGTCCTATGTACCTAGTTTATGATTCAAAATTTATCACACTTAGTTGGATATTAAAACAAATAACATTTGAATTCTTGAATTAAGACTTTATGATTGAACTACTTTGCTATCCTATTATTTCTAGCCTCCCTAGGTTGATTGGGTTCAGATTAGGCTACTTACCCCATTGTTAGAAGCTTTTTTGCACCTTGGTTTATTGTGATTTGGCCCCTTGAATTAGTGATCTTTGATTTCACAAGTGACCTTGTTTGGAGTCAGTGAGTTAGAGACCATCCTTATTGAGAAAGATATACCTTTAGATTCTTGATATTATTCTTGGAAGAGTCTTAGTAATTTCTTATCCATCTACTTTCATAAAAATTCAATTTTCATTATTTATAATTTGAGTAAATCATCCTCCTAGTCAATATGTGCTAGGTATTCACCCAAAGTTGTGGTCACCTCAGTGGCAATGTTGTTTTATGCCTATTGCAAAATTCTATCTTATCGCATCTCTTTTGTACAAGTGAGTGCTTTTAATATCCTAGTTTGATACTGATGTTTCTTAGGGTTATCCTATCACCTAGGACCTTTTCTTTAGTGCTAGTTATAACAAGATATCAAGTAGATCAAGGAAAGTGACCTCAAGTTGTCTTTAAACAACTACCTTTAGTTCAAACTCATCAAATATGTAAGGGAAAAGAACCTATGTTTGTTCAATCACCTAAGAATATTCCAAAATCTTTGTTTGACCCTAGTAGTGACCTTATTGAGTTGAGTACACCCTTAGAATCACCTCAGTTGGATATGGATATGGATTTTACAATGGCTCCACAAAAAAAGAATCAAAGTGGTGAATACCATGTTGGCCTTTGGAGTGGTTTTCCTACTCATGAAAGTAGACCAACCTCACCCCACACTGCGGATAGATATTTGGATGCACACCAAAGTGCTGAGAAAGGTAAGCATTATGCCTATCAAGAAGAGAAATCCCAATATGATGATCAAATTAGTGAGTCTTCTAGCACTTGTATGAATGTAACATTTATTGGTAACCAATTTAGATAGTAAGGACTATGTACACCACTCATGACACCCTTAGGTTATGCGAGTGATAGAATCAAAGTACTTGAGTGTGAAAGAAAAGCCCTTCTAGAAGAACAATTTAAGAAGGAAGAAAAATTTAGATTCCTAGAGGAAGAAATGTAAGGTATTATTGAGATAGAAAGGAAATCCAATCAAGAGGCACAAGACCTTCTTGTGGCTTTACAACTTGAAAATAAATTCAACAATGTGCACATTGGTGGTGGAAACAACTCTCCTCCATCCACCCCTCTTAAGACTCCATGAAGTGGAAGACACTCAAGAACACCTTCACAATCTCCTAGCCCTAGAGGAAGGAGAGCTTCAAGAAATGATTATTATAGGAGACCAACACCTCCTAGAGTTTCAAGACAACCTTCACAACAAGCTCATCATGTTTCACAATATGGTGGTGGTAGCTCAAACTTTGACTATAATTCTTATGATTTCTTGGCTATGCAACCAAACCCACATTTTCAGCAACATATAGAAGAATATATGGACCAAAACAAAGATGCATTATTTCAATGTTTAATCAATAAGGGTGCTAAGGTCCCTTACAACTTTGATGTAGACAAAGATTCAAAATCATGATCCCTCTATGAAAGAAGAAATTGACCAATTGAAGAAACGACTAAAGAAAATATCGGCACCCAAGAGTTCTTTTTTGCTTGATTCAATTTTTCCTAATCCTTTTGATAAGAGTGTTGATGTGAAATATTTTCCTAGAAAAATTGAGATCCCCCAATATGAAAAATATGATGGAAATGGGGTTTGAATGATCATGTGCATCAATTCTACACCATGTGTTTTGAGTTTCATCATGAGGACTCATACCTTATGAGATTATTTCCAAGGAGTCTTAAGGGTCAAGTAATGGAATGGTTTACCAATATAACTCCTCTTGTTAAGAAATTCCCTAAGTTAATTTAGAGAGTTGTTCAACACTTTGCATACAATCTAGACTTAAGTCACACAAAGAAAAATCAAGGAGAATCCTATGTTACTTTCTTGCAAAGATGGAGACGATAGTGCTCTCGCTATTCTAGGACTATTCCTAAGAAATAAAAGATTTAAATCCTCATTAGTAACATGGTTCTTGAGATGAAGTAAAAAGTTAAGAAGATTGTTTTTGAGTCCTTTGATACCATGGTTGAAGCTGCATTTAGAATTGAGGATGTTTTGAGAGAGCAAGGTATTTTGACAAAAAATGTAAACAACAACAACAATGGTTAGAATAAAAATAATAACAAGGATAAAGGAAAGAACACATATTTTAATAAGAAAAAAAAATTAGTTAATGATGGAGTTGTTGATTACTCTAAACCTAAAGACCAAGTTGTTCTCCATTTGGCTAGTGCCATTCAACAAAGTAGCAAGCCAAGATATCAAGAAAGGCCTAAAGGAGAGAAATGTAACTTTACACAATTGGGTGAGTTATATGAAAATATATTCTCAAAGCTCCTTTATTGTAATCTTGTGTACCCTTATGATGTTGTAGAGTTCTACATACCTAAAGTTAAGTCGTGGTGGTGGGATGAGAAAGCCTATTGCAAGCTTCACAATAGCATTGGACACAAAATTGAAGACTGTGGGAGATTGAAGCATATTGTTCAAGATATTATTGAGAATACAAAACTTGAAATAGATGGATTAAATACCAATTCTGATCACACAACATTCAAAGAGCCTTTTCCAAAGTATGAGAAAGGGGAAGCTTCCCAACCTAAGAATGGCAAGGCTGCAATCAATTACACTTATGCAAATGCAAAAAATGTTATCAATATGCTTGAGGTTGTTAAAGAAAGTGTCAACATGATGGAAGATAAAAATCCCAATGGTTATGATTAAATTTGAGCTCTCCTATCCTTGGTGAAAAACTTGTTTTGGTGCTAAGGGGTGCTTAGTCTAGAGAGTCATCTCAAGGTCCCCTTTTCATTAGAGGACCCAATTCAAACTAGTCAAGTAAACCTAAGCAAGTGTCTTCCCAAAGTCTCAATTTTGTTACATGAATTCAAGGTCCCCTTGTCATCAAAGGACCTAGTTCAAACCAACATAGTAAGCCAAAACAAGTGCAATCCAAGTATGTTCCTTCAAAACCAGTTGTCAATCCTAGGTCAAATTATAATCTTGTTGATCAATTTCAAAGAACCCCCACTTAAATTTTGATCTTTGAGATTTTAGAGTTGTCTTTGAGATACAAATAAGTCCTTGAGGATGCTTTGTGCATGATGAATGTCCCCAAAAATTTAGATGTCAATAAATTCTAGAACATGGTTGATCATATTGCTAGCCCTCATTACCTTTTCTTTTTAGAGGAATATGATAAATCTTTGAGCCATCTACACAATCTTGAGCTTCATATTGAGGTCATGATCCATAGAATCTGTGTTAGGCGTGTGTTGATAGATGGGGGTGTTGGGCTTAATATTTGTTCTTTAAGTCTTTTAAAGACATTAGGTTATTCTAAACAAATTATTGATACCAGAAGGATGATTATTATCAAAGCCTATGATGAGGCAGAGAGAAGTTCAAAGGGCTTGGTCATCCTTCCCAATAGGGTTGGTCCTATTGAAAGATATTTTATTCCAAATAGATGATGCTAGACCCTTGCGTACAATATTTTACTTGGTAGATCATGGATTCATGATATGGAAGCAGTGCCATCTACCTATCATCAGTGTTTTAAGTTCACTTACAAGGGAACAAATATTTGTATACCTAGGGATAATACTTTGTCTATTAACTTGATTTTAGAAATTACTTATGTTACCCTTAATAGAGAAGTACATGATTTTGATGCATCTTTAGTTGAATGTAAAGACAAGTTAAAATCCATAGACCTTGGCATGGGTGGATATCAACTCAACTCCCTCATAGCATTACTATGGTAAACCTTCACAAGAGATGAAATCTTCCTCTTTAGCTATGATATTATTTGACACATTTTTATAATCGTCAGTGCCTATTCAAGATGACAAAGAAGATGTGGCTATTAGTGATTGGATTTATAGAGGAGAGAAGTATATGCACAATGAGAACTTAACTCCCTCTCCTAAAGCTTATGGAAGAGGGTATCATTTTTTCAAGAAGATAGGCTATCCTAGAAATGGCCCTCTTAGTAATAGATTGGACACTAGAGTTGAACCCCTTGATCATGGTCTTTTCAAATGCAAGTCTAAGAAGTCAATTGGCCTAGGATATAGGATATGCGAATCATAATAATGTTGCTCCTATCCCTGATAAGTTGGATAGTGAAGAAGAAAAAGAGTATGCACCTAATTTGGAAAATCAACAAGATATTTGTGAAGATTGGGTTCCTTCTACTAATCTCCTTTTAGGAGATTCAAATAGTTGAGTATCTCATGAGATAGTTGCAAATTTAGAACAAGAGAGTGTGACTCTTGATGATATTAAGGCTTCCACATCTAGGCATCCCAAATCTCCATGGTGTAAGCATCCTAGTTGAGATTCAGAAACAGATTCCAATGAGTATGAATGGGACTCCCTCTCAAAGCTTTCTACAATTGATATGGACATTGATGTTGTTCATACATATAGTTCTCAACCTGACTTAGTCAATGATTCATGTGTAGGATTAGATGATTTGAACTCACATGTTACCTTAGTGGATGATTCTTTGCTTGTTAGGAAAAATCCCAATTTGGGTAGTTTAGGAAGTTACTTGATAGACTCTTTGGTCACTAGAGATATCATTCATATTCATAACCTTGAACTAGTCATTGATTTACTCCTTGTTCATCCTAATTTGATTGATTGGTCCCAATGCAATCATGAACCTAATATTTTAATGTTTCAAAATGATTATGAGATAGCCTACTATTTGAATGCCATTGAACCAATAGTCTCTTCCTCCTATGAAATGACTACCAACATGAAAGAGCTAGACATCAAGTCCCTTACTCACAAAATAAAAAGAATAGGAGTTTTGATAGAAAAAACCACTATGTGGTGGTGTCAGAACAAAAAAAAAAAAAAAGCAAAAAGAAAGGATGTATCTAAGGGTGAAAACCTCTCTAAGGTGCCTGAGGATGAGGTATTTGATCATCTCCCTAGTTATTTTCAAGATAGATCTTCAGTGCTTATTGAACCAACACAAGCAGTTAATTTAGGTACAAATGAAGCTCCACAAATGGTACATTTGGCTCAATTTTGTCATCACAAGAAAAAGAATCGTACACTAAGTTCTTACGAGAAAAGAAGATCAATTTTGCATGGACTTCTTCAGATATGCCAGGGTTGGACACTATTCTTATTATGCATCACTTGTCCATAGCTCTAGGTATTAAACTAGTTAAGCAAAAATTGAGAAAGATGCATCGTCACATAGCTCTCCTAGTCAAGGAAGAATTAGAGAAAATCCTTGGTGCAAAATTAATAAGAGCTATTGACTATGTTGAGTGGATATCAAATATTGTACTAGTTCCAAAAAAACATGACAAAACCATTTGAGTTTGCATAGATTTTAGAGATGTTAATAGAGCATGCCCAAAGGATTATTTTCCACTTCCTAATATGGACATGATAGTGGATATGACTGTAGATTATGAGATTTATTGCTTAATGGATGGTTTTTCTGGATATAATCAAATTAAGATATCTCCTAAAGATCAAGAAAAGATTGCATTCACTTGTGCATGGGGTACCTATTATTGGAACATTATGTCTTTTGGATTAAAAAATGTAGAGCCACTTATCAATGAGCTATGACAACTATTTTTCATGATATGATGCATAAAAAGATGGAAGATTATGTGGATGACACCTTGGCTAAGTCTAAGAAAAGAGATACACACTTAAATGATTTAGAAGTCATTCTAGATTACATGGAACAATTTCAACTAAGGTTAAATCCTAAAAAGTGTGCATTTGGAGTCACCTCTAGAAAATTACTAGGATTCATTATTTCAGCAAAAGGAATAGAGATGGACCCTGAAAAACTTCAAGCAATCATGGATATGCCACCTCCTAAAAATATTAGTCAAATGAGGAGTCTTCAAGGACATCTTCAATCTATAAGGAGGTTTATTTCACAGTTGGCAGATAGAGCTCAACCTTTCAACAAGAACTTACATAAAGGAGTCAAATGTGTATGGCATGAACAGTGTCAAAAGAGCATAGATCAAATCAAGAAATACTTGGAAAATCCTCCTATTTTAATGCCTTCCATCCTAGGGAAACCACCTATTCTATACATTTCAGCAATAGAGTCTTCCTTGGCAGCCTTATTAGCTCAATTGGATGAACATGGGAAAGAAAGAGCAATGTACTACATTAGTCATACTCTTGTTTCATATGATGTTAATTACACTAGTATTGAGAAGCTTGCCTCACAGTTGTGTTTGCTTCCCAAAATTTGTAGCATTGTATGCTTGCGCACACTATACACCTCATAGAAAAAATTGATCAACTTAAGTATTTACTAGGTAAGACTACCCTCACATGTAGACTTTCTAAATGGATGACGATCCTTTTAGAGTTTGACATAGAGTACGTTAAGCGTAAAAAAATAAAAGGGCAAGCCATAGTAGATCAATTGGTTGATTTCCCACTACAAGATGATGCACCTATTCAAGTTGATTTCCCAAATAAGTGCCTCATGTATATGACTGAAAGAACATGGAATTTTTTTTTGATGGATCCTTTATGCAAAATGGTTTCAGAGATGATGTGTTGTTTTTTTCTCCTCGTGGGTACATGATTCATAAATCTTACAAGTTATTATTTCCATGTACAAATAACATTGTTGAGTATTAAGCTTTAACAAATGGACTTAAGATGGCTATAGAATGGAGAATTATAGAGTTACACGTCTATGGGGATTCATAGCTGATAATCAACCAAGTCAATGATAATTATTTAACAAAAAATGAGAAATTGGTACCTTACAAGAAAATGGTTATTCCTTGAGATGTTACTTCACATTTGTATCATTTTAGCAAATCCCTAGAGTAGAAAATAAAGCAGCTAATGCTATGGCTACACTTGTTTCACTTCTTCAACAACATGAATCAAGATTTGAATTCCCGATGGAAGAGCTACATCACCCTATCTATGATTCCCAAGAAAGTCATGTTATTTGTACCCTTTTTGTTTGTGAGTCATCTCATTATAGTGTCATTTATTCATACCTTTGTGATGGCATCATACATGAAACCTTTAACCAATCCAAATGTAGAAACCTTATTTGAAACACCTCTCACCATTCCCTTATCTCTAGAGATTTGTATAGGAGGGGTTTAGATGGAACGCTTCTTAGATGCTTAGAAAAGGAAGAATTCAATCAAGCATTAGTTGATATCCATGAAGACATCTATGGGGGGCATTCCAATGGTCTTACCATGGCTTAATGATTACTTAGGGTAGGGTACTATTGGCCCACGATGTAGATTGATGCAATAGCTTTTACAAAGTCATGCGAAAAGTGTCAAAAACATGGTAACTTGATACATGCTCTGGGTAGGGAAATCATTCCTTCTATCTCTCATTAGTTGTTTCAGCATTGGGGCTTTGATCTTGTTGGGTAGATTCATCCCAACTCATCATGTGGACACAAGTTTATTGTCACTACTACTAATTACTTCACTAAATGGGTAGAAGTTGTCCCACTTGCTATTGCCTTAGACAAGATAGTTTCTTTGTTTATTCTAAATCATATTATTTATAGATATGGATTTCCTTTTGAGATTATCACTGACAACAAAGGCCAGTTTAAAAATAAAGACCTTAAACAAATTTGTAAGAAATTCAAGATAAAACAACATTGGTACTCCATTTACTTCCCGCAAGGAAATGGTCAAGCAGAAGCATCAAATAAAACCATTCTCAAAATCTTACATAGAACAGTCCACAAGAATAGTAGGGATTGGCACTTATAGATAAATTCGGCTTTGTGGGCCTATAGAACAAGCATTTGTACTCCTATTGGGGCTACTCCTTTTTCCCTTATATATGTTGCCAAAGCAGTGTTACCTTTAAAGGTTGAGATTCCTTCACTCAGAGTTTCCCTCAAATATCTAGTTACAGATGAAGACTACCATGCCATGAGACTTCAAGAGTTAGAACTTCTAGATGAGAAACATCAAGCATCATTTGACCATATGAGGGTCTATCAAAAGCGCATGTCAAAAGTATTCAACAAAAAGGTTCACCCTAGAGAATTCTAGGTGGAGATCTTGTCCTACGTGAAAATCCTAAGAATCAATAGAATAGATATCAAAAGGATAAATTTGAACCTAATGAGCTTGGACCTTACATTATTATAGCAACTTTTGGGTTTGGTGCCTATTTACTATCTACAACACCTCCCTAATCCTATCAATGTCTATCACTTGAAGAAGTTCTATCCATGATGCTTGTTTTGTCTGGGGGCATCTTTGTACATATTTATTGATCCTAAAAAAATACAAAAATAATGATATATTTCAAAAATACAAAAAATGATATACTGTCAAAATTCTACAAATTAGAAAATATCCTGAAAAAATGATCATCTTAGTGATAAGCACTTTGATGTATCTCCAAAAAAATTATATATTCTAAAAATAAAATAAAAAAAATCCAAGTGGTGACAACCTAGAAACAAACACTACTTGAGGCCTTTGCACTCTTATTTCTTAGCGTGTCTCCTCGATAGTTGGCCTTTCTCCATCATGTCTTGTCCTTGTTACCTTGGTTTGGAATTAATCTTTGTCTAGGGGGCATAACTATGTTAGCTTTGGTCTCTTGGCTGCATTAGTCTTTAGGACACCTCGCAAATGGTGTTTTTCAACACCACCCCAATTGTATTTTTCAATACAACTGCTGACATCGAGTTTTTTTCAACACTTATCAGTTTGGTCTTACCCAGTTTCATCATGTGATCTTACCTGCTTGCAAGCATTTGATCCTTATCCTTGGAACTGAATACTAGTCAACACACTTAAATTTCTAAACACAAACACTTAATTCTTGAACTATGTCATGATCTTTTCTTTGTGTGTTGAGTGTTATTGATTTTTGTTAAATGTTCCTATCTAATAAGTCTCTCCGGGATGCATAGCTAGAGGACTTGGGGCATGAGGCATGTTTTTATTTGTTTTCTATTTGTGGGTGTGGTCTTGAAACTCTAGAGTGTCTCTTGTTGTCCCTTTGAAACACTTAGGAGATTTGAGGCATCATCCTTGACTATTTTTGCACAATCATTCTTACGATCATCCTAGCATCTATGCCTTGATGTGAGCATGGTTTTTCTACATTAAATTGGGTAAGCTAACATAAAATTCATCTTGACCTTTATGTCTTTGATTCTTATGTTAGAATTTTTCCACATTGCAATCCAATATAAATCACATTTATATCTTCATAGTTACGCTTGTGCCTAGTGATGATTGTGTGATTTTCGAATGTCCATTCATAATTGCCCAATGATGAAAATAGTTCTTTCACATTCTCTAATGAATGATGAACACAAAATCCTATGTTATAGTTTCTCTATCGCAAGTACACCTTTGCATTTTCATGTAGTTTGCATTATTAGGCTTCATGTCAGTTTGCATTTTTAGGCTACATTATGAGTTTGGGAGGGTTTTCCCTTCATCTTTATTGTGGAATTTTAATCAACTATGGTCAGGTTTTGATCTTAATTTCCTTATCTTCTTTCATGATCTCAATCAAAATTTCTATCTTAAATAGTTGATTGATTTTGGGGCATTCTCTTTCTTGAGCCAAATTTTTTTTTCTTATTTCTATTACTTTCCATATCTTCCATTTGCTTTTACCCCACTTATTTTCTTCTAATTCACCTTTGGGGCATAATATTTCATGTTTGATAATCTACCTTGGTTCTTTGAGTCTTATATCTTTCATCTTACATCATGAATTTGATCTTTTGTTTGATTTGATCTCATCTTAATTTCAATCATGAGGGGGCCAGTACCTATCAACTTCAATCCTTGATTCAATTTTATCAGTTTTATCCTCGAGAATTTCTATCATCTTGTCTTCTTCTCTCATGCATCCATGACTTCCATCATCATGATCTATCCTTGCATTTTCATATTAGCTTAGATCCATATTTGTTTTCATATATTAATATTGTATTGTTATTTCCTTTCATAGATTAGATTTCCTTTCTTGCACTTCTTTGCATTGTCATCATTTAGATTAAATTGCATCTTCGTTTGCATTCATATTTTGATCCTTGAATCTCTTGTTTCATGGTGTACTTGCATGGGTACAAACTAGGTTAAACTGAGGGCCTTCATTACAAACCTTTTAATTCTATGAATAGAGAGCTATGATCCTCCATTTGAGACCTCATTCTTAAGAAATCTTGGATATAATGACTCATTTAAGTGTGCTCACATTTTATGCATACAACCACCAAGTAGAAAAATGGTATAGAGAACATGTAGCAGAAGCATCTGAAATCATCCAATCATCATACCTCATTGAGAAGACTCCTCTTGGGTACAAAGCAAGAAAATTAGACATGAAATTAGGCTATATGAAAGAGGATTTTGAATATTCTATAATACTTTTGAGTAGGGTCATGGGGATACCAACATCAAGACACCTGAACATATGGATGGTGCATTTCATTGAAACTAACAGAACAACAAAGATGCCAATTGATTAGGCTTCAATTCTTAGTGAGAACTTGGATGAGCAATTGGTGGTAGTCAAGAACAATTGTAAGTTCTACATGACATCCTATTTGGTGTACCTATTAGCTGCAAGGGTAATAGACTATCTAGGACTATTCAAAAAGGGCAACATGCACGATGCAAATGCATGGTCGTATATAGTGTATCCCCAGTTGGTGAAGAAAGGCTTCTAGAGCACTTCAAGGAATATAAAATAGTGAATGGTGCCTTTATTTTCACCATTATCCAGTTCACTGAAGGGGATTATGTGAAAGGGATGTTAGGTGAGGCAACGACCAATATTTTAGAAGTTGGTGCCTATTACATCCAATTTTGGACATTCACTTATTTGAGGGTAGTAGGTACGACTATCAATCCCAAGAAGCTCCCTAAGTATCCAAGTGACACACTTATATTGTTGGAGATTGCTCAACAAATCTTCTCTTCATATGACAGAGTAAGGAAGCAACATAAGATAACTTGGGTGTGGTCTATTACCATAGGACCATTTAGTGTGGTCTGGAGATAGGATATTCCATATTTTAAGCCTAAGTGGGATCAATATCCTTGGATGAATATAACTCTCTTTGTCCCTATTTTGATAACATTAGAAGAGTGCAATAACTAGCAGCAAACCATTCCAACATGAAGATGCAATTGAGGACCATTTGATGAACATGATAGATGGCTGTATAAAGAATTATTGTAGGATGACTCTCTATTTGGCAAGTAGTGCTTTGAAGATAAAGGTTCCTTTAAAGGTATTTCAAAAAGATACCAAAGATGTCTTACATCCATTGTATAATTGAGATAAGATTTTTTATCAACCCATTATGAATGTAAAGATTAATAAGGAAAAAAATTTAGATATTAATCATAGGGCCAGGCACATCATCAAATTGACTAAGGATTGAATCAAAAGACCTTTTAAATTGGATTCAATTCCTCAAGTGGTAGTTTTCCATGCTACAACCTACCCAACTAAAGGTAGAGGAGCCAAGGTAATAGTGCCCACTTTCACAGCCCAGTCCCTAGTGAGGCTAGAAATAGTGCACTAACTTGACAAAGAAGTTGGATATTATAGGGCTTAGAAGGGTAAAGGAAAGAGGAAAATAACTTCACCTCAACAAGATGAGCCAAAAGAAGTAAGAATTCAAGCACCACCACAATTAGGGGTAGAGAATGTACAAGGGTTAGAGAATGTGGAAGCTATGCAGACTTAGGATAATCCTCAAGTGTCACTGCTAGACCAAGAGCAAGGACGAATTGAAAAAAAAGTATAAATAGGGTGTCCTCCTCAACAAGAAGTACAAGCCTCCCCATCAACTCCTAAGAGAAGACAGATCAAAACTCTGGTCAAGAGGAGACAAAAGGTGATTAGAAGAGTAATTTATTTTCGATCAATCTTGGAAGTCATTCCAAAAGAGGAAGAAGAGGATGATGAAGAAGAAGAAGACAACCTTCCTTTGAGTCAGAGGACTCATCTTGCTAGAGAAACAGAGTTAAATAATAGAGAAGAAGCTCCATCATAATACCACCATCCATTCCAACTCAACTTATTTAGTCTACAAATTCTAAGGATAAGATGCAACAATGGATTGATGAATAGGAGAATGAAAGGGTTGATGTCTTTCAGATGTCAGATTTTGATTTTATGCCTATGGGTATTGAGTTGGTGGGAGATAAGATAAGGGATACTCCAACTAATAAACCTCAATAGGAGGATTGAAATCAATTGCCATCTTAGCCACAAGGACCCAAACTAGCTCTACCATCACCAAATCAAGCTACATTTTGCATAGATAAAGGTTCAGTTACTCCTCTTCCTCCAAGAAATGAAGAAGAATAGGCCCAAGTAGAATATAAGGATGAGCCACAAAAAATACCCACTAATGTTAGAGGAAGGGAAAATATGTGAGGAACCTCAACAGACTTCCCAAGAAACATAGGTGAGAATTGTGGACTCCACATATACAGAGACTCCTAATGTGGATCTCTCACAATAGGAGAAGACTCTAGAGAGGAGTGATAAGGGAAAGAGCAAAGTAGAAAAAACTCCTTCTTAGAAAGGTAAAAATCTAATGGAACATATTCTGAGATGGTTGAGGAAAGAGGTGTTTAAAGAAAAAAGGCAGTGGTATGATACTAAAGAAGAGGGGATGAGAGGATTGATTCAAGCTCTTAGGAAGCCTGAGTCACCTCCAAAAGATGCACAAACACTAGCCTTTGTGATGAGTGACTAGAATCAAGACTTTTTTTCTCATGTTGCTATCCCTCCTCCCCATGTAGATATTGAGGAATTAACTCCAAAGGATTATCAAATCAAGGAGGTTGTGCTTGGAAAACCCACAGTGGAAACTATCAAATTAATGATGATGATGGGAATCAAAGAAGTGTTTAGGCACTTAGAATAGGATGAGATAGAACTAATGACTCTTCAGAAGCAATATGAGATTCTAAAGGGATATCTAAACAAAGTAGTTGGTCCATTAGATCCTAAAAATCTTGAGGAGACTTTAAATGTGGCACTGAAGAAAAAGGATAAGGAGACTGTGCAATTAGATCCATTTTTGAAAGCTTGTCAACAATGGCAAGAAAGTTTTGAAGAGAAAGGTGTGTAGATTATATAGGGAAATCTTAAACTACTACACCATATGCAAGATAATGAAAATAAGTTAGTGGCCATTTTGAACTAGGATTTTTATTTAATAAACAAAGTACATACCTAGGGTAAGGACCTACAAGCATTATAGTCAATCAAGGGTCCAAGGTATTAGATGTTAATGGATGTATTTACAATAGAAGAGTTAGATAAAATTGATGATTAGATAGGGAAGATTGTAGATGATAATAAAGTAATGGAGACATTACATGTGGATATTCATAAGCTCAAGGATCAAACCCAAGAGCAAATTTTGGAGGTAGAGAAATATTACAATGATGCATGCTTAGATATTTTTGAAGATGATGCAAGGGATAAATGATGACTATAGAAGCAGTCGTTGAACACTTTAAAAATGCTTTGAAGAAGCTTCCAATGATGATGATATTAGACAAGCATTTAGGACTGAAGAAGCATTATTAGACTTGGATGTGAAACTAGGAGATTTTGCAAAGACTTGCATTGAGGTAGGTAATTATAAGAAAAAGGTGAAAGACAAGTATGAATCTTTAGATTTGTTGAATGAAGCTCAAGTCACTGAGATTATTGAGAAATTCAAGAGAAAGTACCCAGACGTAACTCTAGTAGAAAGGGGAACAAAACTTAGAAGCTAGAATTTCAGTTTTGACACTTGGTGAAATTTTGCATTTTTTAAACCTATTTCTGAGGTGCGCAGGTGTATTAGGTGCACCAGCTGTGCTGCTCCTAACATGCACTTTTTCAGAGGTGCACTAGAAATTTTTGAAGAATTCAGAGGTGCACCGATAGTTAACTGCTAGTTCTAAATTTAGAGCTTTTCATGCATTGGAAACACATTCTAATGGCAATTTAACTACTGCAAACACCTAGTGAAAATGAAGCTTCTATTTGTGGCACCTTTAGAGACTCTAACATCATCTAATGGATTTCTTCTTCTTGTTTTCTCATTCTTTCTTTGTTTTAAGACATGTAAAGGCTCATGCATCCATTTAATAATATAAATATGAATGGAGTCCTATGTAGCACTAGTTAGAGAGTTAGTTTGTACATAAATAGATTTGTTTTATTAGTTTAGAAGCATATGTTTTCATAAAGGGATCTCTCACTCTCAAAATAAATTGAGGAGATGAATTCTTATAAATTCAAGAATGTAACATGTATTACAAGCCATTATTTTGATGCAATAATATATGTAATTGGTGCTCGCATTTGGAGTGTAGTGATTCTTGTCTAAGTGTGTTATATTTTGTGAATGTATGTTCATAGAATGTAATTGAGCCAATAGTTTTATTGCATTATTTTGATTGTGTGATCTTTTAATTCTAGTGTTTGCTATGGTTCTACAAATTCCATTGACGTACTTAGCTCAAGAAGAGATCATCCATATTGTTTATGCATAGTTTTTTGTCTCGCATGAGCACACTTTTTGTGGCCTTGCGATTTGATGAAAAGTGAAACATCTTATGGTTACTGAATTCCCATCGATGATTACATTAGTGGAATTAAGGAAGTGTTGCTCTTATTTGCATTGGTTACCTATCGATCTTTTCAAAGGCTTAACTCGTAGACGTGTTCTTTCCATGGTTTATGTCCATTAGAAATTTACTTTTCATGTTATTTTCTTAATTTCTTGCTACCCTATCTTCATTATTTTCTTTACTAACCAATTAGGAATTCATATAGTTGTATTGTTAAATTACATTCATAAAAAAGATACAAAAATACAAAAAATAACAATTTTTTTGTGTGGTTATTCATTTGAGATAGTGAGCACCTATTCAAAATCTTATCCAAATTGGTCAAAAACAACAAAGGCCTCATTGTGAACACATACATTTATCTTCAACTGAGCAGATTCTAGTAGGTCACAAGATCACTCAGAGCCTTGGAGTTGATCCTAGATTAGCTTTTCAAGAGAGGAGTTTGAAAGGATTCTTATCATTAAGCATCGTGCAAAACAACAGGTCAACAAGTACAATAGTGCATACCTTGAATATAGTATAGCTAAAGAAAGACTCAAATCAAACTCCTTATGAACTATGGTATGGCTACAAACCTAATGTAAGTAACTTGAAAGTATTTGGTAGCATATGTTATATTCTGAAAGACACTAGGAAAGGTAAATTTGATATAAAAGGTGATGAAAGCATATTCCTAGAATACTCCAATAGAAGTAAAGCATATAAATGTTTGAATCTAACCACTCATAAGATCATAGAAAGTGCACATGTGAGAATTGAGGAGTTTGCAAAAAAGTGTGAGAGTAGCAAAGAACCTGAGGATTACATAAAGTTTATTTACTTTGAACCTGATACATTGCAAAATCTAATTGGAAGTTAGTAGACTTCACCTCCCGAGTCCCCAAAATCTCCATAAGCTACCAAGTTGCAGCTTGTACAACCCAAGTCATAGTCTGAAGGACCCAAGTCTTAGTCAGAGGTTATGGAGTTGTAGCCAGTGTAACCTGAGTCTGAATTTGAAGGACCCGAGTCATAGACAGTGGGACCTGAGAATGATGCAGAAGATCATGGTGAGGCAATTGGAACAAGTTCTAAATCCAAAGTTGCTATGTTAGCAAGATATGTTAGAGGGCACCATGCACCTGATCAGATCATTAGAGACAAGTCAGATGGTACAATGACAAGGAATAACTTGAAAGGTACATGTTTTCTTACTAAAATTGAACCTAGATCAATAAAAGATGCTTTGGATAATGAAATATGGATTGAAACAATGAATGAAGAAAGAGAATAGATAGAAATGAATAAGACCTAAATTCTTGTTCCTAGACCCAAGGATAAGAATGTAATTAGAACAAAGTGGATTTTCAGAAATAAGTCGAATGAAGATGGAGAAGTTTCAAGAAACAAAGCAATGTTAGTATGCAAAGATTATTCTCAAGAAGAAGGTATTGATTATAGTGAAAAAATTTCTTCTATTGCAAGATTAGAAGGTTTTAGGACCTTATTTTCTTATGCTACACATAAAGGATTTAAAGTTTATCAGATGGATGTGAAATCTACATTCTTGAATGGAATTCTTGAAGAGGAAGTCTACATAGAGAAACCTAAAGGTTTTGTAGATCCAAGCAAAAAGGATATGGTTTGCAAGTTGTACAAAGAATTGTATGCTCTCAAGCAAGCTCCCAGAGCTTGGTATGAAAAAATTCATAATTATTTGATGAAGATTGGTTTTCAATGGACAAATGATAATAATAGCCTATACATCAAAGAAGGACCAGGCAAAAAGATTTTGTTGGCAAAAATCTTTTTGGATGACACATTATTTATTAGGTATGATGATTTGTGCAAATCATTTTCAAAGGAAATGAGCAAGGAATTTGAAATGTCCATTTTTGGAGAGATAAAATTCCTTGTTGGATTACAGATTCAACAGAAGAAAGATGGTATCTATATTATTCAATCTAAGTATATTAAGGAGATATTGAAGAAATTTAGAATGGAGGATTCAAGACCAATTGCAACACCTATGTCTATTGGACATAAGCTTTCCAAAAACAATGATTCTAAGGAGGTAGATCAAACCACATATAGATCAATGATTGGAAAACTGCAATATCTAGTGCATATAAGGTCTGATATTGCATTAGTAGTTGGTATGGTGGCAAGATTTTCAGCAAACCCTAAATAAAACCATATAATGGCAATCAAGAGAATGATGAGGTACCTCAAGGGTACTAAAGATTATGGATTATGGTACAAGAAAGGAGGCAATTTAGATTTGAAAACCTTCACTAATGTGATTGGGTAGGAAGTGTTGATGACAGAAAGAGCACTACTGGTGGAGCATTCTTTCTTGGCAAAAGACTAGTGTCTTGGACAAGTAAGAAGCACAACTACATTTCTCAGTCTACAACAGAGGCAAAGTATGTTGTAGTAATAGTTAATTGTTCCAATGTTGTTTGGTTCAAGCAATTGTTGGCAGGTATGAAGGTAGAGAATAAAGATCCAGTGGTTATCTTTTGTGATAACACTAGTGCAATTAATATATCAAAGAATTGAGTGATGCATACCAAGACTAAACACATTGCATTAAAATATCATTTTGTGAGAGAATTGTTGCAAGAGAAAGAGGTAAAATTAGAATATGTGAATACTAAAGAACAAATTGTAGACATTTTCACTAAGCCATTACCTAAGGATGTATTTTTGTATCTAAGAGGTAAGTTAGGGGTCATTCCCCTATTTGAAGCTCACTAAATGAAGTTTAGTGATGCATCAACCAGTGCATGTTGAAGATCAATCAAGTTGATGTAGTAATGAAAGAGAAGAATGCATATGAATCTATACATGAGGTACATTGGAACTCACTATATATTATCTTTAGCATAGGATGTCAAAGAGGGAGAGTTTGTTGTCATATCACACAAATTTTCTAAACAAGGAGAGTTTTATATCATATCATATAAATTTAGTTTGAAGATGTCAAAGAGGGAGAACTTGGTCTAATATCAGAGAATCAAAAGAATTTGGTAATAGAGGGAGAAATTGAAGTCAGAGGGAGTTCACACTATTAGAGGAAGTTCTCATGGATGAGAATTAGAATAAAACTAAGGATATTATCCTTACTATTATTTGGCTCTAAAAATTACATTGTATTATGACATGGTGTGTTGCCATCAATACCAAAGAGGGAGATTGTTGAAAATAATTGATCAATTGTATACTGTCTTTGATGTTACACAAAATGTCATATCTTTACCAGTCAGTGTATGTCGAGCTCACTTAGATGATGAAGACAATTTCTTGTGTCTATCGAGCATTCTAGTGTTTGCCAAGTTTAGAAGACAGTATATGTCAAGTTTGCTTAGGCGTTAAAGAGAAGTTAGCAGAAGTTGAGTGTTAACCAAGCTCACTCAGTTAACAAAGGAAAGTTGGATAAAACTAGTGCTAACCGAGCTCACTTAGTTACCAAAGGAAGTTAGCAAAGATGCAATGTTAACTGAGTTCACTTGGTTAACACAAGAAAATCAATTATGAGTTAGTGTCTACCAAGCAAGGTTGGCTAATGAAGGATTTTCTTGTTTTGGCATATTGAATTTAATGGTTTTTTTTGTTGGTTCTAACTGACTGAGAAGATAAATATTAATTATTATAAGATGTATTCAAATCAACTTGATAATGTGTATGATATAAGTATAAGGTCAAGTTGAAGATTGAATGTTTGTGAGTGTGTGGAAGAATAGAAGATTCTTAGAGGAAGTGAATTAGAAGGATCAAGTATTCGAGCCAAAATCGAGATCTAAAATCAACAATACAGTTGCATCATAAATCAAGTCATGTCATTGTTACTCTCCAACCATTGTAGCAGTGAACTAAATCTCTTAACAGAGTTGGCCTAACAACTATTTGTAAATCCTCTAATAAGGTGACATTTCTATATTTAAGTGTTTAAAAACCCCTAAGAAGGCCACTCCTAACAAGGTGATTAAATCCTCTAAGAGGTTCACACCTAACAGTGTGTTTTGTAACCTTTAACAAGGTTGGCTCCTAATAGGGCTCACTTCATAACAGTGAAAATCAATAACTAGTTGCAATTGGTAGTTTTTCTCAAATTGGGTTTCTACATTAAATCTTGGTGTCACTTGTGTTCATGCTATTTATTTATGTGTATGTAACTAAGTTAATTAAGGTAAATCATAGATGATATCTTAAGTTTTGCATGTTCAATATTTTTTGAGTAACATTTGATATTACAATACTTGTTGAATTACACCATATTGTTAGTGTTAATCGAGTGCTTGTGTGTTAACCAAGTTATAGTAGTTTCATCAGAATTTATGTTTTCTATTAACATCTAAGGGATCTGGGATTTATTTTTTTGGTAACTAATTCACCCCTCCCCTCTCAGTTACCCCTCTTATATTTCAAATAGATATAAGTATAACAAGCTATCTTTTGATTTGACTGAGTTTGGTAGTTTAGTGTTCTTGATGATCAATGTTAAAGATGAGTTTAGATTTTGTGTTGGACAGTATTCATGTTGATTTTTGGTGTTATTGGATCATTTGATGATCATATTAGTGTCCTTCATTTATTGGAGGTCAAAATTTCCATTTTGGTATCATGTGGTCATTTCTTCATTTAGGTCCTAACTAATTTGATGAAGTAATGTGTTGTGATTCTGTGTGCTATATTTGTGATGGTGTAGTGTTCTAATGGTTGAATACTTGAGCCCTGTATAGTTTCTAACCAACTTATTTTGGTTTTTTTGGTGGTTGGGGGTATTTCCTTATATATTTTATTATGGTAGGTTAGTTATTGCACCTAGTGGAAGTTTATTTTTTGTAATCGGTATAAATGAGAGATTATTCATAATTGTGAGTATGAGTGATGATGTGGATATGTGTGAGTATGTGAGGATGATATGATCATAGATAATTGTACTTCATTAAAACTATATATGCATAAAAGATTTTAGTTGTTAGTTCAATTGTAACGGATTGCTTGTCCATCTTGATGTAATTATAATAAGGTAGGTGGTGCCAATTGAGGGCTAGATCTAAGATTGTACTAATGCAAGCAGTGCTCTCTGGGTAGTGAGTCTTATTAATTTGGTTTTGAGCCTTTGGGTGTATATGCACCTTTTGTGCTCTATTCCTATGCTCTTAATGAGGTAGTGCTTTTAGTAGATTACAACATCTTATGGGTTGGATTCCCACCGAGATTTTTTCTAATGGGGTTCCCCAAGAATAAATATGGTGCTCTTGTGTTATGTGTTTTAAGGATCTTGCATTTATTCTATATTATTCAGATTTGTTTATGTTTGAGAACTTTTATGCTAATAATTAATGCAATAAATTTATCCCTCCCAGTTGTACTTACCTTCTATAGGCCTTACAACCATAGCTCATAAAATACTGGCCCATGAAATTGACTCATAAAGATACATAGTTGAGTCCTAATTGTACAATAGCTCATAGTTTGACTTGCTATGGAAAATATCTCATCAATTGATGAGCTTAAGGGGTTTTATAATGAATGGTTCAAAAAGCACAACACTTGTTGAAGGTTTTCCAAATTGGATTGCAAGGAGAGTAGGTTTAGTCATGGAGCAAAAATCTATAGTTAAGCTTGGTTGAGTTTGAGTAGTATTGGGATGGCTAACCTCTGGAGAAGTCTCAGTGTTTCACCTTTGTCACCATCAACTAGATGCAATGAGTGCTAAGTATTACATTCATTTATGAGAGATAGATTCATGTGAACCACTACTCATGAAAAATGGGTTAATGAGTTTGACTCAAAAAACTATATAGTTGAATCATGAGAGCAATATGATAATTTGACTTGTTGTGGAAAATATCTCCTACTTATCAGTGAATGATTCATAAGACACAACACTCATTGAAGGTTTTGTAAATGGGACTATGTTGGAAGCATAGTGGGTAAACCCCACATGGGTAAGTGCACCAAGTTGTGGTGCCAAAAAGATGACACCTTTTTTTTTCTAGTTTTGAAACTCGCATACACACTATAGTGCATACACGCTTTTCAAAATTAAAAATAATAATAAAGTGCACACATGCTATTAAGACTTAAATTTAAAAATCTTTAAATAGTGTGTGCGTGCTATAGTGCGCACCCACTAAGGGCACACGCGCTATTCAAAACTTTGCATTCTACCAAGCCTAAGATTTGGTTTTGCCTTGGGGATACAACCCAAAGGTTTGGAGTCTGTAAATTGGTCTAAGACGTGTTTTGCTGCAAACATACAAAAAAATGATTGATTTTTCTTGTGTGCTCTCCTTCAAGTTTCCTTGTGGTTAAGCATTGATAAAATCAAGTTACATGGCATTGTAGGTCTCAGTGTTAGCTATATAACCATATAATTTATTTTTTATTTGAACTATTTCAAGCCTTTCATCTATAATTTCTTTTAAATGTATGTTCATTTTTTGTCAAAAACCAACATGTACTATTTGGGTTGGAGATTTTAGCTCGTTTATCGAATTTTGCAATGACTTAGTTTTTTGGAAATTAGACTCCATTCTACACACTTTGAAAAAAAAGAGGCTTTGATTTTAGATTAGTTTTCAATCACTTTTAGGGGGAGAACACAGATATTTCACGTTTTTGAGATGTGTCTAATTAAAAAATTCATTAAAAAAATACACATTATAAAATTACCCAAAAAATCTGGAATAAATTACATAGTAAAAACTGGTTCGTACTTCTAGAATTTGATTGTGTTATAAGTTTTTTGCATCAACGTTTCGGATCACACACAGTGATCCATCATCAGGATGAAGAGCAAGAGAAAAATAATAATCTGTGTGTGATCCGAAACGTTGATGCAAAAAACTTATAACACAATCAAATTCCAGAAGTACGAACCAGTTTTTACTAATGGATTGTGGAAATCAAATGACACTCAAATTACATAGTGTTAGGTAACTTTTGACCAGAGTGAATAAATAATTTTAAAAAGGTTAAAATTTTAGGGGGGCCACACTTTGTACTATGTTATATTTTTTTGGAATAAACAATACCACTTTTTGTGGCCCCCTTTTTTGAGGACCTAAAACTAAACCAGTTTGAAAAAAAAAATAGAAGTTTAGAAACTAGATTTAAAGTACTACTACTTTTGTTTTTGTCATATTTAAAATATTGAGCGTAACTATCTTCAAATTATTGTTGAAGTTCAGAAATTGTTGATTTTAGAAAAAAGGTGTCCACTTATACCACCCTTTTGGCACCACAACTTGGTGCAATTACCCACATATTGAGATGATAAACATCTCAAAACTTCTTAAAATAAAAGTAAGAATAAGATAAGAAAATGTCCACTTCCTTAAACTTAATAAAAATAATTAGATTGAATAATCAAAATAGCTTTAATTACAACTTATTATTATTGAAACAAATTATTTTATTTTTGAAGTATATAGATAGCAACCAAGAGAGATGGGGGGCTAACTCCAGAGTATAAAAAGGTTGAAGGATCAGCCGGAGGTTACCTCACTATCATCTAACCAATACATGTTTAATACTTCAAACAACTAACATAATCCATAGTAGGACTAACAACATCAGTCCTACTACAATCAAGCAAATAAATAGGAAAAGTATTCCAACAGTAAAACAACATACTACTACTATCAGTCCAGCAATTAAACTTATACAAATAGAAAAAAGCCCCATAGGGCATCAAGTTCATATTAAATGAAATAATTATAGCAAAAAGAAAAACAACGAACAGGGCTAACTGCCCTCCTTCTTATCTGGTTCCTCAACATCCTTCGCCTCAGGTCCATCCCTATCCACAGTCACCCCCTCCTTCTTGACAGGTTTGTCCAGGAGGGTCTTCATCTAGTCCTCTGGTAGGAAGTCGTATATGGAGCAAGAGTCTCGCTCTCCTTGTCCAAGTCCTTTACATCTTTTTTCACCTGTAGAAAGTAAAGGGTGGTAGCCACAGAATGCATCACTTTAGTGGAGAACTCGGCCAAGGTTTCAAATCATTGGCAGATGTTAGTATGATTATCCACCAAATCCTTCATTGATTGTTCAAGCCTGTCAAGCCGAGCCTTGTAATGACTCCAGTCATGTCTATGATTTGCTCTTTTTTCCCCCGCTTTAGGAGTGTCCTTCATGGGGGAAGTAATGTCCTCATCATCACTTCTAGCTGGGGAAGGGTTAGCATCCAGGGTATCAGAAATATGGGAGGGGCTGGGAGGATTGGAGTTAGACTTCTTGCCAATATCCTTATGGGGTTTCTTCCTCTTAGGGGGTTTAATGTCACTTTCAGTAGACTTTGAGCTAAAGACCTGTTTGGGAGGGGACTTAAACTTCTCCAATTGGAGGCATTTGTTGGTTCTACGAGCACTCTATTTGCTCTTCCTAATATCCGTCTCGGAGTCGATGAGACTAATTTTGACCTCAAATCTATTACACCCTCAACTATAACTTATTTTTATTTTAGAAAATTCTATCACAAAACTTTTAATGAATGCTTTGGTTTGACCTTTTTGAAATCATGTCCTTACTATTTAAATCTAATATTTTGAATAGTACAATAACATAAATTGTGAATGCTGACTTAATAATTAAATATTTTGGATAGTACAATAACATAAATTGTGAAAGTTGATTTAATTTAATAGTTTAATATTGAATAGAATGTCTATCAGATTAAAAAATAAAATTATATGAGGCTACGGAGACTTCTCAATAAAACATGACTTAATAGTATTTAATTCCTGATATTATACTATTATTGATCAACTGTTTGATATTCATTAAAATATCTAAAACCACAGGCTGTCGACATAAATGTGACAGACCATGAAAAAGCATAAAAATGCCCAACAACAGTCCTCAACTGAAATTGCATGTCCTTGTTTTAGCTTTGATTATCTCGACGATCCCCACGTTTTCTTTCGTTCAGTACTATTTACTTGCATGGAAGGTCAATGAACAGCATAATCGGTACGAGCCGTATTCTTTTTAGACTGAACTATATGCATTACTTATTCATAGCAGAGCTTCTGATATCCACAGCAACTGTGTAACACTAATTGTCAACCACCTCCTCATCAAATTGCTCCACATGCTTCTGCCCATGCTCTTTATTAATAACAGACAATAAAGGCAGAATAGTTTCTCATTAAAGTATGCCCGTCTTTCAGCTTCTACACAAGCTTTTTGGAGGTTTGATCTTTTTTTAGCTTTGCAGACAAGCTCTCTCATAAATGTAATGGACGCTACCGACAGCTCAATTAGATTTTTCCCATGCCCAACTTGAATTTACACTTTCTTTTCCACGGTAAAGCTCAGTTTGAATGCATTAATGGCTTCTTGAAGTAGAATGAGATTTATATCTCCAATCATGCATTGGAAAATGTAAATGGCAGAACTTTGCCTAAATAGGTTGTTTCTTGACTTTTGCAGAGATAGTGTAGGAGATATTTGAGATTGATCCGAACTTAGCCTGTAAAATCTACTGGTTCTTTTAATGTTCCATCTCAATATAAATTTTGAGAACGTGAATAATGGGTTGGTTGTTTAGTCTCATTTCACTATGTAACCAAGAATTTGATGACCATTTAATTTCAGATATGAGGAATGGGTTGGTTGGTCAATCTCATCTCAATGAGTGGCAATAATTTGATGATCATTTAATTTCATTCTTTTGTTTAATTATCTTGTAAAGTTTCATTTAATTGTACTTTTGATTTTGTCTAACTCTTTCTTTAATGATAGACAGTTTTTAAATGTTCATAAATATTTGTTAATTTTGTCTATTACCTACCTAATTATGTTATAAGCTCATGCTAGTTGTCTACCTACTTAATTTTATTAATTGATTTTTCAAAATAAAATAAATATTCTAAATAACAAGTTCATATTGAATATTTAATTTCATTCATTTACTTAATTTTGTCAAATTATTAGAATTAAATTTTAACTTAAATTAAATTAATCAATAGTAATTTTTAAAATATTATATATATACTAGTTATACACCATTTTATCACAATAAGATAATAAACAAGTTAATTATTGTTTCCTCTAAGTATTACAATTTCAAATTTTCAAATATGTGTGAGTTATTTCATTCCATTAATGAGTATATTAAGAATTTTCCTAGTATGAATTTGGATATATATAGGGAATAAAGACTCTTTTTTTTAGACATGAATAAAATTAGTCATATAACAATTATCTTTTCTTTGCATGAATGAAAGCAACACTCTACAACACAACCATAAATTGTGAACCTGCTTTATCTTTTCCCAAGAACAATAGGATATATACATTATAAAAGTCATATGGTGTTAACTTGAACAAGTGAGTATATACATTGGGAAGATAAGAGTCACATGCTTATGATATGTTCAGTTTATTTGTGGATACTTTTATGCGATATTGTAAGATAAAAAAGATGGATATTTTATATTTATGTCAATATTCAAGATTGTAGTTCTTGAGTCAAACTCGTTGACTCATGTTTCATGAATAGAGGTTCAAACGATCTTATCTCTCATTAGAATTAATAGAACACTTAGCACTCATTGGATCTGGGTGATGGTTATAGAGGTGAAGCACCAAGACTTCTCACCCATCCCAGTACTACTCCAGCTAGAGCTAGAGCATGCTTAACTACAAAGTTTCCTCCATAATTATTTATTTATTAGACTTATTTTGTATATAAAAAGTGTTAGGAATAAACTTCAATCTATCTTTAATTTGGGCCAATCTAACTAATATGTACACAATATATTTGTAGTCTTGGAGTTATATTTTTTCTTATTGAACATGTTTGTTAATGAAATCATTTGTCCTTTTTGTCTACAATATTGAGAATAGAACGTTGGCTTAAAATTTGAGATATGGAAAACATGTATTTACAAACACTTTTGAAAAGTTGAATATGTAATTTTCTAAATATGATGTACATCCAAATTTACCTAAAATAGCTTGATGTATTTGTTTGACGTTGCAAAAATTGAAAAAAATGAGCTTAGTTTTTCAAATCTAATAGTCAAATTGAACATTTCAAAAAAAAAAAAATTTTAAAATACCCTATAAAAATTTCTTTATTAGACATTTTAATATATATCATTTAAATTAAATGAAAGATAAAATAGATTCCACTTTGAATGACCAATACGAAATCCCTACCTATACAAACTTTATTTTATAAATGTTTCAATTACATTTATTACAATCATAAAGTATCTCATTTAAATGTCCTCCATCAATGTTATGTCCTCCATTAATTTAAAGTGTCTCAGTTATATGTCCTCCATCAATTTGTCTGTCCTATCAACAGTAGTTAAAATAGACTGCCACCTAACCAATGTGATATATTATTATGGATATGGATACCCATATATACTATAGGTGCATCCAGCATGCTGGATAGCCATTGCAAACTTCTTGACAAGCCGAAGGAGTTACGTGGTCCATGACGTAATGGGAGACGAATATACCCTGAAAGGGACAAACCTTTGTGTTGGCGTGGGGTGAATGTCTAGATGATTACTTGTGGAATATCTTCGAATTCCACCAATAATTGAATTGAGCTGCCTCACCTTACAGTCAAAGCTTTGATAGGAGCACCACTGAGTCTCTATATATGCATGCATTATCCCCTATCTAACATTCTTGGTGTTAAAAAAGAAAGAAAGAGAGAGAGAAGGGAAGGAGAAATGGGACGAACGCCTTGCTGTGCCAAAGTGGGTCTCAACAGAGGTCCATGGACGCCTGAGGAAGATCTTCGCTTGTCAAATTATGTTGAAACCCATGGCGAGGGAGGTTGGAGAACACTCCCTAAGAAAGCAGGTATGCAAAAGTACAAGAGCTTTTCAATCTTTTCGGGTTAGAAAGAAGTGCTTTTTGTGCTCATCTTGGGAGATTCAAGTGTTTTTTTTTGAGGAATGCAGGCCTACTCAGGTGTGGGAAGAGTTGCAGATTGAGGTGGATGAATTATCTTCGACCTGATGTTAAAAGAGGAAAGATTCTTCCTGACGAAGAAGATTTGATACTCAGGTTGCACCGTCTTCTGGGAAACAGGTATGGTAGGGTACGCAGACTCTTATTGGGCATTAAAAAACTATGAGAGTCAGATAACCTAAACAAGATATTTTTCTTACCAAGTTTTAGTAGTATTTGATGCTTTAGTAAAGTAGTAGAGAAATGAAGATTTCGATTCAATTGGGTAGTTTTTTTTAATCAAATTAAATTGAAAAATATTTATAATATCACAACTTGATGGGCAGCGAGAAATTCCTCTAATATTATTTGAGAATTTCATATATTAATATCAGAGTTCATCGGCAAAGCTTTAGAACTGCTCCGATGTACTAGGAAATCAATCAGTTGAATTTTCATAGTGAAACTATACCTTGATAAAAGCAAGATCTTACAATACAATGATAATTTGTGGTAATTTGTGAAATTCATGTGGAAGGTCTTAGGTTGGAGTCTATTCAACTTTACGACAATATAATCTAGACTTCCACCTATTACAAATTATCATTCTGAATTGTCATATTAATATCGTAACCTGAAACATAGGAATAAAAACTGTAACCTGACTTATCATTTGAAAACTTTAGTTATTATTATCCGAATTAGACTGTATAACTTTTGAGACTGTAGGTTTCACCAAAAAAACTATCATATTGACTCATCCTTAAAAAAAATTAGATATTAATATAAGAGCTCAGCTGTAAAAAAAATAAAAATAAAAAAATAGATCCCACTCAAAAACTGTCTAGTTGAATTCTGATATTAATATCATAGCTTGTCATTTCTACACAAGCTAAAAATAATTTTAGCTTATCATTTGTGAACTGTAGACATTAAAACCAAAGTTGAACTGTCGAGTTTTTCTAGACATTAATATCAGAGTTGAACTGTGTAGTAAAACCTTGCTTATAGATTCACAAATTATTTGAAGAACAGCTCCAGGGTTTCTCTCATCAGGTTATTTTTATGATGCAGGTGGTCTTTAATAGCAGGCCGAATGCCAGGCAGAACTGACAACGAAGTAAAGAACTATTGGAACACCCATCTCAGCAAAAAGCTAATCACCCAGGGAATAGATCCGAGGACTCACAAGCCTCTCTCTCTAAAAGACAATCTCTCTGATCCCACCGCGGATGAGAATGATATCATTCCCAATAGTCCTAACAGAGAAAACACCATTGTTCCTGCAACTATAACTGAGACATCAGAAGGCAAATCACCGGTTCAAAGTGTTAATGATACCAATTCTGAAGCTTCATGTATTCCTCTATCTCCTGCCATTGATTTCTCCATTGATAACCAACAATACCCTCTTCTTCCCACCATTGTGAATTCAGCAGATTTGGTCACCCCCTTTGAACATGAGATTGTAGGAAATATAACAAGCAATCAAGCAAATCTAATAGCACCATTCCTCAACTCATGTAATTCCATGGAATCCCATGATCAAAGCACGGAGAGTTTAATTAACATGGATGTAAGAAGGCAGTGGAGCTCAAGTCAGGCTTCTGTACCAGAGTATTCATCGTTTCAGGGATGTGGCACAGTACCCACGGCATACAATAAATTGACCAATACAAATTGTACCAATACAGCTTTCAATTTTCCTTATATGGGCCCAGGCTTTGGGGATTGCAGTTCAATTATGTTTTCTTCAATGATGGAATCTTTCGCTAATGAGGAGTGGGCGCATGTTACTTCTGCACAGAGCCCTGCAAATCTTACTTATGACTTGTCATCTCTGCTTTCTCCATCTGCTCAATTTCATCCCTCTAAATGATTCTGTAGAGGAGGAACATGTTTCCTGTAATAATAAAATGTCTGTTTGAGAAAAGATGTTTTCTGTAATAAAAGAAAAACTTTGAATGTTTGAATCAATGATTTGTATTGGCATGTTTCTCCATTATTGTTTAGCATAATCAGTAAACCTGCAGTTCATGGATGAAGTATTGTCAGCCAGTTACAAATGCGTTAAGATATATATGCTTCGACTTTCTATGTAGAACCCTAACAATTTCCTTTGTTTGTTAAGAGAAAACAAAAATCAAAATAAATGATTCAGATACCAAGTGAAAGAAATTTGTAAGAAGAAATGATTCGGTCATGAGAAAGAGTTTGCAATAGACTGTATGAATCTACATTTCATAATACCAGTGTTTTTAATATTTTTGAATCTCTATCATTCGTAAATGAAAAGCAGTGTGAATTTTGAAGATAGCAGCGATGAGTTGGAAGATCATTCTTGATTTTGTTTTGCAATGATTAGGTTCGATACTCTATTCTAAAGGATTTATCTCCATCGTGGTCCTATATGTACACATGCCACAAGTAATAAGATGGATTAAACATAGCACAACAAAAATGTAATTTAGTCAAAATTGACTTAATTTTTACTTGATGTGTAATGTTTTAAAGATGGTGATAAGAAGTATTGATAATAGGAAGACCAAGTTTTTCATACATGTACTAATAAGACAGGCATGAAACTTGATGTTCAACTTCAGCCACAAAAGTCTAGGGGATGATCTAGCTAAGATAGTTAAATATAAAATTAGTTGGCATGGTTTATCCACCTTCAATCTATATCTTTTACCATTAGAAGGAGAATACTTTATTTCACAGTGTATGGGTTTATAGGCACAATATAGAAAAAATTAATGAAAAGTGTGTTGTATAAAGTAGTACATTTAAATGTAAGAAGTGAAAATATGGATTACCTAAATCAATATAATTCATTAGTAAATAGATATTCGAGAATTTGAAAGGATATGACGATTGAAATAATTGTAATAATATAATAGGATAAACTATATATTCAATTCTAGAATCAATTGATTTTGTGTTTAGGAATAAAATTACTATCATAAAATTAGTTTGATGAATTTTTGTACAAACATGTAAAATCTTATAGATAAATGACATTTCCTATACAAATGATAAATTGTCACCATTACTTGTTGGCATTTAGAAGTCAAGGTGGCTTGTAAAGATATCATTGAAGAGGTTTTTAACTTTGTAAGTGAATAGTCCAAACCCTATGTGGAGTACACTTATGAAACTAAGAAAGATAAAAAATTAACATTGTTGACATAAAGATGGTCTATAGAATGGATGTGTATTTGATTCTTTTCTTTTATTTTAGAAAAGTGTACTTTGATGTTTTTTGTTTTGCACTCTTCTTATTATTCTCTCATATGTTTAAAGTACTTAATGAATGTTTTAAATAACATGACATAACATTCTATATGAACCATTTGCAAGTTTTACTCAACTAGTAAATAAGAATTTGATCTTGAACCTTGAATCCTAGAAATCATGATTGATCTTGTACATTGTGAGATCAAACTAGTTTAATCATATACTTTGGATGATAATGATGCATATGGTTAAATTACCTAAATCAAGGTAAGGAGTGAATGTTTGGCACTTAGTGCAAAATGAGGACTACTATGGTTGGGGCAAAGAGCCAATCCTAATAAAAAATGTTACTTTTTGATATGTTTTGATTAGGTAAAGTGGGATAGGGCCCAAACCTGTGTAATAAAAGAAATGAAAAGATCATAAAATTAACACCAAGTCAAACTAATGGGAAGAAAAGAATTCACCAAAAGTGAATTCAAAAGGATTTTGAAAGAAGCTACAACCAAATGGACCTAGGGTCCAACACCAACTAGATTGAATTTTGAAAAATAGAAGAGCTTAGGTGTGAACTCCAAACCAAAAAACAAAGAACACTCCTTTCCTTTAGAAAGGAGGGGCAAGGAAGAGGGACACAGAAGGAAAAAAATGGAAGAAACTTAAACTCCAAAAACTGAAAAAAGAAAAAGATAGGGATCAACAAGAAGGAAAGCTATAAAACCCAAAAATTGCATAGAGAAGAAAACCACTCCAAATAGGAGTGTGAGGGAACAAACTATTAGAATATATAGTTCACCAATATAACTAAGAGGGGGATGGGGGGTGAATCAATTATCCAACTATTATTAGAATTATCAGTCTTAATAAAACTTAACCATGTGAACAATATAATTAAAAACCACAACAAGATACTCATACAAAATAAAACCAGATATGTTAACCAGGGAAACCCTTGATCAGGGGGAAACCCTGGTGGGGATGGTACCCACAAGATGATGTAATAATTTATAAATATTTTTGGTTAGAGGATGGACCATGTTAGGAGTCTATAAAAAACATTCAATTCATATCAGTCTACGTTAGGAGACTTTGAATCCCTTTTAGGAAATTCCAACCCTGTTAGGAGTTGTGGAAGGCAGATGGACCCACTGTCCAAATAGATTCAAGGGCAAGACCAATTAACCCACTATCCAATTGATCTTTATATTATTCCTTGCAGAATAATAGAATTGAATTGTAGTTCCTTAATTCTTCTTCCTCTGTCTTGTCAACCAGACCTCTATTCCTTTTGATCTTGATACCAAATCATGAACTTTGCATCCATTAATCCCTTGGATTTCTTACTCACATCTACCACAACACTCTGCTCCTTTTTGCACTTCTTTGATTACTTCACATTTAATAATTGATGACACACATACTTACAAATAAGGAAAAAATCTTCCTTTTAATACCCTATCTTCAAAATAATTCTTCAAGTCGGCCTTGAGGCTTTCCTAATTAATTATAATAAGATAATTAATTAATTCATAATTACAATAGCATTGCCCACTCGTAGTCTATGCAAAACTTAACACGTGCGATACTAGGGCTTGCACACTTGCTAACATCACCATCAAACTGTCTTTTGTCACTAGTTGACTATGTATCACTAGATTATATCATTGCTAGAAGATATAATAGCATCATTAGAAATTTCTTTCCATGCACTTTGTCTCTGCACTGCTCTTTGTAGATCATTTATAGCTTCCATACATCTTTGACTTAGATTATGTGCATTTGACCTTGTCATCAAGACATAGAGTAAAATAGTATGAATCTACATTTCATAATACCAATACTTTTCATATTTTTGAATCTCTATCATTCATAAATGAAAAGCAGTGTGAATTTTGAAGATAGCGGCAATGAGTTGGAAGATCATTCTTGTTGTTTTCTTCAATGATTAGGTTTGATACTCTATTCTAAAGGATTTACCTCCATTGTGGTTGTATATGTACACTTTCAACAAGTAGTAACTCTGATGGATTAAACATAGCACAACAAAAAGTGTTAAATAGTAAAAATTGACTTATTTTTTCAAGTTTAATTTTTTACTTAATGTTTAATGTTTAAAGATGGTGATAAGAAGAATTGATAATTGGAAGACCAGTTTTTTTATACATGTACTAATAAGACATGCATGAAACTTGATGTTCAACTTGAGCCACAAAACTCTAGGAGATGATCTAGCTAAGATAGCTAAATATAAAATTCATTGGCATGGTTTATCCACCTTCAATCTATATCTTTCATTATTAGAAGAAGAATACTTTATTTCAATAGTGTAAGGGTTTATAGATACAATAAAAAAATAATAATGAAAAGTGTTTTGTATAAAGTAGTACATTTAAATGCAAGAAGTATAGATATGGATAACCTAAATATAAATAATTCATTAGTAAATAGATATTTGAAATATTTGAGAATCTGAAAGGATATGAGAGTTGAAATAATTTTAATAATATAATAGGATAAAATATATCTTCAATTCTAGAATCAATTGATATTGTGTTTGGGAATAATTATTACCATCATAAAGTTTGGTGAATGTCTACACAAGCATATGAAATCTTAAAGATAAATGTACTTCTCTATACAAATGACAAATTGTCATGTATGAAGTGCAATAAAGATTTTTTTCCACCATTACTTATTGGCATTTAGAAGTCAAGGTGGTTTGTAAAGATATCATTGAAGAGGTTTTTGACTTAGTAAGTGAATAGTCAAAACCCTATGTGGAGTGCACTTATAAAACTAAGAAAGATAAAAAATAACATTGTTGACATAAAGATGTTCTATATAATGGATGTGTATTTGATTCTTTTCTTTTATTTTAGAATAGAAGTGTGCTTTGATGTTTTTTTTTTGTTTTGCATTCTTCTTATTATTCTCTCGTATGTTTAAAGTGCTTAATAAACATTTGAAATAGCATGACATAACATGCTATATGAACCATTTGCAATGTTCACTCATAACTAGTAAATAATAATTTAATCTTGAACCTTGACTCTTACAAATTATAGATCAGCCTTGTACATTATGAGATCAAACTGGTTTGATCATATAGTCTAGATGATAATGATCTATATGGTTAAATTACCTAAATCAAGGTAAGGAGTGAATGTTTAATAGTTAGTGCAAAATGAGAGCTAGTATGGTTAGGGTAAATAGCCAATCCTAATAAGAAAAAGACACATTTTGATACGTTTTGATTAGGTAAAGTAGGATAGGGCTTAAGCTTGTATAATAAATGAAACAAAAAGATCATAAAATGCAAACTGATGAGAATAAAAGAATGAATTCAAAAAGCTTTTAAAAGGAGCTATGACCAAAGAGACCTAGGGTCCAACACAACCACCCTTAAACATCACACACTAAGGAGAAATTAAGTTTGAAAATAATAATTCAACCTTAACTAGTTAACACTATTAGTGTTGAAATGAAGCTTAGTGTGTGATATTTAAGTTGTCTGGTCCAACACCAACTAGATTAAACTTTGAAAAATAGAGGAGTTTAGGTGGGAACCCCAAACCAAAAACCAGAGAATAATCCTTGCTCTCTAAAATGGAGGGACAAGGAAGAGGAAAATAGAAGGAAATCCATAGAAGAAACTTAAACTACAACAACTAAAAAAGGAAACAAAAAACCTTAGCTAAGCATAAAAGATAGGGATCAACAACAATGAAAACTATAAAACCCAAAAATCACAAAGAGAAGAAAAATTTTAATGTATAGTTGACAAATTCAACTTTTAACAACTTCAAACAACTTATTCAAACTTATAAATCCACTCGGCCAATATAGAAACTTATTAGGATCTTAACTTATTCATCACATCACTAGTTCTTTGTTCAGTATATGTCAAATAATAGAAATAAATAACATTAAATAACATGCATCACAAAATAACTTTCACACATGTATGACACCAGGGTTTAATGTGGAAACCCAATTTGGTAAAAACCACCAAGTAACATACTACCACTTTTTGATCTTTTGAAGTGAGCTCAAGTAAGAGCCAACCCTGTTAAAGGTTACAAAACACACTATTAGGTGTGACCCTATTTAAGGATTTAAATCACCATGTTAGGACTGCCCTTTTTAGAGGTCTTTAGATCATTCCATTGGAATGTCACCTTGATTAAAGGATTTACAATATGGTTGTTAGGTCAACCTTGATTTAAGGATTTTACTACCACAATGGTTAGAAAGTAACAACTATGTTTGATCTAATAAAACACAACTCACTTTGTAACTTCAAATCTCCATTTAGCTCATTCCTAGTTCATTAATTGAACTTCATCATATACTCCATCTCCGATCTTCTTGGAAACCCTTCAAGCAATCACACTTCATGAATCTTCTTACTTTTCCTCTATTATTCCATTATTTACAAGTCATTCAAAAATTCACCAATCAACAACCATAAAACATTTCCTTGTGCCTCCTTAAATAGGTAGCTTTAATAGTTTTTCTCTTAAACATCACCATAGATCTTAGGATTTGACTAGGTTCACTAAATCTATCCATTATTTTGTCCTTCTTCTCCTTTCTTGATATTTATGGAAACCTCTCCTCAAATCATCACTACAGATTGCTTAACAAACTCAATTCATGCATTATATACACTAACTCATCAATCCTTATCATTTACGCTTTTTGACCAATTCATAAATTCAACTATGTCGACCTCAAAACTAAATTCTTTCACAAACTGTTATTGGTGACACTCCGTCATCATTGTGTTTTTTAGCTCAGTCAACATTGTGTAGCTTGGTCTCTACTATTGTGTCTTGCTCAGCTTAGATTGACTCGCTTGACCTTCTTTGGTCTCGGTCACTACATCTATTTTCTTCTTCATCTTGATTGAACTTATATAACACTCAACTAAACCTTAATATTCTGCTTCAACTTCTTCATTGACCTTGTAAATTGTCACTTGGTCAAGCTTAGTGTTTTACTCAACTTCTCTTCTATACTTCAACTCAACTATCTTCTTCACTTTATATAATGATCAAACAACACATTATCTTGTCAAAGCCTAACTGATCAAGTGCTCATTATAATTCCATCATACTCACTCCTCTTTAATCAACAAGTTTACTAGTTTAGTACCTTGTTATATCTTCTTTTTAAATCATCTTCATCAATCAATTGATATGTCACTTTACACTGTTATCAAATGTCTTACCAATAAGGTTTGACATCAATAATAATATAACCATTTTTCTAATTGTACTTTCTAGTAGGAGACTTATAATTTAGGTATGTTTTTACTAATATCATTGTAATCCACTATATAAGAATAAAGAATGCTAACATATTTCTAAGAAGAATATCTATAGACCTAGATGTCAAATTCTATAGGTTTAAGAATGTACTTTAGAATCTTCATACTAAAAAATTAACATTACTGAATTATCTTGTCTAAAGCTTATTATTTAGTAAATGCATAAGAAATTAATTTATATTATTATACATTAAGAAATGAAATATTTGTTAGATTTGAGTTTTAGGTTAAATTTAGTTGAAAAATTCTAAGTTTGAATGTGAGGATACCAAATTGAAATTTAAATGAGTTTTATTTAAGTATTGTAAAAACTATTCTGAAACTCTATTAAATTTAAGATTCAAAGTCTCAAAATTTTAAGAATGTAATATATGTAATTATTATAAATATAATGGATAATTAGTATAAATTTTCTATACATATTATATGAGGATTCACACACACACACACACACACACACACACACACACACACTCGCACACACTCGCACACACACGCACATGCACGCACACACGCGCGCGCGCGCACACACACACACACACACACACACACACACACGCACGCACGCACGCACGCACGCACGCACGCGCGCGCGCGCACACACACACACACACATGTATATTTATATGTATGTATGTATGTATATGTATATGTGTGTGTGTGTGTGTGTGTGTGTGTGTGTGTGTGTGTGTGTGTGTGTGTGAGATGCACAACACACACATATATGAAAACAATCACAAGTTTAAAGTCTATATATCTTTTATGCAATTCAACTAGTGCATCACACCTTAAAGTAATTGATTATAGATTTTAAAAATGAATTCCATATTTTTTAACAATTAATTGGTCTTAAATATTATATTTCAATATTTCGGATAAAAATAACTATAATTTATACATTGTAGACATATCACATCTTCTATTTTTCTTTTATTACTTAGGTTCTCAAAATAATGGTTACATTTTTTTAAAAAATATCATAATAATACCTCATCAAAATTTACGTTTGACCCAATGACAATCTTGCATTTATTTAATCATATGTCCCAAATAATATTTCAAAGTGTTAATAAAACATATATTTTAAATTATAAACTTAAATATTAGAATACAATAAATTTACACATCTGAATAACTAGGCTAATACATCTAATATCATTATTGACATATGTTTAACTTATAAAAATGAACATTTCCATATCAAGTGGAAATCCATATCAATGTATTATATTTTACAAGCTTTGTGTAGTAATTTTTAGCATCAATGTTTCATATCACACTACACGATCCATCGAGAGAGAAAGAGAGAGAGAGAGAGAGAGAGAGAGAGAGAGAGATCTATTTCCTTTTCCCCCTCTCTCTCTCTCTTGCATCCTAGAGATGGATGATATAGTGTGATCCCAAATGTTGATGCTAAAAAATACTACAAATTTGAACCCAAAAAATATAATGCATAATAAAAATGAGTTCAGGATCAATAAAAAACTAAAATTTATAATAAACACAAAAATTTGTAATGAATAGTAAACATTCTTACTTTGATGTGTTAATAAAATTTCTATGATTTATATTGTATGCATCATGAATCATTAATGTTTAAGTGGTCAAAGTACCCTCCATCAAAAAAAAATTTACAACCCATATCAATTTTCAGTTATCCAATTTTGAGAAAAGAAATCAATGTAATTGCATATTAACAAAAGGTCCAAATTTATAGCTATGAACCTTTATCTTGGTACCAAATTGAAGATAATTTGAATGTTTCCACTTATTAGTCTTATCATATCTATTGATTCTAGTTCACGAATGATCATTTATCCTCAAAGGAGCTTTATATTTCTCTGTCATACTCCTAGATCTATTTAACAATATTGTACATATACTTAAGGTCCTTATATTTTCATACATCTTCATTATTACATCATATCTATGTGTATCTTACATATTGTCTAACTAAACCATCATTCTAATTATCATATGACATTATCTAGAGACTACAGATCATTTTTATCTTATTTCATGTGTGTCTATGTATCATCTATTTCCATATTATCCATTGGACCTTATCCTACTATCATATCATATTCCATGGGCTTCACTTAGTGAGTCTCAATAATAGCATGTGCATTTATTACATACTAAAAAATCCTCCTACTTTCAAATAATATTTCCAAAATCCCTTTTGTCACCCCCTTGCAATACCCACCAGACAATATATTGCCCTACTGTTTTTTCTAGTTTAAATCCCCAAATATAAATGCACACGATATGATATTGCTCCATCACTAAAGCCTTTTTTTTAATCATATTAAGAAGACATAACCATATAATTATGTATCACCAAATGAAACTATCTTATATAAAGTTGATCTCATCCCCTATTAATTAACCTTATCTGTTTACATATATCTTTGTCCATTTGATTATATCTTATCCAAAAAAAATCCATAATATTTTAATTGATCCCTCCCCGTTTGCAAAATTCAAATTCATTTTTTTATTCTTGCTTATTTTATTTTCACTGTGACTTGATTTAATACATGTTTAAGATAATTATTTTCTATTTAATGATTCAGTTTAAAGAAAACGTCTTTCATTTATTTTTATTATCATAAAGATCAATCTAAAAGAGCATGGTTCTCATAATCTTAAAACGACCAAAAAGTTTTTAGAGACAGGCGATCCTCAACAATAAACACAACATTAAATTAGAAAATAAAGAAGAACAAGCATGTGCAATTTTCTCAGATCTAAGTGTACGGGTCATAGTATAGATGAGCACTGTGCACAAATAACCAAAAGCTACAGAAATGCCCAAGCAAACTTGTGTATAGACTACAAACAAGGAAGATCATATTTCAAGCCTCAGTCATTTTTATTCAATATCAGTCCATTCTTATTATAACTTCAATCAAAATGAAAAAAATCTATACGGAACATGTAATCTCTTAGCGCACCAATGCCAAAGCATCTCAAAGAAATTCGAAAAATAACATGAAGATTGAATAGCTCAACATTTGTTAGGGAAATCACTGTTGAAAGCTAACTTGTTCAAACCTTACAAAGCCAGTAGAAACTTCAATGGAATCTTTCTTGACCTTAAACAAATGAAAAAACAACTTTCTCACTATCTTATCTGACCATTACAAGTATTTCAAACCAAGAAAGAGTAAAGTGATTCACATAACAACCAACAAAGCAGAGATAATCACTATACATACCTTTTTAAGCAGCAGGCCAACTATTTTCCTCCAAATTTTCAGCTCCACTAAGGCCTGAATAAGATGTATGATTTAGTAGAATCAGCTCGTTTTTAACAAAATAGAAGTTATCTCAAACAAAATTTAGACACTTAATATACTGTTTACAATAATTTTCTTTTTCCTTGTATCTCTACGTTAAAATGACCAATTACAAACTTTCACCTGTAAACAGAAGTCTCTTCCAAATAAATAGGCATTCCAAAAAATTATTACCAAGCTGAGCCCAATCTGAATGGGCCGCTGATTCAGATAAAAAAAAACTTAATACCAAAACCCTTAAACTCAAACTAGGATTTCCTTCTCTAGAGTTTAGATCTCACAATATATTGTAGAGTTCTTAGATTTTGACTGTCAGCTCCAACAAATGCAATGCTAAATATTTGTATAAAATAATAGACTGATTGTTATGGAGGAAAGGTGGTGGGCAGAATGGTAGGATAACCTCCCTTTCTCTGCATCTGACGCTTGTCATGTACCGTCACTGAACTAATCCATATTTATATTGTTATTGACGGGCAGTTGGATGGGATTGACGAGAATTTATTTATTTGTTTATTTAGATGGAGCCTTCTCTGACATAAACAAATCAAAACTGGTTTCTTATTTTTCATGGAAAGCTTATGCAATGTATAGATTTACAGAGTTTGGAACAGATTTCCTTATTAAAAAGTATATGGCGGGGTGCAACCTTGTTCAAATTGACAAACTGTTTATTCAGATTGTATTTATCAATAATTAAAAATTGGAATCCAACATATTTTTATCTTTGATTGGGTTTATGGATAATTAGAAGCTGGAAGTTACAATTTATTTTTGTTTTTTATTAGTCAAATATGTATTTGATGTTTGGATAGATATTGTTAAAGGTTAGATAAAATAAAAGCTTTGTGAAATCAGTTTCATATTGATTGGAGATGAAAACGTCATTATTTTAAGAATGATACATATCTTTCTTTTAGAGGAGAATTTTTTTTTAAAAATATTTTTTTTGTTTGTTTTTAGTGTTTCAAAATAATTTGTAGATCTATGTATATAATTGAATTTTGACTTAAGTATTAAGTGGTACATAGATTAGTTGTGAAGTTAATTTTAAAACTATATATCTCTTTGTCCAAATACAAATTTCATTATGAATTTCTTTTATGAAAATTTTGTTGGTAATAACAAGTTCTTGGCTCCAAAGGGTTCTTGGATCCAACCTCTAGACTACGAAGGGATTCCCTTCAAATGTAGAAAATGTTTCAAGACTAGGCATGTTGCAGCTAGATGTAAGTTTTAAAAAGTTAAGATGAAGAAGCCCTCCTCTTGGTGGAATGGTGCATCTTCTCAACATTATTCAGTTAAGAGATCTTCTCAATCAGGTGAGCAAGATCATTCTCCAAAGAAGGATTCAAATTCTTTTTTAGATCATGTTTCTCATATTTCATCTAGTGATGTTGGGGATGTTGTTTTCGATTAAGGGCTAAAACAGGCTTTTTACAGAGGACCCAAAGCCCACAAAGTTTTATGGACTTATTTAAACACAGAATTTCCAAAATAAAATAGTGCCATAAAGAATTCGCACACCCATAGATGAAACCAGAAAAAAATTCCTACAACCAACAACCAAAGTAGGAAACAAGAAGAGAAAAAAAAGAAACCAGAGGATTAGGCCAATCCAGCCTAGATCTTGGGTCAGTTGCATAACCTTAACCTCCATTTTCTACTCCTCTTGAATTTCTTTGATTCTTCCTACAACATCCTTGATCTTGTTCTTGTCAACCACAAGAATTTCCTTCTACTTCTTTCATATACTGGCTCTCATACATTTCCTTGGGTTGGTAGACTTCCCTCCTAAATTAGGCTCCTCAAGATCCATAACAAGCATTCAACCCATTTTCTAGTCTACATTCCCTATGAATTTGTTTAGGCTTTCCATAGTAGCTTCCATTAACCCTTGACAACTTATCACGGACATTTAACCACATTAAGGATTTTGTCTTATCCTGTAAGGCTTTGTATTTCAAGTTAAAGATTTTGAAAGAGTTAAAAGACCATTTCTCTAGATTGAAGTTTTATATTAGAGATGTTGTTGTCTCTTTTTCTATTGCTCCATATCACATTCTAGTTTTTCTTAGTTTGAGCTTGTTGTCCCTTCTTTTGCTTTAATTTCTTTTGTTGGATCTATCCTTGCTAATTGTTTTGACAACATCCCTCATGGTGCTTCTATTGGTGTTGTCCCTATGCAGATCTCCCCTTCTACAATTGATTATGGCCTTGGTCTTATTAGTTCTACTAGTTCTTTATATAGTGTTGGCTCTTTGCAAATTATTGGCCTCTCATAGGGCATATTAGTGTTAGACTCGCTATCTTGGTAGGATGAGGTTACTAAGGTGGAAGAAGCTAGTTAGATTACTATCAAAGGAAAATATTCCAAGAAGTCTCTTCCTTTTGACATGACCCTTTGATACCATAAGAAAGGGTCCAAAGGGTAATTCTATTGTTATTTGTTGATTTGTGTTATCTTTCTCATGCAACATCTCATCTTGGTATGGGGAGCTTGATGGGTTGTCTCATTTTCTTAGCTTATCTTTGTCATGTCTTCTCCCATTTTATCTATTGTGTAATCTTGATTATTTCTAGTTGTGAGTTTATAGGTCTCCCTCAAACCTAATTTGTACAAGGTTTCAAGACCCTTTCAAAACCTGTTTTCACTTAATAAAAAACATGGGCCATCTCCATAACTTATGGTCAATAGTACATGTAGTGAATGTTTTATTTATAATATGATTCTATAACAGTAAAATTTACATATTCAGATATTACCATTTTTTTTTTGTGCTTACCTTAGTGATAATATAATTATGCATTGGCATATGACACTTTTTTTTAGTTTTTTTCTCATTCTTATTCTCTTCTATTTGATTATTTTCAATTATCCACATACATTTGACCTTTTCTAGTCTCTTTCCCACAATTATCATATATTTTTAATCACCACCAATTTATTACATCCATGCTTGTACATGTATATGCATGTTCTTGATCCTCACCTTGATATGTCTGCTTTCTAAATTTACTTCTATTCATTAATGTTGCAATGCTCCAAAATAATCTTGTGACACTTCAGATTGACCTCAAAATTCAAATAAACATGCTCTTGTCCTTTTCCAATAGTCATTGGGAACTAATTTGATACATTTTTATTTCATGTTGTTATGTCTTAATATTTAAAGATGTCTACTATGCAACTAGTTCATAAGCGACCATGTATTGGTATTTGAAATCATGAAATGTATACCTTGACCCTAGAAATCTAATAACTTTCCCATATGTATTTTGAGATACCATTTGAGTTATCAATTATAGGATATCATTTGACTAGGTTGCATAAGTCTACATATTATAGGACCATCTTATATATTCCAAGTAAAAATGATGCATCAAATTATTCTCATTGTCCTGTTATAATACATATAAGCTCCTATTAACTAAATCTACGAATAATATAGCTTTTATTATATATATATATATATATATATATATATATATATATATATATATATATATATATATATATATATATATATATATATATATATATATATATATATATATATATATATATATATATATATATATATATATATATATATATATATATATATATATATATATATATATATATATACACACACTTTATTTAACTATCTCATATTGATGTATAATAAATTGTGCTTCCTTACTTTTTATCAACTTAAAATTATATATTCAACTAAATTATAGTTTTTAGATCTAGTGTAATTCTAAATATGTGTATACATCATTTTGATTTGTTTACACACTTAATTTACTTTCTTAACTTTTAAGAAAATATGACTATTTAAATGTTTGAGGTATGCCTACTAGACTTTGAATTTTTATCATGTTTCCTTTTATGTAGTGTCATTTATTCTAGTCACAATTCATGTATTATTAATTTTCTTTGTCTTTGATATTCTAATAACATTTAGGATAAACATAAATTTAATATGAATGTTTTTCTTTATTCTTTTTCTTTATTTTATGGATTTGGTTAGCATACTTATCTTATTCTTTTTTATGATCGTATATCATTTATTTGTAAGCTTTGTGATGACTCTATATATTATGATAAAAAGATTTATTTAATTAATAGGAAAAGGGCACTAATCCAAGAGAATATTAGTTAGCATATTACAACAAATCTTAAGTTATTACAACTTAAGGACTAAGAATTCTATAGAAACAAAATCAACCAAAAACCTAGATCACAACAAAAGGAACAACGTATTTTCTTATCAAATGTTATCACTTTACCATTCAAAATTTTGAACATAATCAAAATGTTCATATAAAGTCAAAAATTACTAATTTATAATGTCTATGCCACCACTTCATAATAACTACCTTGTTATTTTATATTTACTTTGATACATATTCTCTTGGTTGTTTTTAAAACATCATGTTCACTTATGTTTATCTCCTATTCCTTGATAATAAAAGGATAATAGTCCCAACTCAATTAATAACCCCCTCATCTATAATATTTAAAGACTTGAGCATTTAACTCTTTAAGAACACCCTTGTGTAACTAACACAAGTCTAGGTTGAATGTTATTTTCCTCAATCACTTTTAAAATGTAGTTATGTATCTGCCACTACTATATTTTTAAGTTTTAAAACTCTAAATAAATTGTGAATATGCTTTTCATTGTTATCTTCCAAGTTAAATTAATTTATATGGGAAGAGATCACCCCGACATAGACAACTTATACAAGGAGTAGAATAATAAAAAGATACAAATTTAAAGCTGGTAATTTTGGAACTCCACTAATATATTTTTTATCTTGGTCTAATATGTATCCCTAGACTTGTTTCATCCAAGACTCTAGGTTGTTTGTGCTAACTCTTTCCCTTGAGACACAAATCACCCACCTTAGCAATGAGCTCCTCCATCATTTCAAAGACCACCCCATTAATGTGTAAGGAAACTTGGCAATAAAGAATATAACCGTTTCCACATAACCCATAATAGATCTGAAATAAACACGAAATTAAAATCCACATGCAAGAGAATAGACAACATACCCATAAAATGTGACACAAGATATACCCTGGAAAACCCTCATTGAGGGAAAAACCCAGCCTCCAAAAGCATCCATCACCATGTATCATTCTGCTAAATTACCATTGCAATACAACCATAAAACTGTGCAAGTATGATCTCCTCCATAAAACCCCAACAAGAAGCCTCAACAACACCCAAACCATACCATATAACTAATCATGGATGTAAGCCTCTCACAAGAAGATCAAACTCAATAAACCATTCCTAAATCAAGGAATAACCATTCCTAATCCAAGGAATATGCCCAATATAAAACTATCTCCCAAACTCAACCAGCATAACAACATATGCACATGGAGATAACCAATGCTAAACCATCTCTCAAATGAACCCTCCAGAACTAACTCATGTACCATAGCTCAAGATCCATATCCATGAAAGACAAGCATAAATATAATGCAACTGAGAGAAACAATGGGCTATAAATCTCAAGTAGCAAATTGTCAAGTAGACCAAGAGTGAGGAATGAGAATGCTCATCAAGATACCCAAGTCTCCAACCAAGACTCATCTAAGAACAATCTCCTCTCAAGTCCATATCAGGTGACTGCCCCTCAGACTTCCTACTGAAACCATCAACTGTTCCAACAAATACTTCTCTAATCCAAGAGAAATCAGCATCGCCACCGTCTCTAAGTATCCATGAGCACTTGTAACCAATCAATCCATGCCAACTCCAAATGAAACATAGCAATATCATGAAGTATCTAGCTTATGATCAGTGTACTCAATACCAAGAAACTAAACCAAGATCAATGTCAAAGTTCCAACCATGGCCTCAGGAACATAAACATGACAACATGATCTTACCATCTCAACTAAAGAGATAACATGCTCCACATGAAAATACTATAACATGTCAGAACTCTAAACACGTATCAAGAGTATACCATGACATAATAATGAAACCATCCTCATACCAAGGATAACATGCCAAATAAAAAATATAAACCACACCTTTGCCAAGAACCTTGTGAGTCCTCAAGATGAAACCATCTCCACACACCATGAAGAAAACCATCTCCACATACCAGGAAGAACCATCTCCACATACCATGAAGATAACCAAGAACTCCATGAGTCCTTAAGATCTAACCATCTTCATACACCATGAAGATAACAAGTGCACCATGCAAATGTCAAAGACGCTTCTGCAACAACAGGATCTAAGACAAACCTCCAACATCTGCAAACACTCAATAAATATATCAATGCCAAAAACTCCCACTCAACCATGCTACCAAGTCACCTATGGCATCATAAAATCCATCCTCTCCAAACCAAGAAGATATAAACCAAACCAGGAACTAATCCTGCACTATCACCCATCACTGTCACAAGCTCCCACTAAACCATGTATCCAAGCTATCCATGACATCATGATGAAAACCCATCCTCTAACCATGAGAATCAACCAAGGCATCAAACCATCAAAGAACTCAAAGTGCACATCATGAGCTCCTCAAAAGAAAACTAAATAACCATGATCCTCAACCAAGAAGATATACCACCATAACTGAATTAGAAATCCAAGCTAATGAACATCAAAGATGTACCTGTATAACCAATCATGTCATGCCAAAATCCATGACACCATGATCATATCCATGAACTGAGCATCTAGCTCTCAAAGTGTCCAACCTGTCAGCATAAAATAGTCAACCACAATCCTCCACCATGATTGTACCTGGTAACAATATCTCATCCCTTCTACATGAAGAATAAAATCAGCAAATCATGTGACTCAGGGCATAGACAACCCAAATCCAAGCCACCAATCTGAATATGCATCAATAATGAAAGACCAATGGGCAAAGACAACCCATAACCAAGCTATAAATGCAACCTGTAAGTATAGACCGCTTACAACACTGCACAACTTGTAGATCCAACAAGTCATCATGCATATCCAAACCAAACACTGATAACCATATCATCATGAGACCAATCTGAAATATGAACTGAGTATATAATGACATCAAATCTTAAATCTCCAATGCCATAAACTCACAATGTTACCATAGTCAAAATCTACCTATAAACTGTTCAGATCAATATATCAACAAATAAATCCTTCCAAACCTTCACCAAATCTAAACCAATGTGTAGAGCTCTCCAAGAGCTTTTCGTTGACTACTTGAAGTCCAAAATCTGACTCTGTATGCCCAAGTTATGCCCTAATCCGTGCTCAAAATAAACAACATCTAACTTTAGGGTTCTTAAAACCTGACAAAATTTCAAAATCATATAACCAAACCTAACCATGTTGTAGTGCTCTGAATTAGCTTTCCAACGCCTATAAGAACTCTAAAATTTGATATTCTGAGAGAAAGTTATGGCCGTTTTACTAAGACAGTCTTTTTACCATTTTCAATACGATTTTTCATTTTTTATTTTTTTTCAGTGACGAAAATTCCGACGGGATTAAATTTGACAGCCATCATGGGCTGAAACTAAAAAACTATTTCATTTCCTCTTAACATGGCCAAACTAGGGCATATTATATATCAAATTTTATGGAAATGTCGACCCGGATCCAATGGTGAGGTTATTTTTACCCAGGAGGTCATTTCTGCATGCTAACCCCCAAAACCCTCATTTAAATGAAACATCTGAAAGACTCTTTTGTCCAACAATTTCACATGCCCAAATATTTTAACATCCCATCATAACAGCAAACCCAAAAGCCTCAGATCTGCAATAAATCATTCATATATCTTGCCCTTTTCTTTTATCCTCTCATGCATTCCCATGGATTCAATCTAGGGTTACAATAATAAAACCATAGCTCTAATACCACTTGTAAGAAAACTTGGCAATAAAGAATATAACCGTTTCCACATAACCCATAATAGATCTGAAATAAACACGAAATTAAAATCCACATGCAAGAGAATAGACAACATACCCATAAAATGTGACACAAGATATACCCTGGGAAACCCTCATTAAGGGAAAAACCCAGCCTCCAAAAGAATCCATCACCATGTATCATTCTGCAAAATTACCATTGCAATACAACCATGGAAGCCTTCATGGCCATAGCCACAATCGAGAAAACTATGTGAACAAGCATGAATCCACACATCCCATGCCATGCTTTCAACCTTCACAAATGCTCCCTTGGCTAACCTGTCAAGCCTTGTCCCGCTCGACTCTTGCCTTTTGTCTTCTCCTTGTCACTCTCTCTCTCACAACAACTACCCTTGTGACTGCTTATATAGTAGCAACTCCCACAAAACCACTAAGTGGTATTACATAAACCATGTGCTAAAACCATGTGCTACCTAACCCACTGACCCCACATTTAATATTGAGCATTTAATTCTTTTCCCCAATATTAAATAATTACATGAAATTTTCACAATGTTACAATACAACTCATCAAGAATATTCCATGGGAATCTTTACATGTTGCACGTCCATCTAGGTACAACATTACATAATAAAAAATAAAAAAATAAAATAACAATATTATGCAATGTGTGCAACACCCATTATCTCAACATAATGGTCACCTTTATTTTCACCTAGGAATTGAAAAATTGTAATGAGACATGCTCATCATACCCTTCAGTGCACTCCATGAATGAGAAAATCCCACCTTCCCACAAATAGACCCACATTGCCCCACTATCTTTGATGTGGGATTTGATTTCATCTAGCTCAATATGGTTCAAGCTACCACCCATGTTGCCTACTCTGAACTTAATCACCAAACCCTCAATTTGTAATGGCATTTCCTTGTTGCAGGACAAACCTTGAAAGTGAAGGTTGTTTAAAACTATAATACGGAGAATGTTCATAATGAAATAATTGATACCCATATTATGATGATGAGGCATCATGTTTTTGAACTTTTATACCATCATTGCATGTATGAATGATAACTTCCCCTCGCGGTAGAGTATTTCTAGTTGTGCCCCCTTCCCTTAGAATGATACTTGAGAGAACTCCCATTATTAACTTTCGAAATGCCCATCCTTGGTAGCTTTACTCCTCTAACATGATCCTCGTGAATCATCCTCTTGCCATATCTAATGACATATCTTGAATATAAGCACAAGTTTTTCTTTAGAAAAACGTAATTAAAAAAGGAAATAGAGTATGTTGTGATCAAGTAAGGAAGATCTTTAAGTGGGATTTTGGAGAGGAAAAAATTGGAGAAGGTAGATTAGTGTAATGGAGTTGTGTGGAATGGATGGATTATCAAGAGACCTTATCTTTATCTATGATGAACAATCCTTTGCACCTTGGATAATTTTTCGTAATTACACAAGTTCATTTGTTTAGATAGCTACTTTGGTATTGAACCTCAATATCCAAGCCTAGATTAGCAATCTCCCTTCTATTTTGATGTAAATGTAGTGAACCTCTTGAGAGAAGTGAGTTCCTACTATCATTTTAATTAGTCTAGGTAAGTGCACAAATATGGGGGACCAAAAGGGGGTATAAGAGGCCACTTTTTTTATGAGCCAGTGAACCCTGAACTTTGATGAGAAATTGAAGATGGTTAGACTCAAAATTTAAAGATGCATTAAGAAGAAGTGTAGTACTAGGTGATCCCACAATAGTGGACAATAGCGGGTGCCACTTTTTGACCAATTTTGATACTGAAATCGATATTTTTGAAACAAACCTCACATTCCAGTGACTATATCTCTAAAGCTATGAATAATTTAAAGATAACATAAACTAGTGATTTCTAGTACTCTGTTCCTACTTTGTAACCATATTTCTTTAAAAAAAAATTAAAAAATTAAGTCAAATTTTTCTTCTCCCTTGAAATGTGGCACATATGAAAAATCAATATTTTAAAAGAGTGACAGTCATTTTGACAAGCATAATTTTTTTTCTAGAAATGATAATGAGGTAATTATTTTGGTGTTGGATTTGTTAGAGGATGCATTTGGTTAGATTTGATTTGATTAAATATTGTATAGTTTATGAAGTTTTGAAGTGGTATCAATTGTAATTCAAACATACATTCATTTTGACACAGATAACCTAAACTCAATTTATCATAAATCAAATTTTCTTTTTCTAATAGAAAGTTGTCTCAAACACCTATTTCCTAGATGTCTTTCAAAAATAATTTGACCTAATTTACAAAACGTTCTCAAAGTGTCAAAGTCAGTTGATGTTCAATCATTAATGAACCTATAATGAGTTAAACTGATATTTGAAAGTCTTAATGAATATAATATTTATTACAATTATAGTCATTGGAAAGCTTGCTCCGAGCAACACAAATTGACATTTTTTATTTTATAGTAGTAGATCATTAGATCTCAATTTTGGGAGTTAAAACAACCAATTTCAATTTTTTTTAAGAAAATAGCCCCAAATTTTGTAAGGAAAAACATTCTAGTAGCCAAAAATTTTGAATTGATGGGTTCGCATGAACATTTAAAAAATCTTATGTTCATGTGAACATTTCAAAAAAAAAATGATGATGTCACCTGGGCAGTGAGGATAAAATTTTGAAAGTGAAGCCAAATTTTATAAAGTTACTATGAAAATTTTATAAAGTTGCTATAAATTTTTTAAGGAAATAATTTTTTTTTAAATTTTTATGATTTTTTGATGGGAAACAAGAAAGGAATACAAAACAAAAATGCAATGAAGAGATCTCATGAATTAGAACCAAGAAATATTAAGAAAACTTTGGCATGTTATCATCAAATTAAATAAGGTCTACAATTATATATATATATATATATATATATATATATATATATATATATATATATATATATATATATATATATATATATATATATATATATATATATATAAAATTTATTTATTTTCATGGCCTTGAATTTAATCATTTATCAATCCTATTTTTTATCTAATTTGATTCCTTTATAAACTTGTTGTAGACAATCAACAAGGTGAAGGTGAAGAAAATTTTGAAGGAGGCTCAACAAAAGTAGAAGTGCGTATGGGAGAACAGTTAGATCATTCTCTACGGAATCTCAAATAATGAATGTTGAACAAGGTTCAAGATCACTCCCTACAGAAGTTCAAGTAATAGAAGTTGGAGAAGGGTCAGAATCTTTCCCTATAGAATCTCAAACAATGAATGTTAGAGAAGGCTCAAGATTGCTCCTTGTAGCGATTCTAGTAACATAAGTCAGAGAAGGGTCAGGATCAGGAGTAGGAATTGGTATGGACAAACTCATAAATATTGACCAATCTGTAAAGAATGGAATTTTTCATAAAAAAATAGATCATTTACTTAAAATGGATGTGGACAAATTTAGAACACTTGCAGCTATTCTTCAATCCTTAAGTTTTTCTAAGAAAAGGTCAATGAATAAGAAGATAAGAGAAATAATGACTAAATTTGATAACATTGAAACACTTGAACAAGATTAGTTGCTTTCACTTTTTCTTACACAAAATAAGTTGCAATAGGAATTGAAATTGTTAGGTGTAGACACAACATCAAAGAAGAGAAGATTTTCTAACACATGTAAACTAATGTGATTGAAAATGTTAAACATAGTTTGAGAAACATAGGAAAGTAGTCTTGAACTAAAGATAAGTCCATGGCAAGAAAAGTGATGTTGATATCTATTGTAAATAAGAATATGACCCAAAATAGACAAATGTCTTCAATTTCATCTAAAATGGGTTTTAGTAGGAAAACAATGAGAGAATATGTTAAGAGAAGATTAATTCTAGATGATAGTACTATGGAAGGGAATTAGGAAATCATGTGTAGAGTACCTCATTCTAGTTGGATTGATAAGGGATTCAAAAATTTAGTCATATCATTTTAGATTGATAAAACTCATCCTTTATCAAATAGTAGAGATGTTATTAGGCATAGGATTGTATCTGGTCAATATGAACATCATACAAAACATTGGTTGGATACAACACAGCATGAGTTATATGTGTCATTTTGTAGTGAACATCCTAATGTAAAAATTGGGAAAATGTTGTTTGAAAAATTGAAGCCATACTTTGTGAGGTCAAAAAAAGTGTTTTGAACATGTTTTTATCGTCATCATATTGAGTTTGATCTCCACTATTAGGTATTCCAAAAGTTTGTAGAAGACACATATGGTTCTCATACTGCTCCTCCTACAAGGAGAAGTGAGTTTATATCATCCATTCTATGTGAAAAAATAGATGATCCAACTAGTCAAATAAATTACGTCAAAGGATTATGTGAAGCATGTGGTGAATTGGCTCTATTTTCTTTGGAAATTGAAAATATTGATGTAACAAAAAAATTGAATTGCAAAAGTTATAAGTATGTGAAGAATGAAATAAAGTTGGGGAAAGAGACCAAGAGGTTGGAATATGTTGAAGAGGAGTTACCTATTGTAACATTTATGGGAATATTTAAGAATTTTATTCAACCTTATAATCATCATGCATTTTTTGCAAAGTGGAAAGCACGACAGTTTCAAACTTTGAGAGATAATTTCCTACTTGGAATGATTGCATTAGTCGTTGATTTTGCAGAGAATAGTTATTCCTTTGTTCATCAAAAAGTAATTCAATCAGATTGTTAGAATTAGGTCACTATTATGGTACATGTTTGTTATCGACATGCATAGTTAGATTTGGATGGTATTTAGAATGCACTTGAAGCACAAGTCATTAAAAAGGAATATCACTTTTATATAAGTGATGAAAAAGAACATGAAATTCACTATGTAGAACATTGCTTCAATTTTTTTGTTTCTTATTTGAAAAAAAAAGACATAAATTTTGATAAACATTATGTTTGGTTTGATAGATGTGCCACACAATTCAAATCATCTAGATCATTTTATGCATTATGTAGCTATCATCATAATGAGAATATAAAACACATATGGAATTTCTTTGAGAGTGGGCACGAAAAAGGTGAACATGATGGTGTTGGAGCTTGCATCAAACTTGCTCTACGAAAGTATCAAATTAATTATTAGGGAGTTCATATAAATGATCTACATGATGTTGTTGAATGTTGTAAGACATAGTTTACATCAAACGAGGTTGGCACATCATCAAGAATGAGTTGATAGGTACCATATAGAGGCTTTTGGGAGATAAAAAAATATGAATGTATACATTTGTTTAAATTTTATGCAATTAAGTTTTAAATTTTCATTTTTAAGTTTTATCTTGATTCATTGAAGTTTAGATTTAATTTGTCCATATTTTCAATGTAATGAACTTTCAAGTGTTAATAGAAAAAACATGCATGGTTGTGAGAGGATAGAAAAGACATGTTCCTTACATTCGGTAATGAGTATAGATAATCACAATTAGACATTGAAGACAAGAGAATACTCATGTTTTTGTGACAATTGCATTGATGAAGATTATCAAGAATGAATCAATCAAACATGTGGATATATAGGTGCATGGATTTCTAATGATTATACTCATATCTCTAGATTGGTAAAAGTGGTTAAGTATCATAAAAATTAATCTCAACTTGTTATTTACTTATCAACTAACTATCTTATATACTATACATGTATCGATACTTGTTTTGTAGGAGATGTCTTTGCAATGATTGTTGAGCCTAGAAATCATGAAGGTGTTAATTATTATCTTGAAGAAAGTGATGAAATGTTGTTCCTCGTAGGTATTATACATACATGCACACGTACATTTATGAATATATATATATATATATATATATATATATATATATATATATATATCTGCGTAACTTTATATCTATCAAATTTTAAGATATTTAAATTTGTGGTGTAGGTTCTATTGGTATATAGGGAACATATTTCAAGCGAGACAAAATAGTCCAAAATGGAATACACTTTGTTGATTATCAACCTAACAACAAGGTTTTACAATATAGCCACCTGGTTGCTACTACCAGGATTTGTCTATGTCTAGTCAAATTTAAGCGTGTATGTTGCAAGTGGAGGCTAGACAGTGAAGATCATGAGAAGATATTACATGTTATAAGTGTGCATCATGGTTGGACTGAATTTTGAGATGGTAGATAATTTAATTTACATCAAATTTTAAGACCTTTAACTATAGACAATTAGAAGGGATGAATGTTATATTAATTTAATAAAATTATCTTAACTAGATATTAGTTCTTCTTAAGATTTATTTTATAATAATGTCACACCCAAAATTTTAGGGCAAAACACAACTACAATTTTTTTGAAAGGTGATCTTATACTACTACCACAATGATATAACACATGTTATAATTAGGGTAATGGATAGTTGTGCTTGCAAAACACATCTAAATAAGATCTCTAAGGTGTTGTTACATTTTTTAAGTTTTCCAAATGTCATTATCTAAATTGAGGGTAACTCCCTAGAGGTTTGATTACAATAACTACATTTCTCCTCGATAGCCAACGTAAAGAATTTCTTATATGAGAAATAGAGTGTTAGTACTAACATACTCAATAACATAGATAAAACCACACAATCTTATTTTGGCTCTAACTTTTACTACAAGGGTAATCATTTCCTATTCATGAGTAATGTAAAATTTAATAAGGCACATGATGTCAAGGCTTGTATCGATACATTTAACTGCCCTTAAGTACTATATGGACAATATTAATGACATAATGGAAGGTTGATTGCGATAACCATTTAGCATTGCTTGCATCCATTAATAGATTGATTATATGACCAACAAAATATATTTACGAGTTAATGAATAATTTAACTATAAAATACTATTAGGGTTCTCATCTAATTTGAAAAGAGGGTTGTGTATACATATTTGTGTGCATAGTTGATACACCTCCAAATAGTGGGTATCAACAAGTTCCATAAATTTTATGTCGAGATTTCGATCATAAGAGGTTACTAAACAATCTAATTTAATAAACTAACTATCCATGAAATCAATGTCTAATTATGTTTAAGTATCTAGAGGATAATATCCTAACATTAATCATACATTGGAACCCCAACTCAACAAAATGTTAGAGCATCATGGTTATAAAAGAAAAAAAGTTTTCTAACTAAATTCCCAATCCACTAAATTACTATCTCTCTCTTTTTTTTTTGCCAACATATACTATTTAATTCACTAACTAGCATATCTAATATACTTACAAAAGCTACTTACTACTTTCTATCTATTACTGACTCAAACTAATATTTAAATATATTTTGAATAATCTACTAACCTAACTCTATTGGGTACACCTTACTCTAATTCCCCATTTACTAAATTTCTCACCCATTTCCATTATAAAACATGCTAATCAACTCATTTCTAAACAATGTACTCCCACAAAATCTCCTACCCTATCTAGCCACCAAACTAATTCTAACTATCCTCATAGTGATGGCTTAATAATACAAGATATTGATAACTAAACAACATACAATAAGACTATTACCTTAATCATATATTACATATGCTATACTACAATATAATTAATAATAACTACCGTGCATAAGATAAAAATTTACATCACTACCTTCCTTCATCTCCCTATTAAATATTCCTACCTCCCCTTATCAATAATCCTCCCTTCGTAAACATCTGTTTATGTACCCTACCAACATCCTCGGCCCCATTACCAAGTCAACTTAGGCAGCGACGTGATCGAGCTTGGGTGATGACCTTCCCAAGGTGCAACACAAGTGATCCACCTCACAATAGGTGTATAATAATCATGCCCAAGGCCATACTTAGGAATAGTATATTCAATCTAAGGACTATTTTACCCACCATGAGGTGCATTTAATTTTTCAACCTAGGGATGTATACTTGAAATGGAGGGCACAATATGTGCACTAGGTTTCTTAATGAGTCATTATGCTTATGTTGTAGGAAATTAAAATGCAAGGAAAGAACCCACACTAGTGTTGCAGGAAACTAACACACTTAACTCTTCACTGAAATGAATACTAGAAATACAATTAAATATTAACTTATATTCCAACTCAATTCACTATAACTGTTCTTACAAATGTTGTAGGAACACTCACAAAGTATGATGCTATAGGTAGGAACTTATAGCTTCTACCTGCAATACTAGAAATACTGAAAACAAATCTACACTACTCTAATCTAGTTCACCTCCCAAGTGGGCCCTCTTGCTTGGCTTCTACTAATCTACTAACACAAAATGTAAATCAAGAGCTATTTCATTATGTTCCAAAAATTCCTTACATGAGAAAGATACATAAAACTATAAAAACAAATCACTGCAAGAATCAACAGTTTCTTTATACACTTTCTTCTAACCTCCTAACACTATTGATCTGATCCCTATAAATAGAGGATCGACACTTATTCTAAAATAGGAAAACTAACTAACTAACTAGAAATTTGCTAGAGAAAAAGAAGGAAAGATAACAATTCATAGTACGAGTAATAAAGTCTAGACAACCAATTTGACACAATAGTAAATAAGAGAAAATATAGCAATTCTTCATAGCTCCTCCTTGGTAGTGGTCGTGTCTCTTGGTACCATTGTGACTTCTTCGACCATGGATAAACCTTAACATTTTCTCCTTGAATGATGTCAACCATCTTCAATGTTCCCCCTTGAATGCTTCCAACCATCTTTAGCTTCCTTTGCTAACAAGTTAGTTATAATGCAGAGATATTTGCAACTAAGAATAATCAAATTAAATCCAAATATTAGAGCACACATCTGATGATTATATGAAATACTGCATTATATATATAATATTGGCAAAATATGACATACTATCTACCCATAGGTTAATAGTTATATTCTAGATTTTAATCATCAATTCAGGTAAACATAAGTTCACAAATGTCTTGGTAGTATTAAAACAAAGTATTAATATTATCATAAAATAGAGGCAATAATTAGCCTCATCATCTGCCCCCTTGTAAATCATGCTTGTCCTCAAGCATTACATTTCATAGACAATGATTTGAATTCTCCAATTTTAGTCCTCCCTCTCCTCCTACTTTCAAAGGTGTAGTAGAAGCCTCATGTTCTCTCCCAAAATTCCCTTATATTGTCCTCCTGCAACTTGTCAAGTATGTTAGCATTAATATCATATAGGGGCAACATGAGCATTAGAGGTTGCATAGTGAGTGGGCACCATAGTTCTAGCCTAGCCTCTTTTCCCAACTATATATACTTTGGAGCTCGGTGAAGGGTAGCCTATAAATTGATAGGACTATGTGGCTCTTATCTTTAGAGTGTCTTAGGTAATCTACCCCACCTACTCTTAACACCAATCATGACTCTTTGAAAGGTAAAGTAAGGTAGGTTATCATATTCTACATAGACTTGGTTCTAGTAGTGAAGATTCTATCCCTTATCTTCTTGTGCTTATCCCCATAAGTCAATCTAAACCAGTCCCTAAGAATTTCCTCGAGTTTACTATTCTCAACTCTCAATAACAAGGGCTCTATTGTTTCCTCATCTCTATAATCACTCAATTGTCTATCATAATTAGCTTCATTATACATCTAGGACATCAAAGCCCTTAGATGTATATCCCCTATGTAGAGTAAAGGATTCCATTGGGATGATAAAATTGTGCACATATAACTCATATAAGAAGTTTTGCTACTAAGATGGCAGAGTCTAGTATAAACCATAGAATTCCTGAGCTGATTTGAATTCTACATTTATGTTCTTGAGGGTTAGCATAAGTTGAAATAAAAGGAATTTTTCCTTTAAACACATAGCATAAATCCAAGGTGGTGGTCTGCAAGCAATTGCTTGATTAGCCAATCTAAGGGCATGATACATCCTTTGTTTTTGGTTTTCCAATTGCTCTTTCAAATCTGTAATTTCCTCACCTTGGGATACTATGTCTTTCTTTATCTTCTTCCTCTCCTCTTCCCATAGGGCTACAGCAAGCATATGTTTCCATACAACTGGAAAAGAAATTTTTGTAGGGTAATGGAACCATTATCCTCTTCATAGTTCTTTTTCTTTTTCCTCTGTTCCCTCCATGACTGCTCTAAGAAATTTGTAAGCCATGTTGACTTGTAGGGAACTAGGCTAGTGTTTGAATAAACTAACTCATGCATTATGGGAATTGTTTCATCTTTATAGCTTGGAGAACCTTGTTGGCCTATTGGGGAATATTTTGATTTTCATTTACTTCAACCCTACATTCCTCATTAGGGTTTTCAAGAATGTTTAAAGTTTTAGGTTGAGGAGGAGAGTCATCTGGAACAATTTGTATTGGAGATTCTTCAATGGATGGTTTACATGAAGTAGACCAAGCTTCTACTGACACTTTAGAAGTTTTTTCCCTCATTCTAGAACTTCTCATAGGGGTCTCCTCAAGTATCATAGCCTTCTTCCTACTAATTTTTTTTTATGTCTCTGCTACAAGAGTGACTGCTACAAGACCCATCTTAGTTTTCTTTTTCTTTGCAACTGTAGGGTCTGGTTTTTCTACGACCAAAGCTGAGGTCTCTTCCTATAATTTTTGATGTAGTATTTTAGTCTCTTGAATAGGTAAGGGCACACTTTCTTGCACATTTCCAACATCAGAATCTTGAGTGCTTTGCTTAGTATGTTCATCAATGGGAGCTACATTTTCTTCATTAGGTTTTTTATTAAGGATAGCCTAGGGTTGTAGGGTTTTAGCTTGGACAAATTCTGCCCATGACATGGGAGAGACATCCCTAAGTGATCTCTCTATGAGAAATTTTATTAGGACATGATGGGTGACAGAGTTGTTCTTCCCCTTTTGGGTTTCTTCAACACTAACGCATAACATGTTATACAAGAAATTGGGAACATTTACTAGATAATTATGCCTTATGTAATTGAGCAATTTAAAATGATGTGCATGCAAATATGAAAATTTTCCTTCGCAGGTGAGGTACTTGATAATGTGCATAACCAACTTGTTGTATGGTGGCAGAAGAGATGTCCTTTTGTAACCCTGCTTGGTCATATCTAGCTAAGGATTAGTTGGTGTGATAAACTGAGCCCTAGTTGATCATGCATCATGTGTATTAGGGTAATGTTCTCCTACTATTGGTAACCTAGTTACTTCTTCTATTTTCTCTTCTATAGAAACGACTATCAATCCCCATATAGTAACTTCTCCCTCATTAAATGTTCTTGTAAATTCTATGGCTACTTCTTCATCAAAAACTGTTAGACTTAAGAAATACCCTAACTAGCCACATACATTAAATCTTCTTACTACCTCGATGTCTAAGAGTAAAACAATATGCTCCACCGGTTCTTGTCGCTGCCATTGTCCACCCATTTTTTCTTGAAAATTTCACTCTCTACTTTGCTTGTACTATTTCCCTCTTCCCTTCTATGAATTCAAGCTTTCTTTTGTTTTTTTTTCTACAGATCCATTTTCATATTTCACACTCTTTTTAGTTAATTAATGTCATAACAATTCATCACGAGCAGTAATAATATATTCTAATGAGAGTAAATCATAGATATGTGAAAATCATCTAAGAATTGAATTTGGATCACTTGAAAATTAAATTTGGCTCACATCATAGCCTAATAGTAAAGAATCATTCAGGAAAAAGGGTACGATACCTAGGCACTTGCATACTTATAGTAATTGAGTTTTAATCAATAAAAGGGAGAATAAATATTTGAAAAATCTTAATGAATAAATAGGAATTCCATTAGGAATTAGTAACCTTTTTTGCCCCTACGAAACATGGACAAGTGTCCACACTTGTCAGACTTAGCACGGGATATGGAACTAGCATAACACCCTAATAATATAAATAATGTGTTGGGTAGCCATTTTACATGAGGTCAATCGCAGGAATCCATTACACAATTCCTCTCTTGAAAAGCTAATCTTTTGTGATCAACTCCAAGGTTCAGTATTTGTCTTGTTACATACCAAAATTTGATTAGTTGAAGATAAATGTGATTGTTCATGAGGAGACCTTTGTTGATTCTACTATGATCTCAGAATGAAGTAAATTTTGTTTTCTATCTCAAAATAACACACAAAAGAACAATGTTTTTTATTTTCTAGTTTTTTCAATGAATGCAATCTAACAATGCAACTAAAATGAGTTCCTATTCTAACAAGGGGTAAGTAAAGAAAATAATGAAACTAAAAGAAAATAACATGAAATTGAAATAACTTGAAATTGAAATACTAAATAGACATAAGCTACAGAAAACAACATGCTATGAGTTAAACTCTCAAATAAATTGGTAGGAAACCAATAAAAATAGGAGCAGGCCTTCCTAGAATCCACAGATGCAATTGTTGCTGAGAAATTTCAATAACTGAATGATGTTTTACTCTTCATCAAATCGCAAGGCCACAGAAAGTGCGCTCGTGAGAGACAAAAAGTTATGTAGGCACAATTTGATGATCTCTTCTCAAGCTCATTACATCAACAGAATTCATAAATCTATAGTAAACACCAGAACTAAAAGATCGCACAACCAGAAACAATGCAATAAACCTTTGGCTCAATCACAATCTCATGAAAAAAAATCACAAAATAATGACACATTCAGGAAAGAATCACTACACTCCAAATGTGAGTACCAAATGCATAATTTTATTACATAATAACAGTGGCCCTTGTTATATTTTACAATAGGGTATTTATAAGAAATTGTCTCCTCAATTTGTGCTGAGAGTGAGAGATATCTTCATCCAATAAAATGCTATTAAAACATTAAGCCAAACTAAATATATACAAACTAACAATTAATCTGGTGCTTAGAGGGACTCCATCCATATTTTATTATTAATTGGATGCATGAGCCCTTTACATGTCAAAAATAGAGAAAATGTGAGAGAGAAAGTAAGAGGAAGCCTTCAGTCAAAGTAGGAGCATTTGGAGGTGCCAAAAATAGAACTGGTCCTTTACTAGGTGTCTGTCAAAGATAAACTATTGTCGAAATGCATTCCTGTTGCATGAAAGGTGCTATTTTTGGAACTAGTAGTTAATTTTTAGTGTGCCTCTGAATTGCAGAGCTGTGGACCTGTGTACCTATAGACTTGCACACATGCAGAGTTGCAGAGTGCTATTTTTGGAACTAGTAGTTAATTTTCAGTGCACCTCTGAATTGCAGAGCTGCGGACCTGTGTACCTACAGACTTGCACACATGCAGACCTCAATAGGGTCAAAATCTCAAAATTTTACTAAGTGTCAAAATTGAAATTCTGGCATCTAGGTTTTTTTCTTCTTCATCCCAAAGCTCTTTTTGGATGTTTGCCCTTGAATTTCTCTATCATCTCAGTAATCTTAGCTGCATCTAGAAGATATAAAGCCTCATATTTATCCTTGACCTTATGTCTATAGTTGTCCACCTCAATTCAAGTCTCTGCAAAATCTTTGAGTTTGGTGTCCAACTCTAACAATGCTTCTTCTATCCTAAAGGCTTGTCAAATGTCCTCATCATTAGCAACCTCCACAAAAATATTCCTAAAATTTTCCACTACTATCTCTAAAGGTAATAATTTCTTTCGTTCTTCATCCTCAAAAATATCCAAGCATGCATCACTATAGTGTATCTCTGCTTCCAAAATTCACTCTTGGGCTTGGTCCTTGAGCCGATGAATCTCCTCATGTAATGTCTCCATTACCTTATTGTTATCAGCTATTTTCTCTATCCAATCATCAATCATGTCTAATTCTTCTCTAGTATATACATCAATCAAAACCCAGTATCTTTGGCCCTTTATGTCTTGTAGAGTCTACAAATCCTTACTCCAAGCATGTGCCTTATCCATAATACTGAAGTCCTACTTCAAAATTGCTATGATCTTATTCATGTTCTCTTGCATAGCATGCAGTAACTTCAAATTCCTTGTGATAATGGTAACACCTTTCTCCTCAAAACTTTCTCACCATTCTTGAAAAGCTCTCAAAAATGGTTCAAGTTGCACACCTCCCCCTTCTCTAAGTATAGTGTTCAAAGTATGCTCCAAGTGTTCAGGATCAAGAGGAACAACGACTTCGACTAGATATCCTTTTAGGATCTCAACTTGCCTTCAAAGTGCATGAAGTTCATTCTCCTCTTGTTCCATGTACTTGAGAACGTCTTTAACTCCCATAGTCATCATTTGTTAGGCCGAATCTTGTGTAGGCCTTCCTAACATAACATCCTTTAACTCATAATCTTCAAGACTAAGGCCTTCTAAAAATGTGACTTTAGGATGGAGAACCACTTCTACAAATAAATCCTAGTTCCGTATGGCGGTGACAAATTCCAATGGTGTTGCCTCATGTGATGGAAACTCAAGTTTGTTCAAGATCTCTGCAATGTCACAAATGTCTTCCTCTGAAGCATGGAATTGAGGCTTAGTACTCCTCATTATTTCCTTTCAAATACATCTAGGGATGTGTCATGTTGAGGACCTAGCTCTTGATGATGAAGGGGTGTGTTCAACTACTTCCTTCCCTTTATCACTCCTCCTCGGAGTTGTATCCTATTGGGAAGGTTCTCCTTGTGTAGCCTCAATCTCAATGGACCCTATAGCCTAAACCTCAGTGTCATGGGAAAGTGGCTAAGAATATTCCACCATTTTTCCTTCTAACACTTCATTGGTTGCCATTTTTTCTAATCTCTCCTCTAATAATGGTTCCTTCTAAACATGTTCTTCCTCTAAACTCTAAGATGGAGGAGTCACCGAGCCCCATTCTACCACTATAACTCATGGTGGAGATGGAGTAGTAAAATTAGGACCATGTGTATCTGGCAGCATTTGCATCCAGTCTTCCTATTGAGGTTCACCTATAGGGATGTCCCTAATCTTATCCCTAATCAACTCTGTACATACGGGAATGAAATCAAAATTTTACATTGAGAAAACATCTTTTCTCTCTTCATCTATTCATCCACCCACTGCTATACTTAATCTTCCAAAGAAGAGAGCTCTAAAGGTTCTACTTGAGTGGATAGTAGGGTACCTGTGGCACTATTTCTTCTTTTTAATTTTGTGGCTCTTGCTAGTCGAGTTCTTCCTTGTAGGGGCACTTGTTCTTCCTCTTCCTCCTCTAATTTTGTTTCTTCTTCTTCTTCATCTCCCTCTAGAATAGTTTTGAGGATAGATGGATCAGGCACTAATCTTCTATTGATCCTTTGTCTTTTCTTCATTTGAATCTTAATTCTTTTCTTCTACTTCTTGGAGGTGGAAGGAGGAGTTGGCTCATCTTGTGCAGGAGGAATGGACACTTGCAGAATCTCTCCCTCTTCTTGTTGACTAGACAGAATGGGAGGCAATTGTGGTTCATCCTAAACTTGGGTAGCTCTAGTATCTTAGGACCCTTGTGGGCTCTATTCCTACTACTAGGGAGGTGTTTGTTCTATCTAAATCCTCTGAGGAGAGGTCCTCTTCCTTTTGTTCTTTCCCTTCCTTTCAAGAGGGTAATAATATCCCACCAGGTGATCAAGCTAGTACACTATTTTTGGCCTTATAGGAGATTGAGCTTTGAAGGTAGGAATTGTTACTTTCCTTGCTCTACCTCTTTCTAGGTGAGCATGTGCACCGAAGATCACTGTGTCAGGAATTGGGTCTAGTGTAAAAGGTTTCTTGATCCAATCCTTTGTCATTTTGATGACATGTCTCACTCGATGATTAATATCAACCTCCTCCCTGTCAACTTCAAGATTCATAATGGATATTTCACCAATTTTGTCAGCATTGAATAGGGGTCCAATAACTCCTTATAATCATATTGCTTTATCTCCTCTAGGATGTTCAACTAGAGAGCCTTTTTTGCTAGATAAAAAGTCATCCTACAATAGTCCCTAATGCGGACATCATAGTCATTTGTGGCATTCATCCATTGATCTTCAACAACATCCTCATGATGGAAGTCTCTTCCTGCCAAACTCCCCACTTTCTTTACATTGTCAAAGTATGGTCGAGGAGAGTTGTATTCTTCAAGAGGATAGTTCTCCCACTCCCATTCGAAGCAAGGAATATCCTATTTCCTCTTCACCTGATATGGTCTAATAACCAATGGCCATGCCCAACAAGGTCTTCATTGCCTCTTTATCTTTTGATAAGCTAACTCAATTTTTTGGGATATCTCCAACACCATCAGTTTGTCACTTGGGTATCTCAAGAGCTTCTTAGGATTAATGGATGCATAGCTACCCTTAGATAGGTGAACATTTTGAACTAGATGAAATAGGCTCTAACTGCTATGATTTGTGCTTTGCCTTCATTTGATAACCTCTTCCCATAGTCTCCCTCAATGAATCAAATGATTGCAAAGATAAACACATCATTCACAATTTTGTATTCTTTTCTCTACACTGAGAGCTTCTTCATCACTAGCTAGGGGTAGACTATATATGGCCAAGCATTAGGGTCTTGCATACTGCCTTTCCTGTACAAACTAGGATAGTTTGTTGCCCTTGCTATAAGTAGGTACACCATGTAAGAAGTCATGTAAAACTTCTTCTTGTCCTTTACCATCCTTAGTTGCTTACACAAGTTTTCACTTAGTGTAGTGGCCTAGTCCAATGGTATCTTCACCTATTTGATGGTCTTAATGAAGTTGACCATGCATGTGTTGAGGTGATCTACTGCGGGTAAGCCCATGACTCTGCTCAGGAGAATGATGGAATAATCGATATCCTCCTTCATATATCCTTAGGTCATATGTACTTTTCCTATTATCCTTCCCCGAGAAGGCTTTTCAATGAGGTATAAGGACTGTACTAGGTCAATGGCCTCTTGATAATGTTTCTTGTAACATCTCTCAACTATTTCATAGGAAAGTTGGATGAACTAGTCTACTCTAGGAAGATGAAAGACCCTCTCAATGTTGTCAAGTCACAGATCCAACACCACTTCTCTAGTGACACTCTTGACTACCCTTTCCTCATGAAAAAAACATTGTGACAAGGTCATGATTAACTCAACTGATTGTATAGACACAAGATGTGACATTGTGTTTACTTATCCAGAATGGATCAATGTGGACATCATGGCTAACCTCTCCATTGGCTTGTCACAAATTCTCAAAATTCTCCTAAGTCTATGTGTTTGAGGTCGGTATCTTTGATCTCTATATGGTCATCATGAAATCTCGACTTTGAGGGTATGCCTTGGAATTTGAAGACTATAGGTTTGGGTGCTACTCTAGATGTGGATGCAATTCGCTTATCTACACATTGAAGAAAAAAAGTTTATTACTCTAAAAAATAAAATGTAAAAGCTACAAATTGAAATAAGCATAAGAAAAAAAATGACCCATTTGGGCATTTTATTTATTTTCATTTATTTTTTCATTTATCCCCTTTTTATTTATTTTCTTTTTCCTTTTTCCTTTTTTATTTTTTATTTTTTATTTATTTTATTATTTTGGTCTTTAAAAAAAAAATTAGGCATGCACAACATAGCACGTGGTGTGTACAGCATTGAGCGCGGGTGCAAAGCGCTTCTATGCATTGACATAAGAGTGTGGGCACAAAGGGCACCGCCGCACATGAGTGGGCACAAATGCTCAAAAAGGTGTCATTTTTGCACATGGTTAGGCATGGGCACTGAAGGGAGCTGCTGCCATGCATAAGCGGGCACGAGTGTGCAAAGGGCACCACCATGCATGGTGAGTGTGGGTGCGCAATGGAAGTCACCCCTATGCATAAGCAGGTGCGAGCATGCAAATGACATTGTTGTGCATGGTGAGTGAAGGCGCTCAAAGGAAGCCACTGCGCATAAGTTTACCTTGCGTGGGAGATCACTGCACCAAAATTTGATGCAACACAAATGAAAATAAACAAAGTGTTTAGGGTTTTATAACCCTATGCCAAGTGTGTGATGCACAGTCTGCCCATGCACGCTTGTTCATGGTTGAATTTTGAATTTATTTTTTTTGCATTTTTTAATTTTTTCATTGTTTTTGAGTTTTTCAATTTTCCAATTTTTTTGTATTTTTTTATTTTTCAATTTTTTTAAAATTTTTTTTTTTGTTTTTAAAATTTTTTAATTTTTTTAATGTTTTTTTTTACGACTCTAATACTTTTAACTCTAACAAAATTATCCTAACTCTCGAACTGTGTGTCCAGGAGTTTGAAAAAAAGTAGGGGGTCCCCATTCCTAGTGAGGAATGGGGAATGTGTTGCAGACACCACAACAAATAGCCTCGAAGAAAGGAAGAAATGACCAAGGCATTTCTTCACCAGAAAACATTCCTCCAATGTGTGTCAAACACCAACCAAACTTTGAACATCTCGAGTGTCTTTTGGATGACTCTACGATCAAGATCTTAGAATTTGAAACCTTCAAACTCAATGTGTACATTGTGTATTCATTCCCTTTGATGCCTTAGGATGCAGTCTATAAAAATTTTCTGACAACTCAAAAATAATCTTCCACTCCTCCTAGCTCATTCATTCAAAATCTCCACAAAGGATTTTCACCAATCAATTGCTTAACTAGATGAGAGAATTAGTTTGAGGGCTCCTGGCAAGATGTCACATTCTTTTAATTTCTTGACCATTTGAATAATTGCGCCATATCATTCAAAATGTTACTTTTGATGAAATAATACTTTGAATACAAGATACTTTGTTTTGAAAATGTATCTTTTACCATTTCAAATCTTTAGAATCCTTCAGAATTAACACTGTATTTTTCTCTTTTTTTCTTTTTTTTTTTTCTCTTTTTTTTTTTCTGTATCCTGACTACACTTAGATTGTGTAGTCAAGACATCGGTGTCATTTCTTGGATTCGATCTCTTGTGAACACCCCCTTGTGTTCCTCTTTTAGAACTTTTAGGAAACTCGCATGCCAAACAATGATCTTAGCAACCTTTTGAGGAGACCCCTCCTATTTGAACCAGTTGAAGTTTGTATCATCTCTTGTCATCTTTGACTTCAATTTGACAACACCCAAAACAATCAAATATTTTTAAATTTGCAAAGAATTGAGAATTTGTTGGTATAGGCTTCTGATCTCCAAATTGAAAATGTCCTATTTCCACAAGAAATGTTAGTTTCTTGGTTGGTATAAGACACACAATCGTCCAAATATTTTGACAAAGAAATACCTCTTCCTAAAATTGGTATTTTGAGAGAAAATCTCAAGTACACCTTACCCCCCAGGACTAACACAACTTTGAAAGGAAACACATGACTGAAAACAAGCAAGCAACATGAAATCAAAAACACTTATGGAAATAAACACACTTATAGGAATGAAACTCTAAATTGAATGCAGAAATAAAATCTAATTAAATTTTTTTATTGCATCTTTTAGGCTTCAAAATAATGCTTCAGAAATTACCCATTCATGGGCAAGGGAAGGAATCCCCCCTCTAAGGAACTGAGCCTAAAAGTGTTTTCTCCAAGAATTTCCATGATCTGATAAGGGCCCATCCACAAGAATTCAAACTTGGTATGGTTTCTTGGCTTTTCTTTCACCTTATCCTAGAGCAGAACAAAGTCAAAAATCCTAAATGACTTTATTGTGGCTCTCTTATCAAACCATCTTTTCATAATTGCTTGATGTTTAGCCATGTTCTCTAATGTAGCTATTTGTTTTTCATCCATCTCCAAAAGATTCACCAATCTAATTTGTACTTTGTTAGCATCTTTAGCATACCCACTCATTAACTTCAAAATTGGAATTTTGAGGTTAAGCAGAAATACTGGGTCTTGTCCGTAGATAAGAAAATATGGAGAAGTTCCCAAAGCATTTTTGACTCTCACTCCATCTATCCATAAGGCATACTTGAGTTTGTATGCCAATCCCTAGGATTCTCTTTCAATAATCATCTTATTACTGTGATCAAGTTCTTGTTTGTAGATTTCACTACTCCTTTTCCTTGCAGGTAGTAATTTGAAGAGAACTTGATAATGACTTGATTTTCAAATTCCCATTGGTAAAGAATGCAGATGCAAATGTAGACCTAATATCACACACAAGGGTGAATGGCATTCTGAATTGGGTAACAATATGTTCTTCCAAAAGTCTATCACCACCTTAGGAGTGCAATTTTTGAATGTTTCTACCTCGGTCCATGGTGTTTAGTAATCTGTAGCTATGAGAATAAATCCATGTCCAATTGATGATGGTGGGTTAACTAGACCAGTGAAATCCAACCCACACTTTGCGAAGGGGCATATCTCATATACAAGCTATAAGCGCATTGTCAGATTCCTTTCTCTATTGGCATTGGTTTCACAAATATGACAAGAGTGTACATGCTTGAAAGTGTCTTTGAATATTGAGGGCCAAAAATAACCCGATCTTAGAATCATGTGACTTGTTACTTCTATTGAACCATGTCATGTACCATACTTATCATGAAAGTGTTCCAATACTTCTTTTGCTTCCTCACGGCCTAAACACTTTAGATAAATCCTTTCATACTTTCTCTTGTACAACTTGTTGTCATGCGGCATATAGGACTCGCTTTTCATCTTAAGTCCCCTACATTGTGAACTGTTCATCCACTTTGGGCATAGGTCTTGTAGGAGATAATAAACAATGTCTTGATACCAAACATCTATCACCACACCCTAATTAATGTTAACTTGTGATACAATCATGTTCTTCTAATCATCCTTATCCGTTTCATTGTCAAACTTGAATTCCTTTTCATTTCCATCCTAGTTATCACCTACAATATTTGACAACCCTTGACCTTTGACTAATCTCATTGATTGAATTTTGAGATCAAATTTTTGAAGTATGGTCATCCACTTTCCTCTTCTTTCACCGAGTTCATTCTGCATCAAAAGCATTTTTACTACTAGATCAGGTACAATTGCATACACCTTACTTCTTAGTATGTAATGATGAAACTTCTTTACCATCTTGATTAACACAAAAGATTATTTATCAAGGTTTGAATAATTCAACTCTACGTTCTTCAAAGGACAACTCATAAAATAATTTGGTCTTTCATCTTCCTTTTCCATTTTTTGTGTTAGGATTCTTGCACAAGAGTGTTCGGAAGCAAGGGAATAGATCTTAAAAGGAAACTCGTAATCAAGACTCACTAGGACCTGTATGCATGAATATGCGGCCTTTGTTTAACACACACACTTCAACATGGTCTTTGTATGTGGATTCATCTTGGGATAAACATGAGATTGTTCACCCAAGAGGAGTCCTGCAAGAAAACCTATTGCCTTCTATCTGAGTGGATTTTACCTGCTTATGCTCTCAGATTTGAGGTACAGGTAATCAGACCATTTAGAACGAAGGGTTTTGAATGTAACTATATGATTATGCAAATTAATCTATATGAATTGCAAGCATTAATCTAAAAAGAAATAGAAGAAATTAAGCTACATATATACATTTTTTAATCTAAATAATACTAAGATATTAAGCAAAAGCACATAAAAAGCTATGAAAGTGAGTATGCAATCTAACAACAATTCAATAGCTTGAGACTTCAACCCCTTTGATAAGGAATTAGGAGTCTCTTAAATAGAATTCTTGGAATCCATCAATGGCTAAGATCAACTCGGATCAACAGTCAAGATTGAAGCAAGATTCAGTTAAAATGGAAACTTCCTTAAGAAAGGAGAGTTAACTGAGCTTTTCATGAGTGTGAGAACAAGTTAACTAGATTAATTCCAATTTGAGAGATAGTTCACTCAGAGTTTCCATTTTGGAACTGAAGAGAAGATTTAGGAAGAATATTAATTTAATAAAATGAGATATGCTCTCATAAATACCTTTTATGTTTAATTAAATAATTTCATTCAATTAATTAGGAATAACTTCCTATATAATCAAATAATTTTGTTTAATTAAATAAAACAAGCATATTTATTAAATTAAATAAATTTAACCCCATAATACATTAGCCTTTGGAGATAATTTAATTTAATAAAGTATGAATACTTTAGATTAAATTAATTTTAAATCAAATAGGTTTAATGTGACTAATATAAGTGAGTACTATAGGGATTAAATATGATGAATGCAGATTAGGGTTTTCTGTATTTGACAATTAAGTCAATTAGCGACAATCAGAATGAGAATTGCCTATTAGAATAGGTCTTAGGATTGGTCATAATAGACCAAAATTGGTGATCATGGCAATGAGCCAATTTTGGGGTATTAAATTTTCCCCCTCTTTGAATGAATGTGTGAGTAGCACGTTCAATTCAAAGAAAATTAGAAAGCATGATCCGAGGATCAAGAAATGGGAATCGTTCTAAAATTGATGATTCGAAGATCAATTTATAAGCTTTTAAGGACTATCTCTAGAATAGAGCTTAATCCCAAGGAATCCAAGTAGAATACCTAGATACCTCAAATTGATAAGCATTTAAAAGGTTTCTTCGAAACAAAGTTTGACCTTTAAGGATCTAGATAGAACACCTAGATACTTAAGATTGAAAGCATTTAAAAGATTGTCTCCAGAATGAAGCTTAACCTTTAAGGATCTAGATAGAACACCTAGATACCTGAGACTGATAGCATTAAAAGATCATCTCCAGAATAGAGCTTAACCTTTAAGGATCTAGACAGAACGTCTATATACCTAAAATTGATAGCATTTAAAAGGCTATCTACAGAATGGACCTTAATCTTTAAGGATCCAAATAGAAGACCTAGATACCTGAGATTGATAGCATTTAAAAGACTATCTCTAGAATAGAGCTTAACCTTTAATGATCTAGACAGAATGTCTAGATACCTAAAATTGATAGCATTTAAAAGACTATCTCCAAAATGGAGCTTAATCTTTAAGGATCCAGATAGAACACCTAGATACCCTAGATTGATAGCATTTAAAAGACTATCTCCAAAACAGAGCTTAATCTTTAAGGATCCAGATAGAACACCTAGATACCTGAGATTGATAAGCATTTAAAAGACTATCTCTAGAATGGAGCTTAATCTATAAGGATCCAAATAGAATACCTGGATACCTGAGATTGATAAGCATTTAAAAGACTATCTCCAAAATGGAGCTTCATCTTTAAGGATCCAAATAGAACACCTAGATACCTAAGATTAAAAATAGATAACAAGATCGAATTATGAGACATAGAATCATCCCTAGAACAAGGCTTGATTCTTAGGAGTCGAGGTTTAGATTGTCCCTATACCCATAATCAACTAATGACCAAATGAAATAGATGACAAAGATGCCAGAAAGGGAGAAACAAGATGCCCCTAGTGTTGAGATAACTTGAATGATGAGGACATAAGATGGGAATGAGATGCCCCCAACAATAAGTATTCAATGATGTAATCATTCTACCCCCTCGGGAGCGAAATCGAAAGATGACACACCAGAAATATAATGTAAAGCAGTATATAAAGAGATACAGAAGAAAGCTGAGATGTAGTAGAGTGTAGAAAGGATGAGAATGATCATAAGAAAATATGAAGAGATCAAAATGATCTAAAGAATATATGAAGAGATCAAAATGATCTGAAGAATATTGGAAGTCAATCCAAAGTGATTTCGAGGTCTAAAAGACCAAGTTTGACCAATAGTTGACCAAAGTTGACTTTTTTGGGAATTAAATTTGAAATTTTGAAGAATTTTGAGTTGACTAGATTCCAAGAATTGCAAAGTATGAGAAAATTTTGGATTGCACAAGCATTCGATCGCGTCAGTCCCAAAATTTTATAATGCATTTTTGAGCAACTTAGGTGTGTCAAATTTTGAATTCGGTCCCAAAAATGAATTCAGAGCAGCCAAAGTAGACAAGAGAGTGATTAATTGATCATTTATGCAGTTGTAAAGAACGTGATTCTTTGAAGAAGCCAACAATTCCTCGTCACAAAGGATGGGAACAGAGTTGCAATTGAATCGTGTGCTTATGCAAATGAAGTATGCAATGCAAGACTATTTTAAATGCAACCCTAGGTCTAATTACCAAGCCTCGAGAATTTATCATCACTGAGCATAGGATAAAATCCCCTATGTCATACAATTCCCACTGACATTACAATCATGAGAATATGGATAGGACATATGTTATAATTTTGTCAGGATTAAATGTAAGCATTTGAGTCACAAGAAGCCAAAATGACCAGAACTTTGTCCCTTTTAATATAACAAGTGAACATAAATATCAAAGCATAAACGCTAGGATGACCTGAATGTTGCTTGCATGATAGGCACACCAAACACACGGAAGATCCTTCTCATGCTTAGTCTTAAGTAAGTATTATGTCTGCAACGACCCTTGCATTCATAACCTGAGATAGAAATGTGCTAGGTATACTTGTAGTGACCCATACGTTCACTTAAGAGGACGAGTATTAGTATATACTATAGCATGAAGAGTTCACTCCAACAGACAAGGAGAAGTACCAACATTATTGATGTACTCATATAAAAGGAGTCGAGGTACACCCGGCCATCCAATGCTAGATGGAGGCTCTTATAGTGGACGCCCCTCTCATAGGAATATGTCAACTAATTGGAACTAAACCACAAGCAGAAAGAAAAGAAAAGATCATGCCCCCAGTCATTATTTCTCTAATCAAAAATGACATCATCGAGTTGCTCAAAGAGACATGATAAAGTGAAAACAAAGAAAACAAAGAAAAAGCTCAGCATCTCCAAACAAGTCATTTTGAGTTCATTTCTAAGTTATAAGATTGATGTCAAGTATCAGTGTCCAAAGTATGTTTAAAATAAATCTCTTCAGTAAAGTGACAAAAGTAGGCAGACGTAGTCAAAATGACTCGTGACTGAGGTCAAAGAGGAAACTTCAAGGTGAAGAACCTAGGAGGACTGAGTGGCAATAGATAGACACAACTAGGACGACTAGTGACTGACACAAGAGAGATCTTCCATAAAGGAATCCAAAAATATTACCCAAGAAATAGTAGGTAGACATAATTGAAACAACTAGTGACTATTGCAAAAGAGATTCTATGAGGAGAATCTTGAAAAGAGTGACACTAGCGACAGTAGGCAGACACAGCCAAAATGACTAGTGACTGTCACAAAAGAGATTCTATGAGGAGAATCTTGAAAAGAGTTACACTAGCGATAGTAGGTAGACATAGCCAAAATGACTGGTGACTGTTGCAAAAGAGATTCTATGAGGATAATCTTGACAAGAGTTACACTAGCCACAGTAGGAAGACATAGACAAAATGACTGGTGACTGTCATGAAAGAGATTCTATGAGGAGAATATCGAAAGGACTGACACTGAAGGGGAATGCCCTTGAGTTGTGACAAGACTCAATCCATGGATACATGAGCGGAAAGAAGGAGAAGTAGGAAAGTGAAAGCATGAAAGTGACTGTACAAAGAGCCAAAAGAGGTGTTGCCAAATGGAGCATTGGGAACAAGAGGTGCTTGTTTACCAGGTTTTCACCTTCTTGGTAGAAATTACTCTTTTTTTGCTACCATGATGCCTGTTTCTAGGTTTTCACCAATGGCACTTTTCTTGTTTTTCAATTTTTTTGGTTTTTTTTTTTTTTTTTTTGGTAGTTTTGAGATTTTTCACTTTTTTTGGTGTTACCAAGGCACCTATTGCTAGGTTTTCACCAGAGTAACAATTTTTTTTAGGACTTTTTTTTATTTTTAAGAATTTTTTTTCTAGACATATAGATATGTACAAAGAGCTTACTGATATTAGATCAACTGTAAAACCACTTCAAGTGAAGAGTGTTGATAGGTTCTTTTAACACTTCTCCTTCAATTGTGGAAAGTTGATAGGCACCAGATCCATATACTGTAGTAATGATGTAAGGAATGAGCTAGTTTGGTTCAAACTTTCCCTTTTAGATCCATTGTTGTTGATTCTTAGGGTTCTCTCTTAGGATGTAGCTTCTTGTCATTTGTTGTTGATATGCTCTCAAATGATCACATGCCACTTGTCAACATTCATCTAGTAACAGAAGATCTTGAAGCTAAGCTATCCTGTAGTCATCATCAGTGATAATGCCCTTCATAGAGATTCTCAAGGTAGAAATTTTGACCTCTATTGGAAGCACAACATCTGCCCCATACTCCAATGCAAAGGGAGTCATGCCTGTTGGAGTTTTGATGCTTGTCCTATATGCCCACAAGGCTGGATTGATCTGGAGATGCTAGTCTCTCCTTGATTTGTTGACTGTGCGATGGAGGATTTTGAGGATCATCTTATTGGATGCTTCAACCTAGCCATTACCCTAGGGGTAATAAATGGAAGACTAATGTTGTGTGATTTTGAATTTCTTGCATAGTTCCTTGAGGTCTTTGTTCTTGAATTGTCCTCCATTATTAGTAATGATTGACGATGGCACACCATATCTGTAGATGATGTAGTTTGTGATAAAAAGTGTTATAGTTTTCCATCGACAACCGCAAGAGGTATTCCCTCTACCCACTTTGTGAAGTAATCTGTAGCCATAATGATGAACTTATGCCCATTAGAAGAGGTTGGGTGGATCTGTCCCACCAAGTCAAAGGCCCATTATTGAAATTTCCATGTTGTAGTAGAGGGAATCGGCTCTTTGGCTGGAGCGTGGATGAGATTCCCATGTAGCTGACACTGCTTGCAGGACTTAGCATACTTGATAGCTTCTTGCTCCATTTTGGGTCAATAGTAACCATCTCTAAGGAGTTTGCGAGCTAGTGTCAGGACATTCAAATGAGCTCCACAAATACCCTCATGAACATCAATTAGTGCATGTTTGGACTCTTTAGGTTCTAAACACCTAACGAGTGTTCCATCAAGAGCTCTCCTATACAAATCGTCAGCAATAATGACATAGTGTGAAGCATTAAAGATTAGATAATGTTTCTCATTTTGGGTCAGATCTTCCAAAATGGTTTGATTGCGGAGGTAGGAATAAATGTGATGGTAGCGGGATGATTCTTTTCCTATAATAGAATAGATCATCTTAGAATAAGGAGTTTCATAGGCTGGGTAGTGTAATGCTTCCACAAAGAACTCATGTTGGAGATCATTTTTAGGCATTTGTAGTAGGGAGGCCAGAGTGGCCATGACATCAGCCACTTTGTTATCTGCTCGTGGAACTTGCTGGAAGATGATGTGTGCAAAATACTTCTTTAAGTCATCAACCATGCACTTGTAAGGAATTAGTTTCTCATCCTTTTTTTGGTACACATAATTAACCTAGTTGATGACAAGCTGAGAGTCACCAAATATATCTAACTGATCCACTATCCATTCAGCTACAATTTTCATGCCATTGATCAAAGCCTTGTATTCAGCAATGTTGTTTGTACAAGGAAACAAAATCTTGTACGCTTTGGGTAGTGAGTATCTCTGTGGTGTAATAAAGAGTAATCTAGCACCTAATCCTTGTTGTGTGAAGGACCCATCAAAGAACATAACCCATGTATGGTGTGTTAGTGTCAGAATCGACTCATTTGGGAAATCAATGTTCACTGGCAGAAGACTCTATATGGGTGCATCGGCCACTTGGTCTGCGATTGCATGTCCCTTTATAGCCTTGCGTTCAACGTATTGAATGTCAAACTGACTAAGTATCATAACCCATTTAGCAAATCTTCTAGTGAGAGCTGCCTTACTGAGCAAGTACTTTAGTGGGTCTATTTTAGCCATGAGTCACATAGTGTGGGCAAACATGTAGTGGCTCAACTTCTAGGAAGCAAAGACAACTGCCAAGCAAGCTTTCTCAATAATGTTGTAGTTCTTCTCATAAGAGACCAGTGTTCGACTCAAGTAGTAAATAGCTCTTTATTTGTTTTCATTATCTTCCTAAGCCAATAGTATTCCCAGAGACATTTCAGTGGCTGAAATGTATAAAAGAATAGGCTTCCCATGAATAGGAGGCATCAGGATTGGCGGATTGATAAGATATTGTTTGATCAGTGTTAAGCTTTGCTCACAATCTTGGTTCCAATTAAATTTTACACCCTTATGTAAGGTCTTTCTTAAGGGTTGTGATCTATCTACTAATTGTGAGATAAACCTGCAAATAGATTGGAGCCTTCCCTATAGTCCTCTCATCTGGTTGATTTTTTGAGGTGGTGGCATATCCATTATTGCTTGTACTTTCTCTAGATCTACCTCAATTCCTTTTTTAGAAACAATGTATCCCACCAACTTCCCTGATGTGACTCCAAATGCCCATTTCTTAGGATTGAATCAAAGACTAAATTTTTCCATACAATCTAGGATGGGCCCCAAATCTTGCAGATGAGTATTGTGTTTAGCACTTTTGACCAAGGTATCATCAACTTAGTCTTCCATGGTCTTATGCATCATATCATGAAAATTTTTAGTAATAACCCACTGATATGTAGCACCAATGTTCTTCAAGCCAAATGGCATCACATTCCAACAAAAAGTTTCCCATGCACATGTGAAAACCATTTTCTCCTGGTCTTCTAGCGCAATTTTTATATGATTGTATCCAAAAAAACCATCCATAAGTGAGTACATCTCATAGCCAGTCATCATGTCCATGATCATATCAATATTAAGGAATGGAAAGTCATCTTTAGGACATGCCAAGTTAAGATCATGAAAGTCTATACAAACCCTAATAGATTTATCGTGCTTGGAAACTAGAACAATATTGGATATCCATTTAGTATAATCAATTGCATAGATGAAACTAGCTTTTAGAAGTTTCTCCAATTCTGCTTTGATGAGCAATGCAATGTGAGGATGCATTTTTGAAAGCTTCTATTTAATTGGTTTGATGTCTAGTGCTATGGACAAGTGATGCATGATAAGATTAGGATCCAATCCTGGCATGTCAGAGTATGTCCAAGAAAAATTTATTTTCTATTCTTTGAAAAAGGCAATGAATTCTTCCTTTTCTTCAGGTGACAATGACTGTGCCAAATGTATCATATGAGGATGTTCTTCTGTGCCCAGATTAATTGACTATGTTGGCTCTATCAACACTAATGATCTCTCCTAAAAGTGACTAGGAAGTGCATCAAATATCTCATCCATAGGCACCTCAAAGAGGTTTTGACCCTTGGATACATCTTTTGTTTTTACTTTTTTGGGTTCTGACACTACCACAATGTGGTTTTCACCATCGAACTTTTTTCATTTTTTCTTTTTAATTGTATGACTAAGATATTTGATGTCAGACTCTACTCATTAGTGGAAGATGTTACAAGTTCGATAGCATTTAGGTAACAAGCAAGAGCAGAGTCATTCTGGAACATGGGGACTTTGCTAGATGCATTAGGGTTCCAGTCTATAAGCTCAGGATGTGTGAGTGAGAGAGTAGTGGTTGGTTCAATTGCATTCACAGTATAGTCATTAATTGCTTAAACTAGCAATTCAAGGCCTATGCCGACCTTGTCCACAGGTGTGTTCAAACACCTCAGAGTACGAATGTTAATAATTGATGACTCTAGGACACTAGTTGGATCAGACCCATGTGACCTAACCCTAGACATTTCACCTACTTTGATTTGGTTTTCATAGACATGCACTTGGTCAATGTCTTTATCAGTAGTCACTTCTGAAAGAGAGTCAAACTCATATTCCTTAGAATTAGTGCTACATGGCAAGAGATTATAGAACTCCCCAACAGTGATAGGGACATACTTGCCTTCATCCTCTAGGTTCTTACACAAATACTCAATACAGAATGACTGACTAGATTCTCCCTTTTCTGAATGATATTTGAGTTGCTCGATATTGTCCTTAGAAGAGTCACTAGTATCATCCACAATGCTAACACGTGGCACAAAGTCGTCTAGCTCAGCAAAGAATTTAGTGAGATCACAAGGAATAGAATGAGGATAGGAATCCTTACCATTGAATTCTTCCTCTTGAGTATCTGAGTCAGCTTGTGACTCATTTTCAGATGAACTCTCAAGTTCTAGTATGAATTTATTTGGTCCCAAATGGAAAGGGACCTTCTTAAATCCTAGGCCAGTTGTATCACTGTTGCTTTGAGTTGTTGCTTTGATGGGATCAATTAGGCCATTATTATTGCATCCAATAGGACCAATTCCCTTGTAACCAAAACACTTCATAAGTTTAAGACCAGGCCCATATTTCTCAGGAGTGGTTTCTCGAGCTTTCTCTATTAGGTCCACTAGAGCCTCTTCTTTATAAAGCCATGTTACAATGGCTATATTTTCACTTTCATCTTCTAAGGGCACTATAGCCTTGACAAAAGCACCATTATACTTGGTCTGGGGTGTCAGCACAAATGGCTTCTTTGCCTTTGAAGGTCTCCCATAATGTCGAGGAGACTCTAGGAGAGATGTTAATGACAACATTGGTTCAATGTGGTACTCTCCCATGCTAGTTTCTTTCAGTTTGAATGACTGTTCAATTTTTTTTAGCTTATTTTCATGATAATCAGTGGATTCATAGTTAGCAAGGATGAAAGTTTCAGCAACCTTGAGCATATTGCAGGTATAGCTAATAGTCGCAAGAATAGTAACTTCAGAGCCATGAAATGGGAACTTGATGCATTGATGGTATGTGGATGGTATAGAATGCATCTCATGTATCCATGGACGTCCTAAAAAAATGTTGTAAGCCAAGGGAATGTCAAGCACTTGATAGGTGACATCCCTTTCTACAGGACTGACACAAATGGGTAAAACCACAAGACCTAGAGACTTTCGTTCCACTTCGTCATACACTTTGATAGTGATCTTTTGTCGAGGATCAATAGAGTCCTCAAAATAATTCAATTGTCTAAGAAGTGTAGCAGAGACAATATTTAGGCCAGTGTCATTATCGATGAGTACCCGATGAACACGTGTCTGATGGATCATAACTGCGATGTGTAGATGTTGATTGTGTGGGTGACTTAGCGAGTTATCATCCTCCTCAGAGAAGGTCATAAGATAAGGTGAGGTTAGGTGACCTACCATGGATTGAAATCACTGAAGATCAAGATCTTGAGGAACATTTTCCTCAGCGAGGGTTTTGTCCAAAATCTGCCAGTGAGCAGGCGAGATTTTAAGTAGCTCAAAGATAGAAATCTGAGCATTAGTTTGTTTCAATTGATCGAGAACACTATAACTAATTGCTATCAATTTTGTTGTGGGTTTTGCACCTTTTCCAGATGGACCAACAAGGGCTTTATCTTTGTGTTGTTCAAGATCTGAAGTAGGAGGTGCAGGGCCTTTGTGCACCAACTTGGCGTGAGAGTGAGTGATAGCGTTAGCACAGTGTTGTGAGGGCATATTATCCATTACATTAAGAGTAGGGCCCCTCAAGATAAATGGTGTCTTAGGCTTTTCATTATCTTGTTTTCCCTTAATGGTAATAATGTCACAATATTCAAAATCCATAGGTTCAACCATGTTGATGACATTGTCATTATTGGAATATGCATAGTTGACCTTGTTGTTGGATTTTGGTTTTGAAGTCTCTCCTTTTTCATCAGCTAGGAAAGGCTCTTTGAATGCCTTTTGGTCTGAGTTTTTGTTATGTCCATCTACCACAAGATCACCAGCATCAATTATGTGTTGGACTTTATGCGCAAGTTTATGTAGTTGCTAGTTTTGTGTCCCTTATTTTGGTGATACTCATAGAATGAAATTTCATTCCACCATGGTGGATGTGGTTGTGAATTGTAGGGATGAGGATTGTCCATTGGGGAAATAAGCTTGTGTTGTAGCAATGTTTTGTAAACCACGTCCAAAGGTTCTCCAAAGGGTGTATACTCTTGCTTAGTGCATGTTGCCCATGAGTTTCTTGGTTTAGTCCTGGATGGCTTGTTGTCAGGGGGAGGTTTCTCAGCATTTTTGGCTGCTTTGAGGCCATCTGTGAGATTAAATGCCACTTTAGCAAGTTTGGTGTGACATTGTCAATGACTCCATCATGTACAATTTCTTGGTTCTTGTTGACATATTTGGTTTTATCCCTATTGGAAGTGGAACCTTGTTTTATGTCCCTCTAAAGAGTAAGTTCACTTTTCTTGACCATAAATTCCTCAATGCAGATAGCCTATGTGAACATGTCTTCAAAGGTACGTGGACTTTGAAGTTGCACTCTATATCCAAAATTAGGTACGAGGTTATCAGTAAAAATTTCAAGCTTCTCCATTTCTAGAATTTTGCGAGAATACTTAGTGTATAGTTGTCTCCATCATTAGAGGAATGTGAGAAAAGGTTCACCAACTTTCTATTTAAGGTTGTACAAATCTTGAATTTTGACAGGATGTTGAATGTTATGAGAATACTGCTGAACAAAAAAGTTGGCAATTTCATCAAATGTCTTAATATCAAGAGGTAAATGTGAGAACCACTCCAAATCCTAACCACCTAGGCTTCTAGGGAATAAACACATGAGGTATGTTTGATCATGTATAAACTCCATAGACAAAGTGCCAAATTCCCACAAGTGATCTTGGGGATCAGTGGTAACAAAGTACTTGTCATACTTGAGTAGCTCTACGCCTTGTGGGAAAGGTGACATGTTTATGCTTTTCTCAAATAGAAATGGACAAAGAGCATCCAATGTGTATGTCTTTGTGGGTTCCTCCTTCTCATGCATCATCTGAGCCAGTTGGTCTTGCATAATTTTCAATTGTTTTTGGAGTTTAGAAGTCATAGTTTCTTCTTCAGGTGTGATAATTGTTTCAACATTAAAATGAGAGGGCAGCTTAGCTCCATCCTAGGCAAGTTTGAGAAAGTACTTTTCTTTTTCTTCATTGAGTAGGATTCCCATGACATTTTGAAAGTTTTTGTCTCTTTGAAATTTTGCTATGTGTTCATGGAGTATTTCCACCTCTTCCTATTCCTCATCGGTGTCGTGGTCTTTCTCTTTCTCTTTGTCATTCCTAGGTGGTTCTTGATGTCAACTATAACTACCATGTTCAAGTTTACGATTAGTCATTGTAGGAACGTGTTCAGTTTCAATGTGTTGTGTTTCAAAAGGTTCTTTGAAAAAAGAGTTAGACATCGTGTTTGGTGATGTAGGACCTCTACCTATCTTAGTGTCCTCTTGGTACAAAGGATTCCTAATTTTTTGCAAGTTTATGGAAAAGGTTTGCTAAATTTGAGGTGACCTAGTAGGTGAGAGAGATCGTGAAGATGCCTCACTAGCCAAACTAGATACAGATTGTGTAACAAAAGGTAAGCAACCTTTACCGCGATTACGACCCCTAACACAACCTCACCTAAGTCTAAGAGGATAAAACATGTTGCCGCTCTTGGTTTCGATAGTCATAGGCAAGGATAAGAAGCAAGAACCTGGACAAGGACTACACTAAGACTAAATCTCAATAGGATAAGACAAGAATGTTGTATACTAAGGCATGAGTAGTCTGATTTGAAGGCTAGAATAGCCAAAGGTTATGACTATCGTAACATGAAGTATGAAAAGCATTAAGGAACAAGAATCCAGAGAAGTAAAAGATAAGACTAGTCAAAATGCGGATCAAAATTTTTTGGTTAGGCTAAATACCCCTATTCAGGACTGTGTATAGACAGAAAAGGATAACTTGATGCAGGAAATTGACTAGATGAAGATCATAGATTGGTCAAACTAACTAATTTGACAATTTTAGAGAAGGATTTTGCGTGAAGATTCTCTACAAGCCACGCAAGGAAGTTCACCTTGTCGCACGAAGACTCATGACAGTATTTTAATTTTGTGCGAGGACTTTTTGTCTTGCAAGAAGAAATGACAAGACAGCTAAGATAGAGGCAATATTTCCCATGGGTATACACAAGATCTCACATGAAGACCTGAATGGGCTTGCATGAAAAGACGAATTCTCACAGGAAAAAGTACAAGTTTGCACAAAAATCAAGACTAGATTAACAATAATGTTGAATTTCGAAGAGATTTTCATATTGTTCAAACAAATTGGATAGATTTATCAAAAAAATTTGATTGGATAGACAACAAGGTTAACTCAGTAAGACATTTGGACAATGTTTTAGGATTTAATCAAGGCAATGTGTTTGAACAAGATAGTGAGAAGCAAGCAGTAGTCGAAAATAGTCCTACCGAGGGCAAAGCAACTCGACAAGATAGGGGAGTCTTGACCTTTGTTTGTTGTAGATAGTTTTGGACTTGTTTATGACTCAAGAATAAACATGATTTTATCCCTAAAAATAAAAATTGGTAGAGAAAGCAAAACCTTTGTCCCACATCTTATGTGCAAGCATGTACCTCACATAGTCATGTCAACCCCTAGAGGGCACCCGTGTTTTTGGTATATTCAAAGGACTCAATAGTATATGCTGAATGAGCACCCTTGAGGTAGGGGATGAGCATGTATACCACCTTCAAACATCCAATAGCATGCCTATGGTGAGTTCTACAAGAGATATTTCCCTCCTTGCACAAATATTATGCATCCTTTTGGAGGTGAACTAGGTGGCTTCTAACTAAAGATTTTTACTTGGCTTCCATTCATATTAATTCCTAGTGGCTTTGCAAGTGGAGTTGAGACTAGTAGCCCACACCAGCATCTAAAAGTGCACACTACTTGCTTAGCAAGCCAGGGGCCGGCACCGACCAGTGCACAAACAAAGCTTCCCCTTGGTATGCAATATCAAGAATCAAGGGGAAGAAATTAATCCAGCTTTGAAGTCTTTCGCTCTACAAAGCATCTTGATTATAGTGAGTTGGAATCTCTGGTGAAAGGAGTGTGCTCACTTGGGTTGTTCTCAGAGGTTGGATCACTCTAACAGGCCCTCTAGGGATTGACTTGGACTAGTGGTTTGATCGCAAGGGTCAAAGTTTTTGATTTCCCCCAAAGGGAAAGAGCATACTCCTCTACCTTACTTTCTCGCCCAAACACGCAAAACAAGTTGATTTACCAACTTAGCTTAATTAATCCAGACTTGTCCTTTCTTAAGATTCTAATTCCCTAAAAGGAAATCATCATCTCTTCATAGAAAAGGACCCATACTAGAGAACCACTAAGTTTCTTGCCTTCTTCAAAATGTCATCTTTCAGAAGTGCCCAAGTTTCTAATTCACCCTTGGTCATGAACTCGAAGTGATGAAGAGCATAATCTCCTATTCTTCTATCTTGCACCCTAGGAAGTTCACAAGCCCCTAATTAATCTATGTTTTGAAAGCAATAAATAAGACATATTTTTTTGTGTGTTTTTAAAAAAATGGTCTTAGTCAAATGTATCTTTGACAATCGTCCTGCAAGCAAACTATTAGTCCATGTTTGAGTGGGTTGTGACAAATCATCCTGTAGACAATAGTTAAGCTATAGAAAATTAGAGAAACAGAGCAACACAGATTCCAAGAAAAGTACGTTAAGAAAATTGAGAAAATTGCAAAGTAAAAATGCTTGAAATAGGGGCTGCTATTACAAGATCTCACACAAGATCTCTAACAGAGGCGAAGGTTCGCCTGCTCATGCACTTTTTTGCACGAACCAAAAAGAATCTCCACGCGACGATTCAGAATCCTCGCGCAAAAATTGATTATCTTGCATGAAGATTCCTAAATGTGCACGAAACTGTACAGACAAAGAGCTTGAAAACTAATTTAAAAGTGCAAAGAAGGCCTAAGAAATTGATTTTCTTGGCCCGATAGTGGGCGCCAGAAATGCATGCGTGAATATGCGGCCTCTGTTTAACACACACTTCAATATAGTCTTTGTATGCGGATTCATCCTGGAATGAACATGAGATTGTTCACCCAAGAGGAGTCTTGCAAGATGACATGTTGCCTTCTATCTAAGTGGATTTTACCTACTTATGCTCTCAAATTTGAGGTATAGGTAATCAAACCATCTAGAATGAAGGGTTTTGAATGCAACTATATGATTATGCAAATTAATCTATATGAATTGCAAGAATTAATCTAAAAAGAAATAGAAGAAATTAAGCTACATATATGCATTGTTTAATCTAAATGATACTAAGATATTAAGCAAAAGCACATATAAAGCTATGAAAGTGAGTATGCAATCTGACAGCAATTCAATAGCATGATAATTCAACCCCTTTGATAAGGAATTAGGAGTCTATTAAATAGAATTCTTGGAATCCATCTACAGCTGAGATCAACTCGGATCAAGGGTCAAGATTGAAGCAAGATTCAGTTAAAATGGAAACTTCCTTAAGAAAGGAGAGTTAACTGAGCTTTTCATGAGTGTGAGAACAAGTTAACTAGATTAATTCCAATTTGAGAGATAATTCACTCAGAGTTTCCATTTTGGAACTGAAGAGAAGATTTAGGAAGAATATTAATTTAATAAAATGAGATATGCTCTCATAAATACCTTTTCTGTTTAATTAAATGATTTCATTTAATTAATTAGGAATAACTTCTTATTTAATCAAATAATTTTGTTTAATTAAATAAATTTAACCCCATAGTACATTAGTCGTAGGAGATAATTTAATTTAATAAAGTATGAATACTTTAGACTAAATTAAATTTAAATCAAATAGGTTTAATGTGACTAATATGAGTGAGTACTATAGGGATTAAATATGATGAATGTAGATTAGGGTTTTCTACATTTGACAATTAAGTCAATTAGCAATAATCAAAACGAGAATTGCCTATTAGAATAGGTCTTAGGATTGGTCATAATAGACCAAAATTGATGATCATGGCAATGAGCCAATTTTGGGGTATTACATTTTACGCCTCTTTGAATGAATGTGTGAGTAGCACATTTAATTCAAAAAAAATCAAAAAGCATGATGCAAGGATCAAGAAATGGGATTGGTTCTGAAATTGATGATACGAAGACCAATTGATAAGCTTTTAAGGACTATCTCTAGAAAAGAGCTTAATCCCAAGGAATCCAAGTAGAATACCTAGATACTTAATATTGATAAGCATTTAAAAGGTTTCTTCAGAATGAAGTTTGACCTTTAAGGATCCATATAGAACACCTAGATACCTGAGATTGAAAGCATTTAAAAGATTATCTCCAAAACAAAGCTTAACCTTTAAGGATCCAGATATAACACCTAGATACCTGAGAGTGATAGTATTTAAAAGATCATCTCCAGAATAGAGCTTAACCTTTAATGATCTAGACAAAACATCTAGATACCTGAAATTGATAGCATTTAAAAGACTATCTCCAGAATGGAGCTTAATCTTTAAAGATCCAGATAGAACACCTAGATACCCGAGATTGATAGTATTTAAAAGAGTGTCTCTAGAATGGAGCTTAACCTTTAAGGATCTAGATAGAACATCTAGATACTTGAAATTGATAGCATTTAAAAGACTATCTCCAGAATCAAGCTTAATCTTTAAGGATCCAGATAGAACACCTAGATATCCGAGATTGATAGCATTTAAAAGACTATCTCTAGAATGGAGCTTAATAGTTAAGGATCCAGATAGAACACCTAGATACTTGAGATTGATAAGCATTTAAAAGACTATCTCTGGAATGGAGCTTAATCTTTAAGGATCCAAATAGAACACCTAGATACCTGAGATTGATAATCATTTAAAAGACTATGTCTAGAATGGAGCTTAATCTTTAAAGATTCAGATAGAACACCTAGATACCTAAGATTAATAATAGATAGCAAGATAAAATTATGAGACATAGAATCATCCCTAGAAGTTGGCTTGATTCTTAGGAGTCAAAGTTTAGATTGTCTCGATACCCATAATCGACTGATGACCAGATGAAATAGATGACAAAGATGCCAGAAAGTGGGAAACAAGATGCCCCTAGTGGTAAGATAACATGAATGATGAGGACATAAGATGGGAATGAGATGCCTCGAGCAATAAGTATTGTAGTGCCTGCCCCTAGGTCGCATTTTTTGTTATCATTGTCGAACTCTTTTATAGCTAGTTTTATGTTGATGGTTAGCAGCATTGTTTTGAGACTATCAAATATTGTGCTATGGATTCAGTTTATTATGTGATGAGATCACTTAGACTTTATATTTCATGTATGCATGATGATCATTACATTGCTTTCATGTATTGATGATGATTAGATAGATGATTTATTCTATTTGTTTTCTTATGGATACTTACCCCGTACTTGCATGTGTATGGTGTGCGTGTTTATTTTCTTTATGTATGGCATGTCTGATGTGGTTAAGGAAGGGAGTCGTAGTCACCTACTAGTCAAGATCTATACGATGCACCACTTCCTACCATTGTCTATTTAGTTTAGTATATATTGTGCTTGTACATGCATAATTTTTATGCAGGTTGCAGGTATCAGGTATCGACTTACCTAAATTTCCAAGATGAGCGTACCCTATCACATTATCTCAATGATAAGAGAGGGGAGATAAATTCTCAAGTCCAAATCTCAACCCTTTAAGCCATTTGTCCTAATTAGAAATTAGAACAAGTATCTGAGTTGAGTACCCTCTAAATACGTTGGATGACGTAATTCATGATGTAAACCCTTGGTTTGATTTTGTATGTATTTTAGCTATGATGGATTTTCATATTTTTACCTTGTGAGTCTTTGGTGTATTTTCTATTAATTAAGCCTAATTAAAAGATTTAATTAATGGTTTAATTTAATGGAAAATTTATATGGTATTTTAATATTTATTTTATTTAATTAATTGGGAAATTAAATGAAATCATTAAATTTGAAGATAAAAGTTATAAGTTTAAATTTGGAATGTGACAATATTTATTTTAATAATAATATATTTGGAGTTCATTTTTAAATAAATGACTAAATAATATTATTATTAAAGCTAATAAATATTTTAGCAATTAAGTTTTGAAAATGAAATTTAAAAGTGGAAAATATATTAAAATTATTAAAAGATTCTAGATTTCATGTGATTAAAATATAAATATATTGAGATAAGAATAAGTGGAATTATTAAAGTAAGTGCATAAGATTTAATAAATTAATTAATTAAATTAAAAAGAGTAAAGTAAATATAATATTAATGATTCTGCATTATTTTAATGTTTGCTCACATAGGAGTTTGCAAATTCTCGAGAGTTGTCATGTAGACAACACAGGAGTTTGCACTCTAAGTATGCACTAGTTGTCTATACTTAGGAGTTAGCATTTTATTTGAGCACATGGTGTCTACAACCTTATGACTCATCTAGAAGGTTGGAGAAGACTCATGCTTGGTTGTCATGTTTATCTTCTAATTATTTCTTGACACATTCTAGATGCATCTTAGAGGCCTTTAAATAGAGGCTCTCCTAGTGTGTTTGGGACAAGCTTCAAAGCTTACATGCATTTGAGAAGCTCATATGCTTCTACATGCTCATATGTTTCTACATGCTTCTATGCTTCTTCAAGCACTTCTAGTCACATGAGAATTTTGGTTGGCTTGGATCTTAGAGGAATTGCATATGAGAAGAAGGAAGGGACTTTCTATGGACTTCTGAGGCATGACAAATTATTATTAGTGTCCAGGTGCACTCGTGATAATCACATATTCTATTTGCACTCTTTCTCTTCCTGTCTTCATCGTGTCTGTTATGTGTCTGCAACTTCTCTATGATTGAATTTGTAATTTGAAATTGGAATCTAGATATGTATTTATTTTGTTGCAAAAGAAATCAATAGAGAACTCATTAGAAAACCCTAGCTTCAATTTAAGAAAGAAATTAGATCTGAATTGGGTTTGGGTTTGAATTTATATTATGAAATTAGATAGACAACATTTGAAATTAAAATAGAAATTCTAAGTTGAAAATTTGAATGGTTAGATGTAATCTTTCTATCAAATTATATTTTCAGATGCGTACAGACAAACCTATTAGATGGATGAATGGGTAAATTTAGAGAACAATTATCTTTTAGGAGAAATTCTTAATTCATCACAAACTGTCTTGTCGCTACCCCTTGGATAGACCTGAACTAATTCATTCATAACTTTTTATCATGATCGAATTTATTCGATCGCTCCAGTCAAAATTGGCGCAACTTGGCCCTCTCCAACATATTTCAATTTCAGCCTGATCCAACAGTTCATTAGGGAGATATGGCCCTCGTACTAGGACTATTTTATTCAAGAACAGATATTTCTCTATTTTCCATAACCAAGAGTTCTTTATGCTTAAACTTCACAAAAATAATATATCAAAGCATGGAATGAATTAAAGATATTATTGCAATCTTCCCTTAGTAGAATCTTATTTTTATGCATTAGTTTTATATGATTTATTAACTAATCTAATTAAGATTAGTTAATAGTAGAAGAAGTATAATTAATTAATTTATCAACCAACATAGGAGGTATTTAATTGAGATATTGATATTGGGGATTTATTATATTTTTTTATTAGTAAAGTAATAATTTGAACATTGATGGAATGATACATAGTTGAATCTTAATGAACGAAACTATTATCAGCTGATAATCATGTAGTTATTGACATAGCTACTAGTTAATTTAATCGCAGAATTAATTAGATTTAATTGATAATAGAGTTTTAATTGTTTTATCAAGGGAATATTAGTATTCATTGAAAGAATGACGAATGTAGTCATTATAGATTTCCAATATAGCTTGTTATTAAATATTAACAAGTTATTATTATTGAACTATGAATATGAATATTTGTGTACTAGATTATAGTTGACTTTTAACTTACAAAATTATAGTTAGTTATTAGTCAACTAATATTAATTGGAACGTTGCCATGGATATGTAATTATTAATTAAATTAATTAGAGTTAATTAGATTTAATTAATAATTAAGTTATTTATATAGATTTTTAATTGATATGCTAATATCGATTCTTTTCATGAAGTTGTTAAGTATTTACATCGAAGTTGACAAGTCGTACTCTCATGAATTGAATAATGACCTTAGATATTTTAATAGTGAGACTTAGTAATATTTAATTGAGAACTATTAGAATGATAAAAGTCATGGAATTGTGTATCTAGGTTAATTGATTGATTTAATTGATCATTTTAATAAAATTATAATCTTCTTATTTGAAGATTGATAATTGGCTCTCTTATAATGTAATGAATAATGATCCTTTGATTATGTCAAAAAAATTGAAGTAACATTAAAGAAGAGTTAATCAATTAGAATATGGATCATAGTTAAATAAAGAGATCAAGTTAATTAAAAGTCAATGATGATCAGTTTAATGAGTAAAGTATTTACCCTTAAGCTATTCTTAGAATATTATTTTAAAATAATAGAAGGATAGTGCTATCGAGGGAACAAATGGGTTGACTTGTAGGTCAAATGATTAAACTTAGACACTTGAGGTATACTTGCAAATAGAAAACTGGAAACCTCTACACTTAATTCAACTATGTGATTTTAGTAAACCAAAACATGTGTTTGCATTGTGTATTCTCTATGCTTCTTGTTTTGGGTTTTGGGTTGACTAGATTGTTGACCAGTCTTAGGTTGTTACCAGAAGCTCGGAGGTTATGTGAATGTGATAGCATGTTGATTTTATTTGGTCTCGATCTTTATAAACCCAACCATGGTAATGTGATGGCATGCTCTATGAGATGTTTTTATTTACTGATTGTTATTGTTCATTAGTCTTCATGTGTGAAGCTGAGATGTATGTGTATGAGACACTTGAGCTAATCATTTTTGAGTCATCGATCAGTTATCCTTGGATTATTTTTTCGTCGCCATGATGGGACTGAAATGTTGATTTATTCTTGATGATGTCATGTTGTGACATGTTTTGACTCAACCATTTTGGAGTCTTCAATCAGTATGATTGAGATATATTTTGGTTATTGAGAACCATTAAATACTTTTGATTATCAATGATACTTCAGTTGCCAATAGAGAGCTGTTGTGATCATGATTTTCTATGGATGCTTGCTCATGGAGATTTGATGCTTTTATGCATATTTGATGATTTTATTATAGATTATCTTTTGTGATTTTGAGATTTATGATTCCATGAGCTTAGGGGAGGATATCTGCATGTAGTGTCAAGAAGTGGCTTGCAATGGGGGTCAGGGCCCTAAGAGGCTGCCAGGATAACTCATTGTAAGTTGGATTAATAAGTGATAACATTCACACCTAATACTAACTAAATGAACCTAAAAAGATAAGTGTTTTGGTTCTCACCCATGCCTTGAGTGCTTGTATAGACTAGGATTGGAGTAGAGAGAATGCATGGTTGCGACCTTGCATTCCATAGTATGCCTCGTCTATATGAGAGGATACTAGTGGCCGCATGAGATCAGTATGGATTCGTGGAGTTTAGCTAACTGCCCGGGTAACTTGTACGTGATAAATGCGATGACACTTTCTTGCTTTCATAGTAGGTTCCTACATGTCTTTGTGTGCCTCTGGGATTAGATGTCGATTTTGTGATTAGAACCTTTGAGTTAGTATACTTTTAGGATTCCTGAACTTATAGAGATTTATGCTATGTGTTATTGGATAGCCTATTTGGGACTTGAGATTATCTCCTCAGCATAGTGGGAGTGGACCACTTAGGTACCACGCGGTTGGGTGGTATGTTTTTCCACTCTTATCATTTTAGATCCGTTCGAGACACCGTGGCTAGAGTATTCTTGGTTGGTATTTATCTTCATTATGTTCTTGAATCATCATGATAAATGATATACCTTATGATGGATGTATTTAATAGTATGTTTCTTACATAGATGATTTGCATATATTAGATGATATTATCTTATGTTTTATTTGCATGTTAGATTACTTTCTGTATTTGATGTAGTATGATTTAGGTGTGACATTCCTACTATGTTAATACCGATGATCTCTTCAATGATTTGGGATGTTACGCATGGAGGGATGGCTAGGATCCACGATGGTCTAATGATGCTATTTATGGTTGGGAGGAACCGTGCACTTAGTTAGTTATGTTTTGTGATATATAGTTATCTTTTATGATGGATGTTTATATCTTTTGTGATGATGTATCATGTATGACATGTGGTTTCATTTACTTTAATTAATTACATCATGGATTAATATTGGATGATGATGTACTTCATTTACATGGATGTTTATTCTTTCAGGCTTTTCATACCTTGTAACATGTACAGTGGATGATTGAGCTAAACTAAATTGTAATTACTAAAAAGAATTTGTATATTGTTTAAGAATGTTGGATGTATCATTGTTATTTCATAAGGATGTGATGTTAGATGAATAGTTAATTTAGATGTGATTCAACGTTAAGGGATCTTTAAAAAATGTAATATGTTATGTATGTTATATTTACTTGAATTGTTGCTATTGCTTCTATGAATGTTATGAATGGTTTTACTTTCATGAAGTTTTAAAAAAAAAATTGTTTGGAAAACTTAGTGAAATTCTTTGGATCCCTTAGCAGGGCATTACAAGTATTCAATGATGTAATCATCCTGCCGCCTTGGCAGTGAAATCGAAAGATGACACACCAAAAATATGATGTAAATCAGTATATACAGAGATACAGAAGAAATTTGAGATGTAGTAAAGTGTAGAAAGGATAAGAATGATCATGAGAAAATATGAAGAGATTAGAATGATCTGAAGAATATATGAAGAGATTAGAATGATCTGAAGAATATTGGAAGTCAATCCAAAGTGATTTTGTGGTCCAAAAGACCAAGTTTGACCAATAGTTTACCAAGTTTGACCAATAGTTAATTTATTCATCAACCATCACCTAATTATATCCTAAATATCCATCTAGGAAAGACATCATTTTTGAACCATTTACAATTTGCAGGACCTCATCAAGTCACGACAAAGGATAATTGTCTTTCTGAGATGCTAGATTCAAGTTACGAAAGTCAACACAAAGACGAATCTCTCCAATCTTCTTTCACATAGGAACCAAATTGACCACCCATGTGGAATGGAAAATAGGAAATATGATCTTAGCATCTAGTAACTTCTTTACTTCTTTCATGATCAGTGGTTTATGAGAGGATTTACCGGTCTTTTTCTTTGTTGAAATGGTTTGGCATCAGGCTTCAATGGGATGTCATGTGTGATAATGTTAGGATCATAAGTTGTTAATTATTCATAGCTCCAAGCAATGACATCATTGTACTTAGTGAGTAATTTGAGTATGTCTTCCCTTTCCTGTGAGTTGTACGCTTTTCCTATTTGTACCATTCTCGATTCTTCATTAGTACCCAAATTGTACGAGTCACATTCTTCAATTCCCTTTTCTTGGGTTACCCTTCTATTGAGTGCCAATTCATCATGATCAAAGATACATTCAAGTTCAACCATTCCCTTTGGAATAGTGTTATTTTTTAAATTCATAATCTCATCTTCATCTTCAACCCCATCATCTGTAGGCCTTTCATCTGGTGTATCATCAATTTCTTGTCCCTCAAAATGGTGACTACACATGATAAACTCAAGTATATGTTGATCATCTTGAAAGACCTAGAAGTTTGTGATATTATCAGGAATGGACGGAACAACAACCAATTCTACCAAAAATATTTTCAACTTGGTTCTTTCAACTGGTTGCTAAGCACTTGCTAAAATGGTGAGAGGATCTGCTACCATGTTCTTTTTTCTTGGAATGGATTTGATGTTTAAGGCTTCAAAGTCATCCAATATATCCCATACCCTTTTTCTATAAGCAATTAATCTTTTATATATGGATCTTACGTATCGTATGACCAATTGAGAATCCCCTTTGATTTTAAGAGCTGTGATTCCTTTCTCCAGTGCTAAGAGAAGTCCTCAAATTAACATCTCATATTCTGTAGCATTGTTAGTACATCTAAACTGTAACTAATATGCAGCATAGAAAGACCTACCTTTTGGATTGACTAGTTTGATACCTACACCAGCTCCCATCTTGCACCTAGAACCATCGAAGTGGAGTGTCCAAATTGCATTTTCCTTGGGTTTTTTTGACTTTATGCTTATTCATCCTTAACTTCTCTCTTAGTTGAGCCTTGAATTATTGTTTCTTAGGAACCCATTGTAACTTTCCTTGTGTATGACTTGATGTGTCCCCTTTGTAATCTATAGATAGAGGAAGCATATCTTTTTCTTGTTTTTCTTGAATTTCCCCTATCATTTCTTTGATTTTCTCAACTTTAGGTTCAGGATGAATGACTACTAAAGTTCATCCTTTACCTTTCACATATCATCTTCTTCTTTGGATTTTGATCATCCTTGGAGGAGGAGAAGAAAAACCTCTCCCATCTAACAAGGTATCACTATATGACACATTTAAATCTTCAATTTATTCTTCAATCTTCTCAACAAGGTTGGATGAGTCCACTAAATTTTGACTTTCTAGAAGTTCATCTGTTGAGGTGTTTTTATCCTTTTTTATTATTATGTGTGTTAGTACCTTTGCTACAGCTTCTTGGAAAGACAAGTATTCAAACTCATAGTGACTAACTTTGTGTAACTAACAAAATCCTAGAAGAAGGAGGATGTTGGGATTAGCTTCCTCTCCTAAACATTGTAAATTAGTCACCATACTGTCTATGAACTATGTCACGGTTTCACTTTTGGGTATTGGCACCTTAGGTTCTTTGTTTTGATCTTGAAGTGTATTATTTGAAACCATATCCAATACCATCACATTGTATGAACCCAAATCTGATTGTAAGAATGTTATCTCATTCAGGGCATTGTAATATATGATCATTGTTTTCAATTTGGGCTTAGCATCTATCTTGATTTGATTGTTCAATTCTTTCCATGGCAACCACAATTGAGTGAAGTCTATAGAAAACCATCCTCTCAGACATTTCATCCATTCTTTGCTAAAGAGAAACCTGTATGTTTCTTGGACATCAACCACATCTATGTTAATACCATCCTGAATTATAGGGTTAGCTGTCAACTATAGCTATACATCTTTCAGTACACCAATGACTTTTACCTCTGTTTTATCTAACTGTATCACCACTCAATTAGAGGGTTGAGGACTAACTCCTAGCCTTTGAGATATTGATAATGGCATTACATTACATGAAGATCATGAATCAATGAGGCAATTGTGAAGATTCTTCCCATATATCCTAATGCTAAGAAAAAATAGGGGTACCTCAACTTTGTCTTTGAACATAGTTGGCATCGCTTTTGCAGCATTCACTTGTTGAGATATTGTCTTTTGAGGGACAACATTTGTATTGTGGGAAACCTTTGTATGATCCAATGTCTTCATGAGTGCTTCTCATTGTTGTGGACAATTTTGTAACATGTCAAACATGGACATATTGGCCTTAGTCCTTTTCAAATCCTCTACCGCATTTCACTTTTCAGTGGACCAAGTGGGATTCTTTAGTATTCTTGGTACATTCACCTAATTTTGATTATGTTACCCTCCATACACTAGTCTTACCAGTGGAAAATTGTTACTTTCTCTTAGATCAGGTGGAGTTTGTTGTAAACCAGGAGGAATCCCATCTGTCAAAGGATCCTTTCTATTTCTAAGGTTGTGTGTATTCTGATTGTCATTACAAAAGGAAAACATCTCATCATGTTGAATATTAGGTTCCTGACTAAATGGGAATAAGAATTCCTCACTTACTAGTTGTTTCACTTGCACATTCTATGCAAAATCATAGGATTCCAATAGCATAGCATTGAATTGTATAGGAGGAGGATTTTTATTTACCTGTGAATTTTGATTCATCTCCTAATTTCCATTATAGTAAGAACCATCATTGATAAGCACATTTTGGCTATCATCATACTGATTGATATTAGCATATTGAATGTTGTTGTTGTTGTTATCAATAGGAATGCTTCCATTATTCAAATGGGTGTCTCATGGTCGGTTCTACCTTTGGAAGCCATTGTTGTGATTGGGAGGATTGAAGTTGTTTCCTCCACTGTTGATTACTACATTATTGTTGTTATTGTTCTTGTTGAAGTCCCTATTGTAATTTTGACCAAAATTATTGTTGTAAGGGCCAACATTGTTTCTTTCGAAGTTGTTATTTTTTCCTTGTGACAATCTAAGATGTGTTAATTCATTGTTCATCTGTGACATAGACTTCTTCATTTGACCAACTTCTGAAATGAGGTTATTGTTTGTTTCCACTGGAACTGTGGCCTTCTGTTCAAAGAGAGCTATCTTTGGGGGCTCATACCCTAGATATGTTATCGCTTGATTTTGTGTAGTGGGTGCCTACTATAATGGAACTAGATTCATAGGCATGAACTGGCTAGGTATAGTAGGTGCTCCCATGGGGTATGTTGGCATTGTAGGGACTACTTGTGCTAGAAGCATCATTCCTCCTCCATTAGGATTGGCTTTCTTGATGAACATGATCACTTCTAAAAAGACTTTGTCCAATGTGTCAATATCTACTACAAAAAGTCTTCTTAGAAAGATCGCAGTAACATGGTCCATAGCATTCAGATAAATTTGAGTAGTGGTTTCAACCGGTATGGTCTATGGCATTTCCAACTTGTGATAGGCCATATGAAAGTTATGGTTGAGGTGGGAAACTATCTCAGTTGGGTCTCTTTTGATTAATATAAATTGTTGATGTATCACAACTAGGTTGATGAATGTTTTGAATTGTTCCAAGAACAATTTTTCAAATGTGTCCCAATCTCCAATGCATCTGCATGGAAAATTAAAGTACTAATTGAAGGCAATTTCCACCAAAGACTAGGGAAATAAATGAAGAACCAAATCCTCATCAACAAATTTCTTGCAATTAAAAATTTCTTTGAATACCTTGACATGATCTTCAACAGTTTGAGTCTCACCATAGATGAATCTAGGGAAAAACTTCTCAAGATTCTTAGGGAGGTCATGGAGTGCACCTCTCAAGTTTATTGGTGAGTCTAAAATGTTTGTGACAAAGGCCATAGGAGGGTTTGGCAGACCTAATGGTGGTTATTGAGGAGTAGCTATCAGAATGTGTGGTGGTCCACTAGGTGGTTGGAGTGGAGGTGGAGCTGAAGAAGATGATGAAAGTTTGAATGGAAGTGGTTGGACTCAGGATGTTCCCTTGTCACTATGTGGTTTACAAAAGTGGGTAAGCTTGAGAAACTCGTGTGTACTTGGCATAGACCTTAATTCTCACTAAAATGGGGATTTTGGATAAATATACTCCAGCTTGCATTAATCTCTTAGAAAAAGTGTACCTCTACAGAAGTACACTTTCTGACCTTTCTGAATTTTGTGCACCACAAAGTTTTGCACAACTACGCACCTACAAAGTTATAGATTTGCAGACCCGTATAGCTATAGACCTACATATCTATAGAGCTATAGGGCTAGGGACTTGAATTTATCAAAAACTTAGGAAATTTTTTGAACTTTTTGTGAAGCATAGATTATTATAGTAGTGCAAAATTTTGAAACTTTAACAAATTTTCTTCCTTTTCGAGAGTCAAAAGAGCCCCTCCTTCTAGCACCACTTCTATTGGGTAGTCATTTTACACAAGGTCAATGGCAAGAATCCATTGCAAAATTCCTCTCTTGAAAAGCTAATCTTTTGGGATCAACTCCAAGGTTTAGTATTTGTCTTGTGACGTACCAAAATCCACTTAGTTGAAGATAAATGTGATTGTTCACGAGGAGGCCTTTGCTAGTTCTACTATGATCTTAGAATGAAGTAAAATCTATTTTCTATCTCAAAATAACACACAAAAGAACAATATTTTATATTTTCTAGTTTTTTCGATGAATGCAATCTAACAGTTCAACTAAAATGATATCCTATTCTAACAATGGGTTAGGAAAGCAAATAATGAAATTGAAAGAAAATAACATGAAATTGAAATAACTTGAAATCAAAATCCTAAATGGACATAAGCTATAGAAAAAAACATGCTACAAGTTAAACTCTTGGAGAAATTGGTAGGAAACCAATAAAAATAGGAGCATCGCTTCCCAGAATACACTGATGTAATTGTCCATGAGAAATTTCAATAATCAGATGATGTTTCACTCTTCATCAAATAGCAAGGCTGTGAAAGTGCGCTCATGCAACACAAAATGTTATGTAGGCACAATTTCATGATCTCTTCTCAAGCCTATTACATCAGTGGAATTCATAAATCTATAGTAAACACCAAAACTAAAAGATCACACAACTAGAAACAATGCAATAAACCTTTGGCTCAATCATAATCTCATGAGAAAAATTCACAAAACAATGACACATTCTAGCAAGAATCACTACACTCCAAATGCGAGCACCAAAAGCATAATTTTATTGCATAATAATGGTGGCCCTTGTTACATTTTACAATGGGGTATTTATAAGAAATCATCTCCTCAATTTTTGTTGAGAGTGAGAGATATCTTCATGCAATAAAATGCTTTTAAAACATTAAAAAAAACTAAATATATATAGACTAACAATTAATCTAGTACTTAGAGGGACTTCATCCATATTTTATTCATTACTTGGATGCATGAGCCCTTTACACATCAAAAATAGAGAAAACATGAGAGGAAAAGTAGGAGGAAGCCTTCAGCTGAAGTAGTAGCATTTGGAGGTGCCAAAAATAGAAGCTAGTCCTTTACTAGGCATGTGTCAAAGTTAAACTATCGTCAGAATGTGTTCCTATTACATGAAAGGCGCTATTTTTGGAGCTAGTAGTTAACTGTCAGTGCACCTTTGAATTGTAGACCTACAGAGCTGCATACCTATAGACCTGTACACTTGCAAAGCTGTGGACCTCGACAAGGTCAAAATCTAAAAATTTTACTTAGTATCAAAATTAAAATTCTTGCATCTGGGTTTTGTTCTTCTTCATCTCAAAGCTATGTTTGGATGTTTGCCCTTGAATTTCTCTATCATCTTCGTAATCTTAGTTGCATTTGGAAGATCTAAAGCCTCATATTTATCCTTGACCTTCTCTCTATAGTTGTCCATCTCAATTCAAGTCCCTTCAAAATCTCTGAGTTTGGTGTCCAACTCTAACAATGCTTCTTCTGTTCCAAATGCTTGTTAGATGTCCTCATCATCAACAACCTCCACAAAAATCTTTCTAAAATTTTCCACTACTATCTCTATAGGTAACAATTTCTCTCATTCCTCATCTTCAAAAATATCCAAGCATGCATCACTATAGTTTATCTTGGCTTCCAAAATTTTCTCCCAGGCTTGTTCCTTAAGCCAATGAATCTCCTCATGTAATGTCTCCATTACCTTATTGCTATCTGCTGTTTTCTCTATCCAATCATCAATCATCTCTAATTCTTCTTTGATATATACATCAATCAAAACTCAGTATCTTTGGACCTTTATGGCTTGTAGAGTCTACAAATCCTTACTCCAAGCACGTAGCTCATCCAAAATATTGAAGTCCTACTTCAAAATTGCTACATTCTTATTCACGTTCTCCTGTGTAGCATGTACTAACTTCGAATTCCCTGTGATAATGGTAACACCTTTCTCCTCAAAAATTTTTCACCATTCCAGACAAGCTTTCAAAATTGGGTCAAGTTGGACACCTCTTCAATCTCTAAGTATAGTTTTCAAAGTATGCTCTGGGTGTTCAAGATCAAGAGGACTAAGGACTTCGGCTAGATATCCTTTTAGGATCTTAACTTGCATTCAAAGTGCATGAAGTTCAATCTCCTCTTATTCCATGTACTTGAGAACCTCTTTAACTCCCACAGTCATCATTTTTCAGGTTGAATCCTATGTAGGCCTTCCCAACATAACATCCTTTTACTCGTAATCTTCGAGACTAAGGCCTTCCAAATCTTTGCCTTCATGAGGGAGAGCCACTTGTGCAAATAAATCTTGGTTCTATATGGTGTTCAAAAACACCAATGGTGCTACCTGATGTAATGGAGACTCAAGTTTGTACAAGATCTCTGCAATGTCACAAATGTCTTCCTCTAAAGCATAGAATTGAGGCTTAATACTCCTCATTATTTCCTTTTGAATCCATCTAGGGATGTGTCATGTTGAGGACCTAGCTCTTGATGATGAAGGGGTGTTTTCAACTACCTCCTTCCCTTTATCACTCCTACTGGGAGTTGTATCCTATTGGGAGGATTCTCCTTGTGTAGCCTCAGTCTTAGTGGACCTTGTAGCCTAAACCACAGTGTCATGGGAAAGTGGCTAAGAATATTCCACCATTGTCCTTCTGACACTTTACCAATCACCATTTGTTTTGATCTCTCCTCTGATAATGGTTCCTTCTGAACATGTTATTCCTCTAAATACTACTGAAAAGAAGAAGTTTAGATCTAGCAAGGATGAACATAGAGCATGTTCCAAAGAACCAACTATCTTTGCAAATGATAAAGAGACCTCCTACAACTGTTGTACATAAGGATCCATAATCACATCAACCTGAAGACTGATCATTTAGAGAATGGACATGAGGGTCAAAATGATCCCTTGCAACAACTAGAGAAGGATCTGCCTCATCAAAGAGAATATGTAAATCATCACGAATGTCTCCCAAATCTACTACATGTGACTCCATGAAGAAACTTGAAATATCTATCAAGAAGTCATCCATTGATGTTGGAGCTAGAAGACAAGGTGTACCCTACTGGGTTGGACCTATCACTATGGCAATGGATGAAGTATTTGCCTCAACAAAGAAAAGATGAATGTCATTGATGATGTCTCCCACATCTTCAATGTGAGACTCCTCAAACAGCTCTACCATGTTTTGAAGGAAGTTGTCCTATAAAGATGAAGTAGCAAGACATGGTAAATCTTGTTGCACTAAATTAGAAGCTTCTGTGGCTAGAACTAGATTAGTAGTAGCAACAGGAGCATCAGGAGGTGTGATTGCATCTGGAGAGGATGTAGCTACAACTAGAGGTAAAAGATCTTTAGGGAATGGAGGAATTTGTGGATCTCCATACATCTCCCAAAGATAGATCCAATAGTCATATAAATTAGTTAACTTCATCTCATCAAGTGAATCCATAACCTCCATATCCATATGTAGAAAGAGTGCACGAAAAATTATGTAACTAGTGTCATTATTATATGAAAGTCCTTTCACATATGGCAATGCATTATGCTAACTAAGATAAGTGAGAACCAATTGACTCCATTTCTTATAGTTTTGTGATGTCAAGGTAATTAAATCTTCCTCATCCATGATGTACTAATCAATGAACCCCCAAAATGAAATAGCAAGCAACCCTCCCCATTTTTGATTCAATGCTTTATAGGTAGTGCATGTAGAATAGGCCACTTGTCAAAATGTACAAAGTGGGCTTCTTATTTTTTTTATATACAACTACCTTTGGAGATTGAAATCTGTCACTAAGTATTGTAGCTCAAATGTACAACAATTTTGAAAAGTAATCAAACCAATACAGTGCAGAAAAGGCCCTAATGCTAAAAGTGATATTGTTGTCCACACAGCCCTATAATCTAATTATAGATCTAGAAAGTAGACAAAAATTAAGGACTTTTAAAAAAACAAAACCTAAAAATGTGTCCAAATGAGCCCATACAGAGCGTTTCAAGTTGTAAAATATAGGATTGGAACGGTATAGTTTCCAACAGATTTATTTTTTGACAAATTTGTACACCAAAACTAGAAAAGAACTATACCACTGAAAAGTTCAAGAAATTCTACCCAAAATTTTAAAAAATTGCACCTAATTTGGAGTCTAGATGACTAAGTTATGGCCTCCCAAAGTCATACTATCAAATCAAAATTGAATCTAGAGAGAGGTTTGGATAGCAAACTATGAGCTTAAATTTGACAATCAAATGGCCATTGTAGTAGTTCAATTTTGCTTGGAAATGACGGTCAAATGGTTGTCAAATTTAAGACTATTTTTTGCTAACATCAGCAAGAAAAAGTACCCTCTGTAGATATGGCAGTACGAATTGCTGACTGTATGACATGTGTTTGTACGGATATGATGCCATGTAGCAGTACAATTTTTTTGTCAAGACATTGCATGTTGGCTAAGGTGGTGGTCCAACTAACTAAGTTGGCTTGCATCATAGATGTATCAATGTTGAGTTGGATGCCTATGTGGCTAGGCTGAGTTGTAGCATTGACAAAAACTGGGATGGCACTGGGAAGATTTAAACAGCCACCAAAAACCTATCAATGCATCCCTAGAAAGTTTGACTATGTGCATCAAAAACTTGATGGTGTGTGTCAAAAAGTCTCACTATATGGACTAGAATGTTTGAGACACTATTGCCAAAAAAGATGCTAGAAGTGTGAATGCATTGTCAGAATCTTTAAAAAACATGAAGGGGGCCAATTTTTTAGTCCCAGATCGATGGGAAGAGCCTATGCCATAGGTGTTGAAATAACTGAAGCAGTTAGATTGGCTAGATTTGTAAATAAACCATCGAGTTTGTATAAGTCGATCGATGATGAAGGCTTGGCTAGTTATGTGAAAGCCAATGCAAAATATTCTAGTGCCCACTAGTAGAAACTTGGTCACTGAAAATGGAATACCTTCAAACTATGGTGTAATAAGGAAGTAATATTCCAATGCACTGTGAAAAAATATTCTCTATGGGGGTTGGGGTTTTACCACCCAATTCCTACAAAAAAACTTCTCTGCAGGCCCAAAGGGAAAAAACATTTCAAAAATTTCCACAAAAAAGTAGATGAAAATTGTAGAGAAAAAATGAATTTGATCTAAAAATAAAATTGCAGATCTAAAGAATGATGATACCAGAGTTGCAAATCGCACCTTCAGGTGCTAAATTGCCTCAAAATTAACTTTGGCCTAGCATACACAAATTTATAGTCAATTTTCACTGAATTGACATTTTGGATGCAATGGTGAGGTCTGCATTGGCTCTAGATGCTCCCAATGACTGTGATACTCTAGATCTAGGTTGAGGTGTTAAAGCAACAAGATGGTCTTGAATGGCTATGTGAAAATAAATTCTCCAAGCTCTGATACCATGTAAGAATTTGGTATAGTTATGATACCAAATAAGAATTTTCCTTAGGGAAAAATCACCCAAGATTAAGGAACTCAAGCAAAAGTGCAATAGTAGACCATCAAGGTATGACTAGAATAACAATATCCAAAATTGATTTACTACTATTTAATATTTTGTGTGCATACACACTAGGACTGCCTATATATAAAGGCCTCTAAGATGCATCTAGAATGTCTCTAGAAGGTGTTAGGAGATAAGATAAGCATGAAACTAAGCACACATCTTATCCTTCATTATAGATGAAAGGATAAGTATGACAAGGTGTATCTCACGTAGAGATGTTGTAGACACTATGTGCTTAATTAGAGTGCTAACTCTTGTGTTGTAGACACCATGTGCATAATTAGAGTTGGTAACTCCTATGTTGTCAACAAGACAACATGTAAGAGTACGCATACTCCTAGGTGTCAAACTAATAAATAATAAAATAATGCATTGACCTAAGTAAACTTAAATAAAGTGTAAATAGTAAATACTTATTTATACCAACACTAGCCAAGCAAAACATCTAGCCTTAGGCAACACAATAGAGTTCCAACAAAAGGAAAAAGCTCTACACTTCTTGATTGAATTATCTATTTGATGAAGACCATAATATCCTTCCTTAACTAAGTAATCGCCAACTTTGGATGGGGCCCATCTAACTACATGTTCCCTATTAGAAAGGAAAACAATTCTTTTAACAGGAGAGTCCCTCAAAGAAAGGAGACTTGGCTAATTAAGAAGATGTGTTGGAGGTTCTTTCCACAAAACCCTTCTTTTTTTTGCATTTTATATATTTGTGTGTGTGTGTGTGTGTGTGTGTGTGTGTGTGTGTGTGTGTGTGTGTGTGTGTGTGTGTGTGTGCATATGCATGCGTGTGTGCATGTGTGTGTGTGGTGTGTGTAATTGTGGAGAGAGAGGCAATGCAAGCCCCTACCCACGAGACTTTTTTGTAGCCTGTGAGTCATAACCTGTGGTGTCCATCAGTGAACAACCTCCAAGTTTCTCTAAAAATGTTTCATATTCACTTCTCAACCAATCATTGTAAATGGGAAAAGACTCAAGATTCCTTCTCTTTCATATTTTTCACCTCCCATAAATGTGAGGTAAATCAAAAATTGGGTAAAGGGGATATGATTGTCTTCTTCCCAAATTTACCACTTTTTAAAAAGGGTACTTTTGGAGCATCATAAATGAGTTGCAAATACTAAATTGGTTAAAAATTAATCCCCAACCCAAGGTACACCTAATGGGTTAGCAACTTTTGACCCAAACACTACCCTAGAGTCCTATTTAACCTCTAAAAATTTTAACTTAAGCTCATCTATGGGTTTAACACGATTTGACTTCACTTATGACCTCAAATTCAATTGTGTATCTTAGAGGACCTATAAGGTACTACCATAAGTTAGGTTTCACCTACCAAACTCTAAATGGACATATCATTGCCACAAACACATTCCATAAGTATCAATTGACATTGTAAATTCCATTTCACATTAACATAATTGCATGTCCATTTAGAAATAGTAAAATATTAAATACATTTATTTACAACCATTCAACAATTTAAATTTACATATAAAATAAAATATAGTGATTTTTTGCCTCTGAATGTTAGCTTTAATACTTTACAACTATCCAACCTTGGTTCTTTGGTTTTATTTCCATGGTTAACTTAATCTCACAAAATAAATTTGAACATCAATAATCCAAGAAAAATTATATATATAATCAACATAACTAATTAACAACATTAAATATGTACAATTTTGATCACATAATCCATCCATTATCAAGGAAACAATCATAATTCAATTTGATATAACGTATATGCAAAAATGAAAACATCATACAATATCAAATTGACATTAATTTCACTTAAAACATGATTCAAATGTCAATTTAATTAAACCATAAAATCCATAAATGTATATTAATTATTATAATAATCATCTAAATCTATCAATAATAAAGCATATAGAAATATGTCCTAACATCATCATCGTAGATACTAAATAATCATAATATAAAATCACTACAAAATGTATCGTGATATGAAGTATTTATCTAATCAATCATAGTGTATAAAAGGTAATGTATCATAAGAGAGTCAAAATATGAAAATAAACATTGAGCTATGATTGGTCAAGTATGACATCACATAATCATAACTGTTAGTAAATAGTTTTTCCCTTTAATTTTAAACCTCAAAAAGGGAAAACTCTTGATGAACTAACAGATTGAAATTCCCAAAATGTATAAGGAATTTTCTACTTGAATCATTTCACAATACTATAATGTGTAGCAACCAATTTGAAAAGATATTCATTTATTCCTCTTTTGAGGGAAAACCTTCCCAACGAGTATTTCTAAAAAAAAAGATATTGAAAAACTTTAAACAATCAATTTATAAAAATGAAAAGAATGTGCAGATTGAAAAACCATTTAAATTTAATAATCAAGATCATCCACATTATTAATCCCTATAGATGAAAAAGATTTAAAGTTTACTTTTTCTATAATTCCTTTGAATTCTCTCAACCTCAACAACAAGATTTAAAATTGTAATAAGACAATGTAAACCTTTTCATAAATGACCAATCTCCTTAAGGACACAAATCAGTATAGAATAGACAATATTATCTATAGAAAAGCTTCAAAATATAAAAGTATAGAATGTTATATTTATTTATCACAACCAAGACTTGCATCAAAGCTTTTCTTTTCAAAAAAATGTAGATACCAAATCAAAAGTATTTTTGGTTTCACATCCACCAAGAGAGGGTCCTTTTGAAAATAGTTATTACGTATATATACCCTTTGGGGCTGGATAACAAAATCCAAAATTACCCTGCCAAGAGTAGATAGTTATTTTGTTACTTAACCAAGCTAACTAACTAAAATAAAGTAGAGAAAATAAAAACTAGAAAGCACATAAATATGAGATTCCAAGTGTCATAGGGCTTTGTCCATGCCAACATCAATCTTTTGACTTTCCAGCTTTCATACCCAGCAGTAAAGGATGAGATAATTGGCTAATGTGCCAAACCAAGAAAAGAAATCCTTTATTTCTAGGCTTCTTTTTCTTTCTTCAGCTTTGTTAGCTTTCCTTTGTGCATCTCTAAGTGCTTCTGGTTGATTATCAACATGGCTTTGACATGGGCAATGTTAGAAAAGTCTTGTCTCACTAGTGATTTCTTTTCTTGAAGTTTCAAGAATCTCTTCTTTATTTATATGATGATATCTTCTATGGGTAAGACAAAATTTCCTTCTCCTTCTACACATATTTATAAAACCACTTCAAGTCACTAAGAATTATATCATCTATGACCCCAAGCTTAGATAATGTTTCTTTCATCTCAACTACACCCTATGCAATTGCTTCATTTCTCCATTCAATACATTCATAGATCACATGGAAAGTTTTATCATCAATAATAGCTATAGGACATTTAAAGAGAAACTTCTATAGGCCATACCCATGTATTTCATCAATCCAAAGTATCACTTTCATCCAGTTACTTTTCTCTTTCTCATATCCCTGGATATTTGATTCAACCTTCTTACCGACAATTGAAGTTTCTTTCTAAGTATCACTTAGGAGATTCACTTGCGTTACCACTTCATTTTGTACAATCTGAACTGATTCTTCAAATGTCCTAGTTGTGGCTTTACACTTTTGTAAATTATTCAAGAACTATTGATTGGTTAGAGACTTGACATCAACAATGGCTGACATTTCATTGATTGGATTTGGTTTAGGATGTAGAATTTCATTGATAATATTGGGTCATGCTTCCCATAGCTTTCTTCATGTTTTTCTTATCTTTAGCATCTTTCCACACTCGATCTACAATCTTCTTGTTAGACACTTCAAATATTTTCATGTCCATGTACCCAAATCTACTTTTGATACCTAATAATCTTGAGGCATGAGTTCTTCTTGAAGCTTATTCTATGGAGGTTTGGAAATTTTTGCCAACCACCATCCTATGTCCTTGTCAAAATCAATCTGAGACTCCATTTTTCCTTTCTTAACTTTAGAAGACCTTCAAAGGAATTTACTCACCAAGTTATCTATTAGCATGGAGAGTGGTACCATGCTTCATTTCTTTTCTAGAAAAGTCTCTAACCACTTAGGTGTCATAGGCTCCTTTCTAGGCGTGGCAGTGTTGTTGATCAGAGCCAGAGTACTCATTAATGCACTATCTCCTTCTGCCATTTTATATTGGCCTCATAGTGATTTATACATATCAAGAGAAATAGTTTGTTTTGTTACCACTTTGATTTCTAGTGAACCCAATTTTATCATGATCCCACTCTCTATTATGTTTTTCTTGATCATCTTACTTCGGGTGTATGAACAAGTAGCACTTTTAGTGCTTACTATTTGAAGTTGAACTTGAAGTTGAATTAGAGGGACAAATGTTTCAACTTTAGCTTCCTTTTGACCTGTAACAAAATCATCAATAACATCATTAGAGGGCACAGTTAGCTTTCTTGAAGGCTTCTCTTTTCTATCTCTTGAGTGCTTTTTGGGCTTTTTTGAATTGACCCTCGATTCATCTTTTTAGTTAATCAATTTTATGTTCTCTTTAAAACACCTGCCATGCAAGAATACAAATCATCTTCTTTCCTCTTGTTCCAATCTAGCTCAAGGATAGGGAGACATTCGATTTGTTCAATATATATGGGATCAACCACCTCCTCATTATCATTTTCTTTTATCCCATTGATGTCAAGTTGAACTTTGAATGCTTGTATTTGACTTATGGTTAATCTTGACCATAATATTTTTCTCACTTCAAACTCATTAGATAAATTATCCCAATAGTCTTCTAGGTGAGGAACCTATTGAAGGGAGGTCACATGTTTTAGATTTTCCTTAGCAAAGCCTACATAATCAAAGTTCTCTCTAGAAAAGTAGGACTTGAGGCACAGTTTGGACATTGCTAAATCGATCAACATAGCCTATTTGATATTGGGATATCTATAGTGGAAAATTTCTATAGGAAACAAGGCAGCACAAGTCTTTTTAATATTTTCAAACAAATCAGTGACATGAAGGAGCTTCCTACAGATTTCAAAAAGAACAACATCATCAAGCCAATAGCAAGGTAGTTTAAGAGGCTCACTAGTGAAACCCTCAACTCTGATATAAGTGAATCTAGAGAACTATATATAATAACTACCATAAATTTGAATAGCTTTCATAGATTCCTAGAGATATTACAATTCTCTTGACCTCAAAGCTCAAAAACCAATCTCCCTAAAAACACATCGTTAATCCTCTTGAACTCTTTGTAGGGTTAATTTGCTTGCAAACTTTTATTATACTGGTATATGTTCATGTCTTCTGTCCAAGGCTCATGAGGTAGACCTTCCCATTCTTTTGACGTAGCTAGGATGTAAACCAAAAAGGAGGACATGAAGAAAGGGTCAAAGTTATTCAAATTTACAAGACTTGTGTGCAACCCTTTGGCTATCAAGTCTAGCAAGTCTATGAATTTATGTCCCTCAAACATTTTCTAAATTAACAAATACATCCGGTTGTCTCAGTGAGAAACATGCTCATTTCCTTTTACTCTATTGAGCAAAAAAATTATGTCGGTGATCTCTTTAATAAAATGCTCAATAGTTAGTGGTTTGGGTAATCTTGAGCCTCCTAATGCCAGTCTTAAAAGCTAGGTCTATGTCACAATAGAATCATAATCCTTCTTTTTCTTTTCATACAAGAGTCTAGATTCTTCAACAGTCCATAGCTCATAAGGCTCTTTATGAGGTATCCTTAGGGAGGAACTAACTATAACTTTATCAATTTTGACCAAAATTTCATGTGTAACCTTCTTTATACATCTGGTATGAGGATCATAATGATTTACACACTCAACAATCAATTATGGGCATCCTATGGTAGTTGAGAAAGTGGTGACTTCTACTAGACCACTACTAGTGAGTCTCTAGTATATGGATCTAGCCTATGCATTCTTTACTCTTTTTATCAATTGGGTTAGGTCTACATTGACTAGGAAAGTATCTTGTATCTTAGACAAAGAGCTTAATAAATAGTGCTTCTCAAGCTTAGGGAGCTTAGGTCAGAAAAGAGTCATAGCCACCTTGATAGGGATCAAAAACTTAAATGTTTAAAAATAAAACTTTAACCAAGAAAAATATATAGAGGAGGTCAAAATGTGCACTTAGTAGTTTCTGAGAAGTCAAGCACTTCTAGTTCTGTTCTTACCAGCTTGATGTTTTGGGCTTTGACAGTGTAAGATAGATAATTAAACCAGAAAAGGAATAATTTTGAAGCACAAGATTTTGGAAAATCAAGGATAGATATGGAGTGGGAAAAATCATTAATATTGGCATGTGAATTTATTTGACAAGACTTCCGAGTTGTTTATCAGTAATCATTTCCATCACATCAACATGCAAACTCATTTTAGTGATGCCAGATAATCATTACTTTACTTTCCCAAAAATAATTGGTACTTTTGACATATGCCACTTAACTATCACATTTATTGCCTTTTACATCTTTGATACATGGAAAGGAAGTGGGGCCTTCTTTTAGTATAATGTGCATGCTTTACTTAACTAAATCCCTATGAGAAGACAAGTGAAAACATTAGAATGAAAAGAGATGAAGTCAAAGTTGAAGTTACGCTTTCTTGCTTCAACTTCAACTCCTTCCTTGCATGGGACATATTGGACTAGTGGGGAAATGGAAAGAAGGATTTTGTATTGGCAAGAAAGATACCAACTTGATGTGGAAGTTGAAATAAATGGGTACTAGGTTCAAGTTCAACTTCAATTTAGCAAAACTTTGGGTATTAGTATCAACAATCAGCAGGAAAAATTTGGGGCTAACAATGACAAACACACATATGATAGAATTGAGAGTAGGGTTAAAAAAAAAAAATTTAATTGTCATGTAAATGCATATAAATATAACTAAGTGGTGTGTGCTAAAACCATTTGTATTAACCATTATTAAGAGATAGCCCCTTTATATGAATCACACCTTGATCTTTTATTGGAAAGAGATGTTGATCAAGACACTTTATTTATTTTCATTGATGGAAAATAAATTCTATTAACTTGACCACTTATTAGATTTTGGAGTCACCAAAGTTCATTTGGAGATTTAGATAAGTATGAGTATACATCAAAGTAGACTTGTGCATTTCTGGATTAGTATGAGAATATTCTAGATAATCTTGCATTATGTGGTTATAGGATGATTATATAGGTTATGATGCATACACTCCTATCATCATAGGTTATGATGTTGAAGTTTGTGGAAGATATAATGATATGAGTATTAGGTTGACAAATAAATATTCACTCTATGACAAAGTTTTGTTGGATTGATAGTAATCCTATTACATCAATGATATAATTATTTCAATAGTTGATTATGGTTGAGCTGATTTTATCATATATCATATATCTCATTGTCCAAAATAAGATGCTCTACAATTTTCATGTCTGATCTATCCATCTTCTCATGAAAACCAAAAGATACACCATCATCTTCACTGAATTCATCATGCACTTCTACAACCTCTAACTTTCAACAATCCTTTTGATCAACAAAACAACTCTCTTTCTAATTGAAAGATGCCAACTCAAACAAGATTTCCTCATCTCTTCAGTCCTCTTATTGAATTTATCCCAAAATTGATTCAACTTTCCCATCAAAATGCTCTTAAAGTGCAAGTGCCCATAGTAGTGATTTGATTGCAAGACTCAAATTGCCTCATAGTGGGTAATCTACTTTCCATATTTGCAACCTATCATAATTTTGAGATCTTTTCACCAAAGGAAAACTCTATCTTCTGACATCAAGGTTTCACAAGCAAAATATTCTATCTATGAGTCATCTATAATTACAAGCAAGAGCCATGATCTTTCACCTCACAATAAAGAGATGTAGGGCTCCACAGACAATCAATCCACCACATAACTAGCACAAGATTAAATTCTTCTCTAATACCATCTAATGCACTATGGAATTGGGTTTACCCCCCTTAGAGGCAACCAAGCCCCCTACAAATAACCACACAATAGAAGATGATCAATAATATAGATATTTAGATCTAAAATAACATATATTCTTATAATATATTCATAAGATTTACATTTAGCATGTCAATTTGTAAGGCATTCTTAATTACAGTCATTAAAAAAAAAAAAAAAAAGTGTCTCAAATCTCATATGAGAAGATCAACCTCCAAGATATTATCCCTTCAGATGTCCCTAGTTATTCCATACTTATAACTTCCTAATCTAGACATCACAAGACCCTATACTTATACCAAATCAAGCCTCAAGTTGGCTTGATAGATTACATTAAATAGACTCTTAGGGAAGGTGCTACTTTTACAATCATAACTAACTCATAAGATAAATAGTATTAAGTGATCTTATACATAGATCCATATGCTAACAAACAACTAAGATCCAAGATTGCATAAGACAACTCCCATAGATTGAAGATTGCAAAAATAATCTCCAAAGTCTTCCCAATAAAGGAATAACACATTACCAATAGCCTCTAAAATATCTCTAACTTGAACATGATCAATCAAAACATTATGTGAACATAGAGAACAATCCATAGATAAGCCACAAACATAACCCCAAGCTTATAGAATATATGATCATCAAAAACTAAACTCAATGCTCTTACATTAGACTCTTGAGGTAATAGAGAAGTGTGTCCCACACTTTTATGCCAAAAGAAATATACGCACTCAACTTCATCTTCACCAAAGGCTTACACTTCCTCTCAAACAAAATAACAAAACTATACATCAACCATCTATGCTTCATCCATCCAAACATCAAGATATTATGAATCTTAACAACCCAATCAACATGCTCACTCATAGGAATGAAGTAAAAATAATAATGCTTCATAAATATTTTATGTGACTTATCATCATAATCATCCATAATGACATCCTCGTACATTGACAAAAATATCAACAACAACATGTAAACCAAAATCCACAACAATGGCAACATGTAAATCCTTATCCAGCCACAAGAAAATCCACATCAGTAACACATAATTCCAAATCAGTAGTAATGTGTAGATCCTCAACTACATCAACAACAAGTGAATCCAGATTAGCAATGTATAAATCCAATTCCACATTCGTAGCAACATCTATATCATCAACATGTACTTTCATGTCCATATTAATAACAATAGAATCCCTAACTATATAAGAATCAACATGTGAATCCAAAACCATATTCAAATTAGTAGCAACATGTAATTCCTCATCAACACAAATGAAGCTCTCATCATTAGTTATCTCATTATCTACAATAAGATGCTCTACAATTTCCATGTCAAGTGTTTCCATCTTCTCATGAAAACCAAAAGATACATCATCATCTTTAGTGAAGTCATCATGCACTTCAACAACCTCTAACTTCAAACAATCCTTTTGATCAACCAAACAACTATCTTTTTGATCAAAAGATGACAACTCAAATAAGACTTCATCATCTCTTCAATCCTCTTATTGAATTTATCCCAAAATTGATTCACCTTACCCATCAAATTCCTCTTAAATTAAAACTCCCTCACATCGATGATATGATTGTAAGATTCTAGCTTCCTTGCATTGGGTGGTCTACTTTTCATCTTTGCAACTTGTCACAATTTGGAGATCTATTCTCACAAGGAAAACTCCATCTTATCAGATCAAGGTTTTACAACCAAAATGATCCATCTATGAGTCCTCTATAATTGTGAGTCACCACCACAATTTGGGGCTCTACATATAATCAATCCACCACACAACTAGCATAAGATCAATTTTTTCTTGGATACCATCATATGCAGTATGAATCTAGGTGTACCCCCCTTGGAGGTAAACTATACCCCAAAAGCAACCACATAGTAGAAGATAATAAATAACATAGAGATTTAGATCCAAAGCAATATATATTCTCATAATATAATCATAAGATTTTCATCCTACATTCCAAGATATAAGGCCTTCCCAATTACAACCATTACAAATAAAGAAATATCTCAAATATCATATGCAAAGATCCACCTCCTAGCTATCATGCCTTATGATGCTCCTAGTGATTTCATGCTTACAACTCCATGCTATATACATCACAAGATACTCTACTTATACCAAATCAAGCCTCAAATCAATCTAGAAGATTGAATTAAATAAACACTTAGGATAGGCCCCAAGTTTGAAATCATAACTAACTCATAAGATAAAATAATATTATGCAACCTTAGAAATAGGTTCACATGCTAATCAATGATCTAGATCCAAGAACACATAAGCTAACTCCCACAAATCAAAGATCACATAAATAATCTCAAAAAAATTCCCAAAAAAGGAAGAACATATTAAAAAATCACCAAAAGAGATATAACTTGAACATGATCAATCCAAATGTTAAGAAAACATAGGGAAAAGTCCACAAATAAGCCCCAAACAAAACCTCAAGCTTGCAGAACATAGGATCTTCAAAAACCAAGCTTGATGTTCTTGCATCATTGTCTATCTTAGGTTTTTAACACTTATATCATAATTAGTTGGGTTTGTATACCACTAATTTTGTATTTGAGCAGTGTGCTATAAATTGTAAGGTTGAATGCTTATCTTTTTGCGCCTTTTGTACTAAAACTTTTCACATGGTTGATTATTTTTGTAGAGTCATATTTTTGGGTTCCACTCTGACTGATTTTTTCCCTTAATAGGGTTTCCAAACAAAAATCATGGTGTCATGAGTATTTACTTTTTCTTTAGTATTTTACTTTTATTCCTTCTACTTTACAATTATGCATTCAGTTTAAGATGTTTGAAAAGCTCAGGACACTAATTCACCCACCTAGTATTCCTCAATCCTTTAACTATTCAATCACTCAAATCCACATCAATAAGTTATAGTACAAAAATCATAATCATAAACCAAATATGCATCACTCATAATATCTCAATTAGCATTTGACCATTTAGAATATGCACATTAAGTAAACTGAAACTAAATTTAGAAAGTACTTGATTCTTGAACATGTTATCATCATAACATGAATAATAACAAATGGAAACATCATTTTATGATTTAAAAATAAATTATCTCATTATTATGTAGCTGGAAAGAAATAGAACATTCCATCAATAATCATAGAAAATGAGTACATGCATAATTGACTAAAAGTATATGACTAGAAGCACATAAGAATCAAAGTCTAGAAGAATTTTCACACCTAAAAGATAGGAGTCAAAAGGCCAAGACATGAGAGAAGTGCATTTGAAAAGAAAGAAAAACCCTTATACAAGCTTTAGATCTTATCTTAAAATTTATAGTTCTTTATAGTTTTTTGGCTTAGCTAAGATTATCGTGTTTGAGATCTAGATTGATTAAATATGATTTATTTATCACACTTGAGATATAGTTTAATTAAATATGATCTATTTCTTGAGTAACTAACATGTTATTCCATGTGTAGCAATTTTTGAAGTCCCTTGTATTGTATGCCACATCTAAGGAAACATTTAAATAATAAACTAAAATGTATATTTTACCAAGGGGACACTTAGTTTTTTTTCTTCCAAAATTTTTGAAAACTTCATATAAGTTTTATGTCATAGTTTAGTGCTTAGCCATTACCCCGCATCCAACATGTGGTTCCATTTTTGTACCTATTGTATAGTACATAATGGTAAAATTATAATTTTATTTTGTGATGAGTTGTGTATTTTTATGAACTGGTGCTTTAGGATTAGTGAGTATGAGTTAATTTCTATGTCTTTTGACTGTAATCATTATATTTATTGTGTCAATTTACATCACTACTTCTATTGTGCCAATTTTCATTACTTTTTTTAATAAATCGTTGAGAATAAGGCTACAAATTAATTCTCTTGGTGTAAGTGTTATTATTATATGATTTTTTATTATGATTTTCTAGAAGAATATATTTTATTTATCAAATCAAATAATACTTATTATATGCCATTTGTCATATTTTTCAAAATTAAAATTTTCTTCACATTTTTTGTGTGCACATTGTTGGAAATATTATGAAAGGCTAAGTTATTGAGAGGAGAGGGGTGAATCAGTAATTTTAAAACTTTTATCTTTAATTACCCAATTGAACCTTGCATACATTTTAATCTAATTGCATGCATAAGAAACTGAAAACATGAAAGCATACATAACACTTTGACACATAGATTTGGTGACCCAGAAACCTTCCAAATAGAAAGTAAAACTAGGGTGGGGATGATACCCACAAGATTTAGTAATATAGCATAAAGTTGGCTTGTTAAGGTCTACATTGATCACTTCTGATGATCTTCCCTATTAGGAGCAATAAGGACTGCTAGGTCCACCTTGTTAAAGGATTTACAAACATACAATGAAGTATGCACTCGATAAAGAGGTTTTCATAAGACTATTAGGTCTACCTTGTTAAAGGATTTGATGGATCCACCTATTAGGGTGAAGTATCAGCTGATCTCTAATCTACAACTTAATTTGCTGAGTGAGATTCCTTTATGTGTATAAATCACCTTGCTATGATAAATATATCTTTGTTTCTCCTTATACTATTGTAGCCTTTGTAATTTTCTCTTTCTGCTCTTCTTTGATTAGATTCAATTACATTGCATTCCTTCCATATATTTGGATATGATACAATTCATTACATATATACCAATCTAATTATACAACTACAAAGTTAGCCACAATACAAGTTTACACAAATATTTCAAAGTTGGCTCAAATGTAGACACTTAAGTTCTAAAGACTGACTCGGTGAGGTTTTGATACTTAGCATCCACTATCAATGCTTGGCATCATCATGCACTTGGTAAACATAGAAACTCAATCCATACTAATCACTTTCAAGTAATCTTGAACTCAGTCTATACTGGTGACTCAGTGAATACTATGAAACTTGGCAATAAATTGAATCACTTGATTCACACTGTGTAACTTGGTTAACACTGGACTCGCATCACATCAATTGCAAACTCAGTAAGCATCACACAGCTTAGTTTACACTGGTAAACTTGGCACACACTAAGATGCACAGTTTACACTACTAATATTTGCAATAGTTGTAACCGCTTGATACACACTGAAATTTGTCCAAGGGAGCCGATAGCAACTGTAGAACTTGGTAACAACTGAAATGCTTGGTTAATACTGTTAACTATGCAATAAGCTCAATAGATAGTTACAATCTAAATAAGTGTATCTCACTAATAAAAAACTTGATTGATATGTCAACAATCTCCCCCTTTGGCATTAGTAACAAAAACACTTATCAGCCAAAACTAAATTCAAAAAGGTTCCTAAATACCTTTATCCACTACCTTGTGATTCTAACTCGATCGAGTATACTATTTTTGAGATTTTTCAAAATTGTTTTTGTAAGATATATTTATGTGCAGTATACTATACATCTCCTTGCTATATACAATATATGCTTACTGAACATGTTGTACATTCTTCTTTCAATCTCACATTTTTCTCCCCCATTTTCTTTGCAATTTTTTACATTACATTTTCTCCCCCATAAATTTTTACATCTTTCTTCATCTCTCTCCCCCTTTTTGACTTTAATGCCAAAGATTTATTATATATATTTACATAGTAATGCCAAAATGAGATAGGAAGTCTGAATGTATCTTTAATATGAGTGCCAAAGTTTTGTCCCAATTGTCCTACAAGACCTTACATTTGTGTAGTGCAATCTGCACTTCTACTGACAACTCAATCATGTGGTCTGCTATGGAGAAATTATTGTTATGGATGAGGATTTTTGATGTGCAATATGTTTTTGTAGTGCATCCATGTTAGGAAGAATCATATTCTGGATATCTACTAATGTAGATCTGATTCTTGCTTCTTCTCTAAGTAATTATGCCTACATATTTGTCAAAAATCTAATTGTATTGAAATGAGCAAAACTTGAACTTGGGTCAAGCTAAAACTGTTGAGCACTTTCCTTGAGATCTTCATCAATCTTGGACAATCTATCCTTTATTTCTTTAGTAAAATTTGAAACATCACATAACTTACCAAAAAGTTATGATGCATGTACAAGAGGTTTCCAGAAAGCCCAAAATGGTAGAGATTCCTACTTGGTAAATGGAAATCTATTGAGCAATGTGCTCTAACACTTTATTTTCAAACTTCTTCTCTAATTTCTACAATAACTTGTCTTGTCTATCCAAGTCTTCACTAAACTTCTAGACTACCTCTACTAATTGATATAAAACTAGTTGAGAAGAATCAACCTCTGTACCTATAGCCTCTACCAAAATATTGTTGGCATCCTCAATGATTTTAAATTATTTGTCTCTTTCCTCTCTTAGCCTTTGCTACTTGGCTTTCTTTTAGAGAATTTAACTAGATGTCTACATTTGATATGGATTGAGTTTGGATATGTCCCAATTTGGGATCACTATTTCCCCATCAACGTATATTTCCTCCTCCTTTTCTTTTCCTTTGCCCAAAATTTTTTTACTCAGTTGAGGCTTGGTCTCAACTATCCTTGCACTTATTTCTTGCTTACTAGGAATGGAAATAATAGTAGACATAATAGGACTTGCTGCAAAAATTGATACTACACTTATTGTAGAAATACTAGTAGAAATACCTGTAGTAGCCAAAACTAATGTATCCAAAATTGATGTCTCAATCACAGTTGAAGAGGGAAGAGTCTATAGCTCGGTAGATGAAGTACTTTATACTTCAATCAATGATATGCTAAGCTAAACTAGTGCAAAGATTGATTGGAAGTTTGTGCAGTGGTAGTCACAATCAATCCTGCTGAGGCTATCTCTGTGCTTGATGTTGTCACCATTTTTCTTGGAGAGTGAGGAAGTGAGGCAATAACTACTATAGCAATCTTAACTGGGTTAGTTTCCTCATCATTTTGTGTTCCTTCCTTGGTAGCCTCTTTCTCTTGTTCCTCTTCATAATCAATGGTATCAAAATGTGTTGTCTCTTCATCATTTCCTTCTTCATCCTTTTCTTGATCATCTTCATCATCCTTCTCACTTGTGTTGACTAGAAAATCACTCAGTTTATGAAGAAGATATAGATTCTTCCATGTATTTGTTACATTCTTTACAACATGCTCAATATCTTTCATGAGTACCAGACAAGTGTTGAATTTCAAGGTCAATTTCTCTTCATTTTTCTTTAAAGATTCCTTAACCTCCTTGTCTGTTAAGCTCTGTATAAGCTACCTCAAGATTTTTGCATAGATGTCTTTTATAGTTTGCATGCAAAATTCCCATCTTGGCTTAATCTTATCCATCAAAATATTAAGAATCTGAGAAGTAAGCTAGTTAGGTGAGTATTTCCACTTACCCATTTTGTCCATCACTAGATCTTCAATCTACTTATATTCTTCATCAGTCCTGATTTCATGCTTTAATGCTTTAAAATTTGTTATACCAGCCCCTACCTCCAATTCTTTTAATCTATCTTGGAAGGTGGGTCGAGGCTTTTTGAATATTATATCTCCTCCTTCCTTCTCAGCTTTCTTCCTTGAGGATCTCCTAGTGAACACTACAGTGGATGGCTTAGCTAGATTGATGATGATTACCTTTCCCTTTTTCTTTAGTGGTTACTCTTCCTTTGATTATTCTTCATCCTCTTCTTCTTCATCTTCATCTTTTCCCTTGGTCAACAAAAGAGTAGAACTAGTTTTAAACTTGGCAATTCTTTTCTTGCCTTTGTTTACTGCCTAAGCGAGCTTGATTTCTAGTTCTATCCTTGTTTTGGCTTCATCATAAGTACCAAAATATGTAGACTTGGGTTCCACTAGTTCATTTATCAGTGTCTCAATTATATTCTTAGTTTCATCAATATCAACCTATATCCTAAAGGTTTCACCCATGCAATTCTAGGCCTGACTGCCAGAATGTATATCTTATCACTATCTACCATAAAACATACATTGTAACACCCCACCAAGGAATCCAAAAGAATTAACCTAAAATTTTACTAAGTTTTTCAAAAATTTTTTTTTTAAAATAATAACATACACATTAATCATAGAGTAGTGGAAGCAATAACATACAATCATACATAAGCAAACATAACATATTACAATCCTTAAGGATCCCAAGACATTGAGTCACATTTAAATTTATTTAATACTAAGTCTAGCATTTACTAGATCCACATGAAATAATAATTAAAAGTAAAAATTCTATTTAAATAATATACATTTGTTCTAAATGCCACTTGGCAATAAAATTCAGAATGCTCAATCATCCACTATACATGTCACAGGGTATGAAAGGCTAAAAGAATATACATTTATAAAAATAGATTACATCATCCCTTTCATATCCATGAAAGAAAGTACAATACAATAAGTGAAATCATCCATCATAAAGATATAACTATCTATCATAATACACAAAGATAGAATGAAAGGAAATGTAGACAAAGAACTCCAACCACAGTAACAACGGATGAATCTCAATGGTAAGAGTAAAAAGCATTACCACCTGACTGTGTGGTAACCCAAAAAGGTCCACTCCCACCATGCTAAAAAGATAGTCTCAAGTCCCAAATAGGATATTCATCCAAATATCAAAAGTAATCTTTAAGTCTAAGAAATCCTAAAGTTAATCTAACTCAAAGGATCCAAGACAAATTGACATCTGTACCCAGAGGCACAAAAGAAACATAGGGAATCTACTATGTAAGTAGGCAAGTGTCATCACATGACTCAATGTTAGAGTTACCCTAATAGTCTTTTAGGACCTCAGCCCCCTAGTGATCCATATGTAGCACTAGTATCCTCTCATATTGACAAGACATACTAATAGTGCATGGTCACAACCATGTATTCTCTCTACTCCCATCCTAGTTTGTACTAGCACTCGAGGCATGGACGAGAACATACAAAGACTCTTATTAGGTTCATTTTACTCTCATTTAGTGTAGTTTTTTCACTTATTAACAACTTATAATGGTTAACCCTGGCATCCACTCAGGGTTCCAACCTCCATTGCAAGCCACTTCTCGACATTACATATAGATAACCTACCCTAGGTTCATAAAAGTAAAAATAAAAGAATCATAGTGTAAATCACCTTAGTCCTATACAAGTGACTGGAAAGCATCAAAAGATAATAACACATTAGTTCTCTATGAGCAACTGGAAAGCATCCCAATAATATTGATCGAAGACTCAAAATGTTTAAGTCAAATATATCATAGCATTCATCTCGCTATCCCACAATGACAATAAGAACAATAACCACAATAGAATCACACTCAACATAGAGCATACCAAAACATTACCATGGTTGAGTTAAAAGAGCAAGATCAATTCAGCATAATATCACAATCACAGAACTCCCAAGCCTTTGGTAGATGTCCTAAAACTAATCAACTCTCTAGTCAACCCAAACTCAAAACATAGACAACATACAGATAACAAAGTGTAGGTTTCATAGCTTGGTTTGATTTTAAAAACATATTGTTGAGTTAAATGTAAGGTTTCTATTTTTGTTTCAATGTATGTTTCAAGTATATAAGATTCTTAGTTTACCCTACAAATTAACTCATTTGTTTATTCAAACCAAGTATAGAATTACCCTCATTATATTTAAAGTCAATTTCCTAAAAATAATCTAAGGGTAATTAATTATTGAATTATTAAAATAATAATTATTTATTTTTAAATATAACCATGATATTATAAAAAACAATAACATTAATAATAATATCAATAATTTTTTAAATAAATACATTAGAGGATATTCATTATTAATCAAACTTTACAAAAACTAAATTTAATTTAATTAATTAATAATTATAACATAACAAATATTTAAAATTCATTAATTATTTATTCAATTTTTAAAATAATAATAAAACATTTTGAAAAAGCAAACCCCCTTACGAAATAAACAGGGGGAAAAGCTGGTTGTCCAAGGCAGCCCCACTACCATGATAGTAGGCTCTGTTGTCCACGACAGGGTCTGTCATGACAACAGACATTGTTGTTCACGGCAGGGTCTTGCCATGACAACAAGTTCCCTACTATACACGGTAGGGGTCTGTCGTGCTACAGCTCATTGCTGTGGTGGGAGGTGGGGGTGTAATGGCCCTACCTCCCCACCATATATTAAATTTTAATTTATTTTTTTATATTTTATTTTTAGAAAAAAATTATATAAATTTTTAAAAGACAAAACCTTCCAATGTATATATATATATATATATATATATATATATATATATATATATATATATATATATATATATATATATATATATATATATATATATATATATATATATATATATATATATATATATATATATATATATATATATTTATATATATATTTATTTATTTATTTATTTATTTATTTTTATTTTTTATTTTTTTTTAATTATTTATTTTCATTTAAAACTATTCTATTTCAATTCTAAACCCTACCCAATTTAAACTCTAATTTGGAAAATTGTTATGATATTTTAACATTTAATTATATTTGATTAATTTGGAGAATTAATTAAATAAAAAGAACTAAAAAAATTTATTTATTTATTTTTTTTGAAAAAAAGGGGTAAAAATTTATTCACTGAAAGCCAAATTACAAAGGCCTCAGGCCCGATCCATCAAACCACTACCCAAAACCATTAATTTATCTTTTTCCACTAAATGCTCAAAAGTCCCTACATAATCAGCAGGAAGATCATTCGTATTGAAAATATCCCAACTAGCACCTTTCTCCGAAGCCCATTTAGCTAAGACATTAGCAACTCCATTCCATTCTCTAGGAATATGACAAAAGGAAATCTCATCAACAAAGCTACTCAAGTGAAGAATCTCTCTAACAAGAGAGGCAATATGCCAGTTACAATCCTCTATTCTGTGGTTGCTTATCATGTCCACAACAATCTGAGAGTCTGATTCACACACTATTCTCCTCCATCCAAGAGAACAGGCTCGCTCCATAGCCACTTTAATGGCCAAGGCCTCCATCACGTTATTGGAATGAACTCTTTTGTGAACAAAGAATATGAAACAAACCTTGCCATCTGCATCTCTCCCAATTCCCCCCACACCAGCCTGTCCAAGATTCCCACAGGAGGAACCATCAGTGTTAATCTTTAGGACACCATTTGGTGGAGGTCTCCATCTCCCTATCCTACATGCTCTTCTTTTTAGTGGCTGAGATCCTCTACTACTTCTACTTCCCAACTCTTTGTCCACCAATCCCAAATTCTAAACTATCTTGAAGTCATCAGGATCCACTAGCCCTGTCATATCACATTTAGCACAGATAGTTTCCTGAAGCTTAATCAAGATCACCTACCATAATTTAGTGACCCCGAGGCTAGAGTTATAGAAAATCCGACGATTACGCTCCAGCCAAAGATTCCAAATAATGAAAGAAGGTCCAATAGCCTAGGCCACCTGGAGGAATGAGGTTTTCGCAGGGGGTCTACCCAAGCTATCCCAAAACTCAATATGAGATTCAGCATGAATGCATCCATGACACCATGCTTCCCACCACATATGCCAGATTTCTCTAGAGAGAGGGCATAAGAAGAATAAATGAGAAACATCTTCTCCATGCATCCTACAGAGGGGGTAGATCGAAGGACCCTGAAACCCTCTTCTTTGGAGGTTATCCCACGTAAGACACTTTTTTTAAGCAACTAGCCATAGAAAAAAATTACATTTAGGCCATGAGAATCTATTCCAAACCTTTTGCCACCAGGAAATTTCTTGAATCTCATTAAATTGACTATCCAGCCAAGCATACCCCTGGGCAACACTGAAACTACCTTTAGGGCTAGGACCCCAAGCCAAGATATCTTTGTCCTTAGAACAACTGCTCAGCCTAAGAGAGAGAAGATTGGCCAGCTCTGCTCGAGTCTTCGAGGAGCCCCCCGGGGGCCAGTCTTGAGGATCTTTCCAACTAGCAACAATCATTGGACCACAACTCTTCATAGTTTTGAAGTGAATGACTTTGTTCCATCCTGCAGCAGAAAAAATTGGATATAGAGGCTGAAGATGTGGATGGTTGGAGAGAATGGGAGGATAGCCATCCCAGGAGTCGTGCCAGAATAACACACTCGATCCCTCATTACATATCTAGAAGAGGTCATCCTTGATGAGAGGAGCACCTCTTTTAAGAGTGTCCCAAATAAAGGAGCCCTTACCATTTAGTTCCAGTCTAGGAATATCCTAAAAATCCTCTCCTAGGAAGTACTTATGGGCCAGAATTTTAGCCCAATCTTGATCTTGATTCTTGCACCATCTCCAATATAACTTAACTTCCAGAGCTTTGACACTAAGAGCCATAGATTTAAGGCCTAATCCCCCAAAAATCTTAGGCTAGCAAACAGTGTTCCAGTTGACCAAGATCCATCTAGAAGAGAGGAGAGTTCTTGACCAAAGAAATTGTCGTGACAAAGCATCAAAATCTCTCATAACTCCAATGGGAGGAGTTTGTACAAGACACCTATAAATGGGAAGAGCCTGAATCACAGTCCTAAGGAGGGTGACCCTTCCAGCTGAGGAGAGCCATCTATGAGTCCAATGACTCACTTTGCTCCAAAATTTGTCCAACAAACCTTGCCAATAATCTTTCAGCTAAGTTCCCAAGGCCAGTGGCACTCCAAGATAAATCAAAGGAAGGGAAGTAACCGAAAACTTTAGAATTCTTGCAATCTTGACTTGAATTCACTAAGGAGTATTAAAAAAATAAATAGATGATTTACCTTCATTAATCTGTTGTCCAGAAGCTTTCAAATAAGTATCCAAAATTTCTTTGAAGTTCCTTGCTTCATTTATGGTAGCCAATCCCATCAATGCAGTTGTATATGAGCAATGTTAGTATGCTAATAGAAACCAAATTTAAATAAAGCTTCTACAAACTAAAAAAAATTCATAAACTTCAAGATAGGCAAAGATGAGCTCTCAATTGAGAATATGAGCCATTAATGGACTCTCTCAATAAGAAGCTCTCTTGTTGAGTGGCTTTGTCTAAATATATAAGATGTATGCTCAAGCTTATGCTTCAAAAAGGGCTTCAAATGGAGTTGGAATTTGGGTGTGAGTGTATGGTTTTGATGTAAAATGGCTTCTTAAAATGGCATTATGACTTTACTTCATAGATTGTGTTAAAATGGCTTGGGAGAGGATTCCTTAAATAGGTAAAGGGCTTGAGGGATTGAGGGCTAAGATGCAAGGATGGGAAAAAGCTCATGGAGGGCTCAGATTGCATGAGAGGAGAGCACATGGATTGTGCTTCCTTATAGCCAATCAAGGAGTGACACATGTCACATGGTTAGAAGATGGAGGAAAGGGGAAGAGTGAGTCAACAAAGGAGGCTCAAGGGATAAAATCTTCATAAAGACCCTCATAATGGCTTGTAAGAGCAATAAAAGGGCTTGGAAGAGTCATTTATGGCCTAGTGGGCTTCATAAAGTTTTATGGTTGAGATATTTTGAGGGAGATGAGAGCAATTTCGACTTGGGCTTGATTAGGAGGGTTTTAAGCTTGCTTAGGCTTGTGCAAATGATTAGAGGATGGATTAGGATGGTTTAGGATTAGCTTAGGGATAGGCAAGTGGATGGCATTTAATGAGGGTGGGTGAAGGAGGAGATATTTGTTAACTTTGGCTTGGGTTAGTAAGTCTTAACCCATGTTTAGAGAATGTGACAAGGTTAGGAGGGGATTAGGATTAGGTTTAAAGACATCTTCTAGAAGAGTCTAGATTTTGGATGAGGATAAAGACTTTCTAGAATAGTCTAGAATTTCCTAGGATGAGGATGAAGACTTTCTAGAAGAGTCTAGAACTTCTTAGGATGAGGATGAATTAGATTTTTAGGAAATAAATAAAGTTTTATTTATTTCAAGGGTTTGGGTTGAGGAGATATTTATTAAAACTTTTTTTAATAAACATGAGGATTAATATTTAATCTTAATTAAATATTGAGTTGGGATTAGGGGTAGGAAATGATGGGATTAGCCTTTAATCAAAATTAAAGAAGGATTAGAAGATTTTGGAAGAGGTTAGTGGTCTTAAGGAAATTGGCCAAGTTTTGGGCCAAAAAAAAAAATTTATTTATTTTGGGTTTTTTGGTCAATTTATTAATTAAATAATTAATAAATAAGGAAATAATGTTTAAATAAGATTTAAACATTTTTGGGAGGGATTCCTTAATTAAATATTTTTAATTAAGATAAAGGGATTTAATGGCATAAAAATTAATTAATTAATTAATTAATGATGATGTCATCAGGAATTTTTCAGAAAATAAAAATACTTTATTTTCTAAAGGTTTTAAGGTGTCTACAATAGTATCATCCACAAATTGGAGGTGTGTGTATGTTGGAATGTCATTGTGCCACTTCCATCCTTGAACCAGCCCCTTTCCTGCTTGAGATTTTATAAATCTACCTAGAGCCTCTGCCATAATGATAAACAGATATGGAGAGATAGGATCCCCCTGCTAAAGCCCCCGAGAAGCAAAGAATAGATCAGAAGGCTCTCCATTAATAAGGACTGAAAAGGAAGTGGAATTCACACAACTGAGAACCCAATCCACCCACTCCATATCAAAACCAAAAGCAAGAAGCACACGACCCATAAACTCCCAACTAACTCGGTCGTAAGCTTTAGCCAAATCTAGCTTAATGAACATAGCCTTTTCCTTGGAAGTGGCCATAGAATGAATAGCTTTCGAAGCTATAACCACTCCATCAAGGATCTGTCTACCTCCAACATAACCACCTTGTTCCTTGAAAATCAAAGAGGCAAGAAAAGGCTTAAGCCTTTCAAAAATTAATTTTGTGATAATTTTGTACGTGACATTGCATAAAGCAATAGGTCTAAATTGATCCAACTTGTTAGCTTCCTCAATCTTGGGGACAAGAGTCAGGAAAGTAGCATTCAAGGACTTGAGCATTTGTTTATTCTGATATGATTCCCGAACAACTTCTAGAAGATTAAATTTAATAATCTCCCAAAACTCCTAGGAAAATTCAATGGGAAATCTGTCTAGGCCCGGGGCTTTACCTTTCTTCATACCAAAAACCACCTTCTCCAGCTCTCCAAGCATAACAGGTTTTAACAGATCCCTATTCATACTGCCAGACACAAGATGAGGAATGCAATCTAAAATAGCTCTTGTCTCCACCAAGGAAACAGGTTCCTCTTTAGAGAAGACCTGAGAGAAGTAATTAGTGGCCTCCAAAGAAATTGCCTCCTTGGAAGAGACATGATCTCCAGAAGAAGATACAAGAGAAGTAATAGAATTTCCAAACCTGCGAGCTTTAACAGTGTTGTGGAAGAAAGCAGTGTTTCTATCTCCTTCCAGCAACCAATCCACCCGAGACTTTTGTTTCCAGAATATTTCCTCCTGAAGCTCCCATTCTTCAAGCTCCCTCAAAGCTGAGGATTCCTCAGACATTAAATCAGGAGACATTCCTTGGTCCCTGATCTGGCGAGTGACACTGTCAAGCCTGGCCTGGGCCCCCCTTAAATGCTTTTGAAAGTTTCCAAAACTCTGTTTATTCCACTGTTTCAACCTGAACTTCACATGCTGAAGCCTCTTCTCAAAGGTGTACATGGAAGTTCCATGAGGGGGCCTGCCCTCATACGACCAGGATAACATAAGATCATGAAGGGAAGGATCTCTCAACCACATCAGCTGAAACTTGAAAGAGGGATTCTTAGAAGTCTTGAAAGGAGTGACAGAGAGCATGATAGGCCAGTGATCAGAGCCTCTCCAATCAATAATTTTTGAACTGGTAGCCCATTTAAACATCATCCAAAATCAAGATACCAGGAACCTATCAAGCCTTTCAAAGATTACCTCCATCCCACTCCTTCTGTTGTTCCAGGTGAATAAGCCAGAAGCGGGTTTAACATCAATAAGGTTCAAAGCACCAATGTTGTCTCTAAGCATACTAGAAGAGGGACCAAATCGAGAAATTCCTCCCCTCTTTTCCTCAAGATTAGTAATAGCATTAAAATCTCCCACAACAATCCAAGGAAGGAAAGGGTCTAAAGATCGGACAAATTTAATATGTGACCACATAAGAGATTTGCAAACTAAATCATTAGGAGCATAAACATTGGAAAACAAGCACCTTTCACCTGTCTCAAATTGAGAAGCCATAAAAGAGATGGAGGATCTACTCGTAGCCCACCACAGGGGAGTTACCTTCTTAGGATTCTAGAGACAAGCAAGACCACCTGAGCTTCCTTGAGCACCTACAGCCTGCCAGCTACCATGGGGCCATAACTTTGGTCCACAACTATTTAATTCATCAACTGAAAGTTTAGTTTCTTGAATGAAAAAAACATCTGGAGAGTGAGAATCTATCAATCTACAAATAGCCTTTTGTCTAGGTATTTTGTTCAACCCCCTAACATTCCATGAAATAACAATCATTTAGAAGATTACGAGAAGTGGCAATCAATGGGCTTCACAAACCCCGCTTAACCCAAAGTCTCACCCATCATCTTAACTTTCTCTTGATTTTTTTCCCTTCCACTCTTAGTAGATTTTTCTAAGGTCCCTTTTTTAAAGGGCTTTTGTTGTAAACCCAATATGGATGTAGCTTTAGAGCCTTTTGTGTTTTCGGTCACTCCTTTCTTGCCAGAGTGGGTAGAGGCTATGATATTTGGACAATCACAGGGATGTGAGCTACTAGGAATATCACAACATGACTCCTGAATCAATCCATCTGAGCCAATAGTCTGGCCTTGTACTTCCTTAGGAATTTGGACTAGATTCTCAACTTCCTCTAGCTAGGGTTCCAAAAGAGAGTTATCACTTGGGGGTGTCTCAACAGGTATACCTTCCTCCTGTATTAAGTTCTCTAGCACATTAAACCTGTTGAAGGTGTCATCACTTTGTCTATTCATCCAAATTATCTTCTGTCCCTTTCCTTTATTACATGGCTTCACTGGGATAAAACCCTCCTTATCTCTAGAGGGACCAGCTAGCATCGACATTTTTCCTTTGTCATCCTTAGGGGTCGGCATCATAGTTGCTAATGATTGAAAAAATTTATTTTGGGGGCATTTGCATTGCAAGTGCCCATACTCATGACAAATCCTGCATCTGAAGGGTAGAGTCTCATAGTCTAGCTATTGAATCCATGAACAAGAGCCTAAAACAATTTCCATAGAATCTGGCTGCGGATTAGTAAGATCAACCTCCACACAAATACGTGCATATGAAATTACCTTTCGATCCTAGGTCTGGGTGGCCGGCCTAATTGGTTTCCCAAGCAAAAGAGATATCGAATGAAGAATATCCTCTCTCCAAAATTACAGTGGCAAACGTGGAAGCCGAATCCACACAGGGACTCGAGATGGGATCTCCTTAGCAAAATTGAATCTAGTGTGCCAGGGTTTGATGAATAGCCCAACCTAGTTAAAGAAGTATGTGCCTCCTTCAAATACTTTGCTCCTGTCCGACATGCTTGAGAAAATAACCATGAAATAGTTGTTAGCCACTAGTAGAATTTCCATATCCCCTTCTAGATTCCAAACCCGATGAGCCCATGATTCCAACACAGGTAGAGGGATTCAGAGACCCAAAAATTTGCATATGAGTGCATGCTTTCCCCAATATTCTACATCTTCTAAAATTTTCTTTGGTTGAATAACCAGCACTGGTCGATCATCAAATCTCTCCAAACACCCATTCATCTTCTTAATACGGATAGAACCTTTTGATGAGGCCACGTTCTCCCCAGCTGGGATATTGCCCATCTGGCCATTAGCCCCTCCTCACATTTGAAAAGATGTATCAGGCATGTCTTGATCCTCAGTCAAAATCTGAGCCTCGGGGGCCACCGATTTCCCCATGTTCGAATTCAAAGGCATTGCCTCCAAGCCAAATGCAAAAACCAGACTCACCAGAATCGAAAAGAGTTCTCCACACCATAGAGGGAAGAAAGCCCTATCGGAGCAGCAAAATCTGGCCAGCCCCAACTCCACAAAAACTCTCAAAGCTCTCCCCGTAGCTCCCCACTTCTTCTACGTAGATGTACCCCCCAACACATAGGCTAAAGTGATAAATAGTGGCTCCCGAACACAGCAAACACCAAGAGCAGCAAGCTTAGGGAACATAGGCCCTAGCCATGCAAAAGGCAGCTCCACAGTGCAAGGTTAATCGCATGCAGTCCATCCGTCTCCCAATTGAAACTTGAAAAAAAAAAAAAAAAACTAAATTTAAGGATAAGAGTTATAAGTTTAATTTTTAGAACGTGATAATATTTATTTAATTTAATAATAATATATTTAGAGCTCATTTTTAAATAAATGCTAAAAACTATTATTATTTAAGTTAATAAATATTTTATCATGTAATATTTCAAAAATAAATTAAAAAGTGAAAAAGATATTAATTTATTAAAAGTTTTAAGATTGCATGATTTGTACATGAGATTAAAATTTAAAGAATTAATTAAAAAGAGAAGTCAAGTGAAACTAAATAAAGTTATTTTATAATTCAATAATCGTGCACGAAAAAAATAAAGAAAAGATAATAAAGAGTTAAATTCTGGTGAGCAAGGAGTCTTCTTGAGTGATCGCACAATTAGTGCCTCGATTTTAGGAGAGAACTCTATATCACAATTTGAGGGTTCATTTTCAAAGGACCACGAATTTTGAAAAGAGAATTTTTGGAAGAGAGAAGGTTTTGAGAGGAGAAATTTCTCTCATAAATATTTTTGGGCATAGCAATTTGTTAGATTGTGGTGACTGATCAGGAAAGTACTGTACATACTTCATAAATAGTGGGGTTCGGGGCATCGCCCCGAAAAAAAATAAAATTTGGAAGTAGCCGACATGGTAGCCGACATATTATGGCCGACATATGGCCGACATGTTATAACCCTAAAGCGATTTAATACTTGTATAAAAAGGGCTTAGGGTTGGGTATTTTTCATATGTGGTAATACAAAATTGGTTCTTGCGGCGGTATTGAGCTGTAAGGGATTACGGATTGTAATCAGGTTGTAATCACTGGATTGTAATAAGATTAGACTTGCTGTTTGGTGGACGTAGCCCAGGGATTGGGTGAACCACGTTAAATCTTGGTGCCTTGTGTTTATTTCTGTGTGTTCTATTATTTTTGTTATTGGTTATATTTACATGTAGTTTTTTATTTCTGTCTGTGGTTTATCCTAACAAGTGGTATCAGAGCCCAGTTGTTTTTCAGTTATCCTCTGCAGGAAAGTCTCACGGTTAAGTGGGAGTCTCACGGTTGAGTGGGAGCAATGGCAGATGATGGTAAGCTAAGGGTTGATAGGTTTAATGGGCAGAACTTCTAGTTATGGAAGATGCAAATGGAAGACTATTTATATCAGAAGGATTTATGGAAGCCGTTGGAAGGAAAAGACAAGAATCAGGGAACTATGTCAGAGGCTGAATGGGATCTTTTGGACAGAAAGGCACTCGGAAGCATTCGGTTATGCTTGGCACCATCGGTGGCATTTAATATTACAAAAGCAAAGACGACAAAAGATTTGATGAAAGCCCTAGAGACATTGTATGAAAAGCCCTCCGCTTCAAATAAGGTATTTCTCATGAAGCGTTTATTTAATATGAAAATGGCAGAAGGTGGATCTATTGCAGATCATTTAAATGAGTTTAATACTATTACTAGTCAATTATCTTCTGTGGGTATCAATTTTGATGAAGAAATTAGGGCTCTCTTGGTTTTGTGTTCTTTGCCTGAGAGCTGGAATGGCTTGGTAATGGCGGTGAGTAATTCTGTTCCTGGATCTAGTACCCTAAAATATGATGATGTGATCGGTGTTATTTTAAGTGAGGAAACTCGTAGAAAATCCTCAGGTGGATCTACATCAGGAAGTGTTTTAAATGCACAAAGCAGGGGTAGAATGACTGAAAGAGGAAGTAACTCTGGAAATCATGGGAAATCAAGAGGAAAGTCAAAGGGGAGGAGGTCTCAATCGAGAGGACCAAATGATTGCTAGTACTGTGGGAAACCAGGGCACAAAAAGAAAGATTGCTGGACTCGAAAGAAAAATGAAGGAGATAAATCAGATGGAGACAAAGAGGCAAATGTGGTAAGTAACAAATCCGAAGAGGATGCTTTGCGTCTGTCTTTAGAGAGTGTTGATGATTCATGGGTTTTAGATTCTGGTGCTTCTTTTCATGCTACACCTCATAGAGGTTATTTCATTGATTATGTCCAAGGGGATTTTGGGCTTGTTTATTTGGGGGATAATGAACCCTGTCAGATTGTTGGAAAGGGAAAAATTAAGATTAAGTTGCAGAATGGGAATCATTGGCTACTACATGAGGTAAGACATGTTCCAAAACTAAGTAGAAATTTAATTTCAGCAGGGCAACTCAGTGATGAGGGTTGTGTAGTTACTTTTAATGATAAAAATTGGAAGGTTTCAAAAGGTTCCCTTGCAGTAGCAAGAGGTGTGAAAGTAGGCACCTTATATCTTTGTACAGTTCATATTGTTCCTTCTACTTTGATTGTTTCAGAGAAAAATGAATATTCAGGAACAATTACTGCAGTTGAGAAGGGAGAACAAATAGCTGTTGTAGATTCTGATATAGCGCTATGGCACAATAGACTTGGGCACATGAGTGAGAAAGGTATGAAAGTACTTCATTCAAGAAAAGCTTTACCAGGTCTAAAATGTGTGAATATGGATTTTTGTGAAAGTTGTGTGTATGGAAAACAAAAGAGAGTGAGTTTTGTAAAGACAGGGAAGGAAAACAAAAAGGAGAAATTAGAGCTTGTGCATACAGATGTATGGGGACCAGCTCAGGTATCTTCCCTTGGTGGCTCTCATTATTATGTTACATTTATTGATGATGCAACTAGAAAAGTATGGGTTTATTTCCTTAGACAGAAATCTGATGTATTTCAAACTTTTAAGAAATGGAAATGCTTGGTTGAAAATGAGACTGGTAAGAAATTAAAATGTCTCAGATCTGATAATGGTGGTGAGTATTGCAGTCATGAATTTGAAGATTATTGCTCCACTAATGGTATTTGTAGACAAAAAACTATTCCAAGGACTCCACAGGAAAATGGAGTGGCTGAACGCATGAACAGGACTATAATGGAGCGTGCAAGGAGCATGAGGTTGCATGCAGGGTTGTCCTTACACATGTGGGTGGAGGCTGTCAATACTGTAGTATATTTGATTAATAGAGGTCCCTCTACTCCTTTGGGCTATGGTATTCCAGAGGAAGCATGGACTGGTAAGAAGGTGAGTTATTCTTTTCTCAAGACCTTCGGTTGTGAAGCTTTTGCTCATATAGACTCTGAAAATAGAACCAAGCTAGAAGCTAAATCAAAGAAATGTGTCTTTGTTGGATATGGCATTAATGAATTTGGCTATAGGCTTTGGGATTTTGAAAATTATAAAATTATAAGAAGCCGGGATGTCATATTCAATGAAAAAGTGTTGTACAAAGATCTGTTGCAGCAACATGAGAAGAAAGAAGATGATTATGTAGTGCTGGATGATACTCCAAAAACTGATGTTTCAGCCATTCCTCATGATGTGCAACAACTACAACAACAAATACCACACACACCAGTGAATGTTAGATGATTAACAAGGCCAATTAGACCTCCACAAAGGTTTTCTCCCTCTTTGTATTCTATTTTACTTACTGATGCTAGTGAACCTGAAAGTTATGATGAAGTTGTGCAGGTGGATACTAAGATTCAGTGGGAGTCTGCAATGAAAGATGAAATGGACTCTTTGCTGAAAAATAAGACATGGGATTTGTGCAAGTTGCCTGCAGGTAAAAAGGCTTTACAGAATAAATGGGTTTATAGGTTGAAAGAAGAGGAAGGAGGTAAGAAAAGATTTAAGGCCAGGTTAGTTGTAAAAGGATTTGCATAGAAAAAGGGAATTGATTTTGATGAGATATTTTCTCCTGTTGTTAAAATGACTTCTATTCGTACTGTTTTAAGTCTTGTGGCTACTGAAGATTTGCATTTAGAGAAGATGGATGTTAAAATAGCCTTTCTTCATGGTGATTTGGATGAAGAAATATATATGGCTTAGCCACAGGGTTTTGAGGTCAAAGGTAAGGAGAACTTAGTGTGCAAATTGAAGAAAAGTTTATATGGCTTGAAGCAAGCACCTCGGCAATGGTATCTGAAATTTGACAGTTTTATGCATGAGCATGGATATAATAGGTGTCATTCAGATTATTGTGTTTATTTTAAGAGGTTGGATGATGATAGCTACATTATTTTATGTTTATATGTTGATGATATGCTTGTAGGTGGGTCTAACATGGATCATATTAAGGGGCTGAAACGCCAATTAGCACATGCATTTTCTATGAAGGATTTGGGGGCAGCAAAACAAATCCTTGGTATGAAGATTTGCAGAGATAGGAAGAATAGAACATTGACGCTATCTCAAGCTGATTATGTTGAGAAGGTGTTGCAACGTTTCTCTATGGAGAATGCTAAAGCTGTCAGCACACCTTTACCTGGTCATTTGAAATTGAATAAGGAGATGTGTCCCAAGACACAGGAAGGGGAGGATAAGATGTCCAAGGTACCCTATGCTTCAGCTGTAGGAAGTTTGATGTATGCTATGGTATGCACTAGGCCAGATATTGCACATGCAGTGGGAGTCATTAGCAGGTATATGAGTCATCCAGGTTTTGAGCATTGGAATGCTATCAAGTGGATTCTCAGATATTTGAGAGGAACATCCAATAAGTGTTTACACTTTGGGGGCTCTACTACTAATTTACAGGGCTATGTTGACTCAGATTTGGCTGGGGATATTGATACCAGGAGGAGTACTACCGGTTATGTCTTTACTGTTGGTGGGGCTGCCGTGAGCTGGGTTTCTAGACTACAGAAGATTAATGCTCTCTCCACTACAGAGGCAGAGTATGTTGCTGCTACAGAGGCAGCCAAAGAGATGATATGGCTTCAGTTCTTCTTGGAAGAATTGGGACATCCTCAGAAGGATAATTATTTGTTCACAGATAGTCAAAGTGCCATTCATCTTGCTAAGAATTCAGCTCTGCATTCTAAGACCAAACACATACAGTTGCAATACCATTTCATTCGGTCAGTTTTGGAGGATGGACAGTTAAAGCTGGAGAAGATACATACCAATGAAAATCCAGTAGATATGTTGACAAAGGTTGTCACAAGGGAGAAGCTGAACTCCTCTTCAGCTTCAGTTGGTCTTTTAGACTAAATGTGAATAAAAGAACAGCAGAGTCCAGGGTGGTTTGATCCAGTGGGATCCCCATGCGGTAGTTGTATTGCTACAGGATCAGTCTCCAAGTGGGAGATTGTTGTTTAGTGTGGAGCCTGATCAGTCCCCAAGTGGGAGATTGTTAGATTGTGGTGACTGATCAGGAAAGTACTATACATACTTCATAAATAGTGGGGTTCGGGGCATCGCCCCGAAAAAAAATAAAATTTGGAAGTAGCCGACATGGTAGCCGACATATAATGGCCGACATGTTATAACCCTAAAGCGGTTTAATACTTGTATAAAAAGGGCTTAGGGTTGGGTATTTTTCATATGTGGTGATACAAAATTGGTTCTTGCGGCGGTATTGAGCTATAAGAGATTACGGATTGTAATCAGGTTGTAATCAATGGATTGTAATAAGATCGGACTTGCTGTTTGGTGGACGTAGCCCAGGGATTGGGTGAACCACGTTAAATCTTGGTGCCTTGTGTTTATTTCTGTGTGTTCTATTATTTTTGTTATTGGTTATATTTGCATGTAGTTTTTTATTTCTGTCTGTGGTTTATCCTAACACGATTAGCATCAGAGTCCAAGTAGATTCTTGTGATTAGTTTGTACAGTTAATTACACTATTTCTTTTCATGTCTTCTTTGTGACTATCAAATGATTATCTGAATAATTCTTTATGATGAGTATTTCAATTTGAAATTATTGGTAAGCATGTAAATTTCTTCTGCATATGTAAGGATTAAGGTATCTTAAATTCTCTATTCAGTAACTTTGCAAATTAGAGTTTAAATAGAGTAGGATTTAGAATTGAAAAAGGGTAATTTTAAATGCAAAATTTGACTGATAAGCCATATTTTCCCTATCAGTGAATTAGTGGAACTACACACACACACACACACACACACACACACACACACACACACACACACACTGCAAGGTTTTGTCTTTTAGAAATTTATATAAAAAATTTCTAAGAAAAAAATATAAAAAATAACTTAAAATTAAAATTTAATATATGGTGGGGAGATGGGGCCATTACACCCCCACCTCCCACCATGGTAGTGGGTTGCCGCATGGAAAATCTTTCTCGTGTACAACAGGGAACCTCCTGCCAGGGTAGGACCCTACCGTGAATAGAAAAACCTACTGTCACAGCAGACCTTATCATGAACAACAAAGCCTGATGTCATGGCAGTGATGTTGGGTAGCCAGCTTTTCCTTCGGTTTATATCGTAAGGGGTTTCACTTTTTAAAGCCGTATTTGCCCTCACAGTGAATTATTTGAATTGTTATAAAAAATATATATATATTTATATACTAGAAGTTTTGTCTTTTAAAAATTTATAGAAAAAAATTTTTGAAAAAAAAATATTAAAAAAATTTAATATATGGTGGGGAGGTGGGGCCATTACACCCCCACCTCCCACCACAACAGTGGGCTGTCGCATGGTAGACCCCTACCATGTACAACTACGTCTGCTGTTACAGTAGGACCCTGTCATGAAATACAGCATTTGCTGCCACGGTAGACCCTGTCGTGAATAGCAAAGCCTGTTGTCACAAAACCAGGGCTACTGTGGATAGCCGGCTTTCCCTCAGTTTATTTCGTAAGGGATTTCACTTTTTTTTTTTAAAAAAAATTATTATTTTATTAGTTTAATTTTTAATTAATTTAAAGTATTATTAATTAATAATTTTATTAATAATTTTTATTAATGTTTAAAAATTGAATAAATAATTAATGAATTTTAAATATATTTTTTATGTTATAATTATCAATTAATTAAATTAAATTTAGTTTTTTGTAAAGTTTGATTAATAATGAATATCCTCTAGTGTATTTATTTAAAAATTTATTGATATTATTATTAATGTTATTGATTTTTATAAAATCATGGTTATATTTAAAAATCAATAATTATTATTTTAATAATTCAATAATTAATTACCCTTAGATTATTTTAAGGAAATTGACTTAAAATATAATGGGGGCAATTATATACTTGGTTCAAATAAATGAATGGGTTAATTTGTAGGGTAAACTAAGACTCTTATATACTTGAAACATACATTGAAATGAAAACTAAAACCTTACATTTTTAACTCAACAATATGTTTTCAAAATAAAACCAAATTATAAAACCTTCACTTTGTTATCTGTATGTTGTCTATGTTTCGAGTCTAGGTTGACTTGAGAGTTGACCAATTTTAGGACATCTACCAAAGGTTTGGGAGTTCTATGATTGTGGTATTATGTTGAATTGATTTGATCTTTTAACTCAACCATGCTAATGTGTTGGTATGCTCTATGTTGAGTGTGATTCTATTGTTGGTTATTATTTCCATTGTCACTATGGGATAGTGAGATGAATGCTATGATATATTCGACTTAACCATTTTGAGTCTTCGATCAGTATTATTGAGATGCTTTCTAGTTGCTCATAGAGAACTAATGTGCTATTATCTTTTAATGCTTTCCAATCACTTGCATAGGACTGAGGTGAATTTTACTATGATTCTTTGATTTTTGCTTTTATAAGCCTAGGGTAGGTTATTTATATGTAATGTCAGGAAGTGGCTTGCAATGGAGGTTGGGGCCCTAAGTGGCTACCAAGGTAACCCATCGTAAGTTGTTTAATAAGTGAAAACACTACACTAAATGAGAGTAAAATGAACCTAATAAGAGTCTTTGTATGTTCTTGCCCATGTCTTGAGTGCTAGTACAAACTAGGATGGGAGTAGAGAGAACGCTTGGTTGTGACCATGCATCGTTAGTATGCCTTGCCAGTACGAGAGGATATTAGTGTCGCGTATGGATCACTAGGGGGCCAAGGTTTTGAGAGACTACTAGAGTAAATCTAGCATTGATTTGTGTGATGACAATTGCCCGCTTACATAGTAGATTCCCTAGATGTCTTTGTATGCCTCTAGGTATAGATGTCAATTTATCTTGGAACCTTTGAGTTAGATTACTTTTAGGATTTCATAGACTTAGAGATTATTTTTGATATTTGGATTGATATCATGTTTGGGACTTGAGACTATCTCCTTAGTGCGGTGGAAGTGGGCCTTTTTGGGTTACCACACAGTCGAGTGGTAGTGCTTTTTACTCTTACCATTGAGATCTATCTGTTGTTGTCATGGTTGGAGTTCTTTGTCTACATTTCCTTTCATTTTATCTTTGTGTATTATGATGGATGATTTCACTTTTTGTATTGTACCTTTCTTCATGGATCCAAAAGGGATGATGTAATCTATTTTTATAAATGTATATTCTTTTACCCTTTTATACCTTGTGACATGTATAATGGATGATTAAAGATTCCAAATTTTATTTCCAAGTAGTATTCAGAACAAATGTATATTATTTAAATGGACTTTTGATTTTTAATTATTCTTTCATGTGGATGTGGTAAATGTTAGACTTAATATTAAATAAATTTAAATGTGACTCAATGTCTTGGGATCCTTAAGGATTGTAATCTGTTATGTTTGCTTATGTATGATTGTATTTTATTGCTTCTGCTACTCTATGATTGATGTGTATGTTATTATTCTTTTTTTTAAAATGCTTGACAAACTTAGTAAAATTTTAGGTTAATTCTTTTGGATCCCTTAGTGAGGTGTTACATGCATCATTCGTGTAATCCTCAACTAGTTTCTTGGGGATTCTGAATTTGTTATTCATTTTCTACTTAAATTCATCAAAATAGTTGTCCATAATATTTTTGTAATTCTCTCTCATCTTAGCAATGTACTCATTAATCTAGTAGAGTACTGGCACATCTTTCCTCCATACAACTGAACCTTTTAATGGAAATAATTTATAAACGTAAAAGAATAGACATGTCAATAGAGAGCCAAACTTATAGGGGTTGTTCTTTGATGTTCTAATGCTTTCCATGTTCTTGTTGAATTGAATCAATAGTAGCTCGACAAGGTCAAGATAAAGATTATTCTTGACTACCTTGTATACAAGGTCAACTACTTTGCATGACACTATTCATCCTGCTTAAATTGTAGATCTTGTGTGCAATGATATGAATACCAAAATTTAATTCCATGTCAGTAACACTGCTTATCTTCATGCCTCTACCATCCCATTCTGGTAGGGTTTTCTTTTCTAGTTTAGCCCAACCTAGGGTTTTGGTTGTTTTGGCTTTGGCCAACATTGGGAGACCAGTGATTCTATGAATCATCTTCTTCATGATCAAAATTGGCTGCTCCAACCATAAATGTCCATTATGCACCCAACTGAGAATAAACCTAATCCATTTCACTTATAATTCATGGGGCATGTGAGGAATATGGGTTAATCCTTTAGCCTCAAGATGTTGATGCTCGAGTTTCAAAATGCCATTCACACAACTTTTCTAGGGCTTCATCCATTTCCAAAGTACCAATATCTTGAATCGTGCATTTAAAATGAGAACAAATATCATTAATTAATAGTACCTTTGGAGGGATTTGTAACTACGCTCCACTCAGATCTATGGTTTTAGCGATTGCAAAAGTGAGCTTGAAATATGGTCCTTTCCATTCTACACCACGAACCAACATGTCTGATCCTCATTTCATCTTGTTGCTACTGGATGCCATCTTCACTCAGTAGGTTTTGAGATAATTTGAAGCCTTTCATAAAAATTCACTCAAATCACTTGAATGCACTTGAAGATCACTCTATACAATTTGCTCTCAAAAATTCACAGTAAAAAATGACTTTGATTTCATTCCTTTTATCAAAATTTGACATAAATGCCTAGTATGAATGGTAGATCAAATTGATAGTCTATCATCCACTTCACTTGCATTGATTACTCAGTAGAGTCTTCCATTATTTGGTAACCACATAAAATTTAGTTACTCCAACCTTGCTCAGTAGAGTATGTGACCTGACCTTACTGGATAAGGAAAGTAACTCAATAGTAACTGGTAACCTTTTACTTGATGATCCCTTTGTATCTTGAATATATATATATGGATCTTTTGTCCTTTCAACTGGAACTAATTTGGATGTCTTCTTTGGTAGCCTAGTTCTAGTTTTCCTTTGAGAAATCAAATAGAAATGGTAGAGTCACCCAATTATTGAGTGACTTATTCATCATTGCTTGGACTTGCATTCTCGGTAGACTTTGGAACCCATTGTTGTCCATCTATTTTCAGATGTTATCAGCATTTGCCTTCTTTTCATCTTCTATTCTTCTAGTAGTCATATAGTTCTTGGCATGATGACCAAGTTCTGTACAAATGAAACATCTTTTAGTAGTATCTCTTTTTCTCATATGATGTTTTACACAATTCATACCAATGTGTCCCAATTCTCCACCTCCAAGTGTTATAGTCCCAACCAAATATAGCTTTCACATTTTATTCTACTGGATTCAATATCTTGGTTTTGCATTTTGATGACTTGTATCCATGTTTCTTACATTTGTGACATTTTCGTTCAAATTTTGGTTTCTCTTTGCTTTCATTAGCCTTATGACCATGTTGGTTGCATTTGTAGCACTATCCATTGAATTTTCATTTTCCATTGCTCCAACATTTTTTTGATGTATGACCTATCTTACCACAATGATTACAAGTAGGTCATTGATTCTTTTGAGCTCCTTGTTTGGAAGATTCATGTCATGCCTGACCACTACTTCAGTTTTACAGCATTTTAAGACTTTGTGATTATAAGTTCTTTTCGGATGATTATGTTTCTATTTTAGAATTACTTTATTTTAAGCCTTGATAGAGACATTTATGAATCTGACAAACTTATGATGTAGTTAGAATTAATGCCTAATGTTTCTAGTTTTAATGATATTGTTGTATATTATCTTCAGGTAGAATATGAATGGAGAACATTTCTGAAAAGCTTTTAATGTAGCTCAGATTTTATGGTTATCACTTTCATATTTTTTTGTACATTAGCATAATGTTATGATTATCATGTTTATATTTTGTGCATCAGTATTAATGATAATACGTTGTTTAATGATATTTGCAAAACTTAGGTATTTTCCTAATACTCTTTTCACATGTTATATATATATTTATACATATGTGTGTTGTATATTAAAAGGTCTATATATATATATATATATGTATACATATATATATATATGTACATATATATATATATGTATACATATATATATATATATATATATATACATATGTATACATATATATATATATATGTATACATATATATATATATATATGTATACATATATATATATATATATGTATACATATATATATATATATGTATACATATGTATATATATATATATATATATATATGTACATATATATATATATATGTACATATATATATATATGTATACATATATATATATATGTATACATATGTATATATATATATGTATACATATATATATGTATATGTATATATACATGTATATATATATATATATGTATATGTATACATATATATACATACATATATACATACATGCATATATATATGTATATATGTATATGTATGTATATATGTATGTATATATACATATATATACATATATATACATACATACATATATACATACATATATATATACATATATATATATATACATATGTATATATATATATATGTATATATATATGTATGTATATATATATGTATGTATATATATATGTATGTATATATATGTATATATATATATGTATATATATATACCTTTTAATGTGTATATATATATATATATGCATTAAGTTTATGTTTTAAATCAATTGCTATTAATATATATGGGCTTTAAAACTGCGATGTTTATTAGGTATGTGTTTTGCATATCATATTTTCAAAAAAAAAAAAAAAAAGTTTTCTAACCTAAAACCCTAAATGGGTTTCGATGCTTTGAATGAGGTATTATGTTGAAGTTTAATAGCCAAACATATATGGTGGTGGCAAGATGATTTCCATCTGTACTCATCATTGTGGAAGTGGTTCAGTTGCATTTAATGCTCATTTAAGAGGAATTATTACATTGAATTAGTCGGCCATTTCTGTATGCATATGTTTGAGTTCTTGTTGTGTTTGGGCCGAGAATTTGGCCACGTTTCTCTATATGTTTTGCATCTGTGATGCTTATTGCTAAAATTCAGCATCATGGCGAATTCGGTCAATAGGGCTTTCATGCTTATGAAGCCGTACATTGTTGGAATTCAGAGTATCTTTCATTATCAGAGTTTTCAGTTTTGGAAGTCTGGTTTTGGTTTGGGGTTTTGGCAACGAATTTGGTTGCTGGGCATCGTTTTGAGTTTTCATCTTCTAAAATTTGGAGGTAGGGGGGCATTTCCTTACCTATTCCTTTACTGTTTTGGGTGTTAATTTTGCTTGAAGAATTGTAGAGGCTACAGTATTTTTTTTTTAATATGCTTGTCAATACCCAGGTATGGGTGTAAGCAGGGTTGGGCATAAGTGTCGAGACCTGTTTATATCCATATTTGGATATGGGTTACATATATACAACTTTGTTTTGTGTATTGCTATTTTCTTTGGGGTTTAGATGGTTTCTATACTCTATTTTATTAAACCATGGTCACTTGGGTATTTCAACTTCATGTATATTATTGTCATTCTGCCATTTAAATAGCTTGCAATGTAGATTGCAGTTACATTATGAATTGAGCTATAGTTTTGGCTTGGATATTTTGTAAAAATAGTTTGTGCAATTACTTGTGTCAATTTTTTGCATAAACATAAGTGTTACCGAGTCAAATCCATATGGAATTGTGCTTTTGTTTTTATGAATCTACATGGACCATAGGTATAGTTATATTATCAAATAACTTTTATGAAGATAGGGCTCTATCATTATTATATTGCATGTTTGTGTCTGTAGGTGTGAAGCCTGAATTCAACTTTTGAAATATGGATACAGGTGCATTGTTAGTTTCACCACTGTATATGATTTAAAAATAGAGGAATTAGAAGTCATATTTGGTGTTAGAGATGTTTGAATTCAAAAACATTGATGATGGTTAAACAACTAAGTGAAACCGCGATAGACATAACGTCAAACGGTTGGTATGAAACATAGACAATGTAGCATTAGCGATTATCAGTTTTATGTGAATGAGTTTCATATGTTGTCAATGGCTATTTACTGTTGAATTATTTTGTGGTTCGTATCCTTAACAGCGGTATAATGAAATTTCATAATAAATGGAAATTATATTGTTTACTGTTGTGTGACGCTCTGTCAAACAGATATGAGGATAGTTTGGGCCAGGTGGTAATTTTGAGCAACATTATAGTTTGTTTTCTTTTATAAATATAGAAGTTATTTTCAATAAAGAGTTTTGAACTTATATATAGTTGTGTTTAAGGTGTTTGAAATGATATGATGACTGTCGTGAATAGTAATCGAGAGTAATCTTATGTGAATGTTAATATGAAACTCATTATAAACAGAGGAAACATAGAGATGGCTTAATTTGGTTATTATAATATGAGGAAGATTGAGTTATAACTACTTGTTGTTTTGAGATATTATCCACAATTGAATATGACACCATTTTTTTAAAAATAGAGGCATTGACAGTTGTTGTTATTTCTATATTAATGTGGATATTTTATGAACAGTTAGTATATGCTCTGTAGTATTGATGAAGTACATCCTTATTAATTTTGATTATTGGCAAGATGAAAATTACTATTAATTTTATGAATCACAATTTATATTGAACTCTAATATTATGTTTCATATGTTGATGTGAATATAATTGAATGGTGGCTTTTGTTATACAGTAGTATAACTGCAACAGAAACTTGAATATTAACAACTTTGTTAATGATCATTCGTTAAAGTAATGGTTGTATTTAGTTTCTATTATGTTAAATTTAGAGTATGAAGTGTTTTTATAGCATTTAAAGATCATTCAGAGATAAGATGTTTTGAAACAACATTCTTTTATTATAAAGATATATGTTTCTGTTCATAAATAAGATGTAAGTTGTTTTCAAGTATTGAAACAGAATATGATATTTTTTTAATGATATACTATTATTTAAAAAAAAAAAAAAAAAACAAGAGTATCATGTGCATTTTGATTTTTTTTCTTGGTTAGTTCGAAGTTAAGTATAGTTGGTTAGGTTAGCAAGGAATCGAATGTATAATATGAAGATTTTGTAAGTATCGTTGAGCTGAGCTATAGTTCAATTGTATTTATGTGATCTTGATAATATAGGTTTTATTTTTGTTGTTGTAATTATCTATATTTACCTTTGAACTTGGCAGAATAAGATGTGTTTCAGATGGATTAAAGGATGTAGTATCATGTTGTAAACTGATTTATATCTGTTGCATGTACATTCTTAGTATATCTGTTTGATGTGTATTTTAGGAATAGCTGTGATGAACATATAGCGGGGTGGCTGAATTCAGTTTATCCAATTCAATTAATTAATTCAATGATAACTTAAAATTGTATTGGGTGGGTTGATTACATAGAAAAGATAATTGGCATTACCTATGACTTAAACCGATAAGGTTAAGTACGGAGAACAAGGCATATCTCTATTTAGTCATTGACAAGTATAATAGAGATTATTGTTATGTGTTGACTATGGGCATATCATACATGGATGCAAAATCTTAGTGCCATAACAATGACACCTCAGTATATATATGGTTCATTTACGGGTTATTCTTAGTGCGAGTTTAATTTTGCATTGTTAAGTAAATGTTTACTTCTTGCATATTAATTTGAAACTGCACTATGTTAAGTGGTTCAGATATCTGCATTATGGTTTATATATGTTTATTCTAACATGTATGCAAGTGGATTATGCTTTTTTAACTCAGTGTGTACTGAGCCCCCTTGTTGTGTTGTATTGCATTTTTGTATGTTTTCCAGGTGCTTCGAGATTGTTTAGCAAGTAACCAAAGATGATTATTGAAATTACTTTTGAAACAGCATTTAGGGTTCCTATGTTGGACATAGGTTTTTAGAAATGATGTTGTACTACATTATTGTACTGAACTCGATATGTATTAAGCATCTTTATGAAAACATATTTGGATGATATTATATTTCTTATTGAGGTTTTCAGATTGAGAATGATTCAATCTGCGTATTTGTACTTGCTTTAAGACATTTAAAAAAAAAAAAATGTTGAGTTTATGGTATTTTTTCTTTGTTTTTTAATCTTTCGGTTATGCTTAGTTGAGCATTACAATTCACCTTCTTCTTTGTATCCAATTCTTGCTTTTCCCTTTTGTCTATAGATATTTTTTTCATTCAATTGATTCATGTTTGCTTGAGATTTCATCATTCTTTCATTGATTTTCCTTTCAGAGTTTAGGTCATTCTGCAATCTCTCATTCTTAGATCTTAGGTTCATGATGTCTTCATTTGCATTGGTGAGCTAGTTAATGAAGTCAGTCTGTTGAAGGATAGATGTTCAATCTCGTTATATTTTCCTTCTATTTGCTCTTTTATCTTTTTTTTTCTCTTCCATGAATTCACATAGCCTTACTAACTGAATTTCTTGCTCTCTTCTTAATTTTCTCACTTCTTCTTGCAAAAAACTAAATTCTTTTCCAAGAGTTCTTTGATTGCTTCATTTGCTTCATCTGATCTGCCTACTGAATGAAGGTCTTCATTTTTTTCTTTAATGTAGAGATGATCAATCATTTGAACTATAAGATCTTTTCATCTTTTCAGGGATTGAGAGAGTTTTTCTTTTTCTTTTTTGAGTTGTGCAATAGTCATTTCCAAATCTAGCTTCTCATTTTCAATAGCCTTGTCAAGTCTAAATATCTCCATGGTCTTTGATCTTTGCTCAAGATGTTAAACTTTCTCTAAGAACCACAAATCTCTAATACCAAATGTTGGAAATATTATGAAAGGCTAAGTTACTAAGAGGGGAGGGGTGAATCAATAACTTTAAAACTTTTATCTTTAACTACCCAATTAAACCTTGCATATATTCTAATCTAATTGCATGCATAAGAAACCAAAAACATGAAAGCATACATAACACTTTGACACATAGATTGGGTGACCCAGAAACCTTCCAAATAGAAAGTAAAACTAGGGTGGGGATGATACCCACAAGCTTTAGTACTACAACATAAAGTTGGCTTGTTAAGGCTTACATTGATCACTTCTAATGATATACCCTATTAAGAGGAATAAGGACTACTAGGTCCATGGTAAAGAGATTTGCATAAGACTATTAGGTCTATCTTGTTAAAGGATTTGACTGATCTTCCTGTTAGGATGAAGTAGTAGCCGATCTCTGATCTACAATTTGGTTTGCTGAGTGAGATTCTTTTATGTGTATAAATCACCTTGCTGTGATAGATGTATCTTTGTTGCTCCTTATACTATTGTAGCCTTTGTAATTCACTCTTTTTGCTCTTCTTTGATTAGATTCAATTACATTGCATTACTTCCATATATTTGGATATGATACAATTCATTACATATATATCAATCCAATTATACAATTACAAAGTTGGCCACAATAAAATTTTACACAAATATTACAAAGTCAGCTCAAATGTAGACAATCAAGTTCTGAAGACTAACTCGATGAGGTTCTGATACTCAACATCCACTATCAATGCTTAGCATCCACTGTCAATTCTTGACATTGTCATGCACTCAGTAAACATAGAAGCTCAATCCATACTAATCACTTCCAAGTAGTCTTGAACTTGGTCTGCACTGGTGACTTGGTGAATACTATGAAACTTGGCATATAAACTGAATCACTTGAATCACACTATGTAACCTAATTAACACTAGACTCACATCACATCAACTATGAACTTGGTAAGCATTGCATAGCTTGGTTTACATTGGTAAACTTGGCACACACTGAGATGCACAGTTTACACTACTGATCTTCACAATAGAAATAACTACTCGGTACACATTGAAATTTTTCCAAGGGACTCGATAGCAACTGTAGAACTCGATAACAACTAAAATGCTTGGTTAACATTTTTAACTATATAATAAGCTTGATAGATACTTACAATATAAATAAGTGTATACCACTAATAACAAACTTGACTAATATGTCAACATGCATTTCATTGAAATGATGGTACAAATAGTTACAGTTGAGGATGTAAGTTAAACTAATAGTATATGCATATATGTATATACATATATGTATAATATTCAAATTCATTTCATCTAGTGCTAGGAAAATTCTTGTATATAAACCAAAGATTGTAGATTGTATAACTAGGTTATAACTATGCATGCAGACATACAATATGTATATGATGTGTGCGTCTCTGTGTGTAAGGAAAAAAATCTCCATTTTAGAATATTGAAGAGAACAAAGATAATTTTCATTACAAGACACCTCTGACTTGACAATGAAAAAGGAGAAATTATATAAATATTGTTAGATCTGAACAATACACATCTTCTTAACCCATGAACACTTGCATGCAAAAGCTTGTTATGAGAGAAGAATAGAGATTAGACTAATTTCTCTCAAAGATTAAAATGAATTAAGAGAATTAATATATTTACAACTACTATCCTTATAAAGGGAGAAAGATAAAACCTAAAAGGTAAAATAAATTAAAGTGGAATATCATAGGTTACATGATAGTAATTAATAAAAGAATAAATTATTATATGCCTAAGGTTAAACTAAAGTAATCTAGAAATAATAAGTGACTTAATAATTAAATCAAACTAATTTAATTAATAAGACAATATCTTATTACTCTAACACCACCACCACCCACCCCTCCCCCCAACAATATTAGTTTAAGATATTTGAAAAACTTAGGAAACTAATTAACCCACGTAGTATTCCTCAATCCTAGCACCTTTAACCAGTCAATCACTCAAATCTACATCAATAAGTTAGTACAAAAACCATAATCATAAACCAAATTTGCATCATTCATAATATCTCAATTAGCATTTGACTATTCAAAATGTGTGCATTAAGTAAACTTAAGTTGAATTTAGAAAGTACTTGATTCTTGAACATGTTATTATCATAACATGAATAATAAAAAATGGAAACATCATTTTATGATATAAAAATAAATTATCTCATTATTATGTAGCTGGAAAAAAATAGAACATACCATCAATAATCATAGAAAATGAATACACACATAATTGACTAGAAGCACATAAGAATCAAAATCCAAAAGAATTTTCACACCTGAAAGATAGGAGTAAAAAGGCCAAGACATGAGAGAGGTGCATTTGAAAATAAAAGAAAAACCCTTATACAAGCTTTAGATCTTATCTTAAAATTTATAATTATTTATAGTTTTTTTGCTTAGCTAAGATTATCATGTTTGAGAGCTAGATTGACTAAATATGATTTAGTTATCACATTTGAGATATAGTTTAATTAAATATGATCTATTTCTTGAGTAACTAACATGTTATTCCATCTGTAGCAATTTTTGAAGTCCCTTGTATTGTATGCCACATCCAAGAAAACGTCTAAATAATAAACAAAAATGTATATTTTACCAAGGGGACACTTAGTTCTTTCTAAACTTAGTTCAGTGCTTAGCCATTACCTCGCATCCAATATGTGGTTCCACTTTTGTACCTCTTGTATAGTACATAATGGTCAAAAAATAATTTTAATTTGTGATGAGTTGTGTATTTTTATGAACTAGTGCTTTAGGATTAGTAGGTATGAATTAATTTTTGTCTTTTGACTATAATCATTATATTTATTGTGTCAATTTACATCACTATTTCTATTGTGCCAATTTTCATCACTTTTTTTTTAATAAATCATTAAGAATAAGGCTATAATTTTTTTCTCTTGGTGTAAGGGTTATAATTATATAAATTTTTATTATGATTTTCTAGAAGAATATATTTTATTTATCTAATCAAATAATACTTATTATATGTCATTTGTCATATTTTTCAAAATTAAAAATTTCTTCACATTTTGTTTGTGCATATTTCGTTGAAATGATGGCATGAATAGTTAGAGTTGAGGATGAGAGATAAACTAATACTATATGTATATATGTATATACATATATGTATAATATTCAAATTCATTTCATCTAGTGCTAGGAAAATGTTTGTCTATAAACCAAAGACTATAGATTGTATAACTAGGTAATAACTATGCATGCAGACATACAATATGTGTAGGATGTCTCTGTGTGTGTGTGTGTGTGTGTGTATGCACATGCATGCATGCATGTGTGTGTGTGTGTGTGTGTGTGTGTGTGTGTGTGTGTGTGTGTGTGTGTGTGTGTGTGTGTGTGTGTGTGTGTGTGTGTGCGCGTGCGTGCGTGCACGCGTGTGCATGTGCGTGTGTGTGCATGTGCGTGTGCATGTGTGTGCATGAGGCAAAAAAAATCCATTTTAGCATATTGAAGAGAACAGAGATAATTTTTATTACAAGACACCCCTGACTTGACAATGAAAAAGGAGGAATTATATAAATATTGTTAGATTTGAGCAATACAAATCTTCTTAACCCATGAACACTTGCATGCAAAAGCTTGTCACGAGAGAAGAATGGAGATTGGACTAATTGCTCTCAAAGAGTAAAATAAATTAACAGAATTAATATGTTTAGAATTACTATCCTTTAAAGGGAAGAAAGATAAAACCTAAAAGGTAAAATAAATTAAAGGGAAATATCATAGGTTGCATGATGGTAATTAATAAAAGAATAAATTATTATATGCCTAAAGTTAAACTAAGGTAATCTAGAAATAATAAGTGACTTAATAATTAAATCAAACTAATTTAATTAATAAGACAATATCTTATTACTCTAACACCAGCACCCCCCACCCCCTTAATATAAACTTAGGGAGTAGCTAAAAACCTAGAAACTGCTACTAAAATATTTTACGAATTTGGGTCTTGGCAATAATGCCTGATGAGATAACTAATAACAACCAAATCTTTGTAATAAAGAGGAGAAATAGATAAAACCACATGGAAAAAAACCCTACTTAAAAAAGAGATGGAAAGAATGTCCCAGGAGATAGGAACACAAGGATGATCATGAAGAATGACACTAAAGTATGGAGTTGCAAACATTGTTAAACTATTGATCTAAAGAACCTTCACTAAATAGAATATGACCAGGTAGAGAAGTCTAAGTTTGAAGAGGTGAAAAATTGAAGATGGAAGATATCTTTCTGGCCTCTAGAAATAGGAATTAAATAATTTTTATATGGTAAATGATACATCCCACTGAAATGCATAGGCATCCAACCACTACAGTCACCTAGTACATGTAGAAACAAATAGTGAATATATAGATCACTCGATTCAACCAAGAAAATAATAGAACCAATGTAACCCCCATATAATGTTAACAAATAAGATAGGTATACTAAAATTGAATGCATAACCTACTACAAAATTAAGAACCAAGAACATTTAGAGTACAAAAGAAGTACAAATACCTAGAAAGGCATGTGTTATTGATGCAACATGAGGATAACATGGATGAAATACTCACTTGAAAAAGGAAGATGGTGCAAATGGAAAATGTGAAACCTCAAAGGCACTTTATAATGTAGTGTGTATACAACAAGACACAAAGATGTCCAAGATACCAAAATGCGATAGAGTGGCACTTTATCTCAGCGCATTTACAAAAATGCTACAAAAAGAGACATGAGGCTAGTACAACATAAAGTAAAACCCAAGATGAATCATCTAAAGAAACAAAAATGATCATTAAACCTAAAACCACCAAGATATCCACCAAAATGAAAAAAAAACAAAAATTTGAATAGGATGTAGTTGGAGCAAAATTTGGAAGAACAACCAACATCACTGGAAAGATCATAGAAAGAAGTTACTAATGATATAAAGAATTCCCAAAATGGAGATCAAATGCTTAAGATATGTCTCCCAAAGTGCAAAATAGAACTCCTAACTTTGAAAAAAAAAATTCATCAAAAAAGCATCAAAACTAATAATACTTATACCATGATGATAGGATCAGAATCATCTTTCTAGTGGTATCATATTTATGAAAAATAGAGACTATATGCTTGGATTAGAGAAAAAAATTGAAGGTAGGTCCAAATAGAGCAACAAGGGCTGGCATGCATGTGTTGGAATATGTGTGTGTGTGTGTGTGTGTGTGTGTGGAAAAAGATACTAGGTTGGTGGGGGGGGGGGGGGGGGGGGGGCGGGGGGGAGGGTGTGCGAGGGGTGAATTAAGATCTTAAACTTTTGACTTCAAAATAAATTCTATTAAATCATCCCTAATTTAGAAACTATAATGTTGAAACATTAAATACATCACATCCATAATAGTTCAACACATAACACACTGATTTGGTTACCCAAAAACACTTCAAGATGAAGGAAATATTGGGGTGGGGGTGAAACCCACAAATCTTCATTATTGCAACAATAAATTTAACTTGTTAAGGTTACAATATTTGATCATAAAATATGGTCTACCCTGTGAAAGGTTTGTCATGTTAAAGATTTAAAGATTGTTTTTGATAAGATAAAAAGGTTTTATAGGGATCCTAAAACCCATCAGTAGCTACATAAACAAGGCTAATAATAAGAAAAAGAAGCCCAGCCAGAATAAAACAAGTCTAGCGACTGATAATAAGCGCGAGGCCCAGCCAACAACAAAGGCCAAAACAAACTATCTTTTACAGAACAAAGCAAAAGCCAAAGAGAAACATCCTGAAACATTAAAAGATAGAACAAGAGGGCTACTCTTCATTCTTCTTCTCTAGATCCTACATGGTCTAGGCAGCCTCATAAATATTCTAGTGCTCCTCAGCCTTCTGCTCCTAAACTTTCTTTGTATCTTGTTCCAAACTAGTATAGGTGATATCAGTGGCAATTTCATCCTCAAACCTAGCTCTTCCTCTATCCTTTCCATCCTCACCTACTAGTAGGCCTCTATCTTTGTAAACATCATTTAAAGAGAGAATATTGTCATTGATTGAATTGAGGAGAGAGATCATCTGACTAGCCAAATTATGATTATAGTTTTCAAGATTCTTAGTTCTCCTCTCAACCAGACTGGTTTTATCATTCTGATCCTCTTGGTTCTCAATATCAGTCTTCTTGTTGTTGCCCTCCAACTGACAAACCTTCTCTCTAACCTCTTCCAGCTCATGGTAAAGCCACTTGATTAATCTAAAATTATTAGTCATGTTGTTACAAGCGTTGTTCAGAAGATTCATACCTATCTCCCTTGCATTATCAAAGATGGCCACAATAGTAGGGTCTATGAGCTCTTCAAGTCGAGGATCTTCCTAATTTTTCACTAGAATTTGAGGATTCATAGCTTTTCTATAAATTCCCAGTGACATAGTCCTTACATTGAAATTCCTCCAAGCTTTTCTCCTATTTTTGACAAGCACTTCCCCCTCTTTAGCACATGTATTATCTTTTTCCTTCTCCTCAAGGTGAGAGTGAGTATGGGGATGAACAGGGGAAAGGGGGAGAATCATAACTTTTGGCCTATAATTCAAAACCCTCTCATCATTTTCATCATCCCTCTTCCATTTTTTTACCACATGGTCCTCTTTAATCTCTTCTTCCATCTCCTTGTCTTCGTCATCAAAAGCCATGTCCTCCTCATCCTCACTATAATCCATATCATCTTTACCAGAGGTTTGGCCATGGTCCCTAGGGCTCCTTCTTCTTGGGGTTAATTTAGAGGATAGCTTCTTAACATGGCCCTTAATTTTCTTTCCAAAAGAAATGTTCCCCTGCTCCTCTGAGCTTATGCTCTGGATATCATCAGAGTCAGAGGAGTAGTTGGATCTACCATTGTCCTCTTCCATGTCCAACAAGGGATTGGTGCTAATTGTCTGATCTTTGAAGTACTCATGGATAATCAACAATAATCCCTCATGCAAAGTAGGGTTGGCAATGGCTTTCTTCTTAAAGCTAGTGATAGCCTTGCTCATGGAGTTAAGTAAATAGTAAGGTAAAGAAATCTTCTTATCATGGCATAAATGATTAAGTAGAACGAAATGGTGTGTTCGTACTCAATCAAACCTAGGGTCCAAAGTTATATATTCAATGATAGAACGCAACACATACCTCGAGAGCTTTTTGATGGATTGCATCACATAAAAATTCTTGCTTTTAATCAGCTCATTTATTTCTTTAGTGCTCTTCACAAAATCCTTCACTACATTGGTAGAGAGTTTTTTATCCCTATAAAACTTGAAGCCCTCCATAGGAATCTCGATGACCATTACGAAAACCTCCTCAGTGATCAAAAAAGAGACACCATTCACTTTCACCTTTCCATATTTCCATGAATTTACCATATTGTTGGTGACCTCAGGATCAAAGCCATGAAGTTTGGCAATGTAACTTGCAACCCCTCCCTTTTTCAACTTCTTCCAAACTTTACCCCTATTTCTCCATTTCTCCAAATCCCCCACTGGCTCCTTTTTGCAGCATTCTTCCACCATCTCTTCAATTTTAGCTCCTACAATTCTCATAAACTTCAAGCTTTGCAACTCCTGCGCAAACAAAATTTTGGCACTGTTTGTCTGGTGCGTGCCAAGATAATTCACCTTACTAAAACACAAGTAGTAAATGATGATTTTGACCCACAAAACATGTCAAAAGGACAAAGATAACCTCAACTATTTTTGAAAACCAAGAAGACCTTTATGACTCGTACACATATCCCATATTCCTTTAATATTCATTATTACCATTAGATCTCCACCGTACACCCCTGGATTTTTTCCAGGTTGATAAGGGTCTTGGCTTCCACCGAAATATCTTTTCCTAATTTCCATGTAATCAACTTGTCAAATCCCACATCTTTATTGGTAAACCAATCTACAACTGGATTTGCTTCTCTAAATGCATGTTTGATGTGGATAGTCTCAAAATTTGCAAGGCTGTCATGTGTCTCTTCAATTAGATTGGCAATCGACCAAGAAGGATGAGTTTTTTCATTTATGAAATTAATTATGTTATTGGAATCCCCGTCTAACCAAAGTTTAGTTATTCTAACTTCAAAAGCCAGTTTAACCACCTGGCATGCTACTCTAGCTTCTGCAAAATGATTGGTTTGGGTTCTCAATGGGAGAGAAAAAGCTGCAACTCCCTCACCAAAATTATTTCTTATTATTCCACCACTCCTCGAGGGACCTAGATTTCCTTTTGATGCACCGTCAAAGTTGGCTTTATGCCATCCCTCCAGGGGAAGAATCCATCTGGCTTCCTATCTTTTTAGTTTCCTATCTTTTTCCTTATCCATCTTACTACCACCAACTTCAAAATCTCCCCTCTTCTTGACTTGAAAGTTTTCCTTAATGTTTTTATTAATCTTCCTCCCAAGAACAAGAGTTGGCTCCTCTCTTTCCCTAAAAATTATGTTGTTCGTTTCCTTCTAGATACTCTAGCAAAAGTGGGGCAAAATCTAGGTGCTTCATTTCTGCAAAACAGAAGATTTAAATAGAATTTTCCATTGACTAAAAAAATCTAGAAGATTGTCCAGCTTGCAAAATCTTGGGTTAGGAACTCCTAGACCTCCCTAGAGTAATCACAATGAATGAAAAGATGGTTTCCTGACTCCAGCTAGTTTTTACAAAGAGGACATCTATTAGGCATAACATGTCCTCTCTTTATAAGATTATCTTGAGTAAGGATTTTATTCTAAAGGGCCAGCCAATAAAATATGTTGATCTTGGGGATGAGACCAAGAAGCCAGGCATTCACCCAAGGGGGTTTCTCCCTCAAATACCAAATAGAGTTATATTCTAAAGCAATAGAATAAATATTGTTGGGATTATCCTCCCAGATCATTTCATCTCTCTTATTACTAAGGATCATAGAGTTTAAAATTATCATAATCAATTTGAGATCCTTAGATATGAGGGAGAGATCTCTCCATCCCTAGCCAATCCTGTAATTGCTAACTTTAAACCCAAATTGTCACATACATTCATTCACCCAAACTTCATAGGCAGGATTGTTAATAAGGGGACCTTGGAAAAGCCAACTATTAGACCAAAACTGAATATCCTCTCCATTACCCAGCTTCTAAGAAACCTTGGCCCTTGCTAGGTCCTTGGCCTTCAGGATACCATTCTAGATAATCGACCCTTTAAGAATGTCCTCATTGTTTAAAATAAAATGAAGAGAAGGCCTTCTGATATATTTATTAACCAGGATATCCCTCCATTCACTAGTGCTGTTGAAAATACACCATATTTACTTGGCCAGAAGAGCCTTATTAAGATGGGTTAACTTTATAATGCCAAGACTTCCATACCTCTTTAGAAGACACACATTCTCCCAAGCAACCAGAGGATACCTTTTTCTCCCTTCCACACCTGTCCATAAAAATTCTCTCTAAATTTTTTCCATCTTCTCAGCAAATCTCACAGGAATACCATGCAAGATCAAAGCATACTTAGGCAAGTTTTGTAGAGTAGACTTGACCAACTAACATTTTCTTTCCTGGCTGAGCAAAACACCTTTCCAACCAACCAACTTTCTACTAAATCTATCCAAAATCCCATTCTAGAAAGAGTCTAGGGGAGAAGATCCCAAGGGGAGCCCATGATAGGTAGAGGGAAGCTTTCCCACTATGCCAAGGATCCTAGCAATTTTTCTCTATCTAACTTCTAGGTTATTAACAAAGAAAATTGGGCTCTTTTCCCAATTGATCAGCTAACCAAACCCTCTAGTGTAAATATCCATTATCTCCTTCATAGCCTTAGCCTCCTTAATAAAGGCCTCCCCCCCCCCCATTATTATGCCATCCACAAATTTCTAATGGGAGAAAGGTTCACATTTTGATGAAGGCTTGATCCCCTTGAGTCTTCCATCTTTCTTTGTTTTCTCAATAAGCCTACCGATACACTCAGCGAGAATAATGAAAAGAATAGGTGAGAGGGGATCTCCCTATCTAAGACCTCTAGAAGGTTTAAAGAAGTCAGAGGGAGCTCCGTTGACCAAAATAGCAAGAGAAGAGGTAGAAACAAGCTGAGAGATAATCTTACAGACTTTTTGATCAAATCCAAAGGCCTGAAGGATTGACTCAAGAAAAGACCAATCAACCCGATCCTTCATCAGGTTTCTTGGCTAAAATATCGTACACACTCATTGCACACATTAGTAGTCCCATGAAATCACATGCACATATGTATATACGTATCAGGAATCAAATAGATTGAAACATGCATCTTTTAATCAATTAGGGTTTCTTTCATCCTACTTATATCCTTAATCATAAAAATTTCAAAATCAATGTGTTAATCCTACATTCTACTTAATTCATCAACATACATATACATAAAACATTAAATGATGAACATCAAATATCTGGAAGTAACATCACACAGCATGAAATAATATAATATGTTCAAACCATCAGATAATGTCTCGACATCTTGAGTCATGAGTATCAAAATAATAGTAATGTAATAACTAAGGCTATGAAGGGTTGGGGAGAGGCCTCACATCCTCCCCCACTAGGCATGAACTTCCTCCTGAAGTTCATCAAAAGATAAGGGTACTGAGATCACATCCGTGGCACATCCTCCCATGAAGCCGTGACCTCATCATAACAATCCCACTAGACCCTAACCTGGTCTAGCTCTCGACCTTGAGGAGCTAGGGTCTGTTAGGCAATAATAAAAATAGGATCCAGCACTAACTATTCGACCAACTCCACCTATAGCCTCAATAACTGTAGCCTAATGCTTAGTCTAATGGTTGTGAACCGCTACAAAAACTCTATGGGACCTACCCATGTCTCCAACTATCGGCTCTGAGAAAGCCCCTCTCTAACCACTAGATGATTGTCCCTATGGACACTCTCTAGCTATGTGACCCATGCCACCACAAGCGTAGCATGGTCCTCAGGTATAAGATCGTGCATCCTGTGATCCAGACTATTGTGGGCCTCCTAACCTGCTAGACCCACTATATCCACCCCTAGAAGACTATTGAGTCTGCACTAACTGTAGCGATGGGGTATGTACTTTTTGATCCTGCTGTAACTTCCACTGCTTAGGCTTGGAGCCCTGATAACCCTGTGAGGTTTCTTGTTACTTCTGCTGAGACTGTTGGCCCTTAGAGGACCCTGGTGTATAGTTCTGATTCCCTTTCCAAGGGGGTTTCTGTCGGGTAGAGTTTTGGTTCTGATATCGATCCTGTGATTCTTGTCTACCCCAAGTATCCTCTACCACTAGTGTTATCTCCACTACCTTTCTGAAGGTGGTAGGGAAGGCCATCCGAACTAGACCCTGAAGGGAGAAATTCAATCCCATGATAAAGCGATGCACTCGCAATTTCTCATCCTTCATGTATTCCACATAAGGAAGGAGCTTGAGAAACCTACTCTCATACTGAGCCACTGTAAGACCTCTCTAATAAAGAGAATGAAACTACTCTATCTATTTTTGTCAAAAATGCTCTGACCAGTACCTCTCTCAAAATCTCTCTAGGAATGATTCTCATGTGAGGGTATCCATCCTCACTCCTCCTATGGTCTCCTCCTGATGCCACCAATTGGAGGCATCTCCTCTCAACTGATGGACTACTAGACATGCCTTTAGATTACTCCCATAAGGATGTAATCCAAAGCACTGCTATAGGCTCTGTAACCATGCCTTTGCTACTGTTGCCTCAGTGGAACCGGTAAACAATGGTGGCCCGAGTCAAATCAATTCCCTGATATCATCTCCTATATGTCTAGGAGGTCTGTCAAGTGGGGGTCCTCTCTGGTGTATTGGCTCACCTTCATGCTCATCTTGCCCCTCTAACTGTCTCGGTGGGGGACTCCTAGTCCTCTCTCTGACTCCAAGTCCACCTCCTCTGGGTCCCTCTACTTCAACTACTGGAATATGTTGAACTGGCTGAACTAAAGGTACTACTCTCTATTGAACTACACTAATCAAAGTCTGAAGTGCATCCAAAATGTCCTAGTTCAGGTTAGGTGGTGGTGGAGGTGGTCCATCCTCCTGTCCCACTCTACCACCTCTCGCCCTACGACCTCTACCTCGTGTAATGGTTTAAGGTTCCTAGTGTTGAAACACAGGCTCTGATACCAAAATGTCGTGCCCAAACTATGAGGGCAAGAACACAAAAAAAAAAAAATAAATTAAATTAAATTAATAATTAAAAATACTCTAAGTTCGATATGGTTGTGATCACAGTTCAAGTAAAGGTTCTTTACATTTCGTCTTAAGTTTATAAACTCTTATGGAGGAATACATCGCTAAGATTTTGAAAATTTCGTTATTAGTTTGATATCGATCATTAATCACGTTATTCCATTAACTTCCCAACAAGATATGAAGATTATTTAAATAACAATCTAAATGTGTTTCATTTTAAATTATTTGGAAAATATCAAATCAAGAACTCATTAAAAGAAAAACTACATCTATCCTTACACATATAAATATACTATATTTAATTATGATCAATTTTAACCTTTAAATTTAAACTAAATAATATTCAAAAAAAAAAAACTAAATTAACATTAATATTAAAACTAACTAAATTTACATTTACAAAAATAAAACAAAATATATTAAAATAGCAACTAACTAAATTTATCAACAAATAACAAACAAGTACTAAAACTTTCTTACACTAACATCTCTTTAAAACTTAATTAACAAAATAAAGTTATCTCCTAAACATGCTAATAAACTAATACTACTAAATATATATTAAATTTTAAAACAATTAACTTTAAACAATTAAGAAAATTAATAACTAACTTAAAACTTTAATTAAAAACTATGACTCAACTACACTAAACTAGCCTCAATAACTACTAACATCTAACCTACTAATAACAACTTATAAACTAATATTATTAACAAATAAAAAAACAAAATAAATTACATAAACCTAAACTAACATATTAACTAAACCTAACATCATACTAACCTACTTACTAAAACACACCCAAAAACTAACTTTCCTATACTAACATATACTTTCTCCCCTACACTCTCTCCCCTACAGTCAAATCGACCCCCCTTATCTACACTCCCCTAACCCCCCCTACTCCATGCAAGAACAAAGTTGTGCTTCCCAAGTGCAACACTTGGGACAGTGCGCTGCTCAAGTGGAGGGGGCAGGGTACGTCCTGACCAAAGCCTACCATAAGAGGTTTCGACCAGACTTCAATGTAGGGGAGAACTAAAAAATAATTTTAAAACAACTTCAAAACCCATGCCAAGGTCTACAAATTTAAGAGGGAATAGGGGTGATGGGACGTGGGGACAGGGTGAGTCACCCCCCCCCCCCATTGATCATTTGCTGACTTTGTTTATATTTATAAACATAAGTCTTTTCAACCTCAATAAAAGAGCTGCGTCCAACAAGGGGATGAGGGAAAGCATTGAAGACATAAAGTAATATAGGTAAGAAAAGATATTAAGATATTTGGTTTATATTTTCTTTTTCTTTTTTTTATGGTTATATTATTATTGTTTTTAATTTTAAATGTAAATTTTCAATAAAGAAAAAGGGATAATGAGGGAATCTTTTAGATTCTCTGTTACCAAAATGGTAACAATTCTTTTTCTCATACAAAAGACAAAGAGTTTTTACTCTCATGAAACATTTTTTTTTCAAAAAATTTCTAAGTAAGATTTACAAGGTAATGTATTTTTTTTTCAAGGTGTATTTTTTTGATGGATTTAATACATAGATTTAATCATTGTGACACAATAATACAAGATTGATTAATATCTTAAACAACTTGAATTGAACTATCAACCATAACCATTTTTCTTTCCTTAACATAGTTTTCATATTTAACATATAAGGAAAACTTAAAAATTTTGCTTAATTAAACCATCATCATATCATCTTATTTCTGATGTGCATCCATCTAATTGAAATTTTTACAATTAAATCTCATGATAAACAAATATACTCAATCACCATTTTTATTAGCAAACCTGATTCAAAGGCTTAGCCGGGAAAGAACCAGGAAGAAAACCCAGTGTCGTTACCATTACAACAAGGTCTTGAGATACAAATTACATAGGATTTCAATCCCAAATTACAACAATTTAATTGAATTTTCTTCATGACCCTCATCAAGGGTTCCATAACAATTTCTGCAACACATTTCTAAGAACCGTAGAGAGCACAAAATCTGATCAGGTGACAACAAGCATGACCTAGAGACAATTCAAGAATGCATATTCATACAAGGTTTTCACAATAGGATTCACAATGAATCAAAACTAGGGAAAGGTGGATTCTTCCAATAGGAGAAGTCAGGCACAACACCAAAATAGATGCCCAATCGGGTCTATAAACCAAGAATTTTCATTCTTCCATTTTAACATACCAAACTCATACGAGGTTTGTGCTGACAAGTAGGAGCCCATAACACCCTACCCTCTCTCCCTCTTCTCATCCTAAGAAGAAACTCTACATTGGTTGGAGTCCAACTAAAAAGACCTTTCCCAAAATTGGTCACTTTTGCCCTATCCAAGGGTGAGTAATACCAAAACACCCATACAAGAAAACCTCAAAATTCAACATAAATATGAAAGGAAAACATTAAAAAAAAAACATGGTTTTCAAATCTTCCCAACATACCCAACATACATACAAGCATCCAAATAATAGAATCATAGCAAAGCATGAAACAACCATGAAAATCTGAACAAGGGAGATGAATAACTCCTACCTTCACAAAGAGGTAATGGCAAATAAACAAGTTTGAGTAGAACTTTTCCCTTCCTTGCTTCAATCTTCCAAGACTCCTCTCTAAATGTAGAGATTGGGTAACAACCTAAACTATTCCAAGAAGGGCCTCTAAATAAGCCTCAAACTCACCCATCAAAAGGAGCAATAACTTCTCTCACCCACCTACAAATCTAGAAGCTCCTAACTCAACCCACACTATGGTTAATCACTAAGTGGAGTTGAGGTGATGCAACTCATGGTAGCCATATTCAATTTTCGCACAAAGGTAAAATGAGATTTTTTGAGTGATCTCAAAAGTCAACAAAAGGGGCTTAGGGGTTGGAAAAGACCCCCAACCCATACCCATACCACTTGGGTATAAATATTTCATGATTTAAAGCCTTAGGAATAGGTTTAGAGCCAAACAAAAGCTAGGAAAATAATTAGGACCATCTAACAACTCCAAAATAGAAGATTAAGCACTAATTTGGATTAGGGGTGACTAAACTCGATTAAGAAAAAATTAGCAAAAAGACACTAACTAAATCGGACTTAAGCCCAAAGGTTACACAGCTAACCCTGGCTAGCACTCTGAAGAGCATAAACAATTCACAAGTGTCCAGTGACACTAAAAGAATATAGTTATAAACATTAACATTTACTGATCACGAAAAGATACATTCATACATCTCACAATACAATTAAGTTACGAACAACAAAGTTTCCACAGATGGCACATAGGGATCAGTTCTGTTCCTCCATCAGGTTTCTTGGCTAAAATATCTTGCACACTCATTACACACATTAGTAGTCGCATGAAATCACATGCACATATGTATATACGTATCAGGAATCACATAAATTGTAACATACATCTTAAAATCAATCAGGGTTTCTTTCATCCTACTTATATCCTTAATCATAAAAATTCCAAAATCAATGTGTTAATCTTGCATTCTACTTAATTCATCAACATACATATACATAAAACATTAAATGACGAACATCAAATATCTGGAAGTAACATCACACAGCATGAAATAATATAATATGTTCAAACCATCAGATAATGTCTCGACATCTCGAGTCGTGGGTATCAAAATAATAGTAATCTAACAACTAAGGCTATGAAGGGTCAGGGAAAAGCCTCACAAAAGGTAAGAAATCTTATTTTATGGCTAAAGATTCAAATAGTAGTGAAGATGATGAAATGGTTTATATTGTTGTAAAAGATGAATCTAATGATGAAGGAGATAAAATGGCACTTATCTCTCATGTTAGCAAAAATGATACGTGGATTATTGATAGTGTTTTCTCATATCATATACAAAACAAAGTTTGAACATATGGAACATTATGATGGTGGAAGTGTGAGGTTTAGAAACAATGAATCATGTTGCATAAAGGGAAAAGGTTGTATCTCACTAACCAATGAACTTAGATGTGACAGTGCTTATTGGATTGAAGGACTAAATCATAATCTACTAAGTGTGACATAGTTGAATAACATTGGATTCAAGGTAAAATTCATAAATGGGAAGGACAATTTGTTGGATGGAAAAGGAAATTTGGTTGGGTATGATAAACAAACAAAAGGTAACCTATTCTACCTAGATCTCAGTGAAAGTTTATATTTTATTGCTCAAGTAGAAAAAAGTTGGTTATGGCATAAAAGTCAATGTCATGTGAACTTTGATAATCTGATCAAGATAAGAAAGAACAAAAGAGTGAGGTACTCCTAGTCCTAAGAGACCTTATATGGGCCTATGCAAAAATTGTCAAATTGGTAAGATGGGCAAGACAATTTTCAAAAGAAAGAACTATCATTCTAAAGAAGCCTTAGAGCTAGTTCATAAAAACTTATGTAGACCTATTGGAATTGGAATCTACTATGGAGATAAGTATATTATTCTTTTTGTTGATGATTATTCTAGAATGATGACTATTATGTATCTAAAAGATAAGTCTAAAGCATTTCAAAAGTTTAAGTGGTATCTGGCAAGAGTAAAGAAAGAAACTAGAAAGAAGTAAAAATGTTTCAGGTCAAATAGAGGTGGTAAATTCATTTCCAATGAGTTCAATTAATTTTGTATTGAAAAAAGGAAATAAGAGACAAATATCAGCCCCTAGTACACCACAACATAATGGTATAGCTAAAAGAAGGAACAGATCCATGATGGATTGTGCAAACACTTTGATGATAGAAAAGACTGTTGTAATCAAATTCTAGAAGGAAGCAATCAATACAATAGTGTATACCTTGAATAGAGTATACTTGAAGAAAGACTCAAATCAAACCCCTTATGAACTATGGCATGGCTACAAACCTTTAATGTAAGTTACTTAAAAGTATTTGGTAGAAAATGTTAAATTTTGAAAGAGTCTAGGAAAGGTAAGTTTGATGTCAAAGGTGATGAAGGCATATTCCTAAGATACTCCTGCAGAAGTAAAGAATATAAATGTTTGAACTTTGTGTGCTAAAAAATGTGACCTGTTAGGAGCATGGGTTAACAATCAAACATTAGCTAAAAACTTTGAAAATGCATCAAAGATTCATCAAAATGAAAGGAACAAACACTAACTAATGCTTGCTTGGGTTTGGCAACTCTAACTAGCTAACAAACCCAATCTTCTAGCCACCTCTACAGCTCAACAAAGGCACCCATAAGAGGCATTGTTGGTGTGTTAAGATGGGGGTATGTTTGGTGTGCTCTCCCAAACACAACAATAAACGAATCTCTTGAGTGTGTGAGTGCAAGTGTGAATGCAAATGTGAATGAAAATGCACTAAGATCCTAAACTATGTGGAATGAAGAATACTTCAAAAAATGGCTATGGAGAAAGCCATTCTTGAAAGCATTCAAGAATGAAGATGTTATGCAATAAAGGAAACTAACTAAGAAAATAAGCTATGGAATGGAAATGAAAATGCATGAAGAAAACTAAATAAACAATGTAAGATGAAAACTAAATCAGCTACCAAATGATTAGCATGATCCTTGAAATCTCTATGAAAATCAAACTACAATGCAAACTCTTAGCATGAGAACTCAAAACTCAAAATGGCATGATAACAATGCAAAAATGGGAGATGTCAAATGCTTGAGATGAGCCCTCTATTTATAGGCTCAAGAGAGGGCTTGGTGAGGTGGAATCCATGTAGATGCCACATAAGGTGACATGCAAGCCATGCAAATGGTCAAGAATTCAAAGTTTGCTCACACGTGTGAGCAAACTTGAGAAGAAGAGTGGGAGACAAGAGTGTGTAGGCATGCCATCTCACACATGTGTGAGCACACTCTTAGGCTAATGAGGGGGATTAGGGAGAAGATTGGAAATGATTAAGTGGCATTAGAGAAGAAGTAGGCTTAAGATGATGAAAATGATGGTTATGGGCTAGGCTCTAGGTTAGGCTTAAGATTAAATTAAGTGAGATTTAATTTAATCATGGGTTTAGAGGAATTAATGGGATGTGAGGGTTTAAATATATAAAATTTATTTTAAAAAAGGAATATGGAGGGTCATGTGTTAAATTAATTTAACACATTAAGGCTAGGAGTATTTAAATTAGATTTAAATACTTAAGAGAATGAACTCATTTAATTAAAATAATTTAATTAAATAAGTAGTAGAATGTGACCAATATAATTAATTAATTAATAATTAATTACAATGTCATGGGCAATATTAATAAATTAATATAGTGTTTAGGGATGATTTTAAGTGTCTACATTTTGCCCCTCTTTGATGTGATGTTGGGACGACATCATATCAAAGAAAAGAAAATATAGGTTGCCCTAGAGAAGGATAGGAGTCCTAGGAGTTGTGTCAAAGTGACAACAAGGGAGGAGGGTGCCCCCTCGAGGAAATGGGGTGAAAATGAATATATTTTGCCCCATTTTCTCAAAAATAGACACAGGAAGGAAAAGAGAAAGAGAAAAAGCTTAAAAGATGACCTTGCATGACATGTTGGTAAGCTTGACATGAAGCGGGGTAAAGTGGATAATGATTAATCTAAATGCAACTTAACTACATGAATGCATGAGATTCAGTTGTGTTTATATGAAGAGTACACCTTGTTTTTATTTTGCAAAGGAAGTTATGCATCAAATGCTATAGTAGCATAGATGATAAGATTCATTTGCGTGGACTAGACTCTCAACACAATAGATGTAGGTTTTAGAGTCATGATGGAACAAATGACATATACACACTGGAGAGGTTTGGGCACACCAAAAGTCTTATTAGGGATCTTGGTGGAAAGTGTGCTAACCCGTTCCCCCTAGTGAGTAATGCATAATCATAACTTGAAAACTAACAAAGATGTGCTAAAGAATCAAGAAAATAGATCATATCACAACATGATGTTTGTAATCAAGTTAAGTCATTCAAATGATACCAAGATATTGAAGATCAAGGCACACTTGGGGAGACTATCACTAATACACAAAGATAAATTCAACAAAAAGACTTTATGACCAAGTAGTCATTCAATCCACAATTCTTGCCATGAACTTGATTCTGATAGTGAAATTTGTTAAGCCTGTGTAGGAAGGATTCATCCTGTAAGGCAAAAATTGATTGTTTGATTGAATTGTATTGAAATTTTTTTTGATTGTTCACTAGAAATAGTGTGAAAGGAACAATGTTCTTAAATCATTTAGTCTTAGTGTGAATTTGTGTAAGTTTGTTTGCAATCACTATTTGATAAGCTCAGTTTGATGGGTTGAAGCTCAGTGTCATGAGATAAATAGAAGAATTTGGATAAGATAAGATAATATAAGTGATGAATTGAATTGGAATGGAAGAGGAATGCAAGGGAGAAAGTGATAAAGTTCTTTAGATGAAAATGTGTTTGAATGGAAGACTAGAAATTTGATCAAGGTATATGCAAATAGATGGAAAAATGAAGGATTGATTATGGAAATGATTAGAAGAAGAGAATATGATGAGATTAGAGGAGAAATGAATTGATGGAATTGAATTGGAAGAAGTACAAATTGATGGAAGGTGAATAGATTAGAACCAATGACAAGGGATAACCAGGGGATGGTAAATGGAGGAAAAGCAACGTGAGTTGGTGGATGAAAGGAATGGTGAAAAGGTATGAATGGCCCAAATGATATGGTAGCAGAAAATGCAAAGCCAAGGACCATGTTTCAAAGGAGTCCCAATGCCCCATACCAAGGATAGGAAAATGGAAGGAAATATAGTGGCAAAGGATGCATGAAAAATGGAAATATGGAATGAAGGCTACCGTATATAGGAAGGGAAGGCATGTGCTCTTCTAAAGCATGTATGAACATTTTTTTTATTGTGCCTCTAGTATTGATCACAAACATGGGTATGAAAGTGGAATGAACAAGGGATATCGGAGGGAGGGTATGAAAAAGGAATAATGATATGAAGGGTATGGATGAAGTGTGCGATATGAAGGGGATGGGATCGAAGAGATGACCAAGATCAAGGACATATGAAAGAACAATGGAAGTATGTAGGAGTATGGATGGAAAATGGACGAAATGAACATGACAAGGAGTATGGAATGCAAGAGATGGATAGTATGTCAAGATAAAATATATGAAAGAAATATGGAAGTACGTAGGAAAATGTGTGAACATGGAAAGTAAGCACGAATGGATGGAACGAATAAGATAGTCAAGATTAAAGATGGAAATGGATAATGAACGGTGGATGGAAGCATGGAAGATATGTATGTAAGTATAGTATGGTTGGAGCTTGCCTCCAATGTAGAGTGCAAGTGGAAGAGGAAAAGTGAATGGATGGATAAGCAGAATTGGAAGAAAATGGATACATGATAGGAAAATGAAGGGAGGACTCAAGCATCTAGATATATGGATGGTATCCCTTGATATGTTATTCTTTTCTTTTTCAAGGAATTTTTACTATTTGCTCATAGATGTTGGTAGGATAATGAAAAGAAGGATGAGGTGGATTGGGGAATAGAGGCTAAGGACTTATGAAAAGGTTTGGATTAAGGGGGTGGAGTGGGTGGGAGGAAGACGCAGTTGATGGATGCTAGGTTGGAAAACTTGTGAAGGAAGTGGAAAGATCTTCATTGGCACACACCTTGAAGGGTGATGGAAAGGAGGAAATTGTGGGGAATAGGTAGGAGAAAGTTTGGATTTTGGGATATAGGGACCCAAAATGGATGAGGGAGACGATGGATTTAGGATGGTGGATTTCGGTATATAAGGACCCAAAATGGATTTGGAAGCCTTTGGATTAGCCAAATTGGATGTCATTTTGAATCTTTCTTTGAGATTCATTGCTATATTAAGTAGCTTTGGTATCCACAAAAATCTTGCATTTTTTATTTTGAGCCTTTGTGTGTGGCCTTTTGATTTTTCTTTGGATCATATTTTTCTTTTCTTGAACATGTCTTTTAGAGGGGGCATGTTAATCCTTTGATTTTTGTGGATTTTTGGCTTTATTTTCTTTTTCTTCAGCATCCAATTTGCTTCCATTGGCCATGGTATGGGTGCATGAAGATAAATGGGGTGGAGAGCATATGGACGGTGAACATTGGAAGGAATTCAAGGATGTGTGTCTTTGTTGATCTTGACTAGGAGCATGAGAGGATGAAGTGGGAAACATGGATATGGTGGATGGATGTATGTAAGGACCCAAAATGGAAGGAAGGGATGAAGGATTTGGATGTGGAATATAAGGACCTAGAACGGATGAAAATGAGGAAGGAATGGGAATATGGATATAAAGTCCCAAAATGGATTTGGAAGAGGAATGATGGGAAGCTTTAGGTTTGGAAGGAGGAATTGTGGAAGGTGTACCAACATCTTGAGATATTATTTCTTTAATGGGGTGCTTATCATTTTCAACACAAGATGTGAGTCCATGCATATGGGGTTCATGCATGGATTGGATAGGTAGGATAGGATCATGTGGAGGATTAGGATCATGAAGGGGATTATGGGGGATAAAAGGATCTTGTGATGTAGTGGGATCATGAAAGGAAAATGAAGAGGTACTTTGATATTGACTTAAAAGGGGATCATGCAATGAAACAAGTGGATCATGAGATGGAATAGGATCATTGAATGGAGTGGAGGGATTGGAGCCATGACATGGGGTGATTTGATCTTGACATGGAGGAATATTAATGGATGGAGTGGAAGGAACTTCATCAGGAGATGGAGTGGAATCAGTAAGGTGTGTAGTACATGGAATGTCTTGATCTTGATTAGGAAGGGAATCATGAGATGGAATAGGAGGGATAGATGGATCTTGAGGGATAGGGGAAAGATGGGATGGAGAAATGCTCGGATCCAGAGGAGAAGAGGAATAGATAATGTCATGCTTTGGAGGAAGAACTTTGGGTTATTGGCTCTCTTCATTTTGAATTGTACATTTAGCCAAGAATTTACGTGAGAAAAACCCATTATGAGGTGGGGATGGTGTTTTTGGAGGATTAGGATTGTGTGAAGGTTGAACTATGGGTAGGGGATTGCATGGAGGGTGGGGGTTGGATGGGACATGAGGACTATGATCTTCAAAACATGGGGGAAGAGGACACATGGCATGGAAGGTGGCCTCTTGTTGTTGGCTTGCTAAGAGATAATTCTTTAATTGTTCCATTTCCATGGCAAGGGCATTTGTGCTTGAGGAAGTGTGTGGGCTATGAATAGAAGCATTTATAGTGTAAGGATAATGTGGTGGATTTCCCTTGTCAAAGGTAGAAGAATAATGAACATGAGATGGATAAGAGTTGGATATGAAATGTTGAGGATGAATTTGATATGCAGGTTGAATGGGAGGTATAACTGCATATTGCCTTTGAATATTGTCAACCATTTGATTAAGCCAATTTGGATCCATAGATGATAGAGGAAGAGGGATGAAAGATTCAATGATGGATGGAATATGAACTTAAGACTAGAAGCACCTTTGGACTTTATGTTGATTTGATTTGAATTGGATTACACTTGATATTGAGTTGATTGAATTTGATTTGATATTGATATTGATTGGATAAGGGTTTGGTTTGAATTGATAAAAACCCTATGATATTGCAAACAAGTGAATGTTGGATTTGAATTAAAGTCCAATGGTGATGACAATGCTCCTATGTCCAAAGTAGAATGATTTGATGCAAAGTTGAATTAGAAGAAGACTTGAATGAATGAGATTAGAAAGATTGATTATGAAGGAATATGTAAATAGATTGAATTAAGACTTGATTAGAAAAGAATGAATTTGACAAGGGATTGGATTAAGAATCATGAGGATGAATCATTGAATGATTAAGAAAATGAGGAAATGATTTGGACAGATAGAGATGATTAAGGTTTTGAAGAATGATTTGAATGATTAAGAATGTGATTAAGACAAGAGATGCATGATGATGATGGGATGGATGGATAGAAGAAGTGATGGAGAAAATGAGAGCTTCTTTTTGTTGTTTTTGTAATGTTTTTAATTTTTTTGGATTTTTGAAGTTTTATGATTTTTTGGATTTTTCAAATTTGAGATGCAAAATAAAACAAGGAAATATATACAAGACAAGTGTGTTTCAAACACTCAAGAATGTCAAACACACCAACAATCCTATAAGGTTTTGACTAGGATATACAAGGATCAACTAGAGGGAATCCTCGATATATGCAAGGTACGTGAGGCCCAAATTTGTACATGGAAAAAAATATTGCCACACAGCTGAGGGGAGACGATAACCCAAATCTCCTCCTTCACTTCCCAAAGGTATAAAGTTCTTTGGGGCTTAGCCAAGAGTGACAATATTTTGCTTCCAAGAGAGGTGTCTTTTGAGTCACCTCCCGCTATTTATACTCTGTTAGAACACTGGAATTGAAGTCATCCCAAGGGGTGATGAAATCCCTAAGTAGGCCTCCTAAAAAAAGAAAAACAAGACCACTTATTTTTTATTCACCCAAGATCACTGAAGGCACGAGAGGAGAGAATACGTAAGTGGCTTTGGAGTTCAAAAGACACACGTTCTTTTCTAATGAAACTTTAGGTTATGTAATCTACTTTGAAGATACGTCTGTTTAAAGCATACAATATTCTTTCCAATTTGAAATTGTGCCAATGTAAATGAAAATGCAAGATTCGTCAACAAAAAAGTAAATCGAGCATGTGCAAATGAAATGTTGAAAATGAAAGATGCTAAAAATAAAGTCAATTTCTTTTAGGGCATTCAAAAGTGTGTGACTTCATTTTAAGCACCAATTCCAAATATTTTCTAGCCTAAGCATACATGTCCATTGTCCCTTAAGGTATTCAAGATAGTGTGAGTTCATTTTATCCACCAAATTTAAATGTTTGCTACCCTAAACATGCATTCCAACAAAAGTGTGAGCATTCACAAAAGTTTTCTTTTAGGCATTCAAGAGTGTGTTTAGGGTTTATTTATTAACTTGCATCATACATTCAAATGAAAGTGATTAAACATGAAAGTTCATTAACCCTTAAGTTTAAGTGATAAAGATCACTACAAACTCCCTTAGTGATGAAAATCACTATTGTTTATTTTAAGTCTTTCAAGCTTAATTTCCAACAGCAATAAAACATTAAGAAAAACTTACAAAAAAATATGGTTAAGTGTTTAAAGTGCTCCCATCTGCAATGCTACAACAAACAAGTTAATTAGCTTCAACAAAACCTCAAAAATGAAGGCTAACTATGAGAAATTTTTATTTTAACTTTTTTTGTAATTTTTTCTATACATGAATAGGCTTAGAATGATAGAAAAGATGACAGAATGCAGGTAGAGATGACAGAATGCACAGACGACAAAACACGCAGATGACAAAAAGCACAGACGACAGAATAGAATATCGTCGAAAAAGTGCAGATGACAATTTAGATGTCGAAAAAGTGAAGATGACAAAATAAGAGATTGCCAAAAAAGCGTAGATGACAGAATACAAGTGCGGATGATAGTTTAGTGCGACCACAATGAAGATGACAATCTTCGAAGTGGAGACGACAAAACAAAATTTTGAGACAAATAGAGAAAATGCAGAGACGCTAATATGCGTAGATGCCAGTATGCAGAGACGCCGATCTACGTAGACAAAAAAATGGTTTAAGTGAAAATGCAAGTATGGTTTTGACCTACTGCGCAGACGCTAAAGAGCGGAGATGCTGGTCTGCGGAGACGCGGGTTTGCGGAGACGATAATCTCAGATGACGTTGTGGCCTATGGAGACAACAATGCGATGTTTTATGAATGAACCAAGGTTGTTTGCAGATTTTTGAAATGAAACCAGGGACGTGAGTCCCACCGGGTGTGCCAAAATGTGTGCTAGAAAATGTGACCTGTTAGGAGCATGGGTTAACAAACAAACATTAGCTAAAAACTTTGAAAATGCATCAAAAATTCATCAAAATGAAAGGAACAAATACTAACTAATGCTTTCTTGGGTTTGGCAACCCTAAGCAACTAACAAACTCAATCTTCTAGCCACCTCTACAGCTCAACAAAGGCACCCATAAGAGGCATTGTTGGTGTGTTAAGATGGGGGTGTGTTTGATGTGCTCTCCCAAACACAACAATAAACGAATCTCTTGAGTGTGTGAGTGCAAGTGTGAATGCAAATGTGAATGAAAATGCACTAAGATCCTAAACTATGTGGAATGAAGAATACTTCAAAAAATGGCTATGGAGAAAGCCATTCTTGAAAGCATTCAAGAATGAAGATGTTATGCAATAAAGGAAACTAACTAAGAATATAAGCTATGGAATGGAAATACAAATGCATGAAGAAAACTAAATGAACAATGTAAGATGAAAACTAAATCAGCTACCAAATGATTAGCATGATCCTTGAAATCTCTATGAAAATCAAACTACAATGCAAACTCTTAGCATCAGAACTCAAAACTCAAAATGGCATGATAACAATGCAAAAATGGGAGATGTCAAATGCTTGAGACGAGCCCTCTATTTATAGGCTCAAGAGAGGGCTTGGTGAGGTGGAATCCATGTAGATGCCACATAAGGTGACATGCAAGCCATGCAAATGGTCAAGATTTCAAAGTTTGCTCACACATGTGTTAGAAAACTTGAGAAGAAGAGGGGGAGACAAGAGTGTGTAGGCATGCCATCTCACACATGTGTGAGCACACTCTTAGGCTAATGAGGGGGATTAGGGAGAAGATTAGAAATGATTAAGTGGCATTAGAGAAGAAGTAGGCATAAGATGATGAAAATGATGGCTATAGGCTAGACTCTAGGTTAGGCTTAAGATTAAATTAAGTGAGATTTAATTTAATCATGGGTTTAGAGGAATTAATGGGATGTGAGGGTTTAAATATATAAAATTTATTTAAAAAGAGGAATATGGAGGGTCATGTGTTAAATTAATTTAACACATTAAAGCTAGGAGTATTTAAATTATATTTAAATACTTAAGATAATGAACTCATTTAATTAAAATAATTTAATTAAATAAGTAGTAGAATGTGACCAATATAATTAATTAATTAATTAATAATTAATTACAATATCACGGGTAATATTAATAAATTAATATAGTGTTTAAGGATGATTTTAACTGTCTACAAACTTATCAACTCATAAGAACATAGAAAGTACACATGTAAGAATTGATGAGTTTTCAGAAAAGAGTGAAGAGGAGAGCAGCAAAGAACCTAAGGATTACAAAAAGTTTTTCTACTATGAACCTGATACATTGTCAAATCTAATTGGAAATTAGTAGACTTCACTTCCTGAGTCCCCAAAATCTCCAAGAGCTACCAAGTTGTAACTAGTGCAACCTGAGTCATAGTTTGAAGGACCCAAGTCATAGTCAGAAGCTACTAAGTTGTTGCTAGAGAAAATCAAGTTTGATGGACCTAATTCATAAATAGTGAACCGAAGATGGATATAGAATAGCATAGTGAGGCTAGTGGAACAAGTTCTAAATCCAAAGTACTAGCGTTGGCAAGATATGTCAGAAAGCACCATGCACCTGATTAGATCATCGGAGACAAGTCAGATGGAATAATGACAAGAAACAAATTGAAAGGCACATATTTTCTTACTGAATTTGAACCTAGATTAGTGAAAGATGCTTTGGATAATGAAAGTTGGATTGAAGCTATGAATGAAGAGATAGAATAGATAGAGAGGAATAAGACTTGGACATTCCTAGACCCAAGGATAATAATGTAATTGGCACAAAGTGGGTTTTCATAAATAAGCTAAATGAAGATGGAGAAGTTTCCAAAAACAAAGTAAGGTTAGTATGCAAAGGCTATTATCAAGAAGAAGGTATTGATTATGGTGAAACTTTTTCTCCTATTGCAATATTAGAAGGTGTTAGAACCTTACTTGCTTATCTACACATAAAGGATCTAAATTTTATCAAATACATGTAAAATCTGCATTCTTAAATGGAATTCATGAAGATGAAGTCTATGTAGAACAACCTGAAGGTTTTGTGGATCCTAGCAAAAAGGATATGGTCTATAAATTTCACAAAGCATTGTATGGTCTCAAACAAGCTCTTAGAGCTTGGTATGAAATACTTCACAACTACTTGACAAAGATTGGTTTTCATAGAATAAACGATAACAATAGCCTATATATCAAAGAAGGGCCAAACAAAAGATTGTGTTGGCTGAAATCTTCATGGATGACACATTATTTACTCGAAATGATGACTTATGTGAAGCCTTTTTAGATGAAATGAGTAAAGAATTTGAGATGTCTATGTTTGGAGAGAGAAAATTCTTTGTTGATTATAGGTTCAATAGAAGAAAGATGGTATCTACATTACCCAATCCAAATATATCAAGTAGATACTAAATAAGTTTCAAATGGAAGATTCAAGACCAGTTGGAATACCTATATCTACTAGACATAAGCTTTCCAAAAATAATGATTCTAAGGAGGTAGATCAGAACATAGATCAATAATTGGAGAACTGTAATATATAATGCATACAAGGCTTGATATTGCATTAGTAGTTGGTATTGTGGCAAGACTCTTAGAAAATCCTAAAGAAAACCATATGATGAAAATCAAGAGAATCATGAGGTATCTGAAAGGTACTAAAGACTATGGATTATGGTACAAAAAAAGAGGCAATTCAGATTTGAAAGAATTCACAAATTCTTATTGGGTAGGAAGTGTTGATGATAGGAAGAGCACAAGTAGTGGAGCATTATTTCTTGCTAAAAGATTGGTGTCTTGGACAAGTCAGAAGCATAATTATTTATCTTAGTCTATAGTAGAAGCTGAATATGTGGCAGCAATAGTTAATTGCTCCAATATTATTTGGTTTAAGCAATTGTTGGTAGGTATGAAGATAGAAATCAAGGATCTAGTGGTTATCTTCAATGATAATAGTAGTGCAATTAATATATCAAAGAATCTTGTGATGCATACCAAAACCAAACACATTGCTATAAAATATCATTTTCTAAGAGAATTTGTGCAAGATAAAGAGGTAAGATTCAAATATGTAAATACTAAAAAACAAATTGCAAACATATTCACTAAGCCATTACCTAAGGATGCATTTTTGTATAGAAGAGGTAAGTTAGGGGTGATTCCCCTATCAAAAGTTCACTAAATAAAGATTAGTGATGCATCAACCAAAGCATGTTGAAGATCATTCAATTGATGTAGTTTTGAAAAGGGTACATTGCATATGAATCAGTACATGAGGTGCACTGATATTCTGTAGATATTGTCTTTGGCATGAGATGTCAAAGAAAGAGAATTTTCTATCATATTCACAAAAATTTTATAAAGGAAGAGTTAAGTGATGAGGGAGAATTATTTGCAGAGATGTTAAAAAGGGGGAACTTAGTTTGATATCAAAGAGGCAAAGTTTGTTATCAAAAGAAGATGCTGAAAATAGAGTTTTTTGTACATAGGGAGAAAATTGAAGGTAGAGGGAATTCACACTAATAGAGGGAGTTCTCATGGATGAGAATTAGAATTAAACTAAGGATATGTTCCTTACTTTATTCTTTCTCTAAAATTTCATTGTACTATGACATGTTGTGTTACCATCAATGTCAAAGAGGGAGATTGTTGAAAACAATTGGTTGATTTTGTATTGTCTTTAATGTTACACAAAATGTCATATCTTTACTAGTCAGTGAATGTTGAGATCACTCAAGTATTGAAGACAATTTCTTGTGTCTATCCAGTATTCCAGATTTTTCCAAGTTCATAAGATAGTGTCTACTAAGTTCACTCAGGCAACAAAGAGAAGTTTGTAGAAGTTGAGTGTTAACTGAGCTCACTTGATTAATGAAGGAAAAGTTAGATGGAACTAATATTAACCGAGCTCACTCATTTACCAAAGGAACATTATGAAAATGTAATGTTAACTGAGTTCACTTGGTTAACATAGAAAATCATTTTTTAGTTAGTGTCTACTAAGTAGGGTCGGCTAACAAAGGATTTTCTTGTTTTGGCATATTGAGTTCAATAATTTTGTTTGTTGGTTCTAGCCGACTAAGGTGATGCATACTAAGTATTCTAAGTTGTATTCAAGATGACTTGACAATGTGTATAATATAAATATAAGGTCAAGTTGAAGATTGAATATGTGAAAAAGGAAATCAAAGATTTGAAGATGCTTAGAGGAAGAAAATTAGAAGGATAAGCATAATATCCTTGTAGAGCTGAAAAGATACGTTCGATTAGAAAGGATCAAGTATTCAAGCTAGAATTGAGAGCTATAATCAATAATTTAGTTGCATCAAAAATCAATTTATCTCATTTTTACTCTCTAACCATTGTAGCAGTGATCTTAATCTCTGAACAAAGTTGGCTTAACAACTATTTGTAAATCCTCTAACAAGCTGACATTTCTAGATTGAAATGTCTAAAGACCTCTAACAAGGCCACTCCTAAAAAGGTGATTAAATCCTCTAATAGGGTCACACCTAACAGTGTGTTTTGTAACCTTCAACAAGGTTTTCTCCTAACAAGGCTCACTTCAAAAGAGTGAAAATTAGTAACTAGTTGCAATTGGTGGTTTTTTCCAAATTGGATTTCCACGTTAAATCTTAGTGTCACTTGTGTTCATGCTATTTCTTTTGTGTATGCAAATAAAGTTAAGTTAAACACATATAATATCTTAAATATTTATAGCTTCTATTTTAGTACTTGCCAAGTTATAGCATTCTACTAGTGTAAACCAAGTGCATGTGTTTTTACCGAGCATTGATATTTTCAATGAAGTTTATACTGACATTTAAAGGATCTGGGATTTATTTTAGTGGTAACTAATTCACCCCTCCCCTCTTAATTACTCCTCTTATATTTCCAACACAAATGACTATTGAATTCCCTAAGAAATTGCAATTAATGGAGAGAAAAACCACCAAACTCCAAAAAATTGCTTAAAACATTCAAAAATCGCTAATAGTAAAGGCAAAAAAATGCATGTAGGAGGAAAAGTATCCTAAACATCTAAAAAACCACTAAAGTCAATAGGGGTGGGGTTTCTTGAAGGATAGAAGTACATGCCTAAAAAAAATCTACATGCCCAAAATCATATACAATCTCCAAGGAAATATCCATGGTGGTGCAAGGGAAAAGATCCATTATCGACCAAATGCTTTAAGCACATGCATTGGCATGAGGATATGCTAGTCCATGTGGCAATGATGTAGGGCCCAAAAACAACATGGGGCCCTATACAAACCAAACAAGGGGCTCAACTTACCAAAAATAATCTACATGAGCCTTAAAAATGCATTGATGAGTGAGGAGATAGGGTGTGTGTGGGCCCTGTTTAGCCTATGCAAATTCCAAGCACAAGTTTAAGGACATACAACACAAGGTACCTACAATATGTGTAGGTGCAGGTACAGAGGGGCCCGCCACCTAAAAATCCCCTCAAATATTCCTCCCTTATTTTTTAACAAAAACTTTCACATGCATGGTGAAATTAGATACATATGCAAAAGGGCCCCCTCATTTATATATGTATATAATCATTGTTATTTGTATTTATTTTGTAAAAAAACAAATTGCCTCTACCTCAGTTTTCATGCCCAAGGTCATATGACCTTGGGCTAAATTATTTTGCCACAAATTGCAACATCAGCCAAACTAGACATATTGTATATGGAAATGGAGGGTTTTGTGATGCTCTAAGCTCAACAGTGATATTTGTTTGGGCTCAAAATATCTAGAAATAAAAGTCCCCTTAGATCCAATAAAAAAATCCTTTACAAAATTGCATATCTAAAAACCAGGTCAAAAAAACTCTAATGAAGAGAATAGGGGCATGAAATCTAGAGCTCTAATACCATGTTAGATTTGAGCAATAAAAATATTCTTAACCCATGAAAACCTACATGCAAAAGCTTGTCACAAGAGAAGAATGGAAACTAGACAAATTGTTCTCAAAGAGAAAAATATAAAAGGAGAAAGGTTAAACCTAAAAATTTAAAAAACTTGAAAAAACATATCCTAGGTTGCATGGTAATTATTAATTAAAAAATAAATTATTATATGCCTAATTTTTAGCTTATGTAAACTAGAGATAATAAATGACATGATAGTTAAATCAATTTAATTAATAAGACAATATCTTATTACTCTAACAAATATAAATAAGTAAAACCTTTGCAATAGCATCATACGAAGCACGTGTGAAAATGGCACCATGGAGATTTGAGTTGGAAATATTAATAATTTAATCACAACAAATAATTTTTTCTTAACTATCCAATTTATTTTCAAGATAGCCTTCCCAAGCTGAAAAAAAAGTTATGCAATCATAAAATTACCAGCTACATGATATAAATTGTAGAACAAAACTCTAAAAAATATTTTTTCACCAAAATTCAGAAATGAGATGTTTATCTTGTAGCATAATGTGAGAAGTAATTTTCCCTGGGCACCTAAGAGAATAAGGTGGTTAGAAACAATAGTGTAGATGTAACAAAAAATATATTATTCATAAATCAATTTCACGACATGTGATTTCCAATAACTAAACCCTTCTCTCACCATTTCAAAATACAAAATACAATATAATAAAAAACCTAAGATTAAATTATCCTTAAACAAATATATGTGAATCAAATAACAATATCAATAATATTGTAAACTAAAGCTAATTAATTATGAAAGTGCATCATGTGAAGGTTTAAAATTAAATCATCAAATACAATATTGGAAAAGAGAAATTATCAATATGTATATGTATAGATTTCTTTTAGATTTAAAAAATTAAGATATATATGGTGTACTTAACACACTTCTAAGATAGGAAAATAAGAATCTCATTAATGGGTTGAAACCCAATAAATCTGTGTCAAATAAATTTATTATTCTTGAATAATTTAGAAAATCAATATATTAACTGATTAAAAGTAATAATAAACCATGAAATGGTACTAAAACTTTAACTTGGTGTAAACTAGCAATAATTGTACATACATGATACTTAAAAAGTAATATCAATAATCAATATGCGGTAAGGATAATGAGAGAAATAGGTCAACATGAAAGCATTGAAATGGAGTTCCCGGTCACCAAATTACGTAAAAATTTTAGGAAATCAAAATATCAATTTTGTTAGTAGATGTCTCTATCAATATTTATTTTTTAGGTGTGCAAATTATTTTATAATACCAGACAAGATTATTCCCATTAATAGACATACATGAAAGGTGAAACAACATAGGATCTGACTCACATTGATAGGCATGCATGAAAGGTAGAAGGGTGTGAAGAAGTCTAGCAATAAGGACATATAATTTATCATCAAGATGAAAATTCATGGCAATATAATTCACTATTTTCCAACTTTTCTAGTCTCTTGTTAACTCTTCCACTTATTTAATTAGTTATATTTGTAAAACAAGCATCTACGTTACTCAAAAATCAACTTGTTTACCAATTCTTTTGTTGTCATTGTAAGAAGCCTCTCAACTTACATTTATTACTTATATAAATATATCTTTAAAAAAGTCATTATTCAAGCCCATTAATGGGTGGTATCACTCAATAAGGTCTAAGATAAAAATGGAGTGCATTGGATAAAGGATGGATCAATCTAAGTTTGATGAATCCTCTAAAGGCAATTCAAGGTCATTATGAATAGGATATGTGGCTAGAGATTATCAAGGAAATGTGATTATTAGTCAATGAACTAACTAAATAAAAATATTAATATTGAATAATAAGTTAACCCCTAAAATTAATCCTCAAAAAATAAATTACTAAGAAATTACTAAAGCTAGTAATAATAATCAAATATTATTATTTTGCAAAGACGTAATAAGTGACATTGATGGGAAACACACTAAAAGGATATGTCCCTTGGGCCATGCCACTCTAGTCCACCCCTATTAATAGGCACAAGGAAATATATAAGTGGGCGTCCAAAAATAGAAGAAAAAGAAATAAGAAAATAAGGACCAAAGTACACAGGTCACATGGAGGAGCATAAGCTAAGGAAAGAAATTATAAGCAAGACCCCTCATTGGTCAAACCCATCAATGAACTGATGTGGAAACAAATACGAATATCAAATACTAATAAAAGAAAAGACATATGAAATGGAAAAAAATGAATAAAAAGAATACTTTACATCTCCTTGTAGAACGATATTCAATGTTGAACTAGACACACTAGCATGTAGGATGTCAAGTCAGGAGCCCATGTAAAGTATTAGTGTAGTTTCCATTTGGGAACAAGAGACTATGGTAATGAGGGAATAAGGAAAATCTTATTTGTAAAATTTGATACATAGGCATGTGTAAAATCAATGATTTGTTTTAATGTTCATGTGGACAAAAACCCAACTTTATCCGCATGCATTATCATTGTATTGCCAACTCTGAATCTCATCTAAGTCAAAACTTCTAGCGCAGTTTGCAAGACAATGTAAGCCTCTAACCACTAGCAATGCAGAGCAGACAAGTGGACCATAGGGTCAGCAACATAGAGTAGACAAGTGAACTATGGGACCCTTCCATCATTTTCAAACTTTCCAAGGTAGACTTTAGCAGGTTTTAACAGTGATAGGTCATAACAGGCAAAGTTAGGTTGGCTTTTTTCCTTTTTTTTTTGCTCTCTTTGACTTTCTTAATAGCACTTTTTAATCGATATGCACTAAGGATGGTAGAGAAAATCCTACCAAACCTCCTAGCCATAGACACATTAGACCTCTTAAACACCACAGTAAATATTGAAAACAAGAAAGAGCTCATAAACATAGTCTTTTTGGAAAACCTAGGACCAATTATAAGTAGTGTTGACATGGATGATGTAGAGGTTGGGCCTGGGTGGTCAGGTCAAGAAGGGAAAACAATGTCTAGAATTCTAATGATACTATTCACAAATGGACTCCCAGATAGTGGACTTGGCATGCAAACAAACAACATAATAAGATCATGGAACCTGAGCTTGGAGTGGCAGATTTCAATAATGGAAATGGAGTTATGATTAAAGAAATATTATTTTTTTCCAATGCAAAGCAATATAAGGGGATCCTTAGGCATAGAAAAATACACAAGATGAGGCAACCAAAAATTAAACTACTCATGATCCTCCCAAAGATAGTTAAAAACAACTATAATAAAACCCCACAAGTAACTCAAGATAAAATTGGGCAACATGAACAAGGTGAAAAAGATAAATGAGAGAATTAGGATTTTTCATTTAAGGAAGACAATAAGACAATACAAACCAAAGCTAGCATGATAACTAAGGAGAAGATGGAAAGGGAGGATGGATACCATGACCATCAACACACATACAACCCTACAACCTCCCCACTTACTTAGTCCTCTAACCTATATGTGATTGAACAGATGTTGTTGAAAGAACAAGTTATTAATATAGAAAAAAAGAACCAAAGAAAAGATTCATGGATGAATGATATCACAGAAGCTAACATGATATTAGAAGAGGAAAACAATATTCTTAGAGAGGAAGTTGAAAATTTGCAAAACACTATAGAGAGAGGGCAAGAAGAGCTACTCTCTTTGAGACAAGAGGTACACAAAAGTAGACCAACAAAGGATACTATAGAGTCATTGGATAAGGGTGATAAAAAAATAGATGGAAGAAATAAAATCAACATTGGAGGACTTGAGATGGAGAGAAAATAGTTCAAGGGAGAATATAGAGGCAACCAAATCTTGGGCTCAAGTTGTAAATGGGAATCTATTAATTGCACAAATGAAAACTATAGAAAAATAGATCTAGAAACAATTAATAGAATAAAAAGACAAATAAAATAAAGCAACAAATTTCATAATCAAAGGTTTGAAGGATTTTGGGGGAAAAGAAAGACATATATCTTAGTGAGAGACTTTCTACAAGATCAAATAAGGTGGTCAAGTAATATCCAATAGGCAACCAACATAGGGAGGAAATTGGATAATAATAGATATAGGCAAGTAAGGGTTACACAAAAATATATGGAAGACAAAAATGTAAACCTAAAGCTAAGAGGAATGCTAAAAGGTGCACAATTTTATTTTGAAGAGGATGTTACATTCACACAAAAAGAAGAACGAAGGAAAGAGTGGGAGAAGGTAACGACTGCAAGAGAAAAGGGACTTTGGGTTGTGCTGAAAAATGGCAAAGCTCAAATCATTAACAGATCTACTTTCAATAAATAGGAATTCGGGGCACCTCGAAATCTTCTATATATGGTGAGCTAGAATTGTAGAGGTTTCCCATGGAGGAAAGGACTGGGTTTGGGGCCCATAGTAGAAGGGAAAGATGTCATTATTCTCATAGAGACACATGAACATGAGGGTTGCAAAATACCAAAATTTAAAAGCTACAATAAAATCTTAGTATGGAACAAAGGATCAGAAATGAGGAATGGACATAATGGGATTGTGGTGTTAATCAAGAAAGACTAGGAGAGCACCATAAAAGTAGAAAAACAAGACCCAAACAAGAAATATATATAGCTCAAACTAGTAGAAAAAGGTATTATAATATGGATGGTTACTTGCTATTATGCCCCAAAAAATCCTAACTTTTACAAGAAGAATGGTCTTAACAATGAAGATCCTTATGCGACTTTAAAAAAAAGACATCTTGAGTTATGACTCTTCAAGAGAGATAGTTATAATGGGTGATTTCAATGCAAGGACATCAAGTAATTAGGCCATTCAGCTAGACATCAGGGAGGCAGTAGAGGATAATCCTATTTGGTTAGAGGAAAATGGGGATCATATGTGGGAAAGGATCTTAGAAGATGGGCATGGTATTGTGTCTCACTTTGGGGCTGAACTACTAGGAGTTTGCAACTTGCATGATTTAATCATTTGTAATGGGATGGAAAAGTGGCTAAGCTTGGAAGGTATCATATGTAAAACTTACAATGGTCATATTTTGGTGGACTACATTCTTTGTTCTCAAACTTCTATTTTTAGAATGTTGGAATTTAAAGTTAGAGCATGTCCTATTGAGTTGAATTTTTATCACATGCCACTCTTAGTAAAATTGGATATTCAAAATCAAAGAGTGTAGGAAGTAGATCACATCTTGCATAAGAACAATAATTCTCAAGGGAAAATCAACTTAAACCAAGAAAATAAGGAATTATTTGTGACCACATTGGAGCATCATCTTTGAGTCACACAAGTGAATAAGGAGCATATTTGCAATAGGAAGCCCGTCCTTGTAATCCATAAAGCTTTAGAAACATGTAAAAGATATCAATCTAAAAAGAGGGACAATAATACTTTCCCTTTAAACCCTTGGTATGATGAAGTGTGCAAGGAAAAAAAAAGGCACTAAAAAGGGATGAATCAAACAAGCAAAAAAAATAATCATATGAGAAGCTGCTAAGAGCTAAAAGGAAGAGATATTTCATAACAAGAAGAGAAGAGCTAATCTCTTTGGGGAAGCACAATCCTAGGAGGCCGTGGAAAGATCTACAACAAGAGAAGCAACAAATGAGAAACAATATTATGGATAGCTAGTGGTTTGAGTATGTAAAACTCCTTTATGAGAGAATCCAAGATAGAAATATGCCTCCAAATTGAACCTTTATCAGTAGAGGATATTACAAAAGGAATAAAAAATCTAGAAAATAATAAAGAAAAGGATAGTAATGGGCTACAAGCTGAAATTTTAAAGTGGGGCATGGAACTTCTTGCTCTACACATTCTAGATATTTTCAATAAAGTTAATCAAAATGGCTTTCTAACAAGTTGGATCACCAAAGTGGTCATACCTCAACACAAGAATGGAGATATCAACAATCCATATAAATACCACATAATTATGGTTAATTCCCTCATTGGAAACTTGTCTGGGGACATGATAGAGTGCATAATCAGTTGTTGGGTTGAGAAAGAAGAAAAGAGAGCAAAAGAGCAAGTTGGGTTTAGACCTAAATATTCTATGATTGATCATTTCATCACTCTTAGATACCTTATTGAGAAGGTTTTGGATATCCAAGGCAAAGATACTTCTTTTTGCTTTGTGGATTTCAAAAAATATTTTGACACTATACCTAGAGTCAAACTTTGTAAATGGGTGGAGGAACTTAAAATTCCAAATGTGCTTAGAGTAGTTGTTTATAGACTGTATGAGAATGTTAGAGCTAGAACCAGAATGAAAGATATCATGCAATAATGTTTTAGTAGTGATATTGGGGTTAATAAGGGTTTCCCTCTCTCGCCTACCCTATTTGGCTTATACATTGATAAGTTGGAGGAATGGTTAAATAAAACTTCAAGGGGAGGAGTCCAACTTGCCAAATATGTGGTGAAGTTGCTTCTTTACGTGGATCATCTTATACTAATTGCACAATAGCCAAGGATCTAAGAGAACACTTGAAAACTTTGGAGAGCTTTTACCACAAATTTAGGATGCAATTGAACACTATCAAGACCAAATTTATGGTGTTCTCTCTAAGAAAGAGACAACAATAAGTTGACTTCAAATTTGAAAAAACTACTCTTGAGATAGTGTAAGAGTATGAAGGATTGGGAATAGACTTTAACAACAAGCTCAACTGGGAAACTTTTAGAGCTAAGTGGATACAAGGGGGTTGGAGGGCTTTCTTTTTGCTACAAAATAGGTGTAGACAGGAAGAGCGTTGGGATTGGAAAACCAAAAAGATTCTTTTTGGAATGTTGGTCATCCTTGTTGTGTTATATGGATGCAAGGTTTGGGGGAGCAACCTATCCAACCACAAATGGAAACAAATAGAAAGAAAAAAAAAGAACCTCATCCCTACTAATCTTAAAGTCAAATCATCTATACCATACAAGATCCTCTTGGCTAAAGAAGGGGTGTTCCTAATGGATGCCTTTGCAGTTATACATCTGTTAAGCTATTTAAACAACATAGAAAATATGGACAAGAAATGATGGCCCAAACTAGTGGTTGAAGAGAAGCTAGGCTAAAGAAAGAAAATATGGATGAAGAAAAAAATAAAATGGCTAATTAAGTGGGACATTAACATACTAGAATGCCCTAACACCAATGAAGAGATAAAAAGGTCTGTGTTGGAAAAATTTAAAGTGATCGTGTGGACAAAAAAAATAGGGAAGAAAAAGATCCACTATGTGAAAGAGTTAAATCCCACATGGTACCATGAGATTAAATATTAACTTCATGTAGATTGAAATGTAAATATAGGTTGTTAGTGGCACAGTTATGAATAGGATCCCATCATTTATGGTGTGAGATGGGGAGATGGACAGTACCCAAGGAGGACTGGGATGAAATAAAATGCATCTATTGTAGTAAAGGATGTGTTGAAATGGAATAGCACTTCATATTTGAGTGTGCAACATACAAAGATATCTAGGAGCAGTTCGAGAATAATTTGAAAGAGGGACAATTACACCAAAATTTTGAGGAAACAATACTACATAAAATATTGAGCTTCTTAAAGAAAATTCATAATAGACATGATGACATTAAAAAGAACATGAAAATGGTATCATAGATTGGTTGGTCTTGTGCATTTCATTAAAATAGCTTCATCCACTTATTCATATAATGACCCATGATAAGATGTAGAGGAAACAACAAGAGTCTCCTACTGACTAATTTGGAAGGAAATCAAAGTCAAGGTTAGTCATGTGACATCCACATATAACAAGTCAAGTAAGACAATGCATAATGTAGGATATAAGATCATATTAGGTGGATATCACATTAGGCTCTATTGGGAATTAAAGAGAATAGAGCCCCACATGACAACATAGGAAAGGTAAGTTGAATACCAATAGATAATAATATATGCAATAAAAAGGACTACTAAAGCAATATAATTATAAAGTAATAATTTAGGTTCATCATTATATTAAATAGAAAATATGGAGATAATTTAAATTGTTATATGAATAAAATAAACTTATGTTATTATTATATTAAGAAATAAATAATTTGGAAATGTATATACAAGATTGTTTGTGTATATTTATAGGAAAGAAGTTTATGGTTAAATTTTGATTTTGTGAATAATTTTCATAGTTCTAGTGTAGGAAATGAGATCCTCATATAAATGGTGATTGTGTCAGTGCGGGAGATGAGTAACTATGTATGAATGACTAGATGAGAAATGGATAATATTGTGCCAGTCCATTCGACTGACACCATGGAGATTAAGGGAAACACTAATATGGGGCATGTGAGGCATTAAGGTCTCCATTTGACAACCATGAGTAGGTTTAATAGAGAATCTCCATGTGTTTGGATATTTTTATGGCTTCAACATATGCATATGTGATTGGCCTTGGATAGAGGATGTCTCATCTAAGAAGAACCCTAATGGGAGCACTACATGAGAAGACATTGGAATAGCTAAGCATTAGGAAGCCCAATCTAGAGACATCATTAAGGTTGGGGTTAAATTAGATGAGATAATAGTATAGTTAGATTTTTTATTGTTGTTGTTCTAACAATTATTTTTCATGTACTATTTGTTCCAAGACAACCCTAATAGTGGGGACATTACATAAGCCCCTCGACTCACATGTATCACTTATGTAACTATATTTTTTTTTAAATCACGATTAAGTCCCATTAATGGGTGGTGGAGGGGTAATATCAATAGTCAAGAAGGTTTAAGAAAAAAATGGACTACATTGGAGAAAGGATGGATCCTCTAAAGGAAATTCAAGGTCATTAGGAATATGGTATGTGGCTACATATCATTAAGGAAATGTGATATTATTGGGAGATAAATGTCTTAGGGATGACACTAATAATGAAGTTGAGGTTCAAATGACTCTTAGTACAATGAACAAAGCTAAAATAATGGATATGGAGAAGGTCTACTTAGAAGGAGATTCACAAATTATTGTTAATGTATTAAGCAAGAGTAAAGTTGGGTTGTGACATCTCATTGGGCATGTCAATAAAATTAACTCATATTAATCTCCTTTGCAAATTTCAAAATTATACATGTGAAACAACAAGGGACAAAAATTAGGAAATACTATAAAAATTTGCAGTATCATTGAATAATGTAGCAAAAAAGAATCAATTGGAGAATTTTGAAGATATGGATACCAAAAAACTAGCACTTGAGGTATGACTTAATGTCTATTAGGTTAAATATATTTGACTCCTTCATGGGCTTTGAAGTCACCACTAAAGGGGATTATAGGTTAGTGATTTTTAAATTCTCTATTAGAGTAATAAAGTATTTTCTTATTAATTATATCATATTGATGTAATTATTAAGTCACTTATTATGTCTATTTTACTTAAGCTAAACTCTAGTGATATAATAATTAATTCTTTTATTTTTTATTATTATGCAACCTAAGTTAGATTCTTGTTAGGGTTCTAATCTCCTTTTATAAGGATTGATCTCTCTTTGTAGTTGATTTCATTCAATTTTGATGATAGTGATTTCTCTTTTTGCTCATCAAGAATGTTTGCTGTATGGATCTAGGAATTCCAACCTCCATAGTTTTTTGCTTTCCTCTTTCTGCAACAGGTGATTCTTGGAAGTTGTGGAGTTGATCTTTCATCAAATTCAACAAGGTATAAAAGCTCCAAATCTTCATGCCCTTGCTATGTTCATGAGAGGTTTGGCTCATATTTTAGATCTATGTTTTCTCTTTCAGAGGGTTTTAGTTTTCAGAAATGTTTTGTATTGGATCTAGGGGCCTATTTTTCAGAGAACTTTGAGCTCAAATATACATCATCATTGAGTTCAAAGTGCTTGAAAACCACTATTTCCATATAAAATATATCCAGTTTGGACATTGTTGAAATTGAAGGCAAAAAAAATTAGTCCAAGGCCATAAAACTGGGGCTCAAAAATTGAGGCAGTGATTTTATTTTTATTTTTTTAAAAATAAATGCAACAACTTTTCTTTATTAAAAAGCATATTATTATTTTGGTTTGAACTTTTTTGTTATTTAAAAAAAGAAAAATTTCATGCTTTTCTTCACAAGTGCATGCATTTCAAGGGGGGATAAAAGCAAAAATTTTTTGGAGAGAATGCCCTCGTACCCAAGCCCCTATCCCATCTATGTCAACAGGGCTTATGGAACCTATTCCTTGGCTTTGAAAAGGTCACTACCACATCATCCCTTTGTGGCCCACCTCCTCCACTATGGCAATTTTCTATGGGACCTTGAAGACCTATACTGTTAGCCTTTGAAGGCCTCTTTGACCTCTATGACATGCACCTTGGACTTTGTGCTTCTTGGACATGTCACTCAAGTTTGTTGGGCGTACATTATAGACCCATCCACATTCTAAGTGCCTCTTCCTTTTTTGGGTGTATGCTACTATCGCACGTATTTTGGGGTCTTCTCCACTTTTTTGACAGTTTAGAAATATGCAAAGGTGGATGTGCATTTACAAATGCAACCATTCCTTTGGCCCTCCATCATAGTTATTGGAAATTTTCTTGATAGATGATTTACAAGAAGATTTGGGGTTCTATTTGTTGGTATTTATCTTTCCTTAGTGGATTGTCAAGTATTTTTTTGGTGGGTTTGCCTTATTTGGTGGAGAATACTCACATGGAGGGCATTATTTCTTGCAACATTTTTTGGGAGACTGAGCCATGTGTAGTTTGATAGGCCTTCTACGATAATCATGTCCACTAATTATGTTTGGTGGTCTTATGGGTTGTTTCACCAATTTTCAAAAGTTTGATATAACTATGGCAGTTTGCATGGTGGTCTACCCACTATCAAGGATGGTTTTGAAGTTTATTTTCAAAACCTTTTTTATACTTTTTTTTTAAAGGCCCTTGTTTTCCATTTCATCGCATGTCTTATGTTAGTAACCTACCCAATAAAGGAGATGTGTCCTTTGCCATGTGCTTCATGCCTCAACTTGGACTTCTACCTCCACTGGTAATTTCTCTTTAAGTAGCATGGAAATTTTCTTGATGTTTTTAATAATATTCTAGATAATAATCTAGTACATGTGACTTTTTATTGCCATTGGATTATTTGTCCAAGTCTGGCATACTTCTGGTTACAATCATTTTTAGACTTCCTTTTTCTAGTCAGATTGTCTTTTTCTAGCAGCCAGTTAATTTTTATTGGATTTAGGGGTCAATTTCTGGCTTTTTTTGCCTCAACAACCTTTTGACCATCAATTTTGGGCTCATTATCCACTGACAGTAGTATCATGTTAGCACTGATATCATTGACATCTAATTGCCCTTCTATCTTTCTTTGGACCTATCTTCACATTTTTCTCATATCTTGGGTATACGAACTTTATTTTCTACAAACAAGATATTACTAGAAAGCTAATTATGAGCCTGTATAGTGGTATAAGTAATTTTTAGTTTTGATATTTTTTTTATAGATTTTCATGTTTTCAAAGCCAAGGGCTCTATTTTTCACACTAGGATACATATCGTTAGCATTTGATCTCTAATTTGGGAATTCTTTATATAGTTGGAAAGGTATTTCCAAGCTCTTCCAGCGATTTTGCTCCATGCACATTTTATTTATTTTTTTGCAATCTTGCATTCTAATGGATATCTTAGTCATTTTAGGTCTAGGGATTGAGTTCATTGCTTTAGATGATTTTTCATGGGTTCTATGATCTATTGTATCATCATTATATCTCTTCTAGTCTATTTAGACATCATTTGTATACATTTTTGCAAACACGCTAAGATAAAGTGTCATCTTGCATCTATATTTTGTTTCAGTTATTTTGTCTAGTTTTAGCCTTCTAATTCAAGCAATGTCATTTGATGAAACTCATATAGATTACTATATTCTTGGAATTTATCATCTCTCGTGCCTTATTTCACATGCACTACTTTGATTAAAGTGCCATAAGGGGTTGATCTTTTTCCTTTTTTTCATCTTCCTTTATCTAGTGAGTTTCCCTTCTGTGACATTAGCCTCATGGCATGTCTAAGATTGATCACCTTAGCACACACATATGTATTCTTTTGTTCATCTTAATCGTAGTTCCTTGACATGCAATTCTTTTGGCTGACTTTTCTAATTGTTTGTCACTTCACCCTTGTCTATGTTAGGGTGTTTCTTCTATTGTTTCTTATGCTTCCCTTATTTGATGGAGTGTGTAATGCCCCACCAAGGGATCCAAAGAATTAACCTAGAATTTCACTAAGTTTGGTAGCATTTTTTTTTTCCCTTTTAAAATTACATGAAAGTAAATACCACATATAACTTATTCACAATAACGGAAGCAATAGCAATGACCATCTAGAGAGAAAACATAACATGCACAACAGATTACATTCTTTAAGATCCCTTAATGTTGAATTACATACATGAATCCATCTAGTACTACAACCACATGAAATAATAATGATAAGTCCAATGTTCATACATTACATTTCCAAATTCTCAATCATCCTCTATACACGTCACAGGGTATGAAGGCTTAAAAGAATATACATATGTGAAACAAGGTACATCATCCTATTCTAATCCATGGTACATCAAAGTAAAGATAATCACATGATTAACATGATACATCATCATAAAATTCATATACATCCATCATAATGATCAAACAAAATAAACTAAGTGCACTGTTCCTCCCAACCGTTAATAGCATCATTAGACCATCGTGGGCCCTAGCCATCCCTCCGTGCGTAACATCCCAAATCACCGAAGAGATCATCGATATTAACATAGTATGAATGTCACTCCTAATAAATACAACACCATATGTAGAAAGTAATCTAACATGCAAATATAAGCATAAGATAACATCATCTAACATATGCTAATCATCAATGAAAGGATACATATTCACCATCATGAAGGACGCATCAGCCACGATGTCTCAATGAATCTCAAATGATAAGAGTGGAAAATACACTACCACCCGACCACGTGGTACCTAAGTGGTCCACTCCCACCGTGCTGAGGAGATAATCTCAAGTCCCAAACAGGCTGTCAAAATCACATAACACAAGTCTCTAAAGTCCAGGAATCCTGAAAGTATACTAACTCAAAGGTTCCAATCACAAAACAGACATCTACTTCCCAGAGGCACACAATGACATGTAGGAACCTACTATGCAAGCGGGAAAGTGTCATCGCATTTATCTCGTACAAGTTACCCTGGCAGTTAGCTAAACTCCATGGGTCCATACAGATCTCATGCGGCCACTAGTATCCTTTCATACTAACAAGGCATACTATGGAATGCAAGGTCGCAACCATGCATTCTCACTACTCCCATCCTAGCCTATACAAGCACTCAAGGCATGGGCGAGAACCAAAACTCTTATCTTTTTAGGTTCATTCAGTTAGTATTAAGTGTGAATGTTATCACTTATTAATCCAACTTACAATGAGTTACCCTGGCAGCCTCTTAGGGCCCCGGCCCCCATTGCAAGCCACTTCCCGACACTACATGCAGATATCCTACCCTAATGCTCATGGTATCATAATCATAAAGAAAATCCATAAAATCATCAAATAAGAATCATCAAATATCCATGATAAAATCATCAAATATGCATAAAAGCATCAAATCTCCATGAGCAACATCCATAGAAAATCATGACCACAACAGCTCTCTATTGGCAACTGAAGTATCACTGATAATAAAAGTATCCATTGGTTTTCAATAACCAAAATATATCTCAATCATACTGATCGAAGACTCCAAAAATGGTTGAGTCAAACATGTCACAACATGACATCATTAAGGATAAATCCACATATCAGTCCCATCATGGTGACTAGAATATATCCAAGGATAACTGATCGATGACCAAAATAATGGTTTAGTCAAGGGTCTCAAACATAAGAATCTCAACTTTAACAATCAGTAATCACAACCAATACATAGAGCATTCCATCACATAATCATGGTTGGGTTTATAAAGATCGAGAGTAAAACATCATCATGACATCACAATCACATAACCCCAAGCCTCTGGTAGACATCCTATATTGGTCAACACTAGTCAACCCAAAACCCAAAACATTAGCATAAGGAATACACAATGTAAACACATGTTTTGATTTTGCTATGTTTTCAAATTTGAATTAAATGTAAAAGTCTCAGTTTATGTTTCCAAGTTTAGAGAAAGAATTTAAAGGAACATTTTGTACGTTTTTTCCCATGTACTATTTTTGGATGGATTAAAAGTTTTCCTCTAAACTTCAATTTCCAATTATAATATTTTAAAAACGTTCCCCACCAACTTTAATTTTCATATACTTTATATATTTTATAATCTAAAACTATTAATTAAATCTTAATAGTTAAAATTATAAAATTACAAAACTATTCATCATTATAAAAGATGAATTCTTAAATCTTTTATCAAACAATTTTAAATCTTTTAATAACATATTTACACATTACATATATACATATATATTTATATTTATATTTAAATATATATATATATATATATACATACATATATAATATATAAATATTTATTATCGCATTTTATAAAAATCGAATATTATTAATTTCGAATTATATCATATAACAATAAAAGTCGAATAACAATCTTTCTTTTTAACAAAGCCGAATTATACATGCAGTCGACTGTCACCGAAGTGACATCTGCCACAGGTACCCTGTGACTGTTACTGTCGCGGGTACGCTGCATAGCAGGTACCTCGCGATCCATTCAAAGCACGAGTACAGGGGTGCAATTCTGCCCCCACCCAAAATGTAAATTTTTTTATATATATGTTTTTTTTTTAAAACAATCGCTGCGCGATTTTCCAAACGTTTATTAGAACATTTTCGCCCACAGTAAGATATCCGACTTTTAACACACACACACATATATATATATATATACATATGTATGTATATATATATATATATATATATATATATATATATATATATATATATATATATATATATATATATATATATATATATATATATATATATATATATATATATATATATACACATATGTATGTATATATATATAAAGTTATATGTATATATATTTATATGTATATATATATATAATATACAGAATTATAAATATCACAGTATATATATGACAATTTATGAATACAAGCTTTCATTTTCAGAATTTCCCTATGAAACTTGGTTTTAAAAATTTCTAATAATTAATTCTAATGGGTTTTTTTATGAATTGCAACCCTAGCCCCGTGTCATTTTCAGATCTAAGCATATAGAATCCTCAAATAAATTTTAATTGCCCAAATTGAAAATGCATAATGAAGACATATGGAAGACACGAAGAAGACAGGGAAAGCAAGATGCGGAAATAGCATAAGTGAAATCACAAGAATCTACTCAGACTCTGATGCTATATTGCTCTCCCGCAGAACAAGCTCCCTTCTACAGAATTCTCGAGTCCTCCAATGCTCCAATTGTTCTCCACGCTACCCACACTATGTCTAAGCTTCTAGGAATGCCTGAATATAAAGAGCTCTCAGGAAACCTCTAGAATGCTTCTAGAAACAGCTGGAAGGTGTCACCAACTAAGCATGGGTCTTTTCCAACCTTTTTGATGAGCCATAGGGTTGTAGACACCATGTGCTCAATTGATGCACTAACCCCCGTGTTGTTGACACTTGAGAAATAGAGAACTGCGTTAATTCTCACGCACACTTATAACTCCAATTACTTTTAAAATAATTACCATTTAAATATTTATAACTTTTATTTTAATTTTTATAACTTTTATTATTATTATTTGTTTATTAATTTATTAATATTTTATAATTATTATTTATTTTAATTTCTAATTTTCTTTTTATTTAATTCTTTTCTCTGAATTAATTCTCCTTTAAATTAATTATAAACAAAATATCAAAGATCATGATATTTAATTTTCTCAATTAATTAATTTATTAATTAAATCTATTTGTTAAGACTTAATTAATAGAAAAATCACCATAGACCTTCAAGACAAAATATGAAAACCCATCATAGGACAATTCATACAAAATCAGTCTAAAGGATTAAAAATCACGAAATATGTCATCCGACACATTCAGTGGGTACTCAACTCTGATACTTGTCCTAACTCACTAGGACAAATGGTTTTAGGGTTTGGGATTTGGACTTGAGAATTTATCATCCTTCTCTTATCATTGAGATAATATAATAGGGTACGCTCATCCTAGCAATTCAGGGAAGTCGATACCTGGTACCTGCAACCTGCAAAAAAACTATGCATGTACATACAATATATATATATATATATATATATATATATAATGCTAAACTAAATAGGCAATGGCAGGAAGTGGTGCATCATGTAGATCCCGACTAAGCAGGTGACTAGGACTCCCTTCCTTAACCACATCAGAAACACCATACAATAAGAAAACACGCACACCATACACATGCAAGTATGGGGTAAGTATCCATAATAAAACACATGAGATAATAAACCATCTAACTAATCATCAGCAGTAACTGAAAATAATATAATGATCATCATACATACATGAAATGTAAAGTCTAAATGATCTCATCATATAACAACTGAATCCATAACATAATATCTGATAGTGTCAAAACAATACCACTAATCCATTAACATAAAACTACTCTATCATAATCTGATAATAATAGCAATAATATGTCCAGCAAAGACGTGAACGAGGGTAGGCACTACAGAGTGGGCTATGTATTTTGTATTTGTTCCTATGTACTAGGTAGATGTAGTGACTAGGTACCTATACATTTCCCTGAGATGGATTATTTACCATATAAGCACTCTTCTTTTCATTCCAATTTTGGATGTAGCCTTCTATGTTTGATTGATCAACACTTCAAGATTTGGTGTTTTATGTCATCTGTATATTCAAGCTTAGTTGTTTACCTTTGTGTACCTCCTAATTCAAGTAGTGTTTTCTAAGAACACTCATGTAGATTATAGTCTTCTCTATCTGATCAGGTTCTATTTTAATGGAGGTTATTTAGACTAGCTATTACGTTTGATAGAACTTTGCATCTTCTACATGCTTCAATGGTGTTCTTCATGATCATCATTTTGTCCCTATCTTCTTGGAAATTCCCTCATTTAGAGGCTTCTTCAGTCCTTCACTAGTTCTTTCATCTTTCTTTCCATCTGTATTCTTGGACTAGGGTTTTTCCCATGTGGTTTTCTATATTTCTCCTCTTTAAAAAGATTTGGTTGTGCTTGTGTACCTCATTAGGCTTTGTTGTTGGGATAGAAATTTACTTTTAGTAGTAGTTTTTAGGTTTTTAGCTACTCCCCAAGTTTATCTTAAGGGGAGGGGGGGGGGGGTGTTAGAGTAATAGAGTATTTTCTTATTAATTAAATCATATTGATTTAATTATTAAGTCACTTATTATCTATATTTTACTTAAGCTAAACTTTATGCATATAATAATTAATTTTTTTATTAATTATTGTTATGCAACCTAGGTTAGATTCATGTTAGGGTTTTTATCTCCTTTTAGAATGATTGATCTCTCTTTTTAATTGATTTCATTCACTTTTGATAATAGAAATTTCTATTTTTTCTCATAAAATTGTCTCCTTTGTGGATCTAGGAATTTCAACCTCCATAGTTTTTTACTTCTCACTTTCTATGATAGGTGTTTGCATGTAGGTGATTCTTGGGCATTGTGGGGTTGAACTTTCATCAACTTCAACATTCTCTTTTAGTTTAGAGAAAGGGTATTCAAAGATGTTTAATCATGGATCCTTAACGCTTAATATAATTAATAATACATGGAAAGATGAGATTTATTTGCTAGTATTATGGCTCCTCTATTGGGTATACTTGATGATTAGATGACCTCATCATATGAGGCATACATGGATGCCACATGGAGTACCTCAATAATCAACCCACAAAATCATCTAGTGGAAGCTAAGCCAGACACCTGATGGTGTAAATTCCATTAAAATCCATGTCATTGGTTTGTTAGGTGTCGATTTTTTTTTGAGTTGATGTGAAGTTGGGCTAGAATAAAATATAAAAGTGCATTTCAACTTGCTCACTACAAGGAAACACCAATGTTTCTTTTTGAGAAAAAATTTTGATCCTATTATATGTTAATAATATAAAGAGAAACTTATATACTAAGTGATTCAAAAAATGCCTCCTAATAACTAGATATATAGTATGCTTAAAATGATCAGAATTGGCCTTAAGAAAATCCCACTATATGGTTATCTACCCTCCTAAGAAAGGACTTCACTAAGGATCTAATAAACCATACATATATTTAATAAAAATGATAAAAATGATAGTTTTATATACAACTAAAGACAAACCACATAAATTGTCAAAATTCAATGATAGAGTGAGAATGAATTTATTCCTCCATAGCCTCAAAAAGGGGTTCACCATGACACACTTTAGCATCATCCCTAGGTGCTTGTTATGGAGGCCTACAATTTGTGCTACCTTTATCCTCTACCTCTCCTTTCCCTAGAAGATCATTCAAGTTTAGAACTAGCTATGTAGAATCAACATGATGTTCAAGGTCTAGGAGCACCAAAAATTCATTAACTCTATCATAGATTTGTTCAACTAATTTGATCCCAAAACCCTTTAGTGCCTATATAATGCCAACCATATGTACCTATAATTCTTGGTCTCAAGTGAGTATTTGATAGACATCAACAATGCTTTTTAGAGATATTACCAGGAAGTAGTTGAGGATTTTTTTTACTAAACCATCCCAAGTTATGGTAGATTATAAACCTTCTTTTGGGAGAAGATTACATATACTAATACAAAGAAAATATTGATATGTCCTCCTAGGTTTTGTTCTGAGAAAACAAATGAATAGGTTGTATAGGTTTTGAGGACTTGTATAAGGCCAAAATGGTTGGGGGGGACTTATCTCTATTTTTGTTCCCACTGAACTAGGGAAATGATTTTGAGCCATTGAGGGTAATTGAAATGTGGTTGCAAAATAGGTGCAAGGTTATCAACCCTTTCTAGTGTAGGATATAAATAAAAATGTGGAACACTACTGAGATGAATCTCAAGATCATCAAGAGCTATTAAAGGTCCAAATTAACTAATGAGAAGTAGAAAAGTGAAAGAGGGAAAGGGAGATATTGGTAGAGATTAGGTTGAGAACAAAGAAAAATTTACTTCTACAAATTCTTAGGATAAGAAAATTAAGGGCTTAATGGTGTGGAAGAAGGTTGAGTAAGTTGCAACCTCTGTGTGGGTTTAATTTAAAATTCAATCTATGTTTTGTCTTCAGATGCCATGCTAGTGTACATAGTTATTTTTAAGGTGTAGCCTTATTTGATAGCAAAGGACTTTTATTTTTTTATACATTTAGGGATATCCATATAACAATGTTAGAAGTTGATGAAATGTATAGGGAGTATGCCCAATTTTGAATAGTATGGACTTATAATATATAGCTGATTGGGGTTTTTTTGTGGTGTTAGATCTAGATATTTGGTGCAACTATATACTTGTTTCTATTAAGAGGGTGGTGTTAGGTTGGTTGTAGAAGCATGATTTTGTACTCCAATATTATTAATAAAAAATATTTTAAAAGTAAATATGATAGACTAATATTTATCTAAATAAATATTATATTATTATATTATTATCTATCTCTTTGATAGCCTTTTGGGATGCATTGCTTTATTACATATTTTACATAAATTTCAGTATTTTATTAAATTTTCATTTTTACTTATGTTTTATTATAATAATATAGTCTAAGAATAACAATTATAATATATTAATAATATTCCATGTTGTTATTATGCATGTAAAATTAACACATTATACAATTTCCCAAGAAATGACTCTAGAATTTCCTCAAGGACGAAGTCATCCTTCATAATTAATATGGAGGCTCTCCAATCATGTTTGCTAAGTGGCTTTTGAATGAGGTCAGCTTTGGACATAGGGTGCAAGAATTGGGTAATGTGTTCTTCCTTGTGGTACACATACGATGTATTGTTTTCTCTGTATATGTTTAATCACAACTACAAATGAGGATTTTCTTCCTACTTCTTTCCATAGGAGCCTTCGGAAGTAGTGCATATAGAAAATATAATTAATAAAATATAATGGCTTCACCATTTTTGCCAATAAATAAATAAATAAATAATACAATCAAACTTATAAAATATTTTTTATATTCTAGAAAAAATACATTAAAAATATCATAACCTATAAAAACCTTAAATTTGAAATGATAAGGCTTGTGAACATGCAACAAAGTGCTAATCCTATTGCTTAGGCAGGGTTGAAGAAAGGACTATAGTGCACTGGAAGAAGGATGGACCAAAATGGACTTTGAGGTAGCCTCCAAATGAAATATTGGGTTGTTAGGGTATGTGGCTAAAGATCATCAAGGCAACATGCAGTTACTGTTAGAAGCTAAACACCTCAAGGATTTAGACTACTAACAAAGACCAAGTTCAAGTGGCTCATAGTGTAGTAGATGTGGCTAAAATATTAAATGTTGAAAAGACACATTTGAAAGGAGACTCACATATTATTGTTAATATATCAAGCAAAGGTAAAGTTGGAATATGGTAGCTTAACAAAAAAAATTAACTCATTATTAGATTTCTTTATAAATTTGTGAATCATACATGTGAAACAAGAAGAGAATTACATTACATATAAAACATCAAAATCTATAGTCTCATTGAATTATGTGTCAAGGAACAATTGGGTGGAGGATTTTCAAAATTTGAATAACAAATATCCAGTTGTTGAGGTATGATATTCTACCTATTAGGTTAGAGACATCAATGCAATTTGAATGGTATGGGCCTTGAAATCATCAATGAAGATATTACATGTTAGCAATTTTTGGGAAAAAAAAGAAAGACTGAAATATCCCCTACAGGTTATAGCTTCTTCCAAATACCAAAAAAAGAAAAAAAAACTTACTACTTCATCACCTAGGCATTCCGTCAAGAAATTGGCAAACAAGTTCAAAATCTCTGAAGAAATTCCAACAAGATGATTGCTTCTTAAAACACCCAAAATTTTCATTCAAACAATGTTTAATCCGGGAGGGCACTCATCACCTATGTTTTGATCACAGGTGGTTTACACTTCACATTTATCTGATGTTTTAACATTGTTAACCCTGACCGGAAGCGGCGAGTATGTGATCAAAGAGTGCCTCATAATCTCAAACCATTACTTGAAAATGCCAATTTGCAAGCTTGGATGCGAAGTCCATACCCTTTTTGAGAATCTGCCACCTGTAATGCCGCTTTGCAGGTGCCGTCGCGATTTGGAGTTTCCTTCGCGTGACAGAATGGGTACAGTGGTATTCCGCTGTAGTGGAGTCGGAATGACTTCTGATATATTCTATTAACAACGCTGTGCTGCACTAACAATGTAGCAGGAACTTGTTTATAACTCAAAAATATTGACGCCGGAAGTGAGTCTTGTGCGCTTAGAATCGTTCGCGTCTAGAAAATCCGTGCACCCGCCTTGCCGTTTGGAAGGAGTGATCTGTCGAGCCTATGACCAACGGAATTGGTGCTGTCCACCAATTAGAATATAATGCTTGAATTGCAGTCTACGATTTTAGATCAATGATTGTAGTGGAGGACGTTATCCCTGGTATACTCGGATTATGATACAAAAACCCTCGATTTGTATAATTCTCACGCTACCACCGTTTGATTACCTCTGGCTCGAGTTAAGATATTCCTCACAATATCGCCTCCTGGACTGTAACAATTGGCTCGTACTCCATGTTAGCTTCAATCCATTAAAAACAATCGATTTCCAATCCATCCATCATGAAATGGCTGATGGCCATCTCCAGTGTGCAACCCTTCGGAAGATATCCCACCTCCTCAGTTATGCAGATCTAAGAGAGTTTTCATTCTTAGAGACCTCTGGGAATTTGCAGGCCGGAAACTACAAATTGCTCCAACTGATAATTAAAAACCAATCCACAAAATTGCTTGCTTTCAAAAAGGAGCCCTATGTCCTCTATTTATCTCCTTGCCGAGAAGTTTCTGGAAATTATCCGGAATCATCTTGCACTACAAATATTAACTTTATAAAATTAAATAATTAACTTTATAAAGTTAGAATACAACCTTTATTAAATATTGGAATGAGTAGGCCCCGCTTACTTAATTGGAAGACAAAATCGACCCTCTTCCCATAATTATTTTCCTACGAGAATCAATGATAGGCAAATCCCCTGCTATAATTATGTTGCTAAAAGAGGGACATGACAGTCCGCCCTTCCAGATATTGCTTGCCCTCAAGCAATCTCAGACCTGGATGCTGCAAAATGGTCTCATTCTCCCAAGTAGCATCTTCGACTGGTAGATCCTTCCATTTAACCAAATATTCTCTGATTACTCTTCGGCGAAGCTATTTTTCTCTGCTTCCTAAAATGAATTCCGGTACCATGATCAATTTCCCTTCATCATCCAGAGGCGACAAGACTGCAGAAGGTATCACATTCTGTCCCAATGCCTTTTTGAGATGTGATACATGAAACACATTATATACTTTGCTGTCTGCTGGAAGCTCAAGTTCATAAGCCAATTCCCCTATTCGCCTACTGATCCTGAAAGGTCCATAATACCTAGGTTTAAGCTTCTCTGACCCACTCTTTTTGAGAGTAGATTGTCGAAATGGTTGAAGCATTAAGTAAACCATGTCACCCACCTCAAAGCTTCTCTCCGTCCTCTTTTGATCTGCGTATTTCTTATACTGATTCTGTGCTCGAGCGATGTTATCACGTAGAGAGCTAATGATATCTTTACTTTCTTGCAGTAAATCCCCAGCACGTGGAACTCGAACATCACTCATCAATAAGTCAATGAAACTGGGTGTATCATAGCCGTATAATCCTCGAAAAGGTGTCATTTGGATAGACATGTGGAAAGTGGTGTTATAGAAATACTCACACAAATAAATCCATCTTACCCAAGCCTTCTGCTGATCAGCTACATAATTCCTCAAGTAGCCTTCCACCCATTTGTTTACTATTTCTGTCTGACCATCGGTTTGCGGGTGATAACTAGTACTGGGTGTGAGCTCAGTGCCGCATAATCGAAACACCTCTTGCCAGAAATGACTCAAGAATCTACTATCCCTGTCACTGACAATACTGCGGGGTATCCCGTGTAACCTGAAAACCTCCCTGAAGAATACTTCAGCTACCTGTGCTGCAGTATAAGTAGTGGTGATGGGAAAGAAATGAGCATATTTTGTTAGCCTATCCACCACCACATAAATACAATCACGTCCTTGAGCCTTGGGCAAACCAGTAATGAAGTCCATGGATATGCATTCCCACTTCTGACACGGAATGGGAAGTGGCTGTAGCAGCCCCGCTGGAAAAGTGTGCTCCTGTTTATTCTGTTGGCAAATGGAACACTCACGAACATACTGCAAAACATCCTTCTTAAGTCCTTTCCATGTAAACCGTTCTCACACCTGTCTATATGTTTTAAAGTATCCGGGGTGACTAGCTATAGGTGAATCATGAAGAGCTCGCATAATGAACTGCCTCACCTTTGATCCTGGGACTAAAAATACCCTGCTCTTGTAAATAATCAATTCATCCACAAGTGTATACCTGGTATCAACAAGTGTCCCATCAACTATCCTAGATGCCCATGAATCTTTGGCATATTCTGCAATAATCAAATGCTTCCAATCCTCAGAGATCTCAATCATTGAACTAAGATGTGGTCTGCGTGACAAGGCATCTACTACCACATTCTGTGTGCCCTTAACATAGGATATATCGAAGTCATATGCCTGTAACTTACTGACCCATTTCTGCTGCCTATCATTGAGATCCCTTTGGCCGAGGAAATGTCTTAAACTGTTGTGGTCAGTTTTTATGCAGAATTTTCCACCTACTAAGTACTGCCTGAACTTAGCTAGTGCATGCATGATAGCTAACATCTCCTTATCGTAAATGCTGAATGATCTCTCTGGCCCACGGAGTTTCCTACTTTCATATGCAATTGGGTGTTTATCCTGCATTAAAATAGCCCCAATACCATCTCCTGAGGCATCACACTGGAGTTCAAATGGTTTCGAGAAATCAGGCAATGCTAGTACCGGACATGAAGTCATGATCTCCTTGAATCTGTCAAAACAAGCCTGTGCCTTTGCTGTCCAAACGAAAGCTCCCCTTTTAAGAAAATCTATTATAGGGGCCGCGTGTCGTGAATACCCGCAAACAAATCTGCGGTAGAAGCCACATAACCCAAGGAATCCTCTTAACTGAGTTAGGTTCTCAAGAGTAGGCCACTCTATAATAGCACGAATTTTATCAGGATCCATCCGTACACCTTCTCGGTTGATAATATGACCTAAGTATAACAACTCAATCATTCCCAAATCGCATTTGGACTCTTTGGCATACAAGGATTCTTCTTGCAAGATCTTCAACACTGTTTCTAGATGCGCCATGTGCTCCTACCATGTTCGACTGTATACCAAGATATCATCAAAAAATACCAACACGAATTTTCTCAGCTGATGATGGAAAACCTTATTCATGGTAGATTGGAAAGTAGCTGGTGCATTGGTCAATCCAAATGGCATCACTACAAACTCAAAATGCCCACAATGGCACCTGAATGCTGTCTTCTCAATGTCCTGTTCTCTGACTCTAATCTGATGGTAACCTGATCTCAAATCAATCTTACTAAAGTAGCATGCCCCATGCAGTTCATCTATTAGCTCATCAATTCGTGGAATAGGATATCTATTCTTAATGGTTTTCTTATTCAGCATCCTGTAATCTATACACATCCGTAATGAACCATCTTTCTTCTTAACCAAAACTACTGAAGAAGCAAAAGGAGACTTACTAGGTCTGATGTGTCCCATTGCAAGAAGCTCTTTGATGGTTTTTTCTATCTCATCTTTAAGCCTTTTGGGATGCCTGTATGGAGTAATCATGACTGGTTTAGCGCCTTCTTCCAATTCGATGATGTGCTCGATCCCTCTATCAGGTGGCGTACCAGGTGGAATATCGCTGAATACCTTACTATACTTTTTCCTCAATATCTATATGTCGGGATGATATTCTGTCTTTGGTCGTTCCTCCCGTGTAGGCATGAGAGTACACATGGCTGCCCATTCAAGATCCTCATGTCTCACCAATCTTTCCAATCGTCTAAGAGAGATTGTTCGAATATCACTATTCCGAATAGCTCTCAATACATGCTGCCTCCCATCTACTTCGAACTTAATCTCCATGTCCCTGAGTCGAAAGGTAACTTCACCCAATAAACGTAACCATGTCATGCCTAAAACGATATCCAAATCACCCATATTGACCACGTGGTAATCTGCTTTGAACTCATAATTATTCAGGCGTAAAGGCATGTCTCTGACTATCTTGTTACACTTAAGAGTGTATCCGTCAGCAACCTGTACATGAAGACCTTCAAATTCTTCCGTCTTAATACCACGACGCTCGACCAATCTTGCATCAATGAAGTTATGTGTGGCTCCGGTATCAACCAATGTAATCACCTTCTGCCCTGCTAGGACACCACGTAACCTGAAAGATCCTTCCTGTTGAATACTAGACAAACGCCCTTGCTGTAGATGCAATTCAGGTTCTTCTTTCTGTTCTAACTTTTCCGTCTCTTCCTCAGATTCTGAACCAGTGTGTTCATCCCCTTTTTCTGTACTGTCGGAGTCTGATCCTTCATAATATGCCCACATAACTCTATTGGCTTTTCCTTTTGGTCGCAAGGGACAATCATGATTCCTGTCATATGGACCTTTGCAATAGAAGCATAATTTCTTCCTTCGCAAGTCATTTAATGCTTCTGTATCTAGGGGTGTGGTAGATTTCCCTTTGGTTTCAATGCTCTTCCCTTTATTTTTATCAAACTTCTTGTTGTCTTTGAAAGAGGTAGTACTCCTGGGAGTGAACCGGCTAGAAGGGGTGGTAAGTTCCATACTTCGTGCTTTCCTCATGGCTTCCTGCAATGTTGGTGGGTCAAATGCCTTAATCCATCCCTTGAGGGGTTCAGACAATCCTTCTGTAAATAAGATAACTAACCTTCTTTCCGATACATCTGGTACCATGACTGACAACCTTTGAAATTCACTAATATAAACCTCTAAATTGCCAAATTGTTTTAACTGAGCAAGGTCGCGAAAATAAATTTCTGGATCCTTCTTATCAAAACGTTCAACCAATCTATCCACAAAGTCTTGGTATGATGTTACCTGATTGTGCTATAAAGTAACCATTCCATGTGACCACCAATCATGAGCTGCGCCTTCCAGATGCAAGGTGGCATACCTGATGGCGTCTATTTCTGACATAGGCCTTAACGCTAGAAAGGTGTCCAACTTATGAATCCAAGCTTGTGCTATCATCTGACCACTCCCATCGAAAAAAGGCAAAGTAAGTTTACTGACAGCTCGTTGTAACTCACTTTCATGACCTCCTTTAGGTCTCCTATTTTGGTGGCTATTCCTCATATGTTCTCTTCTTTGGTTTAGATATCGATCAAAGTTCAATAATTCACGCACATGCGGTGGTAGTGCTTGCCATTCTGCTGTAGTAGCCCTAAGATCATCCTGGAAATCTTCTGGTGCATCGTCTTCTCCCATCTCCTGAGCCTCTTCCCTTAGGAAGGTGGGACGAGTAGGCCTATTTTCTATCCATGATCTGCGCCTAGGAGCACCTTGTGATCCTGCCACACTCCTATCATCGTGATCAGATGTGCCTCTTCCCTGATCCTGAATCCTGGGCTGAATAACTCTTTCCATTATGGTAGTCAAAGCCTGTAGTGTCTGAGTTATTTCTTGTTGTCCAGTAGTCATGGTTCTGTAAAATTCTCTGGTTTCATCATCGTCGACTCTGGGAAATCTTGGCAGACTCTGTCTTTCACCCATATCCCTGTTTTTGAATACAACTCCAAAAACTAAAGTACTTTTTACCCAATCAGGATGGCAGGACTACTGCTCTGATACCACTGAAATATCCCCTGCAGGTTATAGCTTCTTCCGAATACCAAAAAAAGAAAAAAAAACTTACTACTTCATCACCTAGGCATTCCGTCAAGAAATTGGCCAACAAGTTCGAAATCTCTGAAGAAATTCCAACAAGATGATTGCTTCTTAAAACACCCAAAATTTTCATTCAAACAATGTTTAATCCGGGAGGGCACTCATCACCTATGTTTTGATCACAGGCGGTTTACACTTCACATTTATCTGATGTTTTAACATTGTTAACCCTGACCGGAAGCGGTGAGTATGTGATCAAAGAGTGCCTCATAATCTCAAACCATTACTTGAAAATGCCAATTTGCAAGCTTGGATGCGAAGTCCATACCCTTTTTGAGAATCGGCCGCCTGTAATGCCGCTCTGCAGGTGTCATCGCGATTTGGAGTTTCCTTCACGTGACAGAATGGGTACAGTGGTATTCCGCTTTAGTGGAGTCGGAATGACTTCTGATATATTTCGTTAACAACGCTGTGCTGCACTAACGATGTAGCAGGAACCTATTTATAACTCAAAAATATTGACGCCGAAAGTGAGTCTTGTGCGCTTAGAATCGTTCGCGTCTAGAAAATCCGTGCACCCGCCTTGCCGTTTGGAAGGAGTGATCTGTCGAGCCTATGACCAACAGAATTGGCGCTGTCCACCAATTAGAATATAATGCTTGAATTGCAGTCTGTGATTTTAGATCAATGATCGCAGTGGAGGACGTTATCCCTGGTATACTCGGATTATGATACAAAAACCCTCGATTTGTATAATTCTCACGCTACCACCGTTTGATTACCTCTGGCTCGAGTTAAGATATTCCTCACAATACCGCCTCCTGGACTGTAACAATTGGCTCGTACTCCATGTTAGCTTCAATCCATTAAAAACAATCGATTTCCAATCCATCCATCATGAAATGGCTGATGGCCATCTCCAATGTGCAACCCTTCGGAAGATATCCCACCTCCTCAGTTATGCAGATCTAAGAGAGTTTTCATTCTCAGAGACCTCTGGGAATTTGCAGGTCGGAAACTACAAATTGCTCCAACTGATAATTAAAAACCAATCCACAAAATCGCTTGCTTTCAAAAAGGAGCCCTATGTCCTCTATTTATCTCCTTGCCGAGAAGTTTTTGGAAATTATCCGGAATCATCTTGCACTACAAATATTAACTTTATAAAATTAAATAATTAACTTTATAAAGTTAGAATACAACCTTTATTAAATATTGGAATGAGTAGGCCCCGCTTACTTAATTGGAAGACAAAATCGACCCTCTTCCCATAATTATTTGCCTACGAGAGTCAATGATAGGCAAATCCCCTGCTATAATTATGTTGCTAAAAGAGGGACATGACAAAGACATTCAAAGATGTTGAAGGATGAAGTATGCACTTGTATTATGACAAATATACAAAGATGCATGTTCTTTATTAGATCACTCAATGATTAGATGACCTTCTCAAATAAGGAATATGTGGATGTTGCATGGAGTTCCTTAGTACGAAACCTATAGAAACATTTAGAGGAAGTTAAGGAAAACACTTGAGAAGTTGGTAGAAGTGTCATTAAAGAACATATCATTGAATTGTTGGGTATCATTTTATTTTCTCAAGTTGATGCAAAGGTGGGTTGTAGAAATATGGAAGAAAATTTCACATTATGTACTACATGGAAACAACAATGCTTTATAGGAGAGATTACCAACAAGGAATTGAAGAGACATTTTATGATGAATGATCTCACATTTTGACATATTATGAATCTTCTTTGGGGAGGACTAATTGAACTCAAATCATAGGTATAGAGCTAAATTTTGACATTGCCTCCTAGGTTTTGTTGTGGACATTAGAGTTAAGGATGAAGGAGGTAGCATGGGTGATGAGGACATGCATGAAGCTAGAATAGTTGGGGGAATTTTTCCCCATTGTTGTTGTCACTGAACAAGGGAAAGGATTTTGGACCATTGAAGGTGATTGGTGTGTGGTTGGTATTAGCTACAATATTTTCACCCCTTTTTTATGTGGAGTGTAAACAAAAATGTAAACTACCATCTAGATGAAGCTTGGGATGGATGGAAGCTACTAAATGGAAAAGTAGAAAAGTATGTGGGAGTGGGAGATGTTGCCAAAGATTAGAGCCAATAACAAAGTAAAAGGTTCTTCTATAGGACCAAATAAGAAGAAGACTAAGGGGTCGATGATGTAGAAGAAGGGTAAGTAAGCTATGACCTCTATGGAAGTTAAATTTTTGCCTTTGCCCCATTTGTGTATTGACTTTAGGATGTCATGTTGCTATGTAGCCCATGTTAACATCAAAGGTCTTGAATTATGATATTGTATGCAAGGAAATGTGAATAAAAGGTGATACACATAAATAAAATAACACTCAAAACACAACTTCAAACAACATCATGAGTCTTTTAAACACAATGAATTCAAACCAATGCAAGCCCTATTTTAGCCTCCTTTGCACAATGATTTGTCTAAGATGATTTTTTGGTATGTGCACTCACAATTTTGATAGTATAACAATAATACAATGCTTAGTATTTTCCATGAGAGAGACATGAAAATGGGTTCAAATGATAGAAGAATGAGGAAATCTCTCTCTATAAAATGCACAAGTTTAGTTGCATAAATATAAAAATGAACCATTGAAGATGAACTAAGTGATATTTTTGGTTGTCCTTTTAGAAGTCGTGACATTTTTGCATTGATAAGGCATAGTTGGGATTTGGAAGAGGCTTTCCATAAATGACTTTCTTCTCTCAAAACTATAAAGTCCATGTTATTTATGGGGGGCTTCATGGGGTTTTGGTTGAGATTTTAGAGGAAAGCATTTTAATTTCTTTAAGCGAGGACACAATATTAGGGGCCTTTAAGCATGACTCATTTCATGCCCTTTTATGTGCAGGTGGATGTGACAAGGTTTTGACTTTGCTTCCCTAATGCATCTACTTTAGAATGTGCACATGTTAAGTGAGGGATTAGGTTCAATGACATAGATTAATTATAAGACATGTGGATTGGGTAGGATTTTCAAGTGGATGAGGGTAGAATAGGTAGGGGTAAATTAAATAAATAGAGTATTTATTTAATTGAATGCAAATTAAGGTTTGGATGTTGGAAAGTTGGAGGATGCAAGTGTTAGAGTAATTAGATATTTCCTAATTAACTCTAGTTTGCTTAAGCTAAACTTTGGGTATAATAATTATCTATTTATTAATTATTATCATGCAACCTAGGTTAGATTCCTATTAGGGTTTTGATCTCCTTTTTAAGGATTGATCTCCCTCTATAATTTTTTTAATTCAGTTTTGATATTAGCAATCTCTTTTTTGCTCATCAAAAATGTCTCATTTGTGGATCTACGAATTCCAGCCTCCATAGCTTTTGCTTCTCTCTTTTTGTGGTTGGTGTTTTCATGTAGGTGATTCTTGGGAGCTATGGAGTTGATCTTTCATCAACTTCAATATGGTATCAAAGCTCCAATTCTTCATGCCCTAGTTCTATTCTTTAGAGATTTGGTGTCAGTTTTTAGATCTATGGCTTTCAAAGGGTTTTTGTATTGAATCTGGGGGGGGGTTCACTAATTTTCAATGCACTTTGAACCCAAATGGACATCATCGTTGAGCTCAGAGTGCCCAAAAACCCTTATTTTCATATAAAATTGGTTGAAATTGGACATAATTAGAATCTAAGACAAAATAATATTGCTTCCAAATTGGGCACATTTCTTGAGACAACAATTTTCTAATTTTTGGCATGCAAATCAAGATTTTTGGTACACAAATCAATTTTTTTAGGGCATAAATCAAGATTTTTGGCACATGAATTGAATATTTTGGCACACAAATTGAGACAATTATGTATGAAATTGACACGCTTCCTAAGATATTTTCTAGTGTTGATGGGCACACTTTTTGAGACATTTTGGCATGGATCTTGAGGCAGTAAAAATTTTATTTTTGCCCTTCTGGTGCTTTTTCAACCTACATGTGGTTTTTTGGCGATAATTTTCTTGTCCAAACTCCATTTTTTGCAAACGAGATATCATTGGAAAGTTGGTTTTGAACCCATTCTAGTGGTGTGGGTTATTTTTAGTTTTAGTGTTTTTTTATGGTTGTGTTTCTCTCAAAGTTAGGGGTATAGTTTTGCACTCTAGGAGACATATCTTAAGCATTTGATCTCTAATTTGGGAATTCTTCATAGCATTGGAAAGGTCTTTCCGAGAACTTTTCATTGATGTTGGTTGGTTTTCAGATTATGCTCTAGGCATATTCTATTTAATCTTTTACATTTTTTCATTCTAGTAGATATCTTGGTTGTTTCAGGTTTGAGGATCAATTTCTTTGCTTCAGATGATTCATCATGACTTATACTATCTATTGTATTAGTCTTATGTCTCTTCTAGTCTATTTAGACATTATTTGTATGCATTCTTGCAAACACACAAAGATAAAGTGTCATATTTCATCTCTATTTTCATTTCAATTGTCTTGCCTTGTTTTGCCTTCTGATTTGAGAAGTGTCATCTGAGGACACTCATGCAGATTATTATATTCTTGGGATTCATCATATCTTGTGCCTTATTGTACATGTGCTAATTTGATTAAAGTGCCATGGGGGTTGATGTTTTTTCCTTATTTTCCATCTTTCTTTGTCTAGTGAGATTCCCTTCTATGACATTAGCTTCATGACATGTCTAAGATTGATCACCTTAGTACACACATATGTACTCTTTTGTGCATCTTGATTGTGGCTCCTTGATATATAGTTCTTTTGGCCCACATTTCTAGTTGCATGTCACATCACCCTTGTTTACATTAGGGGGGATTCTTTTGTTGTTTCTCATGCTTCCTTGGTTTGATGGAGTGAGCTATGTATTCATTTTTTATTCCTATGTACTAGGCGAATGCAGTGGCTGGGTACCTATGCATTTTGGTGAGATGGATCATTTACCATATAGACACTCTTCTTTTTGTTCCTACTTTGGTTGCAGCCTTCCATGTTTTATTGATCAACTGTTTAAGCCTTTGTGTTTCATGTCATTTGTATCTTTGAGTTTATTTGCTTATCTTTCTGTGCCTCCTAATTTGATGTAGACTATAGTGTTCTCTACCTATTCAGGTTCTATTTCAATGGAGATTCTTTAGATCAATAGTTACTTTTTGACAGAGCTTTGTAGCTTCTACATTCTTCAATGGTGTTCTTCATGATCATCTTTTGTTCCTATCTTCTAAGACATTCCCTAGTTTGGAGGCTTCTTCAATCCTTCACTAATTTATTTTCAACATTTTTTCCATCTCTTTTTTGAGTAGGGTTTTTCCTTTGTGGTTTCCTCTATTTCTCATATTTTAAGAGATTTGGTTGTGCTTGGGTACCTCATCAAGCTTTGTTAACTGGACCTAATTCTACTTTTTGTAATAGTTTCTAGGTTCTTAGCTATTCCTAAGTTTATCTTAAGGGGAGGGTGTTAGAGTAATTAGATATTTCATAATTAACTCTAGTTTTCTTAAGCTAAACTTTGGGCATATAATAATTAATTATTTTATTAATTATTATCATGCAATCTAGGTTAGATTCATGTTAGGGTTTTGATCTCCTTTATAAGGATTGGTCTCTCTTTGTAATTTTTTTAATTCACTTTTGATAATATCATTCTCTTTTTTGCTCATAAAAATGTCTCATCTATAATCTAGGAATTCTACCCTTCATAGCTTTTGCTTCTCTCTTTTTGTGATAGGTGTTTGCATATAGGTGATTCTTGGGAGCTATAGGGATGATCTTTCATCAACTTCAATAGCAAGTGGATGAGGATTTTATGAATCTTGAATATATTTTCAATCAAAATAGAAAAAGTGGGGTTAAATTGAATATGTGAGTTTATTTAATTAAAATGCATTAGGCATTAGGCAAATTAGAGTAACTAATTTACCTAGAGAAATTAATTAAATATCCAAGTTATTCAATAGAAGGATGATGGTTAATTATTTAATTAAATAAGACATTGAATTAAATAAAAGTGGGGACATTAGATATGTTAAATGAGTCAATTTACTTAGACTATAGAAGATGATTAGTTAATTATATAAATTAATTGTGTTTTGATTTAGGTGGCTATAAAAATCATTAAAGATATTGTTGATGTAGGAGCATCCTTGGTTGGCTAACAATCCTTCATGTTGGTGTGGTTTGACCTTGGGGTTGGAGGACTCGATCAAAGAATAAAGTAAACTCGGTCAATACTGAGTTGGTTTGGTTGTTGTGTTAACCGAGTGACTCAATTAATGAAGATGTTTGGCAATGCGTGGGGCACTCGACAGATACTAGGAGCTTGATTGCACTAGGAGCTTGACATTAGTGTTGCTTAAGTAGCTCGATCAATGAAGGGGCTTGATTTCTTCTAGAGGACTTGACATATATTGGTGCTTGATCAATGAAAGAACTCGGTTATGTCTGGTGGAATGTTGACACTCAGCATGGTTTTCTGTAACACTCAATTTGGTCTTGGTTCTTGTGGTGCCCGAGTTGTCTGTGGGCTGACTTTTGGTATTTAATTTATGTATGGGTATTTAATTTGTGTTGCAACCAACTTATGTCTTATGCAAACATTTAATATAAGGGTTTATTTTAGTTTATAATGAGTTAGGTCAACTTGTGGCTTACTTGGGTATAAGGAGTTCTTGTAGAGTCCTAAGCAGGAGATGGTAGATCATCCAACTTGGAGAAGAGGATGAAGTGTAGGAGAAAGCTTTGAAGGACTAGTAGTTGAGGCTTCAAAAATAAAGAGATTTCTTGGTGGGCTTGCGAGCATAGGTTGAGATCTTTCTTGGAGGTTTCTACCAGACTAAGATCTAGAATATCTTGGATTAGGATTGAGTTGGATCTTGAGGGATCTTGCAGAACTATTTTGTAATTGATATTAAATTTGGTCCTAACCTGAAAGGCTTAACAATCAGGTATATTGCAAGTAAACAATTATTTTATGAATAAAGTCTTCAAAATTGGTGTTATATTGTTGATCTTGTTTTGGTTTTGATATATTAGTGACAATAAACTTAAGTCATTACTTAACAATAGTTAGTGCATGTCAAGCAAGTAGTGTCTGCTAAGAAAGTAGTGTCAAAAAATGCATGACAAGCAAGATATATAGTATGTTTTAGCAGATAATTAGTGTTGAGTCACTCCAGTGATGAGCAAGCTAGTATATCCCAAGTGATTTAGATGTTGAGTGAACAATGGATGTCATCATTTAGAGACCATATTACATCATTGAAGATATAGTGGATGTCAAGCATCAGAGACTTCAAGTGCCAAGTAAACAGTTTTGGACATAGTTGTTTGTAATGACATAAACTCCTATGTAAACCATTTTTGGCCAACTTAAGGATTGTTTTCGATTCTAGATAATAAGAGTGAATCTATATTGAGAATCTCTATGTAGTACATACAACCAATCAGATTAAGGGATGTTTTAAGTGACAAAATGGGTGAATCACAATTGTTGATTCCTACCTAACCTTAGGTCACCTAGGTCTTCTTAAGGAAGACAAACCTTAAAGTGTAAAAGGAGCAAACAAAGAATTTTGCACGTGTAGATAGAACATTCATGGTGACCAAGGAGTTGTGATTGAGATATGAATTGTAGAATCAATTAGAGAGAATAGAGGAAAGTGGAGAGAGGAAATAAGTGATACATCTAAGTAGAGAGGATGAAGTATACACCATTAAAGAGAAGATTTGATATCTAGCAAACCAATGCTAACCGAAGGATCAAGGTTGAGACATTCTAATAGGTGAATCAGTAAAATCTCTTAACTAAGTAGTCCTAGCAAGCTTTTGTAAATCCTTTAATATGGTGCTTACTTCATTGTAAGCTGAAGTCCTTTAACTAAGCACACTTCTAATAGGGTGTTGAAATCCTTTAATAGGGAAATATCTAACAATCTTTGTAATCCTTTAATAGACCAGACCTTTCACAGGGTAGATCATAGTTTATGGTCAAACATTGTAACCTTCATTGGAGACACTTTACAACTACACTAGTGAAGATTTGTGGGTGTCATCCCCACCCCAATTTTACCTTCTTATTGGAGGGTTTCTAAGTAACCAAATATCTTGTGCCATATATGTGTGGAATGTTTATTTGTTTTCATGCTATGGATGAATATGCTTAGTTTGGTATTTCAGTTTACATGCAAATTGTGAGATAAATGTGTAGTGAATGTTTTAATGGATAAAGTTTTGAAGTATTGATTCACCCTAAACCACACCCCACCCCCACCCCTGGCCTAAGCCTAGAGTTTAATTCCCTATTGTATTTCCAAGAATTGGTATCAAATCTTTGTTCTCTAAAAAGGAAAGATTTGCAGCTTTGAGGAAAGATTTTGAAGATGGAAGTCTACAAGTTAGGAAAAGTAATTGAGAACCAAAAGATTGAAATCCAAATTTCCCTACATCAATTGAATGAAGAAAGAGATTATTTGAACCACTCATTAAAGAGAAGGAAAGAGAGAGCCATTGAGGAGAATGACACACATTACCAAGAGGAAGACACTACTAAATTGTTTGCAGATGGAAACTCAAGTGAATTTGATTCATCAGTTGGTTGAAGTTGGTTCCAGATAATCTGCAAGCATAATTGTTAATAGGACTTATCTAATCCTTATATTTGTGAACATTATTATTTTGGTATTGAGCCTTTGATTAATCAATAGTTGAAAAACACCAACAAAATGGCGACTCTGCTGGGGAGTTCTCCAACACAAGTGTAAAAAGTATTGCAGTATCTTTGGTCTTGTTGTGTACATGTATGTTAGATCCTTTGGTATGGCTTGTGGTCATAGTGGATGTGTTTTAGAGAAAACTTTGAGAATTTAAAAAGAAAAAGAAAATCAAACCCCACAAATGCATACCAATGTATACAACCCTTCGAAGTGTCTTATCTATCAAGCAAGAGTTGTAGTCTTATGATCTCATTGATTGGTTCATCTATATCAAATATCTTTATATTACCTTTTGTCCTTTCCTTAAAGTTAGAAGTACTTTTCATTGTTATATTCTCCCTAGAATAGGGTGGTGACTCAGTCAAGGTTTTGAAGCTAGTGCTTATTTGCTAAATGACAAATATGGCTAATAAAAGGAAAAACACAAGAGCATATACAAGAGCCAATCCTGATGTACTGATGTATATTGAATTACCTCAAGGAGGTAGGAAGAACTTGAATAAAAAAAAGGTAGAACCAAACCCCACCTGGAAACCAAGAGGTAGCATGTCAATTAATTCTCAATACCAACCAATGGTAGGGAGAGAGTCTTCTTCACCCAGCTCTGAATTAGAAACCACAAGGCTTTTAGGAGGACTATTTAGTACCCCATTACCAGATGAAAGAACATATCAAGATAAAGAAATGTCACCAGCAGGAAATGCATCCTCTAGGCTAGATTTGATATCTAAAATGAATCATAGGCTAGGACTTAGAAGTTCATTTGGAGACCCTTTTAATCTTAGAGTTGTCCCATGCACTGAGACTAATCTTATCGATCTAGATGATCTTGCTGATTCAGAAGCCACTTCCGTAGATCCTAAATAAGTTCAATTAGAGATAGGAGTTTTGAAGAAATGGTTTGTTGAGGAAGAGGCCAAACATGCTCACCTAGAAAAGGAAGGAAAGCAAGTGACCTTAGAAGCCCTTGTTGAAAGAGACAATCTACTTAGAAGAATGGCTACCTTGAAAGAACAAAATAAGAAGTTAGAAGAAATAACTTCAATCCTCCATGCTGATGTTTTTGGGGATGTTGATAGCTTGAGAGCTAAATTTCAAGAACAAGAAAAGTTCCTAAGCCAAATAAAAAGAACATGTTATTTCCCAAGTCCACCCCTACAAGCTTGTCCAATCTAACTAGGTAGAACCCACTACTAAGAAAATAGATAAAGTAAAAGGCAAGGCTGTAGGAATCTAGATCAATGAACCTTAACCAATAACCAGAAAATCTATAAACCTCCCAATGTCTAAATTAGATCTAGATCTGGAAAAGGCTAGGAAAGAGAAAGAAGATCTTGCAAAAGAACTTGAGAAGGTTAAGAATGAAGCTCAAGTTGCAGAAACAAGGAGGAAAATCCAATTTATTAATTTTAACTCTACATTGGCTTCATGGCCAAATTTGTCTACCCTAGATGCAACCTCTATACCTACTAGTGGTTCAGTAATTCCAACTCAAGGAATATCTCAATTTGCTCATGCTTTGTCATCCACCCCTAGTACTCAAGCCCCTCTTGTCCAAACTCAACAATCTCAAAATCTTGTTCTTAACCAAGACAATGTAGCAAGTACTTCAAATATTGTTGGTTTCCAGAAGAAACCCATCTACATGGAAAAATATAAATAGATGTCATTTGCAGGTACCCCTGGTTCTCCACATCCCATATCTTTTGATTTAAGAGATAAGGTGGTCAAATTCTCTGGAAATAATGTTGTTACTGGTGAAGAGCACTTAAGAGTTTTCATAGATATGCTAAATGATTATGAGGTTGAACATGAGGATGTGGTAATGAATTTATTTTTTCATTCACTAACTAAGGATGCAAGAGATTGGTTTAGAAGGTTACCTGATGACAACATTAGTTCATGGAGTGATTTGGAGAAGTTGTTCAAAGAACAATATGGAGATAATACCAATGTTGGATTCATGTTGAATGAATTCAATAACATCAAGAAGAACCCTAATGAGTCCACATTTGATTTCAATGTAAGATTCTAAAAAGGTATGTACAAATTGTTCCAGGTTATGAGGTTGAATGAGGTTGTTTGTCTTACAACCTATTTTAATGCTTTTGACAGTAAGATGGCCTACCAGTTGAGGGATAAAGATCCTAAAACTTTGAGGGATGCTTATAAGATTGCAACAAATATTGAGAATAATAGGAAAGCATCTAGTAAGCTAGGTAGGAGAGATGATCTGAAGTTGTTTAATCCAAAAAATAACAATAAGAAAGAAGTGGACAAAACTCTTGCTGGTAAGAAAACTGAAGAGGCCACAATAGGTCAGGTATTGGAAATGTTGAAAAAGATAAACCCTACTACTTTCAATACATATAAGCCAAATATTGTTGAGAAAGCCCCATTGAACAATACTAACTTCAATATACAACCCAGGATGCAAAATTACTCTTATACCACTCAATGGAAGGATGGTAAGCCAATTCTTGGCCAAAGTCAGAATGTAAAAGACAAAAGTACTCCAGATCCTTTGCAAAAAAGCTTTGGTAATATGAATGAGGATGTTGCATGGTGTCTCATTTTTCACTCACCTCACTCTTTAGAGTATTGTACAGTTGCTCAATCATTTACTATAGGTTGTAGTGCACAAAATGAAGAGGAGGAAGAAGAAAAGAGTCGTGATGAGGTAAGTTGTAACATGGTAAGCATGTGTAGTAATTGTGTGGATTCTGATTTGGAAGAAAATGAAAGTGATCTTGAAAATAAGAGAATTTCCTATCAACTAAACCATCAACAAGTGTTCTCAAATAATGAAGGGTATGATGAAGATTAGGTATGTGCTACATCTTCTAAAGTTGGTCATGTAAATTTAAGAATGCCTTCTAAAGAGGAGATTGATAGGATCACTGTAGAGATGATTTCCCAAGTACATAGAAATTATTATTTGAGAAACCAAATAGTTAACAATGATATTAGGAAGCCTTCTAGTATATTCATTAAGGATATTAAACACAAGATGAAGGATGAAGACAAGAAGACTAATGTGGAGACAGTTAAATCTAAAGATATCAAAACCAAGAAGTGTGAACCCAAGAAGAAAGTTCAATTTCAAAAAAATGAGAAAGAAAAATCAATTGTACAAGAAAAGGGATCAAGATTTGATGTTGTCAAGAAAATCATAGCTCCTAATGCTCAAAAGGTTCCTACTCTAGGTATGACTGTGAAACCCACTATATCTGATCCTATTGATAGGATGTCCATGTTGTCACAAATTACTCTTAAAGTGCCCTTATCTGAACTACTTAGAATTGACAAGAAAAAGAGCAAAGCCTTGTCATGGTTGGGAGGAATAGGAAGTAGTAGCAAAAATGTAGAACAAAAGGCTATTCAACAAACCCCATTGGTAGTGGAAGATAGTGGCATTATATCTCAAATTCCCCAAATGTTCTTGGATGATTCATCAATAGCATACATAGAAGATATTGACCCTTTCTTCCTCAGTCTCATTATAAAGGAAAAAACCTCAAAAAACTACTTGATAGATTCAATAACTTCTAACACCATCATGCCTTTCAAAGTAATGGAAACCCTAGCATTGAAAGTAGATACCAAGCAAGGGAGATGTAGAGGTATGGATGATAGAGAAGTCCCAGTTATAGGTACTATAAATTCTTTACCATTTAGGCTAGCTACATACCCTGAGGTAGAATTGATTGTGTCAATCCTTGTAGTTGATATTCTACCTCATTACGTAATGTTGCTCTCTAGGAAATGGAGTGTTGCTATGGGAGGTAGTTTACAATGTAACTTGACTTATGCAACTTTCCACAAAGGAGATAAAGCTGTTAAAGTGAACAGAAAGCCAAGGATCAATCATACCTTGGGGGAAGAAATTTGCAAAAATGCTACTTGTTGTGTAGACACGGGTGTGAATGCATTCAGAGCTTAATTCATTATCCGAGAATTTGAGAAATTGCCTGTTGAGATCAAATGTAAAGTTGAGTGTTGTACTGATTCACCAATATTATGGACTATGTTTTTTGATGGGGCTAGTCCTAAAGAAGGTGCAAAGGCAGGGGTGATTTTTGTTTCTCCTAAAAAGAATACTTTTAGATACTCTTTCACCCTAAACTTTTCATACACCAACAATATAGCTAAATATGAAGCCTTGTTGTTAGGATTGAAAGTTACTACTTACCATGGGATTAAAAAATTACATGTTATAGGAGATTCTGAATTGGCTATCTCACAAATAAAGGGGGCATATGCATCTAAAAATAAGAAATTGAAATAGTATAGAAATGCTATTTGAGATCAAATAAATTTTTTTGATGCATTTGGTATTTCATGGAGAGACAAAACTCAAAACAAAATGGTTGACTTATTGGAAAATGCAGCAATTAAGCCATAGGAAGTATCATTTGTAGGAATCTCACAGATTGAGGTCCAGAATAGACCCTCAATACCTAATAATATTGAATATTGGAAAGTATTTGAATATGAAAAAGATATTGTTAATTTCTTGTTGAATGAAGATAAATACCATGGTCAAGATTTAGATTGTAGTGATTTAGTTGAAACCATAGATGGGAATGAAAAAATATTTAGTCAAGAGGTTATCCAACTAAAGACTTATAAAGTACCTAAAGGTTTGGTGGTTTTGGAAAACATGTTTGATAACCAAGATAGGGTGAACCTTGGGGCCAAAGATTGTAAATGTCAAGAGCTAGAAGAGATAAACCTAGGTACTAATGAGGCCCCTAAGAAAGTTTATTGGTCAAAATTTGGCAGCTAAAATTAGGAAGTCTTTGATTAATTTACTAAGGAAATATAGACATGTGTTTGCATGGTCATATGATGACTTAAAGGCCTATAGACAAGATCTTTTTCAACATGTCATACTATTGAAGGATAATGCAAAACCTTTTAGGCAAAAATAGAGACCAGTCAATCCTACTCTAGCTCCTAAAATGTAGGAGGAATTAATGAAGTTAAGAGATGGAGGGATAATTAAACCTATTAGACATTCCACTTGGGTCTCAAATTTGGTACCTGTCAGGAAAAAGAATGGAGATATCAGATTGTGTGTAGATTTCAAAAATTTGAATATTGCTTCTCTAAATGATAATTATGGGTTGCCAAACATGGAAGCAATGCTTCAGCAAGTAACTGGGTCTGAGCTTATGTCCATGATGGATGAGTTCTCAAACTAAAATTGAGTTTTGCTAAAAGAAGAAGAACAGTTTGAGACAACATTCACAAATCCTTGGGGAACTTATGTATATGTAAGAATTCCATTTGGGTTGATTAATGTTGGTGCTACTTTTCAAAGGGCTATGGATGTAGCTTTTCATGAATATATCAATAAGTTCATGGTTGTATATCAAGATGACCTCACAGCTTATTCCAAAAAGGATGAAGATCATTGCAGGCATTTAGAGAAGATCTTTATCAAAGATTTGGAATATGGAGTATTATCAAAACCTAAGAAGTGTACTTTTGGGGTGACTAAGGGAAAATTATTAGGACATATAGTATCAAAAGATGGAGTAAAGATAGATCCTAAGAGGGTAGTAGCCATTGATAAGGCTCCTAAGCCAAAAAATGTGAAAGGAATTCAATATTTCTTTAGGCAAGTTAACTTCCTAAGGAGATTTTTTATGAACTTTGTTGAGATTAGTAGACCTATTTCTGAAATGCTCAAGAAAGGTGCTACTATTAACTGGGATGGTGAACCTTCATAGGCATTTAAAGATATTAAAATTGCTATAAAGAATGCTGCAATACTTAGGACTCCCGATTACACAAAACCAATGCATATATTTTCTTTTGCATCTTTCCATATTGTAGTTGTAGTCTTACTATAGAAGAATGACGAAGGATATGAATAGCCATTTGCATTCTTTAGCAAGTCATTACAGCCTGCTGAATTGAAATATGGGATAAATGAAAAACAAGCATATGCTTTACTAAACGCAGTTAAGGCCTTTAGATGTTATCTAGTAGGTGCTATTGTAATTGCATTTGTACCAAGTGTTGTTGTAAAGGATATTTTTTCTCAACAAGAAGTGTCAGATAGAAGATGTAGGTAGATAAACAAGATCCAAGAATTTAACATTGAAATACATATAACAAAATTAATAAGAGGTCAAGGGTTAGCTAAGCTTATGGCTCAATCTAAATTGGATGCTAATTAGATGAATATAGTAGTAGATGACTCAAGATTTGATTTATGTAATATGGATCATTATGAGTGGTATACTAATGTTATCTATTATCTACAACACACGGAAGCTCCTTCCCATCTAACTAAAAATGAGAAGAGAAGTACTAAGTTACAAGCCATCAGTTACATAATTGTCAAGGGTAGTCTATGGTGGAGAAATTTTGAAGGAGTGTTACTGAAGTGTGTTGATCAAGAAAAAGAAAAAGAAATCTTGAATGGAATGCATGCTGGAGTCTATGGAGGACATTATATGGTCAAGACCACTACACATAATGTAATGAGAGCTAGATTCTAGTGGCCATCCCTTTTTAAAGATGCTCAAATCATGGTTAGGAAATGTGATGTTTGTCAAAGGTTTCCTGGAAAACTGAAGTTCTCAGGTAATACTCCATTAAAGCTAGTTGATGTTCAAGCACCATTTTAGCAATGGGGTATGGATTTCATAGGTGAGATCTTTCCTAAATCTAGCGCTGGCTATTCCTAGATTTTAGTTGCTACTGACTATTTTATAAAGTGGGTAGAAGCAATCCCTACAAGAAATGCAACTAGTAAAGTTGTCAACAATTTCATGCTCAACAACATTATTTCCAAATTTGGCTGCCCTCAGAGAATTGTAACAGATAATGCTATGTGTCTCAGGTTTGAGGAATTCATAAAATTTTGTGACAAATATGTAATTACAAGATCAACATCCTCTCCTTATCATCCATAAGGAAATGGACAAGATGATTCCATAAATAAGAGCTTGCTAAAAGTCATTAAGAGGACCTTGGAGGATAACAAGAAGGCCTAGAATTCTAAGTTGTAGCTAGCAATATGGGCTGATAGGGTGACTGTGAAGAAATCTATTGGAGTAGCCCCATTTGATATGGTATATGGAATTCAGGTAAGGATGCCTTAGAATAACCTAATGAGCTTGTATAACTACATTCAAATGTATGATGAGGATATCATTGATGACATGCAAGAAAGGATGGATGAGCTAGTAGGATTAGTAGAAACCATGAGAGAAGCATCCCTCAAGAACCAAAATTTACAACCACAATTCAAGAAATTGTATGAAAAAAGGATAGAAAGCAAAAAATTTAAAGATGGAGATTTAGTCCTCACGTGAATGCTAGAATTGAGAATAAAGGAAAACATGGTAAATTTGATCCTATTTGATTAGGTCCATATTTGATTGAAAATACATGGGGAGAAGATTCTTATATCCTCAAGGAATTTTTAGACAACATTCTTGAACTGCCAGTTTACGAATAGTTCTTGAAGAGGTATTTTTCCTAAAAATACTTGTTTCTTCCATAAACAATAGTTTAGGGTTTTTCTGTACATTTGTAAATCCTTTGGTCTTTGTATAGTTTCCTGTGCATAGTTTTTCCCAATGTTTGTTGCTCTCTCAAAGTTGTCAATTTGTAAGGACTTTTTGTTTTGTGGTTTGCTTCTCCCAGAAATTCTGAGCCCTCATTTGAATTTAGAGAATTCAATGTCCCCAGATAGAGCCATTGTTGGCCTAGTTTTTCACCATTTCTATTTTGTGCATTTAGCAGTGAAAAACGTTGAATATGTGTCTTAACATTTTTGAAAGTAGGTTAAGGCCCTAGGTAAAATTCATCAAAAAAAACTAATGCTTTATCTTGCTTTACCCTAGCTTTTGAAAACTTTTGAAAATATTATTTTGAAATATTTTTAGGTGGGACATTTTACCCCAAGGTTTAACTTATGCAAGGATGACTTCATAAATGCTGTTATACCTTTTATATCCTTGTTTTTTATTGCAGTTATTGCAAATATTCTATTAAAAATATTAACTGTAGTACCTTTTGATCAACCATCAATCTTGGTCAGATTGACAGAGGGCACTTCCCCACAACATTGAAATGCAAGGTTTTTAACTATTGCGGGCAAGCACCTTTGTGCCACATAGCCCTTGCTTGTGATAGAATTTCAGTGCGCCGCAAAGATTATGACTTGTCAGAATTGGATGGAACTTTTTGCATAATTGTCAGTACCTTTAATGAACATTTTAAAATCTTCTCAATCTCATTGGTTGGTCTTTTAAGTGAAGGTATTACTTTATGTTCAATTTTTATGCACCATTGCTCTTGTTTAGATCGAAGGCCAACGCTTGCTTGCAATAAGAAAATGCACAAGAATTAAACAATGCAAGCAAGCACCAAAAAGACATGTAGCACAACATAACATCATGGGCTTGCCTTTTTCAAAGGATAATAATAACATACCTTTTGTAGTAGTTGTTAGATGAGCTGGATTAAAAGGAAGTGTCTCATTGGTCATTTTAGCTGACTCGATGTTGTCAGGGTGCAAGAATTTGTGATTGTTGATCTATGTGAGATCCATAGTTAGCGCATGCCCGCTTTATGAAGGTGCATGAATATTAAGAAATGCAGGGAAGTGCAAATCTGATGCATGGCAAGGTGGGACCAGGTGTGCAGGGTATGTGTTGATTCGTGCCAAGTTGTACAAAAGGATGTTGATGTTTAATGCTAGTTAGGCCATTTAGAAAGGTTGTTTGTTAAAGATGAATTGAATATTCATGACTGTAGATCTTTTAAAGATGAGTGGCTAGCACTTACCCATAATAAGAAACTGCTCAACTTTTAAATAATGTGGGCAAGCACCCTTGTGTTGCATGGCATAGTGGGACCAAGTTTCAGGAAAATTGTTGAGTCATGCCATGTCATAAAATTGTAATAATTCAAGCATCTTCATTGGTCGAATGTAACATGTATGCCAAGTTGGGAGAGATGATGTCATGGGCGCAGAGACTTTAACAATTAATATGGCAATCAAACTTGTTAGAGCACAAGGGTTAAAAGGAGTTATTTCATTGGTCAAATTGGATGATTGGACCATAAAAGATAAAGATTTTGATCCATTGTCGATCTTGGTCAGATCGACGAAGGGCACTTCCCTATATTAAGAACTTGCAAGCAGTTTAAACAAAGTAGGCAAGTGCCATATGGACACATGGCCAAGATGATGTCAGTGCCTCTACCTTAGATTATCAAAAGGTTTTAAGCTTTGTCGTCGTGGATCTTATAGAGATCGATGGCTGGCGCTTGCCCGCATCATGAAAGTACTCATTGGTTAAGCAATGTGGGGAAGCACCAATCTGATGCGTGGCAAATTTGACATCAAGAACCACTTTCTTAGAAGATAATATGGGACCCGCTTGCATGGAAGCTTGTCAAAAGGAAATGATGCACATGGAGAGTTCTTATTGGTCAATGTAGCTGATTGGGTGTCATCAAAGTATACTAATTTGTGATCATTGATTCAACTATGATCAAGGGTTAGCGCTTGCCCACTATTTCAAAATACAAGAATTTTAAGCAATGTGAGGAAGCACTTGTTTGACACTTGGAAAAAAAAATTTAAAGCAATAAAGCAAGTCTTCTTTTTTAAATTGGGACCATCCGATCTACTGAAATCAATGAATAAGATTCAAATCTGAGTGCAATATGCAAATAATAGCTAATGAAAATTACTACTGCTCAAAGTTCATTCATGTGATCTCAATGCATGAATCAAACTCACAATTTCACCATTATTGAACCACCAAAATGCAAAAAGTTATCAAAGCACAAAGAACTTTTGGAGCTAGGGCACATAAATTCTACCAGGTGATTCAGTGAATTGCAGCAAAAATTACATAGAAGAGAAGCACAAATTGAGTGGTAAGGACTCTGCAACTCTTGAAAATCAAGAATTTGGTATTTTGAAAGTTTAAAACCTTAGAAAATGCCTCCACAAAAGGAATTCTCAAGACAAACTAATTATCTAAAGAGGGTTGTGCATGATGATTTCCTTGAATAACTCCCACTGTCTGTAAATGAAATAACTAAGGGGAGAGAGCTTATTCCAAAGCACCCTAGGTTAGTTGTGGCTGAGGGTTTCTATGATAGAGAAAACTAGATCAAAGATGCAAAGGTTTCTATGGGAGGTCTCAAATTTTTTTTTAAATGGTTTGCTAAAAGAAACTTTGACACCCCTTTGAGAAATGTTTGGGAATTTGACATTGGAAAATTGGTAGTACCTGGGCTTTTCTTTGACAGTGATCTACTTGCTGATTTAGCAAAGAAGTATGATCATATTATGGGGTTTGTGAAGAATTATGTTGGAGACAATCTTTTTAAGGTTTCTCCTAAATGAATTAGTGGAGTTTTCAATCTTAACCCTAACCATGTTATGCATGAGATGATTGACATGGATGACCTTCAAGCAAGGTATGATGCATAGAGGACATATCTAAGGATAGTGCCTTTGCAACAACATTTTGCTAGGATTGGTACATTGCCTTTGGTTACAACCCATACACTAGAACCATTAATGAGGGAACATTTCAATCCTAGGGCTCAGGGATTATATTTCACCTTGTGTAGAAGTTTTGGGATGAATGAGGAAGAACATATTAAAGGCTCTATTGTTCTTATTATGGCTCAGATGTTACAATTTGGAATGAATAGTATTCTTGATTTTGCTACTTTTCTTTCACAAGAAATTCATAATGGTTTGGTAGGAATATCACAAGGAAAGGTAAAACGACCCTTTTGTTGGTATTCATTGCTCATGCATATATGTCTATTTAAAGGAGCCACTTTTTTCTCTATGGGTATGAAGTTGGAAGTAACAAGGGATGGAGAAAAGAATCCAGTCCAGTTGTGAAGTGTGGACATGACTTTAGAGGCCAAAGATGCCAGTTTTGTAAGATTTGATAGATATTTTGCATCTAGGCTTAGATTGCTTCTAAGAGAAGATAGCCCTAGAATTCCACAATCACTACTAGAATTGGTCAGACCCAACAACCATGCAAAGGGGCTTTTGGTTAGTCATAACTGGGGGGATATAATCCCATACAATGTTTCTACAGTGATTACAGTATATGGATTTTTGGGGAAGCCTCATGTGCTACCTTTCCATGTGCCTTTGAAGATCAAGATAGCAGAGTTTTTATGACAAATTTGGACCATAGAGGAAAGAGAAATGACTAAAAAAGATACCTTTTTCCTAGTAGTCACTGTGCTCATGATTTTGTTTTTGTCCAAAAGGGATGGAGGCATCTTAGTTTGTTTTTGGATAGATACAACATGGCAGAGTCCCATGCAAGATATATTGATCCAAAAGGATTTTATGATGTTTTTAGAGAAAGAATAAAAGCTTCTCATATGGTGCAACAGGTATATTTTCCTGAAGATATTATCAAAAATATTTTCTCTTTACAGGAACAGGAATTAAGGAAAGAAAAATAGGTAGTATTTAGTAAGACTTTGGAATTCATCAATGCTTTTGACTCTAATTATGACCCTCTAAAAGATTAAAAAAGTACTGGGGAGCCAAAATTCATGTATTAATGAACAATTTTGCTATAATAATGCAAACAATGAATGAGAAGAAGGCTACATATGCCAAAACTTATCCAGACAAAGCCACAAAGGTGCAAAGAAGAATAAACCTAGGCCAGAGAGCCCATCTGCAGTTAGTGCTCCAAAGAGGCAAAAGTTGGAACAAGGATCCTCTTCTTACGTAGAAGAGTACTCCCCAAGCCAAACTCCAATCTGGATAGATGATGAAGCATCCTTAAGGAAGCAATTCAGACAAATTGGTGGAGAAGGGGATGTCATTGTTACCACTATAGACCTAGAAAGTGGAGAACCTCAAGAGCCTCCTACACCCTCCTTGGACCTTACAATTGCTGATTATCAAGGTAAGGAGATAGATCCAATAATTTCCTAAGCTTTTGATAAATTTATTAATGATGAAAATTTTGTTAAATCTAGGGCTTTTGCACAATTTTTGTGGAGGAAGAATATAGGAAATTTTGAAAAAACAGGTGAGAAAATAAAAGCAGAGCAACCTAGCAAGCCATACTCTGTTATCCTGGAAGAGGTAAAAACCAAATTTTTGAATGACTTTGCCTAATTTACATGTGAGGTTGGGAGGCAATTAGTCAAGGAGTTAGGCATCTTAATTTTGCTAGAGTGGGACATAGCTAATGCTATGATTTTTTATTCAATTAGAAAGGAGAAGGATGTACAGTATAAAATAGAGGAAGAAATACTGCAGGCCCACAAGGGAGTCAAAGTCAGTGATAACCACCAGGCCCTGGTAATCTGGTCAATTGAGAAGAGAGACAAAACCAGAATGCAAAAAAATTCTAGTGCAGAGCATACTAGTGCACTTACAATATTTAGGGTTGTTTAGGTTGGTAGCAAACAAATTTTTGGAATGGCATCAGAAATGATGAAATTCGACAATGTGGTGTCAAGGCAAGAAGAGGATAATTTTTTGCAACATAAGACTAGATTTGAAGAATTTTTGAAGGCATATGAAGATAGGGGTAAATAGATACAATCATTGGAAAACCAAGTATCTCAAATGGAAAAGCAACTTGGGAAAAGAAAGGTGGGAGAGTCTAGTAGGCCCAGAATTGTATACCCCTAGCCACCTATTGAACCATTTAATTCAACTCCCATTAATGAGATATCAGACACCCTATAGAGGCCTCAATTCTACACTGCAGAAGAATTTGAAGAAGAAAAGAATAAATTATATGCACTACATGTAGAGTTGAACAATCAATAAGGTAGGGTGTAATGTATTTGATGGATAGAATTGAATGGCTAGCATTTTTTGATCAGTTGGCAAGGATTCCAGACATTAGGGATGAATTAAAAGGAAATGAAAATAGAATGAAACCCATTGAAGAAAAAATAAGGCAGGGTGTAATGTATTTGATGTATAGAATTGAATGGCTGACATTTTTTGATCAATTGGCAAGGATTCCATCCATCAGGGATGAATTAAAAGGAAATGAAAATAGAATGAAACCCATTGTACAAAAGTGGACTGAAAGAAATAATGATATTACTATCATGTATGCTATCTTGTCACCAAATAGAGAAGATTTCTAATTTGTTAGATAACTTAGAAAATTTTGATGAAAAACAGGATTCATTTCAAATAAGAGTGACAATTTGTTTCTCCAAGTACATAGCTGAGAAGTTTGATTTATTTCCTAGTGCTCTAAAAACTGTTGATAAAGTAAAGGAAAAGGAAGAGTGGAAAAAGGAACTGAATGAAATATTTTGTCAAAGAATGAATAATGTAATAAATGAAACTAGGCATTTATTATGGGCAATGACCAATGAGGAATTAGTTAAAGTGCAATTATTTTATAGTGCCATCAAAAAAGATTTTGTTGAAATAGAAGCAATTGGAAACTCTTTAATAACTATACAAAGGAAGATCTTAAATTTTGATTGACCTGATGACATTGTTTACAATGAATGGAAGGAACAATATTTGTCTACAGAATAGATGGTAGAAGGTGACGAGGCAGAAGAAGATGCAAGTGTAACTGTTACTTTAACAGTTGATGATGAAGACAAGGAGAATCCCCAAGTTAAAGTAAACTTGCAAGTAACTGAAGAGGACACATCACTTTCAAGCCTGATAGCCACTTATTCTGAGGGCTTAGAATAATTAGAGAATCAAATCATAAAGTTTTATTGTTCTAGCAAATATAACAGAAAAGGGTCTACCAAAAGATTATAATGACATATAATTTTTTTTCTGGTACACGCAACTTTGTCTTTTTCTAGCAGCAAATTGTAAATATCTTTTGTAAAAGGACACCTATTAGTTCTCTACACCTGAAGCTTGTTGCATCTCACATTATATAAGTGAGATACCAGGGCTAGAGAAGGGACTGATTTCTAATGCATTTTAGTTTTATACTTAGGATGTTTTTGGTCCAGTTATGATAGAAGACCTCGTGATGTATCTTCTCTATAAATTTTCTAAGAATACACCGATAGCATATGATCTTTGTGTCTTTTCAAAGTCATTCTGAGTTTTATTGCAATTGTATACAATTTTCAAAGAAAATTAATACAAATTTGAGTTGTTCCCGTACCTGTTCTTGCTAAAGTTTGTCTCCTTTGTTACTATCTGGTTATCTTGATATTGTATGATTAAAGCTTGTCCAATTGAATGCAATTCATTTAGGTTGTATGTCAATTCATTATTGCTATTGATTCAAAGAATTATGTAAAGGCTTTAGTGAAGTTGATGGGATTTTTGTGATTGTTGAAAGGATGTTTGTAAGAATGAGTTTCAATATGAATTACTGATAATACTTGTTGTAATGCAACAAGTCAAATCTATAAATTGCATTATACTCTAAATACCAATGGAATAGGCACTAATCTAAATAATCCAATCTATAGATAGGTAGACCATGAATAATTATCAACTCTAAAATCAAAATCATCTTTATTTTACTTTTTAAGAGCTTCAAAGATGGCCAGCACTTGTTTGCATGCAGTATTTTAGCTTTAGCTAGCTGCTATGGTTAGAAATACTTGCAAATCTGAGAAGAATTATGACCAAATCTGCTTATAAGGGATATCTATCATCTAAAAGTGACAAAAAATGAATAAACTATGTATATGTTAGAGGTATGAGATGAGAATTAGAATGAAACTAATAGAATTCTCACACATCAGCATCCATTCTGAATTGTCCCTTAGGTATACCTACATTAGTTTTGCAGAGCCTAAAGAGTAGAAAGTCAGTCTTGGCTTTGTTGAAGTTGGTTCTAGATAATATGCAAGCATAATTGTTAATAGAACTTAGCTAATTCTTAGATTTTTGAACATTAGTATTATGGTATTTAGCCTTTGATTAATCAATAGTTGAAAAACACCAACAAAATGTATTGGTTAGAACCTAGAAGAAATCTATCAGTTTTGTTGATTTTCATGTTGTTGTTGAGTGAAAATGAAATTTCACTTGATGCCTAGCTACTAAAGGTGATAGCATTGGCTAAGCTTGTTGTGGTTGCCAAGGATAGAAGAAATCATGTGTAAGTTGAGTGAGTTGAAATTGCTATGATAGTTGATCTTATAGATGTATAAGCATTTAGAATTTATTGTTGAGTTTTAAGGGCTATATGGTTGATTTTTAACTCATTTGCATTCATTCAAGAACAAAGAGAGCACAAAGAGCATAAGAAAAAATAAGGAAAAGGATTCAAGCATTTGTGAACTGGATTCAACTACTACCCATCACCAATCATTAGATTCATAAGATATTTATCATGTGCCAAGCTACGATGTTTGAATTGTCACAAACCCTAGTTATCTTAAATGACATCTAGTTCTTCTACTAATGTTAGGAAGGAAGGAAAAGAAGTTTTGAATGTTCAATTAATAAGCAATGAGATTAAACAACCACCCTTCAAGGCTATTCCAGAGATTGCATTCAAGGGAGATACAACTGGTGCATTATCAATGATACCACCAGAGGTTTTGAAGATCTAAGATGTAAGATATTGCTACACTTGTAAGGTTGGAAATATTGGAGACATGAAAATTAGAGAATTGTATGGAAAACTATGTGTTGATGGAGTGTTGGAGGAGGATATAAAATTTTTGAGAGAAAAGGGTTAACCCATGCCCTGGATTTCCCAAATGTATTCAAAACATAATGGATTAAAATAGTGCTAAGTAGAATACATGATCACTCTATAGGTTGGAAAATGGTTGTACCAAGATCACTAAAAGGATCATTCAATGAGTAACAAGGTATGCTAACTAAGATAGACCTAAGACCATGTGAAGTGATGCTAAAGAAGTAATTGAAAAGAATACAAGGGTTGTATGGAACAAAAGAGGGATGACAATTGACACAATTTTAGATCCCCTAATTAAATTTACCGTGAGAATAATTGGTCATACATTCTTTCAATCTAGAAGATTGAACAATGTGTCTTGTATGGCTATGGATTTAGGCTACAAGATAGTGAAGAAGGATCACCCTTATAACCTTGGTGAGTTACAACTCCAACAGTTATTAGAAAACTTGGGAGCCACAAGAAAGATAAAGAGTGCACAATGCAAATTTGATTCATTACTAGTTTGCATATTCTTGTATGTGTAGAACACATTTCCTTCATTTGGAAAAGTTACTTGGAAGACTAATAGGTCAATTGGAGTTTAGATTGGAGAGTTCATAGAGCAACTTGGGGAAAAATTTGAGTTAGTCCCGCCAAGCTATTTTGAAGACTTTAAAAATTCTATGAAGTAGAGGCTAAGGATACCGGTGTCACCAATAGAGAAATATTATGATGATGTTTGTTTTCTAGTTGATGATGATCATACTTATGTATAAGCAGTTGTTCCTAGGGTCAAAATATCATTTTCCTATGAAATCAATGTGGATGAGGTATCAACATCCATCACAAAACTATTAGTAGAGGAAGTAGATAAGGGTGCAACCTCATTTGGCAATTATGAGGAAGCCAAATCAAGAATTACAATAGATTTGAAGACAAATTCTATGGTGAGAAAGAAAAACAAAATTTTGAAGAAGCTAAAAGAAAGATTTGGGGAAGGGGGAGAAGAAAGAAGAAGATGATGAGGAGGAGGAGGATGAAGAAGCTGAGAAACTAGCTCAAGCCCCACTTGCACTAACACAAGGTCAAGGAGAGGACCAAGAAGAAGAAGAAGTAGAACATGATGAAGGTGTCGAGGAAGAAGAAGCCAATGAAGCACCTAAACTTGCAAAAAGAAGAAAAGAAAAGAAAATGAGCCAACAAAAAGAAAACCAAATAAGGTTGTGAAGCCAACACAAAAAAAGCTAACAATACTCGTTACCAGGTATAACACAAGTGCTACTGCAAAGAAGACATAGGAAGTTGACAAACCCAAAGGCAAATGAACTATTACTACTACAGAGTAGAGTCAACAAGATCAACCAAAGAGGAGGAAGTATATAGCTCCAGATGAATCAGATGAGAAGACTAAATTAGATGACAATAATCAATTCCAAGTGATAAGCCACAATCCCTCTTCTGATTTAGCCAACTTGTTTGATAATATCAAGAACAATGCAAATTTACCTAGATTCACACATGTTGAATTTGATAAACTTGGAAAGGTAGAAATGAATAAGGTTGAGAAATATGTATATTAGATGATGGCCACATTCAAGAACATGCCTATTGAGCCTGCCAACTATTTGCCTAAGAGTCTATATGATAGAGTTGAGCAAAGATGGCAATATAGTTTAAACACTGAAAGGAATATAAGGAATAGAGTAATGCTAGAATTGGACAAGTCATCTATGACTAAGGCCATTAACAAATACAAGGGGAGATTTGCTCCCAAATATAGAGCCTTTAACATTTTGCAAAATATTATTGAAGAGGTTGTAAAATAGAGCACCCAGATATGGAAAGTTATCTATGGGTTGACAATAGAAAAGGTAATTGAACAAGCACCTAAGGAGGTAGGTGAGGATAAAGATGAAGAAGAAGTAGTGGAGATTACCAAGGATGGATCTGTTAAAGACATACATGAGGTAGGCATAGAGAAGGAATAGATGTAGAGGCTACAGCTGAAGAAGAGCAGAAACAAGATCAGAATGTACCTGAGGTAAATATGTCAAGTGCCAATCCCCCTCATGTGGACCTAGCAAGTCAACAAGAAACTATCAAGATAAAGGATGTTTCTAATAATCCAATGCAAAACATCAATCCTTTGAGAGAGGATTATTTGAAGAGGATACTATAGGATTCAAATTTAGCTACTAAACTATGCACTAATCCTGTATTAATCAATACAAATGAGATTGACAAGGTATCAGTAGGGCAGAAATAGAACACTGATACATCTAGTGTACCCCATATATCTCTAGAGACAAGGTCTAGAAGCACTACTAGGTGTCACCACTGACACTAATGTTTCAATGCCCATTGTGGTATACCAAAGAAAGGACACGTTGACATCAAATGTTAGCACATTAGTGCCAAATGCTTCAGTGCAAGCAGTATTAACAGTTGAGCAGGATGGGACACAAGTCCATATAAGTCAGGAAGGTAGTCCTACACCCAACTCATAGATAAAAGGTGAAGAAGACAAAACAAAGAAGGAGAAGGATAGGATTGAAGAGTTAGTTTTGACTACAAAACTAAAGGAATAGATAGAAATTCAAACATTGGCTACCCTACCAATCTCTACATCTCCTATTCCTATATGAGTCGATGAAATCCAACTCGGCAGTTGCCAAGATCACCTGCAATGCAAATAGCTTTCCAAAGAGAAACCTAAGGAGCAAGATCTTGAAGGAGACAAAGCAAGAGAAAATATTTCACAATAGGAAAAATGAAATTGTTATGTGAATGGATGAATTTACAATGTGAGAGATACCGCTTATAAAGGCCTCAAGGAAGCTTGTAGAACAAGCTGAAAGGAGGTAGAAGATAAGGTTGACAACTAAGCACTCTTCCACAAAAAGGTGGAACATGCTAGAAAGGAACAAACTCCTATGTTGTCAAAAACTCATCACTACAACTAATAACTACTAAATATTAAATAAATGCATTAACCTAAGTAAGCTTAAGTAAATAGAATAATTAATTAATTATTTACTCTAACACCCCCCCCCCCCCCCCCCCTTAAGTCCAACTTAGGGGAATGCCTTAAGCTCACAAAACTATGATGAAAATGCAGAATGGGTCCTGGAAACAAGGCCATGTTACGTACCCATGTACAATGCAAAGAGATGCAACCTTTGAAAACGAAGAAAGAGAGAAAACCACGTGGGAAAAACCCTCCCCGAAAAAGAAGTAAAAACAACATGCAGAAAAAAAACATGAAGTGAAGGAAGGAAGGCCTCAACCAATCCCCCCCAAGGACAACTTCTACCAGAAAAGAGTCAAGAGACCTGCTCAAAACCATAAGTACAACCCCCCCCCCCCCCCCCCCCCTCATGAGAGATACTAAAGCCTCCCTAGAATAAAGGAGCCCTTAAAGGAGGGATCAAACCAATGTAACTCCAATGTGGAAGAAACAAAGGTACATAACAAGGGAATCCTTGAATGAGAGGCAAAACTAGAAAGCCTAGTTGATTCCTAGACAAGAATGTATGAGGAACCAGAAAGGGAATTCCCAAGGCAGGTGCGATGACACTATCATTAATGTCCACTATAGTATCTGCAACAAGTGCTCCTATAGTCTCAATGAATGAAGCTGGAGGATCAAGCAGAGTAGAAGAAGAAGAATCTTGCTAAAGAGAAAAGTCCTCAACTGGATGTGGTGTGGCAGTCAAAATAGGGATCTCAGGAACAATACAAAGGTTCAAGTATCCTGACTGCACCACATGAAGCTCCTACGAAAGAGAAGTAGTGCGCTCCAACAACAGAGATGGTGGACCAAAGTGCGAGAAGATGTAGAGATGAGTGGAAGGATCAACCACCCCTCTAGCAATAAGACTTCCTATCACATGATCTCAAATGAAGACTGAATCAACAATGAACTCAACTGTCTTCCCTAATCCACTGCGTGTAATCTGAGAAATCGAGAGAAGGTTGGCAGACAAAGATGGAACATACAATACATCATTGAATATACCATCCTGGATGGGAACTAAACCTTTCCCGTAGACTGGTAGTGCAGTGTTATTCCCCATGAGAATATGAAGAATAGGAGAAGCCTTAAGGGTAGCGAAGACACCTTGAGAAGATGTCATATGGTAAGAAGCACCTGAATCCAGTATCTAAGGAACCTGTGAAGGAGATGTAATGGTAGCTTGTAATGCATGACCCTTTCCAAGATCCGATGTAGATGGCAAAGATTTGGAAGAAGACTAAAAGGTAGACCCCTATAAGGTGGAAGAGGATGGAGAAGAAATAGTGTTCTTCTAAAGAAGAGCTTACAAATCTACAATTTGTTTCTCATAGCCATCAAATCTCTTCTAAAAACAATGTGCCTCATCATGAGATCATTTCCCATAATAGGAATAGGTAGGAGTCTCAATCTTCTCTTTCTCATTCTTCTTAGAAGATGATGAACTAGTAGAAGAGGGATCTGATATCTGCTTTGACTTCTGCTCCTGTGTATCCTTGGCAAGAAATGCCTATAACTGTGAACCTAAAAGTGAATCCATTTGAGTGATCTTGGATTGTTCACGGGTTAAGCGATCACAAAATATCTCAAATGAAGGCATCCTATGTCTATCACCCAAGGCATCCATAGTGGAGTAGAAAGTGGAAGAGAAGATCTGATACTATCCCCTCAACTTTGAGAGTATCAAAAAGATACACTCATCATCTGTCTTGGTTTTCCCACATCCTTGAAAAAGTGTACACAAAGATTTGAACTTCATCAAGAAGTCCTCAATGGTGGGAAAACTATCAGATGTCAAAGAAGTCAACTCTGCATCTAGCTGAAGTGCCCAAAACTCATTCACTATGCCAAACAAAGTCTAAAATTTGAGCCAATAAGCTCGTGGAGTAGTCAAACCATCCAAGTAAAATAGTAGATTGTTTGAAATGTTTAGTGTAATCAACCCCATGGCCTCATCCATTTTATTCCTATGCTGAAGAACCTCAAAAGCTCATGTAAGAACAGGTTGATTCTCATCCAAACATGACCATAAGCCCCTTGACATGAGAAGCCATGTCATTTGTGTCTTCCAGGTGTGATAGTTGTGTGGTTTGAGACAGGTCACAGATGGATCCGCCATTTGAGAGAAAGAAGAAGACAGAAGTAGAAAGGTCTTATTATGAAGTAAATTACAGAAAAGAAAATGCTCCCCCCCCCAACACCCCCCCCCCCCCCCCACAATGTATAGACTGGGCACTCTTTACTTAGTGCAATTATAATAGCTAATTTAGGGCATATTTCTGAAAGTAATATTTCTATCCATAGAACCTATAATCTAATTGCATATCTAGAAAGTAGACAAAAAAAATGCACTTGGAACTTGATTATGTGTCCAGATGAACCTGTACAAAGCATTTAAAGTGGAAAAAAATGGAATTTGCGAGTTGTAGAAAAATTCAGGAATAGAGATGTCAAACCACCTACACCAATGTGTAGATCAAGAAATTCTACCCCAAAACAAAAAAAAAATTGCTAGAAAAAATGAGTCCATATGAGGGAGATATTGTTGTTTGAAAATCACCTCTATAGTTATTTTTTCTAAATTGCCGCTGTTGCACCTACAAAAAATAAAGAAAAAAGCCCAAAAAAATCAGATCTGTTATGCCAAACCCTCTTTCTCCTTTTTCTCCAAATTTTTTTAAAAAAATGCTCTTCCTCTCGATTGAAGAAAAAATCACAAACAAATTAGGGTTTATGTCTCCGAATCGCGGCTTTAAAAAAATCCTTCGAACAAGAAGCAACAGGGAGGCTTTGATACCATGTAGGAGTTGATGAAATCCAACTTCACAGTCACCAAGATCACCTACAATGCAAATAGCTTGCTGAAGAGAAACCTAAGGAGCAAGAGCTTGAAGGAAAGGAGCAAGAGCTTGAAGGAAACAAAGCAAGAGAAAATATTTCACAATAGGAAAAATGAAATTGCTATGTGAATGGATGAATTTACAATTGAGAGAGAGACCACTTATAAAGGCCTCAAAGAAGCTTGTAGAAGGAGGTAGAAGATAAGGTTGACAACTAAGCACTCTTCCACAAAAAGGTGGAACACGCTAGAAAGGAACAAACTCCCATGTTGTCAACAACTCATCACTACAACTAATAACTACTAAATATTAAATAAATACATTTACCTAAGTAAGCTTAAGTAAATAGAATAAATAATTAATAATTAATTAATTATTTACTCTAACAATTCCTAGTCAAACTCTTCATAGGGAAAGTGTAGATGCTACACCATTGCAGCCATCAAAGCCTAGTCTTGATATATCTAAGGTTGGAAAAAGTAAATCTTATGGAGATGCCAACTTGGATGAGGTGATTGAACTTCCAAAGTTTGATCTAGCAACAATCACCATAGAGGAGATAAACATATTGCAAGAAGCTCTAGCAAGGAAGAAGAACCAAGAGTTACTCAGAAGGGAGCACAAGAAAAGACAAGTGGTATATGGCATCAAAGACATATTTCTTGATGCATTCAACCTTCTTACACTTAATAAGGATAAACCTATTATTAAGCAACTTGTGAATATCATAGATAAGATCAATGATGTAGACTTGGATACAAACACCAAACTTTTAGAATGGTCCAAGAAGAGATTCCAAACAAAGGTTGATGAAAAGATTTCTAGTTCGACTACACTAAGATGGGTTGATTTAGCAACCAAAATGGAAGATGTGAAAAAGGTTTTAGAAAATATATTTTCTCTATACACAAAGCTTTGTGATGTGAATTTATTTACACAAGAAGCACAAAGGGCTATTGATCGACTGCAGGGAGATTTTAAGACAACATGTAATATTCTTAAGTTGTCTCCTAGTCATAGTCAAACTCATTTTTTTTAGATTGTTATCTACTCAAGGTTAGCTAGATGCATTACAAGAAAAAGATGTAAATACTAGGGCTACCTTGATAAATGTACAAGCCATGTTAACCCCACACATGGATGTGTTGCACAAGGAACTAGCCTTTGCAGAAATATTGGTGATGAAAGATTCTCATCTTTCTAGTCGTGAAGGCTTAATGGACCTTGCTGACAAGCTAGATGTTCAAGTATAATCTCTAGAGGTAGTGTGCAACAATTGGGATGCAACACTTAAGATTATAATTGAGGTCCATCAAACATTTTTGAACAAACACACTATTCATGTACCGCCCATGACATAAGTGTCAAAAAGGGGGATATTGAGTAATAAGGGGGATATTGGATACAGACAAGAGAATTGAGACATAAACAAAGGGTGAGTAAATGCAAAAACAAAGTAAGACAACAGTTGAAGCAAATTTACTCAACATGAGTATCAGATTTAGATATAACACAGAATAATCAACTTAGGGGGAGTTAAGAAATTTTAACTTATGACTAAGAAGTCATTAGTTTTGCAAAATTTTGATATTTTGAAATTTTGTATGTGAGCCGAGTAAAGATTAAAGATTATCTAAGTTATGCTCAAGTTAAGGTTATAAATGCATGACAAAGTGTTTTTGCCACTCATGTCAAAGGGGGAGATTGTTGATCTCATTTTGGTTTTGACATATGAGTGACAATACACTTAAGTTATTACTTAACAATACTTAGAGCATGCCGAGCAAGTAGTGTATGCCAAGCACAAGTTGTTAGATAATGCATGTCAAGCAATATATATAGTATGTGTTGAGCAGATAGTTAGTGCCGAGTCACTCTAGTGATGGGAAAGCTAATATATGTCGAGTGATTCAGATGTTGAGTGAACAGTGGATGACAAGTCATTCAGAGGTCATGTTACAACATTGAAGATATAGTGGATGTCGAGCATCAAATTCTTCAAGTGTCGAGTAAACAGTTTTGGGCATAGTTGTTTGTAATGACATAAACTCCTATGTAAACCATTTTTGGGCCAACTTAAGGATTGTTTTGCGATTCTAAATGATAAGAATGAATCTATATTGAGAATCCCTATGCAGTAGATGTAACCAATCAAATTGAGGGACATTCTAAGTAGAAAAATGGGTGAATCACAATCGTTGATTCCTACCTAACCTTAGGTCACCTAGATCTTCTTAAGAAAGACAAACCCTAAGTGTAAAATGAGAGAAGAGAGAAGTTTGCATAGATAGAGCATTCATGGTGACCAAGGAGTTGTGATTGAGATATGAATTGCAGAATCAATTAGAGAGAACAAAAGAAAGTAGAGAGTGGACAAAAGTGATAAATTTGATCAAAGAGGATCAAGTATACACTAGTAAAGAGAAGATCTAATATCTAGTAGACTAGTGCTAATCGAAGGATCGAGGTTGAGACATTCTAATAGGTTAATCAATAAAATCTCTTAATCGAGTAGTCCTAGCAGGCTTTCATAAATCCTTTAATAGGGTGCTTACTTCATTATAAGTTGAAGTCCTTTAACCAAGCACACTTCTAATGGGATGTTGAAATCCTTTAACAGAGTAAGATCTAACAATCTTTGTAAGCCTTTAATAGGGTAAACCTTTCATAGGGTAGATCATAGTTTATGGTCAAACATTGTAACCTTCATTGGATACACTTTACAATTGTAGTAGTGAAGATTTGTGCGTGTCATCCCCACCTAGAGTTTACTTTCCCTATTGTATTTGCAACACTTGGATTGGTATTGTGTTTCCCTTGTGTGGTTATTTTTAGGGATCCAAATTACCTCCAGCAGGGGTACCCTTAGATTCTTGCTACATCAATTGGTATCCGAGCACAATTGTTCTCAAGTGTTTCAACCGAGCACCAAAGTTGAGGCAGTTTGCACCAAGACTTGGGTGAAGAGTGGAAGAGAAGGTTGACCTTGTGGAGTTGATTAATCTTTTGGATTTGTGGATTTATGGCTTTGGGTTTGCAATGGATCTTGGAAGATGCCTTCAAGAAGATTGGACCTTAGGGAAATTGATGATCTTAGTGATGTTGTGGAAGAAAGGATCACAAGAAAGGTTAAAGCATATTTTAGATATGAAATGGAGGAGGTTAAAGCCAGTTTCAAATTTGAGATGCCACTGATGAAGAGTGACATGATTGCTGAAATTATGAGTGCTTTAGGTGGTGTACCTAGGAATTTGAGTACTAAAGATGGCAATGAGGAGGTTGTTGACTACTTTGAAGTTGATGGATCAAGTGGTGAGGACAAAACTGATCATTTAGAGAGACCTATTGGAACTAGAGCTGGTCAGTTTGCTAGACCTAGATCTCAATTAAGGTTGAAACATAAGATGGAGGTTTCTAATTTCTTAGGTACTTTGACTCCTGAAGACCTGATTGAAATTTTGTATGTGAACTGAGTAAAGATTATAGATTATCTAAGTTATGCTCAAGTTAAGGTTATAAATGCATGACAAAGTGTTTTTACCACTCATGTCAAAGGGGGTGATTGTTGATCTCATTTTGGTTTTGACATATGAGTGACAATACACTTAATTCATTACTTAACAATACTTAGAGCATGTCGAGCAAGTAGTGTATGCCAAGCACAAGTTGTCAGATAATGCATGTCGAACAAGATATATAGTATGTGCTAAGTAGATAATTAGTGCCAACTCACTCTAGTGACGAGCAAGCTAGTATATGTCGAGTGATTTAGATGCCAAGTGAACAGTAGATGCCAAGTCATTTAGAGGTCATGTTACAACATTGAAGATGTAGTGGATGTCGAGCATCAGATTCTTCAAGTGCTGAGTAAATAGTTTTGGACATAGTTGTTTGTAATGACATAAACTCCTATTTAAACCATTTTTGGGCCAACTTAAGGATTATTTTGCGATTCTAGATGATAAGAGTGAATCTATATTGAGAATCCCTATGCAATACATGTAACCAATCGGATTGAGAGATGTTCTAAGTGAAAAAAATAGGTGAATCACAATTGTTGATTCCTACCTAACCTTAGGTCACCTAGGTCTTCTTAAGAAAGAGTGAAAAGAGAAGTTTGCATGTACAAACAGAGCATTCATAGTGATCAAGGAGTTGTGATTGAGATATGAATTGTAGAATTAGTTAGAGAGAATAGAGGAAAGCAAAGAGAGGAAAAAAATGATACATCTGATCAAAGAGGATCAAGTATACACCAGTAAAGAGAAGATTTGATATCTATTAGACTAGTGCTAACTGAAGGACCGAGGTTGAGACATTCTAATAGGTGAATCAATAAAATCTCTTAATAGAGTAGTCCTAATAGGCTTTTGTAAATCCTTTAATATGGTGCTTACTTCATTGTAAGTTGAAGTCCTTTAACCAAGCACACTTCTAATAGGGTGTTGAAATCTTTTAACAAGGTAAGATCTAACGATCTTTATAAGCCTTTAACAGGGTTGACCATTCATAGGGTAGATCATAGTTTATGGTCAAACATTGTAACCTTCATTGGATACACTTTACAACTACACTAGTGAAGATTTGTGGGTGTCATCTTCACCCAAAGTTTACTTTCCCTATTGTATTTCCAACACTTGCATTAGTGTTGTGTTTCCACTATGTGGTTATTTGCAGGGATCCAGATTACCTCCAAAAAGGGTACCCTTAAATTCTCACTACATCAATTGGTATTAGAGCACAATTATTCCTAAGTGTGTCAACCGAGCACCAAAGTTGAGGTAGTTTGTGCCAAGACTTGGGTGAAGAGTGGAAGAGAAGGTTGACCTTATGGAGCTGATTAATCTTTTGGATTTGTGGATTTATTGCTTTGGGTTTGCAAAGGATCTTGGAAGATGCCTCCAAGAAGATTGGATCCTAGGGCAATTGATGATCTTAGTGATGTTGTGGAAGAAAGGATCACAGGAAAGGTTAAAGTAAATTGTAGATCTGAAATGGAGGAGATTAAAGTCAATTTCAGATTTGAGATGGCATTGATGAAGAGTGATATGCTTGCTGAAATTATGAGTGCTTTAGGTGGTGTACCTAGGAATTTGAGTATTGAAGATGGTTATGAGGAGGTGGCTGAAGACTTTGAAGTTGTTGGATCAAGTGGTGAGGATAGAACTAATCATGTAGAGAGACCTATTGGAACTAGGGCTGGTCGGTTTGCTAGACCTGGATCTCAGTTAAGGTAGAAGCATAAGATGGAGGTTTCTAATTTCTTAGGTACTTTGACTCCTGATGACTTGATTGAAATTTTGTATGTGAGCCAAGTAAAGATTATGGATTATCTAAGTTATGCTCAAGTTAAGATTATAAATGCATGACAAAGTGTTTTTGTCACTCATGTCAAAGGGGGAGATTGTTGATCTCATTTTGGTTTTGACATATGAGTGGCAATACACTTAAGTCATTACTTAACACTACTTAGAGCATGTCGAGCAAGTAGTGTATGCCAAACATAAGTTGTCAAATAATGCATGTCAAGCAAGATACATAGTATGTGCTGAGCAAATAGTTAGTGTTGAGTTACTCCAATGACAAGCAAGCTAGTTAATGTTGAGTGATTTAGATGCTGATTGAATAGTGGATGTTGAGTCATTCATAGGTCATGTTACAACATTGAACATCCCTATGTAGTACATGTAACTAATTAGATTGAGGGATGTTCTAAGTAGAAAAATGGGTGAATCACAATTGTTGATTCCTACCTAACTTTAGGTACCTAGTTCTTCTTAAGAAAGACAAATCCTAAAGTGTAATAGGAGTGAAGAGAGAAGTTTGCATGTATAGATAGAGAATTCATGGTGATCAAGGACTTGTGATTGAGATATGCATTGCATAATCAGTTAAAGAGAATAGAGGAAAGCAAAGAGAGGACAAAAGTGATACATCTGATCAAAGAGGATCAAGTATACACCAGTTAAGAGAAGATCTGATATCTAGTAGACTAGTGCTAACCAAAGGATCCAGGTTGAGACATACTAACAGGTGAATCAATAAAATCTCTTAATTGAGTAGTCCTAGCAAGCTTTTGTAAATCCTTTAATAGGGTGCTTACTTCATTGTAAGTTGAAGTCTTTTAATCAAGCACACTTCTAACAGGGTGTTGAAATCCTTTAACAAGGTAAGATCTAACAATCTTTGTAAGCCTTTAATAGGGTAGGCCTTTCATAGGGTAGATCATAGTTTATGGTCAAACATTGTAACCTTCATTGGATACACTTTACAATTGCACTAGTAAAGATTTGTGGGTGTCATCCCCACCCAAAGTTTACTTTCTCTATTGTATTTCCAACACTTGCATTAGTGTTGTGTTTCTGCTGTGTGGTTATTTGTAGGGATCCAGATTACCTCCAGCAAGGGCACCCTTAGATTCTCACTACATCAAGTGGTATCAGAGCACAATTGTTCCCGAGTGTGTGACTGAGAACCAAAGTTGAGGCAGTTTGCGCCAAGACTTGGGTGAAGAGTGGAAGAGAAGGTTGACCTTGTGGAGCTAATTAATCTTCTGGATTTGTGGATTTATTGCTTTGAGTTTGCAAAGGATCTTGGAAGATGCCTCCTAGAAGAGTGGACCCTAGGGAAATTGATGATCTTAGTGATGTTGTGGAAGAAAGGATCGCAAGAAAGGTTAAAGCAAATTTTAGATCTAAAGTGGAGGAGGTTAAAGCCAGTTTTAGATTTGAGATGGCACTGATGAAGAGTGACATGATTGCTGAAATTATGAGTGCTTTAGGTGGTGTACCTAGGAATTTGAGTACTGAAGATGGTTATGAGGAGGTTGTTGAAGACTTTGAAGTTGTTGGATCAAGTGGTGAAGATAGAACTGATCGTGTAGAGAGACCTATTGGAACTAGGGTTGGTCAGTTTGCTAGACCTGGATCTCAGTTAAGGTTGAAGCATAAGATGAAGGTTTTTAATTTCTTAGGTACTTTGACTCCTGAAGACCTGATTGTTTGGATTGGTGAATTGGAAGACTTCTTTGAGCTTGAGAATATTGAGGATCCACTCATAGTATGGTTGACACAAACTAAGTTGAAAGGACATGCTGCTCTTTGGTGGAAAGATTTACAAAAAGATAGAGGTGAAATGAAGATCACTAGATGGAGGTTGATGGTAACTAAGTTGAAGGCTAAGTTCATTATTGTTGATTATGAACTTGAGTTGTTCAAAAGGTTACAATTTGTTTTTTTTTAAAGATATGACTGCAAAAGATTATACTGAGGAGTTCTACAAGTTAACTATTCAGTTTGGGCATAGAGAATTGTCAAAGGAGAAGGTAGCTCAATATATTAATGGTTTGAGATTCAATATCCTCATCAGATTCAATATCCAAGATGAGGTTGGTATGTTGAGGATTAATTTGGTTGAGGATGCTTATCAATATGCCCTAAAGGTAGAAGATAAGTTGAAGAGGAAAAGTCTAGATAATTCTATAGGAAGGAGAAGTAGGATAGCTTGGCGAAGGCTAAACCGAGTGCAGAAGATGAACCAAAACCTATTGATCAAAAGAGAAGGATAGGTAGAGGTGAGTTTAAGGGTACTTGCTACAAATGTGGAGAAGTAGGACATAGATTTTATGAATGTCATAAGGCTGGTGACAGAAAGGTTGCTATTGTGAATGAGGTTGAAGACCATGACAGTCAACCTGAGAAAGGAGAGAGTTTGCTAGTTCGGTGAGTACTAGTTGGTCAAAGGACACTATAATCTTGTCAAAGGACTAATTTGTTCAGGACTCACTGTAAGTCTGGTGGTAAAGTCTACAATGTGATTGTGGATAGTGGTAATACCGACAACCTTGTTGCTAAGGAGGTGATTTAGAAACTTGGTTTGAGAAGAGTAAGACATTCTTATAGGATTGCTTGGTTGCAAGGTGAACATGCTTTGGAAGTTAGGGAGCAATGTCTTGTTGATTTCCAGATTGGGTAGTATAAGGATCAAGTGTTGTGTGATATTGTGGACATGAACAGTTGTCATTTGTTGCTTGGTAGACCTTGGGATTATGATTGCAGGGGTTGTGCATGATTGTATCAAGAATGTATTTACAATTGTGAAAAGTGGCAGGAAGCATTCTTTGATTCCTTTGTAGAATGAAGAGCTTGGTAGAAGGAACCTAAGTATTGACAGCCGAGTTGAGTTGAAGGATTCTAAGAGCGTTAGAGGTTAGCATGGAAAGCAGACTTGTAGCATACCGAGGATGGATGTGAAGAAGCAAAAGAAGAGCAAAGGAAAGAGTGTACAAGTTGAGGACTTGGAGGATATGTATGTGAAGAACCATTTTGGGATTTATGTGCTGAATCCCAGAAGATGTTCTTCCAGCTATTGAGAACATCTTTTTGAACCTGGGGTGTCTAATGTAGGAGCATCCTTGGCTAGCAATCCTGCATGTTGGTGTGGCTTGACCTTGGGGTTGGAGGACTTAGTCAAAGAATGAAGGAAACTCAGTCGATACTAAGTTGGTTTGGTTGTTGTGTTAATGGACTGACTCGGTTAACAAAGATGTTCAATGATGCTTGGGGCACTTGACATATACTAGGAGCTCGGTTGCATTGGGAGCTTGGCAATAGTGTTGTCGAGCAGTTTGGTTAATGAAGGGGCTCAGTTGCTTCTGGAAGACTCAACACATACTAGTGCTCAGTCAATGAAGGATCTCAGTTATGTCTAGTGGAATGTTGACACTCAACATGGTTTTCTTTGACACTCAGTTTGGTCTTGGTTCCTATGGTGCCCAAGTTGTCTGTGGGCCGACTTTTGGCATTTAATTTATGTATAGGTATTTAATTTGTGTTGCAACCAACTAGTGACTTATGCAAACGTTTAATGTAAGGGTTTATTTTAGTTTGTAATGGGCTAGGCTGACTTGTGGCTTAGTTGGGTACACGTAAGGGGATTTTGTGGAGTCTTAAGCAGGAGATGGTAGGTTATCCATCTTGAAGAAGATGAAGTCTAGGAGCAAGCTTTGAAGGGCTAGTAGTGGAGGCTTGGGAAACAAAGAGATTGCTTGGTGGGCTTGCGAGTAGAGGCTGAGGTCTTCCTTGGAGGTTTGTACCAGAGTGTGGATTTGGACTAGTTGGGATTAGGATTGAGTTGGATCTTAAGGGATCTCGTAGAATTGTTTTGTAATTGCTATTGTATTTGGCCCTAACCCGGAAGGCCTGACAACTGGGCATATTACATGTAAACAATTATTTTATAAATAAAGTCTTGAGAATTGATATTAGATCTTGCATTGGTGTTGTGTTTCCGCAGTGTGGTTATTTGTAGGGATCTGGGTTACATCTAATAGAGGTACCCTCAGATTCTCACTGCGTCATTTGTTGAGTATGAAAGTAATTGGTGGATTGTTATGACAATATGTATGGATGTAATATAATATTTTATGCACAATTGTTAAACATGGACTTAGAATATATAGGACACAATTGTTAGTTGTTTTCTCGACAATAACAAGTTGGTTGGAAAACATGATCCATGATAACAAAAAAATTCCCTGATTTTATACTTTAATATAAAACTTTTACATCGATAAAATTTATTATTATTACTTAAAAATTGAAATAATTAATAATAATTAAAAATCTCAACTTCCCTTATTTTAAGCGGCAACGTCTATACAGCCACGAAAATGCACTTCCTTACGTAGGAGAGGACTAGGAAATTTTTTTTGAAAAGTTAAAAAAACAATATAAAAGGAAGTGCATTTTCGTGGCTGTATAGCCACGGGCCGTCTTATCCTAACCAAAAAGCCATATGGTAGACCCAAAAAAATTCTCCAAATTGTTATGTTCTAGGAAAGCCAAATCATTTTGGGAAAAGTACATGGGAGTACTAGTCAGTTTATGTTTCCAAAACTATTTATCTTGCTTTTAAGTTTTTTAATTATTCATCCTTTCAATTTTCAACTTGTTTCTCCTTCCTTCAATGGATATTTAGAATTATTAAATGCTTCATAAAAATTTATTATTATATTACTTTTAACTTTTCTAGATTTGTTATATATATATATATATATATATATATATATATATATATATATATATATATAATCTTTTGAAGACTCACACAAATGGTTGTTGCAATGATGAAATTAGTAGCTTTTTATAAGGGTATGGACATGCACCAAATCGTAATGGAAGCAATGTTTTTATCAAATATTACACTCAAAAATGCTCTAGTAGATATGTATGTAAAATGTGGAAGCACGAAAAAGGGAGTGAACTGTGTTGATTAGATGCCTAAATGAAGTATGGTCTAAAGAAAGTTATGGTTGTAGGATACGCATAAAATGTTTCAATCAAAAAGATTTAGAAGCTTCCAAATAATTGTAATGGTGTATAGCTAGATCACGTGCAATATTTGTCAGCATCCTCTTAGCCTAAACCGAAATGGGAGTTTTGGAATAGGGTATTAATGTCCATCACAAAATAAAATCTTAGATAAATATTGTTACATATTGTAGCTGCAATTACCTATGTAAACATGTATGCAATGAATTATAAGCACAGAGAAGGCTTGTAAACTATTTCACATAATCCTTCTAAGCATTTATTTGGTAGAATGTCGTGATTGCAACATATGTAAAGATTGGAATCACCATGCATGTGAACTATTTGATAAAATGCCTAAAAGAAATATGTTCTTGGTATCCTAGTTGTAGAGTATTGAGAATTTTGTTGAAAAGGATTTATAAACTTGCAACCAAAATTAATAAGTAGGTGTGAAGCCAGAGTCTACAAACTTTTCCAACATCCTCCTAGCTTGTGCCAAAATGGGATCTTTAGAGCAACCTATAAATTGACATCACCAAAGGCATAAATGATAAAAGAATTGTGTCAAATGTTGTAGTGGAAAATGCCTTGGTGAATGTGTATGTAAAAAAGTGTTCATGATAGATGGTTATGATTCAGTGCCCATGATCAAGTGAGGAAAATTAATTGAATTTTAAATGCAAGGGTGCTTTCACTTTCAATATGTATATAAATGGTTGATGCAATTTGATTTGACTTAAAAGAGAATTTATCTCTTTAAGGAAATCAAATTTCCTCTAGGAAAAAAATCTCATATGGATTAACTTGACCCAATGTTATATGAATTAACTTGACCCAATGTCATGATTCCACCCTTTCAATTGGCCTTGAGTAGCCCATAGAATTTACTTATGGATAAATTCCCATTTAAAATGCATGCAAGAGGAGAAAATATAGAATTTATCCTATCCACTCTTGCAATACAACAAGCTCAATTCTTTCATTAGAGGAGCTTTCATACTCTTTTAACATTATTTGCACATGTTTGGATGGAACTATGAGTTTAATAAAATTGGATATCAATAATGTGCTTGGTCAATTTTGAATCCAATTTTTGGACAACCTTTCATGAATTTAGCCACCAAAAAGTGTGTTACATTAAATTTGAAACACTCCTCTTTTATCCCAAATCTAAGTCATAAACAAGTTGGTTTGCATATCAATTTTAAGACAAGAACACAATTTAGAAGATGAAGGAAGGCACTGAGACCAAAGCATGAATACTAAGGTTGTTGTAGCTCGCATCAAACTAAACATCCTACCTCAGAGCGCCTAACAAGTTCCTAGTAATTTCACCTCTTTCAAGTAGCAAAATATGTGTCATTTTCTACAAGAGATTTTAGGAAGTTCAACCCATTAAAAGTGTATCTCAGTTGAATTGGGTGTAAATGGGAGAAATATGTTGAGTATTTGGCACTTTAGATTGCTCACGGTGAAAACAAGTGGATTTACCTATGCCCAATGTGCAGCACACTAAGTCATCTTATGGCATATTTACAATATGAGAGGAAATGTCAGTTGGAGTAGCCAATGTCATAAAAGGTTTCAATCCTTGGACGTTTTAGATTCAAGAAATCTTGTCATTTGGAAATCTTGATAATCTTAGAATAGTTGCTAATAAAAATGCAAGACCATCTTGACAAAACCCATATAATTTATCACTTAACATTATAGGTTTGTAACTAACAAAGATTAATATTGAAATAAGTTCAATTTTGTAACTAAGGAGAAATGCTATTGACATGTGTTTGATTTTTCATATCATTGTATTTTAAAAGACAAGAATATATGCAACATTTTTGTCCACACATGCTTTAATATTTTAATTAGAATCTAAAATAGACATCTATTACTTGAAATAGGTTTTGAGAAAGGGACATGTCAACATGAGCCCCCTCTATCATGAATTATGTACATTCTCCATTGTGGGAGATGTTAGGTAGATCCCCCTTCTAATGTGTAATGAAGGTGCTCTTCCTAGGCTATCAACCTTCCTAATTATCAACTAACCTTACCCAGGTAAGTATGATTCAAAAAATTCCCTCTCCTCTATCTTATACTCTCTCTTCTCCCTCATTTCCTTCTCACACAAGTGGGAAAAATAACACCACTCCAAAGAAAAATACCATTACTTTTTTCATAAACTATATATTATATTGAGGAATGCACATAGTTGATTTAATCATGAAGTTCATTGAAATAAACCTCAAGTAAACATTATAGAGCTCTAAAAATAATGTTTGGTATCCTAAATATGCCTCTATAAAATTAGCTTCAAAGCTTGAATCATGTTTAACTGTCTCAAAAAAAATTCTAAATCTAGATTTAATAGAATATAGGGTTCACAACAATTCAGGTGGAAAAATTAATGACATGAGAATCTGGTGGAAAATATTCATTCTAAAAAGTAAGAACTTAAATAGTAACAAGCACACGTTGACCTATAGAAAATTGTGAAGAACAATCAATCTTTCAAACTGGGTGTTTTGTATCACAAAAACATAAAAAAATGTAAAAGAAAATGATTTGGAATTTTGTACATGTATATGGGGGAATATGAATCAAGGATATAAAACCCTAAGTTCATCACATAACCACACTTAGACAACTCTAAGAAGGAGTTGAGAATTTATCCTTTCAACTCAACTCTAAGGTAACTAGATTTAGGTAGATTGGTGTCAACCAAGTGATAAAGGAGCACTAATGCAAATAAAGATCTAATTTTTATAGGGCTCGAGAAAGGATACAAAGTTCCTTAAAACCCTAATTTAGAAAGAATTATGAAGACAAACTAAGTGGATGTTCAATATAGAACTAAGATATAAAGTAGTGTATTGAAATGAAGACAGGAAATGCAATACCTTTGAAAAACCTGGAAAATGGGTTGTAAAACAACCTTCAAAAGCTCTCACAAGAAGAGGAAAAAACCACTCAACTGGGAGCTTGTCTGCTAAGAAAAGGAAGAGTAAGGAGGTAGATTATCAGATGGAGACTGAATTTGATGATGATCTTGAGGAGGTTATAGGGAAGAAAATTGTTGACCATTTTTGCCCCCACTTTCTAAAAATGCCAATGTAGACCAGTCTCATGAAAACCTAGGGTGGCAGTCATGACCATGTCTATTATATTATTTATTTATTGCCATGTAGGCTTAATAGGGATACATAAAAAACTTTATTCGTTCTCTATGTCCCTAAGTCTTTTAATTCCTTTCAATCACATGAGGAAATCCAAGTTGTGATGGTGCAATCCTTCCTTTTCTCCTTGTCGCTTTGGTTTGAGCTCTAACTATCAAACAAGTCGCAGAGATGTTAAACGGTTAAGAATTAGTCTATACAACTTTGTAGGATGGAAGTTTAATATTTAGATGTAGGTTGTGAGATTATGAAATACATGGTAGTCACATCATCGCATGAGTTTCAGAGAAAACCATAGTCAAGGAAGTGATGTGCTAAAAACATTTGTTCTCATTTTCATGGAGTTAATTGCAAAACCTCAAGTTTAGGTTACGAAGGGGCAATAGGTGGATGCGTATCATGGTGGGCCCAATTATTTGATATTCATCACACCATTGCAAGGGTTAGTTTCAAAGGAGTTGTTTATTGAGTGAAAGTAGATCATTTGAATCAATATAGTTAATTGAGAAGGCTTCAGTATTTTATGTCGCAATGATGTGATAGTCAACAAAAAGCTTAGTTAGAATCCATGCTTTGGATCATCGCACGCAATTAACATTAACCCTGGCACAGAGATGTAAATTTTCCAAATACCTTTTTTGCAATGTCACATGGAATTGAATGCAAACTAGAGTTGAGGTCACGATGACATAAAATGATCAATATAGTGGTTTCACTTGTTCATAGCGATTAGTGGAGGAAGTTAACTAGCAGTTCTGATAGAGCAATAAGGTAAATATAGCCACATCTGCAACATCACATGGTTTCAAGAAGTTAAGTTTTTTCAAGTTTTTATGTTGTGATGGAGCATCAAACAGTCAAGGGGTAGTCCTCACAAAGTCACAGGTGTTCAAGATGCAGTCAAACTTAAGTTTCCACCATGCAAAAGGTAACACATGCAGTGAAGTTAACATCAATTGCAGGGTCAAGGGCATTTTATGCCAACCAGGAAATAGGATATGAAATGGAAACAAGGGGTAGGATAACTATCTTCATGCCATTGCATGGTTAGAAGATTGCTAAGTCTAAATTGTGGCGATGGTGCAAAGAGCTAATTGCACATTGTCATAGGGCTGCCGTAGTTAAGGGAATAAAATGATTTCAAGCTACAGTGCAGTGATCAAACATAAACAACAGTAGTCAAAATTTCACAAAGCTAGATAGTTGAGTTGAAATACAAGTTGCAAAGCTACGAACATGGTAGACCTAGGTCAATAAACAAAAAGAAAGAAAAATTGGTGAGGTGGCAAGATATTCGATGGACATTGGACCATGTGGTAGGGTTAGGTGATTAACTTTAGTTGACTGATGATATTGCTGATTTAGCATAGAAAATGTGATCTAATGTAGCTCTTTAATAGCGAACTAATTTTTGAAGCATTTGCAACTACTTTTTTTTAATGATCTCTATGCACATTTGATGCGAAGGACACTCAATTGTTGCTCTGGGTTATCCATTTATCTAGCTATGTAGTTATGACCATTGTTTATGTCTCTTCAAGGTCAGAATTGTTATGAAATATATGATTTTCTATACATTTTCTATATATGGGCATGCACTCAACCAAATCTTCTTTGGATCATCGGTGATTGTTCTCTAGGACTTTAATATAGTAGTTGAGTCTTGGCTTTTGCTAGAACCTTTCTCATTTATGCTTGAACTATAAAAGAAAGTTTTGTAACCCTTCCAAGGGTTGGTATTTTTTTTTCTCTAATCTTATAATAGTTGTATCATGTGCTCTACTATTGTAATTTCCTTTTTTGTATGAATGAATATATTTCTCTATTATACCTCATTCTTCCATTAATACAAGTGCAAAACCTTCTTGCCTTTGTTAATGTATTGCCTCCATTCTTCAATCTACATGACTATATCTATTTGGACTTGAATGATATAGAGTGAAGTTCCTTCCTTATAGAATCTCATTTATGATCTACATGTGATTGTTGAATTAAGGAAAAGGTTGAATCCGTGTATTTTGAGATTATATTGGTGAATAGTGCATTGTTAGGTAGAGATAAGATTGAATAGACTATTTAGGTGCATCACCCCCTTTAGATTAGATTAGGTAGTTTTATTTCATGCATCTCCTTTTCCTTTTTACTCTCAAGAAGTAGTTATGTCCACCCTAATAGTAAGGAAGCCAACCTTCTCTGAAGACTCGATCTCATTGTTCAAGTCCCACAATTTTGAGATTGTTTCCATGTTTCGCAAGGTTTCCTTTATGTAAAAACTTTAGGTAAGGGTGTAAAATTTTGTAACAATATTTTTTGGTACATCTTGTGGGACTCATATTGAATCATTTCTTAAGTCTACTAGTTAGTTGGTGTCAAAAAAAGGAACTTCAACTTATTATGAGGAGATAGTGTTGCTCTTAGCATTTCAATCCTTTAAGAGGCTCACATTCACTACTTGGCAACTCTACTCCATCTCTATATCTTGGCTTCTAGACTAAAATCATTGTGATTCATGCCCAAAGCTCAAACAAGAGCATATTCTAGAGGTACTTTTCAATATATTGAGATTTCACTTTTAAATCCTAGAAGAAAGAAAAATAGATTATCTCTATCACCAGTTATGAGTTCAACAGTAATAAATACAAATGAAAGATCTCTTTCTACTCCTCTTGTTGGTAGATCACACCCTAGGGTACTATCTTTTCATTTGAATAAACCATTATGCTACATGGCCCAACCTAGAAATTAGGCTTTTTCCACCTTAAATGGTGGGAGTCCTCTTATTTTAGCTCAAAGACATGACATTCCAGTTGCTACTCTTAAAAGCCTACTTGATTTTACTAGTGAAACTTCCATCTCTCCTATAGAGCACGTTCAAGAAATTTCAAACATTCATAATACACATGGTATTACAGAAGACAATGTTGTTGTTAAACTTCTAGCTTCATCTTTAAAGAGAAAATCTTTACAATGGTATAGGGGATTGCCACATAATTCCGTTGATAACTAGAATGAGCAAGGGGAAAGACTTTGTAAACATTTTGAAGATAAAAGTGATCATCTATCACTTTTAGAGAAGCTAACCACAATTAAAAGAGCACCCCATGAGTATATCATAGACTTTAATTATAGATTTCAAAAGACATGGGATGGAATACCTGTTGTAGTGAAGTCCACTCCTAGGAATGATTTCTTGCATTATCTTAGAGCTTTCAATAGTGATATTTCCACTACAGTAAAAAACTATGGGAGGGGATACCTTGCCAGCTGCATATGAGATTGCTATAAGAGCAAAAAACATATTGATACAAGGAGGTAAATTATCTCCAAGGCCTCCAATGCCTTTCTTCCCTAACATGCATACTCATCAGCCTATGGTAGGAACTATTCCTACTACATCCACAAGCTAGCCTTTTGTTTCTATTCCTCTAATGGGATGGATGAAATCAAGGCCATGCTACAGACTATGATGCAAAATGTGGATAAAATCAAGGATCATAACTCTAATATGGATAAAAGATTTCAAGATCAAAATGTAGTGATGCAAAAAATAAATAATGAATTAGTGACTCTTAAAAGACAACAAGCACAGGGTAGCAGGCCTTTTTAGACCAACTATCAAAACCCTACATTCAATAGGTAGCCAAATTATGGTCAAAGTCCATTAACTAGGATAGGCCTATGGGTAATGTAGCCCCTATTAAAAAAAAATGAAAATCCAACAAGGAGTATAGTTGCTCAAAATAACTTGGCTCGGGAACAAGAGTGTTCAGGTTGTAATTTCTCATATGAACAATGCATCTACCATAGAATGGAACCTTTTGAAGCCTTAACTACACTACACAAGAACAAACAATAGAGCATCAATATGATTCTAATCAGCCCATTGTTGGTTTTCAATCCCAATAATAAGGAGATTTTACTCTCATGAATTACTAGCATAAGAATTACTATCATGTAAATCATGGAAGAAATGATGGGGTAGCTCACAACTCTAGAAGCAAAAGAATATTTGTGGAGGAAGCTCCATCCTCTCCATCAAATTAGGATACAACCTTGAGGACTATTCCATAGGCCACAAGTGCAAATGTACAACAGAGGGACATTACTTCATTACAAGATCATAGTAACAAGAAGACTAAAGAGCCACATGCCACTCCCATTCATACATCAGCCCCTATAGTCACTAAGGGTCCAAGAAAGACAACACATACTTCTCTCAACATTGTAGATCAAATAAAGAGGACTAATATTACTGTTCCTATATGGGATGTTCTTGCAATGCCACCTCAATTGGAATTTCTACAACAAGAATTAAAGACTATCAAGGTGCAAGCTACACCAGCTACCATCAGAGTAGAAACAAGATTTGTGCAACCAACAAAAGAGGAAGAAGAAAGTAAGAAGATTAATCCTTCCCATTTTTATCTCTCTTTGATTATAGGAGATAAGTTAGTTCACAAATGCATGATTGACTCTGGAGCTAGCAACTTAGTTATTCCTAAGTGTGTGGTTGATAGTGTTGGTATTCAATATGAGCTAATGGCTAAGAGATTTCTTCAATTAGATGGAAGGTCTATCCAAATAGTAGGAGTGTTTAAAGATATGAAGATGGAATTACATGCATGTCCTAGTTGTATTGTCACACAAGATATATCAATTGTTGAACTCCTCCCTTAGTCATATAGAGACTTATACTCCAGCCCCATAAATATGAATTGCACAATTTGGGGGAGAATGAGGAATGCATAATCCATGAACATGTCACTTCTCTAGTAGAGGTGCCTAATTATCTTTTGGATGAGTGGGCTACTTCTTATCAGCTTGATCTAATACAAGAGGGTAAGGAGATAGGTCTTGAAACTCATTGCATATTTGAAGAGAATGCTCCTATTCCCAATCTCATAAAGGCAAAAGATGATACAAGTAGATTGCAGAATATGCTCTTTGATGTCTCAAGGAACAAAACTAGTTCAAGTACTAGTGTAATGTTGGTTTCTCCTAATATGAAAAAATATTATTATTCTTATAGACTCTAGTTTAGTTGCAATAATAATGTAGTAGAGTGAGTATGAAGCCCCAATCCAAGGTCTCTAACTTGCACAAGGAGAGGAATTAAGCTCTTGAAGGTATTTGGGGATAGTGAGTTGGTTGTGAATCAAATAAAAAATTAGAATGCCACAAAGAACAACCTTCTCAAGTCATACAAGCATAGATTATGGGATTTACTTGAAAAAATTTCAAGCATTCAACATTCAGAGTGTCCCTAGAAATAAAAGCAAACATGTTGATAGGCTTGCAACTATTGGTGCTCACCATGATATACCAGAGCAAGTAGTTGATGAAAAAAAGCATGCACAAATTGGAAATTGTCAATTTCTTGCAAAATGAAGCAGAGTTCTTTGCAGCGAATAGTGACATGTTGTGATGGTTAAGTTGTTGAGTTGTTATCCTTTCCATCAAGGTTCAAATCTAATGGGGATGAGGTCCCTATTTGCGGCCTCACTGGTTCATAGCTCCAAGTCAAAGTTTTTACCCCTCTTAAAAATTAAAAATAAAAGAAAAAGAAAAGCAGAGTGCTCTACTAGAAACCAGTCCAAGTTGCAAAGTCAGTATGGGGACTAGATTATGAACCTTAACCCTAAAAAATTGCCTAAAGGTATAGTCACCTTGGAAGGCATATTCAACTCTGATGATCAAGAAAGAGGAAAAGGTTCAAACTTGAATGCAAGAAGGGGATGACTACATACATGTCACCATAATTGTTGGAAGGACTCTCAACTTGAGAGAGGTATACACTAAGACTAAACAAAAAAATTTCATTAATTTATGCGAAGAGTTTAATGATGTTATTTATTGGACATATGAGAACTTAAAGGGTTTTGACCCAAGCTTGTTTTAGTACACTACAGATTTAAATCATGATGCAAAGCCTGTTAGATAGAAACAAAGGCCAATTAACCCTAAGATTGAACTATTAATAGGAAAGGAATTGTCTAAGCTCATAGAGGCAACATTATTTTCCCGATCAAGAACTCCTCATGGGTGTCTAATCTTGTCTCTATTAGGAAGAAGAGTGGAGAAATTAGACTATGTGTAGATTTTAGAGACCTTAATAAGGCTTCTCTTAAAGATCACCATACCCTTCCTTCTATGGAACAAATTTTTTCCAAGGTTAGTGGTTCAAAAAGATTTTCTTTCTTAGATGTTTTTTCAAGCTAAAATCAAGTGTTAGTCCAAGAATTAGACCAATATAAGACAAAATTACTACCAAATGGGGTACCTACTGTTGAAGTTGATGAAAGATCAACCCCACAACTCCCAAGAATCACCTACATGCAAACACCTATCACATAAGAGAGAGGCAAAAATCTATGGAGGTAGGAATTTCCAAATCCATAGATGAGACATTCTTGATGAGCAAAAAAAAAATTGCTATAATCAAAATTGAATGAATTGATGTCCAAATACACTAGGAGAGCCTGTATATAAAAGCCTCTACAGTGCTTCTAGAAAGAGCTAGGAGATAAGCATTACAACAAAGCACATGTCCACCAAAAGTGGATTATCCTTCATTTAGATGAGAGGATAAGTATGGCAAGTTGTATCTCGTATAGAGATATTATAGACACCACATGCATAAATAAAGTGCTAACTCCTATCTTGTCAACAAGTCAATATGTGAGAGTACACTTACTCCTAGGAGACAAACTAATAATGCATTTATCCTAAGTAAACTTAAGTAAAGCAAAAATAATAATAATTTACACTAATACACCCCCCCCCCCCCTTAAGTGCAACTTAAGGGAATGCACTTAAGCTCACAAAAGCTGTGATGAAATGCATAATGGGTCCTGACTACTAGGCCATGTTAGGTACCCATGTACAAATGCAATGAAATGCAATGCAATCTCTATAAAGCAGATACAATAGAGAAAACCCAATGGGAAAAACCCTACTCCAAAAAGAGATAGCTAAAAACCTAGTAAAGGTCTGAAGAAGCCTCTAACTAGAGGAATGTCACAAAAAATAGGAACAAAGAGAAGATCATGAAGAACATCATTGAAGCATGTAGAAGCTGCAAAGCTCTATCAAGTTTTTTTTGTTGATCTAAAGAACCTCTATTGAAAATAGAACCTGACGAGATAGAGAAGACTGTAATCTACATCAAATCAGGAGGAAAACAAAGGCAAACAACTAAACTTCAAAATGTAGATGGCATAAAACACCAACATCTGAAGAGTTGATCAATTGAACCAAGGAAGGTTGCAACCAAAGTAGGAACGAAAAGAAGAGTGTCTATAAAGTAGATGATTCATCTCACTAAAATAAATAGGTACCCAGCCATTGCAATTGCCTGGTACATATGATCAAATATTGAATACATAGCTCACTCCAACAAACCAAGGAAGCATGAGAAATAATAGGAAAATCTCCCCTAATATAGACAAGGTGAGGTGATAGGCAACTAAGAAAGTGAGCCAAAGAAGAACTACAAGTCAAGGAAACATGATCAAGATGCACAAAAGAATACTTAAGTGTGTAATGAGGTGATCAATCTTAGACATATCATGAGGCTAATGTCATGGAAGGGACACTCACTAGACAAAGGAAGATGGCAAAAAAAAGGGAAAACATCAACCCCCCATGGCACTTTATCAGAGCAGTGTATGTACAATAAGGCACAAGATGTAATGAATCCCAAGAAAATAGTAATCTAAATGAGTGTCCTTAGATGACACTACTCGAATTAGAAGGAAAACAAGGCAAACAATTGAAACAAAAAATATAGATGCAATATGGCACTTTATCTTAGTGAATTTGCAAGAATGCATACAAATGATGTCTACAAAGATCAAAAAAGACATAAAGCTAATACAAAAGATAGTACAAGTCATGAAAAATCATATGAAGCAAAGAAATTAATCCCCTAACCTAAAACAACCAAGTTATCCACTAGAATGCAAAAATGCAGAAGACTAAATAGAATGTGCCTGGAGCATAATTTGGAAAAACAACTAGAGTCACTAGAAAGAGCTCGAAAAGAGTTTTCCAATGATATCAAGAATTCCCAAAGTAGAAATCAGACACTCAAGCTATGCCTCCTAGAGTGTAAAACTAAACTCTAGACTTTGACAATAGAAAAAGTCATCAAAATGGCATCAAAACTTTAAAAAACTATAACATTGTGACAAGCTCAGAACTAGCTTTCCAATGATATCTCGTTTGCAAAAAATAGAGTTTGTATGCCCGAGATATGAGAAAAAAATCAAAGATAGGTCCAAATAGAGGCTGAGGAGGTGACAAGAAGTAGTAATGCAATGCTGACATGGTGCTGATATCAACAAATGATGAACCCAAATTTGATGATCAAACAAGCATCAAGGAAAAAAGAATGATAGAAAATGACCCTTATCGAAAAAAATATCCGACCACCAAAAAAAATGCTAGACAAAGGGTCGGTGCCAGATTAAAACCTGGTGACCAAAATCAAACTTTCACATGTTTTAAAAAAATTTGCCAAAAATAAGGAAAAAAAGCATGTGTTTTGATCATATCCTCCAATCATCACTCAATGAAAATGCAGGGCCCAAGAAAAAATGGGATGACCTTCCCAAAAATGTATTTTTTTGACCTTCAATGATGTATTGGAATGTCTCCAAAAATCATGGTCCAATTAGAGGTGATCAAAGATGGCCAATTGTGAAGCTGGAGACAACCCATGAAGAGCACACATTCATATGCATCAATAATGCCAAAATATTGGTAAGAGTTCTCACTAAATATAGGACAAAAATCTTCCAAAAAATCTATTGAGCTCCATTAAATCTGCAGAAAAAGCCCAAATTAGCTGTAATGTCTATCCAATAGAGGCCAACAAAGGCCAAATCCACTATTGAGAAGGAAGTCCACAGTGGTCCAATGGAGAGTGCAGTCAAATAAAATGGTGCATTTGATGGTCCTAGGCACACCGAAGAAGAAAAAAGAGCAGTGCCAATAAAAAATGGCAACTCCATCACAAAATAATGCCTTCATCAATGTACAATCACCAAAAAACCAATCACATGAGTTGAAGTGTGTAACCAAAATCCAAGTGTAGGCTAAAAACTTGACTTCCTGGAGCTTATCTTTACTATGTCATGTTGCCACACACTAATGCAGGAGTATGTGGTTCTAAGATCGATTGCAATAGCAAGTGGTGTTGCGAACAGAGGTGGAGGCAATAGCCAGATAGAGATGGCTAGTTCACTACATGAGCTAAGAGCTGTAGGGGAGAAGTCGTGTTGGGTGGTGGTGTTGTGGTGGTAATATGGTGGTGCCTACAAGAAAATGAAAAAAAATCGGGGGCAGGTAAATTTACATTTTTTTGGAATTTTTTTTGTTAAAAACATATATATATATATGTATATATGTATATATATACATATACATAGATATATATGTATGTATATATACATACATCTATACATCTATATATCTATATATCTATATATAGATGTATGTATATGTATATATATATATACATATATATATGTACATATATATATGTATGTATATATACATATATATATATATATGTATATGTACATATATATATATATATATGTACATATATATATATATATATGTAGATATATATATGTATATATATATATATATATATATATATATATACAAAAATTTTACAAAAAAGTGTAAATACAAAGATTTTTTCTTTTTTTTGAAAAAAAATTGCCACGATCCATGTGCAAGGGAAAAAAAGGCCCTTTGTCAAAAAAATTCCTCCCCAAATCCAAACTCTAAAAAATTGCTCCTTCACAAATCCAACCCAAAAAAATGTTGAAAGATCATATCTAAAAACCAATGTCAGATCTGATGCCAAATCTCTCACGAGCATAATTGGGGCATGAAGATCTAGAGCTCCAATACCATATTGAAGTTGATGAAAGATCAACCCCACAGCTCCCAAGAATCACCTACATGCAAATACCTATCACAGAAGAGAAAGACAAAAATCTATGGTGGCAAGAATTGCCAAATCCATAGATGAGACATTCTTGATGAGAAAAAAAGAAATTTCTATAATTAAAGTTGAATGAATTTATGTGCAAGTACACTAAGAGAGTCTATATATAAAGGCCTTTAGAATGCTTCTAGAAAGAGCTAGGAAGAGCTAGAAGATAAGCATGACAACTAAGCACACGTCCACCAAAAGTGGATTATCCTCCACATAGATGAGAGGATAAGCATGTGAAGGTGTATCTCGCGTAGACATATTGTAGCATCACATGCATAAATAAATTGCTAACTCCAATGTTGTCAACAATCAACACGTGAGAATATGCTCACTCCTAGGAGACAAACTAATAAAATATTTATCCTAAGTAAACTTAAGTAAAGTGTAAATAATAATAATTTACAATAGCACCTATTCTTATTTTAAAATACAATTTGGATTAACCAATTTAGGTGCCACATTTCAAAAAGCAATAGATATGGCCTTCAAAGGTATGCTACAAAAAATTGTGCTTGTATATTTAGATGACATAATTGTCTTCTTAAAGCATGCAATAGATCATTTTGATCATTTAAGATAGGTATTCATCAGATGTTGGGATTATGGTGTGTCTTTGAACCCTAAAAAATGTGTGTTTGCCACTAATCAAGGGAAACTCCTAGGACACATTGTCTCAAAAGATGGGCTAGCCATAGATCCAGAAAAAGTAGAAGCAATTCTCTCTCTCCCACTTCCCAACCATAAGAAAGGATTGCAAAGTTTTCTTAGTAGGATCAACTTTGTGAGGAGGTTCATTCCCAATCTTGCTTCCATGGTGAAACCTCTAAAAGTTCTGTTAGAAAAGAATATGATTTTCACCTAGACAGAGGAAGGGTGAGCCAATTTTGAAGAAATCAAAACAGAAATAGCATTAGACCCTACCCTTATTAACCTCAACTTTGATAAGGATTTTATTTTTTATACCCTAGGGGGTGAGTCAAGTATATTAGCTATCTTGACATAGTTGAATGATGAAGATAAAGAACAACCTATAGCCTTTTTCAGTAAAGGGCTAAATGATTATGAAGATAAATATAGTTATGTGGAAAAGAAATTTCTTGTTGTCATAAGAGATTTAAAGAAATCTAGACATCTATTATCACATAACAAGGTCCATCTCCTAGTTCCACATGCAAGTGTGAAAGATTTCCTCTTGAACAAAGATATCAATGAGAAAAGAGCTGGATTGATCACTAAAGTCATGGAATATGACATCGATATCAATATCACCAAGCTTGTAAGAGGTAAAGGACTATGTGAGTAGATGATTTCATCCCAGGAGACAACTGAGGAGGTCTCTCTATTTATAGAGGATGCAAAACTAGTAGGGGATGAAAATATGAATAGTTGGATACATGATATGAGAACCTTCTTATTGGGAGGAGGATATCCACAAGTATTAGATAGAGCTAAAAGGAGACAATTCATATGCAATCTATTCTTTTTGTCCTAGTGGATGGGATTCTTTTCAAAAGAGATCTCAATGGAGCCCTAGTAAGATGCATTAACCCTGATCAAACTAGTAGAATGATCAAAGAGTTTCATGATGGTCTTGATGGTGGCCACTTGTCAACCAGGACAAAAACCATGAAACTCATGAGGGCTGGTTATTTTTGGTCAACTTTGTTTGATTAATGTCATAAACATGTAAGGATATCTGAGAAGTGTGCTTTCTTCTTAGGTAAAAAAAGGTTAGAAGCTCTTCCCCTTTATCTTATTCAATTTGATCAACCATTTTCCCAGGGGGGACTAGATTTTATTGGTGTAATCAATCCACCTTATAGATCTAATCTCAAGTGGATCTTAGCTACAAGAGACTACTTCATGATGTGGATATAAGTAGCAGATTTGAAGGATGTCATAGAGACTTTATTGGTCAAATTCCTTGATGGGATTGTTACCAGATTTGGTGTCCCTTCAACAATAATATTAGATAATTCAAACCCTTTGTTGGGACTCAAATTTTCTCTTGGGTAGTTGATCATTGCATATATTTGAGTACTTCTTCAAATTACTATCCCTAGGGGAATGACTTGGGTAAGTCCTCTAACAAGAATCTAATTAGGATTATCAAGAAGACAATTGAGGAAAATCAAAGGTGTTGGCATTCAAGATTAAGGACAACTCTCTGGACTGATAGGATTATACCTAAGAGAGAAATTTGGAATTCACCTTTCAAACTAGTATATGGAAGAGAAGCCAGGCTTCCTATTTCACTGGAGTTCCCCTCTCTTGAATTAGCTCATTAGTTGGAGCTAGTTGACAATGATGCTATGATAGTCAACATGGTAGAACTAATGGAGTTAGAAGAAAAGAGACAACAAGCTATGTAGACACTTGAGGCACATCACTAGAAGGTCAAAAGGAGTTTTGACATAAAGGCTAAGGCTAGAGTTTTCAAAGAGGGAGAACTTGTTCTCAAGTTGGATACAAATAGAGCTAAGATAGGAAGACACTCCAAATTTGATGCTATGTGGAGTGGTTCATATGCTATCACTAATTGTAAGGAGGCCAAAGCTTTTTAGTTATCTAGGCCTGATGGTAATATTTTTCCAATTTTAGTCAATGGAGTTTACCTTAAACCTTGCTTCTAGAGAAGCTTGAAGGTTTTTTGTACATAATAAAGTAGTTTTCTTGTTTGAAATAAGCGTACAAGCACATGCAATTTCTATTGCAATTATAATTAGGAGAGGTAAAATTCTGGGGGTGGGGATGAATTAGGAGTTTAAACTTTAACCCATAAAGCTTTCACTATTCATACATCACATGCATTCAATATGTAAACTAAGATAACATGCAAATCATACACATCAATCATGTAAACATATAATCAAACACACACATAAAACCTGATATGATTACCCAAAAACCATCCAAGTGAGAAGGTAAAAAAAGGGTGGGAATGACACCCACAAATCTTCTCTACTGCAACAATAAAGGGTATCTAATTAAGGTTACAATGGTATGACCATGAATCATGGTTTGCCCTGCGAAAGGCCTACCCTGTTAAAGCCTTACATGGACTATTAAATCCCACCTTGTTAGAGGATTTCAACACCCTATTAGAAGTGTGCATGGTTAGATGACTTTAACTTACAATTAAGTAAGTACCCTATTAAAGGATTTAATACATCCTGTTAGGACTACTTAGTTAAGATATTTAACTAAAATCACCTGTTAGATTGTCTCAGCATAGATCCTATGATTGGCGCTTGCTTGCCTAATAACAGATCACCTCCACACAATTTGTACTTGATCCTTCACAATCTGATGTATCAATGTTGTATCCTTCTCTATCCTCTATTCTTCTCTAATTAATTCTACAATACACTCTTACTACTAAGTCACCTTGAATGTTCTGCAAACTATCTTGTTCACATCTCCAATTCGATCATTCACCCCTTGTAACACTGTTAAAAATTTTAGGGCTTCATCCTCCTTAAGAATAATTAGGTGGATTACGGTTAGGCATGAATCTATGGCTGAGATTCATCCATTTTTCTACTTGAACCTTCCTATTTTTTGATTGGTTGCATGCAATTACATAGGGAATCCAAATATAGATTCATCCTTATCTCTAAAAGATCAAAATCTATCCTTAAGTCACCTTGAAAATGGTTTACAAAGTTGTTTGTACCATCACAAAAAAAATGTTTAGACTATGCCACTTGGCATATGAAGTTATTAACACTTGGCATGCATTATATTTTTTCTTCTGACTTGACACTTATTGCAACTCAACATGGTCTAATATTTACATGTTGTGCTCAACATGTATTACTAGTTCGTAATGAACTAAGTAAATGGCTTAAGTGTGTTGACACTTACTTGTCAAAACCAATCTGAGATCAAAAATCTCCCCCTTTGACATGAGTGTCAAAAAAACTTAAATATACATAATTAATCTTAGTTTCCTTGAGCATAACATATCCATGACTAGGCTTTTATACAAAACTTCAAAATTTTCAAAATTCTGAAATAACCTATATACCTCAAAATTGATAACTCCCCCTAAGTTAATGTGTCTATTTTATATCCAAAATATGTGCTCTTCTCTGACTTCAATGCATTATATCTAATACTCTTTCATCTAATATGCTTTGTCATAGCTGATATCTATATCCATTTACTACCTTTGCTTTCCAAAAAATGAATCTCAAAAATGTATATTACTTGGGTGTTCACATGGTTTCTCAAATTATATCTCTTCCTTTCTTTTTGTATCTGCTCCCCATTTGTTCATGCTCTCCTTTCTATAGATTTCTCTATTTCTAGCTTCCCCTTTTCTTTTTTTTCTTTCCTTGTTTCTTTATCTCTCCCTCATGGTTTATCTCTCCCCCTAGGATATTTCTCTCTCTTTCTTATCTCTCCCCCTTTTTTGACACTTATGTCAAATGGGCTATACACGTATAGTGTATATGTCAAAAAATGATTTATGGACTTCCATTACGATTTTAAGAGTTGCATCCCAGTTGTCACATGCAACATCCAATGACTTGAGTTGGATAGCAAGTTTGGCCGCAAGGTGTACTAGACCATCTAGAGTAGAAAGATTGGGGTCTTTCTTCAGTAGAGTCTCTGCATAACCTAGTTCCTTGTGTAGTATTTCCATGTGTGGGGTGAGAGATGCCTTTATTCTTGTCAATTTGGCACTTATGTTAGCCTCTTCTACTATTAACATAGCTAATTGACTTTATGACTAAAGCAATGTATAAAAATTATTTTCACTCTGAGATGGGTTCTGAGGTAGCTGATTACCTGTTATGTTTAGGTTTCTCTCTAGGCTCAGAATTCAATGTCTAGTCTCTTTGGTGAACAGTGTAGGGTCACAAAATTTGGTGTACAATGAGAATATATTCTCAAGTACCTTCTTATCTTAGTTTCCAATGCAACTTGAGTTAGTGCTATCTCACCAGATATATTTTCATTCACTTTTCCTTGAAACTTTCTCTTAGACCATTCTAAAAAACTTGCAATAGTATCAAGATCTTCATTACTAAACTTTTCCACTATATCTAAGAGTTTCTTTATCAATGGCTTGGTTTCTTCAAGAGTGGGTAGACTGAATGTATCTAAAAAAATGTCCTTAGTATCTTGAAGAGCTTGCTTTTTCCTAATGTTCTATCCTAAGCATTTCTTGATCTTCTTTTTCTCTAAGGCTTGTTGCAAAATGCATATTTTCTCTATTGTCATTGTGCCATAGTCATATTTAGGAATCACTATTTCTTCATCTAGAGTGATATCTCCATAGTCAATTACCTTTTCAAGTTTTGAAGAGCTAGAGCCTAGCACTGAGATTTGCAATGGTATAGCTTTTGTGCTTGGGTTTTGAAGAACTTTTGTAGGAGAAGTGCCAGATGTTGGTAGGATTACCAATGCTTGGATGGCCTTCTACTCCTTTACTTTAGGTGTTTGATCATCTTCTTTAGATTTTCTCTTGTCTATCACAATGACTTGACTAGCATCTAGTCTTTATACTTCAGGTGCAAAAGAATGTATCTGTCATGTTTGATCTATTATTGTCTCTTTTTCTTCTGTAGTCTATCTCTGCTCAATTGTGTCCACTTTAACAAGTGTATCAACCTTAATAGATGTATCTACTATTGTTTGAGTAAAAGGTTGTACTTGGGCAACTTAAGGGATGACAGAAGGTGGTTCTTGTGGATTCACCTGGTCCCTTGTGACCTTAGTTACTGCCTTTTCAATTTCTTTTACACTGACCAAAATTGGATTATTGCATAGCTTGGCTTGCAATGTAGATTGGTCTAGAATCTTCTTCAAATCATCTACAGTCAGAGGATTGATTTTTTGAGCTAATGCATCAAAAACATCCTTGTCACTTATCATCTATATGGTTACATTTATGTCATGAGGGGGACTAACACTTGACATTTGTGTATCTTGCTACTATTCAACTGTTGTCGTATCATCATCTTTCCTTTCAGTTTCCTCCTCAACTATATTTTTTTCTTCTTTGTCATATTTCTTGTCATAATCATGATTCCTACCCTCAAAGGGGTTTACTTCTTGTTTTATAGTGGTCAACCCATAAATAAGTTTCCACATTTGTGTTCACTTCTTAACCACATCTTCAATATTATTTTGAAGAATGTCGAAGCCTCTATATTTTGGTGTGAACCTTCCTCCATATTTCTTATTTTACTTGGCAATCTACCCTTTGGTTAGCTCTGGAATCACTTGAGCTAATGTTGATTCCCTTATTTGTTTTTCCAAATTTAGATAATAATGCCACTTTTTCTCAACAATATCATATAAACTCTTTGGTATAGTGTTCAAAAATTCTAGGGGAGTGTTCTTAAATTTAGACATCATTGCATACAATACTTCTTCCACTAGATTCTTCTCTTCTTTCCCAAGTTTTTCAAAATCAATATGTTTTAAACCAGATAAATCTACATTATTCTTGACATTTTCACACAAATTTTTAAGATTAGAGAGTGGTTTGTGACTTGCCACTTTCAATTGGCTAATATCATTTGATTCAGTCCTTTTTTCATCTGAGTTAGGCTGTACAAATATTTCCTTCTTTGTTTCTTTTGTACTTGGCCACCTTGCTCAATTTTCTTGGTTTTCTCCTTAGGCTTCTGTGCCATAGCTCATGTGGTTTCTCTGGTGGTAGGTGCACTTAGTTTGGCTGAGCTTGGTTTTATATTTTTCTTTGCCTTAGCTACTGGCTATACCTTAGCCTTTCGCTTCTTTGGCTCGGCATGTGTAGGTGCTTTCTTGGCTTCTTCTCCCTTGACACCTTTTATTTCCTCTTTTTCCTTATCCTCTTCCATGCCTTGGGTTAATGCAAGAGGTTCTTCAATTTGTTCTTGTTCTTCCTCTTCATCCTCATCATCTTCTTCCTCTTCTTCCTCATCTGCACCTTTACCAAATTTATCTTTAAGCTTCTTCACTAGCCTATCCTTCTTCTTGATTGTAGAGGTTATCTCCAATTCCATTTCAACCTTTGATTTCATCACATTATAGTTTACAAAGATTTTTGCACTTTTGTCAACTTCCTCTACTAGGAGTGTTGTGATGGCTATTGAAGCTTCATCAACATTGATCTCATATCCTAAGGGTCATATCCATCTTACCCTTGGTGTGGTAGCTTGCATGTATGTACAATCAATGTCAACAAGAAAACATATGTCATTATAATATTTTTCAACCAAGGAAATAGGTATCCTGAGTCTCTACTTCATTGATTTCTTAAAATTTTCAAAATAACTTGTAATCAATGTTTCAAAGTTTTCTCCCATCTGTGCAATGAACTCATACCTTTTTTTTCTAGCTTACTATACCAAAGTAGGGAAATGTATTCTTCTCATAAAAGAATATAAAAAATAATGATTAAACCAAATTTACATTGAGCACTTTTTCTTTTCTTTATTGCTCCAAGATTTTCCATTAGTTGTTGTAGTTGAAGCTTAGTCGGATCATAAGTATAATCTTTCTTCACAATCTTGTAGCAAACATCCATAGCAATATAGGATACACTATCCAATTAGCTAGATTGATAGAATTTGTGAGAGATTATCCTAGCAGCAAAGTTCAACAATGGATCAGGAATAGTATCTATTGTCATGCCTCTTTTATTCTATTTTGCTCTAGTATTTTTCTCTATTACTTCCTCGGAATCACTCCTTAGAGTCTTGGGCCAATCTAGGTTTGGTTAACCACTAACCTTGTGAATTATTCTTTTGGTAATCTTAATTGGTCCACCCTCTAGCCATAAAGATCTATCATGTACATTCGGCTCAACACAATTTTAATCCATTCATTTTAAAATATGCTAGGAAAATCTAGGGAACGTGTTAAACCCTTCTTCTCAATGATTTTGTATTCTTCCTTTAGAACACCATTTTCACATAACTTATCATATGCTTCTCTAATTTTCATGTCTCCTATTCCTCCTATTTTGCAATTATAACATTTCCTAACAAATTGTACCATAATAACTTTTGACGGGATCATGGACAAAGTGCTAGAAGGATCTTGTTTATAGGCTATGTCAAGAATGGCCTTGAATATTGGTTGTTTTACTTTGTTACTAACAAGTTGAACATCCAAAACCTCTTTCCCTTCTACATTTTTTGAGCTAGATTTCATTCTATCAAACTAGAGTTTATGAAAAATTAAACTATGGAGCTCAGCTTGTGATAATTACCTTATGAAAATATGAAGAACTGGTGTGAGATCACTGTCAAATTTTCTACAAATTCTTTAAACAAGTTAATGAATCATATTTCTCTCTACTTGCTCTTGCTTAAATTCAAAATGATGAATAATGAATAGAAATTGATCAAATACCCTTCAAAAACCTTGTATTTAATGCTTAGTGCTTGTATAGCTGTAAGCTCAATATCAACTCAATTTCATAATCACTCAGCATCTATGGATATTATCATCACTTGACAACTACTATAGACTCAACATCAACTGACTTAGTCTGGTAGCTTGGCATCAACTAGCATTCCACTTAGGAAACATTTCATGCTTGGAAACAAGATGAAATACTTAAAGTTTTAACTTGAATTTTTCAACATCTTGCATATTTATTCATATTAATGTATTCTTTTTAGTACTATCTCCTTTGGAACTGATATATGAAATAATACGTAAATATTAGTCCTAAATACCTCTTGTTTTCTTAGTTTGATGAGGTGTGACAACTTGACCTATTAGGTGAAGTGATCCTTACTCCATTTGATGTGCTACAAACATCTTTCTATTTCCATGTCTTGTTCATCTCATCCCTGATATATTCAACATTTGTCTTGCCTTTTCCTTTGTTGAATTCACAAATTGGCTCCTTCAACCTAGTTGGACAATGCTTACTAATGTGACTAGTCTTCAAGTAGCTAAAACATGTAGTTTGACTTAACCATCTATTGTAGTTACTACTAAAGTGTGTCTTAATGAAATTCTCAATGATATGTCCATATTCTTGACAATAATAATAGCTTTGTCTTGTGTTATAATCCCAATTGTAAAACTTTCCATGGCTTCTTATCTTTGCTGACTTGTTTGATCACCACATGGATTTAGATCTGCATTCAAAAGCTTTATGTCCATATTTCTGACAATTGTAGCAATATCCTTCAAATCTTGGTACATGCATGGTCTTGGTTTTTCTTCATGTGTCTGATGACCTTGTTTGTTGCACTTATGATGGTGAGTCTTGTTCTTAGGTTTGACATTCTAATTTTTATTCTTGCTCCTCCACACATTAGCAGTATGTCCTTTCTTACCACAAAAATGACAAGTAGGTTTGGAGTCCTTACCTTTGATGTTCCTTTCTTTAGCAACTTTGGATGATTCTCCTCCTTCAACACTTGTGTAGAAAAAGTATGATGTATCATTATTGGATCTAGGGGATTTTAATCATTGCTCAAAGTATTTGATGGCTTCATTTTTCTTATTGATATTTTTAGCAATTTCTTTTTCTCTTTTAAATTCATTTTGCAATTTTTTATTCTAAAACTTCAATGTAGTTATCTCAATGTCTCTAACATTCAACTCATGATGAGCATTCATCATTTGGCTTAGACTATCTAGTTGCATGGTGGAGATCCTGGTCAGCTCTATTGACTTCTCTTCCAATCTGTCGAATAGAATTCTTTTGCCTTCTTCAATCATGGCTTTGTCTTCCATGGCTTTCTTCTTTTGTTTAGTTATCTCACATAGCATCATTGCGTGAGATTCTTGTTCTAGCTTGAGATTTTATATTTCCTCAGCTTGTACTCTTTTCTTTTCCATTGGCTCTACAATGGTTATATCAAATTCACTAGAAACACCATTGGCAAATAGCTTGGTAGTGTCAATTTCTCTATATTGTGTTTCATTCTCTGAAATGGCAATTTATTTCCTTCTCTTTAAGGATTTCCTTAATTCTTCTCTAGCTTCATCAAGTTGATGTAGAATGAGTTGTATCTCAATTCCTTGATTCTCAATAATATTTCCAAATTTGTAGACTTCCATTTCAAGATCTTTTCCTCTAAGCTGCAAAGCTTCTCTTTCAGAGAACTTGGCTCTGATACCAATTGTTGGAATTACAAGTAAAAAAGATAAACCTTTGAGAGGGGGTTGAATTAGGAATTTAGGGTTAAATTAGGAGTTTAAACTTTAACCCATAAAAATTTCACCATTCATACATCACATGCATTCATATGTAAACTGAAATAACATGTAAAGCATATGCATCAATCATTTAAACATATAAGAAAACACACACCTAACACCTTATATGATTACACAGAAACCCTCCAAGTGGGAAGGTAAAATTGGGGTGGAAATGAAACCCACAAATCTTCACTACTATAGAAATAAAGTGTATCCAACTAAGGTTACAATGGTTTGACCATGAATCATGATCTACCCTATAAAAGGCTTACAAGGATTGTTAAGTCCCACCTTGTTAGAGGATTTTAACACCCTATTAGAAGTGTGTCTGGTTAGAGGACTTTAACTTAAAATTAAGTAAGCACCTTGTTAAAGAATTTAATACAATCTATTAGGACTACTTTGTTAAGAGATTTAACTAAAATCACCTATTAGAATGTCTCAGCATAGATCCTATGATTGGCACTTGCTTACTTGATAAAAAATCACCTCTGCACAATTTGTGATTGATCTTTCATGATCTAATGTATCAATGTTGTATCCTTCTCTATCCTTTGTTCTTATCTAACTGATTCTATAATATACTCTTACTACTAAGTCACCTTGAATGTTCTACAAACTATCTTGTTCACTTCTCCAATTCAATCATTCACCCCTTGTAACACTATTAAAATTTTTAGGGCTTCATCCTCCTTAAGAATACTTAGGTGGCTTAGGGTTAGGTATGAATCTATGGCTGAGATTCATCCATTTTTTGCTTTAACCTTCCTATTTTCTAAATGGTTGCATGCAATTACATAGGGAATCCAAATATAGATTCGTCCTTATCTCTAAAAGATCAAAATATATCCTTAAGTCAGCTTGAAAATTGTTTACATAGTTGTTTGTTCCATTACAAACAAATATATCTAGATTGTGTCACTCAGCATATGAAGTTACTGATGCTCAACATGCATTGTATTTCTACTTCTGACTCTACACCTAAATTGATTAGCATCAATTGTTTACTTGGCACTTGAATCACTTAGCATGGTCTATCTTCTCAACACCTGAGTGACTCAACACATAAGTGTCTTGACACTTATTGCAACTTGGCATGGTATTATATTTACATGTTGTGCTCGACATGTATTACGAGTTCATCATGAACAAAGTAAATGGCTTAAGTGTGTTGATGCTCACTTGTCAAAACCAATCTGAGATCAACAATTTTCCTATGAGGTGGCAAGTTTTTGAAGTCTTGTAGTTGTAAAGGTTACAATTTCTGGTTGTTTGTAGAGAAGATCTCATTTTTTGTGATTCTATAGGCCAATGGAATGCTTAAGGCTACTATTCCATGCTTAGAATAAAAGCATACCCTCTAAGTTGCCAGAAATATTGACCATTTTGCACACACCCCCCCCCCCCCCCCACTCGAAAAAATGAAAAAGCCAAATTAGACTAGTCTCATGAAAACCCAAGGTGGTATCCATGACCCTGTCCATTCTATTATTCATTTATTGTGATATCCACACTTCAACATATAAATTAACTAATAAATAAGTATTATACATAAAGAGTATAATATTAATAATCAATAATTTATATAGAATATTATGATTATAGTAAGATACAAATATAAATTTTTATATATTATGTAATTATAAATATTAATTATATATATGAATATTATTATATATTTATCTATAATTAGATATTTATATGCCATAGATAATTAATATATACTTGTACGACAATAGTATATGATATTATATCTTTGTTATATATTAAAAGAATATTGTTGTAGATAATTAAAATGATTGATATATAATATAACTACCTTATTAAATGTAATGAAAAGACACATCTCTATGAAATACTGGATATATATAGAATATCAAAAATTGAAGAGGATATCATAGGGAATATTATAAAACTCATGCAAATTAAAAGGGAAATAATTAATGTCCTAAAATGGGACATTACAAGTGGTATCAAAGCAGTCCGATAACAGTCTGTGAGTTTTCAACAATGAAAAATATTGCAAAGTTTGATAGGTTATTTTGTTGTTCCTTAAGTTCTACTCTATGCCAATTCAGTGCTCTTGAAAGGCTCAACTCAGACATTATCATTTAATGTGATCAAGTGCTTTGTGGTTGGCAATACATGAAGTAGCTTTGTTAACAACGTTCATATAAAGATATGAAGATACATGCATCAAACGAAGAACATTTAATTTCTGTGAGATACTAAAATCATAGCACAATACCCATATAAAATACCTATTTAATTAGAATTAACTTAAAATGCCATCACATATGATGAAATGGTTATAATAGTGAACTACAGTTTAATAAACTTGAGCATAGTATAATAAAAATATGGTATCAAACTCAAGAATAAATATTATATGAAGGAGTTTAAGAAAATGAGTATAATAATTATTTTCTTTGCAACCATCCATGTATTTATTCTGGGAACAAGTAACACCTATTTTAGGAGTCCAAAACAATGCAGAAGCAAGTCAACAATCATTGCAAATCAAAGAGTAATGATGAGTCAGATCATTCATGCAGGGATCTTAAGAACAACAAGAATAATATGAAGCAAACAGTAAACAATAGACCATCAATATGGAAAAGAAGTATCATCTTTGGAATATGATAGAAAATACATGGTAAACATAATATAAGATAGATTAAATAAAAAGACAAACTCATACTTTGTGAATGAATGTGATGTAGATCTAGAATCCTCCAGCCTATGATTTCATGAAGACATTTTTTTAATTTGTGACCATTGATACAAATCCTAAATTCTCCAATGCATGGAATAGGTTATAGAAGACATAAAAAAATTTAAAAAAATAAAAAAATACACAATCTCTTTTACAACCTTAGAATGTATTTCGTAGAAGAAAACCTCTTCTAGCATTGAATGTAGACATCTACGTAATTGAATACATATTTGATCTCATCTGAAATCATGTAACAATGCTAGCTCATGTGCTTTTAATGAGTTAATTATCATGTAGAATTCAAACCACTATTTCTCATATGCATTCAACTATTATGTTCCTTCTCACTGTTTCTTGTATTAGTTCAACTATTATATTCCTTCTCGTTATATTTTTAGTTCATTGTGGTATGTGTAAGGTGTCAATCATACTAATTTTACTAATTTGATGATATTGCATGGTACACTATTTGCATTTGCATATGCTTCATGACTTCCACATCCTATGTCCTTTCATCAAGTTGTGCTTTTGACGAGCTTAAACCACAAACTATAGAAAACCAAGATAAAACAAAGATATTATGTTTGTTTACCATGCTCTCCTAATTTTTTAAGGAAAAAATAGGAGAGAAAATAAAAGAGAAAAAGAGAGAAAGAGAGGCATAACATACCATGAACATTCAACAAAATAAATGAAGAAATACCAAAGAATCTATAGAATGCACTAAATCCACTTGATGAAAATTGGTTATCTTTTATTATTCAACACCAGCTAACTCTATAGCTTTAGCACATTGGATTCTCTTAATTCATTTACAAATGATTCATAGAACATATAAAATACAAGACTAGATGTAATAGGGGGCCAAAACCAATTTGAAAGACCAAAGTGGGCATGAAGATCTAGAAGCCTCACTAAGTCAAACGCTGCATTAAAATTTTTCAACTACTCGTGGGTAACTCTTATTCACATGGTTAACATGGTGTATAATTATTTTGTAAGGTGTGTTAACATGTAGACTTTGAAATAGTGAAAGGCATAACACACGGGTTACCTAACTTCATTTTCTTCACATATATAACATAATTGTGTTGTCTTTTATACAATCTTATAAAAGAAAGTAGAATAGAAGTGGAATTATAATTACTTATAATTACTTATATTAGCTTATTGCACTCTCTTTTACAAACCCTCTATATATTTGTCATAATGTCATGACACAAGATAAGTAAATTACCATAACAACAAAGTACACGTCCATATGAATGACTTCTAAACATATTTTATGATCAATAACACATATGGAGTTGGGAAAGGTATATTGAAGGACAAAATATAAGGATCAAACTAAAGGGATATCCTAAGTGGGATAAGTACAAAGATAAAAGAGTTTACACTTGATATAGATAAAGAGAATCATCAAACTTCATAGGGAGCCTTGAAGTCAAGAAGATGAATCAAACAATGAAGAATAAACTATATACTAGTTATAGATATTGTAATAGTCCACAACATTGGGACACTATATATGATCAAGTACTTCAATACATCAATTAAGAAATAAAATCCAAAGAAGCCATCAAATAATAAAGTGTAGAGACACACTCATAATAAATCCAAAGAAGATAATCAAATATTTTTTGTTCTGGAAAAGATCATACTACCATCTATGATAAGGGCAAGGAACAAGTATGAACGAAGTTCATAATTACATAAAAATTGGCATTTGCATAATGCAAGAACCAAGTCATTGTGCTACAAGGAGATAAAGGCATTTGAGACTGATCCAATAAAGGTATGTGTATATTATTTCAAATGTTCCTTTTCATATTAATATATAATATGTCAATAATGCTTATAAAAAATATAATACTTAACATTTTGATCTTATGAATATTGGAAATTTGAGAGAGAATTATGAGTAGTTCTAAGCATGGAGATTCCATTAGTATTATTAAGCTAGTATCAGTGAAATTTCAACTAGTAAGAACACTATGTGCATTTACACTTTTATTACATTAAATCATCATCCTCTAAGATAAGATAAGGTCGACAATGGAATGGGCTAGGTGACACTATTCAAAGGCACTAGTTAAGGCCTGCGGTGAGATGGGCATTGGGCTACATCATGCAAGGGTACTAGGTAAGACCTACGATGGAGTGAATACCCAAAGGTACATCATACAAAGGCACTATCTTGGAAATGATGATCAGAGAGAGATAAAAATAATGAGGGAGATCGGTGAGGCCCATGATTGGGTAATAGAGCACCCTATTATAGTTTCTCCTCCCATACTCAGGAAATGATGAGTTAATATTATAATGAACTTTACTTTGATTGACAAGTCACTATAAGATCAAATTTCTCTAAATTGAGTCTATAAATAACTTGTCAGGGGATTGCTATAAGGAAATCTTAAAAAGGAAAATTTATAAAGAAATGTGTACTTGAATAATATTTTTCGGTTGTAGGTTCACAATCAAGGAATTGCATAACATGTGTCCATGTGTCTTCATCTATTTGCATCATGTTTGCTTTGTGTCTTCATTTGACTGCATCATGTTTGCTTCGTGTCTTCATCTGTCTGCAATGTGTTTGCTTCATGTTTTCATTCATTAAGATGTATATTTCATCAATTTTTTGGGACTTTGTATGCAAATATGTTTTGTATCTATGAAGGAGTTTGTGTATGAATGATTTTTCTTGGTGACAAGTGAATTTGAGAGGGAAGGACTGTGATATCCCCATTTCAACATATAAATTAACTAATAAATAAGTATTACATATAAAGAGTATAATATTAATAATCTATAATTTATATAAAATATTATAATTATACTAAGATACAAATATAACTTGTTATATATTATATAATTATAAATATTAATTATACATATATATATGAATATTGTTATATATTTATATATAATTAGATATTTAATGCCATAGATAATTAATATATACTTGTATGACAATAGTATATGATATTATATCTTTGTTATATATTAAAATAATATTGTTATAAATAATTATAATGATTCATATATATATAATATAATCATATATAATTAATATAACAATATATAATATAACTACCTTATTAAATATAATGAAAAGACACATCTCTATGAAATATAGGATGTATATTTAGAATATCAAATGTAAAAAAGGATATCATATGGAATATTATAAAACTCATGCAAATTAAAAGGAAAATAACTAATGTCCTGAAATGAGACATTATATTTATTGTCATGCAAGCTTGATAGGGATACAAAAGAAAACTTATTCATTCTCTATGTCCCTAAGTCTTTTAATTCCTTTGCATCACATCAGGAAATCCAAGTTGCAATGGTGTGATCCTTCCTTTTTGCATTGTCACTTTGCTTTGAGCTATAACTATTAGACATGTCATGAAGGTGTGAACCAATTAAGAAGTAGTCAACACAACTTTGTAGATTAGAAGTTTAATATTCAAATGTAGGTTGCAAGGTTAAAAAATGCATGGTGGTCACATCATTGCAAGAGTTTTAGAGAAAACCATAGTCAAGGAAGTGACTTGGTGAAAACACTTGTTCCCATTGTCATGGAGTTAATTGTTAAACCTCAAGTTTAGGTGTTGAAGGGGTGATGAGTGGACACATGTCTTGGTGGGCCTAGTTATTAGATCTTCATCACACCATTGCAAGGGTCAATTTCAAAGGAATTTTTTGTTGAGTGAAAGTAGATCATTTGAATTGACACACTCAATCAATAAGGCTTCAATATTTCAAGTCATGGTGATGCCATGGTCAACAAATAGCTCAGTTAGTATTCATGCTTTGCATCATAGCACCCATTTAACATTAAGCCTAGGCCAAAGCTAAAAAGTCATGAAATACCTTGTTTGCAATATCACATGGAGTTGAATGCAAACTAGAGTTAAGGTCATGATGGCATGATGGTGGTCACTATAGTAGTTTTTCTCCTTTACAATGGTTAGTGGAGGAAGTTAGCTGGCAGTTTTGATGAAGCAATAAGGTAAAGATAACCACATTCACAACATCACATGGTTTCAAGAAGTTAAGTTTTTTCAAGTTGTGATGTTGTGATGGGGCATCAAATAATCAAGGGGTAGTCCTTACAAAATTGCACGTGTTCAAGATGTAGTCAAACTTAACTTGTCACCATGCAAAAGGTAACACATGTGCCAAATTTAACATTGATTGCAGGGTTGAGGGCATTTTATGCCAACCAAGAAATAGGCTACACAAGGGAAACAAGGGATAGGATAGCTATCTTCATACCATTGCATAGTTAGAAGACTATTAGGTCTAAACCATCGCAATGGTGCAAAGAGCTAATTGCACATTGTCACAAGGTCATTGCAGTCAAGGGAATAAAATGATGTCAAGGTGTGATGCATCAATTAGGCATAAACAAGGGCAGTCACAATTTTGCAAGGCTAGATAGTTGATTTGAAATCTAAGTTTCAAAGCCATGAACAAGGGCAGACCTAGGTCAATAAATAGAAAGAAAGAAAAGCTAGTGAGGTGGCAAGATATTTGATGGGTATTGGACCATGTGGCAGGGTTAGGTAGTTAACATTAGCTAACTGATGATATGATTGATTTAGCATAGAAAACATGATCTAATGTAGTTCTTTAATGGTAAACTAATTTTTGAAGCATCTGCAACTACTTTTTTTAATGATCTCCATGCCTATTTGATGCAAAGGACATTCAATTGTTGCTATGGGTTATCCATTTATCTAGCTATGTAGTTATGACCATTGTTTGTGTCTCTTTGAGGTTAGAATCATTATAAAAGATATATGATTTTCTACATATGGGCATGCACTCAACCAAATCTTCCTTGGATCATCAATGATTGTTCTCTAGGAGTTTAATGCAATAGTTGAGTCTTGGCTTTTGCTAGAAATTTTTTCAGTTATGCTTGAACTATAAAAGCAAGTTTTATAACCCTTCCAAGGGTCAGTCTTTCTTTTTCTTTGATTCTATAGAAGTTGTATCATACACTTTGCTAGTATAATTTCCTTTTTCCTATCAATAAATATATTTTTTTTATATACATCATTCTCCCATTAATACAAGTGCAAAACCTTCTTGCATTTGTTAGTGTATTTCCTTCATTCTTCAATCTACATGGCTATATCTATTTGGCCTTGAATGATATAAAGTGAAGTTCCTTCCTAATAGCATCTCATTTGGTTCATGATTTGCATGTGATTGTTGAATTAAGGAAAAGGTTGAATCAGTGTGTTTTGAGATTAAATTGGTGAATAGTGAATCGTTAGGCTGAGATAAGACTAAATAAACTATTTAGGTGCATCACCCCCTTTAGATTAGATTAAGTAGTTTAATTTCATGAATTTATTTCTCCCTTTTCCTCTCAAGAAGTAGTTAGGTTCACCCTAATAGTATGGAAGTCATCCTTCAACAAAGACTCAATCTCATTGTTCAAATCCCACAACTTGTAGATTGTTTCCATATTTCACAAGGTTTCCTTTAGGCAAAAACTTTAGGTAAGGGTGAAAATTTTTGTAACAACAAAAACTAAAGGCAAAATTGGTATTTTTACCAAAACCAAGGCAAAGTAGACTAACAGAGTTATGAACATTTCCTCAAATGATGAGCTTCTGATAAAAATGGAGCCGAGAGGTAAGAAAGTGTTATCTCAAGGAGAGGTTGAGGACAAGGGCATCAAGGAGGCTAATACTAAAAGAGATACTATGGATATGGATGAGGATAACATGAATCAAACAAAGGCACATGATGATTTAGGGTACATGAAGGGAATCCTTCAAAACCTAGGTGTGATAAAAAGGGATATCAGCAATATGAAGGAACAGATGCAAGATATCAGGTGGGATTTTGATCAACTAAGAAAGACTACTAGAAGTGAGAGGACTCTTGGTCAGCATTTGGATTACCTCTCCAATGTTTTTGGAAATGCAAAAGAAGTCAAGAATTTAATGAAGAGATTCCCACCTCTAGAATGAAGAGCAAAGCTATGGGACAAATGATGAAGGATATACAAAAAAAGATAGATGTCATGGGAAACAAAGTTGACAAAATTGAGAATGCAATAAAGAAACTTACAGACTAGAGTTGCTCCATCTTGAAGACTATACCACATAACATTAAGACTCTATTGGACAAATTGGAATAGGGGAGAATTCAAGTTTTTAAGGAAATGAAAGAGGATCAAGGCCCCTATAAATGCACCAAGGAAAATTGAAAGAATACAAAGGTTATGGATGAAAAATAAATTGCTGAGCCGAAGGCCTCTACTGTAAACATGAATATCCTTGTAGATTAGGCTGCTAATTTATTGAAGACCTTGTAGTTGTTTTGGTTTGTTTTTTTGCTGAATTTTTGTTGTCTTTTCCTTTTTTATGTATTAAGGATTTTTTCCATAGTTTGTATTTTGTTGAGAATGGACTAGAGAAGCTAATCAAAGAGGGATATTGTAGAGATTGTAGAGGAAGATTGTTGAGAACATACAATTATGCTTCAATCATTGTTTTGTCACTGATGTCAAACCTACTATTTGTTGATAATACAACTATTTATACAATTCAAGTACTATCACTTAGATGAATGATGAAGAGGATTTGATCAAAAGTTGTAACAATAGCACCTAGAGGAAAGGTTGAGTTATGATTATGTAAAGAAGTACAAGAATTAGTTAAGAAAATGATGAGATGATGTATTAATAATCTTCTTAAGGTTACAAAGGCTGGTTACACTAAGAAAGTTTAAAAGAACAAGTTACACAAAGTTTGTCTGCCAAGCTTGACCAAGTGGATAGTAGGTGTCAAGAAAAGTCAGTGCAAGTCGAGTAGAAAACTAGTTAAAGCTAAGTAAAAGTTCATTATAGTGTATGTAAAGTAGAACATTGGATGCTAAGTAAATTTTAGTTGATGTTGAGCACTAGTAAACTTTAGTTCATGCCAAGTAATTTCACAATGGATGCCAAGCAACACAGTATGTGTTGAGCATTAGAAGGAAGATAATGTCAAGAAATTGCATTATTTAAAAGATCATGAATTTGATGAGTCTGAGCTAACAAGTTTTTTTTTTCTTGGGTTATGTGAACCAGGCGGAAGATATGGATGATAAGTTGGTGGTACAAACTTCAATATAAACTATTTTTAGGTGAATTCAAATAGAAGTTTCTAGAGGAAAGATGGAATAGGGGATAGATTCATTGTATCCTACCTAATCTATCCTAACCCTAAATTGGATGATGGAGAATGAGTGAGAAGAGATCTTAATTCCCTATTTATAGGAATGGGTGGTTAGAAGAAAATAAGGTGGGTGTCAGAACCTAAGGAAGACAAGGAGTCAAGGGCTCTGCTTCATCAAGTAACCTAAGAGAAGAGACTGCATTGGCATGCTAATTAAGGAGGCTTAAGGAGATGAATGCTTGACGGGTGAACAAGCTATCAGAGATGCAAAGTATGAAGGCCAAGTAGAATTTAGGACTAAATAGTGATCTGTAATCTAGAAATGAAGTTGTAAGTTGTATTAGATCAAGCCTTAATATTACTCTCTAACAATTGTATTAGTCTAGGGTAAATCCTTTGGATTAAGGTTGACCTAACAATCATTTATAAATCCTTTAACCAGGTGACATTTCAAGTGAACAGTCTAAAGTCCTCTAACAAGGCTCACTCCTAATAGGGTGATTGAAATCCTTTAACACAGTCACTTTTAACAATGTATATTGTAACCTTTAACAAGGTTGGCCTTTCATAGGGCATCACTTCAAAAGAGTGAAAAAGGAGTAGCATGTTACTGGTGGTTTTTCCCAAATTGAGTTTTCACATAAATCATTGTGTCAAGTGTGCTAATGAATTTTTTATATTTCATGTTTACAATTTTGCAAGTTGATTTGACAGTAACCTACAAGTTTTAAGAGATTGCATAATCTTTTGGATGCATGCATAATGAATAATGTTTTATGGTTTCACTAAGCTATGAAAAGTTCTAGTTATACATCTAGACCTTGGATAACTGATACACACCCCCCCTCTCAATTATTCTAAAGTATACCAACACATTTTTATTTGGTGCACAGTTCCTTGTGGGCTTTCTTAACTTTTCTGTTTGATGCTCTATAATAGGTTTTGATTCCTTCAATACATATTTTTACTTCATCAAAACAACCTTCAAAAGTGTTGATTCCTACCTTCAAGACTAAAAAGTGCACTTCTAAAAAAACCCAAAAATCATTTGGCAAGATGTTAGGGGTGACTTGAGTAAATTAGGGGAAAGCTCTAACTCTTATTAGCCCATCAAGGGTGAACTATGACCTAGATAGACTATGTGCAACACTAATTCTAATTTTGAGGTTCTACAAAAAGCTAGAAAGAATACTCATATTTGCAACCTGTTCATTAGTTTGAGATCCACAACTTGCAATAAAAAGGGGTTTTTCTTATTTATGGGGGGGTTTCCATTTTCAAATCTTAGTTTAGGAATTAACCTTGAATTAAAATAATTGAATTCCAAAACTGTAAAGTAAATATATGAATTTACCTTACTATAGTAGGATCTCTCGAATGGAATGGAATGTGCTCACTTCACCAATTAATTTGGATCAGGCAGATGAAGATGAATGGATGTAGAAGACTCAACAAAGGATCTTGGATGGATTTAAAGGATATCTTGAAGATGGCTCCTATAATTTCTTGAATTCTTGAATCCTTGATCTTGAATAGAGGAATTTCTTGAAAGAATGGTTGAAGGCTTGACTGCTTGAGGAATGCTCGAGCATGATTTCTTTTTCTTGTATGACAAATTGATGATTAAATGAAGCCCCCAAACCTCCTTTTAGACTAGTTTTTTGGTGGAAAAATAGTTAAAGGCCGAATTAGGAAATGAAGAATCAACTTAAGGTTGATTGTTAAGCTAAGAGATAGCTTTGGGTCAACTGTTAAGTGAAGAGATAACTCCAAGACAACATGGGAGATAAAATACTATCTAAGATAGGACCAATTTTAAATATTAATTAAAATTAATTAATAAATAAGGACATGATATTTGAGAGAATAAAGGTCCAACACATTTATACTAATTCTGAATTAATAAAAGGTCCAATGAGATTTGGTGGAACCCTCAATTTTTGATAAAATTGACATTAAAGTTTCTTTTTTTGCTATTTCAAAAGAGTATGAGTAAAGGGCATGCAAAATAGTTAAAATTAGGATTTTAGGGGTATAGTCCCAACAAAATTGTGACATTTTGCCAAAACAGAAGAAGAAAGTCTAACATGGTCCAAAAATGTGATCAATCACAATTTTGGACTAAGCTTTCCATAGACCCTATGAAACTATAATTTTAGGTAATAAGAAAAAGATATAATACAAAGTAGCAAGATTAAAAATTCTCTATAAAGTGATGATGCAACCCTACAAAATAATATTTTTTGAGAATTTGGGGAGCATGTGATATGGATGATGCAAAGTGGCAATTTTCACAAAATCACAAGCCTTGTTTTGAACCATACCTCAAAATGGAAAAAAGAAGTTTTTCAGTGTATTAATGACCATCATAGTTTTGGAAAAAGGAGCCAAATAAGCATGCGAAAAGGAAAAATGACCATTGTTAAAAAAATATTGAGAAGTACAAAGTAGTTTTGTATAATTTTAATTGGAAATTACTGAAATGATGTACATACACAACCAAACATGTGTGGAATATTATCAATTGAATTTTTGAGTTAATGGGTTATTAAATGTTTTTATTTTATTTAAGGACCTCATCACATGTTAGATTTACAAGAAAAGTTGCAATGTATGTTCTCTAGTGAATTTCTTTGAGGTGTAGAATTTTGGATTAGAAGTGAATAATGAGGTTGCCAATTTAGGAACATTGATCTAATTAGGGACCTAAACCAATAACATAGTCAGACTTGTTAACTAAGAAGGAAGCCCAATTTGATATTGTCAATAGCATGTATCAAGTTGTGTGGGACCTCAGGAAAAATTAGGCCACATATGCTAATGATTTCCATGAACTTGAGCTTGATGAGGATAGGGATACAATTATACAAATGCTAGCAGAGAGAGAAGAGCAATTGGATGAATGATCATACATCAATGACATGTTTGGCATGTTTCATGGCCTTCTCTCTTGAGGATTCAAAAGATTTTCTTTTCTTATCAACAACATAGATATTAATGAATTATTGTAATTAGCTTAATGTAAACAAATTTTTGAAAAGGTCTGTAGCTTTTTCGCACCTCACCATTTAGTATATGGAGAGATTCCAAGACCTTAAAAAAATGATATCACATATCAATTAATAGAAAAAAATAGAATATAAATTAGGGAATAGCATAGACCAAACTATGAACATTTTTTTTGAGTGGATATTGTAATTAGCTACTGCACTATTGTACTCATTTTGAAGTTAATGAAATACTATATTTCTTTCAAGAAATTGTACAGAATTTCCTTTTTATTTCTCCTATAAATTTTCCTCTTAGATTTGTATTAACATTGATAGATTAAAATTCAATACATTCATTTGATAAATTAAAATTCAAAAACTATGTCTTTTATTTAGTTGGTCTTCTAAGATTGTAGTTAAAAACAATTGAACTAGGGTTTGTATTTAAGTTCTCTATCTAATGATTGATGGTTGGTGCACACCATCTTTGAAGAGTTTTGATAATCTTCAAACCATATTGAATTGACTCTATTGTGTCCAATCTATTGGCACTCAAAATTGAAGCTCCGATTTTGAGTACAATTAAAATATCAAGTTGTATAAATGTTTTTTGATGCCTACATACCTGACTATACTTGAGAAGCCTAAGAATTATTTAATTCTTATAGAACCTTGCATTTAGTATGCCTATGTGTTTCATGAAGTTAAATTTCCATTCTGAATCATTTTGTGAAGTCACACTTTGAGCATTTGTCAAATCTGCATTTTTTCTTAAGTGTCAAACAGCGACAGGAGGCCTTGTTTACAATTGAATATCTCACACCCAATAATGTTTCATGACTCACTGCTTTGGGATTTTTTAGTGTCCATACCAAATAAAATATTTTTTAAATTTCAAGTCATTTTGAATCCGTTTGACTAGGTTTTGAATCCCTCAAATTTGGTCATTTATTGATGTCATGCCGATGCAACTTGTTTTGAATTCTAGGAAGCCATGTTTGACTTGTTATAACTTTGACCCAATTGATCAAAATGATTAATTTCCTCTTGCATTGCATTTTAGAGGTCAGAGACATTCTATGTTTCAAGCTTGAGCTTATGATGAATCCATTTGATCAGTTTTCAAATGCGATTCCAAATGCAATTTCTAACTTTTTACTGGTGTCAAGAAGTGTAGATTGGTTAGTAGACCTGTTCATGACATCATAACTCCTAATCCTTGATAGGTGAGATTGAATGGATTGTAACACTTTGTTGTACTTTAAAAATGCTTCAAGTGTGAAATTTTCACATCTTGACAAATTCATTTGTACACTTTCCCAGGTCAATTCCATTTCTAAAAAATGTTTTTCTGCTATTGTTTCCAGTCATCAAATTTTGAGTAACCAACTTTGACCTCTTGAAAAATGCACCTAGTTATTCATCATGAGCCTTAATCACATATTTATTTTTTCCTCATGACAGTGAACCAACGCTCTAGTTTTCATTTCCCCAAGTGCTCATTTGCCAAATTTTCAAAGCCAAATCTGAAAGCATTTTATGGTTTTCTAACATATTTTCTTTTAGGCAGCTCTAAGAGGTCAACTTTGATAGAAAACATATTTTGACCCTAATATCATCATGCGACAAGATTTGATGGGGTAAGAGATTGTAGAATAGAGAATCAGTGGGTTGGATTTCATAGCCCAGTCAGGTGTTTGGGTTAGTTTTTAAAGCTGGTCAAATGACCTCTTGGCACAAAGTTGAAAGAGGTGAATTAAGTTTCAAATGTTGTTTCATTGGTCAAATCTGATTTGGATTTATATTAGATGGTGAATAGATCAATTCAGCATTTCAATAGTCCAGATACGAAAAAAAAATTAGCCGGACCCACTTTGGGGTTTGACTAATTGCATCAGACTCTAGTGTAAAATTTGATGTTGCTTATGAGAGACATTTTCCTATGCCAATACAAATAGAGGATAAAATTTGATATTTAGTGAGTCAAGGCCTATGAATTTCTCTATTATATTTGTCGAGCATGACTTGTTTTTGTGGATCATAAGGAATCACCATGGCTAGTCTTTACAGGGCATGAACCTGTGTATTCAAGTATAAAGGAAGGATTTAAACAAAAATGTAGACACCAATTTTTTTGTAGCCACTGAACCTCTTCTTCCCAAGTACTAGGTGGATTTGGCACTAGGGTTCATTGCACTTCACAATTTTGAAAGAACATGTGTTCTACATAGATTTTAATAGCAATGTTTTTCCTGGTTAACACCCAGCTCATGACTAGTGCAAATGAATACATGTGAAGGAGCATTTAGAAGACATATATATACCTTTCTCAAGAGAAAAGATGAATTTCTAATGATTTTCATGTTTATGGAGGAAAAGTACAAGTAATGGCTGATTTAAGGAATTCAAGAATGGAAGAGGCTCAATTTGTTAAGCTCCGTGCTAGTGTAAAGTGTGGTGATATTGTTGGCATTCATGGATTTCCAAGCAAGAGTAAAATGGGTGAGCTTAGTATATTTCCTAAGTCTTTGGAGCTTCTATCACATTGCTTACACATGATGCCAAGACAAAGAGCTTAGAAGAGGGTTAAGGATGATCATGCTCAGGAAAAGGAAAGTGAGGGAGATAAAATTGTTGGCATATGGTTTCCTGGTCAAACTGGAAACCCTAAAAAATATGTCCTAAAAGGCTTAACTTTTTGGAGGTGGAGACACCTATGATGAATATAATAGCTGGTGGAGCTACTACAAGGCCATTTGTTACTTACATTAATGAACTTGATATGAGGTTATACATGTGTATTGCTCCAAAGCTTTACATAAAACAACTTATTGTGGGTGGCTTGGATCAAGTATATGAAATTGGAAAGCAATTTCAAAATGAGGGCATAGATCTAACTCATAATCTTGAGTTCACCACCTGTGAATTCCACATGGCTTATGGCTATAATGATTTGATGAAGCTCATAGAGAAAATCCTATCAGAGATCAAGATTGTTTCAAAACAATCTAGTTTAGTTTAGTTTAAAGATTGGTTTTTTAGGGCTCTGGATGGGGAATCTGATCGATGTCGATGTTCATAAGGAAATCTATGTCGAAGGTTTTGTTTTATCTATTCTAGGATTTAGAATCAATGAAAAGGAAAATTGTGGGTTTCATTCCATGCCTTTGCTTTTCTATCAAAAGAGTGACGTGTGATTCCTTGGTCGTGTGACTTGTACTGAAATGTATCTATCCTTGTCTTTACTATTTGATTATTAGACTTACATTTCTTTTAGTGATTGCTTATTCAATTTAGGGGAACTACTCTAGAGGAGCATTTTGTTGCTCGAGTGCCTCTATAAATATCCATATTTTGTTCATTTCTGAGATAGGTAGTATCCCCTATGGACATATTGTTGCACAATCTGTAAAATTTTGAAACACTCACAACCATTTCAGTTGTAACTTGTATGCATTTTTCTCAATATCTAATGCTACATAGAGTAGAGCAAAGCAAAATACTGGGAAGCTTTAGTCCCACATTGATTTCATGGGAAACTCTTAATACGTTTGAATAGTAAAGCAATCGATACTTACAATGTCTTGAAGATAATGGCTTTTGGAAGCCGTGTACTATGCGTGGGGCCAAAGGACTAACAAATGGATCTAACCATGCTTAAATTTAGATGAAGATACATGCGTGATGATGTGGCACCTAAAATAGAGATGCACCCAGATGATGATATGTGTCTGCATTGGAGGGTTGGCACATGCCTACAAAATAAAGTTTCCTAACCGTTAAGAAATGTGGGTATGTAGAAAAGTGACAAGTAGCAGTGGGTCCTGAATAGTAACAATGTGGTGAGGAAGCACAAGATTGTGACATGTGGCTGGATCCTATGGTGGGTGCTTGCTTGCATTATAGAGTTGCCCAACCATTAAGAAATGTAGGCAAGTGGAAGAATGCCATGTGGTAGCAGGCCCTTACCTGCAATGACATGGCACTAGAGGTTAGCCAATCAGACACTGCCATGGGCTAGCTCATCAAAGCTTGGTTGACCCAGATGGAGACATAAAGGAAAAAATAAAATAATTTTAAAATGTCTTTTTAAAATGTTTTTTCAAAAAAAGATGCACATTCAGATCTTTTCAATGCAAAAAGGGGACTTTTCTAAAGTTCACCCTTTAGAATATTTTAAATTTTTGAAATTTTAGTTGTAGACCTAAGTCATATAGCAGGGGGAGACTTTTTTAGACCAAGATTTTGGGAGTTTCTAAGAGGCAAATATAGACATATTATATATCATCAAAACTGGGAGAAGACAAACTTTTTGATTATGAAGTTCATTTCTACACAAGAATTCATTGGTTCAAGTTATAGGTAGAAACGTAAAATTAGGGGCCTTCTCAGTGAAATGAGGTAAAATTAAAAATGTAGTTAGAGACATGGTAAAACATGGTAAGAATGTAGTTGGGTTAATTTTGATCACCTTCAATCACTTTAAACTCAATTTTCTACTAGCATTTCAGTAGGCTTTCAGATTTTGGTGGCACAAAAGGTTTTCATCATTTAACAGAGATATTTTCAAATTAGTAACAGAAGATTAATGAAAACCAAATTAGATCAAAGGGGAGAGAGATTAGAAAGAGTCTTTTCATTACTAGGAGAGATTTTTCAAGTGGACACATGTTGTCTTCACAACAGATCCAAGAATTCCTTCCTCTTATATCATTCTCTTTCTCATTTTTTGTAGAGGTTCTAGTTTTTTCACTGTGAGACCATTGTTGGTTGGAAATTCTCATTCTTTCTGTGAGACCATTTTGTTGGGTCCAAAATTGTGATTCCACCTTCAATATTTAGCATATTCTCTCTTATATGAATAGTAGTGGTGCAGATTATAGAATAAGTTCAGATCTATTAGGCTTTTTCATGTTTTGATTTCATGTATTTGATTGTATTGTTTCAAGGAAATGAATAAAAATGAGCCAGAATTTCATTAGTTTCATTCTAATTCTTGTCTCCTGGCTTAGTAATTTGTAGTCTTATGTGGTATAGGAACAAAGATCTAAGATCCATTTCCATCCCTCTAAGGTTTTATGTTAGATATATTTTACTGTTGGAACAAAGGGCCAAGTAAATGTTTTATGTGTTTGACAGGGTTGTTGGTTATTTGAGAAGGATATTTCATGAGAATGAGGTATTGATGAACATCGATGTCTAAATTCACAAAGTGATAGGATAGATCTAATGTCTAGGTGTATGAAATATGTCCTGATATCATAGATGTATGTATTGAATTCATGAAATTTCCCAATAGACAAGGCATTGATCAGTTACAAGATCACTTTTTATACTGTTGCATATTTAGGGTTTTGTCGATATACAACATCGTTAATCAATTGTATTTCCCTTTCATGTTGAAGAGATACAATAGAATATCCTCACTTAGCTTTTGAATTTCATAGATTTGGATTTAGCTATTGTAGATCAATGTCATTTCATGAGCCATAAGGAGAAATAAGGGATTTATCTACTTTGTTAGATTTAGGAATATGTTTTTTTTCACTGGTACCATATCAATTAAATCTAAGGTCCACCCACCTAGGTTTTGCAGAGCTTGAAGTAGAGAAGGGTCTAGCCTTATAGTTGGCCTGGTGTCTAAAATGGCATGTTGAAAATGGGAGTTAGTTGCCCCTAGATGTACCATATTCTCATCAGGGTAATTTGAAACCTATAACATTTCAAAACACCAACAAAATGGCGACTCTACTAGAGACAAAGTTTGTAAATGTCTGAATTATGGAGCTAGAAATCTCTGATACGTTGTGCATATTTAGTTTTGTATGCAAGGTTTCATATTCCCCAATTAAATTTTATCCGTTTGCAGTAGTAACTTTGAGGTTGAATGTAAATTGTATTGCTAAAAGGTGTTCATCTTCAGTCAATTCAACTAGTTGTTATTTTCAAAGTACTCTTGTAATTTTAGAGTCAGAATTGTTTAACAATGGTTTCTCTCTCCTAAGTGTTTGACAGTTTGCAAATTCTACAAATTGAAAGTCTAGTTCATATCTATCATGTTATAAATCATATGTTTTAAATCTTTCTCACAATTGTGATTGATGGCTCTCTAAGAGATCTCTGAACCAGTGTAGATTTGTTACATATATTTTTTTTCAAGATTTTTCATTTCAATTGTACAAATTTGAAAGTTATGATAAATCTTAAGCAAGAAGAGAGATATGTGAGTTCTTGACTGATGAGTTTTAAAGTGTTGTTTGATCTGCTATCACAAGAATTTTTGAATTTTAAAAAGAAGCATAGTAGTGATTTCATTTAGTTCTCCTCAAGGAGATGGCGGCTCTACAAGGATTTGATTAGTGGTGTGAATATTTGAAGTCAGCACCAGTGCCAAACTAGCATATCAGTGGTTTTAGCATCAACACTTGAGGTTTCAAATCTTTGAAGAATTTCAAGTTTCCTTTCATCTAGTATGCAACCTGTTAGTAAAATTTCTAGATCTGTTGCTACCAAAAGATATATGCCATTAGTTTTCAATGGTATTCATGGTTTTCCAAACCCTATGCCATATAATCTTATAAAGTATTTGCCTAAGTTTAGTGGGAACCATGAAATTTTAGCCAGTCATCATGTTCAGTTGTTCAGTGACTTGGTTGGTGATTTTGAAATTACTCATGAAGATCTCCATATGAAGTTGTTTGTTCAAAATTTAGAAGGTGATGCTAGGGATTGATTTTCCTTTCTATTGGCATGCTCAATTTCATCTTGGGATGAATTACTTTCAGCCTTGATGAAGTAGTTCAAGGAAAGAGTAAGCATTTTTTTTTATTTTGATAAGATTTTGAATATCCAAATTGGGAATAGTGAGTTAGTTCCTAAATTTAATATCAGATTTGCAAGAGTTTTGAATGACATTCCTGAAAGTTATAAGCTAGATGATCAAGTGTATCTAGCTGCTTATCTTAGTGCATTTGATAAGAAGATGAGTTACTTATTAAGAGATAAAGAGCCCAAAACTTTTCATCAGGCATTCATGATAGCAATAGAGATTGAGAATAACATAAAGTATGGCTTAACTAGAAGTTACTTCTCTAGGAATGTTTGCCAGCAAGATGAGGTTCAAAGTACAAATCAATGTCATAAAGAGTATTTGATTTCAAATCAGCAAATAGATACTACTGTTGTTGTAAATGATTTGGTTGAAAGTTCAGAATTAAAGACATGTGAAGATAAAGTCTCTTTTCTGCAAAGAAGAAATATTCCATTCTTGTTGAATTAAATGCACATGTTTGTAGTATTATAGCAATAGAGCATAAAGTTAGTTCACTTGTTGAATCACACATGCAAGATAAAAATCCAATTAGTCCTTCTTCTATTGGTGATTTGCTTCATGTTGAAAACATATCAAATCAAGAAGAGGAACGGTGTTCATCTTAGTATGAGGATGTAGAAGCTCAAAGTGATGTGTCAAGTGACAAAGGTGAAGTTTCTGATCCAATGTATCATGAAGAAGCATCATGTGAAGAAAATGGCGAGGGTTATTGCTCAAGTCAAGAAGAGGAAAGTGCTAGTATATGTTCATTTTCATGTGAATCAGATGTAAATTAGGAAGAAGAAAGCAATGACCAAAGTGAGTATTCTTATGCTAGTAAAGATATGAGTTATGCTTTTAAATCTGAAAGTGAAGTTCCATTTCAAAATTATGCTAATAAGGTTGAGGTTGAAAGTTGTGAAGAAGAGTTGTCTACACAATATGAGGATAAAAAGGTTGTTTATAAAGATGAATTGATTAGTTGTGTAGAAGAATCTCTTAAGGATGCTAGTAGTAATAATCAGTAGCACACAAATTATTTTGAGGTTAATGCATCAACACTTAGAGAACTTTGGTTTGCAAGACATTTGAATCACCTTAATGGATACAATGCAAGTAGTATTGATCTATTTTCTACATGCTTCATTGATGGAGTAGAAAGTGAGTCTTCATGTAGTTTTGTTTTTTCTTCACATGTTGAAAATATCCATGAAGATGAAATGGGTAGTGAGTTTAAATTCTATACTAATGCTTTATATGATGAAAATCTTGATGATGGTCAACCCATTTTTTGTCAAAATGTTAAAAAATGATCACTATATGGAGTTATCAACCCACTTTTTGAAGAGCACATGGAAGTTTCAGATTTAGTTGAGAATGAGTTTAATGATGATACCTTGTCTTACTACTAAAAGAGGTCAAATTTTTCTTCTTCTAAGTATGACAGTGAAAATGATGATTTTGTTGCATCTTATAATATGGATGATGAGGTGTTCAATCAAGGAGTTATTGAAAATCAATGTGCACCTTGTAATGAATTTTATGATGAATATTTTTCTTTGACAAATAATCCATTTGCTGATTGTGAAGAATCATTGAAGGACTCTAGATTAGTTTTAGATTCTAACATTGATGATATATGTGAGTACAAATTTGATTACTCATTTGAGTACCATCCGGTTATACACAAGGATACACAATTTGAAGGTATGTGTGATCCCTTTCCCCATGTTGAATATGAAGCCTTCATATTCGAGACTGATAGTATGCATGATTCATTTGATGAAGAGAATTTTCAATTTGAGTCTAATATTTTTAAGCATGCTGATCAGAACTTTCATAATGAGCAAGTGATTGAAAATGAAGCTAGTTTTTATATGCATTGTGAAAGTCAAGGTTTAGATTCAATTTTGCTGAGTGAGTTAATTTAGGATGTTAATCTAACTGGTGAAACTGATAGGAGAAGTATTTCCAGTTTACCTCATGCAAGTTTAGATGAGAATCAAATTTTTGATAGAGGTAGAAGTTTTTGTGGAAGTTTGGTGGCCCGAGGTCATCGCTTGTACATAGTAGAGGTAATTGTTTTTTGCTTTCAATAAAGTTGTACGAGAGACATTTTGGGAATGGTTTGCTTCTTCCAAATATCTAAATCCTTTCCATGCCAACAAGGGACATGCATCCTAAGACAAAGCCACTGTTGGCACTCAAAATTAAAGCTTTGATTTTGAGTACCATTGAAAAATCAAGCCCTATAAATGCTTTTTGATGCCTATGTACCTGGTTATACTTGAGAAGCTTAAGAGGTGTTTAATGCTTATATCACCTTGCATTCAATATGCCTATGTGTTTCATGAATTTAAATTTCCATTTTGAATCATTTCGTGAAGTCCCGTTTTGAGCATTTGATAAATCTGCATTTTTGCTTGTGTCAAATAGTGATAGGAGGCCTTGTTTGCAATTGAATATCTCGCACTTAGTAATGTCTCATGACTTATTGCTTTGGGAATGTTTATTTTCCATACAAAGAACCTATGTTTCAGATTTTGAGTCATTTCAAATCCATTTGACTAGGTTTTGAATCCCTGAAAGTTGGTCATTTATTGATGTCATGTTGATGCAACTTGTTTTGAATTCTGGGAAGCCTTGTTTGACTTGTTATAACTTTGACCCAGTTGATCAAAATGATGAATTTCTTTTTGCATTTCATTTTAGAGGTCAGAGAAATTATATGTTTCAAGTTTGAACTTATGAAAAATTTATTTGATCAGTTTTCAAATGCGATTCCAAATTCAATTTCTAACTTTTTACTGGTGTCAAGAAGTGCAGATTGGTCAATACCCCTGTTCATGACATCATAACTCCTAGTCTATGATAGGTGAGATTGAATGGATTGTACCACTATGTTGTACTCTAAAAATACTTCAAGTGTGCTAATTTTCACATCTTGACAAATCTATTTGCACACAATCCCAAGTCAATTCCATTTGTAAAAAATGATCTTTTGCTGTTGTTTCCAGTCATCAAATTTTGAGTAGCCCACTTTGACCGCTTTCCAAATGTGCCCAGTTATTCATCATGAGCCTTAATTTCATATTTATGTTGACCTTATCACAGTGAACCAACACCCCAATTTTTTTTTCCCCAAGTGCTTGTTTGCCCAGTTTTCAAAGCCAATTCTGAAAGCATTTTATGGTTTTCTGACATATTTTCTTGCAAGCAATTCTGAGAGGTCAACTTTGAAAGTGAATATCTTTTGACCCTAATGTCATCATGAGACAAGATTTGATGGGGTTAGAGATTGTGGAATAGAGAATCAGTGGTTCAGATTTCATAGCCCAGTCAGGTGTTTGGGTCAGTTTTTAAAGCCAGTTAAATGACCTCGTGGCACAAAGTTGAAAGAGGTGAATTAAGTTTCAAATGTTGATTCAATGGTCAAATCTGATTTGGATTTGTATCAGATGGTGAATAGATCAATTCAGCATTTTAGTTGTCCAGATATGAAATATTTTTTAGCCGGACCCACTTTGGGGTCCGACTAATTGCATCAAACTTTGGTGTAAAATGTGATGTTGCTTATGAGAGACATTTTCCTATGCCAATACAAATAGAGGACAAACTTTGATACTCAACGAGTCAATGCCTATGCATTTCATTGTTATATTTGTCGAGCATGACTTGTTTTTATGTATCATAAGAAAACACCATGGCCAATCTTTATAGGGCATGAACCCGTGTATTCAAGTATACAGGAAGGATTTATACAAAAATGTAGACACCAATTTTGTTGTAGCCACCGAACCTCTTCTTCCCAAGTACCAGGTGGATTTGACACCAAGGGTCATTACACTTCACAATTTTGAAAGAACATGTGTTCTACATAGATTTTAATTGCAATGCTTTTCCTGGCTAACACCCAACTCATGACTAATGCAAATGAATACATGCAAAGGAGCATTTAGAAGACATATATATGCCTTTCTTAGTAGAAAAGCTGAATTTCTAATGTTTTGCATGCTGATGGAGGAAAAGTACAAGTAATGGCTGATTTAAGGAATTTAGGAATGGAAGAGGCTCAATTTGTTAAGCTCCAGGCTGGTGTAAAGCATGGTGATATTGTTAGCATTTGTGGATTTCCAAGCAAGAGTAAAATGGGTGAGCTTAGTATTTTTCCTAAGTCTTTGCAGGTTCTATCACCTTGCTTACACATGATCGCAAGACAAAGAGCTCAAGAGAGGGTTAAAGATGATCGTGCTTAGGAAAAGGAAAGTGAGGGAGATAAAATTGTTGGCGTATGGTGTCCTAGTCAGACTAGAAACCTTAAAAAATATGTCCTGAAAGGCTTAACTTTCTGGAGCTGGAGACACCTATGATGAATATGATAGCTGGTGGAGCTACTGCAAGGCCATTTGTTACTTACATTAATGAACTTGATATGAGGTTATACATGTGTATTGCTCCAAAGCTTTAGTTGAAACAACTTATTGTGGGTGGCTTGGATCGAGTATATGAAATTGGAAAGCAATTTCAAAATGAGGGCATAGATCTGACTCATAACCCTTAGTTCACTACCTATGAATTCTACATGGCTTATGTGGACTATAATGATTTGATGAAGCTCACAGAGAAAATGCTATTAGAGATCAAGATTGTTTTGAACCAGTCTAGTTTAGTTTAGTTTAAAGATTGGTTTTTTAGGGCTCTAGATGGGGAATCTGATCGATGTTGATGTTCATAAGGGCGTCCCTATCGAAGGTTTTTTTTTAGTTGTTCTAGGATTTGGAATCAATGAAAAGGAAAACTATGGTTTTCATTTCATGCCTTTGCTCTTCTGTCAAAAGAATGATGTGCGATTCATTGGCCCTACCATGTGACTTGCACCAGAATGTATATGTCCTTGTATTTATTGTTCGATTATTAGATCTGCATTTCTTTTAGTGATTTCTTATTCAATTTAGGGGAACTGCTCTATAGGAGCATTCTTTTTCTTGAGTGCCTCTATAAATATCCATATTTTGTTAATTTTTGAGACAATTAGTATCCATTGTGGACATGCCATTATGTCATTTGTAAAATTTTGAAAGACTCACAACCATTTCAGTTGTAACTTGTATGCATTTTTCTCAATATCTAATGCTGCACAGAGTAGAGCAAAGGAAAACAATGGGAAGCTTTAGTCCCACATTGTTTCTATGGGAAACTCTTTATACATTTAAATAGCAAAGCGCTCAATACTTACAATGTCTTGAAGACAATGGCTTTTGTAAGCTATGTATTGCATGTGGGGCCCAAGGACTGATACCTAGATCTGACCATGCTTAAATTTAAATAGAGATACATGCATGATGATTTGGCACCTAAAACATAGATGCACCTAGATGATGACATGTGTCCACATTGGAGTGTTGACACATGCCCGCAAAACAAAGTTGCATGACCATTAAGAAATACAAGTATGTGGAAAAGTGACAAGTGGTAGTGGGTCCTAAATAGTAATGATGTGGTGATGAAGAATAGGATCATGACACATGGCTAGATCTTGTGGTGGGTGCTTTCTCGCATTACGGAGTTGCTTGACCGTTAGGAAATGTGGGCAAGCAAGAGAATGCCATGTGGCAGTGGGCCCCATACTACAATGACGGGGCACTAGAGGTTAGCCAATTAGACACTACCATGTGGTAGCTGGTCAAAGTTTGGTTGACCCAAATGGAGACATAAAGGAAAAAATAAAATAATTTTAAAATGTCTTTTTAAAATGTTTTTTCAAAAAAAGGGTGTATGTTCAGATATTTTAAATTCAAAAAGGGGTTTATTATAAAGTTCACCCTTTAGAATATTTTAAATTTTTGAAATTTCAATTGTAGACCTGAGTCATATAGCAGGGGGGGCATTTTTTCAAATTGAAATTTTGGGAGTTTTTGAGAGGCGAATATAGGCATATTATATATCATCGAAACTGCGAGAAGACAAACTTTCCAATTATGGAGTTTGTTTTTGCACAAGAGTTCATTGGTTCAAGTTATAGGCAGCAACGTAAAATTTGGGGCCTTCTTAGTGAAATGAGCTAAACAAAAAAATGCAGTTAGAGACATGGTAAAACATGGTAAGAATGCAGTTAGGGTCAATTTTAATCACCTTTAATTAGTTTAAGCTCAATTTTTTACAAGCATTTTAGTAGGCTTTCAGATTTTGGTAACACAAAAGGTTTTCATCATTCAACAGAGGTATTTTTAGATCAGTAATAGAAGATTAATGAAAACCAACTTAGATCAAAGGGGAGAGAGTCTATTCATTGCTAGGAGAGGTTTTTCAAGTGGACACATATCATCTTCACAACAAATCCAGGAATTCCTTCCTCCTATATCATTCTCTTTCTATTTTTTGTAGAGGTTCTAGTTTTTTCACTGTGAGACCATTGTTGGTTGGAAATTCTCAGTCTTTCTATGAGACCATTTTGTTGGATCTAGAATTGTGATTCCACCTTCAATCTTCAGCATATTCTCTCTTATATGAATAGTAGTAGTGTAGATTATAGAATAAGTTTAGATCTATTAGGTGTTTTTATGTTTTGATTTCATGCATTTGATTGTATTGTTTCAAGGAAATGAATATAAATGAGCCAGAACTTCATTACTTTCATTTTGATTCTCATCTCCTAGTTCAATAATCTGTAGTCTTATGTGGTCTAGGAACAAAGATCTGAGATCCATTTGGATCCCTTTGAGGTTGTATGTCAGATATATTTTACTGTTGGAATGAAGGGCCAAGTAAATGCTTGATGTGTTTGATAGGGTTGTTGGTTATTTGAGAAGGATCTTTCATGAGAATGAGGTATTGATGAACACTGGTGTCTAAATTCACAAAGTGATAGGATAGATCTCATGTTTGGGTGTATGAAATATGTCCTGATATCATAGATATATGTATTGCTATGGTAAATAATTAATTAATTATTTATTATTTATTCTATTTACTTAAGCTTACTTAGGTTGATGCATTTATTTAATATTTAGTATTTAATGCATGTAGTGATGAGTTGTTGACAACACGGGAGTTTGTTGCCTTCTAACAGGTTCCACCTTTTTGTGAAAGTGTGCTTGGTTGTCAACCTTATCTTCTACCACCTTCTAGCTTGTTCTACAAGCTTCCATGAGGCCTTTATATTTGGACTCTCTCATTGTAATCTCATCTCATTCCATTGTAAATACAATTTTATTCTTTTTCTCTCATGTTTGTTTAGGGTTTTTCCAAGCTCCACCTCTTCCTTCTTGGTTTCCCTTCAATAGGTTATGTTGCATGTAGGTGATCTTGGTGACTATAGAATTGAATTTCATCAACTCCTACATGGTATCAAAGCCTCCCTATTGCTGCTTCGTTGAAGGATTTTTAAAGCCATGATTCAGAGACACAAACCCTAATTTATTTGTGCATTTTTCTTCAATCCAAGGGAAGAGCATTTTTCAGAGCACTTTGGGCCCAAACAGATGCTGCCATTGGATCCAAAAGGTCGTTTACAGCTAGGATTCATATAAAACTTGTCAATTTTGGAGATAGGGCTCTGGGAGCCCAAAAAAATTTGCTTGTAAGGCTTTTCGTACAGTCATATGGACGATTCGATGCCTAAAATATATATATATATATACATATATATATATATATATATATATATATATATATATATATATATATATATATATATATATATATATATATATATATATATATATATATATCGCAGTGCCACCGCCACACCACCGTGAGGCTGCCATCATGCCACCTGCTCGCAGCCCATAGTGGTTGCAGTCGGCAACACTACAACTCAGCCTTAACTAGCGCTCTACCTGAGTACCTCCTCCTCCAAGCGGCACCTCCATTCTCTGCTTATGCAACACCACCTCCACTGGTTATTTCAGCCACAGCTCTGCTCTGAACCAATTAGCAATGGCTCCTCTTGTTTCTTGTGCCTCCGTCGGTGACTGCCTTGCCCGTTGGCTGACTGTCAGCGCCTGAATGAAAGCTTATGTTAGCATTTTGCAGCACAATTGGCACTGTGTGGGGGTGACACGTGGCACTTTGCCACGTCACCCTTCCACATCAGCCTTTATGCCACATCGCACTGCCACATGGCTACCACGTGGCATCTTTTTTGCCTCAATGGGCCACAGGCCATCACATTTAAGATGGTCTTCTGCTGACATCATCATGATGTCAACACTGCATCATCCATCTCTTGCACCCCTCCAAGGTCCTTTTTGACCTACTTGCAATATTTTGGCTGTAACTTGAGCATACAAAGGTATTTTTTCAATCCAAAAGAAGTGTCAAAAAGCTGGTTCCAAGAAAAAGACATTGGTGTAGGAATTTTTAGGTTTTGATGCAATTTTGTTGTCCAATTTTTCTATTAAATTCCAAAGTTCTATTTTTGACTCTGGCATGCATATCTTTTGTGTCCCATGTCAGTTTTTTGAAAATGTTATATTTTTTGAAAGTTGGTTTTGTCATCTTTTCAGAAATGTGGTCTTTTTTCTTAGATTTTGGCCCATACTCTTTCTATCATATTTTTGGTGTTTTTTCTCTATGCTGGATATCTTGGGTGTTTTACGTCTGAGAATCATTTTCCTGGCATGGTTTCTTTTGTTTTGGGCTGTTCTTTCTTTTGTGTCAGCTTTTTTTCTATTTTGATCATTGTAGACATCATTTGTAAGCATTTTTTTATATGCCTTGAGATAAAGTGTCACTTTTGCATTTCGAGTTCATGAATGTTATTTTTTGAGACAGTTGTACTTGCACTATTTTTATAAAACACCATGGGGAGTATAGTTGTTTGTTGTTTTAGGCCTTCTCCCTTTGTTAAGTGAGTGTCCCTTCCATGACATTAGCCCCATGCAGCATTGGTTTGATCGTGTCTTTATAGGTGTTTTTACCTCTTCCTCTCTTATTGTTCTTGATTCTATCTATAAAGAATTTTGGCCCACCTTCTTAGTTGCCTATCATCTCACCCCATTTGCATTAAGGGGGGGTTATGCTATTGTTCTAATGCATCCTTGGTTCGATGGTTCGATAGTTTGAACTATGTATTTAGTGGTTGATCCTATATACGAGGCAATTGCAGTGGCTAGCTACCTATGCATTTCAGTGAGATGGATCATCTACCACAGAGACATGCTCGATTCATGCCTTCTTCTTCCATAGAGGTTCTTTAGATCAATAGTTTCTTTTAGATGGAAGATTTTGTGACTTCTTCATGCTTTAGTGATGCTCTTCATGAGAACTCTTTGTTCTTGTTTTAGGGGACATTCCCCTAGTTGGAGGCTTCTTCAATTCTTCACTAGGTTCTTACCTCTTTTTGGTGGAGGGTTTTTCCCACGTGGTTTTCTCTCTTTCCCCATTTTCAAAGGTTGCATCTCTTTGCATTTTACATGAGTACCTAACATGGCCTCATTGTCAGGACCCATTCTACATTTTCATCTTAGTTTTGTGAGCTTAAGGCATTCCTATAAGTTGCACTTAAGGGGGGGTGTTAGAGTAAATAATTAATTAATTATTAATTATTTATTCTATTTACTTAAGCTTACTTAGGTTAATGTATTTATTTAATATTTAGTATTTAATGCATGTAGTGATGAGTTGTTGACAACATGGGAATTTGTTCCCTTCTAGCATGTTCCACCTTTTTGTGAAAGTGTGCTTGGTTGTCAACCTTATCTTCTACCACCTTTCAGCTTGTTCTACAAGCTTCCATGAGGCCTTTATATTCGGGCTCTCTCAGTGTTATCTCATCTCATTCCATTGTAAATATAATTTCATTGCTTTGCAATATGTTCTCTCTCATGTCCATTTAGGGCTTTTCCAAGCTCAACCTCTTCCTTCTTGGTTTCCCTTTGATAGGTTATTTTGCATGTAGGTGATCTTGGCAACTGTAGAGTTGGATTTCATCAACTCCTACATGTATTGAATTCATGAAATTTCCCAATAGATAAGGCACTAATTAGTTACAAGATTATTATCTATATTGCTGCATATTTGGGGTTGTCCTGATATTCAACATCAATAATTAATTATATTTCCCTTTCATGTTGAAGAGCTACAATAGAATACCCTCACTCAGCTTATTAATTTTATAGATTTTCATTTAGCTATTGTAGATCGATGTCATTTCAAGAGTCATTAGGAGAAATAAGGGGTTTATCTACTTTGTTAGATTCATGAATATGTTTTGCACTGGTACCATATCGATTGAATCTGAGGTCCACCCGCCTAGGTTTTGCAGAGCCTGAAGTAGAAGAAGGGTCTAGCCTTATAGTTGGCCTAGTGTTTGAAATGGCATGTTGAAAATGGGAGTTAGCTACTCCTAGATGTACCATATTCTCATTGGGATAGTTTGAAACCTGTAATGTTTCAAAACACCAACACAATCATAGTAAGGAATTTGTCTAAATTAGCTTCTTTGTCTAAATTAGCTTCAATTAAGCACATTATCAATTGAAGCTAGTGGAGTTATATATCATACTCAAAATTCTCTTCAATTTCTAAAAACCATAAAACACCTCCAAAAGATTTATTTAATAGAGTATATACACATACATCCCCAAATTCTCCTTGGGGATCACTTTCTATCCTAAGAGCATCATGTGGTAAAATCTGCACAAGTCATAAGAAAATAGTCTCATTAGGTATACCTGCCTAGATTAGCAGATCCTGGAGTGGAAAGGGATTTTTCTTTTAGTTCAAACACTAGTTGTTGGAAAAATTGTGTTGGATTTTATAGCATTGATCAAGAAAGGCTCATAGGTTTTCCAACCAATAGATTGGGGAATCTACTAGTGAGAGTTTCTCATAATTAATATTGTGAAGTTATCGAAAGTTTTCAGTATCATAGACTAGAAGAGAAATTTTTTTTTTAATTACACTCTACTGGAGGTAGAACCTAGAAGACCATATAAACCATATCCTTGGAAAAGGTGGTGACTCTATGTAAAGTTTTATGAATGATCAATCATGTTATTTTGAAAGAAATGAAAGTTGTAAACATTTCTCTATTAAATGTATGTGAGGTAGGAGATCTATTTATGAAGGAAAAGAATTTCTATTGTGGACCCCAAAATGAAGGATTAGGAGTAAGAAGAAACAATCATCATACATTTTGTATACTAGATATAATAAATTTATTGATAGTGTAAATGGGCACTTTACTACAGAAGGTGAAACTTCTAGAGATAAAACCTTAGAAAGGGAGAAAATTCCCTTTTATAATATAAGAACATTTGAAAATGAGAATCAGCCTGAGTCATACCAGATTCATGATGAAGATGGGGAAATGATGATGAAGATAATGGGGAAGATTCTCACAGATTATATGCAGATCTTCAGGTATTGTGTACTATTGCACCCAAGAAGGTAGCCAAGGCTTTAAGGTGAGTCCCTAGTGAAATGCTTGAGAGGATTTGTATAAAATGAGATCAAATTGTCACTCCTAAGGATACTAATGATGATAGGAATCAAGAAACCAAAAAAGATACTAAACATAATCCACCCCATAATAGGGACCCAATTCATAATAACACACATAAAAATCCTCCATACGAAAGAAGTAGGAGAGGAGAAGTTAATAGACATTGGAAATAGAATCAGTAGATAATCAAAGAGGGTAAAATTAGATCTAGTTGAATACATGACAGAAGGCAAGAAACCCTGTGGTACTTGAAACATATAGGCAACTTGATTTTACAAGAATTGTGGGATATTTGAACTCTCTAACAAATGAACTAAGAATTGTAATCCCAAAATTTTCTAGAAAGGAAACACGCTCTTTTGAACCACATATAATTAATTTTAAAAATACTATTTAAGAATCAGGAGCACATCATGAAGATTTATTCATGAAGTTATTTATGCAATCCCTCAGCGGATATAGTTTAATGGTAGAGAGGTCTAGCTGATAGTTCTATTTTGAGTTGAAAAAAAAATTGTGGAGTTATTTATTAATCATTTTAGGGATCATAGTGATACATCTTTTGCATCACATTGATTGTATAGCATAAAAAAGAACACAAATGAATCAATAGTAAAAATTAATAAGATTTTTAAAAAAGTTTTGAGTAGGATACTAAGAGATATCCAACCAATGGACTCATTTTTAATAAATTTCTATTTGAGTGCTTTAGATACTAAAATGCACTATGATATAAGTTCTTATAGGCTTGAAACCTTGCATGAAGCCTCCAAAGTTGGAAAAAGAGAAGATCCAAAGTTATCCAGTCCCAAAGTTTCAAAACAAAACAAAGATGAAGATAAGATTGATAAGTTGTTTAATATGATCAAGGATTTACAAATAAAACAAACCAAGAGTGAGCCCTTCAAATATAATAGAAATGATAAACCCTACAAGAATAGATTTCAAGATATGCCATATGATACCAATTGGAAGGATGGTAAGACTATAATGAATAATGAAACTCTTAATCCCTTGAAGAGAAATCATAATTGCATTTAAATAGCCCTTGGTGTGAAATTTGTAAATTGCAACATGCCCTTGATTAGCTCCTAATTACTAATTGTCTTGGAAGAAGTGGAAACGGAAGAGCAACCTACTATCAACACCTTGTTATCAAAATAACTTTAGGGAGATGATAATTCCTCAAAGGATGAACATATCCCTGGAGTTAAAATTATTAGGGAAAGAAAACAATGTTCATTGAATATCTTCTTTGATGAAGAAGATAGCCAAAGAATAAGATAGTAAACTAAAGAGGAAAAAAGAGCATACACTATTGCAAAGATTGAACAAGCTAGAAGTAATTATAAATTAGGAAATAGGGTTATAAATCCTATGAATGAAAAGTCACCTAGAGAAAATGATAACACGACCAAAATTGATTTACATAAAAAAAATAAAAAGATGACACCAAATTAGCATTAAAAGAAGAAGATTTAGCCAAAGAAGATAGGAAAAATATCAATGAGAATTCACCACTTGTGGACCCCTTTATCTAACTTTATCAACCAACAATATGTTGTTGAAAAATTGCATGATAGACTCAGGAGCTATAGTAAATATTATGTTTCTTGATGTCATAAAAGAGTCATGTCTAAATTTGGATACACCTTATAGGAAATCCTATGCAATGGAAAATTGATCCATGCTAGTATTAGGAATCATGAACGGTATTGAATTCAAATTTCCCTCATGCGTGGATGTTTTATACAAGATGGATATCACTGTGGTACACAAACTAGCTTATTTTGGTATGTTTCTTTCAAGGTAATGATAAAATTAGTGGGTCTTGTGTCAAAACTAATATGAAACCAAGATTCACTTACTTGGTCAAGATTTTTAGTCCTAACTATGGAGTTAATTTTTGTTAGATAGATATGGAAATTTTCAAAGTAAATTTGAGTAAACCCACTCAATATTGATGAGTCAAAGAAATCTATCCATAGGAGGAGAGCTGTGGAAATTAATTTTGATGGAGCTTTCAATAATGAAGGTAATGGTGCAGGAGTAATTATTATATCTCCTAAGAAAATATTGAGAAATTCTTAATTATTAAATTTTGAATGCACCAACAACATTACTAAAAATGAATTTTTAAGATTGAGGCTAAGTATGGCTAAAGTGTTGATCTCTAAGTGATGTTTCCTATTAGTGTCTAACACTTAGTCATTTTTTAGGTAGATTTGGCTACTCATCACTATGACTGAGCTGCCCAATGAAGGTCAGGTATTCATGGACTTGATTATATTCAGTACAAGCCAAAAAATTCTAAGATTGTGAAGCATCCCAATATGGACCGAGTCATGGTATATTTTGTGTAAAGATAGAGAATTTCAAGAAAAGAAAAGATAGTACATGTCGAGTGAATCAGTTATTTTCAAGCATACAAAAATCAAGGAACAACATGAATATTAGTTGTGATTGAGCATCGAGATATTCAAGTGTCGAGTAAAGAAATTTTTACATGTGATTTTTTGATGGCACAAATACTTATATAAACCATTTTTGGCCAACTTCTATGTGATATTTTTGTATTTTGGAGACAAATAAGGAGGTAATTATGCATTTTTTAAAGGACATGAATCCCTAGGTAGGCAGAGTAACCAATCATAAAATTAGAAGGACTAACTGGCAAAAGGGAGAAATATAGATCATTGATCACGATCTAGAACCTTCTCTAGTTATCAATTTAAGAAGGTTTCAAGCCCTAAATCATAAGAATGATCATGTATGTGCAAGAAGGTTAAGCATAGAGTGGATGAAAGCTATATTTGATTATCAGAAGTAGAGATTGGACAAAGTGACCTAGCAATGAAGGGAAAAATAGAGTATCTAAGATAAGGAGATAAAACCATTCAAGAAAATAAAAGATCTATAATATGACATAAATTTCAATTTGAAGGATCATGTACTAAGACATTCTAACAAATGGATTAGGGTAAATCTCTTAATATAGTGGTTTTAACAGATCTATTTAAATCTCCTAACAAAGTGCTTAGTTAGATGTAAGTTTAAATCATTTAATCAAGGTAGACTAAATAATTCTTGTAAACTCCTCACAGAAAAGACCTTTTACGGGGTAGATCAACAGAAGTGATCAAACATTGTAGCCTTAATAGACACACTTTATTGTTGTAATAGTGAAGATTTGTTGGTGTCATCCCCATCCCAATTTTACCTTCACCTTGGAGGGTTTTTGGGTAATGAAAATATTTTGTGTTGTGTGTTTACATTTATTTTCACTATATGGTATATGATCTAGATATGAGATGGTAAAATGGTGAATGTACTTATTTTGTTTCAAGAGTTAAAAGTGTTGTAGATCTTGATTCACCAAACCCACCTCCACCCACCCCCCTCCATGTATCTTACTTTCCTATTAAGGCCTCCAACAATTGGTATCAGAGATCAGTTCTCTTACAAAAGTCTAATAGCTTGAGAGTTAATACCATGAAAATGAAGGCTCATGAATTGGGAAAAGTCATTGAAAACTAGAAATTTGACACCAAAATCATACTATAGCAGCTTGAAGTAGCAAGAGAGGAATCAAATAAATCCTTAAAGAAGAGAAATAATAGGGTCATTCAACAGAATGAAAATCAATGTGTAGAAGACATAGAAGGATTGATTGAAGATGGTAATTATAGTGAAAGTGTTGTAGACATAGAAGACCTATTAGAGAAGAACATTATGAATGAATAAATTAGAGGATTGAAGGGAGAAAATGAAATTCAATCAGTGAGGCTATGTGAAGTGACTAAAAAAAAGAAGGTTTAAGAAGAAAAAATCATGGTAGAAGAAGTCAAGAGAAAAATTAGTACCAAACTTAATGAAAGGTCATCTGACATGAAAAAGCTCACAAGAAACTAGCTAGACATGATCAATCAATTACTACTTGCAAATTAGGAACTAAACTAAAAGGATATAGAGATTACAAATATAAGATCACAAATTGAACAAATGAGGAATGAGTTAAGATCTAAGAATGAAATAATGGAGAGGATAAACAAACCTAATGAAGCTATAAGATACTTTGAGGAACTAATGAGTTCATGAAGAACACCTAGTGACACCTCTAGACTAGGATATATCAAGCATTGCCCATCCACTAAAGAAGGAAATTATCTAAGAGTGGAGAGGAAATAAATACAAACTCAAAATTAAAACCTACATGTCATCATTGTAGGAAACTTGGACAGACAAGAAAAATTTGTAGAAGCAAGATTGGTAATCAAAATCCTTAACCAAAATTCAATGGATATTATTCAACTACAAGAAAAAAAAACACTAAGCACATGAATACAAGTAAAAGGTAGGCAATATACCTATTGCACCTATATTTGAAGAATATTGCTACAACTGTCAAAAGAATGGGCATAGAGCTCAAGAATGTAGATTCAAGGAAAAATCTAACTAGATATCCAAGAAGCAAGGACATGCACCTAAATAGGGTAATTCACATAATTGGGATTATAAGACATGGTATAGCTATCATTATTGTGAAGAATATGGTCACATTCTAGAAAATTATATTAGGACACATTTCAAAGTAAGTTATAAGAGATGGTTAAATGGAAGGTTAGTTTGTTTTAGTTATCACAAGATTAGACATATAAGCAAGAATTGCAGGGCCCAAGCACTAGCACGAAGAAATGAATGCATCAAAGGAAAAGGAAATGTTGATGAAGAACAAATAAGGAATATATTAGTTGAATCAAACCTAGAGAAAGAAGGTAGAAGTTGGAAGTAGTGGATCAAGTGAAGTTGAGGCCACCCAATCTAATGGATCAAGTGATCACACCACTTCTAACTAAGAAAAGAATGTATGTAAGGAACTGTACACTTGAATGTTAGATTATATACCAATTCCTAAAAAAAGATATCCTAAAGTCCATACCTACATGAATGAAGATGCACTAGGATAGGTCTAAGGAAATAATTGAGAAAAATAAATCATATGCATAATAGATGTCAGGTGTTAGTATTAGTGTCTATAGAAACCAAGTATTTCTATATGAAATAAGCTCCCATAAAAAATGAATTTCATATATTGATCGAGCTAAGCATGTAATGGTAATGAAGACCGAATGATGGAAAGAAAGATTTGTGTGAAGGTTAAGATAGTTGTAATGCAACTAACATAGTATGAAGTATTTATTAAAGACCTAATTCGATATATTGAAGGTTTATATCAATTTTTTGTCTTATTTTCTAAGTGATTTCCAACCTTCAGAGTGATTAAAGGTGATCAAATTTAGAAAAATTTTACGTGAATCTACAATGTTTCGTCGATAATCACAGAGTGAAGTAAGAAAGATTTGAGAACCAAGTTTAGTTGTTCTGAGAAGTTTTTGAAGTTTTTTAAAACCCTATTTTAAAAATGGAATCTTTTGCATCTACATATAGCAAGGAAATGTTGAAGGAAATCAATGCACAAATCATGAGGAATATTAATGTCCACCAAATTTTAAGGCATATCCTAATATTATAATGATTGGAGATGTGCTAGGTGCTTTTTCATAAATTTATTCTAGTCATTATGGCACATGACGTTCTCTCATGTTACATATGCAAGGTAGGAGAAATTGGAGATTATGAACTAAGAAATTCTTATGAAAAATTGTGTGAAAATGGGGTACTAAAAGATTTTAAAAAGGTCATTTTTGAGAAATGACTTACTTGTACCCTTGCCTTTCCAAAGGTTTTCAATGTAGAATGGATCAAGATTATCTTAAGTAGAGTGCATGACATGAAATTATGGCTCAAAAGTGCACCAATAAAAATCAATAAGGCAATAATCCATTGAGTGACAGGGTGTCCAACCCTAAGTAGGGTGAAGATAATGAGGTGTCTAATGAAAAATGTTATTGAAGATCAGACAAAGCCCAAGTGGAATGGCTAAGGATTGTCAATATATGGAATTAAAGACCCTATTGTTGAATTTGTTATATGTGTGATAGCACACAAGCTCTATCAATAAAGCTGATTGAATAGTGTTCCATGCATAGCGATAGACTTAGGTTATAAGATTGTGAAGAAAGACCATAGCTATGACATTGTCAAGCTACAATTGATACAACTAGTAGAGAATTATGGAGCAATTAGGAAATCCAAGAACAAACCATGTAAGTTTTGGTCACTATTGATCTGTATATTTTTCTATGTGCAAAATTCATTTCCAACTATTGGAACTATAGTGTGGGATAAGACAAGACCCTTGACTAAGGAAATAAATATTTTTATTGAACAACTAGGTGAGAATTTTGAAACCATTATGGATTTTTATTTTAAATAATTTAAAGGACAAATGAAGAATAGATTAAAAAATTTTCACAATCAATTGTTGACCACTATTATGAAGATATTTGTTTCATGGTGGACATTGACTATACATATTTACAAGTTGTATTGTCGAGGGTTGCATGGCTAAGGTCGATGCAATATGAGGCAAATGTAGTTGAGATCACTACATTTGTTATAGGTTTGTTATATGAAGATATTGACAAGAGTATCAAGCCATTTATAAATTATGAGTTAGCCAATATAAAAGTGATGATTTAGACAAAACTGCCCAAGATGGATAGAGAGAGAAAGAATATTTTTGTTGATCTTGAGGGAAAACTTGGAAAAGGACCCCTATAGATAATTGAAAGAAAGGGAGAAGATAAAGAAGAAGAAGAAGAAGAAAAAGAAGAGGAAGAATCTAAAGGAAAATAACTAATGGTTCTCAAGCCCAAGGCAATAAAACAAAATAAAATTGTAATAGTGAGTCCTAAGGTGAAGAGCGACTTGAAGAAGGATGTCAAGATAACTATTTCCCCTCTTGCCTCTGAACCTAAAAGAAGGATAGTAACAAGACAATGATCCAAAGAGTACGACTACCTATAGTTGTTGAATCTAAAAAAAGAATGGAAAATGCCACTAAGACAAGTAAGGGAAAAGATACACAAAAAAGGAAGCAATTTGCAAAAGGGACTACATAGAATCCAAAGATGAAGTCGAGAAGGAAGTTAGTTAACATGCCTATTGATGAAAAAGATGAAGGAGAGAAGATCGAGTCTGATGATTTGAGTAAACTTCAATTTGTTCCCAGATGACCTCCTATGAATATTTACCAAGTGTGTTAGATCATTAGAAATTCAATAGGATTCACAGGCTTCAAACATATTCATTATGATTCTTTAGATAAGGAAAATCAAGAGAATTTTGAAAAATAAATATAATATGTGATGACAAAATTTAAGTATATGCCTATAGAGTTAGGAAAAGGTATTCTAGAGGATTTATAAAATAAACTAGATGCAAAATAGAAGTAGGTGCTATCCATAAAGAGACAAATAAGAGAGGCCACTTTAGCCCAAACCATGTTAGCCATAGGGATGACTAGTATGAGTATTTCTCAAAGATATTTGGCAAAGAAATTTGTGCCCAAGAAAAGCACCTATAGAATTTAAGGAATGGAGTAGAATATGTTGTATAGGAAAGTATTTTGATATGGAAAAAGGCATTTGGTCTATTGCTTCCAACAATAGAAAAAGAGAAAGATGAAGAAGCAAAAGATGCAACAGAAATAGATAATTAGGAAGATTATGATGAACCAGAAAATCTAGAAGACTAAATAAGTAGAAAGATAGAGGAGAGTGAACAACAAGATGTTGTCACCATATAATATATTCTTAATAAGACATAGCTAAATGAAAAAATTTTGACTAGGGAAGAACTAAAAAATGCATCATTTACAACCTCAGACACCTCTTCCATGCACCAATCAAATGTTAATAAAAATTTAGGATTAGCTAAGGATTAATAGAGAACCTACTATGAGCTCCTTAATTGATAATTTTTCAATCACTTTAGTCACATTCAATGATAAGGGTCAGCGATCTATGCAAGTGTTGAGGAGAGAGGTAAAGCTATAATTGTGATTAACTATGAACTACTTGTGAAAAATATTGTTATTTAAAAAAACAAAGGAAGAGAAAGTACAAGAAAATCAATCTACACATAATTCCTCAGGACCTCACATTGAGGGAACAAAGGAGGTTGAGTAGCCAAATTTTGAGAAGACTAAGAAGACAAAGGAGCAAGAGGTAATCCAAGCCTTAATACACATCTGAAGTTTTGTTTCTATCTATACTAAAGTATCAACTTCTACACTTGTTTAATGGGTTATACCTACTCAAAAGGAGAGTACTTCTATAGGAAAATAAACACATAGACCAAGTATTGAAGGAACACAATTGCATATCATATTATCGGTTGTGAGTAAACCTAGGTCACAGATAATAGAGAAGAAGGTTAGGTCACCTAAAACTCTAATGACTTTATACAAGGTCATTACACTTCCTAAGTGTGACCCTGATATAATGACATTTGTAAAAATGAATTTTTTCGTAAGAGTTGGTAAGCAGAAAGACCAACAAATAATAGCTAAGAAGATATTTCAAGAAAAAATAGGTATTGCATGATATAAAGAACAGTTTTGTAGATGTATTTGAGATTCATAATGTAAATGAGCAAGCACCTATTTTAGAACAATTAGTTCATATTATTGATAAGGTCACAAATGAGGATATTGAGACTAATGAGAAATTGATGAGATGGCCTGAGAAGAAGTTTGAACACAAGGTTTTGGAGAAAGTTACAACAAAAATTGCAATCAAACAAGTTGAACTTTCTAATCTTGTAAATATTTTAGAAGGAACTTTGTAGACCATTTATTTTATTTTTTAAATTATTTATGATGTTGAATTCTTCACCATGGAATATCAACGATCAATTGATAAATTGCAAGCATATTTGAAGGCATCTAGACATTCTTTGAGCATAGGCACAAGTTCAAGCTCTATTCAATTCAAGAAATTGACTTTTACTCAATGAAGGCTAGTTGAATTAATGGCTAAAGATTGCAACATAAAAACCAAATTGATCACTATTGAAACCATGTTGCTAACTCATTTGGAAGTAATGAAGAAGAACTTTCAACTTTAAAATATTTAGTTAAGAGAGATTTGCATCTCTCTATCATAAATAGTCTAGTGGATCTAGCAACTTAGCTAGAAATCAAGATTCAAGTTATGGAATCTATATGATCTAGTTGGAATCATGCACTAGAGGTGATTTTACATAATCATAAATCATTTTTTGGGAAAGTACAATTTGATCCCTACAACCCCAAAGTCATAAGTGTCAAAAACAAGGGGAATATAATAATCATGACACATACTACAAGGTGAAAACATAACAAACACAAGGGGGAAATATGAGCATAGGATGAAAAATCAAACATTAGCACTAATCAAAGGTAACAGTATTCATTTTTGGAGATACATGTACATATGATTTATATAGTGATGTCTTTATGAATACCGAGTCATGGTCTAATAGGGAGTGCTATTTTTTAATTTTGAATGGAATGTTAAATCATGACAAAGTGTTTTTGCTACTAATGTCAAAAGGGGAGATTTTTGACCTCTAAGCCATGTTCCTATTAGTGTCCAACATATAGTAATTTTACAAGAAGATTTGGTCGGTCATCACTACAATCAAGCCACCCAATGAAGGCCAAGTATTCATGGACTTGATTATATTCAGTATAAGTTGACTTAGTCAAGCAATTCTAAGTTTGTCAAGCACCCTAATATAGATTGAGTCATAGTATATGATGAGGAAATATAGAGAATGTCAAGAAAAGAAAATTTAGTATATGCCAAGTGAGTTAGTTACTATTGGGCATACAAAAGCTAAGGTACAACATAAATATTAGTTGTGATTGAGTGTCAGGGGGGTATTCAAGTGCCAAGTAAACCAATTTTGACATATGTGTTTGTGATGGCACAAAAATTTATGTAAACTATTTGTCACCAAATTCTACGTGAGATTTTTGGATTGTGAAGATAGGTAAGGAGTTAATTATTCATTTTTGAAAGGACATTAATCCCTAGGAAAGTAGAGTAACCAATCATAAAATTTGAAGGACCATGTAGAAAAATGGAGAACTCTAGATCGTTGATCATGATCTAGAACCTACTCTAATTATATATTTAAGAAGGGCTAAAGCCCTAAATCATAAGGATGATTGTGTGTGAGAGAGAGATAGTCAAGGATAGAGAGAAGGAAGGCTATGATTGATAATTAGGAGAAGCGATTAGATAGATAAACCTAGCATTGAAGGGTAGAATAGAGAATATCAAATAATGAGATCAAACAAGTCAAGGAAAGAGAAGATTTGTAATCTGGCATAAAGTCTTAAATAAAGGATTAGGTACTAAGACATTATAAGAAGTGGATCAAGATAAATCTCTTAACAGAGTGGTTTTAACAAACCTATTTAAATATCCTAATAGATTTCTTACTTAGTTGTAAGTTTAAATCCTTTAATCAAGGTAGACTGAATAATTCTTGTAATCTCCTAAAAAGGAAGATCTTTCATAGGGTAGATTACTAGAAGTGATCAAATATTGTAGCCTTAGAAGGCACACTTTATTGATGTATTAGTGAAGATTTGTTGGTGTCATCCCCACCCCAATTTTATCTTCACCTTGGAGGATTTCTGGGTAACCAAAATATTTTGTATTATGTGTTTACATTTATTTTCATGTTGATGAATGTGATGCATACTTATATCTATTTCAATTTTAAAATTTATGGTTATATGGTATATGATCTATAAATGAGATGGGCAAATGGTGAATGATGAATGTACTTTTTGGTTTAGAGGAGTTAAAAAATTTGTGATCCTAATTCACCCTCCTTCTCTCCTCCCCTACCCCCCAACCCCCCCTATGTCTCTCATTATCTTACCTTTTCATTAAGACTTCCAACATAAAGTGCATAAAATTAAGATCTTGTCAATTTTGGGAGACTCTAAATTAATAGTGTCTCAAATTAGAAGCTAGGTTACCACTAAGAATTCAAGATTAAAGTAGTGGAGAAATTATGTATGGGACCTAATTGAGGGTTTTGGTACATTTTCAATAAAATGGATTGATAGATATGAAAATTTATTAGTTGATATGATGGCTAATTTAGTTATCAAATAGGTCGATATCCCATAATAAGAAATTATTCAAGTTGAATTGACAAAAAAACCATATGTACCTGATAATTTGCACAATTGGCAATTTTTTGACAATGACAAAGATTTTCTTGATTTTTTATGTGAGGGATGTGATCAAAATCAAAGCATTGATTGGAATAGTTTTTTAGAAAATTGGGAAGACAAAGAAGCTTTGTTCAAAGAAGAAGTGGTTCAACTCAGATCCAACAAAATCCCTCAAGGTTTGGTGGCATTAGAGAGAATTGGTTATGAACACGAGAACCTTAGAAATCTTATAGGGATGGCCTATTCCAACATGAGATACCTCTAAATTCAGATTCTGAACCATTTAGACAAAATAAAAAGGCCTATAAATCTAATGTTAGCACCAAAAATGAAAGAAGAGTAAATCAAGATTAGGGATGCAAGGATCATTAAACCAATTTTTCATTCCATTTGGGTTTCTAACCTTGTTCCTATAAGAAAAAAGAATTGTGATATTAGATTGTGTCTCTATCTTAGAAATTTGAACATCTCATCATTAAAGGATCACTATCCCTTTTCCTAATATGGAAGCTCTATTATAGAAAGTAATAGGAAATAAACTTATTTATATGATGGATGGTTTCTTTGATCACAATCAAATCAAAGTAAGAGAATTTGAACAGTATAAGATTTCATTCACCACTTCAAGGGGAGCATATTTATATGCAAGAATTCCATTTGGTTTAATCAATACTAGGGTTACTTTTTAAATTTTTATGGATGTTTCTTTTGAAAGTATAATTGATCTCATTCTTCTTTGTTAGGATGATCTCACTGCATCTTCAAAAAGGGTAGAGGATCATTGTAGTCATCTAGAAAAAAATTCAAAAGATCCCTTGGGTATGGGGTATCTTTAAATCCAAAAAAGTGTCAATTCAGAGTTATATTATTACTTAGACACATTGTGTCTAAGGATGGAATCAGAATAGTGCTTGAGAGGATAGTAGAAATTGACAATTCCCCAAAATTGTAAAAGATATTCAATCATATTTTAGGTAAATTAACTTCATGAGAAGATTTGTTCCACATTTAGAAAAGATAGTGGAAGCTATAGATGTTGAAGAAAGGAGCTAAGATGATCTGGGATGATGAAGCATTATAAAAAAATTATGACATAAAGAAAGAAATAAGAGAGGCACTTATTTTGAAGACTCCTAATTTTAAAAAACCATTTCAAATATTTTCCATTGTTTCATATCATACAATAGTAGTTGTCATGCTATTAAAAAAGGAAGAAGGACATGAACAACCTATTACATTATTTAGTGAAAGCCTACAAAGTTCTAAATTAAATTATGACATAAACAAAAATAAGCATATGCATTAGTAAAGGGAGTAAAATCCTATAGGCCATATCTAATTGGTGCTAAGCTAATAACATACCTACCAAATGTTGTTGTCAAATACATCTTTAGGTAGATAGAAACTACAATAAGGAGATGCACATGGATTAATTAGATTTAAGAATTTAACATTAATATTTAGATTACAAATTTAATAAGAGGTCAAGGTTTGGCAAAACTTATGGTAAGTGTTAATTTGGAAGAAACACAAGTGGATCATATAGATTTGGAAAACATAGTTGTTAGCATTGAGCATTTCCCATGGTATAAAGAGGTTACTTATTTTATAGGACATATTGAATGTCATGATGGCCAAGTAAAAATCAAAAAAGAACTATTAAATTTCAAATGTCAAAGTATGTCCTTATCCAAGGAGGGCTATATTGGAGAAACGAATATGGAATATTATTATTCTATCTAGATACATATCAAGGAGGAATTACTTCAAAAGAGATCTATGAAGGTCTCTATGGGGGTTACTTCTCATCTAAGACCACAACTCATAAGATACTATGTGTAGGATGCTACTAGCCATATATATTCAGGGATTGTCATGCATATGCCAAGAAATGTGAAGCATGTCAAAAACTCTCTAGGAAATTAAAATACAATGAAGCACTCCATTTGAGAACTTTAAAATCTTAGGAACCATTTCAAATGTGTGATATTTACTTCATAGGTGATATTCCAAATAAATTGAGTTGAGCACACAGTTGGATCCTCGTGGATACTAATTACTTTACCAAATGGGTGGAGGTCATACCTACCAAGCAAGCAAGTAGCAAAGCTATGATTAATTTTTTTATGGAGAATATAACAAGAAGATTTGGGGTTCCTCATAAGTTAATCATGGAAAATGGTTTGTGTTTTAGATCGGATGAATTTTTTGAATTCTATCAAAAGTATGCTAGAGTTACATCATATTATTTCCCATATCATCCTCAAGGAAATGGTCAGGAAAAATCAAGCAATAAGAATTTACTAAAAATATCAAGAAAATTATTGGCAATAATAAAAATGTGTAATGTCCCATTTTGGACATTTTACTGATTTTCCTTCCTATTTGTATTAGCCTAATAATATTCAATGTGATGATCCTCTCAATGTTTTGATTTTGTATATATATGCATGTTTCATAGAGTCATGTCCTTTCACTGATGATATATATGATATTATAATATAATATTACTTTATAAATTATTATTTTAATATTATTATTAATATTACTTCATATATAGTACTTGTTTATTATATGCCAAAGTGGGGACATCACAAAATGCTTGAGATACTAAATTGATCTAGCAAAATGGGCTAATAGAATCATAGTAAAGATATCTTTAGGTTATTCTCCCCACAATATTGTGTATGGAAAGGAGGCTAGTCTTCCTCTAAATAATTTATTACCAATATATAATTTTATGAAAAATAATATCTTGAAGATATTGATTTCATGTAGGAAAGAATAAATGCATTAGTTGAGTTGGATGAGATCAAAAGATCAACATTGGAACATAATATTGAAAAGTAAAATGTATCATCTTATAATGGAAGCACTTCTATGTTGAGAGCATTTAACCCTTTGAGTAAGTGACCTAGGATCATGTCAAGCACCTTGAATAGTTCTTTGCATGGATCTAGTTGTTTTCCCCTTGTTCTACTTCTCTCTCCCTATTTCCAACCTCCTAACAACTTTATCTATGAAACTAAAAACTTTGAATTTTTGGATCAAGGATGACCTAAAGGGTCCAGGTTGACCTCAATCGTAACCTAGGTCAAGGAATATCTTGACCTTGACCTAGGGAAGGTTTGACTTCATCCCTAACCCCAAGTCCAATTTTTAATTTTTGAAGGTTTTAGGATATTGGGCTTCAACAAGTTTCATTGTCCTACTTTCGGGTCCGTTGTTTCGGGGTTTTGGAATGGTAAATTTTTTAATTGCATTTAATCTAGGTCCATTTGTCAGAGTTAAGATCAATTGGGATTTAATTCTCCAATGTCGGCCGTCTTTAGAAGTTTGTGTCCTAGATTTCTATATAAGGAAGCATTCCTCTCTCATTTTGGACACCCACAAGAGATATCAAATAAATCATTTCTCTATGAAGTGAAGATCTACTATTCATCAAGAGTTTAAGAATTCAAGTGTTCAAGTATTCAATCATTCAATTCATCAAGGAAATCCATTATTAGCCATTGAAGGATTCAATCTCTATGGAGCTCTCTTGTTGAAGATTTATCCATCCACATCCATATTCATTCGAGCCTGTTCCTATGAAAAGTTACATTCAAGATTGGTGTTCAAGATCTAATGCCATTGATTTGAGACATCCTACATTCATTCTTACATTCATTTGGAGCATCTATACTTGTGGATTCAGGGATTTGAATCCTCTACAAGGACTCCAATATAAGAAAGGTGAATAGTTCCATTTACTTTGTTTATTCATATTGAAATTTCAATTATATTTCAAAGTTGATTCCAAACTGGGGTTTGACCAAGGAAAAGTCCTTGTCAAAAAAAAAATAACAATTTTTCTTGCAAGTACAGGTACATGAAAATGAATTAAAGTGAAGATTTGAATACCCTTTTCATCAAACTTGTGGGATCTATAAATAGAATTTTTGTCAGAGTTTTGTAGGTCAAGGTCAAATTTTTGGGGTACAATTGTGCCTTAGGGTAAGATTGTGCCCCACTATCTAGGTCAAATTTGACCTACCTTCATAAGGACAAAAGTTATCTGGTTTTCTCTATCTTGGCACTTCTAGCCTAGAGCAGGTTGCAGAATTCCCCAAAACTATACATAGAAATTAGAAATTAGCATTTTCCAAATTCACCCTACTTTGAGGTTAGTATTTGTCTTTTATTCATTCAAAGTTTCAAATACTTAATTTCTATAGTAGATTATAGGATTTCCTCCTTTATTCATATTCTCCATTGTTTGATTTATTTGTGCATTGATCACTTCCTTGTGGTTAATCAATTTGGATCATTCCTTTTGGGAATTTGGGTTAAGGATAGATCTTATATTCCCCCTCATATTACTATTTCCCATACACATTTTCACCTCTATTCATTTTGGTGAACCCGACATGCTTACCCCATCTCTTTTGTGGAATTAATTGCCCTATTTTATTTTTGGTGTTAGATTTCCCTTCATATTATTTTGTGTATTCAGCTTCATATTCATGTTGGTAAATGTAGCACACTTATCCTCTTTTCTTTTGTGGAATTAGATGCCCTATTATGTTTTGTGGTGTTAGATTTCCTTTATCTTATTGGTGTTAGATTTGTCTTTTATGTTAAATCTTGCATGTTAATTATATTTCTTGCATTTATATTTCAAATTTAAAAAAAAAAAAATCAAAATCTCTTTCAAAATACAAAAATATCATGCTTTATATTTTCTTAGCTTAGTTCATTTGCATTGTATTGGTTTATGAGCTTTATTACTTCTAGACCTACTTATAATCTACTAGTTAGATGAAGTCATAGACTTATGGGTACTTTTGATCTTGAGTCTTCTTCTCCTTTTCTTAGGATCCTAGATGAGACTTTTCTTCTTCCTAATTCCAATCCTATTATGGAGAAAAACTCTTCTCACTCATCTCATGATGAGGATGATTCTTTAAGAGCTCCTTGTGAACAATTTCAAAAACTTTAAACTGAACTTGATAAAATGGGTAATTGACTTATTCAAGAAAACCATAACTAGGATTCTATTCAAGCTATAGAGACTCTTAAGAAAGTTCTTCGTGATAGTGATCAAGGTTAACCTCTTGCATGGTATTACTCACCTTGTAAATTCAAATGTTAAACCTTTAGGTCAAGAATCTCAAGGTTTAGGAATGATTCCTCTTGTCATTAGTATAGAACCTTATTTTGTTCCTTTACCTAGTGTTCCTATCTATACTCCTTCTTTGGTGGCTATGATAGTTCCCTCTATTCCTATGAATGTTCCTCATGTGTCCCTTCCTACATCCCAACCCTCTTATCATAATGTTCCTTTTAATTATTCTAATTCTCTACCAACTATGGTTCTAAGTGTTCCTGCAGATGTTTCTCCCATTCCTATAGCTTCATACACTTTATCAAGTGTTTGTAATGTTTCTATTCCTCCTATTTCCTCTAATGATTCAACACGTGTCAATTTAGCTCAAATAGTGTCATCTTTGCAATAAAAAATTTCTACCTTGACTCAAAACAAGTTTAGTATTCCAACTTGTCATATCATCCATAGTTCCATTCATTAGCAAATCAATATGCCTCATCTTGAAGATTACAATGGTAAGGGAGACCTTGTTCATCATGTTATTACATTTCAAATCCTTTGTAGTGATTATGCTCATGACCATATGATTTTAGCCAAGTTTTTTTCTAGAACCTTTTGTGACGAGGCCTTACAATGGTTTTGTTCCTTACCTCCTTATTCTATTGATACATTTCCACAACTTTTCAATGCTTTTTTTCAACAATTTCAAAATAGAATTGTCCCACAAGTTTCTTTGACTAATTTGATGCATTGTAAACAAATTTTTAAGGAAAATTTGACTGAATTTATTAGTATATTTAAGAATTTACATTCTCAAATTTCCTATCTTGTTCCTAATATTGATATTCAATGTATGTATTTCAAATTTGTAAAAGGATATTAGAGATAAGATTTTGCCTACTGAATTTACCTCTTTTCAACAACTTTGTGCAACACTTCATCATTATCAATTACAAGTGAGTCAATTTGAGAGAAACACTCCAATATCTCATGTTCCTATTGATAAAAGTGATGTTTCTCCTAATCCAAATAAATTCAAAAATTCAACAACTCTATCATGATAAAAAAACGAGCAAATGCAGTTGCTGATCAAGTTGTTGTTGCATCTCACAATGCCACTTCTGCATCCACCACTTTTTAATTAAATTGCATGTTTACACCTCTTTCTAAATGTTTACATTATTTTATGAATAGGTTTTTTACTACTAATATGATTACTTTACCTCCTACTCGACCTCTTTTACCCACTACAATTGTATCTAAATCTTTTGATTTTAAAAATTATTTTCAATACCATCATCAACATGGTCATGTTACTGGGAATTTTATTCTTTAAAACATAAGGTTTGAGATTTAATTGACTCTAATACTTTATCTATTGATAATTTTGATGGTATTGGGAATAATTTTGTTTCTCCTCCTAATAAAATTTGCATATCTATATGAATCATTTACCTCAACATGATACTAATACTATTGCTCAACCATCTTCTATGGATATTGTGTATAATTCAAAGATGGATGATCTTGATCATATTGTTAATCAAGTGGATCATGTTGTTCAATCTATATCTCCAACTCAACCTCAACCTTAGCTTAAATATCAAGTTTCATTTCAATCTCAACTGAAAGCTAAGCCTAAATTGAAGCCTCAACCTAGACCTCAATAAAAACCTAGGAATAAAAGACTTTAGGAACTTTTGATTACCTTTTATGATTCTAAGACTATTAAAGCTCCTGATGGTCCATTTTATATTGCTACTAGGATTTTTGAGATACCTATTTGTAGTTGTCTTTTTTATCCTACATCCTTAGTTAATGTTATTACTGAAGAAAATATTTTTATAAAAATATTGCAATATGATTTTTATGATACATTTAATTTATGGATTTAAACTTGTAATGGTTTTCTTTATCTATCATTTGGTTCTATTGATTTATCGGTTGAACTTTGTCGAAAATTTGTGAACACTACCTTTGTTATTGCTCCTACTTTTGATTAGTTTCAAGTTAAGATTGGTTTGCCATGGTTAAATTCCATGCATTTTATTTCTTCAACTATTCATAAATCTCTTAAATTTTCTTATGATGAAGAAGTGAAAATGGTTAATCATCATTTAGATCACACTTCTATAACCAAGGATTGTGTTACACTCTACTTCTTTTGGCTTTCATTACCTAATTCATGTCTTTCTCAACCTGATCATCTTTTCTATTCATATCAAGCTTATAAGCATCATAATATTCTTGAGTTAATTTTACCTCCTATGGATATTAATCATGGTCTTTTTCCTATAAATTCCATACCTCCTTTATCTATGGCTTCTGTATCTGTTAATCAAGCTTCTCCTATGGTTTATTAGTCTATTGATAATCCTCTTAATCCTCCTATAGAACTTTTGAAGGATCTATTAATTGCTCCTTGTATTTCTCAACACATTTTAAGCAAGAAAAAATATAATCAATCTACTAATTAACATCATAAAAAGCATCACTAAATCTTGTAAATCTTTACTTTCTATGGATACAACCATGCATATATGTTAGAAAACTTTTTTAGAAATAATGATGTTAAGATACATGATTTTGATGATTTTATTCATATCTTAGATCCTATTTTGATTAATCCATATTAAGAAGATACTCTTCATGATACTAATGATGTTAATGATGAATATTAGACTATTAAAATTGACATTGATTTACCTAATATGCTTTCCTCACAATTGACACTTCCACCTAGTATTGAATATTGTGATTCTAAAGAGGATCCTTGTTTGGAACTGGCTATTATTCCTACTATGCTAGATATAGTCCCTCTTGTGATTTAACCACCTTCCCTAAATGATATATAATGAGATGGGGAGAGTAGGTGGCATGCTTGATTGGCTAGTCCTTCATAGTAGCCCTTTTGTGTGTTTTTTTGTTGTATAGTGTTCCTCCTATTGTTAGATTCTTTTATACAATCCTTTTTACTTTGTTGGTGCAAGGTGATAAAGAAATCAAAACTATTGTACAATTCCTCTATATCTATCTATGTTCTTTCATATATTTTTTTATATTATGTTTTACTTATGCTATTTTTTGTACATGTTTCCTTATGTAATCTACTTGGATTTGTGACTTGGTAGCACTAATTATTTTTGGTCTCTAGGTCATGGTCCAAAAAAATCTTCTTTGTATCTCTTATGTGATCTTTCCTCCTTTGTGATTGTCTCTTATGTGATCTTTCCTCCTTTGTGATTGTAGTTCTACTTTATTTGAGGAATGATGTGAATTTATTTGTATTAATATCATATATATATATAATCATAATGAACCCATCATAGGTAGATCCCTTTTTGAGTTCTATGTATGTTTATGTGGTCTTTCCCTATATTTGTCTTCATGTAGGGACATTTCATAGTGGAAAGGTAATTAGTGGAGTTGCTTATATTTCTATTAAAACCATTGCTCCTATTAAAATGTTAGCAATGATTTTAATGTGGAGGCATACACTCTACTCACTTATTGAACACACACACTTTTCAATAAATATATATTATTTTCCAAGATACCTTTTTCTCCCTTTTTGGATTAGTGACTAATCCTTAAAGCAAGGATTTATATTTTAGGATCTCTTGATCCCTCTAGTTTCAAAAATTTTGATCCCTTAAGGTCAAAGGTGTCCTTAATATCGGATCTCTTTTAGGTTTTACTCTTATGGAATAGAATATATTCTTGAGGGTCAATCCTTAATGGGTTGACTAGTGAGTAACCACATTTACTAGGTATTTCAATTCCATCTTTCTAGTTGCATTTTTTCCTTATGCGGTTCACAATGGGACATAAGTTCTCATTGGGTGAGATAATCACACTCTTTTTCTATTTTTCTAGAGATGTCTCTCTTATTGTGATCTTTGAGTTGACAAAAACTTAAGTCTCTAGGGGCTTAAGGTCTCTTTGTCCCCTTTATTTTAATAAGATTATCTTTTCATTATGATCTACTTTACCAAGAGTTTGCATCAAGTCCATAATCTTGCTAAAGTGGGGGCTTAATGTATCATTATAAAATGGAAGAACTTCCATGTTAAGATTATTTATCCCTTTGAGTAAGTGGTTGTGGGTCATGTCAAGTGCCTTCAATAGGTCTCTGTATGGATCTGGTTATTTTCCCCCTGTCCTGCTTCTCTCTCCCTATTTTCGGCCTCTTTCTGACAACTTTATCTATAAAATTGAAAACTTTGACTTTCAAGGTCAAGGATGACTTGAAGGGTCAAGGTTAACCTCAACCCCAAGCTAGGGTAGGGATGAGGTAGGGTTGACCTCATCCCTAATCCTAGGTCAAATTTTCAATTTATGAAGGTTTTGGGATATCAGGCTTCAAAAAGTTTAATTTTCCTACTTCTAGATTGGTTGTTTTAGGTTTTGAAATGGAAATTTTTTAACTTTCATTTAATATAGGTCCATTTTTAGGGGTTAAGGTTAATTGGGATTTAATTTTCTAATGTCAACCTTCTCTAGAAGTTTGTGCCCTAGATCTCTATATAAGGAAGTCTTCCTCTCTCATTTTGGACACCTACAAGAGATATCAAACAAACCATTTTTCTATGAAGTGAATATCTATTATTCATTAAGTGTTTGATAATTTGACCATTCAAGTATTCAAGCATTGAATTCATCAAGGAAATCCATTGTTAGCCATCAAAGGATTCAATCTCTATGGAGCTCTCTTGTTGAAGATTTCTCCATCTACATCCATATTCATCCAAGCCTTTTCCTATGCAAATATCCATTCAAGATTGGTGTTGAAGATCTAATGCTATTTATTTGAGATATCCTACATTCATTCCTACATTCATTTGGAGCATTCATACTTGTGGATTCAATAATTTGAATCCTCCATAAGGATTTCAATATAAGCAAGGTGAATAGCTCCATTTACTTTATTTATTCATATTGCAATTTCAATTATATTTCAAGGTTGATTCCAAACTGGGGTTTAACCAAGGAAAACCCCCCATCAAGACAAAAAAATCATTTTTCTTGTAAGTACAGGTATAGGAAAAAGAATTAAAGTGGCAATTTGGATACCCCTTTTACCAAACTCGTAGGATCCACAAACATAATTTATGTTAGATTTGTGTAGGTAAAGGTCTACTTTTTGGGGTACAATTATGCCCCAAGGCAAGATTGTGCCCTACTATCTAGGTCAAGGTCAACCTACCTTTAGAAGGACAATTTTTTTTTTGCATTTTCTTTGTCTTGGCATTTCCAGTCCGAAGTAGGTTGCAGAATTCCCCAAAACTATACATAAACATCAAAATTCAGCATTTTCCAAATTCACCCTACTTTGAGTTTAGTATTTGTCTTTTATTCATTCAAGGTTTCAAGTACTTACTTTCTATAGTAGATTATAGGATTTCTTTCTTTATTCATATTCTCCATTGTTTGATTCATTTGTGCATTGATAACTTCCTTGTGCTTAATCAATTTGGGTCATTCCTTTTGGAAATTTAGGTTAAGGATAGATCCTATATTCCCCCTAATATTCATATTTCCCCTACACATTTTTACCTCTATTCAAAAAAATAGATCAAATTCCTTCATCATAAAAATTCAACTAAAAGAGCATTCATAATTGGATATTGGATACTTAAATGAACTATCAAGGATCAAGACAAAGATATACATAGAATATTTGATGCCTTATAGCTTCAACCATTCATTATCTCTAACATGGAAAGAGAAAAATCTTATTTCTTGTAGGAAATAGATGGTCATGTTTAAGAATTCCCTATGCATTCAAAATTCCTTAAACCCTTCTTCTCTTAAAATCAAATGATTTATTTTTCATTTTGTATTATTTTCAATGTACTATAGTCTTTACAACAAGATATAACTCAATCCTCATCATATTTTGAAGTAATATGCATCCCTAGAAAGAGTCACTAGTGGACCCCTCAAATTTTGGTAAAAATTGACATTAAAGTTTAATTTTTTACAATTTTGGAAGAGTGTGAGTTAGGGATAACTTTAGTGGTGAATATTGGCCAAATGGTGAATTTCACTCATTGGAGACCCTGAATTTGGCAAAAAAATTACACTTCTAGGGTGCTCATGTCACCCACACTTTATGAAAATTGGCTTCCATGTTTAGACCAATCACCAATAATGACACATAATTATTTTTATTTTGGTGATGACTTCACCAATTGAATTTAATATTTCCATGCATTAAATCAAATATTTTTTCCCACAATTTTTGAGGCCTGTCTTATTCAATGGACACATTCATCAATATAAGGTAAATCATTAAGTTAGTTTATAAGTTAAGTACATATACTTGACATGTGTCACTATTTAGGAGACATATCGAGTAAGTTTTTATCCTTTTAATCTTTGGCCCAAAATAGGTTTGGATGTGGATAGGTGTCATTATTCTGAAGACTTTCATTAAAACTTGTTATCCTTTAACATTTTTTCCAAAATAGGATTTATATCATTGATTAGGCATCATTTGACAGTTATTAAATAGGATAATGGTTTTTAGATGATATAAAATTATGGTTTCTAGGTATTTGCACTTTTGGTCACAATTTTCTTCAATAATTAAAAATTTTCCAAGGTTGTACAAAATTTTCATGCGACAGACATAAAATTGCCAATAAAATTAACTTTCTTCTTAGTTTGAAAAAAATTGCCAATAGAAATTATAATTTTACACCTAATTTAATGTTGGATTCGTCATGATTTTATACTTTTTTCCAAAGGGGGGTTTCTTAAAGTTATCCTTGGTATGAGTGAAGGGCATGCAAAAAAACAAAAATTAGAATTTCATAGGTATAGTCCAAGAGATGGTACAAAATTGTGAAATTTCACCAAATCATGTAAGAGGAAAATTTAGCATGATCTAAAATTGTGATTTATCGCTATATTGGAATAAGCTTTCCATAGACCTTGCAAAACTAAAATTTTGGGTAATAAGAAGAAGATATAATATGAAGTGGTAAGATTTCAAAATTTTGGAGAAGGTGATGATGTGACCTTCCAAAATAGAATTTTTTGAGAATTTATGGAGCTTGTGATGTGGATGATGCAAAGTGGCAATTTTTGGTAAACTTGCAAGCCTTGTTTGAATCATACTACAAAATGGTAAAAAGAAGTTTTCCAATGTATTAATGGTCATCACAAATTTGGAAAAAGGAGCTAGATAAGCATGTGTAAAGGAAAAATGACCATTTTCAGTAAATTCTTGACAAGTAGAAAGCAATTTTGCATGATTTTAATTGGAAATGGCTTAAATATTGTACATATGCAACCAAACATGTGTAGAATGTCATTGATAGAATTTTTGAGTTAATGGTTTATTCAATGTTGCTATTTTATTTAAGGACCTCATTGCATGTTACATTCATAAGAAAAAAAAATTGTCTGGTCTCTGGTGAATTTCTTTAAGGTGTAGAATTTTGGATTATAAGTGAATAATGGGGTTGCCAATTTAGGAACATCCAACCAATTAGGAGCCTAAACTTGTAACACATCCATACTTGTCAAATCAGGAGGAAGACCAATTTGATATTGTCAATAGTATGTATCAAGTTGTGTGGGGCCTCAAGAAAAATTATGCCACATATGCCAATTATTGTCATGAACTTGAACTTAAGGAGGATAGGGTTACAATTGCACAAATGTTGGTGGAGAGAGAAGAGTAGTCAGGTGAACAAGCATACATCAATGACATGCTTGACATGTTTCATGGCCTTCTCCCCTAAGGATTGAAAAGCCAATTGACATTGTAGCTATTAATGAATTGTTGTAATTAGCTTAGTTTTAAAAAAAAATTAAAAAGGTTTGAAGCTTTTTCATACCTCTCCATTTACCTTAACAAGAGGTACCAAGACCTAGAAAAAAATCTATGATATCACATACCAATTAATAGAAAAAATAGAGTATAAATTAGGGAACAACACAAACTAAATTATCAGTATTATTTTTATTTGATTGGATATTGTAATAAGCCACTACTTTATTGTACTCATTTTGAAGTTAATGAATTTCCCTTTTTCTTTCAATAAATTGTGCGGAATTACCTTGTATTTCTCTTATAAATTGTCCTCTTAGATTTGTATTTCCATTGATAGATTGAAATTCAACACATTCCTTTGATAAATAAAAATTCACAAATTTTGAGTCTTTTATTTATTTATTCTTTTGAGATTGAAGTTAAAAATAATTGAACTAGGATTTGTATTGAAGTTCTGTATCTAGTGATTGATGGTTGGTGTGCACTGTCTTAGAAGAGTTTTGATAATCTTCAAACCATATTGAATTGATTGTATCCTATACAATTAGAGTAAGGAACTAGTCTAAATTAATTTCAATTAAGCACATTATCAATTGAAGTTGGTGATCCTCTATACCATTCTCAAAATTCTCTAAAATTTCTAAAAACCATAAAACACCTCCAAAACATTTATTCAATATAGTATATACCAATACATCCCTAATTTCTCCTTGGAAATCACTTGTTATCCCAAGAGCATCAAATAGTAAAATATACACAAGTCATTAGAAAATAGTCTCATTAGGTATACCTACCTAGGTTAGCATATCCTAAAGTGAAGATAGTTTTTTCTTTTAGTTCAAACCCTAGTCATTGGCCAAATTGTGTTGGATTTCCGCATTGAGCAAGCAAGGTTCATAGGTTTTCCAACCAACAATTTGAGGAACAAACAAAATTAAACAAATTACTTAAATGGAGGAATATAGAAGATAAATACAAATAAATGATAGAATTGCATTAAATAGGTTTTAAACCTTCATTAAATTGGAGTGCTTCCAATTTAAGATAATACATCTAGCTCCCACTTTAGAGAGAGTGTGGACTCGATCCAAACTCTTTGTAAAGTAGAGTACAAGACATGAGATAATCTTATTATCATCAAGAAAACCAAGAATCACCCAAGCTCATAAGGTATTAATCCCTCGATAACTCCAAGATCATAATAAGGGAGAAATTACTAACTACAAAAGAAGAGAGAAGAAGAGGGATTATCTTATCAAGTAGAGTTCCCACTCTAATTTTAATCACTAAAAGAGTTTTTGTAAAATATGACATCGAATAGTCTAACTCGATGATAACTTGCTATTCAACCCATCAAAGGGTCTATTCATAGATCAATGTTCTTCATAACATCATGGCATGGTCCTGTAAGACATTGTTACCCATGTATGGGACTTTTAAAAAAAATATGTGTTACCCATAGACAAGACTTAGCATATGTGTATATGAGAGAGAGAGAGAGAGAGAGAGAGAGAGAGAGAGAGAGAGAGAGAGAGAGAGAGAGAGAGAGAGACCCAATGTAAAGGATGTGTTCTTTTTACAAAGAATTCATGATTTAAGAACATGCCTAATCCATAAAGGGAAAAGATGTACAAAAAGAAGGATCAAGTAGCAATGCATAGATTTGAGGATAATCTCGGAAGAATACCAAGACCACAAGGATAAAGTACCCTAGGCCATACTCATAATCTATATTTACTACTCCATGAGAATTATTTGAGAATGTGAGGATAGTCAAATGGTGTATCATGTGTGTGGGTCATCCTAGTCAACCAAATCTAAGACATATGAAAATAAGGGGGCCATGAATGACCCTTTAAAGATGGGAAAATAATTTCTTATTTTGGCATCTTAAGGAAGTAATGGAGAAGGATAAGGAAATGTCAACATCAAGATAGTATCCACAAGAAATTCCCAATCCAAACTAAAGAGGTCATAGCTCCTATGAGGTCATGGAAGGGTAGAGTGAAATGAGACATTATGCAAGAACTAAAAATTTAAATCCTTGAAAAGGATATCACACTATTATGAGTATCCAAGGTAAGTGGTTTATCTACCATGAAACCCACTTGTTAATAATATAAGGTTGGATGTGACATGATAGACAAAAAACACTCAGTGAAAGGGAATAGTGGATTCTTGAAAGAATGAAAAATATAGATAAATTTACCTTATCCCACAAGTGTAGAAACAAAAACCCTCAGGTGTAATACCTATAGATCTTCTACCATAATATCTTTATGGAGGCATTTTCATGCTTCTACTAAAACCCTAGTACAAACTACCTCACAATCAGTGATTTTTCTACATGCTCAGACCAAACCATGGTCTTGGTGTGAATTCCCTCACATTTGGTGATCTGTCCACACACTCAAGAACTCTAGCTCTGATACCACTTGATGAAGGGTACTCCCTTAATACCATAAACACATAATAATAAAAAGAAACAACAAAAAATGCAAGAACAACATATGGACTTCTTATTTGCTCCAAAAATGTGGAATTACAAAATTCAAAAGTACAATATCCTAACCCACATGGGCACTTTCATTATAGTAATTTGCAAAACTAAGTTGTGAACTACCACCTAGAGTTATCCTAGACAATGTTTGGGCCTTTCTTAAATAAGAAATTTTATGTCACCCAAGAAGGTTCTAGACATTGAAACTTAATACCTAGGGCCAATAGGCCCTAGAAATAGATATATAGTTAGCCAAATACATTTTCGACAATCATTTTAGAAACTTCAAGTAGTCCAACTTCAGAAGGCCATAACTCTCGAACCATTGCTTTGATTGGCTATTATAACCACTTTTCAAAAATGCTAGCTCTTGATCTACAGGCTCAAAATGGTGTAAGCACTCTTCCATTGAGTTTTTGAACCTCATCCAAGCACTCTAAAGCCTCCAATGGTGAGCCTAAATATTTTTCTACAAATTTTTCCACTAAAAATCTATAATAACTTCTCTAATACATAAGCTAGAGTAATAAGATTTTTATGGTAGGCTTATAACTCTAAAATGAACCTTTATGTATAAAATGAGAACATTTCAAACTCATATGAAAAACTTACTGAAAATAGCAAGTTCCCATAAATAGTAACCACCATGTCTACTAGTCCTTGTTAAAATAGAAAAGACTAAAAATAAAAATATTTTTGGGTGATGCAAGATTTCTCTTACACATTGGATGCTCCTACATCAGACACCTGGGGTAATTTGAGAAGTGACTCTATCATGTCTCAGGTGTTTAGAGGAAAACCAAGATGGTGAACCTCCTCCATTTCTTGCCATGATGAATCCTCTATTGGCCTCTCTTTCCATTTGACCAAGTATTCCTCATAAGTTCTATTCCTTGTACTTTTTCCAACATGACTGTCTAGTATCTCCTCAATCTCCTTTGTAGTCGAACTAGCTTTTGGAATATTCCACTACACTTCTATAAATTCATCCCCATCACCTCCTTCATAATACTTTTTCAAACCTAAAATATTAAATATTGGTGAAATATTCAATTCAGCAGGAAACTCCACTTCATAAGCATTTCTAGAATCATGCCATTTCAGTATCTTGCACAGTCCAAACTTCTTCATCTTCAACTTATTATATGTACCCACTAGAAAATGCTCTTTCTCAAATGAACCATGACTTCATCTCTAATCTAAAAATTCTTATACCTACTTTTCACATCTATCTTATCTTTGTAGTATGTATTCATCTTTATGATGTGCTTCTCACCTCCTCATGGATGTTCTTCAAGTGTATCAACAAATTCTTCTTCTTCAACAGTACTTATCTCTCCTTTATCCAATTGCCACAATTTAGTAGCATTTCCAGGACTACTCTTGTATATAATTTGGAATGGTTATTTATTGGTACTCCTGTTGATAGAATTATTGTATACAAATTCTGCCTTGGTAAAATAAGATCTCATCCCTTTGGCTTGTCTTCAACCAAACATCTTAGCAAATTTCCCAAACTACAATTCATAACTTATGTCTATCCATCAATCTTTGGATGATGCGATGAACTAAACTTCAAATATGTCTTCAAATTCTTTCATAATGTATGCTAGAAATACCTAACAAAATTGTTATCTTGATCTGAAACTATACTCTTTGGCAAACCATGTAGTCTCACCACTTCTCCAAAAAATAACTCGGCCACATGAATGGCATCACTAGTCTTCTTACAAGGAATAAAATGTGTCATCTTTGAAAACCTTTCAACCACCAAAAAAATAGAATCATGCCCACATTGTGTCCATAGTAATCCAAGAACAAAGTCCATGTTGACATCCTCCCATAGCTTCTCTCATATAGGTAATGGTTGATACAACCCTATATTCTACTTCAACCCTTTTACTATCTGACATACTCTACAACTTTGTAAAAACTTCTTCACATCTTTCTACAACTATGGCTAATAATAATTCTTAGCAACCAAAGCTATATTTTTATCTCTGCCAAAATCTTCAACCAATCCTCCACTATGCTTCTCCTTGATGAGATTCTCTCTCATTGAACTTTTGGGAATGCACAATTGGCTTCTTTTGAGCAAGATACTATCCTAGATCATGAAATCTAAACACTTTTTCCTATCAAGTGTAATAGGTTTTGTATAAGCCTTTCATGCTTCACTAAAATTAGGATCATCTAGATATAAAGTATTGAGTTCATTGAACTCAACCACCTCTATCTACATTCCTGTCATCAAAATTTTTCTTCTACTAAGAGAATCTGTAACTCTATTAAACTTCCCACTCCTATATTAGAAAACAAATGTATAACTCTGCAAAAACTCAACCCACTTCAAATGCCTTTGGTTTAATTTTCCTTGACTATTCAAATATTGCAAAGCTTGATGATCAGTATACAAAACAAACTCCTTATGAAGAATATAGTGTCTCCACTCCATCAATGCTTGAACTATAGGATAAAATTCATGATCATAAATAGAATATTTTCTTTTTTCATCATTCAATTTCTCACTAAAATAAACATCAGGCTTACCTTCTTGGATCATAACAGCTCCTCTTGTAGTACCACTAGCATTACAGTCTACTTGAAACACCTTGTTAAAGTTAGGAAGTGCTAAAATAGGTTTCTCAGTAACTTTCTATTTCAACATATTAAAACTCTTATTTGCTCTTACAGTCTACTTAAATTCTTTCTTATCCTCTCTCATTATTTCAGTCAAGGGTCCACAAATACTACTAAAACCTCTTATGAACTTTTTGTAAAAACTAGCCAATCCATTAAAAGATCTTACCTATGTCACACTTCTTGGAATAGGCCATTCAAGGATAGCCTTCACTTTCTTTGGGTCCATTTTTAGACCTTCTACTAAGACTAAAAATCTCAGGTACACCAACTCCTTCTTTACAAAATTGCACTTCTTTAGGTTTATCAGCAACTTTTCTTCCCTTAACTTATCAAAAAGCTTATGAATATGGATCAAATGCTCCTCCAATGTCTTAATAAAGATTAAAATATCATTTAGGTAAATAATAACAAAGTTACATAGAAACTCCTTTAGTACCTCATTCATGAGTCGCATGAAAGTGCTTGGTGCATTGGTTAGCCCAAAAAGCATGACTAGCCACTCGTATAGTCCTTCTTTTGTCTTGAAAGTAGTCTTCCACTCAAAATCTTCTCTAAAAAAGTTTTATGGTGCCCACTCTTCAGATGTATCTTTCTGAAATACTCAGCTCCACTCAAACAATCCATAATACCATCCATCCTTGGCAATGGAAATCTATTCTTGAGTGTGATCTTGTTGATAGCAGGAGAATCTATGCATATTCTCCATTCTCCATTTGTCTTTGGTACTAATACAGCTGGTATAACCCATGGACTTAGAATCTCTCTAATCAACCCCTTCTTTAACAACTCATGAACTTGCCTATTCAACTTTTTGGGACTCAAAATTGCCTTCCCGATTTGAGCACCATTCCAATCTTTTGAGCCCGTTTAAGCATTTTTATTGTATGTGTACCCAGCTATCTATTCGAGGCCTAAAAGGTGTTTAATGTTTCTAACACCTTGCATTTAGTATGTCCACTCTTACCATGAAGGAAAATTTCCATTTCGAGCCATTCTGTTAAGTTCCTTTTTGAGCAATGTCCAATTCTGCATTTTTGCCAAAGTATCAAACTGCGACAAGAGGATTTGTTTGTGATTTAATATCTTGCACCCAATAATGGTTGATGACTCACCACTTTGGGAGTGTTTAGAATCCATACCAAAGAACCTATATTTTACATTTTAAATCATTTCAATTTATTTTGACAAGGTTTTGAATCCCTCAAAGTCAGTTGTTTATTGTTGTCATGTTGATGCAAATTGTTCAAAATTATGGGAGGCCATGTTTGACTTGTCATAACTTTGACCCAATTGACCAAAAATGAGAAGATTCCTTTTGCATTACATTCTAGTAGTTAGAGACTTACTATGTTTCAATTTTGAGCTTATGATGAATCTATTTGATCAGTTTGCAAATGCAATTCTAAATGCAATTTATGATGTTTTACTAGTGTCAGTAAATGCAGATTGGTCGGTACCCATGTTCATGATGTCATAACTCAAAATCCATGATAGGTGAGATTGAATTGGTTACACCATTGCATTCCACTCTAAAAATTCTTTTAAGTGTGCTAGTTTGCAAGTTTTGATTAAACTATCTACACACTTTCCCAAGTCCATTTCATTTGCAAGAAATGTTGTTCTACCGTTGTTTTTAGTCTTGCAAATTTGAGTAGCCTATTTTGACCACTCACCAAATGCATTTAGTTCTTTTTCATGAGCCCTAATTGTAGATTTATACTCTTCTTATGATAGTGAATCGATGCCTCAATTTTTTGTGCCCCCATGTATTAGTTTGCCCTATTTTCAAAGCCAAATCTGAATGTGTCTTATGATTTTCTAACATGTTTTCTTGTAGGCAGTTCTAACAAGGCAACTTTGATAGTCAATATATTTTGACTGTGAATTCATCATGAGATGAGATTCAACAAGGTAAGAGTATGCAAAACAAACAATCAGTCTATCAGATTTTAGAGCCCAGTCAAGTGTTTTGGTCAGTTTTTAAAGCCAATCAAAGGACCTCCTAGCACAAAGTTGACAAGTTGAAAGAAAGTGATAAAATGAGTTTTAATTAGCATTTCAATGATGGATTTTGATCTAGATTTATATTAGATAATTAAATAAGCCATTTTTAAAGTTTAGTTGTTTGAAAATGAAAATTTTTAAGCCAAACCCACTTGGAGCCAAACTGATTCTATCGGACTGATACGTTGTTTGCAATTTGGAGATTTGAAAAGGAGATTGTAATGATTCTTATTGTTATAATTTTTCATCATATGCATATCATAAACTAAAGGTCAAATGGCTATTTAACCATATACAAGTGATAAATAATAAGAGAGAAATTTGGAGGACATTCTTAGGGTGTCAATGCTCATAAATGGTGTTACACCAGCAACAAAATGTCAATGCCACCTTCAATAATATGAAATATTGGTGGTGCTCTTATGTCTTCAAGAAAATATTGACTCAGGAAAATGCATGAGATATATGATAAAATGTTTGTTGAAATATATGATAGGACAATAAGATGGAATTTGATGGTCTTTCCCTGCTACTCCTTGGCCACATCAATGGAATTTCAAAATAGAATTTTATCATACCTAGACAAGGTGCATGAACTATCTCACAGAATGCATCAAGAATCATTGTCAAATACTTATTAGTATTTATAGTGGGAGCACTAGAAGCATGTTGAGAAATAAGATCAAATATTGATACTCTAAATAGTTGCTGGCCAAAGTTGTAGAGTTTGGTTGTAAAGATGAAATCAAAAGAGTGATATGTTATATGTCACAGTAACTATTTGACAAAAAGTCACACAGGTCAAAAATGTAACTCATCCACTCATATCTAGCTAAATGATGTTACTTTCCACATCGATAGGCTACTTTTCTTCCTAAGAGACCAAACATACATACAAATGGAGCATAAGGTCATGAGTGATATAATTAATGGTGACATTAAAATGGTCGCTACTATCTGTGATGGCAAGTTGTGATGGAGGTCTGGTATTTGGTTGGAGGACAATGTGATGGGTTTTTTTTGCACCATCCCTTCATTCTTTATTCAAACTGACTGACCCTTACCATCTCAATTCCTACTCCTTGGTTTCTCTTAGATAGTGATATTTCTAAATGGATGGAGTTCACCTCCATTCTTTTTCTTTCTTTATTGTCGAGCACCCTCAACTTTGCAAAGTGTTTTAGTCGGGCTTCCCTAATAAAAAAAACAACTCGGTTTCCACTAGGGGCCATTCTTTATGATTCTTAGTATGTTGCGGCATGAGAAAAATGCTTTCTATAGCATAGCTAGTGCATGGAAATGCCATCACACATTGGGGAGGAAACTGCAGGACCACATATTGTGTTTGGAGAAGAGCATTCCCAATTTAGCTAGTGAACTTTTTTCCGAAAAACAAGTTTGGTTTCACAAAAATGAGAGAAGGATTCCCCAAAAGTGCATAAGGAAAAGTAAAGCCATGATGTTTAGCTTTAGGGAATGTATTTCAAAGAAGAAGCCAAAGGGAGAGGGAGAGAGAGAGAAGGAGTAGTAGGGAGAACTCCATGTAGGAGAAACAACTCATGCCATAAAAGAAGAAGAGATGATAGCAGGTTTGAATGAGGTCATATGACCATGAAGAGGAGGCCACAGCATACAAAGAAGCCCCATGTTGAAGGGAAAGATCACCATAGCACATTGAAGAAGTAATAAATGCATTAAAAAATATCCACATCCATAAACAAAGAAAAAGGCCATGACATAAAAGAAGCAAAGCAAAAAAAAATAGCCATGACATTTATCCCACATGCATTGTGGTGTCACTCTTTTAATGTTTAAATGATATTCCACACATATTGTAAGTTGTCTTTAAGACATCAGCTTTTGTAATTCATAGCACATGAGGTGGAGCCCATCATGGCCAGTGGATGCAATAGTACATTTGCACCCATTTTTTTACCAAATTTTTTGACAAAAGTTATGAATCCTCTTTATTTTTTATTTTCATTCTCGCATTGGTTGCAAAAAAAAAAAACTCCCTATGGTCAAAATTTTGACCAACATCAAATTACCCAAAGTGGGTCATAAGAAAATTTTGACTAACCAAATTTGAATAAAATCGATGCAAAAGACTAGAAATGCCAAATATGTTTGCCTATGTTTCCTAAACTTTGGTGAGTGCAAATATCGGATTGGCATTTTGCATAGGGTTTGCCCACATTTTCTAAACTTTGGTGAGTGTAGATATCAGATTGGCATTTCACACAGGGTTTTCCCATGAACAAGTTTTCTTACAGGTGCCCTATGTTGACCTACTCTAGTGTGGAACCATTCTTTCAATATTAGCTATGACCAACTAGTGAGAGTGAATAGCATTCATGTGGTTGACCATAGCCTATGTTGGAGGGATGGCTAGGTGTTGAAAAGAGCATAGGTTAGTGGGAAGGATTGTTTTATAGTTGATTTCAGTATTTGGGTGTTTGTAAATTGATTATTACAAGGTTTACCACGTGATATTGAAAAGTGGGTCCTTTGTCTTAAAGGATAAATTTTGTGTTTTCAGGGCACACAACTCTTGCTGACCTAATTAAGCATTCGTGAGCCATCAAAGATCATTATTCAACATAAAATAAGCAAAGCTTTTGTGTGGGCTTGTTGGATAAGGTATGCACAATTGGAAGACAAGGAGCTCTTTTTATACTTTCTAATTTATGATTTCCTTTAGTCATCTTTAAAGGTCAAATTCTATAGCAATAGCCAATATCCATGTCTAAAGTAACCTACTTTTATATTGTACATCAAGAGCACTACATATTACATTAAAATGTATCCTAGTTCCTGTTGAGTTGTCATTATGCATGATGCTAAATGCTAGGAATTCTTGTGAATTTCTCTCTTGAAAATTCAATCCTTTGAATCAACTCCAAGGTTTCAGGTTGTCTTGTGATGTACTAAAATCTACTCAGTTGAAGTTAAATTTGATTGTTCATGAGGAGGCCTTTGCTGGTTCATTTTGATCTTAGATGAAATGAAGAATCTACACACTACTTCAAAATAACACACAAAAGAACTATGTTTTTGTATTTTTCTATTTTTAAATGAATGCAATCTAACAATGAGTATGAATTCCTATTGTAACAAGGGGTTAGCAAAGAAAGTAATGAAAATTTAAAGAAAATAACATAAAATTGAAATCCTAATGACCATAAGCTACAGAAAACAACATGTCTATAGGTTAAATTTTCAAAGAAATTGGTAGTTAACTAATGAAAAAAGGAGCAGAACTTCCTAGATTCCATTGATGCAATTATCGGTGAGAAACTTTAATGATTGTATGATATTTCACCTTTCATCAAATCGCAAGGCCACATAAAGTGAGCTCATGCGAGGTGAAAAGTTATGCAGGCACAATTCGATGATTTATTCTCAAGCTCAATATGTTAGTGGAATTCATAAAACTGTAGCAAACACTAGAATTAATAGATCACACAACCAGAATTAATGCAATAAAATTTTGGCTCAATCACAATCTCATGAACAAAATTCACAAAACAATAACACATTCAGGCAAGAATCACTACACTCCAAATGCAAGCACCCAAAGCATAATTTTATTGCATAATAACGACAACCTCTATTACATATTACAATGGGGTATTTATAAGAAATCATCTCCTCAATTTGTGTTGAGAGTGAGAGATATTCTTCATGCAATAAAATGATTTTAAATAATAAGACAAACTAATAATTAAAGTGGTCCTTAGTAGGACTCCATCCATTTTATATTCATTAATTACATGCATGAGCATTTTCATGTCAAAAAAAAAGAAATTATGAGAGAACATAGAAGAAAAAAGCCTTCAATTGAAGTAGAAGTGTCTGGACATGCCAAAAATGGAAGCTAGTCCTTTACTAGGCACTTGTCAGAGTTAAACTATCGTCAAAATGTGTTTCTAATGCATGGAAAGCTCTATTTTTGAAACTAGCAGTTAACTATCAGCACACCTCTGGAAAAGAAAAGACACAAACCTGCATACCTATGCACCTATGGACCTGTGAATATACACACCTCAATAGGGTCTAAAATCTCAAAATTTTACTAAGTGTCAAAATTGAAATTCTAGCATCTAGGTTCTGTTCTTCTTCATCCCAAAGCTATGTTTGGATGTTTGCCCTTGAATTTCTCTATAATCTTAGTAATTTTAGCTACATCTGGTAAATTTAAAGCCTCATATTTGTCCTTGACCTTCTATCTGTAATTATCTACCTTAATTCAGGTGTCAGCAAAATTCCCAAGTTTGGTATCCAATTCTATCAAGGCTTCTTCTGTCCTGAAGGCTTGATGAATATCTTCATCACTAGAGGCTTCCTCAAAAATCTTCTTAAAATTCTCCACTACTACCTCAACAAGCAACAACTTTTCTCATTCCTCATCTTCAAAAATATCCAAGCATTCATCACTATAGTGTCTCTCTACTTCCAAAATTTTCTCTTGGGCCTGGTTCTTGAGCCGAAAAATCTCCGCATGTAATGTTTCCATTACTTTATTGCTATCTGCTATTTTCTCTATCCAATCATCAATCATATCTAACTCTTATCATGTATATACATCAATCAAAATCTGGTACCTTTGCCCCTTTATGGCTTGCAGGGTTTGTAAGTCCTTACTCCAGGCCCTTACTTCATCCATAATACTAAAGTCTTGCTTAAAAATTGCTACCATTTTATTCATGTTCTCTTGTGTAGGGTGTAGTAACTTTACGTTCCCCTAAATTATCAAAACTCCTTTATCCTAAAAAATTTCTCGCCACTATTGATAGGCCTTCAAAAATGGGTCTAGCTGTACACTTTGCACTTCTCTGAGTATAGTATTCAAAGTCTCCTTGAGGTGCTTAGGATCTAGAGGACCAACTACTTTGGCTAAATATCCCTTTAGGATCTTGATTTTCCTTTGAAGTGTTTGGAGTTTGACCTCTTCCTGCTCCATGCTCTTGAAGACTTCTTTGATTCCCATGGTCACCATTAATCAAGTTGTATCTCGTGTGGGTTTTCCCAACATAACCTCTTTCAATTTATAATTTTGGGGACCAAGGCTTTCCACATTTGTGTCTTTAGGAGGGACCGCCACTTGTACAAACAAATCCTGGTCCTATGTATTGGTGACAAATTCCAAAGGTCTTGCCTCATGAGACAGGGACTCAGGTTTATTCAAAATCTCTGCAATATCAAAAATGTCTTTGTTCAAAGCATGAAATTGAGGTCTACTACTCCTAATTATTTCTTTTTGGAGCCATCTCGGGATGTGCTTAGCTAAAGACCTACCTCTCAAGGACAAAGGGGTGTGTTCTACTACCTCCTTCCCCTTATTGCTTCTCCTCAAAGTTGTTTCCTATTGTGAGGGCTCTCCTTCTACAGTCTTAATCTTAGTGGACCCTACAACTTGCACCTCAGTGTCTTGGCAAGGTGGTTGAGAATATTCCACCATTTGTCCCTCCTTTGACACTTCATTGATCACCATTTTTTTTGGTTCCTCCCCTTGTGATGGTTCCTTTTGAACCTATTCTTCTATTGAACTCTAAGGTGGAGGAGTAATCAAGCCCTTATCTACCACTCTAACTTGTGGTGGAAATGCCAAAGTAAGATTAAGACCCTATAAATCTGGCAACATCTACATCTAGTCTACTTGTTGAGGTTCACCTATAGGTGTATCCCTAATCTTATCCCCACCTAACTCTGTTCCCATGGGCATAAAATCAAAATCTAACATTTTGAAAATGGCATCGCCCTCTTCACTTTGCTCATCCACCCAATGTTGTACTTCATCTTCTAAAGAAGATACTTCTAAGGGTTCTTCTTGGGTGGATGGCAAGGTACCCATACCACTCTTTCTCCTTTCTTGCTCTATGGCTCTAGCTGTATCACCTATTTTAGTAGAGTAAAATGAACACTAATCTATAAAAGGCATTCTCAATACTAAAAACAAACAAACACTTAAGATAGGACCAAAGAAGACAAAATTGAGGAAAGTAGACCAAAGATGGTAAACTCCTCAAGTGCTTCTCATGATGACGAAGCTATGTCCCTAATGGATAGTGGATGTATGCTCATGATGTGCTCAAGCTCCAAATGGATGAGTGATAATCAAATATGAGTGTGGATGAATGATTCAACAATGAAGGTATGGAGGGTTTTCAGCATTATAATAGTATTTTGGTAGTTTTTAGGCTCTCAAAATAGCATTATAAGTTTGCTTCAAAAGTGGATGATTTTAGTGAAGGGAGAGACTTCTATTTATAGGCCAAGGGGTGGAATGATGGACAGTTAGGATGCAAGGATGGCAAGATGGTAAGGGAGGGCTAGGATGCACTCAAAGGGGAGCACATGGATTGTGCTTGTTTAAAGCCAATTAGGAGGTGACACATGTCACAAGGTGATTGGATGTGAGAGGGTAGGATATGGGTTGGTCAAAGGAGTAATAAGGGAGTTTGAGCCATAAATGGGGATGGTTGGGTCAAATAGAGATGGTTGGGTCATAAATAAAGATGGTTGGAAGGAGGATGAGATTGTTGACTTTGGCTTAGAGGTGGTTGGGAGGAGGATGAGATTATTGACTTTGGCTTGGGTTAGCAAGTCTTAACCCTTGCTTAAGTTGTGCACATGATTAGAAGAGGGATTAGGATTAGCTTAGGAGTTGGCTAACCTTGTTTAGGGAATGTGACAAGGTTAGAGGGGGGTTTAGGATTAGAATTGACATCTTCTAGAAGAGTCTAGGCTTTTAGGATGAGGATAAATAAGATTTTTTAGAAAATAAATAAAGTTTTATTTATTTCAAGAGTTTAGGTTGAGGAAATATTTATTAAAATATTTTTAATAAATATGAGGATTAATATTTAATCTTAATTAAATATTTTGAGTTGGGATTAGGGGTAGGAAATGATGGGATTAGCCTTTCATCAAAATTAAAGAAGGATTTAGAAGATTTTGGAAGAGGTTAGTGGTCTTAAGGAAATTGGCCAAGTTTTGGAAAAAAAATATATAAATTATTTATTTTGGGATTTTTGGTCAATTTATTAATTAAATAATTAATAAATAAGGAAATAATGTTTAAATAAGATTTAAACATTTTTGGGAGGGATTCCTTAATTAAATATTTTTAATTAAGATAAAGGGATTTAATGGCATAAAAATAAATTAATTAATTAATAAATGATGATGTCATCAGAGATTTTTTTCAGAAAATAAAAATACTTTATTTTCTAAAGGATTTTTAGGTGTCTACATTTTGCCCCTCTTTGAGATAGTTTTGGAACAATACTATTTCAAAGAAGTTTGAAGATAGATGACACGAAGGAAACTTTGAAAGGAACATGATTGCCCCAGTCTTGAATAGAAGAAGAGAGAGTGGACTGTGTGATGCCCCCTCAAGAAGATGGCGGCGAGAGAAGGGGAGGCCCGATAGCTTCTTGAAAGGTACAAGAATCTAGGACAAGAGGAGGACTGAGGGTAGCTAAGAGAGGTGAATCAAGGAAGCTATGGGAGAATGATACAAAGGAAAACCTTTTGCACAAGGATAACCAATGGGTAAGAACACTAGCTTTAGGGAGAGGGGAGATGGTGATTGGTTTTCTAAATTGAATCCCAAGGAAGTGAGGTGGAAGATGGGAGATTTGGGGAGATAATGATTCAAGGATTTATGATTGGTGATGACTAAGATTACGATTGATGCAGGAGATATGATGATGATTGATGTAGAAACTATGATTATGATTGATGAAGGAGCTAAGATTATGTTTGATGAAACACCTAAGATTATGATTGATGAAGGAGCTAAGATTATGATTGATGAAGCACCAAAGAGTATGATTGATGAAGGAGCGAAGAGTATGATTGATGAGGCACCTAAGATTATGATTAATGAAGGACCTAAGATTATGATTGATGAAGGAGCTAAGATTATGATTGATAGAGGAGGTATGATTATGATTGATACAGGATTAAATACCATGGGATTGATAGGAGATATGAGTGGGCTATGGATAAAACTTGTAGATCAGGATTGTAAGACTAATTGGATGGGATGCTTGGATAGGATGGGATGTTTTGATAAAATAGGAGTATTGAGTAATCCATTGAAGCTTGAGCATGCGGGTGTTCCAAAGGGGAGCACCACCATGTAGTTGAGCACTTATTTTGATATAGGAATATTGGGAATATGCCAAGGTTACTAAGAACATCAAGGCCTTTTTACCAATATTACATAGGACTGACATGAAACAAACACGCAAGGATTTCCCTAGCATCACACATGAATCCCGAACGAATCAGAGTGGAAATGATACTGGGTAATCCACAAGAAAAAAATATTTCCCAAGTGCACCATGTAACCACAAGTGATCACATGTTTGGACTATGCAAGGGGCATATCTAACTAACTCACAAGCAGAAAAGAAAAAGAAAAAGACCTGATCAAAACCTTGCTCTTGAATTGCCCCATTCATAGCACACCATGATATAAAAGATCGTGGCGACCAGGAGGAGGGAACAACCCAAATCACTTGAAAGAGATACTTTAAGAACCAAAAGTGAAATCCTGAAAAGAAAATAAATCAAAAGAAAATGTAAATCCATGAAAAAGGAACCTTTTGCCAAAGAGATCGGTAGGACTGGATACTGACGGACCAAGATCAGACGAGAGGAAGGATGCAGCCTGCAAGGATCTATCGGTAATATCAAGGACTAGGATGAGCTGGGCAATCAGAACTAGTTAGGACAACATGTTGATGACAAGGGGTTTCATACAAGGATTCGCGAAAGTATCTAACCAAGAGAACTAAAAATGTTTATTTGTATTTGATTTTTGTTGAGCAAGCATGAATGGACGTGAAGAGATGAGAGATATAACATGATACCAAGCGAAGGACTGACATGCAAGAAATATACAGTGGATAAACCAAAGTATTTACAAGGGATGACCATACAAAAGTTCAATCATGATAGGATAGTGGCGGGAAAGATGAAAATGAGAAGGTTAGCAGAAGAAAATCTAGGGATGAGGAGATAGGAGATAGTGCGAGGAAAAGCGTAGGAAGTTAGTGGAAAGAGGTAGGATATAGCATACTGTTACTATAGGGGAGGTGAGTTGTGGAAAGGATGGAAGTAGTTGCCTACTTGACTATTATGATGGTGGGTATTGAAGCTTGTTGCCGAAGAGATGGATAGCGTGTAATGGAAGTGATGGCGAATGTTGTGGGTTCTATAAAAGGTGAGTGAATTTGATGAAAGTTGAACAACAAGAAGTGTTAGCTGAAGCATAAGAAAAGTGGGAGTGAAGAATTAAGCTGTGAGGGAAATATCAATGGCCAATTCGCAAGAGCAGAGGCAGAAAATGCCAGAGGCGATAGAAGGAGGAACGGGTGGATGGAGTGAAGAGGAAAATGAAAGCCAAGGAGAAAGGAAATGGGTGCGAGGGCAGAAGCGGGGTGTAAAGCAGAGCCAACAAGAAGGAAGAGAAACCTTTCCACGTCGAAGTGTGCGGCATTGTGATCGGGGAGTGGTGGAGGCTAGCAAAAGTAATCCAACTCAAAATTAGCCAGAAGAGGAAGAAGAAGATTCAACCTTGCTGCAACTATTAGCAGAAGGTGCGAGGCAACAAACAGAGGTGATAGAAAAAGAGAAGGAGACAAACTTACCAAGGGTGGAAGTGTGGTTAGAGGGAGCAAGTGCAGAAGATCAGCCATCTGTAGAAGAGACCCTTCCAGAAGGGGAACAAAGATCCATGATGCGACCAACAGCGGGCGAATGGAAGAAGGGAAAAAGTAAATTAGGGGATATGATGCAGAACTCTGGGGAACAAAAGGGTGACCCAGTGTTGTCTACATTTCAGCCATTTCGAGCATTGCAATCTGATGCGGCAGTACAAGAAGCTCATGATGCAGCGGTGGTGATGGAAAAAGCATTGGCAATGGAAAAAGAACGGGCTGACCAGGCGGAGAAAGATGCAAATTTCTTTCAAGGCCTGATTGAAAGAGCGCGAGAGGATGGTGCACAAACAGAAGCTAAGCGTCTAAGGATGTTGTTAATGATGGAGCAAACAAGAGTGGAGACTGTGGAGGCGACTTTGGCAGCTGAGAGAGCGGTGATGGAGAGATGTGAAAATGAATTAGTGCTCCTACGGTCGCAAGTAGAAGCGTACAAGGAGTCAGTAGTGCAGACCAATAGTTTAGCATGGAGGGCACAAGAGCAGCTGAATGCAAGTAATGCGCGCATTACATGGTACCAGAATCAGTTAAATATAGTGAAACATGAGAGGGAGTCAATGAAAATGCTAGCAAATAGATATGAAAGAGAATGTGATATTGCGCAGAGGACAACAACTATTCCAGGAGCAGAAAGACTACGGGCAGAAATGAAAGATGTCATGGAGCAATCAGTGAGGGTTGCGCGAGAGGTGGCATATTACATGGGATTATATCACCAAGCGGTCCCTTTGGAGCAAAGGAGAGGAGTTGTATACTCTGAAAAACATTTTATGGAGCAGATAAACACCCTCTTGAGGCATGGTAACATCCCTATCCCCATGGATACACTTTGGGCAGGTGTGAGGATGACTCTAGGGGCATCATCATCTGGGACTGGATCTGAAGGAATGCCCTTGTTTGGACATCCTTTCGTGCCACCTCCCCTAGGGAGGCCAGAATAAAAAAAAAGCTACCAAACATTAGTAGTTGTTGCTGTCATAGGAGAATAGAAAGTTTGTGCTTATTGTTGTGGCAATCAAAGGGACAACAGATGTTGTTCATAATGTAATGTTATGTTTTGTTTGTGGGATTTTTATGGAAGATATATGGATGTTTTTGTGTGTTTGTCAAATATTTAAATGTTTTTGGGATTTTTGATATATATTTTAATGTTTTTGTGTTTTTGGGATAAATAATGAAATAGTTTGACACTTCTAAAAGTGGGAACAATACAATTGGTAGAGTAAGGGTAACCATGACTCATAGGCGAGAATGTTTATGTAGATTTAGCAAGTATGACAGAAAATAATAAGACAAAATAATGTTTGAATATTTTTGGGTGCTTTTGGGTGATTTTTTGAATTTTTTTGGTATTGTTGGATGATGTTTGAATTTTTTTGGTATTTTTGGGTAGTTTATGAATTTTTTGGGTATTTTTGGGTAGTTTGGGTAGTTGCGTCGGCTATCAGCATTGTCTTTCCCTCCATCCTTGTGGGTTTGATTTTGGGGTGGTTTGTGCATAATCCTCTAGCAATCCGTTGGAGGACATTGAAGGGCGAGTTTGGCTTCATTTTCTAGATGTATAGATGGTCGGTAGAGGAGTGATGGAGTTGGTTCTCCTTTTGTGGTGTGAGGCAACTGGCATGGGCCTTGCAAACGGTTACAACTCCAAAAGATTCTCTTCGAGAGGTCTATGTGAAAGGGTTGTAATTCTATTGGTTTCTCATTGTGTAAGGTCTGTGAAAGGTTTTTGTCTCATGTCAAGGTCTTTATTGTGGAAAGGAAGGTGTGTGTGAAAGGGTTGTGAGAAAAGGAAGCTCTTGTTTTTTTTTTTTTTTTTTTTTTTTTTGGATGATTTATGAATGTTTTTGACAATTTTTTTTTTTTTTTTGGCAATTTTTTATTTTTTTGGTATTTTTGAGTTTGTGGGGGTGAAACAGAGGATGTGAGTGAGATAGTGATGCTGGATGCTATAAGGCTCAAAAATATACAAGCATGAAAAGGAAATGGGTGGATGACTTTGGAATGTAATATAGAACATAGTGGCGGATGTGCAACGGATGTATGAACTTTTGGAAAAAAACTTGGAAAATGGGGAGATGGGCGATGAGAAGGAAACGGGTGATACTGGATATGTAGGTCATTGATAGATAAATGGAAAGACTATAGTACACCTGGCGAATATTTGCTAGATTTAACCAGGGACCTATCCAAGGTGCTTGAATTGCCAAGTTTTCACCATTGGACGCTTTATTTTTCTTTGCCTATTTTTGATTTGCAAATTCTGCCCTTAGGCATAGAATTTCTTGAGGTAAATAATGTTGGTAGGATCATTCAAGACTTCACCTTCAAGGGTAGATAGCTGATAGGCTCCTGAGCCAAAAGATGCTGTGACCACATAAGGACCAAGCCATGTGGGCTCAAACTTGCCTTTCTTTTCTCTGTCATCTTGAACCTTCATATTCTCTTTGAAGACCATGTCACCTTCTTGAAAACTACGTGGATGGACTTTCCTATTGAAATTGCGCTTGAGGCGACTCTGGTAGACCATGAGGTGGTCATAGGCCTGTTGCCTTTTTTCATCAAGTAGATCAAGTTGAGTAAGTCGAGCCACTCTATATTCTTCATCAGATATCTGTCTGCGTAGAGAAATGCGGAGCGATGGGAGTTCAACCTCAATAGGTAGGACTGCTTCAGCACCATAAACCAAGGAGTATGGAGTTGTGCCATTGGCTATGCGAAATGAAGTGCGGTATGCCCATAGGGAGGGATTGATTTGCAAATGCCAATCACGGTCGGAGTCATTGACAACTTTCTTGAGGATTTTGAGCAGGGTTTTATTAGTTGCCTCTACCTGACCGTTACCTTGTGGGAAGTATGGGCTAGAAAAATGATGATGGATATGAAGGGAAGTGCACAATTCCTCCATATTTAGGTTTTCAAAATTACCTCCATGCTCAGTGAAGATGGTAGCTGGGATGCCGAAGCGACATATGATATGATATAAGATAAACTTGGACACTTGAACTCCCATAGCAGTGACAAGGGGAACTGCTTCGACCCACTTAGTGAAGTAATCAGTGGCAGTGATTATCCACATATGCCCCTCTGAAGAAAGTGGTGCAATAAGACCAATGAGATCAAACCCCCAGCAGGAAAAAGGCCATGGTGGTGCAATGGGTTGCAAGTCCTGTGCTGGAGCCCGGATTAAATTAGCATGTTGTTGACAAGGTAAACATCATTTCACAAATTCACATGCATCATGTTCTAGAGTAGGCCAATAGTATCCAGCCTGAAGGATCTGCTTTGCTAGCACCATCCCGCTTGTGTACGCACCACAAAGTCCAGGGTGTACCTCTTTGAGAGCCATCATAGCCTCATTTTGATCTAAACATTGAGAGAGAATATCATGATAACCACGACGATATAGGGTTTGGGCAATGATAGTGTATCGGGAAGCTCTACATATAAGGTTTTGGCATTGGGTTCATGTGAGGTGAGGAGATATGATACCATTTAGTAGGTAAGCATGAATTCCGTGGTACCATGGGGATTGGGGACCAACCAAGATGCATACTTGTGTTGATTCATCATTCTCATATGCGGGTTCATGTAGCTAGTCGACCAAGAATTCATATTGTGTAGCTTCACACGGCATTTCCAAGAGAGAACCAATAGTAGCCATAGCATCAGCTGCCTTATTCTGGAGTCTAGGTACTTGTATGAATTGGATCTGAGTAAAATGCTCCTTTAATTGATCAACCAGATTTTTGTAAGGTAGTAGCTTGTTATCCTTTTTCTGATATTCATTCAATGCTTGTTTAATGATAAGTTGAGAATCACCATAAACTTGAAGCTCTGTGATATTCCATTCAATGGCGATTTTGAGGCCTGCAACAAGGGCCTCATACTCTACAATGTTATTGGTACACCGAAATTGTAGCTTGAAAGATTTAGGAATATAATCACCTTGAGGTGTAATCAAGAGTATGCCAGCGCCAGAGCCATGAGATGTATAGGAGCCATCAAAATATAGCTTCCAAAGTGATTGTTCTTCTATCAAATAGAGGTATTCATCTAGAAATTCCATGATTAGTGGGTGATTTGCAACTAAGGGTGCATCAGCCAAGTGATCTGCAATAGCTTGGCCTTTGATGGCCTTTCTGTCAACATATTGAATGTCAAACTCACTGAGAAGTGTAACCCATTTTGCTAGGCATCCAGTGAGTACTGTGTGAGAGAGCATATATTTTAATGGATCAATCTTTGATATCAGTTGCACAGTATGACTCAACATGTAATGACGTAGCTTTTGGGTGGAAAACACTACTACTAAGCATGCCTTCTCCATTGGTGTGTATTTGAGCTCATAGCCCACTAATGTTTGGCTAATGTAATAAATAGCTCGTTCCTTTCCTGCATCGTCAAGTTGTGCTAGAAGAGCACCTAATGCTGTGGGGGTAGCTGTGATGTACAATATGAGTGGGCGCCCTGCAACTGGAGGAATCAAAATAGGCGAATTAGCTAAGTATTGCTTGATGAGCTCAAAATTGCGCTGACAAGCTGAGTCCCATTTGAAATTTTGATCTTTCTTAAGCAAGTGAGTGAAAGGTTGACACTTATCAGCAAGTTGAGAAATGAACCGCCGGACTGATTGGAGTTTTCCTTGCAAAGAATGAAGGTGCTCGAGTCTCTTAGGAGGAGCCATATCCATGATGGCTTTGACCTTCTTGGGGTCAATCTCAATACCACGTTGGGACACAATGAAGCCTAGGAGCTTGCCTGAGGTGACACCGAAGACACATTTCTTTGGATTCAGCATGAGACGATAATTTGCCAATCGATTAAACACTTCTTCAAGGTGAAATAAGTGATCAAGAGCATTGAGAGACTTTACTAAAATATCATCCACATAATCCTCAATAATCTTATGGATTAGGTCATGGAAGATGACCGTCATTGCATGCTGATAGGTTGCCCCGGCATTCTTTAGCCCAAATGGCATCATATTATAGCAGAATGTGCCCCAAGGTGTAGTAAATGCTATCTTATGTTGATCTTCCTCTGCTATATGAATCTAATTATATCCAGAGAAACCATCCATTAGTGCCAAGAGTTCATGACCTGCGGTGAGATCCACAATCATGTCGATATTTGGTAATGGAAAATCATCCTTCGGACAAGCCTTATTAAGATCCCTAAAATCAGTGCAGATTTTGATATCACCCAAAGGCTTGGTAACAAGTACCATGTTAGAAATCCATTCAGAATAATCTATTGGGCGAATGATTTTTGCCTCCAACAATTTTTCTAACTCCACTTTAACCAATAAAGAAACTTTGGGGTGCATCTTACGGAGCTTCTGCTTAACGGGCTTGGCCCCTGGATCCACTGCTAGATGGTGTACGACTAGTTTGGGGTCCAACCCTAGCATGTCCTGATATGACCATGCAAAGCGGCCCACATTTTCGCGGAGAACCTCCATAAGAAGATCTGCTTGTTCAGGTGGTAGAGAGGTTGCGATGTATGTGATATGTGGGACCTCTGTCAAACTAATATTTACTGGCCGAGTTTCCTCTGTCAAAACTGAAGAGATAGGATGCCTATGCTCTTGCGGGGGAAGGATGAAATCTCCATCTTCAGGCGCCTCAGAGAGGTTTTCACCATCAGATACATCCTTTATTTTTAATTCATTTGTTGAGTTATCCAATGATGCTCCAGAGGAGTTTTCACCAGAGGACATTTTTCCTTTGATTTTTTTCTTTTTTGTTTCCTTTTGTATTTCTATTTTGTGATTGGAGATTTCCTCCTCCGTGAAGTAACCTGCAGGATCCAGCTTGTAGACATATGTTGATGGTGGTGGCGGCCATTTATGTGGCATTTCTGCCCCCCTGAATTTAAGCAGCGCGTGCTCAGTAGAGAACTTGTCAACATGAACGACACTTGGTTGGTCCCAATCTATGATTTCGGGGTGAGCGAGCAGGAGGCCTATAAGATTCAAGGATAATTGGCAGAGCACAGAGGCTCCAAGGATTATTTCGTCAAGGAAAATATCATCGTAAGCTTTCTTTTCAACTTCCTCAGGGATGTCTTCAACCTCAACGAGAGTCTTTTGGATGTTCGTAAAGGTGTGGCCTTTCGTTGTAGTGCCCCCAGTTGCAGGGAGTCCATAGCCCAAGCCTTGAGTTTTCTGCCCTTGGTGTGCTTCTATAGGCTATCTCATACCTGATTCTTGGTAGCCTAAACCACCTCCTTGATAATCCCATTGCTCTGTGGCCAAATGATGTGACCAGGGATATTTTTGTTTAAAGTGATCAAGAAGTGCTTCACTTTTAGGAGGGGGCTCCTTGTATAGCCATGTGTTAATTTCTAGTGCATTCTCTTATCCATCAAGAATGCCTTTGGTAATAAATGTGGTAGCGCCCATTTGTTGAAGTTGAGAGGTGGTTTCCGGTATAGGCCCTTGATGTGTTGGGCATCCTTGAGTATGGGGATCAAGTGGTAGAGCGCCAACAACAAAAGCATCTCTAAGACTATACTCACCACAACCTTGGTAGTTGATCTTAACCGTGGAGAAGGTGGAGGCTAAAATGGTGTTTGGATCATGGCAGGTGCTAGAGGAACTGGCCATGGTGGTGCCAATTTTGATCCCAGGACAGTGATTGGTGTATGAAGCTTCAACCGCATTACAATAAGCAAAGGGTTCAGGATCTGCGTGGATGGTTATCTCAGTGCCATTATGCAGAAATTTGATACACTGATGATATGTGGATGGAACGACCTTCATGGCATGAATCCATGGGCGACCAAGGAGGATGTTGTATGGAAGGTTAAGATCAACTACATGGAAAAGTGTTTCTTGAGTGGCTGGGCCAACTCCTATAGGGAGCAAGATGGTTCCTTCAGTGGTGCACTCCAAATTGTCATAGGCCTTGATGGTGATTACTTCATTAATGATATCTGCCTCAGTGTATCCTGCCTATTTGATGAACTTTAAAGTACATAGATTTAAAGCTGATCCATTATCTATCATGACCCTTTTAACAGCAAAGTCAGAAACCATGATGGCTATGCAGAGTGGAAGGATATGATCTGGTTCAACTTTTGGGATATCAGTGGTTTTGAAGGATAAGGCACATGAGGCCGAAAGATGGCCAACCAAGTTGCGAAACTCGGTGGCATTTATGTCAGAGGGGACGCGTGACTCATGTAGAGTACTGTTGAGGATCTCTTGATAAAGTGGGCTTGTTCGTAAGAGATCTAGAATGGAGATCTGGGCTAGTGTGTTTCCAAGGTGTTCCAAGATGTTATATTGTGGCCCTAATGAGGATGATTCTGATGGAGATGCTCTAGATGGAGGTGGTCTTGACGGTGCAGAAATAGGTGGGCTAGCTATATTGAGTCGAGTCCGGCGAGTAGCAACTGCACATTGGGTATCTGGGCCCTTAATGTTAATGACGTTGATGGATGGCTCAACCTTTGATATGCAACCGATAAGGCTTCCATAGTCTAAATATGCTGAGGTATAATTTTGAGACTTGTCTCGGTTATCTCCTTGTTTGCCTTGAGTATTGTTCGGTTTGTTGACAGGTGGGTTTGCGGGTGCTTTTCCTAGGTTTGTGTTATGAGGAGGGAAAGCATTTTGATACATCATTAATCCTGCATTGGGTGAAGTTTGTGCCCCCACTGTGATTTCCTTTTGATCAATTAGGTCTTGGACATAGTCTTTGAGTTGCATGCATTTGAGAGTGGTATGTCCTTTGACACGATGGAATTTGCAAAACTCATTATCTTTATACCAAGATGCCCTAGATCGGTTTGGTTCCAAGGGTTGTGTTGGTGGATGTCGAATAAGATTATCCTTAGCTAGTTTTTCAAAGATTGCATCAAGAGGTTCCCCCAATGGGGTGTATACACGAGGTTGTCTTTGAACACAAGGTTTAGTACTTGTCGAAAGTGTGATAGCATTGGTTTGATTATGATGAGCAGGAATTTGTTGATTGTTTTGTATGGGTGATGGGTGATACACAGGGGGTTGTTGTTGATAAGTTTTTTGTTGGCAAAATGCGGTGGGAACATCGGTAGCTGCCCCAACAATATGGACCTGTCGAGTGTCGGTGGCACCATCTATTACTGTATTCTTGTTTTTGTTCCAATATCGAGTTTTTTCATTGCTTGGACCTCGGTCTTGGGTGTTTTCTTTGTACAATCTAATGACACCATCCTTAATGAGGCCTTGCTCAAGGCCCATTCCTTTTTCTTTGATGTCCTTGTACATTTGCAAACAATTCATAACCATATGATGAGCAAGGCTTGGGTGTGCATTGTTTATGAACATCTTGACAAGATGGCACTCAGGGATGGTACAAGAGATCTTTGTTGTGAGGATCTGCCAGCGTTGCAAGTATTCTACGAGGCTTTCTCCACCTTTTTGTTTAGTATGGACTAGGTCTACTACAGACAGTTCAGTTTCAACAAGATGGGTATATTGAGCAACAAACGCCTCAGAAAGTTCTGCAAATGTTTTAATAGTACCATGAGGGATACGACAGAACCATTCCAAAGATGGTCCTGCTAGGCTCTTGGGAAAGAGCCGCATGAGGAACACATCATTATAAACTACCTCTTGACAATGCATATAAAATTCTTTAACATGTGTGACTGGATCACTTTTCCCTCTAAATTTGTCAATCTTAGGGGTCTCAAAATTTTTAGGAAACGGTGTCATCGTGATGGTTTTGTCAAACGGGTATGGGCAATCATTCTCAAACTTGAAAGTTTTGGAGTCTGTCCCATCTTTGAGGGCTTTGAGAGCATTTTTCATCTCTTCCCATTCAGAGTTTATAGGTGGGGGAGCGAGTGCCCCTAGCGTAGGATACATGCCTGGATCTGATGGTTGCGATTGATATGGAAAACCTTGGTTGCCATATGGCATTTGTGGAAAAATAGGTTGCATAGCTGGAGGAATGGATGTTATGGGTTGTTGGAATGTGTTTTTGTATATTGTTGCATCTGTTGAGAAGTTTGTTGGTGGGGAAGATAAGTATGAGGCTACTGCCCTATGAGATATTGTTGTGTAGGTGCTTGAGCATATTGTTGGTGTGAAGACTATGGCTGAAAGGGTGGTAAGGTGGTTAATGTTGGTGCCATGCTTTGGGAATACATACCATGTCCAATATATGTGGGTTGCGCTCCTACTTGAGAGTATGACTGATTATGAGTAGGTGCAAGGTAATTATTCTGTGCTAGAGTATTCATCATAGGGAACTGTAATGGCGGGATGGTTTGGCTATTTCCCAAAGGTGGCATGGAGAGATAGTTGGTAAGGGGTGGTAGTGAATAACAATGTGAAGTGGTAGATGAAAGTGTTTGAGGGGCAGACATGGCTGCAGTGCTAGGGGTAAGACCAGTGGTAGGTCCTTGCGCTATAGCAACATTCCAAGGTCCCAAAGGAAAAGAGGCGGAAGAGCTTTGGCTAGCTACAAAGGGGTTGATAGTGATGTTGGGTGGGATGGAAGATGAGGTATTTGACCCTAGTGGTGGCATTTGAGTAGTAAATAGACTAGGTGTGTTGTAAGGTGGAAGTGAAAAGGTAGTGTTGTTGGATGTAAACGGAGGATTTGGGGGAGTAGGGAAATGAGTGGTTGAAGCAGAGGCAGATGATACACATGAGGTTGGTTGGGATGCAGCATGTACTAAGGGTTGAGTGAGGATGGGATGGGTTTTTTGTGGAATAGAAGCAGGCACCTGGGTTGAGGGTATATTTGGGTCTGCAGGTTCTGTCTAATGTGGTTGACATCCAGAGAAAGGATCGATAAGAACAGACGACTCTACGACTGGTGGTTGCCACCCAAACAAAAGGTGTGTAGGATCTGAAATGTCGATAGGTGGTGGATGCCCAAATTCAAAGGAACCAACATTATCCCTTAAGAAATTTGCCATGATGGTTTCCTTGTTTCGGTCTATGATGGCATTAACAATGGTGGCATGACCAGGTTGGTTCATGAAAGCATCAATGTCTATGGAGGAACTTGTCTCTTCGGGGATTTGTGGTGGTGGATCTGGTGCCATCATGGAAACGACGGGGTATGGCTGAGCTCGAGATGTGTTATTACTATGACTAGGATCCATGTCCTTTTTCCTTGTGTTTCTACCAAAATGAGTGGTGGGTGGCATGAAAATGCAGAATGTTCCCAGGGATGAGATGCAACAATGCTAATGGATGCAAAGGGGGAAGGCTATTTTATGCAAATGATTTCCTAGTTTGAGACAAAGCTATATGAAAAACCTAAGGAGGATTGGGTTGGGGATTCTAACTTCAAAGATATGTTGCCAAAGCATGAAAGGTCTGCTTTCCTATGTGCAAGCTTGGTGGTGATTGTGTCAACTTAAGGATAGACTGATGATCTTTTAGGAAAAACATGAGATTAACCACTTGTGGATCTCAACCTTTAGCTCAAGGTGATGAGGGATGACAAGTGACAAGCCTAGATTACCCTAGACAAAGCTCTGTCAGAGGGATAACCTCGGTGAGACTGGTGGATTTGCAAGATGGTAGGAATGGCAGAATTCTGGCAAGGTGACAACAATTTTTAAGGCTTGGATGTGAATTTTTTTTATTACTGGTTAGATGGTTTGGTTCTAACGAAAAGAACTAAATGAGATGGAGAACTAAAATTCTTAAGAGGATGACTAAGGATGGCTGGCTCGCTTACCTACAAAGATGACTCTAATGCAAAAGTGAAGCTTATGCAAGAAGATATGGAGAAACAAGGGGGTCTAATCATAGAAATCATGCCTAGTTGGTAAGGCATAAGCATTGTTAACTCCTGGATTATTGTTAAGTTGGATGGTGCGATCTAACCAGGCGTCTTGAAGGGCTTCGTCAACAAATTTTTCCTCTACTTTGTGGAGTTTGGCAATTCGAGGGCTTGGTGCTAGTTCCTTTCTCTTGGCTGAAAGTTCTTGGTATACCTGAGATGGCTTGAGTTTAACTTTGTGAAACTTCTGTTTGGGTTTGGGTTGTTCTGACATGAATTCTTGAATCTGCTTGGCTTTGAGAGATCTCGGTTGTTTTGCTTCGACTTCTTAAATTTTTGAAACAAGCAGTGACTACACTAAGTATGCCCTAAGCTAGGATTGACCAAGTTTGGCAAACATTCATTCAACAAATAAAAAATCAAGCAATAGATAGGAACAACCACATAGAAGTTTTTGATTCTCAGAATGTGATACTTGCGCCAAGGAGTGTGTATGTTTTACAAATGTTTCGATCAGTCACTTCAAACACATTAACACCCTAGATGGTTGTCTGCAAGGCTGACAGTTGGTTTAGCTAGGGAGTCCTCGATATACCCAAGGTACGTGAGCCCCAAATCCATAGATGAAAACAAAAAGATGTCGCACAGCCGAGAGGAGCGATAACCCACTTCTCCTCTTTCACTTCTCAAGGGTATAAAGTTCCTTGAGGCTTAGCCCGAGTGACAAAATCTTGATCCCAAGAGAGGTGTCTTTCGATTCACCTCCTAGTTCTTATACTCCACCGGAACGCTGGAGTTGAGGTCATCCAAGGGGTGATGAAATCCCCAAGCAGGCCTTCTAAGAAGACAAACAAGGTTTTGGATCCTAATCTTATGCACCCAAGATGGCCTCGAAAGACGACAAGGGGAGAGAAGACTTGGATGACCTTGGGCTAAAAAACACGCTTGTTCTTTTACCAACTGACTCTTATGTGTGCCAATCTAGACTTTGCAAGCACTCATGTTTAAGAGACAATGTTCAATTCCAACTTGAAGCAACAACAAAAGTAAATCGATCGAAGAATGCAAACAAGAAGAAGAGTTAGGGTCAACAAGAAAGTAAACCCGCGTGCCCGGAGGCCCTCCACATCAAGTATCGATTGATTTTTCTTTAAGGCATTCAAGATTGAGTGTGAGTTTGTTTTAAGCCCAAAACAAAAGTGTATGAAATTCGATGTCAAGCGCGCACCTGGAGGCCCTCCACATCAAGAGTTGTTCAATTTTAGTGCCCAAATGAAGTGTTAGCGAACCTAATGTGCATTCAAGGAATTTTCTAAGTTAGAAAAACTAATAAAAACACAAGTGAAGTTTGATATTTGTGGAGAACTTAACACCCTCTTAGGTGGACCCATCCCCATAGATGGCGCTGAGATTGCAACCAATGGTTGAATTGATGGGTGATTAAAGAGGGTGAGTCCAACTACAAACTCACTAAAAGCATCTTTATTTGGTTTTTATAATTTAGGAAGTTTCTAGAATGTATATTCTTTTTATGCCCAAAAATTGAAGTGTGAGATATTGCAATGGTTAATTGATCTTTTGCATTCAAGATTGAGTTTGTTTGTTTTAAGCATACATTCCAAGAAAGGTTGATTTTAATCTATGGCATTCAAGATTGATTTAAGCGACATACATTCAAAGACAAGTGTTTAAACATTCAAGTTCATTTTAGCAACATGCATTCAAAGACAAGTGTTTAAATTTTCAAGTTCACTTTCCAAGAGCATTAAACCATGTAAGGAGAACTTGCAAGAAATGTGATTAGTGGTTTCATAGAAGTCTTCAACCGATAATGCATGAGTTAGCAAATATCCCTGCAAAAACCATCAAAGTTCAGTCATTGATAGTGAAAATAAGTATTTAAAAGGCTGTAAAATATGATAGAAACCAATACCATCATGACGGGCTCAGAACCAGCTTTTCGAGGATATTTCATTTTCTGAAAATAGAGTCTGGATGCTCAAGTTATGAGCAAAACACCAAATGTTGCTTCTCAAGGCTTAAAAGGGCATGTAGAAATGATGTCGTGCTGACATCATCAAAGTGCAAGTTTAAATTTCATGGCCATATGGCTGTCATAGGCATAAAAAAAAAGATTTGACCTGCTAACATGGCAGATCCAATGGGCGTGGACTATGCCTGATTAGAGAGTGACTTGATATGATGATGTTTTACTACAATGGCTAGAACCCAATGAATGAGAGCAACGGTGTTGGTGGTCTTCAAAGGCCGCAAGCTGTGACTAGAAATGGCATTGTGGTGGCTGCCCAATTGGTTTGGATGGGTTTGGATGGTACCTGCAAGAAATTTAAAAAATATTGGGGGCCAAAATCCATGCCACTCCAAAAAGACAAGCACGTATTTTACACTTTTTTGAATTTTTTTTTTTTTTTTTTTACAACACATATATATGAATATGCATATTTTTACCAAACTTTCACAAAAAAAAGGTGTACCCAAAATTTAAGAAAATTTGAAGATGAGATTTTTTTTTTTTAAAATAAAATAAAATTAAAAATGGCCAAGATCCCACAAGAAGAAGTAGACGGAATAGAAGAAGAATATAGACAAGAAGAGGAAGAAGAATTCAAAGTGCTCCGTCCACCTATAAGCTTGAAAAATCTGAAAACACTCTAAATCACATTAGCATGTTTGCAAAGAACCCGTGAAGTGGGTCCCACCGGGCGTGCCAAAATGTATCACCTATTTTAGTAGAGTAAAATGAACACTAATCTATAAAAGGCATTCTCAATACTAAAAACAAACAAACACTTAAGATAGGACCAAAGAAGACAAAATTGAGGAAAGTAGACCAAAGATGGTAAACTCCTCAAGTGCTTCTCATGATGACAAAGCTATGTCCCTGATGGATAGTGGATGTATGCTCATGATGTGCTCAAGCTCCAAATGGATGAGTGATAATCAAATATGAGTGTGGATGAATGATTCAACAATGAAGGTATGGAGGGTTTTCAGCATTATAATAGTATTTTGGTAGTTTTTAGGCTCTCAAAATAGCATTATAAGTTTGCTTCAAAAGTGGATGATTTTAGTGAAGGGAGAGGCTTCTATTTATAGGACAAGGGGTGGAAGGATGGACAGTCAGGATGCAAGGATGACAAGATGGTAAGGGAGGGCTAGGATGCACTCAAAGGGGAGCACATGGATTGTGCTTGTTTAAAGCCAATTAGGAGGTGACACATGTCACAAGGTGATTGGATGTGAGAGGGTAGGATATGGGTTGGTCAAAGGAGTAATGAGGGAGTTTGAGCCATAAATGGGGATGGTTGGGTCAAATAGAGATGGTTGGGTCATAAATAAAGATGGTTGGAAGGAGGATGAGATTGTTGACTTTGGCTTAGAGGTGGTTGGGAGGAGGATGAGATTATTGACTTTGGCTTGGGTTAGCAAGTCTTAACCCTTGCTTAAGTTGTGCACATGATTAGAAGAGGGATTAGGATTAGCTTAGGAGTTGGCTAACCTTGTTTAGGGAATGTGACAAGGTTAGAGGGGGGTTTAGGATTAGAATTGACATCTTCTAGAAGAGTCTAGGCTTTTAGGATGAGGATAAATAAGATTTTTTAGAAAATAAATAAAGTTTTATTTATTTCAAGAGTTTAGGTTGAGGAAATATTTATTAAAATATTTTTAATAAATATGAGGATTAATATTTAATCTTAATTAAATATTTTGAGTTGGGATTAGGGGTAGGAAATGATGGGATTAGCCTTTCATCAAAATTAAAGAAGGATTTAGAAGATTTTGGAAGAGGTTAGTGGTCTTAAGGAAATTGGCCAAGTTTTGGACAAAAAATAAATAAATTATTTATTTTGGGATTTTTGGTCAATTTATTAATTAAATAATTAATAAATAAGGAAATAATGTTTAAATAAGATTTAAACATTTTTGGGAGGGATTCCTTAATTAAATATTTTTAATTAAGATAAAGGGATTTAATGGCATAAAAATAAATAAATTAATTAATAAATGATGATGTCATCAGAGATTTTTTTCAAAAAATAAAAATACTTTATTTTCTAAAGGATTTTTAGGTGTCTACACTAGCTAGTCGAGTTTTTCTCTATAGGGGCACTTGTTACTCTTCCTCTTCTTCCTCCTCATCTCCCTCTGGAATGGATTCAAGGATAGATGATAAATGTACCATCCTTTTAGTGATCCTTCACCTCTTTTTAATTCAAATCGTAATCCTCTCTTTTTTCATAGAGGCAAAAGGGGATGTTGTCTCTTCATGTGAAGGAGGAATGGAAACTTTCTAACCCTCTCCCTCTTCTAAGTAGTTGGGCACAAAGGGAGGCAATTGAGGTTCATCTTTGACTTGAGTAGCTCCAATATCCTTAGACCCTTGTACACTCTCCTCCTACTACTAGGAGGTTCCTGTGCTTTAGCTTGTCCTATCTCAACTCTTTAAGGAGAGCTCCTTTTCCTTTTATTCTTTTCTTTCCTCTTTGGAGGATGATAGTATCCAACCAGGCGATCAAGTTGGTATACTGACTCTGGCCTGATAGGAGACTAGGCCACAAAGGTAGGAATTGTTACTTTCTTCCCTCTACCTTTTTCTGGGTGGACATGTGCATTAAAGATCATAGTGTCAAGTATTGAATCAAGTTGAAAAGGCTTCTTGATCCAATCCTTTGTCATTTTGATGACATGCCTCGCCCAATGATTAACATCATCGGCCTCCTCCCTATCAACCTTTGCATTCATGATGGTTCTTTCTCCTTTTTTTTTTGAGTTGAACAAGGGGTCCAATAGCTCCTTTGAATCTCATTGCCTTATCTCTTCCAGGATGTTCAGCTTGAGAGCCTTCTTTGCTAGATACAAAGTCATCCTATAATAGTCCCTTATGTGGACATCGTAGTTGTTTTTGCATTCATCTAATGATCTTTGATGGCATCTTCATGATGGAACCCCTTGCTAGCCGAACTCTCCACTCTCCTGATATTATCAAAGTAGGGCCTAGGGGAATTGTATTCTTTAAGGGGATAATTCTCATGTTCCCACTTAAAGGATAGAATATCTTGCTTTTTTTTGACCTGGTATGGTCCAATGACCAAGGGCCATGCCCAACAAGGTCTCCTTAATCTCTTCACCCTCTCATATGTAGATTCAATCTACTAGGCAATCTTGATAACACCAATTTGTCATTAGGATATCTAGGGAGCTTCCTAGGGTTGACAGATGCACCAACTACCCACAGATATGTGAATGTCTTAAATTGGATGAAGTAGGCCCTGAGAGCTATTATCTATCCTTTTTCCCTGTTAGATAACCTCTTTGCATAATCTCCCTCTATGAATCAGATGGCAAAAAAAAAAAATGTGTCATTCACAACTTTGTACTCCTTGCTCTATGATGAGAGCTTCTTCCTCACTAATTAAGGGTAGACAATGTAGGACCAAGAATTAGGATCTTGCATAGTACCTTTTTTGTACAAACTAAGGTAGTTTTTCACCCTTGTTGCAAGTAGATATACCATGTAAGAAGTCATATAGAACTTCTTCTTGTCTTTAACTGCCCCCAATTGCTCACACAAATTTTCACTTAGTGTGGTAGCCCAGTCCAATGGCATCCTTACTATCCTAATTGTCTCAATAAAGTTGACCATAAAAGTGCTAAGGTGGCTAGCTACAGGTAGACCCATGACTCTACTGAAAAGAATGATGGAGTAGCCAATATCCTCCTTCATGTATCACCTAGTCATGTCCACCTTTCCTATGACCCTACCCAAAGGAGTTTTCTCAATGAGATATGAGGATTGGATGATTTTAGAAGCTTCTTTTGGGTGCTCCCTATACCATCTCTCTACTGCTTCGTAGGAGAGTCTGATGAATTAATCTATCCTTGAGAGGTGAAAGACCCTCTCAATGTTGTTGAGTTAGAGGTCAAGCACCACTTCTCCAGTTACACTCTTAACCACTCTCTCTTGAGAAACAAAATGTTGAGCCAATGTCATAATCAATTCTATTGATTGCACTGATATTGGATGTAAAGTTGCGCTTACCAACCTGAAATAGATCAAATCATATACTAGGGCTAACCTTTCAATGGGTTTGTTGCAAATTCTAAGAAACTCTCCCAAGTTTGTATGCCCCAAATTAGTGTCTTTGATTTCCACATAATTGTCCTAAAACCTCGACTTTGATGGGACACCTTGGAATTTGAACACAATGGGCTTAGGTGTCATTTTCTCTCCAGATGTGGATGCCATATAACTTGCATGACATAGAAAAATGTTTATTAGCTCAAAATTTAAAAAAATAAAAAAGCTAAAAAAAATTTAAATCCTCCTGTCTTTTAATGCAAAAATAAATTAAAAGAAGTGTGCTCTTATTTTTTATTATTATTATTTTTTTAGGTTTTAGGAGGTAGAAGTGTGTGTGCACATGAAGTGGGTGCATGGGTGAAAAGATCATGTGACAAGTGACACGATGCACATATGCATGCATGGGTGCATGACATGTATTTTGGAGGCACAGTGCGTAGTAGGGCTTCAGAGGTGTGCAGCACAGTGTGTGTGGGGGCCATAAAGTGGGTTCAGGGGCTGTGAAGTGGGCATGCATGAGGGCACACAAAGTGGTGCCAAAGTGGTGAGTTTTATGGACATGGAGCATGCACAGTGGGTGTAGAGCATCACATGATGGTTATGGGCATAGAGAGCACGCAATGGGCATAGTGCACATGGTGGGTTGTGCTCACCTTGTTACAAGGTCATTTGCATATGCAAAATGTTTGGAAAGAATGAGGGTCTTCAAAGGTGGGAGGGCTTTATAACCATGCCCATCCACCAGGGTGTGTGGCTCACCTCTGTGCAAGTACATAGGTGCATTTCATTCACCCCGATGGGTAGTGCATGCCACACACAATTGCATGGTGTGCAGGTGTTTTTTTTTTACTTTTTCAATTTTTTCATTTTTTTGGTTTTTCAACTTTTTGACCTTTAAAATTTCCCTAATCCTAAATGATGAATTTAGGGATGCAAAAAAATTAGGGGGCCCCAATTCCTAGTAGGGAATGGGGTATGTCTGGTGGGACCACAACAGTCCCTACAGTTTGATTAGCTCATAGCTAAGTAGCTCATAGCTCATAGTTTGTAGTTAGTTTGTAGTGTCTATTGGGTTTAGTATATTCGTTGCACTATTAATAATCTTTGGAAAAGACCAAACAAAGATATAAGACCATGAATGTCACCCTTATTAGGTCAATTTTTCCTTTAAGGTTGTTTCTCATGATACCTTCATATGTCATATTCTTAACTATCACATGTCAATTAGGCATGTCAAATATCTTCATTTTATCGTATAATTCTTTGACCTACAACTAAACCACTCTTTATGGTTTCTAATATGTTCTTCATGGTGATTATTTGGAGGTTCTACAATCTCTACTATAGCTAAGAATTTCACCATGAGCTTTTTTCCTGAGTCTTGATATTTGCACCCTAAAATTGTCCTTAGAAGATTTCACTCAACTTCATTATATAACAAACCTAAGCTGTAGGTACTAAAAAACAACTCTTGCTTATATTAGCATTTAGTCATATACTATGCACTCTCAATGGCACCACTACTTGTAAGTATGCCACATCCCTAAACATAATCTACCACTATCACAAATCTTCTTTTCAATGAGATCTTTTACCTTATCAAAGCTCATACAAAAGCTCAGTAGATTTTTATCTACTTATTGAATGATCTCCTTCACTGACACTCAATCATTTTTCTTGCCACTATTGTACATTGATGCATCATATTACAAAATTTTGTCACTTATCTTTATATATTGTTTCAAGGTATTAAAAGCATAATGACTACTCCTTACAAATTTCATGCACTAGTACTAATTAGATAGTCACCATTATCATCAGTTGATAATCTTTTCCACCTTTATGATTGTTTGGCCCTATAGGTCAAGCTTGTGTTGAGATGACTTTCATGTAATGATCCTCTCTTCATCTAATTATTTGGCCTATAGGTGATCCTTATTTTGAGATATGACTAGATCATAAACATTGTTTTTGTGCTACCCTCCAAATTGTTCCGCATTCACAAATTAGTGTTTTGGTATGTTGTTCACTTGATCCATCTTGTTCTCAAGAAAAGTTTTTTCTTAATTGTTACCTTGATTGAAAAAAAATGATGGGGCACTTAAATTTTGGTGATAGCTTTGAATCTCTATTTCTTTCACCTCCATCATTCCTCACTTGTATGGTGCTTTCTATTTGTATTGTGCTCTAGTAGTCCTTCACAACTTCTTGTTGACTACTCCCTTATAGTGGTTTTACCTTTGATATTCTTCCCAATGAACCACTTTAAGACGACATATGGTTATTAAGAAAAATACTGCCATCTTTTTTGGTCATTCATCTCTACCACTTTAAATAACTACCTTGATGCTTCACTGACCATTGTCCTTTACATGCTACTACATCATTGATTTGGATTAAAGTTAATGTATACTATTAACATACCTTCAACACTATCCTAATAGTTTAGTTATCATTGTTTCATCATTGTTATTTATACATCCCTTTTACAACCTTTGCATGCTCACCATACCAGTTTTCAATACTATTAGGAGTACCTCATAGGCTTGTCACATCATGACAATTCCCTTTGAGCTCATGGAAAGATTTGAGACCTTAGTCTTCTTAGTGCATCTTTTTCTATTACATAATAGACCTCTCTATTTTTTCATGTCCTCACAATATGTCCTCCATGACTACTCTAATGGATACCTCTACTTTGTCTTGCATATCCCAGTCTACTACTCTTAATTTCAATAGCAATGTCTTTCTTTTAGGATTACTGATTAATGTTCCATCATTTTAAAGCACTATATTTGATGGCAACAATAAAAGATGATATGTGACTATCCTCATTGTGACAGTCTTGTAGCCTTTAATTGTTTTGTATTTTACCTTCTAAGGTCTTCAAGACATATTTCTACTCACTGTGCATTAACATCTTTTAGACACTCATTCCATGATTTATGACTTTAAACCCTATACCACATTTAGTTTGATAAGAATTTTGTCTCTTAAATTTATAGTATTGTACTTGACAATCAAACCATCCAAAAAATTTCATCAATACAATAATGATATATTTTCTTTCCAAGAAGCACTTTCACCTAAACATTACTCCATTTGCAAAGAAAGGTGGATCTACTAGAGTCTCCAATTTGAGAAGATTGGGTATTTTCAAATGCCTGAGAAGATCTACTAGAGTCTCCAGTTTGAAAAAATTGGGCATTTACCAAGGCACTAAGGTCTAGGTTGGGAAAAATAGAGAGATGACAACGAGAACATTTTATGCTAAGATGTAGCCATCAATCAATACATTCAACATCATCACCACTTTCACTAGTGTCACATTTTCCAATGTCTTCAAATGCAATCAATGCTTCCAAATTGAGCTTCCTATTCAGCAAGTACTTAGCCCTTTGAAAATAGTTGCACCATATTGCCAATACTCAATTGTGTTTTGAAACCACTGATAGAGCCTAGTGAAGATAGATTTAAGGACACTACAAGGATAGATAACTAGAGTGAAAAATCTCATGTTCAAGCCACCAACATTTTGATTTTAACCAGTCATAAAGGTGACTTTGAATCCTTCATCATATGGAAATTCCATGTCCAATAGCTCTGATGTGGTTGGGAGATCAAACTTTTCCTTATCCTAGTGCATGAAAAAAAAAGTCCCCTTATCCACTCTAATACCATGTAATTAATTTCAAATTTTGGGAAGAGCATATAGAAGAAAGAATATTTTTCACACAGAATAAGAGGTTTCTTTTCTTTACATTGTTCAATCATATTCATTACCTTTTCAAGGTAGATTCATCTCCTAGTTATAGAAGAGTTCCAATAGCCTCTCCCATTCTAGTCTAAAAATGATTCCTAACAAATCATAATAATTGTTCACAGGTCCTAACAAACTTTAAAACAAACTAAAATATAACTATTGCATCCCTAAAGAGATGGGAATGCTCTAATATTCCCAACAATTGTGTCCTACATATATCTGTGGCAGTCCACCAAGAATGAAGAAAGATAATAGCTTAAGCACAACTGTAGCTCTTGATGAGACTGCCAAAGGGAGCCAAAAGGGTTTCAAATTCAAGAGATTTTTTTCTCAAATCAACTGCAGAACATCAATGAAGAAAAATAATAGCAAAAAGAAAGACCCTTTTGACAGCTAAACATCTCTCAAATTCCACAATAATTAAAATTTGACTCCATTCCCTAAATAGAAAATGCTATTAAAGTCAAAATGCTACTGTACTCATCACCTCAACTCTGGTAAGATAACTGATCTCTTTGAAAACTCAAAAATAATTCCCATACTGCATTGCAAAAAACTAACATAATTAATAGAAAGTGTCATTGAATGTTATTTGTCATATTTGTTTTTCCAAATTACAACCCCCTTTTGAAGAAATGTTTTCCTCCAGGCTTCCATATCATCAAAAAAGTTGAAGGAATGGACTAATGTGATGCTGCAAGATAAAGTAATAGCAAGGGGACAAGGACATCTTCTCAATCCACCTTATCATTGCACATGAAAGTAAGATATATTCCACATCTGAGACCATTTTTCGACCATTATTGGTCAACATTTTGACCCACTTTTCGACCAAAATTTGACCAAAGTCGACCAACCCATTGGTCAAAAAAATTTTGGTCAAAATTTCAACCAACCTTTTGGTTGGTCAAAATTTTGACCAATACTTTGGTCAAAATTTTGACCAATACTTTGGTCGAAAAATGTCCATAGCCATTGTGCAAGTTTTGTCAGGAATTGGTCAAAATTTTGACCAAACAAGGTAGAAATTTTGACCAAAGAAGGTAGAAAATATTGACCAAGAAAGGTAAAAATTTTGACCAATGAAGGTCACAAATTTTGACCATTGAAGGTGGAAATTTTGACCAATGAAGGTCAAAAATTTTGACCATTGAAGGTAGAATTTTTGACTAATGAAGGTCAAAAATTTTGACCATTGAAGGTAGAAATTTTGACCAATGAAGGTCAAAAATTTTGACCATTGAAGGTAGAAATTTCTACCAACATGTGTGTGTAAATTTTTTTTTAGGCATTCTATAAAATAGTTCTCATGCCTTGCATATGATATGAGATTTTGCATGCATCTTGCACTCTCTCATCTAGCTGATGATAGATTACGGAGAGTGATCTAAAACGATGATGCTAAAACACACACAATCAAATCCAAAATGAACTTGCATTACAAATGGATTGTGGAAATCTGATATTGTTGATTTTGCATGCATGTCTACCAGGATAATCACAACTTAAAAATATATGTTTAAGTTGTGATTATCTTGGTAGACATGCATGCAAAATCAACAAGATCAGATTTCCACAATCCATTTGTAATGCAAGTTCATTTTGGATTTGATTGTGTGTGTTTTAGCATCGTCATTTCAGATCACTCTCCATAATCCATCATCAGCTAGATGAGAGAGTGCAGGATGCATGCAAAATCTCATATCATATGCAAGGCATGTGAACTATTTTATAGAATGCCTAAAAAAATATCGACAATAACTAATATGCTTCTTCATTAATATGCCCGATACAATAAGAAAACTTGGCAACTATGCACAGCAAGTTATACGCTAAAAGGAAATCATTTAGGAGATACAGAATTTGAACAACCATATGTTAAGATTCTACAATTTGTATCACTTACCTAAGTCTGACAGTTGAGAATAAGTTCATCATCCTCCCTACAGTATGTTCCAATGGCCTGCACATCCACAAAAGTTCCAGCATCTCAAATTTGTAGAATATGAATTGTTTGGTAGTGAATGGACATGATTGACAATAAATCATCATATAAAAAGACTCCCATGTGAAGCATGAATAGCAAAGGAAATGAATATGGGTGATAAGGAAGAGAATTCAATAATAGAGGCTCTTAACTTTAGTCACTCTCCAGGTCAGCTCACCAAGTAACTCCCACCCAGTCACCTCAGTGAGTTGACTCTTTCAGTCAATTCACCAAGTCTACTATTCAAGTATGCATGCCAGGTCAGCTCACCAAGCCAACCCACCAAGTCATGTCACCAAGTTGACCATTTGAGTACGCTCACAAAGTTGACTCTTTAAGTTCACTCATCAAGTCACCCCACCAAAGTTCCTCATCAAGGTCAGTCTTTAAGTCTGCTCACCAAGTCAGCTCGCCAAGTCACCGCACCAAGTCAACTCACCATCTCACCTCACCAAATGGACTCACTAAGTCGACTCGCCAACTTGCCCCACCAAGTCAATTATTCAAGTATACTCACCAAGTTGACTCTTTGAGTTTGATCATCAGGTCACCCCACCAAAGTGCCTCATCAAGGTCAATCTTTAGGTCCACTCATTGAGCTTTCTCACCAAGTTAGCTCACCATCTCACATCTCTAAGTGGCCTCACTAAGTTGGCTCACCAACTTGCCCCACCAAGTTGCCACTTTAAGCCCAGTCACCATGGTATATCATCAAGCCGATTCCCCAAGTCAACTCGCCAAGCTGACAATTGAAGTATGCTTACTAAGTCAACTCTCTAAGTTTGTTCACCAAGTTTGCCCGCTAGGCCAACTCTCCAGGTCAGCTCACCAAGTCACCCCCACTTTCCCCACCAACTTGCCACTTTAAGTCGACTCATCATGTTAGCTCGCTAGGCTGACTCCCCTAATCAACTCGCCAAGCTGACAATTCAAGTATGCTCACCAAGTCAACTCTTGTTCACTCACCAAGTCAAAAACTTATCTTATCTTGTGTAAACATGGTTGTTAAGTTTTTTTTTGCCAAGTCTTGTACTTGTGCTTATCTAGCATTGTAGAAGATTTTCATACTCTTGACTAACTTATTTGGGCCTAGAATGACCAAAAAAAACAATTCCAAACTCCTTTTTCCAATCGCTTTCCAAACTAGTTGTATATTTCTTTGCAGCCCTTTTTGTAATTAGCCCTCCTATGTAGGTTTTTGATCATTATCTTGCAAACTTTATTAACAACCTACAAGACAAACAACAATTTAGGATACCCATTTGGACTTTGCAAAGGGTTTTGGTGGTTTGGACCTTTGATACTACCTGTACAACATGTTTCCCAAAAATAAGGGTTTTGTGGCTTTACAAAGATCTTTGTTGTATATTGCAATGCTTTTGACCACTAATGTCAATAAGTCATAATATAAGTAACAATTATGAAGCTATCTATTACTGATAATAACTCAAATAAAAACCAATGCACCAGAGAAGACCTATGAAGTATACTTAAGAGTGCCCTCAACTATTTTTAATACATTTGAGGACATAGAGGAACAAAAAAGAAGCATAAAATAGATATCTTTGCTGCTACTCATAATAAATAGAAGACATACTCAGCCATGGCTGCATGATATAATCACAATGCTACACCCATTAATAAATAGTATGAAATGCTTTCTATAACAATAATCAATATAGTCTTAATCAAAAACAATAATTAATGTTGCCTCAAAATAACCAATATTTAAAAGAATTATATGAGAGCTTCTAAAAGAAGAATGATTTTTCACCACCCACACCACCTAATTAGCAAAAGGAAATTCAATGTAATAATGTGATCAAATGTATATAGAATGGAAATCTCTCCAGACTAAAGGCAGGCTTACGAGTTACAACAAAAAGAACCTAATGCCCACACTTATTCTCAATATGGTAGAATGAGTTGCAATCAACTCTGTCACTCTGATAATAAAACTTCCTAGAACAGATTAAATTACTCAGAAGTTTCACAAACATCAGTTTTGGTAGCTATATAACTATTATTTAAAAGGAAAAGCTTATAATGCTCCAACAACAAAATTTACAATATCTTCATATTGATTGGTATCCATGTACATTTAAATGAAGCACAAAAAATGAAATTGGTACATATAAGAACTTCTAAAGCTAAAATGTATACATCAAGCACCAATATAATTCTAACAACCAATTCCAATGGCACACCCCCAACATCACTTGAGGAAAGGCAACAAAAAATTAAGTATGCATACATCACAGACTTAGGAATTAAATTGCAATACAATAGTCCCATAGAAGAACAACCATGCACTAAGTCATGTCAATGAACCTAGAAATTCCTTGTGGTAGTGGCAACACAGCAGATACAACATTTAGTTGATTTGAGAATCCATTTGCTAAAGGGTTCATTGGCTGGCCTTGACTCTGATTTGTCTGATACTGTGGTACATGTTGTGACCTTTTTTGCTATTGATTCTTGGGCTTATCACCTGAAGGTGAACTTCCTAGCAGTCTTTGAGAAGCACTAGGTGAAGGTTGAGCCTTTTTTGCTTGATGATAATAATTGTTTTGCCTGTGCTGAGGATATCTATTTGGGTAGGAACCATTTGTCACTGTCGCCCACTGCTGAAGTTTCTGGAAAACTTCTTCTACAGGAGGAGGTGGACAAGGCATCTTTTGGTGCCTATATTGAAAATCAGCTCCATTCGGACAGATACCATGTTTATACCTATTAAACAATAAAATTAAACATTCATTTAGTACTATTACCATTTAGGTTCCAAATATATGACAGAAAAATCTTAATCACTAGCATGAATGTAAGAAATATTCTTGATCAATATTGGAATCATAGCACAATCAAAGAACAAAATGGTAATTCAATATCTTGTACACAATTATTTCTTAATCAGTCCTTTATTGTAATTATCTCTGAGAAAATGGGATTAGCCATATTCTTCAACAAGACACTAGCAGAAAACTGATATAAAATTTAATGAAATACTCAAAATAAATTATCAACACATCTAATGATCTTCTAGTAAAAGCTATGAGTGCTAATCAGAAAACATGCTACCACACAACCAGTTTATTGAGTATAGAACAAAAGTTTAGATTAGAAGCTAAGATTGTTTGAATAGAGCTATATCAATTTAGGTCCGTAGTTTACAAACACATAAAGTTCTTGCTGGAGGTGTGATTTTTCCTGCCAGAGACTCATGGATCAAATCAATGGAAGAAATTCACAGTTTTCTTAGTGGGAATCAACAAATTTTGCCAACTTATCTCATGGTAAATAGCACCACAAATCTAAAAAAAAAACAATTTTTTGGTTCTTTTCATATTTTCTAGATGTAAACAAAATAGGTTGAATTCACTGATGACTGCTTGGAGATGTAGTTTGAAAACTTAATCAATGGTTGGTGTGAATTTGTATTTAAGTTTCCTCTCATTTACATTGTTTAGATACCAGACCCTAAAAATTGAAAATATTGCTATTAAACCGCTAAAAATTTGTTTTCTTTCCAACCATCTTATATTGTTGAGCATTTTTTTAGCTTTATTGTGAAATCTTTTCTCAAATATTTAATATTCAAATGAATGAAAAATGTGCTTGTGTGCTTTTGGGGAAAAAGGTAATGTCTAGATTCTACAACATAGCAATGCAAGATGGTGTAGAAAGGACTCTCTACAGAAACTTGCCATACCAAGTGCAATCCAGGGCACAATAACCTATAGTTAAATTAAGATCCTTATGAGAGAAGGTATCATCGATTCAAATATAACCTTGACCAAATTATTGGTGAGATCTAATGTATCCAAGTGTATGGTTATAGATGCTAAAAAATTACCAAATTTATCTACAAAAATAATTGGATCCTTATTTAATATTAGAAAATACATCATGCAAATAGTGTGTGCAATGAAATGTGATGGAATCATAGATGAGAGGAAACTCCATCTTTTGTACCTATAATTTCTAATGATTTCATTTACAAATAAAATAGTTGTCTCCTTAATCATTTAATTACAAACCCTAATTTGGTTTACACTTCAATCCTCATATCAATACTAGTATCCTTATGTCTCCTAGTAATTATGGACAATATTTACCACAAACTTTCGCTTTAGAAAACATCTTAAGGATAAAGGCATTGTGTATGGGCCTCCATTTGTTTCTCTTTCATCTCCAAAAGAAACCATGTCACAATCTTCCTTCCTATGCATTTACCAGGCTTATTTTGCCATTCATTTCTAGCCGGATTCACTGTCAACCCGCCTAGGGCTTGTTGGTAAAATTCACAAATTGAATGTTTTTAGCTCCAGCCTTTTGCATTGTAAAGTAAAATGAGTCTACTTCTTTTCCCCAAGGTTTCATCAATTTGTAGTTGTCGAAAATAGAGATAGACTGTATTTTGCAAAAACTGCCAAGTTATGAAGGAAAACTGGTAGCATTCAATAACCTTGAAGAAAATACATATGAGGCTCAATAAAATGCAATAAAAACCTATGAAAAAAAAAGCTAACACATATTACTAACCCATATTTACAAAGAAATTTTAGAACTAATGACTATTCACATGATTGAAGGTTACAAACAGCATGAAATCTGTCAAAAACTTAGCTTTGGCATTCAATCTTGTGCAATAACTTTCTTCCAACCCATACAACTACCTTTTGAAAAGGCTTATATATTTTTTAGTGATCATTCCAACTTTTAGAAGGGCAGAGATAACTTTTATATGAAAGCCCACCAAGTTGCACAAAGTTGCAACATTGCAATTTTTCAATTTTTGCAAAGTTGACATCTTCATGACAATTTTTGGCTTCCTTGCCACAAATAGATGTAAAATACATGTTTAAGACTTCTCCAATAATATTCTACCTATCTCTATGTTGTTTGCCATGTTTTTGTTGTTTCACCACCTTTGACCACCTAGGAAGATCTTTGAGGTTTTGATAAGGAAAATGCTTCCAAGATGCAACATAAACCAAAATAGGAAATCAATACAAAATCATGCTCTTATTTGTTCCATCTTTATTGTAGAATCTATACCATGACTACATCTACTACTTCCAGTACTAAAACATATACATCATATCTTTACATGTTTCTCTAGCTGTAGTTTCAACCTTTTAATCATATTTTTGAAATACTTCATAGCATCACTGGTCATTGAAACTTGAATATTTAATAATAGAAAATCTCTTTGGTCTCATATATCCACATCTCTGACATATTTGAGTATTATTTGTATATTCCATTATTCCTTTGAGTTTCTCTGCTGACTAAAGATATTATATCATATTATTCCTACCATGGAAACAAGGGAGATGAATGAAATTTTCTATTGTTATTGGTCATCCTTATGTGTTTTCCTCTATTTCTACTATTACTTTATAAACACTTCCAATATATTCTTCTTATCTTTTAATACTTAAGGAAGCACACATATACCTATGGAGCATTGACTCCTATAATATCAGTTTTGTCAACTTTTCAAGGAATCTAGTCAAAGGTAGGCAATCTAAGAAAGAATATTTTTGTTAGAATATCTATTGCAATTCTTCTACTAGTACAAGTAAAGTGAGTTTTATGCTCTCACCTGTAATAATTGTCTAGCACATTATAGTTACAATGATGTGGCTCCAAGCATGGAAGGGGAGAAGTTTCTAACCCATGTTATCAAGAGCATAAAATATCATATCATAAATGAAGAACATAAGGAAGGTGCAAATGATCATCTCAAAAATCCAATTGCAATAGATAATGTTGAATATGAGGAGATGCAACAACTTGATTTGGTAAAAAATGTAGAGGTTGTACATGTCTTGGGAAAGACCATACTAAGACTACCAATACGAAGATATTTTTTTCAGGAATACTATTTATGAATATCATTTTCTTCATGACAACTATCAATCCACTATTTCTACCTGGAAGGTACCACCAGATCATCTACTTCAAGTTGGAATTGTATATGAAATCAAGAGTTTAGTGCAGAATATTATGTAATACTAAAATAAATGGTTTGAAGATGGACACGATAGATATTTCAAATTGTGTCTTTGAGTCTTCAAGTAATAATTTTCTACTAAGAAATTTTATTTCTTAGAAAAAAAAACTACAACATGCAAAAATAGAAGGATGATCTTACCTCTTTAATACTCTAAAGCCTACTCCCTTTGTATCTTCATCTCTACACTTGTAGCACAATTTTAGGCATCCTTCTAACCAGTAAAAATTAGGAGACTCTGGGCATTATATGGACACCCATCAAAACATAATGGAAAATATTTTTTAATAGACTTTACCAATAAATTGAAATCTATGGAAAAATATTAAGTATTGAAAAAAACTTTTCAAAACATGAAAGTTCCATTTTAGAATTAGACAAGAGAAGAAACCCATTACTGTGAGTTTAGAAAATGTACTTTAATCTAAGCCTTGTATTGCTGACAATAGACCTAGTTTAGAAAATGTATTTTAAGTAATATACAAATAATCAGTGCATAAACTGAGCACAATGAGACTGATGGTCAAGTTTAATATATTTTCTAGTATGTTACTATTGCTAGTTCACCCAGGTAGGTCAATAATGCAGGTGTATTGAAGTTGCACACTTGTTAGGATGACTCAATGCTTGCTGATCTAGACCATGATGCCCTCCTTGCAAGATTTGAGAGTGAGTGTTCTGCTGGATGGCTCTTGTAATGCTACAGACCTTCCATCTCCTTAATTTCTATGTAAAGAAGGTTTGATGATGACAGGGCACAGGTGATGTCGTTGGAATATGTTATGATCACCTAGGTAATATATTGGTTGCTATAAGTTCTCAGAGTATGATGTGATTTCTGCCAATTTAATTAAGATTTCCACCTGTATTTGTGATTGTTGATCGAAACTCTCACACACTGGGTCTGATAAGATATAGTCAGATCTCTGATTCCCCTAATTTATGTGGAATTAGTGTAGATGTGGATTCTAGGATAAGTAATTTGACCATTAAGATTCTACTAGTAGGATAGACATTAGCCCTTCAAGATGTTGATTCTAAATTGCAATTTGATATAAGTGAGTTCTATAGTGCTGATTTACTAGCCCCCTGCAAACAAAGAGTTGTCAAGATACTTACCAGTTGCCATGAAGCTAGTTAAGTTTGAGTCCAAAGATGTGAACATCTCTTTCTCTTCCCTTAGATTCGAGTTGAAGAGGAAATTTTCTAATTTCCTTTAACTGATATGTTGTCTTGAAGTTCGGTAATCTTTTTCAAGGGCTACCTTTATTACCTTTGCTTCTCCTTTACTTGCAAACCTACATAATATTGCATTGTTAGTGAATTGCTCAAGTCGGTCTGCATTGACATTGACTAATAAGTTGCAACCCTAATTGAAATTGTATTTTCAGTGAATTGCTAATGTGTGTGACTACATTACCATTTGGCTAATTGTTAGTGAATTGCTAATGTATTCTATAGCTCCTCTTCTACTTTATTAAGAGCATTCAACATTACCTTGTTAGAAGAAGCTAACACTTGAGATAAGAGAGGGTTGTTACCTCCTTTGGATTGTAAATCTCTGAAGCCTCATTATCAAGGTAATAGAGTATCCTTACCTCCCTTGGATTGTCCATCTCTAAAGAAACCTTCTTCTTTGCTTGTCCCTGCATGATGTCTTTCAAGCTCCACTTTGAACCTAGCTTCTTCTGGCAGCATTTGTGGATCCTCCTACAAAAATTATTTGAATATTTTAGGGTTTCCATCTTTCCCTTTTCTATTAGAATCTTCTCCACAACTCTCCACCCATGTATCAATCTGCAAGCTACCATCCATATGCAAGCACACAGACACACAGGAGAAATTAGATATGTGTGAGTGAATCCTCAATCAACATATGGGGACTCTCAAAACAAGAAGGAAGAAAACCATACCACACAAATAAAACTACCTAGACAAGGCAGGCACAAAGAAAAAGACAAAGAAAGGCAACCCACACCTACCAAGGCACCAGAGCATGTGGTGGGCAATTGGAAATAGATGAAGTCAAAGAATAGCTGAAATCAGCTTGCTTAAATGGAATTGATGTTTGGGCTATTGTTGTTATAAATCCTGGAAATCCTACGGGTAAGGTGAGCCAAATGAAATTCAAAGCAATAAATTTGGTATCATAATTTTTTGAGATCCATTTTGGAATAGTAAGGTACTTGAATTCTTAGAGGCCTGAATGCATTTTAAGCCTTCTATGCTCTATTGTAAAATAATGAAAAAAGGGTTTATTTGATTGCATGTCTTCTAAATAGATCCAACATGTTTAATTGGAAAACTGGATTTGTAATCATTCTCAAAGTTTAGTCTTTGAAACACTCTTTATACACTTGAAATTTTATGAAGGTCCTGTCAGAGGAAAATCAGCAAGAGATAGTGCAATTTTGCAAGAGTGAAGGCTTGGTTCTTCTTGCTGATGAGGTAGCTCTTTTAATTACACATTTCTATCAGTTTACAATTATCTTTCCTTGGTTATCTGTGAATTATTGTAAAAAACAAATTCTCTATTATAATTGAATTTATAGTGGTTCACTAGTATATGAGGACATGAAATCGATTTGTGAGTTATTTATGTTGGAATTGTTTCTATTAAATTAGGGTCAAAGAAAAAAACTTCTAACTCTAAAAATTTAGATTGAGTAAGTGTTTGGGAAATGCAGGTTTACCAGGACAATGTTTATGCAGATAACAAAGAATTCCACTCTTTCAAAAATATTTCAAGGAGTATAGGCTACAATGAAAAGGACATTTTCCTTGTATCTTATCAGTCAGTATCTAAAGGTACATAAAGCAAGTGACTTCCTTTCTCTTATTTGGGATGTTAATGATTATTTTCAGATATAAAAACTACACTAATTTATATAGTTATATGGTAGTTGGAAATTGGAAATTTTCAAAAAAAATCATCTTTCTGAAATAACTACAATTTTATACATTTAAAAGATGTGTGGTTAATATTGGATTAGTTTTGTTGGATATCTACTTGATGATATGTGATCTTTTGGATCCATCCCTATTACTTTAATGAAGTTGACCCTTGCGTAATGTCCCAAAGTACTTACTGTATTTTTTTTGTGTTATTAATTCTCCTTCAGTAACAAGTGTTCATTCATTATATACTCATGTATTCATCTACCCATTGAACATGATAGGCATCTAGCTTTCACACAGGGTTAGGCATCCATCTATGACACAAGTTGAGCATCCATCCAACACTAGGATAGGCATGCATCCATCAAATAGGATAGGAAACAAAATGCTCTAGCCAAAGTCTTAATAGGGTTAGTCTATTGCCCTAAACTATTCTCATCTCAAGACTATAACTCCTACTAAAAGTGTACTGAGGTCTGCCTTTTAGGAGAAGAGAATATGTCCTTTTTGAATCCCACCTCAGAATTCTAGTTTGTGGCCCACAAGAAATAAGTGAGTTTTCAATATCATTTGGAGTATACAATGAATACATTTTATCTTTACTTTATACTAAAGATTATAATTCCAATGCCCCTCGCTCAAACAATTTATCTTGGATTTATAAATTTTGTTTTATCTATACACTCCCTTCCTTAAGCCTTATGTCTGATGGCTTGCATACTAGAGACAACCTCATCTTTGGACTGCTTACATACACACTTCCAAACAGGATCAAACCCTATGTAGCTCTATTTTCTAATTATGTTTGGTGTAAACTTAATGTTGGGTATGCAGCCCTTTCTAGGGGCCATTGCTCTAGACAGTTTCTCTATAGCTACCACTCACATTGGGAAGTCCATAAAGCAAAAGGTTCCATGGTAACCACTTTCTTGTTTACTTAATTTTTATCTAGGTCATAAGCCTATTATTATGTCACCCTTAAATCATGTACCAGAATAGAGGATCATATCATTAAAAATGATTATGAATAATTACATACACTCAAACCCTGATGGGGCTTTGTACAGTTTCACTAGTAGATGTAGGTTCATCTTATTAGAGTATTGATTCATGGGGGATTTCCCGTCCCTTGGATTTGAATTCCACAATTTTCTTTATTACTCCCCAATTTTTAGAAATTTACAGGGATGATGTGACATAAGCTGTTGTTCAGCTTTATTAGATGTTAGATGTAGTAGTTCAATCATGATGGCATTCTCTGTTAAGTGTGAGAAAGAGGCACTGTTTATTCCAAATGTTGCTAGGTTTTTCAATGTTTCCTCCTCTTTATTTGGGTTTACTAACAATATGAAAATAAAATGAAACTGTTTAAATTATCATATAACATCAATGCTATGTTGATATTTAAATATAACAATTGAAAAGAAAATGATGATGTTAATTATTTCAATATCTATGTATATTCTTATATAAAGGACTCTTATCTAATCAGTTAATCTTTTATTGAAAGGGAACTGTAAAACTAACATTTGATAAATGCTACAAGGAAATGAAATCCTTTTTTTTTGGTTAATTTCTATGTCACAAGGGAAGAAGAGTTAAATTGGTGTACTGTGATTTCCTAGTCTTTCTAATAAATTGTCTCTCCTAATCATTATCAAGGATTAATGAGCTAGATTATTTATCAAAAAATTGAAGGAAAGATTGCACATCAGTGTTTAAGAATATGTCATTTAATTCTCTACAATTAGCTTAATGGAACAATTGATCTTGCTTTATGTTTTAAAGCATTCATAAAATAAATGTATGTTTTTTCTACATAAATATTTAAGGATTATATTCAAATTAAACACTTGAGACAGTTAGGAATCCTATAAATTCATCGTACAATTTTGAGACTTTCATGTTGTTGTGTATACATTATTAAGAAAGGTAAAAAGGATGCTCCTAATCTAAATTTTGCAGTTAAGGGTAAAATTGAATATTGTCCAACACATGAATTTCTTGACCAATTATTTTTGTCATCATTAATACCGATGGTCTTAATTAGGTCTCAATTCCTAACCATTTAGTTAATTACCTAGCATTCTAGTTTGACCAATAATTAAACAATCTTACTAATGTTTCATTCAATCTCTCAATCTGGTTGATCTAGAAGTGGAATTTCCTTTTTTTAACTAATTTTGAATTAATCGCCTCAATATGCTTATTAGTACACAACAAATTATAAAATGAATGATGAACATGACATAAATAAGTCCATTTTTATCAAATAATAAAGATTACATACTAACCTTTTGTGTTTGTTTTTAGTTTTCTCTAGTGTTATAATTTATGAGTTAGATACAATAAACCTATTATTATCTTTATCTCAAGAGACATACCATTTTGAATCCTCACCCTTTGATGTAATTTTTATTTCCTTCTGATATTTTATAGAGTAATTAAAAGAAATCTCATTAAATGAGTTTGGCTGAACTTATTTCTAATATTAATTTTGATCTCTCAAACTAAACTACGTGGAAGGATTATATGATCCTTGCAAATTTATATTTCAAACTATATCATTATTATTAGGAAGAAATCTTTAATCCATCAATTTGATAGGAGTGACTAGTTTTGTGGATGAAGTCATAACAGTCAAGATCATTGGACCTTTTTGCGACCTTGAGTTTTATTAGTAATGAAAACTTGTTGGAAGTTCAAACATGTTAAGGAATAAATCATAATAATATATACATACTGATAATGAATATATGTAAAGTCAAAGAGAAAATCATGTAAATCATGATAATTATGTTCCTTGGGGCTACTAGGTGTGTTCTTCCTATGTAGTGAATGACAGATTGAGCCCTCCACATGTTAGAACTATTATGCCTATCATTTGAAAATTTGTCCAGGACTTCTTATGTTTCACAATTTTATACTATTAGAACTAATTTGGGTAGGGGAGGGAGGTTTAAGAAGTGCAATGGAATGTTTGGTAGAGTGTGTCATGCTGCAGGATTTTGCAACCTTTGAGACTTTTCATCTAAACTAAAACAAAAGGAATCCATTAAATTTGATAGGAGTGAAAGGTTTTATGGATGAAGTTATCGGCGACAGTCAAGTTCATTTGACCATTTTGGGACTTTGAGCTTTATTATTTATGAAACTAGTTCAAACACATTAAGGAATAAATAATAATTCTTAATAGGTATATTAAGCAATACTGATAATGAATAATGTATGAAAAATCAAACAGCAAGCCATGTAAATTGTGAAAATTGTGTTCCTTAGGGCTGCTCGGTGTTCTTCCTATGTAGTGAATAGCAGATTAGGCCCTCCATATGTTAGAATTATTATACTTATCATCTAAAAATTTGTTCAAGGACATCTTATATTTCATAGGTTAATACTATTAGGATGGTTCCTTGTGCTAATTTGTGTAGGGGAGGGAGGCTTACGAAGAGCAATGGAATATTTGGTGGAGTGTCCAAGCTATGAGATTCAGCAACCTAAGAGACCTTTCAACTAAACTAAAATGGCAGAGGATGATACATGGATATGCAATAGGAAAGATACATGGATGTGCATACATTGATGTTAAGTAAATTCAAGCTACAAGTGTGCTTGTGTCCATAATTTCTATCAAATTTGGATCACTAATTTCCACATTTTCAACATATAGCACATTCAAAATAATGATTGAATATTAGACCATAAATAGTCATTGTTAGAAATAGGGAATACTTGGGGGTGAATTAGTACTCCACTAAATTTTTCCTAACTATAGATATCGTTAACAATCTCTATACATGCATATCACACAAACCCTTGATCCATCAATTGAATGCTACTAGAGCACATTGTTTGTGTATTATAAACTTGCATATATTAAACATGTGTAAAATAAAAACCATATGTAAAACCTCCTAAAAAGAAAGTGTTAAGTTATTGTGGCACTTTTTAGATGTGTTAACACATGCAAATTGTTTTGAAAAGCACATCATTATCAACTTTAGTTATAAAAGACTCAAAAGTGTCGATTTTGAATGCATATACATGTGTGTTTCTCATTTAAAACCCTGTCTTAGTAACTAAGAAGACTAAGTGTCAATTTTACATACAAAAAAAAATGTAAAGTGCTTCAAAAAGCATGCCTTTATGACTTTATACCATGCATTTTGAACTCTAAAGGTAAAGTGGTGATTTTTGGAGCAAATTTGTGTGTATTGCTTCAACAAAAATGCATCATTATTCCTTTCATAGCATTTTTTGGATGCAAATAGCTTGGGCGATGATATTGATTGCATTTGCATGGTTTCAATACTAGCATTTTTGGTGAATACAAACTGTCTAAGGCATTTTAGGGCCAAAAATACAAGCAATTTCACACAAATTGTGATGTGACCATTGCATGATTTCCAAACAAGCTCATAGGCATTGTACTATTTACACATAAAAGATATCCAAACCAAAGCATCGAATTATACAATAAACACAACATACAATTGTATATAATTTTTGAGAACTTTAGAAGAAAACTTCACCCTACTTTAAATTTTTAGAACAATAACTTCAAGCTATAGACATGGAGCTGGAAAGTACCATTTGGATGTTGCAAGCGGCTGGACAAGATGCATATAGAACAAAATAGAAAATGTATGAGAAAGAAAAGTCCTACCAACCTCTTTATTTAAAGAATTTGAGATAGCAGGAGAAATTAATGATGATTATAGTATTTTGAATAGAATGTTATGCAGCTAGCTTAAAAGTGATATTTCATTGCCAGTAAATTAAAAAGAAAGTGAGCCTAATGGTATCAAAAGTGAAAGAAATTAGAAAGAAAAGGAGGAAGGCTCTTTTGACATTGATCTAGCAGATGTAGAAATTGGGAAAGTTTGTACTTAGTTTCCTCCTGAGTCGAGTGGATATCTTCATATTGGACATGCAAAAGCTCATTTTTTAAACCAATACTTTGCTCAAAGGTATAAAGGGCGCTTGATTATATGCTTTGATGACACAAACCTTGCTAAAGAAAGCAATGAGTTTGTAGAGAACATATTGAATGACCTTGATACACTAGACATTAAAGGAGAAGGACCTACATACACTTTAGATTATTTTTCGCAGTTAGTAGAAATGGCTGAGAAATTGATATCTGAGGGGAAGGCATATGTGGATGACACACCTCGAGAGTAGATGCAGAAAGAGAGAATGGATGGAATTGAGTGCATCAATAGGAATAACTCTATGGAGAAAAATATGTGTCTGTGGAAAGAAATGATTGCTGCTACTGAGAGGGGGATGCAATGTTTTCTAAGAGGTAAGCTAGATATGCAAGATGTTAACAAAACATTGTGAGATCCTATTTATTATAGATGCAATCCTATCTGCCATCACCATGTTCAATCTAAATACAAGATATATCCAACATATGATTTTGCATGCCCATATGTGGATAGTATTAAACATGTGACACATGCTCTCCGGTCAAGTGAGTACCATGATTGTGACAATATTATAGGGTCTTAGAAGACATGGGTTTATGAAAAGTGCATGTGTGTGATTTTAGCCATTTGAATTTTTTTTATACTCTCCTGAGAAAGTGAAAACTATAGTGGTTTGTAGATAATGAAAAAGTGGAGGGTTGGGATGATCCTTGCTTCTCAACAGTGCAAGGAACATTGTGAAGGGGATTGACCGTAGAGGCCTTAAAGAAATTTATTCTGTCACAAGTTTAAATGTTGGACTTTTTCTTTGGAACACCTTTTTTTTCACTTAATTTTCTATAGTTTCCATACAGATTCTTATAACCTATACCAATTAAAATTATAAATCTAAGTTTTCTTTGGCACTTTTATTTCAAGGAGCATCAAAAAATCTAAAAATCTAAATCTAATGGAGTGGGACAGACTTTGGACAATTAATAAAAAAATCATTGACCCTGTCTGTCCTAGACACACTACTCTTTTTGAAAATTGTGTTCTTCTATGCTTAACAAATGGGCCTGAAGAACCTTTTGTCAAAATTCTGGCTAGGCATAAAAAGTATGAAGGTGCTGGCAAGAAAGCAACTACTTACACAAAACACATTTGGTTGGAGAGTGTTGATGTTGCTCTTGTCTCAGAAGGTGAAGAGGTAACACTGATGGATTCAGGCAATGCCATAATAAAAAATATTGAGAAGGACTCAAAGGGTATTATTGTACGGCTTCATGGCATGCTCCATCTTGAAGGATCAGTCAAAACAACAAAGCTAAAGCTGACTTGGCTACTAGAGATTTTAGAGCTTGTCAACTTGTCAACTTGTCACTTGTTGAAGTTGAGCATTTGATTAATAAAAAGAAGGTATATTTTTCATTGACTCAAAACCTTTATGGTCAATAATGGATGAATTTACGTATGTTTTTGTACATTGTGTTGGTATTTTATATTGATGTCCAAATATGACTCTCATTGCAAGCTGTTGATATAGCTTTTTGCAGTCTATTCGAACAAAGATGTCCAATTTGGCTCTGTGTCACATACACACTGGTAGGGGAGATCTCATAACTATCAATGTTCTAAATTATTTTGTATGGGAAGGTATCCGCAGAACATATACTGGTGAACATTTGAGAATTTATATTTCAAGCAATTGTACAAGAGTGTATTCTAATAATATATGAAAGTCCTAAAATTCAAAATTAAAATGCCTATTTTGTGTGACTTCAGGACATATTCCCACCCTTTCATTCTCTATGAAATAGTCTATAGATTGTTGTTCCGTGGAGAATGAAGAAGTAACCTGGTTCAATTTAATAGCATATTTAATGTGGTTAGAGTTATGTTACCTTGTAAATAGAGCTGAATCCCCCTTCTCCAAGCTTGTTATCATCATGAAAATTTCTAGTTGTAGCCTTTATATTTTCCAAGTTGAGAAAAATTCCATGCTCCTTCCCAATAGCAAAGTACACCTCTGTATCAGGATTCTCTGTTGATTGATGCATGGGAAAAATATTACACTTTTTATATAGAGAAGATTTTATTTTAAAGGAAAAAAAATGGAATTTTTTCCCCCTTATTTCTTTTTTGAGTGAGTAGCTCTTATATAATCAACTAGCCAAAATTTTTGTTGACATTTGAAAGGACGATTTATCAAAAAAAATCACCTCAAAAGTACCTTTCCTTAATGCCGCAAACTTGAATCTTCTTCTGAATCCAAATAGGCATAGCAATAACATCAAGAAGAAGCCCCCAAGAATACCCAAAACTATACCCACTTTGTTTGAAGACTTGCCTGCATAGGAGATCAATTCAAGTGTTCAATCATAAAAAATACACCCTAAACAAAACCCTATTCTGGTCAATTAAAAACATCAAGACATAATTAAAACATTGATGGTTGGAATCAATACTTCATGATAAGTTCTCATTCTCATTAAATCTGAGGATGAATCATGAGTATGATTCGAAACTTCTATTTAATCTTAAAATATGATGCGAAACTTTGATGCTAAAAATGCACAAACAAAATGATTCAGAAATATATATACGTTACATTTCATAGATTGTAAGATGGGAAGGTATCTGCAAAACATATTTTTGATCACTATTCTGCCATAGATCTTTTATTAAGTCATGACCAAACTCTGAATAAGTCTCTCTATTTGAAGTGGCATCTTGATGTCTAGATGGGTTCCGCTCAAGTTGTCGAAGACATTTAAACATGGTTATGATCGAAGAAAAAATATTAAAAGAAAAGGCCTAGTTAGATACTCATAGTAGCATTATCAATATTGTTCAAGTCAGATCAATCCTCTAATCTCTAATGTGCCAAACTTTCCAACTATTGCCTTGAGATTAAGCATTTGACAGACCAAATATGAAGCTCATGTTCGGCATAATGATGCAGAGTGTACATAACAATGAAATAGGGTGTGGCCTTTTACATTTTCAAAATAATATGAAGCCATGTTGGTCAAAATTTCAACCAACTCTTAGTGTTGGTCGAAATTTTGACCAACACAGGCATGGATTTTTAAAAAAACACATTTTTTCTTGCCTATTTCGACCAATTTGACCCCATTTTAATAGATGGTCAAAAATTTTGGTCTAAAAATGGGGTCAAATGTACTAGTGACCTTATCATTGCACATGATAGTAAAATATATTCCACAAGCCTAAATGTTTCATTTTGCGGTGTGAGTAATAATGACTTGTTTTCCATTCACCAAAAATTGCCTCTCTTGAAAATGCCATTTAGTGAAAATACAATGTAGTTCCAATGTATGTCTCTATAAAATGTCATTAGAAAGTGTCATTGAATGTTATTTGTCATATTTGTTTTTCCAAATTACAACCCCCTTTTGAAGAAATGTTTTCCTCCAGGCTTCCATATCATCAAAAAAGTTGAAGGAATGGACTAATGTGATGCTGCAAGATAAATTAATAGCAAGGGGACAAGGACATTTTCTCAATCCACCTTATTATTGCACATGAAAGTAATATATATTCCACAAGCCTAAATGTTTCATTTTGCGGTGTGAGTAATAATGACTTGTTTTCCATTCACCAAAAATTGCCTCTTGAAAATGCCATTTAGTGCAAATACAATGTAGTTCCAATGTATGTCTCTATAAAATGTCATTAGATAATTAGTAGTTTCAAATTTCAAGAGATTTCCTTGGGGCTTGTTCAAATTAACTAAACATATGTATGTGTAAAACTGTAAAAGCACAAAGAATGAAGGCAACAAAGTTGACAAGAATCTAAAAAAAAAAATTTGGTCTCTAATTTTGATGGTAAATGATCTTATCTTCTCATAGACTTGTGGAAGCAATAAATTTTTCTTATGATACAAAATTGCATACATAGCCTGCCTAAACTTGAGGCTAACTCTTTGACACCCTTGGTATCCAAGAGATCATCTCAAACACCAACCACTATGAACATAAAATTTGGTCTTTAAAGTGGAATATAGTAATAAAAATCTTTTAGGTGCACTTATCTTTGATATAATTGTGGAAGCAATGAGTTTTTCTTACGAGGAAAAATCGCATAGATAGCCTACCTAAACTTAAGCTCAAGTCTTTGACACCCTTAATATCCAAAAAAAATCTCAAAGTCCAACCTCAATGAACACAAAATTTGGTCTTTAAAGTTGACTATGGTATTAAAAAGCTCATAGGTGCACTTATCTTGAGCTTTATTTGTTTAGATTAGATAAAGCCTACAAGCACACATAACTTTTACATTAAAATGTTCTTTTCATCTTTGACATAGACAATAGCAAAGTAACATGCTTTTAGAAGTATTTTTTGCACTTGTTATCACCTAGATGTGATCTCAATTTATATGTTGGAGTGATTCTTAATTAAAATCAATGTAAAATCACAGTGAGAATGTTATACAGTGAAAGTAAACTCAAAATTAATCTCCACTGCATGTGTTTTAGAATGCAATTTCAATGAAGACAAAAATCAATGGATCTAAGATGGGATGCCACTATAGCTTTCTGGCAACAAATCAACATTCCACAAAGCACACTTTTAACTTTTCTGCAACTCAAGCACAATAACTATTGCACAAGCTCTATAGCATTTTTTAAGCAAAATTTTCTGTAGCCTTTTAGAACCATCAAAGTTTAAGTTAGGCTTTTAGTTTTCTTATTTACATGAATAAAAATTCTTGAAAACTCTTCTATTAGATTTATAGCTATTATAATTGATAAGTTTTCCTATTTCATGAAGATTTTTGGTTAAACATGATTAGTCTAAAGACCCATTTATTTCATACCCAAAAACACATGGGGGTTTTAATCTTAAATGGATTGGCAAGGGTGTGTTACTTCTTGAGCTTCATCAAAATTTTGTTGATGGAAACTCAAAAAGTATAGATGGTTTAGTGAGAAAATATTCTTCCTACAATGGAAATCTAGTATATTCTAGTTGACTATTGAGTGTGCTTCTACCTAAAAGATTACCTCAATATACGAGTTTTTAATAGAGTGATGAAGTTGGGGTCTATGGAAAAGATATTTACACTGAAAAAATGACAGCACTCGTTGAATTGATAGGTTTGGATACATTATTATAGGGAGGTCAAATTTCAACACCCATAGGTTGTGTCCCTATTTTTGATGATAGAGAGGTCTTTAGTTTAAGATTTTTACAAGGTCTTAAGTATTAAGACTTCTATCATTAGGTTTCTCAAGTACTTTACCCATATTAAAGATGACTTGTGTCACATTGTTATCTTATGGTTATTGTGATGAGGTAGCTAAGGAAAAACACCTCAAAAGATCACTACAGTCTTGAAATATTTATTATATCCATGTTATCCAAAGAAAGGAGTGGGAGCCCCTAATGTAGACCTATTTTTGAACCTTAGACTTCAAAGGAAATACCCTATTCTGATCTACTTCATGGAGACAAATCTAAAATGAAGATAGTGAATTAAAGTAGGATAACAACCATTCTATCAAGATATGAAATACACAATTAGATAGTACAAAGTACATATTAGTGTAGACTAATGTCCTGTGGTATTGGGAACATTTCTAGTGGTTAAGTTATAATATAAAAATAATTTAAGAAGTTATAAGTAGAAGAAAATTTGGAGAGACATTTGATGCCAAAATTTTTAAGCTTGTCATCATGAATTTAACGAACAAAACAAATTGCTTTTGCCCTTTGAATATTCTTGTTATACCAATTATTTACATTCTATTAGAAAAAACAATATTTACTTGTAGAAAATGAGTAATCTTTTTAAATAAGCGATATTAAGTGACCTAGTTTGGATGTTCATTATGTGCATTTGTGCTCTAGCAAGTCCAAGAACATGATGAACACCATTAGGTCTGAAAATTAATCTCCTATGGAAGGTCATTGATAATATAGCACAAATCTCAATAATGAGTAGATTGGTAGATCTACCACATAGCCTTCCAAGCTAACAATAAGGTTTCGTTGCTAACACCATCACCCTTAGGAAAGCATGTTCCCACTAATGCAATTTCAAACAGACCACTACATTTGATGGCAACAATAAATAATAATATGTGACTATCCTCATTGTGATAGTCTTGAAAATTTTATTGTTTTGTATTTTACCTTCTAAGGTATTCAACATCTATTTCTACTCATTGTGCATTAATGTCTTTTAGACACTCATTCCATGGTTTCTAAGTTTAAAACCTATACCACATTTAGTTTGATAAGAATTTTTATTCTTAACTTTATAGTATTACACTTGACAATGAAACCATCCAAAACTTTTCATCAATACAATAATGACATATTTTCTTTCCAAGAAGCATTGTCACCTAAACACTACCACATTTGCAAAGAAAGGGGGATCTATCTACATGAAACATTTTAGTGCAGACAAAGTCTGGTTGGGGTCAATAACACCATCATTGGGTGTGAATAAAGAATAGTTCAAAGATACCTAGTGAAGGTTATCCATCTAGACACAATACCATGAAGAGCAACTTTGTTTCACCAAAAGATCAATACCTTTTCATCTTGACCAGCTGATTAAGCATTGAGGACTATGATCAACAATAAACTTTTTAAAGTCATATCAACCTCAATTAATGGTGAAAATTTCCTCTATTCTACTCTCATCCATGCTTTAACAATATAATTCCCGTGATCATTTGTTTAATTAATAATTCCCTCTTACTAACAACATGTATTGGTTTGTAGTAACATGCAAAGGTTGTTCACGTTCAAAACATGTTGATTCTATACTTTTGTAGTGAGTCATTTTTGTTAGTGAATTTGTTGAATATATAGAAGCCTTTCCTTATTCTCCAATAGGCCATGGTCCCTCTTCAGAAGGAGGAAGCTTAGCACATATTTCCCTTTTCATAGCCAATGTGGTAATTTTTACCCCAACTAAATGCTAATCAAAATGCTACAATTATGATTACAAAGTAGCAACACTCTTTTGAAAACCTTTGAGCACTTCTTTGCACAATCTTTGTAAAAAGGCTCATTGATTTGTGATTAAAACATTTGTATCCATATGTTTACTATCTTTTTATGTTCTAGATCATTGGAAACCCAGGGAATTGTACTCAAAATTGCAAAAACTTCATTGTATTATAATGTAGAAGTGTTGTTACAATTAGAGAACAAATTAGTTATACCAAATTTTTCTTTCAAAACCATATGTTTAGATATAAACATTAAGTACAACATTTTCAATTTTTTTGCAAATAATATACACATTAGTTAGATAAAATTCTTTTTCAAAAGCATATGTGTAGATATAAACATTAAGTACAACATGCCCAATTTATTTGCAGATATATTTTCCTATGAAGAAAGACCATGCCTAATAACATGAAACTGGAACAAGATAATGAGACAATGGCTACATTGTGGTCTCAATTCCAAAGAAAAGATGATAAATGTAATTTTCCTTGCAAAATGTGTAAGGGCTTAAAGAATCAAAGAATTCTAATCACAACAGCTCAGAGTCATTGTAGGCAACATGGTCACATTGAAGGTGGCCACAATTTTCATCCATTGCTAAATGTGGATTTCTTGGTGGTGGAACATGGATGTGTGAATATCCAAGCTAAGGATAACACTCCCATGGAAGAAGATGATAATGTGCCAGAGGACATGATTGAAGAAGATGGTATTGGAGTAGGTGATGAAGAGTCTCATGATGATGGTACTAGCACATCTAATAATGATGATGATGATGGTCTTGATATACCTTTAATTGAGAAGGAACATGATTCCTTGTAGGAAGGCTCCCAAACAACTCTTCTCTTGGCTATAGTGTTGTTGGTGAACTTAAAGGTTATGAATGGTTTATTCAATTTAGCAATGTCACATATGCTAATGTATGCCATTTTTCTCATGTTCAATATTAGTATATAATTACTATTTATTATATTAATAATTCATATTTGTTGTTGTAAGTTGGTAGGTTATTTTTTGTTACCATCATCAAACATTTTGCCTCATTTATACTGAGAATTGTCTACTATTATGAATTATATTGGAATGAAGTATCAAACAATACATGCATGTCCCAATGATCACATTCTATATCATAAACAAAATTAATTTACAACAAAATGCCCTAATTGTCATATTAGTAGATATTGGTTAGATCAAATAACAAAAAAGATGCCTCACAAGGTTCTTTGATACATTCTCATTAGTCCATGTCTTCAACGATTATTTAGGTGCACTAGCTTGGCAAAATTTATGGATTACCATGCATGCAATAGAAGTCAAGATGACATTATGTGAATGCCTATGGATGGTTTTGCACTTAAAGAGATAGAAGAAACACGGTCACACTTTAAAGAAGAACCTCGTAATCTAAAGCTTTCATTGGCAATGGACAGTGTCAATCCATTTGAAGATATGAAATCTATTTACTCAGTGTGGCTTATTTTTGTTATTAACAATAACATTCCTCCTTGGATGTCCATAAAGAGGAAGCACATAATATTGTCAATGATTTATTTAATAGTTTCTAAATTAATTTATAAATAATGCATGAAAATAGTCATAGTAATTATGTAATGTTTATGTTCATTCAATTACTAGGTAAGTACCAAGTTAAAGATATGAACATGTATATTGAGCCTCTAATTGACGAGTTGTCGAAGTTAGGGAATGACATCACTATATATGACATCTCTAGACCAATAGGACATTGAAAATTTCAATTCTATGCAATGCTTGTATGGAATGCACGATGCCCCTGGGCTAACTCATTTTTGTGGTATGTTATATTGTTAAGATTAAATTTTTTTGGTCTATTATAGTGTTTACACATTACTTATTGTATGCTTAAGATGTGCATGATAATTGTAAATGCTCTTTTAGGTCTTTAGACAAAGAAAAAATTTGCATCTCCAGTTTGTGGTCCAAAGATGAAATCTCATCATTCAAGAATTTAGGAAAGTAGGTGTTTGATGATTTAGGAACTTTCTCCACAATAATCATAAGTATTGAATTACTAAAAAACATCTTTTTAATAGAAAATAAGATACATCATCAAGGCCACGAAGAATGAAACCTCATTTATGGAAGTAGGAATATGATCGACTAAATCATCGAGGTAATGTCCAATTTGTTGTTCAAAGTTTAAAATTTTTATTTTGATATTGTCTTATATTTACTAATGATGTAATTGATTCTCATGAAGGTTGTCAAGGAATCAATGACCAACTTCCTAGAGGAATGAAAAGTTATCACACTCAATTTAGTAGATTACCATACTACAAGGATATCCCAATCATGCATTTGTTTGATAGTATGCATATTGAAAAAAATGTAACAAAGACACTACAAAAAATATTGGATGGAATGCATGATAGAGAGAAAAATTTCAAAATTTGTACTAACATTTATGAATCCAATCATGCACTAAAAGATTTCATTGAATCAAATAGCAATAGAGACTGCATAAATACAAGTGTCCTTCCTTGGTTATTAACGGAGCAACAAAGTGATGCATTAAAAGAATTCATAAAAAAAAAAATTTCCAATAGAATTTGCTACAAATATAAGCACTCTTTTATCAAAGATAGGCAATTTTGGGCCAGGGTTGAATACACATGATTGGCATACCTTCATCAAGGTAAGTCATGTTCTTAATTTACAGTATATTTGTAAAATTGAATGTACTACCTATTGCATTATTTAATAATATATTGAAATGATCATTTTTTAATAATTTCAGTACATCCTACCTCTATCCCTCCCACACTAGTTTGACAACACTATTAAACAAGTTATATATGACCTTGGCAAACACATGAGGTTAGAAGTGTTTTTTCTTAGATTTGGTTAATTTTATCTAAAATCTCATTTATATGTTCTTGTGTGTTGAATCTCTTTTAGGTGGTTATCATCTAAAGAAATTGATAAAAAAATATATAAAATATTGGAAGAGAAAAATTCCACATCTTGTGTGTGAAATGCAAAAGTGTCTATCTTCAACCTTTTTCAATGCTCAAGAACACTACCTCATACATCAAGTTGAGGAGATTGAATTGTGTGGACCTATACAAACTAGCTCAATGTGGATGGTTGAGAGGCACTTGAAATTTATGAAGGGCTTCTTCAACAAAGAGAACATCTTGAGGATTCTATAGTAGAGGGATATATGGTTTACCAGACCATGGTGTATATTAGTGAATATCTTCCAAAATTTGCAGAAAATATCCATGTAGATCACATTTGAGATCCCAACTTTAATGAAAAATTTGAGAGTGCCTGATAGGGAAAGGTACATTAAGGAGATTGATAGGTAATTATAAGTTGTTTTTTTGTAGTTTATTAATTCTTATCCATCATCAATATAAGTTCTTTCTAACTAGTCTAATTGTTTTCTTTATAGTTGGTCATGAGTGGGATGCACTACATTTGTCTATTGTAAAAAATCTTGATTGGATGATGGTATGGATTTAACAGTCTGAAGAAAATGGTTGCTCATTAACATGGGATAATGTTGCATCATTGGTTAAAGAAGCTCATCATAATGGAGATCTCAATGTTATGCCAATGGTACTTGATGTGGTATATGGCTTAAGAGATACAAAGGTACACAAAAGAATACTAATCATGAGCCATAAGTTTAGTTGATGCAAATAATCTTGACATGTTTGAAAAATTACAGATCAAACACCAAAAAGCTATGTACTATCATGGTTGTAAATTTTGCATAAAAAGTCAGATGAAATGAAGAAAAAATGTAATTATGGGATAAGTGCAGTCTTCATGGTCACCAATATTTCATCTAGAACTGACATACATCCTTAACAATCTAAGAATCGATACTATGGTATTTTGGATGATATACTTGAGTGTGACTTTAATTTATTTAAAATAGTTCCATTTATCATCAAATGGTATAGGCTATGGCTTAATCAAAATGATCATGATAGGACTATTATTGAACATGATAGTGGATTTATAATGATTAATACAAGCTCATTTGAGCCAGTTGAAGATGAGCCTAATGTTCTTCCAAGCCAATGCGAGCAAGTGTTTTACTTTGGCATTCCACACAAACCAGGTTGGTCATTTGTTGTTAGAAATTATCCAAGAGGAATTCCAATAAAGTATAATGTGATGGAAGAAGAAAATATTGAAGAAGCATAAGATGAAGGAAATGATAATCACGAAGGACTATTACTCAATGATGAGGAAGAAGATGGTGATGATTATGGTCATGCTAATGGTAATGGTGGTGATGATGATGATAATGATGACAATCATGATCATGCTGATGAAGATGGTGATGATCATGGCAATGATGGTCATGATGATGATGGTGATGAAGATGATGATGATGGTGATGAAGATGGTGGTGGTGATGACGATGATCAAAGTGACAAGTACGATGATGATGATGAAATGATGACAACATGGATGAATATGATGATCAATGAAATGTCTATCCAGGTATGATCAATGTCAAATATGATGGGGTCATGTATGACCAAACTTTTCTTTCAAAACCATATGTGTAGATATTAACATTAAGTAGAACATGTCGAATATTTTTTTACATATACACATTAGTTACACCAAATTTTTGGCTAACTTTAGATAAATTATTTACATGTACAATATACTTTATTATTTTATTTTATTTTTGGTAAGTCTATTACTTTCATTTCTCTACTGATTCTTTTTCACAAGGCGACATGGATAGATCACCACGTCGCACAAGCAGGGATGCACCATCTCACAAACCTTCTTCAACAAAGGTAAACCTTAATTATTGTAATTGTTCAAATTATATTGAAAAAAATGTCGTATTAATATGTTCTTTCAAAACCATATCTGCAGATACAAATATTAAGTACAACATGTCAAATATTTTTGTTTTGTTGCTAATTTCTAAGAATTACTAATTTTTTTTCATGGGGCAACATGGGTCGACCACCACGTAGAGGCAGAGATGCACCATTTCACACATCTTCAATGAAGGTAAACATTAATTTGTTGTAATTTTTATTGTTATATACAAACAAATATCATATTATTATGTTCTTTTCGTTATGGCTTTTGCGTTATTTTGATGAAATTTTTCTGATTTTGAATTTTACAAATATACACATTAGTTACACCAAATTTTTCTTTCAAAACCATATGTGTAGATACAAACATTAAGTACAACATGTCAAATATTTTCATTTCACTGTTAATTTCTAAGAATTAGTAATCTTTTTCATAGGGCAACATCGGTAGACCACCATGCACAAGCGGGGCTATACCGACTCAGACACCTTTAACGGAGATAAACGTTAATTATTTTAATTTTTATTGTTATATACAAACAAATGTCATATTATTATGTTCTTTTTGTTATGGATTTGGAATTATTTTGATGAAATTTTACTAATTTTGAATTTTGCAGATATACACATTAGTTACACCAAATTTTTCTTTTGAAACCATATGTGTAGATACAAACATTAAGTACAACATGTCAAATATTTTCATTTCACTACTAATTTCTAATAATTAGTAATCTTTTTCACAGTGCAACATGGGTAGACCACCATGCACAAGCAAGGCTACACCAACTCAAACACCTTTAGCAGAGGTAAACATTAATTGTTGTAATTATTATTGTTATATAGAAACAAATGTTGTATTATTATGTTTTTGTCTTTATGGATTTGGAGTTATTTTGATAAAATTTTACTAATATTGATGTCACAAATGATAGGAAAAAGCTAGAATGACAGCAAATCAAATGTGATATGAAATATGGGCATCATTTCTAAATGGCATTGCCTTTAGTGCTGACACTACGTTCATGGCTGAACAGCTCAAACAAAGATACACTGGTGAAATTGTTAACATTATCATCGACTATGACACAAGTGAGGAGAAAGAGGCACTAAAAAAAGAATTGCACTATAGGGTCCAATCTTTGAAGGTAAGCCGTACTTAATCTAAAGCAATAATAGAAGTTCAATATATATTAATATTTTATAGTATCTTATGGATCATGATCTAAATATTATGTGTTATTGTACAAAAATATGTGATAGTTGTGACATCATGCAGTGAACATGGTGAGGGTTGTAGCACACAACCTTCATGTAAGTAACACTTTCTCTATTTGTTTTCATCAACATTATTACACTTAACTTTTTTTGGACACTTCTAGCTAGTATCCCATTTTATCTTTATCCATTGCAAATGTCTTCGCTAAAAATATTGTATTCTTCATCTCATGATAAAGTGTGGATTCCTCCCTTGGTCGGTGGTCCAATATTTCCTTGTGCATTATCGACAACAAGGAGCATGCAAACATCCTTGTCTATGCCCAGTACAACTAGTAAAACCTTGTTTTTCTATATTGCGTAATGTGCTAATCATGCATTATTTTTTTGTCGGGTGGATTTTGTACTTATGTACCTATTTTGTGCTAATAGGTAGACCTTCAGTTGATAGAGCAATAGAGAGCATTACTACTAAAGCTTATCCATTTCTTGGAGCAATCCATGTGACTAGTACTGGTCCATTTGAAGGGACATTGTTACTGAACAAGAAAACTATGTTTCCATTTAAATTACAAAAGCTTCTAGTTGCTTTAAAATTATTATTATTTAAAGTGTAAATTTAGTTTACTTATACATAACTCATTTTGGACTAATAATCCCTTTATGTTTTTGTAGGTAATAATGTTTTCTTTGACCATCTTTTTGATATGACATTGAGACTATTTGGACCCACCATATGTAAAAGATACGTAGCTTCATATCATTGCTACGTAATTTTTCTTTTCTTCCATTTATTGTACTATATTAAAGTTATTGATCTAACAATTTTATTTCATTTTTAAAGGTGGAATTTACAAGCTTCTGAATTAAAAAATTAGCTGATTACATCTTTTGAGGGCCTATTTGGAAAAAATGTTTTTGACACTACCCTACTTCTAAAAAGAGCATCAAGGCATATAAAGATTGTGAGGCATCAATATAGAAGGGGTCTTATGGAGAACCCAAAGTACAAGCATCCTCCTATGGTTCCACTGATGGAGTGGAATAAAATAATAGAAGATGCAAAGGAGAAAAAGCTATGTGAAAATAGAGTAAATGAACTAGCAGAAGGTATGTCATAATAGTATTAAGTACATTGTAATCATGCACTAATTAGTGATCTTTGTAAATATATAATCTAACATGTTTGAAACTATTCATAGACTATAGGACACATCCATGGCTACAAAAGCAAGACTAGAAAAAGTTGGCTAACACAAACTTGGCTCTGGTGGCTACATGAATCTTCAATTTTGACTTGTAAGTAGCAACAATAAAATTTTGTATATATATTTTTTATATAATATTGCAAACAATTTTTTTTAATGAAACCATACATGGAAAACTGACAATGTTAAGAAAAAAATACAAGGTAGAGAATTCAATGTGGAGCTCACAAATGAAGATAGAAAAATTGCCTTGAAGGAAGGCTATAAAGTCATGGTTGCATGCCTACGCCGAGAATCTGAAAGCCTTACCCAAGAATCTAGTGCACCAAATGAGACATAGGTAAATTAGTTAGATGAAAAGTAAATGAAATTGAATAATTGAGAAAATTCTTGTTTGGTGCTATTTTTGAACATAAATTGACTGCATAACATAATTGGGTCACACCTAACAGTTTGTTGTGTAGCCTTTAATAGGGCAGGCCTTTTATAGGGCATCACTTTAGAAGAGTGAGAAACAAGGTAGCATGTTACTAGTGGTTTTTCTCAAATTGGGTTTCCACATAAATCATTGTGTTATGTGTTAATCTTTCATGTGTTATTACTGCATGGTGATTTATCAATAACCTGCAAGTTTAGATTGATTATCTTGGATGCATGAATGTTTAATGGGCTCACTAGGATAAGTAAAAAAAATTATTGGACCTTGAGTAACTGATTCACACCCCCCCCCCCCCAAGTTACTCTAAGAATTCTAATAATTGGTATTAGAGTCATCTACTGATTTAGTTTAAAGGTACTAGAAGCATAAAGATCAAGATGTCTAAGAGAGAAGTTCCCAAGCTTAACAGAGGAAACTTCGCTACATGGAAAAATTTAATGAAGCTGCACCTTGGATCAAAAGGTGACCATGCACAAACCTCAATTATAATGGAACATGTTGATCCAGCTAGTGTCCCTACTACTAAAGATATGAAAAAGAAGAATGAACACAATCAGGCAATGTTTAAAATTGCCTTTACTCTCAGTTATGCTGAATTTTATGACATCAAGGGATTTACAATTTCATTCAAGGTATGGGAATCCCTAAAAACTATTTATGGAGGAGATAAGAATGTCCAAAGAGTAGAAGTAGAAAGCCTCAGAGAAAAGTTGGATGACATGAGAATGGAGGAAGGTGAGAACATTGCTCAATAAGCCTCTAGAATAAAGGAGGTGGTAAGTGCAATAAGAAGTTTTGCTAGTCATCTAGAAGATGAAACTACTCTTAGAAAAGTTTTAAGAACCTTGCTCCCTATCTATGCTATTAGAGTATAATCCATCCAAGATTTGAGGTGTGTACCATGAAACAAACTATCACATGAAGGTATAGTGGGAAGACTCACTGCATTTGAGTTATCCAACTTTGACAACTATAGGTCAGAGAGTCTTGAATCTGCTTTCAAGGCTAAGTTGCCGCTCAAATATTATGATGAAAAGAAACAAAGAAAGAAGAGAAGGATAAAGCATGTTTCTAGTGATAATGACACTAAAGAAGAAGATGTTGAAAAGTTGAAAGCATTGCTAGCAAGGAGGTTTCATAGAGGAAAAGGAAAATTTAAAGGTAAGTTGCCCATTATTTGTTTCAATTGCATTAAAGTAGGACATATTGCTGCTAGGTGTCTAGAGAAGAGAAACTTCAAAGGAAATGACAAATGCATAGGAAAAAGAAGTGAAGATAGTAGAGAATGCAAGGACAAAGGAAAAAAGTGCTACATTGTAGAAGAAGATGATTCAGATGAAAATGATGATGAGGTAGTCTATGTTGCTATGAAGGATGAGTGAGATGAAGATGAAGCAACTACACTTGTAACTTATGTGAAAAAAAATGACAAATGGATCAGTGATAGTTGTTGCTCACACCACATGATAGTAGACAAAGGTAAGTTCACTGCACTAACTCATTATGATGGGAACAGTGTTAGATTTAGTAATGATGCTCCATGTTTAATAAAAGGAAAAGGTTCCATTAAGCTCATAGAAAAGATTACATGTGATGATGCATATTATGTTAAAGGATTGAATTACAATCTATTGAGTGTGTCACAACTAAGCAATATAGGTTGCAAAGTTGAATTTGGAAACAAAACTACCAAGATTTTTAACACAAATGGAAATCTAATATGAAAAGGAGACCAAACTAGGAGCAATCTATTTTATCTAGATATTGATGATGCCACTTGTCTTATTATTAAAACTAATGATGTGTGGTTATGGCATAAAAGGCTTTGTCATGTCAACTTTGATAACTTTATTAGCATCAAAAATATGAAGAAAGTAAGAGGTTTACCTAAAATAAAGAAACCTAACAATATAATGTGCAAACAATGTTAGTTAGGAAAAATGACCAAGTATATTTCAAAAGAAAAAATTATACTTCAAAAGATGTCTTAGAAATTGTTCATACTGACTTGTGTAGACCCATTGAAGTACAAAGTTAAAAAGAAAATAGATACATAATGTTTTTTTGTAGATGATTACTCTAGGATGATGACTACCATGTTCTTAAAAAAAAAAATCTGATGCCTTTCAAATATTTAAGTGGTATTTGGTGAGGTTTGAAAAAGAGACAGGTAAGAATTTGAAATGCTTGAGATCAAATAGAGGAGGAGAGTTCACATCAAAAGAATTTGAGATGTTCAGTAATGACAAAGGAATCAAGAGATAGACATCAACATCAAGGACTCCCCCATAGAATGGAATTGTAGAGAGAAGGAATAGATCAGTAATGGATTGTGCCAGAGCATTTATGATGGAGAAAAATGTTTCTCTAAAGTACTGGAGATAAGCAGTAAGCATATCTTTCTACACCTCGAACCGAGTTCAAATCAAGAAAGGTACAAATGCAACACCCTTTGAATTATGGTATGGTCATTCATCCAATGTAAAAAATTTCAAAGTGTTTGGTTATAAATGCTATATTCTTAAAGATTCTAGAAATGGCAAGTTTGATGCAAAGAGTGATGAAGGTATATTCCTTGGATACTCCACTAGAAGAAAAGCATATAAGTGTTTAAATACTAAAATTAACAAAATTGTGAAGAGTGCAAATATAAAATTTGATGAGCATACAAAAGTTCAAGATGATGAATCCATCAAAAGCCCAGAAGAAAACAGATCTTTTGTATACTTCTATGAAGGAATGCTTGCTGAAGAAGAAGTTGCTAATCCAATAGTGAACCAGCAACAAGTCTCAATATCTATCAAGTCACAACCAATGAATGCCAAGTTGTATTCAGATGCTGAGTTGTAGAATGAAGAAAATGCACATTTTGATTATAAAATTAGTACACATGAAAGAGATGTTGAGCTACCTGAAAGAGATGTACACGGTGACTCTAAAGTTGAATGACCAAACATAGAAATAAGGATAGAAGTAAGGCTATCCAAATATGTGAGAAGGCATCATCCTATTGAAAAAATCATTGGTGACAAGGAAGCTAGACCAATGATGAGGAATAGACTAAGAAATGGCTCATGTCTACTAAGCAAGATTGAACCCAAAATAGTGAAAAATGCACTAGAAGATGATGGTTGGTGCAAAGCTATGGAAGAGGAGATTGGATAGATAGAGAAGAACAAAACTTGGACTTTAGTTCCAAGACCAACTGATAAGAATGTGATTGGTACCAAGTGGGTAAACAAGCAAGATGAGAATGGTAAGATCACAAGAAACAAAGCCAGACTAGCATATAAAGGTTATGCTCAAGAAGAAGGACTAGACTATGGGGAAACATTTTCCCTTGTTGCAAGAATGGAAGGAGTTAGAACACTACTTGCATATGCTACCTACAAAGGTTTTAAGGTCTACCAAATGGATGTCAAGTCTATATTTCTAAATGGAACATTAGAGGAGGAAGTCTACATAGAACAACCAAAGGGATTTGTTGATGACAACAACAAGGATATGGTATGAAAATTGCATAAAGCACTTAATGGCTTGAAACAAGTGCCTAGAGCATGGTATGAGAGACTTTACAAATATCTTGTAAGATTGGATTTGAGAGAATAGATGACAATAGCAACCTGTCTATCAAAACTAAAAAAGTTAAAGACATTTTGATATATGAAATCTTTTGTTGATGATATAATATTTGGAGGAAAGGATGCCCTATGCAAAGATTTTGTTGATCAGGTGAAACATGAGTTTGAGATGTCAATGTTTGGGGAAACCAAATTCTTTTTTGTATTGTAAGTATATCAACTAAAATATTGCATATTTGTGACCCAATCAAAATATATCAAGGAGATACTCAAAAGATTTGGTTTAGAAGATTCAAAACTAGTCAATACACCAATGATAATAGGACACAAGTTATCCAAGAATGATGAATTAGTTAAAGTAAATCAGACAATGTATAGATCAATGATTGGAAAGCTATAGTATGTTGTACATAGTAGACTAGACATTGCATTATCTATTGCAATATGGAAAAAATTTCTACAAACCCAAGAGAAAATCATCTTATGGCAGTAAAATGAATAATGAGATATCTAAAAGGAACATCTGACTTTGGGTTACACTATAAAAGAATTGAAAAGTTTGAGTTGAAAGCCTACACTAATGCAAATTGGGGAGGTAATATAGATGACAAAAAAAGCACCAGTTGTGGAGCACTCTTTTTAGGTAGAAGATTAGTCACCTAGACTAGCAAAAAGAAAAGTTGTACCTCACAATCCACAAATGAAGTTGAGTATGTTGCTACTACCATGAATTGTACAAATATTATTTGGATCAAGCATCTACTTAAAGGTATGAAGGAAGAGATAACTAAACCAATGATACTTTATTGTGACAATACTAGTGCCATCAACATATCAAAGAATCTTGTGATGCATGCGAAAACAAAGCATATTGCAATCAAGTATCACTATGTAAGAGAATTAGTGGAAGAAAAAGAGGTGAAGATGGAATAAGTGAGTTCAAAGGAACAAATTGTTGACATCTTCACAAAGCCATTACCTAAGGATGCATATGAATATCTTAGAGGTAAGCTAGGGATAATACCCCTATCAAAGGCTATTTGACCAATAGCAAGACCACCCTGAATCAAATAGGCTAGTTGTTGAATGATAAAACTTGATGCAAAGGATCATACTTTAGGTTTTGCCTAAAGTAATTAAAGTGCTAAAATTTTAAATCAGTCACAAGCATGGTGACAGAGGGAGAAACCAAAAATTGCAAAGTCTACTTCTGCATAATTAAAAGATGTTAAGCTATTCTTTCTTTTGCATTGTTGTCAAAGAGGGAGAATGTTGCAAACAATTTTTTTTAATGAAACCATACATGGAAAACTGACAATGTTAAGCAAAAAATACAGGGTAGAGAATTCAATGTGAAACTCATAGATGAAGATAGAAAAATTGCCTTGAAGGAAGGCTATAAATTTGTGGTTACATGCCTACGCCAAGAATCTGAAAGCCTTACCCAAGAATCTAGTGCACCAAATGAGACATAGGTAAATTAGTCAGTTGAAAAGTAAATGAAATTGAATAATTAAGAAAATTATTTTTTGGTGCTAGTTTTGAACATAAATTGACTGCATAATAATGTGCATAACATTTTATTGTAGGCCTCATATCCTATCATAGAACCTACTCATAATGAAGACCATGAGGTGCATTATAGTGGTGGAGGTATTAATTTTCTATTGGAAATTAATTATGCAATTATGAATATAATTTAACATCTTTAATTACAATTTGATGTGTATCCTTATTTTGAATATTTTAGAGCATGTTGAACATCATGGTGAAGGAATGAAGCATGTTCCAAGTGTTTAGCATGTTGACATGGTGGCAGATCAAAATGTTAATATACATGATGTGGCATTATCAAGTAATAAAAATGCATGTTATGGTGTACTAGTACTTAATTATAGACTTGTAACAGTTAAAAAAAGGAAAAGAATATGCCAATTTAACCCATTTACTTGTTCTTGCAATAGAGCCCCCTTTAGTGCAGTAGCCTCTTGCTCCTCCAAATAGGATGAGCCATCATAATTTGACATTACATATGCCACAAGAGGAGGAAAATGAGGAAGATATTGATTCTCCTATCAGCCTTTTTCTTAACGGAGCTAAGAAAAACAAAAAGAAGAAATGATGTTTTCAAAATGGTCTTTGATAAACCTTGTTGGATAATGAAAGAACTTTTTTTAAAGTAATTATCTATGAATGTTGCGTATTAATATTGATTTTTATTTTATGTTAATGAATATTCTTATATGTTAATGAAGTCTTTGTTGGAAACTGATTGAAAAGATCATTGATGAATTAGTGAGATTGTTGAAGAAGTATGTTTCAATCATTGTTTTGTCACTAATGTCAAACCTGTTATTTATTGGTAAGACAATCATTTATAAGATCCAAGTACTATCACTTAGTTGATTGATGAAGAAGATTTAATCAATAAGATGTAACAACAGCACCTAGAAGAAAGGTTGAGTTATGATTTTGTAAAGAAGTGCAAGGATCGGTTAAGACAATGGAAAAATAATGTATTCGCAATATACTTAAAGATACAAAGGTTGGCTACATCTAAGAACTTAAGAAGAACAAGTATAAAAAAGACTATTTACAAAGACTGAATAAAGCCTACAGTGGTTGCCAAGAAAAGTTAGTTCATGTTGAGCAAATTGCTAGTATGTGCAGAGTAAATGGAAAATCTAGTGTGCACCAAGTAACTTGGTGTGGAGTAAATTGTAACAGGTGTCGAGCATCAACAAAACATAGTTGATGATGAGTGAAAATGTAATAGGTGTCAAGTAACATAGTATGTGCCAAGCATCAAAAAGTCAATAGTGTCGAGCTATTGCATTATTTGAAAAGTTAAAGATTTTCTAGATCTAAGCCAATAAGTTTGTTACCTTGAATTTTGTGAACTAGATAGAAGATAAGAATGTTGAGCTGGTGGTACAAAATTCTAGGTTAACCATTTTTAGGTGAATATAGGTGGATTCCACATGATTTTTCTAGAAGGAAACAAGATAAGGGACAAACATATTGTATCCTACCTAATTCATTCAAACCCTAAGTTAGATGAGGGAAATTAGAGCGAGAAAAAGAATTGAAATTTTTTGCTTAAGGAATTATAGGTCAAGAAGCAAAGGTGGTTGGAGAGAGTGTATGGTGACAAGGTGAAGGCATTGAGAAGGAAGAACAAAGTACAAAGACTCTACTTTGATAAGTGACCATGAGAGTGACTGTATTGGCACAACGAGCAAGGAGACTCAAGGAGATAGAAGCTTGAAGAGTGGACAAGTTGTCAGAGCTATAGAGACTAAAAGCCAAGCAAAGTTGTGAACTGAATAGAGATTTGAAATCTGCAAGTTATGTTTTAGGATGAATAAGGTCAAAGAGCCCTTATTGTTACTCTCTAACAATTGTATCAAGAAGGGAAAATCTTATGGACTTAGGTTGGTCTAACAACCATTGAGAAATCCTTTAACAGGGTGGCATTCCAAGTGAATGTCCTAAAGTCCTTTAACCAGGCTCACTTCTAATAAGGTGAATGAAATCCCTTAACGAGGTCACACCTAATAGTGTATTTTTTAGCCTTTAACAAGGTAGGCCTTTCATAGGATATCACTTCAGAAGAGTGAAAAACAAGGTAGCATGTTACTAGTGGTTTTTCCCAAATTGGGTTTCCATGTAAATCATTGTGTTATGTGTTGATCTTTCATGTTTTATTGTTGCATGTTGATTTATCAATAACTTGCAAGTTTAGATTGATAAGCTTGGATGCATGAATGTTTAATAGGCTCACTAGGATAAGTGAAAAAAAATTATTAGACCTTGAGTAACTAATTCACCCCCCATCCTAGTTACTCTAAAGAATTCTAAGAGTCTTGATTAGTATTGTGTATTAATGAATTTTATATCATATTAATGAATGTTATGTGATTTTACTGATTGAATGTTATAGTTCATAAATGGATGAATGAATGAATAAAGTATGTAATTAGATGATAATAGGTAATGTAAATTGATGTTATGGGTAGGGGGTGAGGCCAGATGAGCTTCCACCTTGACGTGGTTGGCCTTGTTAAATAGAGAATATTATAATATTCTTGAAACCAAGTGAAGCTCAAACTAACATACCAAGGAATCAGAAAACCCAGATCCATCTACCTCTCATCTTCTCATCCCAATAAGTCATCTTTTCTGCCACTCTTTGCATATTCAAATTTATATTATTCACAATCTTGAATTTTAGATACTCTATTGCACATATCAAACTTCAAATACTCCTTTGTACATATTAAATGCATCATACTTTTGCACTCCATATCACATGTTCTTCATACCTCCACACTTTTCATGCTTTACCAATTAGTATTTATGGACTACTCATGCTTTACTACACCAAAGTATGGGAGTGAGACTATTGGAGAAGAGTATGGGAGCATTGACCTTTGTTTTGATGCCATATCTTGGTAATAGCCATCCAGCCAATTCGTTAGACATGGCATGGATGCCTATGCTACCCCCTGCACCACAACAATAACATGGCCCCATGAATATCAATTGGGCCCTTGAGCTATATGGATTTGTCAGATATAATTATTATCCTCATTTGTTGTTGCATTAATTATAGTCATGTCAATAGTGATGGGTCTAGAGAAGGTTCCTTGGGATCTTCCCTTCTAATCCTTATCTACAAGTCAGATGGTTGAAAATAAATACTTGAAATTCAATTCCTTGACCAATTTCTTTTCATTGCAATAAATAGCAAATGACAGACCCATACTTCTAGTTCAACTAAAAATGCCTTTTCCCACTGAGAAAAGCTATGATTATGATTTTACTGGTACATTAATAATATCTGATTGTGAGTAGTATTGGCCTTTTCTACAGCCTATTTTTAAGGAAAGTTGGACTCTTTAGAATTTGATTTTGATTATTGCTATAGGAATTTATGTCACATTTTATCAAGTTCTTTTATCTAATCTACTTGTATCATAATTTCTCTTTAGATATGTCTTTGATTGGAGGTATATTCTATCCTTATTTTTGGGATTTGTGATAGAGCCTCTTTTCTAGGATCCTCTTTTTCATTGATTTTATCTTTGGAAGCCTTTGCTAGATTAGAATATACATGAATTTTCCTACCTGTACCATGAGCTTTTCAATCTATAGTGTGTTCTTAGATATCTACAGACTGATGGAATTCTCTAATCCTTGTCAGACCATTGTTCTTCAAGTCCTTCCAAAGCCAAGGAGTCAAGACTTTCACAACATCCATTCTTGATGTTAAGGTACTAGTGATATGAGAATTATATTCACTTCATCAACACAATGACTAAAAAGAATGAGTAGAGTTAAGAGAATTCTTTAAGGGTTAATTGGATTTTTGTAATAGGTTAAATAGGGTACCTAGCATCAGAGTCATGAGAGAACAAGGAATAATTTTAAGAGGCTTGTTTAGGATACTGATCTCATGCAATAGATTTCTATTTTTCTCTAGCAGCACCATAAATTTAGACTCCACATTCTCCTTTCATAGTTTTCTATTGAGATCTCTTGTCAGGTTTTTCCTTATTTCTTCATACATAGGAAAACAATTTGATATCATTGAGAGTGAAGTACTTATATTTGACATTTTGTGTGGGTTATAGAGACAAGATGATGATTTGGGAAGTCCATTCATTTCTTTTACTGTTGTTATGTATTTGTAAGAATTTTCCTTAGAGAAAAATTCACCCAAGATCAAGGAGCACAAGCACAAGCACATAGTAGGTGAAAGAGTATGATCAATATGAGAATACTTACTATTATTAGAAGCATGTATAAGTATGTGCATACACACTAGGAAAGCCTATATATAAAGGCCTCTAAGATGCATCTAGAACATGTCTAGAAAGCACTATGAGATAAGCATGACAACTAAGAACATATCTTACACAATAAGAAGATAAGCATGATGAGGTATCTAGAATGTTGTAGACACCATGTGCTCAAATAATGTGCTAACTCCTAAGTGTAGGCAAAATGTGCATAATTAGAGTGCAAACTCCTATGTTGTCAACATGACAACTCACAAGAGTATGCATACTCCTAGGTGAGTAATAAATAATAAAATATATGAATAAACCTAAGTAAACTTAAGTAAGTTTAAATAGTAAATACTTATTTACACAACCACTCCCCCTTAAGTGAAACTTAGGGGAATTCCCTTAAGCTTACATAATCTAGGATGAAATGCAAGATGTGTCTCAACTACTAGGCCATGTTAGGTACCCATGTACATAATGAAAAATGAAATCTCTCATAAAAAAAAGAAAGAGGGAAAACCTCATGGGAAAAAACCTCCCCCAGAAAGAGAGATGAAAACACACACGATGTATGGATGGATGGAGTAATCAAACCCCCCCCCACCTCACCCCCACACAAAAAAAGAAGAAGAAGGAGACAAGGTAGTACCTCCCCCTAAAGGTAGTGTGTCAATTAGTGAGAAATGCTCCAATGTAGAAGTTGAACCATGACCGATGTATAATGTTCCTCCCCTTTGGAAGAAACAATTGCAAGAGTATAAAGGAGATGTGTCCCCTATATGGAGAAGGAATCTCAATGATGTAAGGTATCTCTAAAACATATTCAAGTGTCCCTGTGTCGATGCTAATGATGGCTTCCTCCAAAACTATTGAGAAGAAGTGTAGATCAAACAAGGAGTGATGTAGAACTTATTTCAAAAAACCAACATTCTTCTCAAATGACAAAGAGACACCTATAGATGTTGTACAAAGTATCCATATTCATGCCAACCTATAAAGATTGATCATGTAGAGAATGGACATGAGGGTCAGAGTGGGACCTCACAACAACTGTAGAAGGATCATCCTCATCAAAGAGAAGATGAATATCATGAAAGAAGTCCTCCAAATCTACTGTGTGTGACTTGACGAACAAACCTAAAATATCAGTCAAGAAGTCATCCCTTGAGGCTAGAAATGGAAGACATAGTGTACCTTATTGTTTTGAAGTACATGAATCTATCACTGCAACAGATGAAGAATTTTCCTTGAAGAGAAGACAAATATCATCAATAGTGTCTCCCACATCTTCAATGTGAGACTCCAAAAATAGGCCTATAAGGGCAAGAAAGAAGTCATCGCATGAAGGTAAAGTAGGAAGACATGAAGGGTCCTATTGCACTAAATCTGAAGCATCTGTGGCTGGAACTAGATTAGTAGAATCAACAGGACAATCAGGAGGTGAGATCTCAACTAGATTTGAAGGTACCATAACTAGAGTGACTAGATGTAGAATGTCCTCTGGAAATGAAGGAACACGTAGATCTCCATATGCTTCCCAAAGAGCCATCCAAACATCATGAGGAAAACTTTTCATAAGAAGAGGAGCAAAGGATTATGTACTCATACTATTATACATAAAGTTTAGAAGTTTAGAAAGATATTTAAATGAAGGTGGTATCTTTGAGCAAAGAGAAGGAATCATTTCCTGATGTTCTCTTAGATGATCAAGAATCAAAGAACTCCATTTCTAATAGTTCCTCAATGTCAACTTTGGTCTTATACCAGACTGACATATGTGACAAGCTTCCATGAGATCAATGAATGTATGCACCCCCCAAAATACAAAAATAATCAATCAATCCTCCTTAATGTATGATTTAGTACTTAGTGCAATAGCCACATGCTAATTTAGGGCCTATTTCTAAAAGTAGTATTATGGAACCTGATTATGAGTCCAGATGAACCCGTACCAAGCATTTGAAGTGGAAAAAATTGGGATTTACAAGTTGCAAAAAAATTTAGGAACAAATATCTCAAACCACCTACACCTATGTGTAGATCATTAAATTCTACCCCAAAACAAAAAACAAAATTGCTCGCAAAAAGGAGTCCATCTGAGGAAGATATCATTGTTTGAAAATTGTTACTATAATTATTTTTCTTGAATCGCCGTCACGCCTCTAAAAATAAAAAGGCTCTAGATTTTTCCTTAGATTTCCAATTTGGATGAAACAAAATCTGATTTGGGGGTTTTTTGACCTTTTGAATATTGTGAAAATATTTAATTTGCACTAGCAAGCTTCAATCTTCACCTACAAAATATCTCTCCTACAAGCCTGATGGCCAATTTTTTCAACAACAAAAAAAATGCAAATCCAAAAAAAAATTATAGATAAGCAGATGAAAAAAATGAAAATTTGAAAATTAAATGTACAGATCTAAAATGATCATACCAATTTTGCAAATTGGGCCTTCAGGTTGCTAGTTTGCAAAAAAACTTTGCCTCAATTTTGACTATTGCCCAACATAGGTGAATTTATAGTCAATTCACTAAATTGATGCACTGAACACAGTGGTGAGGTCCGCTTTGGCTCTAGATGCTCCCAATTTCTATGAATTCTCTAGATCTTTGGATCAAAGGTGCTAAAGTAACAATGGTCTCGAATAGCTAGTGACGAGAATCTCCCCAAGCTCTGATACCATGTAAGAATTTGACTTATAGAAAAATTCACCCAAAATCAAGGAGCACAAGCACAAGCACATGGTAGACCAAAGAGTTGATCAATATGAGAATTCTTACTATTATCAGAAGCATGGATAAGTACATGTACATACACACTAGGAGAGCTTATATATAAAGGTCTCTAAGATGCATCTAGAACGTATCTAAAAATAACATAGAACATATCTTCCACAATAAGAAGATAAGCATGATGAGGTGTCTAGAATGTTGTGGAAACCATGTGCTCAAATAATGTGCTAGCTCCTAAGTGTAGACAACATGTGCATAATTAGAGTGCAAACTCTTGTGGTTTCAACATAACAACTCACAAGAGTATGCATACTCCTAAGTGAGTATTAAATAATAAAATATATGCATTAACCTACGTAAACTTAAGTATGTGTAAATAGTAAATACTTATTTACACCAACAGTATTTATGCCATCTAATCTATATTTATATCATTTCCCTGAATAATGATCTTGTCAGTACCCCTTGCAATTGCATTAAATTTAAAATTGTATTTTATTCTTGTATCCTAGTATAAATCAAAACGATATCTTGATTTCCCTACAATTTCAAACTCACTCATTGATTTTTAATTCACTTTGTCTTTCATCAGATTACTATTTCAACTTCGCTATAATGTCCAAATATTATAAATTTTGAAATTATTGAATTGTACATGCACATAAAATTGTTCCTAAGGTGTGGTTTTTAAAACTTTTGTAGGGGCCAGCAACATATTGAATGCCATATTGTTTCCTCTTTTTATTCTCATTCTTAGGTTAGGTGTTACTAGAGCTACTCTCATCACTGTTATCTCTCAGTAAGTGAACACTTATGGTCATCAAATGTGATGATCTGTATCTATTTTTTTATAGTTCTTTCCTCCAACATTTGAGTTTTCCTTAGAGAGAAAGTTTTGAAAATGTCATATTTGATGGATCATATTGATATTAAGGTTATGAAAGTATCTTATTGGAAATATTGTAATATAAATCTATCACCATTAGTAGTTCTTGCTCCTACATTAATTAACCACCAAGTAGTGTTCTTACTCCTATAAACATTCTTGTAGGTTCTCAAGTATGGGTAAAAGATTTTGAAGTGGCCTGGATTGATGGAGAAGTCATGGAGATTAAAGGTCAGTAGGTTAAAGTTTAGATAGTTGATGGAAAGTTGGTAAGTAAACAGTTTTATTTTGAATGACAATCTGTTTAGATTTCTTTTTTAATTTATTGTGACTACTTACCATCAGTTTAACAAAACCCTACCAATGACAATAGGTTTGTAGGAAAACCAATGGCTTATATCTAGGAATATTATTTCCATTGTTTCTTTGTGGATTGTTTATACTTTCTTTTTGGTCAATGATTAAAACGATTATTTTTCAAAGAAGCTATGTTACACATATTTCCTTTTTAGGACTACTTTCATTTCCTCCTAGCAATATAATCATGCTTTATGCATACTAGCCTTGTTCTCCACATTTATGATGACCACATGAGACATCGACATAACTCTTTTAGCATCAATAAATCCACTTTTTGTAAGGCTTTGATTGATATCACTAAACACAACTAAACCAAGAAATCTTCTCTAGTTTTATGCTTACTCCTTTCACAAAATATCCTACACTCCCTTCATTCCCAACACTATTTTTTTCCAGAGTTGCTAGGTACTAGCAATCAGAAGTTTCTTTAAGGCAGTGATTGAGATTGAGTGAAGAGAAATAGGTATAGTTTAGTTTCTTTAAGGCAATGATTGAGATTGAGTGAAGAGAAATGAGATCACCATCCTTAGAAGCAAGCACCCTTAGGGTAGTTGATTTTGTGAAGCAAGGACTGGTTAGAGTTAACCTCATCATCACATGTTACTTAAAAATGATCTGCATGGAATTGTGCAAATTTAATTCATATATATAAAAGAAAATCTAAATGATTTCATACAGTGTATGTTTTATCCAGCTAGTTCTTTGGATTTTAGATCTCTCAACTATAGGCAATCTTAGATAGCACTGACAATTTGTTACAAGAATCTGCATTGAATTAGCTTTTAGCAGTTGCTAAAAGTGACTTGAAAATATTACTATTCAAAAGCACACCCTGATTGAACTTTTTTTATGCATTAGTTTCATGGTTCTTATTGCAAAGAGTGAATGTAATATAATGTGGAAATCATAGCTAGGCTAAATGACCATTTGACTGACTTTTGGTCCATAGTTTGAAGGATGAAGATTAAAAGATGGGTATACATTGATGATTGAATTATTATCATATCAAGGTTTTAGATGTGTTAATTTTTGGTTTTTAGTCCATGCTATCTTACCCAATGATTAATGTACCAATTTCTTATATGTTGTTGGCCTTAAAAATATTGTTACGGGGCTTGAACATGTATCATCACCATGATTGTGGCTATTACCATGTCAATTGAAAAGGATTTTGGTGCACATTTCTAGGTGATGGAATGTAGATAATATCATGAACATGGCCATCATCACATTCTACTCACAATGAACTAAATTTAATTGTGCAAATTTTTTCCATTCATATAAAAGCAAGTCTATTCAATTTCATATAGTGCATAGTTATGTCTAGCTAGTTAATTGAATTTTATATCCCATAACTATGGCTAATTTAAGGTAGCACCAATGCTTTATGACAAGAATCTCTATTGAATTAGCTTTAAAAAGTTGCCAAAAGTTGCTTCAAAATATTACTAATTGGAAGCATTTCTTGATTGATTATTTTTTTCAAGTCAGCTTCATGGTTCTCATTACAAAGAGTGAACCTACTATATTGTTGATAGAGCACCCAAAAGCATGAGTATTATCCAATTGTGTGTTAGAAAATGATCACTATAGGAGAATTATCTGAGTTTGTGTTAGAAAATGACTCTTCTATGCAATCATTATTCATATGTAAAGCCTTATATGCACAAAATTAATGGCTAAACTAGAAAAATGGACAAAAGGCTTGACATATCAAATAGTTTTGGTTACATAGAGTTAAACTAAAATTGGTCTCCTGGATATGGTGGAGCCTTTGGTGCTAGGTTGGCACTGTGGGCCTACCAAGAGTAGTGCAATGGCATAGGATTGTTTATCTATAGGTGCCAAAATCTAAGCCACAACCAGTTTATGACATTACTTACCAAGTTGAAAAATGATGACATAAAATTAGTGTACTCATTCTATCATGGAACACAAACTTTTGTATATGTTTTTCAAATACTAAGCCACTATTTCATATGACAGACGAGAACATGTAACTTAGATACTGTAGAAATTTAGTCTAAGTCTTAATTAGTTGAGTTGACCTTGGAAATCATTATGATATATATAACATCTAACTAAATTATTATTATTGTTTCTATGGTATTTTTAGCTTTGTATTTGATAATCAGTTTGATGAGAAATTTTAACTAGTTGACATTCATCTTATTGATGTATTAGGATTTATGAGTACTAAGCCCTTGGATCTTCTTGTCACAAACGTGTATGAACAAAAATGACTAAGGAATTTCTTTAGTTTGCAAAGAAACACATATGTAAACCAATTAGAAAAATCAATTAGAAAATTCATTAGTGGATTACAAGCATTGTCTTTGTAACAAACATCTCTATTTTTCTTTTTGAAAATAACTTCCAATAGAAAGTAAGATGCAATGCGAAATCCTTCCTACTTTCTGATCACCCATATCACAGAATGGGCAATGTGAGAACATGTCATGTTTTGGAATATCATAGTGGCAAGCCTGCCAATACCACTTATTCAATGGGACATGTTGATGCAAGTTTTATGACCACTTCAACATGTAGAATGGATTTCTCAGTATTCTAGGATAAAATACCCAATATTGAATCCTCTCTCAAAGAAGGAAACTTAGATGCTAAACATGGGACAATGTGAATCAACTAAAACAACCCCAAGGTTCCTTCTAATAGTGTACTTTATTTAGTTGTATAATGTGATATGTTAGGCATCAAAAATGGACTTACTCTATTCATTCAATGGACATCAACTTTTCAAATGCGAATGATTTGGAAATGATGTCGCTTCAATTACTTCTAATAAAACAAATCATAAATAGATAAAGGGTTGAGACATCTAATCTAACTCTAACAATGCAAGAGATAATTGTTGATGAGGTTAATTCTAATCAATACTTGCTTTTCAAAATCAACAACACTAAGGGTGCTTGCTTCTAACGATGTTGATCTCATTTCTTGAGTTTAGGCCTATATTGAAGCTACTAAAGGAATGCTGATAGATGATGTCAATTCTAACACTTCAATAGTTTTTCTTTTGCTTACATTCTTGGATGCTTTCATTTCAAATAATACATGTCCATGCTATATGTTTATGTTCTTCTTTGTTCCATGTTGTATCAAGCAATTATTTCTTATCCAAGCCATTTAATTTGAAACCTTTTAAATCTGTACAAAGATAAAGTTGAGATGTCCTCTAATTGTAAAGTGTCTACTTTACAATCTATTAGTGAATAGATTGTCTTTTCAATTTTACAATAAATTCACTCTATGCCCAAGATGTTAGAAAACACAAAAATGTTCGCAAAAGTTGAGAAAAATTCATATTATTTGGTTTTCTCTTTTTATTTTAAAGGTACAACTTCCTTTATAAAATTTATCAATGAATTTAAAGATTAATTTTGCAATTTTACCAGAAAGTGCATAAGGTTCTCTCACATACTCGTAGGTAGTGAGGTGGGAATTCACTCAAAAAATAAAGAGAAAATACTCGTAATCTTCCTCTAAACAATATTGCAACTTGATAATAATCACTAAAAGATTTTAACTAAAATGAACTTACAATAGAAATAGCAATAGATATTTTCAATCAATAAATCAGAGTTCACAAAGTCACAATGATTTAAACACTTCAAACGCCAAGTTTCAAAGTAGGATCCAAGATATTTATTTATTTATTTATTTATTTATTTATTTATTTATTTATATTTATTAAAACCTTCTTCATGCACATAGTCATTCAAAAAGAAAACATATACATGCTATCTATCAATTGTTGTTTTAATGTATCTATTTATCAAAAAAATATTTTCTAGCTATCTATTTTAACTCTTAATTAGTTCAATGCCCTAGCATTTATAGTTTCATTGCAAATCCGAAAGGCCTCCATTAAAGCCTAGCCATTTCGGTTCAAATAGTTGAGATATGAACAAAAAATAGTTATCTAAAATGGTTGGCAAAACATGACCGAAAATAACTATCTCATTCAAGCTTCATTGTCGATCTTCTCTTCTTCGCCCATGCTTTGCCTTACTAACTTCCAATTTTTGAAGGTGTTCATGAACTCTTGCATTATATGGAAATGAGGATTCTTCAAACTCAATAGCCTAGCAATACACACGTCCTTTTTCCATTTAAATTCCTTGATTTTTAGGCTCTAACATGGCATGAGGTTCTTGTTAAGACATAGCATGGATTTGATATTTGTCAATGTAGTGAAATCACTAGTAGTAGATGATTCATTATCTCTAATCTTCTCAATAGCATCATTGAAGCTTTTTGTTAATGTTTCAAAATCCATGTTTCCATCATCAAATTGTAGAATCCCTACAGGGTTTACCATATTCATGTCCTTGAGAAGCTCCTCATGCATCCCATCAATTTTGTTCTCAATGGCTTGCATTTCTTTGATTGCTTCTTTATAAATCGATTCTTTCCAACCCATGTTATTTTTCATGATAAATAACATAAAGGGGTCTACATTTTTCATCAAAATTTCATTCAAAAACTTAAGCACTCCAAATTTTTCAACTTCAATTACCTGAAATACAACTACCTAGCACCAACTCTGTTCAATTTCCCATCCTAGAATCAGAGTTTGAATCTCTCCCAAGAGAATTTCTCCTTCAACATATACAATGGTGAATTCTAGGAAAAACTTGTTACCTTCCTTGATAATAGCATTCACCCAATCTTGCATTACATCTAATAGTAGCTTCCTCCTTTGCATTTGTTTTACTAGTTGTTGGTTCTTTGCAAAATTAGGGCTAAAGGATTGGGGTGCTTGGATGGTTGGTATGTCTCCAAGATTCATCAAAGAATCAATATAAGTAGCCATAGTCATCACTAAACCCTTGAGTTCCTTTTTCTCCCTGCTATCTTTTTTAGACTAGGTTAACATATGATTGGCAAAAAATTTGAAAAAGTGATTTACACATGCTCCTATTGATGGCTCCTAGTTCAACTGAAGTGACTTTGAAACCTTCACTATCGATCTCTCCAAACTCTATTTTCTACTTATAAGTGGTTGCATCAGCCATTATCTTCCTAGTCACTAGATCTTTAGTTAGATGAGCATCAATTTTTAGTTTCTTAACATTTGAACCTCAAGTAGCATAATTGATCACAATATATTTTACAAGCGTTGAAACTGGCTATAGATTTCTTTTCTTATTAATTGAATTAGATAACTAGGATAGGACAATAGGACTGAAAAATATTGAATGAGTATCCCTAGTGGGAGTCATGAACTTATGCTGATCCAATTTAGGGTCTTCAATAAATTGCACATCACCATCGGCACTATCTGAGAAGTTAAGACCATCATTTGAATCTTGGCCCTGAGTTGACATCTTTTCTTTTTGAACTTCCTGCTACATAAGGGCCTCAGACTTAGCTTTAGACCTGGTCCTAGGAGTTGTTTTTGTATATGAATTGGCATCCTTTTCTACTTACCTAGAGCCAAAACACCACCTGCAATAGGAGATGAAAGTTGGGTGTCAGAGGTCAATGGTTTAGAAAAAGAAATCACCCTTGGAGAGGGTTCATTGACAACTTTCATGCTCTGTCTCTTTTAACAATCATCTGTATAAGTGAGTATAGATCTAGTCCTTAGACTTATATCCTCTTCTTCTTCCTAGTTCCAATCTACATCCAATGATTTTGACTCATTGGACTCCTCCCAACCTGGGTCAACAATGTTTGAACCATCTTCAATTATCCCTTCTATTTGAAATTTTAGTTTTAGGGAATTAATTTATTGCAATGTCAATCTTGAATGATCTCTCCTCAATACTTCTTCATTTTTACAGTCCTACCATAAATTGTCTAATTGTGGATTTGTTGATAAATGACCTTTGAGACCAAGGACTTGAATTAAAAAGCCTTTACTATCAAAATTTCTTCTACTTTGGTAAGAACCAAAACTAAATATGAGCATATTATTTCCTATAACAAAGGCATTGATCATACTATTACAAATCAAAGAAACAAGTGTGATAGGGAACAGTGTCTCCCAATTCTCTTGTGGTAAGTTATCTTTAATAATAGAAAATAACTGCCTGCAAATTTTAGCTAAAATGAAACAATACAATGCATATCATGGAAGTTTTATTGGTTCATCCTCGAACCCACCTATTCTGAAATAGGTGAATTGGAGAAATTGTATGAAATAGCTTTCGTATTGTTGAACCAATTTATGAGCTTTAGAGGACAATCTAGGCATGGGTACTTTCTTCAAAGATACATGTACATTTTCTATCAATACATCATAAACCTTCCTAAAATTCTCCAACACTTTATCCTTTTGTAGCAGGGCACAAAATTGATAAACTATTATCTCTTCACTCCAGATTTCATGAGATAAGGGAGTAAGATTACTAATGCAAGCAATATAGTATGTCAAGTATGAGACCATGTAGAAACTTTCCCTAGATTCTTTGGCATGTTTGAGTTGTGTCCTTAATGAACTAGCAATAATTTCAGCTGAGTGCATCCATTGTTCTCCTTTCAAAATGATTTATATATAATGGTACATCTAATCCTCAAAGAGAAAAAAATCAGCTAAACCCTTGACTCAGTGTAACAACACTTCAAGGTCATGAATATGGGGTTTAAGATGATCCTTGGTTACTATCTTAGGTAACCTTGAACCTCCACCATAATTAGTTTCAATCCAATTCCTAGCTAGGATATTTTGGTATTTGCTAGGAGTCTCTCAATATTCAACTAAGGATTGAATAGGAGAAAATGCGGCAATTATACTTTTTGGTAGGTGCAGTACAAAGGCAATGGTTTCTCTAGAAATTGATAGCATAGGTTCCTCATCTTTATTTATGATACTCTTGCTCCTTACATCATAATGGTCAATGCAAATTTGAAGCAATTTAGGACTGAAAGGGGTAGGGGGAAAAGCTACGGCTTCAACTAGACCACTAGTTAGAATTTTCATACACCCATTTGATTCATCAGCATGCTCAAGGAATTTTGTTTGCAATTTCTCTAGTTTAACACCTTGTAAGTTGGTATCACATATAATAGGCCTTTTGCATCCAAACTTGAAATGTTCCCAAAGAAATGTAACATAGATTTCATCCTTAAACAAATAAAGCAAGGCTTTGAACTAATTTATCTTGGAAAACACACAAATTGAAAAACAAAAAGAAGGATTTCTATGTTCTCACTTATGACCTACTAAAAAAATGGTTTTCCTTTCCTTTCTCCTTAATAGCTTCTCCTTCAAACTCTTATTTTTCGCATAGTAAACAAAAACGGAAAGTCGAGCTCATTTTAAAAGGAAAGAGTAACTGCAAAAGTACAGCCTCATTATGAGGCATTAATGACAATTAACTCATGGCAAGGTTCACACATTTGAAGTCCTTTTGACATGACTTTCTTATTTAATAACTCCCTTTGCAGTTGTATCAATAATTATTAGCCTCATAATGACATCCAATCCTCTTTTCGGCAAAAGATTTTCCACTTTTGATCATAATGATGATGCTTCATATTTGGAAATAAAGCACCTTTTTAATTATTATCCTCTAACATGGAAATTAATTCCTTGTGAACTGATGGCTTGTTTGTACAGTGTGATCCATTTTTGCCAAAAAGTCTTTATTGTAGAATGGCTTTGAACTAATTTGAATCGAAGTTCAAAGAGGTTCAAAGTAATTCAAAAGAGTACTCTGATGTTTTTGGTGTGCATTTCCTAGAAGAAAGTCATTAGTACAAAATCCTTTGATTGAACTACTTTGAACTACTTGGAACTGAAGTTCAAAGTGGTTCAAACTAATTCAAAAGAAGAAACAATGACAAGGAGTGTTGGGGAAACTTTGTACAACACTTCAAATGATTGTGAATACAAGGAATGATGAAAGAAGTACTTTGGCAACTGGATGGGAAAAATTTAAAGGAAAGATATTTTTTTTAATATGACAACTCATCAGATAACTAATAGGGGCTCTAACTAGGGACTGGGTACGCAAAGTATATAGAGAACTCAAAAAACTAGAAATAGGAACCTACCTAACACAAAAAAGGAAAACAACAAGAAGGAAAATGAAAGGCAAAAACAAAAAGATACGTACATGATTGGAAATGTTAAGATACTCAAACCTTAGTTAACTTCAAATCCTACCCATTCTAGGTAAAGGAAAAAATTGTAACATCTGAGTAGCTTAGATGAAAGGTATTTGGGCCAATAACTTTTGAAATGATGAACAGACCTTTCTAGAGAGAATCAAATTTACTATGTGCCCCTTTTGGTTCTTTTCTTTTGTCCTAAAAAAGAACTTCATCATTTTTAAAGAAACCATGAGGTCTGGCTCTCATGTCAAAGATTTGTTTCACCTTAATCTGACATTCTGTAATGTGATCAAAAAGTTTATTCCTTTCTTCTTCCAACTTGTTCAAATATATTATCCTCTTCTCTAGAGAATCTTTAAAGAAATGATCTTCAATTATAGATTGTAATTTGGCAGAAAATAGCTCCAGAGGCAAGGACACCTAAGCGCCTATTCCATATACTAATTCAATGGAGCCATTCCTATAGCTCTCTTAGGGGGTAATCCGGTCATCCCATAATGCTTCATACAATTTCCTATGCCAATTTTAGGGATTATTAGACACCAATGTTTTAATTATAGAAACCAGGTTCTTGTTACTGTACTCCACCTATCCATTCCCTTGACGAAAATAATCCGAGGAATGAGCTAGTGATATGTCATGTTCACAGTAGAAAAGAGAGATTTCTTTAGATGAAAAATAGGTTGCATCATCTGAGACTATTTTTTGGGGAATTCCAAACTTGACAAATATATGTTCAAATAAGAACTCACATACCACTTGGGAATTGGTCTTTTTGGTTGGGATAGCCTCCACCCACTTGGTGAAATAATCAGTTTCTATTAATATGTATACATTCTTGACACTTGATGGAGGACTTAAAGGTCCAATAAAATTATTACCCCACTGGTGAAAAGGCCCATCAATTACTACTAGCCTAAAGGATAAGGTTGCCAATTGAGGGTGACCAATAAAAAGTTGACATTTTTCATAATTCTTTACAAATTTATAAGCATCTTTAAACATACTTGGCTAGTAGAAGAAATTTCTAAGAATCTTAAAATTAGTTACTATAGATGAGAAATATCCTCCACATACATCTGAATGATATGCCTTTAATAACTTCTCTTGTTGCTCTACATCTACACATCTTAAATAGGTTCTGGCTATCCCTCCTTTATATAAAATACCACTTGAAATCACATATTTAGTAGCCTTCAATCTAAGATTTTTCCTCCCTTTGTAGCTCATGTTTGGAGGGTATTCACCCTATGTTAAAAGTTATGCAATATTAGAGAACCAAGGGTCTGTAAGGCTGATTAACAAAATAGTGGGTGTTTCTTCAGTATTGTCAAGAGGTGAATCCTTTCTTTTAGCCATCAATTTGCATAATCCATTCCCCCTTACCAAAGAGATAGGCTTAATGGTTAAATCACATTCCTGAACTTTAGTTACCCATACAGCTATTTTATTCATCCCAACTTCTTGTTGAGTTAATATACTTTTAACTATTGTTTTTGGCACATACACAAGTGAATGAGAATACAAAATGTAATACTTAAATTGCTTCAATGCTTTCACCACAAAAAATGTGTTTTTCTCCATTTGAGTATAATTTAACTCATGCTTCTTCGAGGGGATGCTCATGAAGGCAATTGGAGCTTCATTATCCTAATAATCCTTTTGAGTCAAAATATTGGACAAGGAGTGCTCTAAAGCATAGCAGTAAATGATGAAATCTTTTTTAAAATTTGGGCTTACTAGCATAGGAGCATTTGAAATAGTTTTTTTAATATCCTCAAAAGCCTTCTTACCCTTTTCCTTCCATCTAAAGGGATGTTTTTCACTCATCATATTCAACATATGTCTCACCTTTTCAAAGAATTCATGAAAACAACTTCTTAAGAAGTTGATTTGACCAAAAAAGGACTTCAAATCACTTTTTTTGGTCAGTAAGGCTAATTTCTATATTGCCTTCACTCTTCCTAGATCAATCTATATGCCATCTCTCGAGATAATATGTCTGAGTAGTTTTCCTTCTTCCACAAAGAACATAGATTTTTTAGGATTTAGAGATATACCATGTTGTCTGCATCTATCAAGCACCTCTTCTAGATCTTTGAAATGGCATTCCCTCTTTTTAGAGTATATGATCAAGTCATCCAGATATATTATAATTATCCTAGCCCTTGAATCTTTGAACGAAGAATTCATTTCAATTTGAAAGGTTTATCCTACATTAATCAAACCAAATGGCATCTGATTATAAGAAAAAGTACCCCATGGAGTGATGAAGGATTTTCTATGTTGATCCTCTGGTGCAACACTGATTTAATTGTATCCCAAATACCCATCGAGCATTGACATGACCTTAGATCCAGCAACAGCCTGTAAAATATGATCCATAGTGGGAAGTGCATAATTGCTTTTAAGACTCGCTTGATTCAGTTCCTTAAATCTACACAAATTTTTATTTCACCATTTTTCTTTCTCACGGGAATAATAAAAGCTAACCAAGTTGAATGATGTATTGGATATATTATGCAAGCCTTTAGCATTTTTTCAACTATTTTTAAAATGGCTTCAGATACCTTAGGATTATCATTTCTAAGCTTTTGCCTGAAGGTAGTTGCTTCCAATTTCAAAGGTATATGATGTACAAACTCTCCATTCTTGAAGTTCTTTAGATCTTCATAACCCTAGGCAAAGACATCATGATATTGATTAAAGAGTTTAGAAAATTTATCTTTTCCTCTTTGAAATAGGTACGACCAATAGAAATCCATCTAGGATTTTCCTCATTCCCAATATTGATTTTATCATGTTCCTTTATATTTTTATCAAAATTAACCTTTCTTTTTAAGGCACTATCATCCTTCCTTCCAAAAAGGTGTTCTAGAGAAATTAATCCCTTTGGGATTTGATTACCCTTTATTTGAACAATTTTCCCTGATTTAGTTGATTCTTCTTCGATCGATTTACCATCATGATTAGACCCTTCAAAGAAAGATTCAGCAAAGTTGCCAGCACATTCAATGAGCTCTTTCAATTGTGTGTCATCATTAAAAACCTACCAATGATTTACATTATCTGGGACTCTAGGTCTATAAATCATTTTAATCCTATAGGTATCATTTTTAAACTTTGGGTGTGGTAACAACAAGGATGCTAAAATAGCTAGAGAATCATCTTTAGTGTTTTGAGCGTGAGGTACAAATTCAATAGAAAAAGTTTCAAAAGACTCAATTTCATCCCAAACCAAATTTCTATAATGCTTCAACTTATCATTTTTTATAGAAAATTTATTTCTTACCTACTTCACAATGAGTTCAGCATCACCTCTTACCCTTAGCTGCTTCACCCCTTTTGCTTTGGAGTCTTGCAAACCTAGAAGTAATGCTTCATATTTTATAGTGTTATTGGTATTATGGAAATTGAATTTAAAGGAAAAAGGAAAAATGTCTCTTGAAGGTGAGATGAGAACAACACCCATGCCTAAACCTAAATTTGAACAACTTCCATCAAATTCTAGATTCCAAAGGGCTTCTTTACATCTTACTATCTCACTACCTTCACATTTTTCCTTAGGCAATATAATATAATTTCCAAACTGACACTCCTCGTATAGTATCTGTGCTTTAGGATTGTCTAAAGGCATGACTGTGTATTTATTCTTCAGCTCTAGTTCCAATTTTATCTTCTTCTTCCCTACTAGAATGTAGGCTTCAAACCAATCCATTTTAATTTCCCCACCCATATCTTTACAAAAAGTTCTACTAAGTAGCATTCCATAACTAGCTAGTCTATCAACCACAAGAATGGTAAGTTTCAACCTTTTCTCTGGGCAGGCATAGAGGACAGCCTGTACATCTTTCACTTGACCAAGTAGAGGTACTTCCTTCTTGTCCATAGAATATAAATATCCAAAGGTTTTTGTAAGCTCTAGGCTGAGGGCTTTTGCAATAGGCATTGGCATAATATTATTTGATGCTCTAGAGTCAATGATACAGTTCTTGAGTTCCTATCCATTTAATAATAATGATACGTCAAATGGATTAGGATTTTTCTCTTCTATTTCTTTTTCAATAGAGTTAGCAGCCATTTCTCTATAAGGAGTATATGTTCTACATTTTTTGAACACAAAGATAGGTTCTCTTGCAGCCTTTGAGTTTTTAATCATACCGTTAATAAATTGCACATTAGTAGCAAAGCCTCCTTTCACATATTGGACTAACTTGTCTAACTCCTTAGGATTAAGTTTAAAATATTCAACAGGGGAAATAGATATAGAAAAAGATTTGCAAAATTCTACAATATTAAAAGCCGATGTACTAGCCATTGATTTTGTTTTGGATAAAATTCTAGATTCTATAGTCTTTGTTGAATTAGCTGGTATATGTTCCTTTCCTTTAGGATTTTAAAAGGTTGGGCTAGCTCCTGTATGAGGTCTCTAATTTCTTTGACTTTTGGTCAATACTGTACAAGAAAAATCTTGGAGTGTCATAAAAAAATTACCTCTCCTTTCTAAATCAGGTTCATAGTCGAGAAAATAAGCACCTACACCTCCATCTTCTACATTTTCATTTTCAAGTGATTGTTCTACTGCAAGAGCATTTTTTACTAGTTGAACACAATTTAACCAGTCAAGACAAGTTCGTTCATCATGATTTGAAGTCATATGAAAAGAACAAATTGCCTCATTAGGAGCTTTTTCAATTTGTAATCTTGTTTGATGGGTAGTTAATGTGGGAGTTTTACCAAAATTTTGAGGCTATTGTTGCCTATGAATGTCTTGATAAGGAGTTTGATAAAGGCCATGGGTTTTATTTTGTTGTCTCTTCATCATTGCTACATCATACATCAACTTCTACATAACAAGGTCTGTAGGGGCAGAGGATGAAGCAATTCTAGGTGTTTAAACTTCTCTTTTCCATTTGTTAGCATTGATAAATGCATCTTCTAATTGAATAGCTAACCTTTGGGCAGCAACTAAATTAGCAACTACATCCTTAATGATATGAAAAATTACATCTGGAGGAACAACATTGGCAAAGAATATTTTTTGGTTTTCTGCATTAGGTCTAGATGTTACAAGAATTCTTTGAATCAATCTATTGAATTTAGCAATAAATTCTCTCATAGGTTCGTGCATTTCCTTTTTCATTTGACTAAGTTGAAGCAATAGAGAGCATTCATTTTCAAGAGCTTTGAATCTATCTTTGAATGCATTTTTCATGTCATTCCAACTGGTGATGGAATGATGGGGTAGGTGATTAAACCAATCAGTAGTAGCATCAGTTAATGTTTGGACAAATAATCTCACAACAACTTCTTGAGTAGGAACACTTATGAAACCACAAGCTATATGAAATGCACTCAAATTATCATCTATTGAAACTTTACCGTCTTTACTAATCTTAGGTAAAATTTTAGTGGCTCCTTTAGGTAATGCTACAGGGTTAACACCTAGATTCAGTAGCCCTATGTTTTGCCCCCATGGTTGGTTCACCACCATGTTTGGTAGTACAACTTGTAAAGGTTGGATATTCAAATGAGCAAGGACAAGAGCTTTTAGTGGAAGCTAGGATTGTACTAATGGTTATAGAAAGGATTTCTTAGGTGGTGAACTAGGTCTACTTTGGGACTTGGTCTTTTTCTTTTTGGGATTGTTGAAATTTGGTAAGAAACTCAAATTCTATAGTGGCTCAAAATTTTCATCTAGGATCCCCTTTTCTCTTTCTCCCCTTGTATATCTTTGAGTAACCAACTCTATTTCTCACTCCTGCATTCAAGGTCTTGCATGTACTTGAGCAAGTCTATTAACAACTACCTCCTCTTGAAATTCTAACACCCCTCTTAATAGCTCAACCCTTTCCTCTTCTCTTTCTAAAACATTAAATACTTGTTGAAATTGTTGGTTACTTTGGAGCAATTTCCAAGCAGTTGAAGTCAAATCTGCAATTATATCTTCTTGTGTATCTTCAAATCAAAGATTAGGTTGTAGCAAATAGAATACATCATTATTTGGAAGAACCATTTTTATTCATAACTTTCAAAACTAGGTTCTTTTTCAAAAGGGACTCTCCCCATTAGAGTTGCCAAAAATGTGTTAATGAACAAATTGTCTAATCAATTTTATAGTAAATTCACTCTACGCCCAAGATGTTAGAAAACACAAAAAAGTTCACAATAGTTGAGAAAAGTTCATATTATTTGGTTTTCTCTTTTTATTTTAAAGGTACAACTTCCTTTATAAAATTGATCAATGAATTCAAACATTAATTTTGCACTTTTACTAGAAAGCGCATAAGGTTCTCACACATACTCTAGGTAGTGAGGTGGGAATTCACTCAATCAATAAAGAGAAAATACTCATAATCCTCCTCTAAAAAATACTTAATTAAAGAACTGAACAATATCGCAACTTGGTAATAATCACTCAAAGATTTTAACTAAAATGAACTTACAATAGAAACAACAACAAATATTTTCAATCAATAAATCAGAGTTCATAAAGTAACAATGATATAAACCTTCTTCATGCACGCAGTCATTCAATAAGAAAAAAAATACATGATATTTGTCGATTACTATTTTAAAGTATCTATTTATCAAAAATTTATTTTCTAGCTATCTATTCTAACTCCTAATTAGTTCAATGCCCCAACATTTATAGTTTCATTAAAAATCTAAAAGGCCTCCATTAAAGCCCATCCATTTTGGTTCAAACAATTGAGATATGAACAAAAAATAATTTTTTTAAACGGTTGTCAAAACATGACCGAAACTAACTATCTCATTCAAGCTTCATCACCGATCTTCTGTTCTTTGCCCACAGTTTGCCTTACCAACTTCCAATTTCTGAAGGTATTCATGAATTCTTTCATTGCATGGGAATGATGATTCATAAAAGTCAGAAACCTAGCCCTACACACATCCTTTTTCCATTTAAATTATTTGATTTCCAGGCTCTAACGTGACATGAGGTTCTTGTTAAGACATAGCATGGATTCAATATTTTCTAGTGTAATGAAATCACTAGTAGTAGGTGATTTAATAAACTACACATCACCATTGGCACTATCTAAAAAATTAAGACCATCATTTGAATCTTGCCCCTAAGTTGACATCTCTTGTTTTCAAACTTCCTGCTGCATAAGGGCCTCAAACTTAGCTTTAGACCTAGTCCTAGGAGCCATGTTAAGTATATGAACTGGCATCCTTTTTTGCTTACCTAGAGCCAACACACCACTTGCAATAGGAGATGAAAGTTGGGTGTCAGAGGTCAATGGTTTAGAAAAATAAACCACCATTGGAAAGAGTTCATTGACAACTTTCATCCTATGTCTCTTTAACCAATCATCTATATAAGTGAGTATAGATCTAGTCCTTAGATTTATATCCTCTTCTTCTTCCTAGTTCCAATCTACCTCCAGTGATTTTGAGTCATTAGACTCCTCCCAAATTGGTTCAACAATGTCTAAACTATCTTCAATTACCCCTTCTATTTGAAATTTCAGTTTTAGGGAATTAATTTGTTGCAATTTCAATCTTGAATGATCTCTCCTTAATAATTCTTCTTCATTTTTATAGTCCTGCCATAAATCTTCTAATTGTGGAGTTGTTGATGAATGACCTTTGAGACCAAGGACTTGAAGTACAAAGCCTTTACTATCAAAATTTCTTCTACTTTGGAAAGATCCAAAACTAAATCTGAGAAGATTACTTTCTATAACAGAGGCATTGATCATACCATTACAAACCAAAGAAGCAGGTTTGATAGGGAACTTTGTCTCCCAATTCTCTTGTGGTAAGTTATCTTTAATAATAGAAAATAATTGCCTGCAAATTTCAGCTAAAATGAAACAATTCAATGCATATCATGGAAGTTTTATTGGTTTATCCTCGAACCCACCTATTCTCAAATAGGTGAATTTGGGAAATTGTATGAAATAGATCTCGTATTGTTGAACCAAATTCTAATCTTTAGAGGACAATCTAGGCATGGGCACTTTCTTCAAAGATACATGCACATTTTCTATCAATACATCATGAACCTTCCTAAAATTCTCCAGCACTTTTTCCTTTTGCAATAGGGGGCAATATTGATAAACTATTATCTCTTGGCTCCAGATTTCATGAGGCAAGAGAGTAAGATTATTAATATAGGCAATGCAATTTGTCAACTATGAGGCCATGTAGAAACTTTCCCTAGATTCTTTGGCATGTTTGAGTTGTGTCCTTAATGAACTAGCAATAATTTCAGCCGAGTCCATCAATTGTTCTCCTTTCAAAATGATTTCTATATAATGGTACATCCAATCCTCGAAGAGAAAAACATCAGCTGAACCCTTGACTTTGTGTAATAGCACTACAAGGTCATGAATATGGGGTTTAAGATGATCCTTGGTGACTATCTTAGGTAACCTTGAACCTCAACCATAATTAGTTTTAGTCCATTTCCTAGCTAGGATATTGCGGTATTTGCTAGGAGTCTCTCAATATTCAGCTAAGGATTGAATAGGAGAAAATTAAGCATATGTACTTTCTGGTAGGTGCAATATAGAGGCAATGGTTTCTCTAGAAATTGATAGCATGGATTCCCCATCTTTATTTATGATACTCTTGCTCCTTACATTATAATGGTCAATGCAAATTTGAAGCAATTAAAGACTCAAAAGGGCAGGGGGAAAAGCCACAGCTTCAACTAGACCATTGGTCAAAATTTCCATACACCCATTTGATTCATCAGCATGCTCAAGGAAGTTTGTTTGTGATTTCTCCAGTTTAACACCTTCTAAGTTGGTATCACATATGAAAAGCCTTTTGCATTCCAAACTTGAAATGTTCCCAAAGAATTGTAACATAGATTTTATCCTTAAACAAATAAAGCAAGGCTTCGAACTGATTTATCTTGGAAAACACACACATTGAAAAACAAAAAGAAGGATTTCTATGTTATCACCTATGAGTTACCAAAAAAAATGGTTTTCCTTTCCTTTCTCTTTAATAGCTTCTCCTTCAAAGTCTTGATTTTTTGCACAATAAACAAAAAGGGAAAGTTGATCTCATTTTAAAATGAAAGAGTACTTATCTGTGAAAGTACAGCTTCATTATGAGGCATTCGTAACAATTAACTCATGGTAAGGTTCACATGTTTGAAGGCCTTCTGACATGACTTTCTTATTTAATTAATCCCTTTGTGGCTACATCAATAATGATTAGCCTCATAATGACATCCAATCCTCTTTTTGGCAAAAAATTTTCCACTTTTGATCATAATGATGATTCTTCATATTAGGAAATAAAGTACATTTCTAATTATTATCCTCTAACATGGAAATTAATGCCTTGTGAAATGATGGCTTATTTGTACAATGTGATCAATTTTTTCCAAAAATTCTTTATTATAGAATGTCTTTGAACTAGTTTGAGCCGAGGTTCAAATAGGTTCAAAGTAACTCAAAAGAGTACTCCGTTATTTTTGTTGCACATTTCCTGCAAGAAAGTTGTTAGTACAAAATCCTTTGATTGAACTAATTTGAACTACTTTGAACCAAAGTTTAAAGTGGTTCAAAGTAATTCAAAAGAGGAAACAATGACAAGGAGTGTTGGGGAAACTGTGTACAACACTTCAAATGATTGTGAATACAAGGAATGATGAAATAAGTACTTCGGCAATTGGATGGGAAAAATTTTAAGGAAAGATTTTTTTTTAATATGGTGACTCATCGGATAACTAACACAATCAGAGGATACCTTTGAGAAGAAAAATTCTCCTAGTCCAACTTTATCTTTGTAGAGATTAAAAGTTTGCAATTTAAATGGCTTGGATAAGAAACAATTGCTTGATACAACATTAAAAAAAAAATTGACCAAATTTTGGTGGAAATTTTGACCAATTCTTGATAGTTTTCTACCAAGACTTGGTCAAAAATTTCACCAATTATTAAAAAAATTCAACCAAACATTGGTGGAAATTTTGACCAATTCTTGATAGTTTTCTACTAAGAATTGGTCGAAATTTTGACCAATTCTTGATACTTTTCTACCAAGACTTGGTTGAAATTTCCACCAATTATTAAAAAAAATTGACCAAAAAGAGGTGGAAGTTTCAACCAATCCTTGATAGTTTTCTACTAGGAATTGGTCAAAATTTCCACCAATTCCAAAAAAAATTGACCAAACATTGGTGGAAATTTTGACCAATAATGACAAATTAGAGCTAGCAAAAATTTAAAAATTTTGACAAATATATTGGTCAAAATTTTGACCAATGTGCAAGTTGGTCAAAATTTCAATGAGAAAATTTACCATGAAGTACTTGGTCAAAATTTTGACCAAAATTCATCGAAAATTGAGTTCAAATTTACTAGTGATGGTGAGGTCAACATGTTTTTGACTCGCTGAAAAAGTGTGAACTTTTTGGTTGTCACCATGTCACCACCAAAAAATGGGAGGTTTCATCAGTAATGACATGGTGACCTCCCAAAAAGTTAAGAAAATGGAAAGGAGTTGTGGGGCCCATTTGGATGGCGTGAGAGAATTGGAAATGGACATGTGTCATATGTAGGCAAATTAGAACATGCCACCTAGCATGTATCTGGCACCCGAATGGATTTAGGAGGAATAAAATATTATTTTTAATATTTTATTCAAATTTTTGAGATGGTTGCTCATGACAGAAGAATTTCAAAGTTATAAATGTAGAACTTATAGTTTATACTATTGGACTAACTGCCAACCTTCTCCTTCAAGATTCATGGCGTGGCTTAACTGCCTCCTATGTTTAATAAGTCTAGTAGTTGTATTGAGCATTAATAGGTCAATCTTTTTGTGCAATAGAAACTCTAGCTTGTAACAAGTGGTATCAGAGCATCGGGTCCTTGAAGGAAAATTTTAACAACTTTGGGAGATCCATGACAAAAAAATTTAGAAAGGAAAGTCTAAAATTTGATGGCACAAATTACAACAACTGGAAGAATAAAATGAAGACTCATCTTTTGTGCATGGGTCCAAGATATTTTCCAGTAACCAAGGCATCTAAAAACATTGCAAAAGAATAAAATCATAAAAAACCTGTAGTGAGGAGCAGAGAGAAGTATTAATGTGTAACATAAGGGCAAGAGAAGAAATATTGTCAACTCTACTTGAAAGTGAGTATAGTCAGGTAAAACAACTCAAAACATCTCATGAAATTTGGAAAACATTAGAAGCTAATTATGAGGGTGATATACATGCAAAAAGGGTTAGATTACAAGATTTTCATTGTGCATTCCAAGATGCTAGAATGATGGAAGATGAATCTGTAAGAAGCTATATTGGTAGAATATCTGAGATTGTTTTAGGAATCACATCTCTTGATGGAATAAAATCTGATGATGAATTGATATGGAAGATCTTAAAAATTCTTACACCACCTTTCAAAATAGTAACATGGATGATTCAGCTGATGATATCCTATACTACTAATTTCACCAAAGAAACATTGCTTGGTAGATTGGAAGCTATAGAATTTGATCTGAAATAATCTAGAGAATTAACAAAAGTTGAGACATCATTTAGTGCATTGAATATTAAACCTAGTCTAGCAAGGAACACAAAAGCACAAGGAGACATTGCTAGCAGCAACAAGACTACTAAGAAAAAGATCCAGGAAGGAGTGGCTCTTCTTGTGGAAAGAGAAAAAGATGGTAAGAATATCTCTAAAGGTTTGACATGTAATGAATATGGTCATTATGCATCTAAGTGTCCTAAAAGAGAAAGGAAGTATAAGGGAAGATTCAAATCTAGAAGACCTAGAAATTGTTTATGTTCTAATGAAGAAGAAGAGGAAGAAAAATCTAATCAAAATAAAAGTGAAGATGAATTAGGATTTGTAGCTATAAAGAAGGATGATCTTGACAAAGAAATTAGAGAAGAAAGTGTGCTGATCTCAGAAGTTGAAAAGAAAGATTGGATCATTGATAGTGGTTTTTCATATCACATGACTAGGGATATGAGAAAATTTGTCAAATTTAGAAGCCATGATGGAGGAATTGTCAAACTAGGGAACAATGCAACCTGTCACATTATAGGAATTGGATCTATCACACTAGATGGTAAAACAAATACTAATGATGTTTATTTTGTTGATGGATTGAAACATAACTTGTTAAGTGTTGGACAACTTATGGACAAAGGTTACCAATTACTATTTGGTAATGACACATGCCTCATCAAGAACAAGGAAGGAAAACTACTTGGTACTAGGACAAGAACCAAAGGTAATTTATTTCAATTAAATTCCACTAAAATAACATGTTTAGTAGCTAAAGTTGACAATAGTTGGTTATGGCATAGAAGATTTTCTCACATTAACTTTGATAACATTGTGAAAGCTAGTAATACAATTGTTGTGAGAGATTTACCCAAGATCATTAAGCCCACTAACATTATTTGTAAGGAATATATCCTGGCTAAGCAAAAGAAAGTTTCATTTACTAGAAAGAAATTTGGTACTATGTAGAAGCTGGAATTGGTCCATACACATTTGAGTGGTCCTAAAGAACAAGAGGATTCTATGGAGAGAGGTATTTTATGATTTTTGTTGATGATTTTACCATAATGATGTTGTTATCTTTTCTTAAGAAAAAATCAAAGGTATTTGAGATATTCAAGATATTCAAAAAAAAAGTAGAGAATGAATCTAGAGTTGAAATCAAGAGCTTAAGATCTGATAGAGGAAGAGAATTCACTTCTAAAGAATTCAATATCTACTGTGAAGAACATGGAATTACGAGATAGTTATCTTCACCTCGTTCACCTAAGTAGAATGTGATTGCTTAAAGAAGAAGTGGAACAATTTCTAAAGCAACAAGAGCTATGCTATTTGAGAATGATGTACCAAAGAATTTTTGGAGAGAAGCAGTTAATACAGTAGTATACTGTTAGGAATAAGGTGTCTCAACCTTGTATAAGTTCTATTCTTATTATTTGTTTTGTAAAATGTATTTCTTGCAAATAATGTTGATGTGTCAACATCTTGAATTGTGTGTAAGGAGATCATGACTAAAATGATTATGACAGATTCCTATGACACGTAAGATCTATGTTAGGAAGATTCAATGACAGGTGAAGACATGTGGTAACTAAGATATTTGAGTATTGTATAGTCTACCCCAATAGTGGGGTTTGGAGAATGGTAAAACCCTAATACAGTTTACCTTTTGGGAGTAGCCCTAAAGTGAAGCACATGTTATAAGCATTTTTTAGGGTTGTGAAGAGATGCGATGCGAAAAAAGGTGTATTGTTGGTACTACGAGTAGCTAGTGGAGTCTTCTATTGTCAATGTTGAACTTGCATTACAAGTGTATTGTAACCTTGTGTTGAAGATAATACATTGTGCAGGTTCTGAAGGGGTGGGGTTATTTTACCGAAAGGTTTTTCCCCACTGAAAAATCCTTGTGTTATGTGTTCCTTTCTCTATCTATTTTCTGTATGCATGGTTGGCTGCAATATTGTTGTTTACATGATATTGAATCTGTAAGTGAAGAATATTTTAATAGGATTTGGATCATACTTTCCTTATGAGATTAGTGTAGGAAGCTGTTTTCGCACCTGAGTTTCCTTACAAGTGGTATCAGAGCTTGATCAACTTTTGATCCTAGTTGTTGCATAGGGTTTTTTGAGCTAATCTCAAGTTGAGTGGGAGTCTTGTGCAGAGCATCCTGAATCTTATTTTCAAATTGAGATGGCGATTTCATCATATGGAAGAATGGAGGTGGAGAAATTTAATGGCACTAATTTTGAGTTGTGGAAACTCAAGATGGAAGACATGTTGGAAGATCGTGACCTATGGGAAGTGACTAAAAGTGCTACAAGACCAGCAACTATAGCTCAAGCAGATTGGGATATCAAAGACTATAAATCTAAGGGTCTCATAAGACTCTATTTAACTGATGCAGTCCTTCTGAATGTTCTAGATGAGAAAATTGCATATAGTTTGTGGGAGAGACTTAGGGCTGTGTATCAGGCCAAATCTTTGGTGAACAAGTTGTTCTTGAGGAAGAAGTTGTATTCTCTACGAATGGAGGAAGGTGGATCCTTAACAGATCATTTAAATGAATTTAATCTTCTGGCTACACAGTTGACATTAGTTGGTGTCAAGTTAGAGGAGGAGGATCGTTACTACACACTTTTGTTTTCTCTACCAGATTCATGGGACCATCTTGTGATGGCTCTCGAAAGCACATTAGTCACCTTCAAAATGGATAATGTGGTGTCTTCACTGCTATCAGAAGAGATGTGGAGAAAGGCTTCTATTTCAGAAAAAGAAGCCCTTGTTGTTCGTCGGAGATCCACGGAAAGAGGGAAGAAAAATGACAATAAGTCTAACAATAAGGGTAGATCCAAATCCCGTGGGAAGTCAAAGACTTCCAATAAGTCCAAGGCAAAATGTTGGAACTGTGATAAGACTGGGCACTTCCATAAAGACTGTAAAGAGCCTAAGAAGAAGAAGAAATCCTCGTATTCTAGTTTTCAAAAATCTCAAGAAGATGGTGATGCATTCATCGTAGCTTTGGCAGCCCATGCATCTGATGATGTGTGGTTGGTTGACTCGGGTGCATCTTTTCACATGACCTCTCATCGAAACTAGTTCTCAAGATATGAAGAGTTCGATGGTGGAAAGGTGTACTTGGGTGATGATTCTCACCTAAAGATAGTTGGACACGGAAGGGTCACTATCAAATTTCTTGATGGACGAGTAAAGGGAATCAATGGAGTTATGCACATTCCAAGTTTGGCATGAAACCTATTATCTATAAGTATGCTAAATGATGTAGGTGTGCAAGATGTTTTTTCTAAAGATGGATGTAAGATGATGAGAGGAGCTATGGTGCTTGCTAAGGGTACTAGGAGAGGTACTTTGTTTCAGCTTGATGCACACATTTCTCAGTGTAATAGTTCTTCTATTTCAAAGAAGAGAGTAGCTATCACTTCATCCCCACCATTTGAAGGAGCAATAAAGAAGATTGTGGTTAGTGGTTTTGATGATAGTGCAACAAGTGTACCTAAGGGTGCAAATAATTTGGAAGGAAAGCTTCCTGCAGAAAAGACAATGTTGTGGCATTTGAGATTTGGTCACATTGGTGAGAAGGGTCTCAGAACCTTGAAAAATAAAAATCTCATTGAGGGGTTAAATGATTGCAATCTTGAGTTTGACTTTTGTGAACGTTGTGTATATGGTAAACAAAATCATGTTCAGTTTTACTTTAGTTCTCACAAATCTTCTAATGTTTTGGATCTTATTCATTCTAATTTATTTGGTCCTTTAAAAGTTCCTTTAATCTCCAAGTCTGTATTTTTTGTATCTTTTATAGATGATTAGAGTAGAAGGACATGGATTTATTTCCTTAAAAGTAAGATACAAGTCTTTAGTCGATTCAAGGAATTTAAAGCCCTTGTAGAGAATCAAACTAGTAAGAAGATTAAGTGTGTGAGAACTGACAATGGTGTTGAGTTTTGCTCAGCAAAGTTTGAACAGTTCTGTAAAGAACAAGGTATCGAGAGGCATAAGACAACTCTGTATACCCCATAGCAAAATGGAGTTGCAGAGAGAATGAACAGGACACTGATGGAGAAGGCTAGGAGTATGCTTAGTGGAGCTGGTTTAGAACAAAGGTTTTGGGCCGAAGCTGTGGCCACTGCTTGCTATCTGGTTAACAGATCTCCTACATCAGCCCTTGTTGGTAAGACACCCATGCAGGTGTGGTCTTGTAAGAAGCCTTCAATTAGACATCTTCATGTTTTTGGTTGTGAAGCTTATGCACATGTTCCAATGGAGAAAAGATCTAAGTTGGAAAACAAAGCTGTTAAATGTATTTTCATCGGGTACAGTGCTAGTGTTAAAGGATACAAGCTTTGGGATCCTGTGACTAGTAAGGTGTTGTATAGTAGAAATGTTATTTTTAGAGAGCTAACATCTTTTCCTATTGTGCTACAACTAGATGAAAAAGAAAAGGAAAAAGATGTTGTGTAGTTGCCTCCTACCCCTAAGAAGACTGAATAGAGAGACCATGCTGGGTCTAATGATGAGGGGAGCTCTTGCAGCTCTGATAGTTCAAAAGAAGAGAAAGAACAACCTCAACCTCAGCCCTTGAGGAGATCCACGAGAGAAAGAAAGCAACTAGAAAGGTTTGGTTATTCTATGTTAGATTCCATCTGTGTTTTTTCTTTGATTACTAACACTGATGAGCCTAGATCTGTGAAAGAGGCTTAGGGCATGGAAGATGCAGGTTCCTGGATTGAGGCTATGGATGATGAAATGGCTTCATTAGAGAAAAAAAAAACATGGGACCTTGTACCTTTGCCTAAAGGGAGAAAATATTTGGCTATAAATGGGTGTTCAAGAAGAAATTATGTGCAGATGGTAGTGTTGAAAGGTACAAAGCTAAATTGGTTGCAAAGGGGTATTCACAGGTAGAGGGAATAGATTATGGTGAAATATTCTCTCCTTTTGCAAAGTTGACATCCATTAGATTTATGTTATCTCTTGCTGCATCATATGATTTAGAGATAGAATAGATGGATGTGAAGACAGCTTTCCTTCATGGTGATCTGGAGGAAGAGATTTATATGTCACAGCCTGAGCAATACATTGTTAAAGGTAAAGAATCCTTAGTTTGCAAATTAAAGAAATCTCTATATGGTTTGAAGCAATCTCCTAGGATGTGGTACCTTAAGTTTGATGCCTTTGTGTTGTCAATTGGATTTGTAAGATCAAAATTATATCATTGTGTTTATTTCAGAATTGAAAATGATTGCCTTCTTATTGTTGCATTATATGTTGATGATATGTTGCTATTTGGGAAGGGTAAGGGTATGATTTCTAATTTTAAATCTTACTTGTCAGCACAGTTTGAGATGAAAGATCTTGGGGTAGCTAGGTACATCTTGGGTATGGAAATCAGTAGAGACAGGTCTAATAGAAAACTTTGGTTGAGTCAGAGTAAGTATGTGAAGTCTGTGTTGGATAGGTTCAGCATGGTAGATTGTAGACCACTATGTGTTCCTATTCCTGTGGGAACAAAGTTATCTGTAGATGATTGTCCAAAATCTCCTAGTGAGGTGGAGGACATGAGTAGAGTACCTTATGCTAGTGTAGTTGGCAATCTTATGTATGCTATGGTCTGTACTAGACCAGACATTGCCCAAGCAGTGGGAGTCCTAAGTCAATTTATGGCTAATCCTGGACAGATACATTAGGATGCAGTTAAGCAAGTATTCAGATATTTGAGGGGTACATTAGATTACTCCATATGTTATCATGGTAACTCTTTTGGATCTTTGAATTTAGTTTGTATTCATGAGTTTGTGGATTCAGATTGGGCAGGTGATATTGACCGCAGGAGATCCACTAGTGCTTATGTGTTCACTATGTTTGGTGGTGCCATCAGTTGGATGAGCAAGCAACAACCTGTCGTTACTTTTTCCACTATAGAAGCTGAGTACATGGCTGCTACTCATGCTTGTAAGGAAGCCATTTGGCTTAAAATATTGTGTTCTGATGTTGGTGTTCATGCAGAACATATTACTATTTGGTGTGACAGTCAGAGTGCTATTTTCCTTGCAAAGAATCCAACTTTCCATGCCAGAACGAAGCACATTGATGTGCAATATCACTTTGTGAGAGATATGGTGGGAGATGGAAAGGTAAATTTGGAAAAGGTTGATATTGTGAAGAATTTTGCAGATGCATTAATGAAACCAGTGGGCACTGAGAAGTTTAGATGGTGTTCGGAGTCTATGGGCCTTTCAGCCTATAGCGGTTAGTTCCTGTTATGTTCTTGTTGCTCTTACAAGGTGTTCAACAAGTGGGAGAATGTTAGGAATAAAGTGTCTCAACCTTGTATAATTCCTATTCTTATTATTTGTTTTGTAAAATGTATTTCTTGCAAATAATTTTGATGTGTCGACATCTTGAATTGTGTGTAAGGAGATCATGACTAAAATAGTTATGATAGATTCCTATGACACGTAAGAGCTATGTTAGGAAGATTCAATGATAGGTGAAGACATGTGGAAACTAAGATATTTGAGTACTATACAGTCTACCCCAATAGTGGGGTTCTTATTTTCTTAGAGAATGGTAAAACCCTAATATGGTTTACCTTTTGGGAGTAGCCCTAAAGTGAAGTGCATGTTATAAGCATTTTTTAGGGTTGCAAAGAGATGCGATACGAAAAAAGGTGTATTATTGGTACTGCGAGTAGCTACTAGAGTCTTTTGTTGTCGATGTTGAACTTGCATTACAAGTGTATTGTAACCTTGTGTTGAAGATAATACATTGTGCAGGTTCTGAAGGGGTGGGGTTGTTTTACCGAAAGGTTTTTTCCCACTGGCAAATCCTTGTGTTATGTGTTCCTTTCTCTGTCTATTTTCCGTATGCATGGTTGGCTGCAATATTTTTGTTTACATGATATTGAATTTGTAAGTGAAGAAGATTTTAATAGGATTTGCATCATACTTTCCTTATGAGATTAGTGTAGGAAGTTGTTTCTGCACCTGAGTTTCCTTACATATACACACTAAACAAAGTATAGATTAGGAAAGATATGGACAAAACACCCTATGAGTTATGGTTTGGTTACTCACCATTAGTCAAATATTTTAGAATATTTGGAATCAAATGCTACATCAAAAGAGATGATGATATTGGTAAGTTTGATCCAAGGAGCATGAAGGTATGTTTCTTGACTATTCATTAAAAAGTAAAGCTTACAAATGTTTCAACTATAGAAAAAAACTATAGTAGAGTGTGCAAATGTGAGAATCGATGAAAATTTTGGAACTAAAGAGAACATGATGGATTATAACTCTAATGAAGATAACCATTCTAGGATGACCAAAAAATGTAATGAATTATTTCTCAAGACTAACAATGACTTACAGAATAATGTGCAAACTGAAGAATTAAGAGTAGAACAAAGCATAGTGCCTAAAATAAGATTTGAAGTAGCAACTCCTACCCCAAATAAGAATGTGATAAGAAATCATCCTACTAATTAGATAATAGGAAGTAAAGAAAAAGGAGTAATGACAAGAAGAAGAATCAATGAAGAACTATGCCTAATATCTCAAGTAGAACCAAAAAGCATAGATGAAGAAATCAAGGATGATCATTGGATAAAAGCAATGGAGGAAGAACTTCAACAGATAATAAAAATGACACATGGGAATTAGTTCCTAGACCCATTGACAAAAATGTGATTGGTACAAAGTGGGTATTCATAAATAAAATGAATGAACAAGGAGAAATTATAACAAATAAAGCAAGACTAGTATGCAAAAGCTACTCTTAGCAAGAAGGAATTGACTATGAGGAAACATATGCACCTGTAGCAAGAATGGAAGTAGTCAGAATGTTCCTAGCATATGTAGCAAATAAAAATTTTAAGGTATATCAGATGGATGTTAAGTCAACATTCTTAAATGGAGAACTTGAATAAGAAGTTTATATTGAGCAACCAGAAGGTTTTCCTTTGACACAAGAGAAGGATATGGTTTGCAGATTGAAGAAATCCTTGTATAGATTAAAGAAAGCACCTAGAACATGGTATGTAATATTGGATAAATACCTAGTAAAACTTGGATTTGCTAAAGGAATAATAGATATCAACTTATACTCAAAAGAAATAAAAAATGGTTTGTTAATAATCATTGTATTTGTTGATGATATCATTTTTGGAGGAAATGATGAAGATAGTATCAAATTCTCAAAAGACATGAAGAATGAATTCGAGATGAGCATGATAGGAGAAATGAAATTTTTCTTAAGATTGCAAATTTTTCAAAACAAAGAAGGTATCTTTAATTCTTAGACCAAGTATTTGAAAGATTTGTTGAAAAGATTTGGACTAGAAAATTGCAAACCCATTGGAACTCCTATGGTAACTAGTCACAAGTTATCAAGCAAGGATGAGACACCTACTGTTGAAAAAAAGATGTACAAATCTATGATTGGAGGATTTCAGTATCTAACTCATAGTAGACTAGATATAGCTAATACAGTTGGAATTGTGGCAAGATTTTAGGCTGATCCCAAAGAATATCACTACACAGTTGTAAAAAGGATATTCAGATATCCGAAAAGGGCATTTGATTATAGCATTTGGTATGATAGAAGTAATGATTTTACTCTTTGCACTTATACTAATTCTGATTAGGCTAAAGATATGGATGATAGAAAAACACTAGTGGAGGAGCATCTTTCTTGGAGGAAGACTAGTTTCTTGGCTCAGCAAGAAGCAAGATTGCACCTCACAAAGCACTGCAGAGGCTGAATATGTTGCAGCAGCAAACAACTATAATCAAGTCATATGGATGAAGAAAATGATGAAGGATATAAAAATTACATTCAAAGAACCTATTACCATTTAATGTGATAACACAAGTAGAGGTAACATGTCTAAGAATCATGTTTTACATTCTAAGATCAAGCACGTCGCTATAAAGTATCATGTGTTGAGACAGAAAGCTTCAGAGAAAGAAATCAGACTAGAAAATATTAACACTAAGGAATAGATTATAGATATTTTCATGAAGGCCCTACCAAAGGATACATTTGAGTACCTAAGAGGTATGTTTGGGGTTATACCCCTGCTTGATTTAGAATAGAAGATGCAGAAATGCATCAATCTAGTGTATATAGCACCATTATTAGACTGAACTAAATGTTGATGCTTCTTCAATGGGGGAGTATCTATGATTAATAGATTCAACAAAGGACTCTTGGTAATTGGTATACAAAAATGTCTTTAGACACTTGAGTTTCTTATGGAGTTATATGCAAAAGTTGTAAAGCAACAGACTGGCTTGTAGTCATACTAATAAATTACTATATGTTCAAGAAATTGAACTATTTGTGTACTATATTTGACATTGATGTCAATGAAGCAGAGAGTGACATGAAAAACATTCAATTGGGAAGAAAGTAGAATATGATTTGGTATTCTTGGAACTTATATTTTTTCATCTATGTTGCCATCAATGCTAAAGGGGGAGATTGTTCGCATGAATGTTGATGTTATGGGGGAGCATTGCATAACATTGTTATGATGTATTTATAACTATTTTTGTCATTGATGACAACATAGTAATGAGTTTGTAAAAGACTAATAGAGAAGAAAACTATGGTTTCTGTATTAAGGACAACATATCACTTATCTTCTTATGTGCAGTTACCAGCACACATGGGCAAGTGCATAGAACCCGAATCAATAGTGTACAAAAGATATAATTGATCTATAGAGAACCATATGGAAATAGAGTATCAGGAAAGTAGTTCCTATTGTGTGATTACTTTAGCTCATTAAATTTTTAATGAAGGATTGTATAGTTAACTAGAGATAGTATACTAATCGTTGATGATGTCAAAAAATGTGCATGTACAGAAGCACATGTGTGAAAATTTATGTATTACCGTGAGATGACAGCATTAATTAAATGTGTATTTCATTTAGTTAACCTATGCTAATGAAGTGTAAAGAAAACTCAAGGATTTATTATTGAGTTTGGTATAAAGAAAAGATGTTTTTCCATGTTTCAAAGAAAGATACAAAGACAAGACTTGTGAATTACTAAGCAGTGAAGCAGAGTAACTTACTAATGTGTGTAAGTAACCTTGAAGGTTATTGTTACTGATTACAAAGTTCCAAATCTAATTGCATGATCTGAAGGTGAAGGAGCCTGATGTACTAGATAGAGGAAGAAGTAAACATTTCTTACACTGCTATTATTTTGAAAGAAATAGTACCAATATCAATTGGACAGTGGGTTCATTGATCTAATCATGAAGCTGTTTGGATAGTAGGTTCAACTACCTTCCACAACTCCTAATAGGGATTCAAAGTCTACTAATAGGGACTCTTTGTACTAAGTATTTTAATAAGACTCCTAATAGGGACCATCCTCTAAAAAGGAATATTCATATTAGTACATCATTTTATGGGCATCATTCCCACTGGTGTTTTCCCTCTGATCAAGGGTTTCCCTAGTTAACATATCTAGTGTAATTATGTATGTGCATCTCTTTATGGTTTTTGTTTACTTTCGAGGATAAATATTTCAAATTTTTATATAACTGATTCATCCCCCCCCCCCCCCCTCCCCCAGTTATATTGTTGGACTATTATTTCTAACAAGTGGTATCAGAGCTTGGTCATAGGTTCAAATCTCCTCAAGTAATGCTAAGGGGGGGAATTGTTGGACTAACTGCCAACCTTCTCCTTCAAGATTCATGACATGGATTAACTATCTCTTGTATTTTATAAGTCTAGTGGTCATATCAAGCATTAACAGGTTGATCTTTTTGTGCATTAAAAACACTAGCTTGTAACATATACTAGTGTGTTTTTAAATTTTTCATTTTTTTGCATTTTAATGTGCAAAACTTGAGTTGGAGCTTGAAATTTTGAATGGTTGACAAAAGAGAAAGATTGAACCAAAATATGGACTCCAATATAACATTAGAACTGGGACAAGATGAATTTTTTGAATATGGGGTCAGAATTTGCACAAATGTTTAGTGGTTTAGTCTATAAGTAGATTTATATTTTCTGAGGCATTCTCAATAGAATGGGAAAAATTCATCATTGAGCATCAAAATTGGTTGGAGGGAAGATAATGAAGTTTTTTGAAGCCTAAATGTGGAGAAAAATGATTCTAAAAAGTTTATCTTGTCTCTAGAGGTCATTTAACTGATTTTTTAACTTTTCCTTGATTTTAGATCTGGCATCAAGATTAGTTATGTTTTTCCATCAAGTGTTGAAGACATTTTATGCTTTTGGGAGGCAAAATGAGTGAGGATTTGATCTACTAGTTGCTGGGAGAGATTAGAGAGATGTTTTTAACTTCTTGGGGAAGTTTTCCAAGTGGACACATGGTACTTATAGATTGAAGAATTATTTTGTTCTATATCTTTCTTTCTCTCATTCTTTGTAAAGGTTCCAGTTTTGGAGAAATTTATCACTATTTTGATACTAGGTTGGAAGTTTTCTCTATGATACCAACAGGGTTCTAGTTTTTATTGTGAGACTAGGTTGTTGGTTTTACTTCTTTTATATTGAGTAGAGCTCTAACTATGAAGGCCACACATCCATTCTTGTGCAAGTTTCATTTCATTTCATGTATTATTTCTCTGAGATAATGAAAATTGATGATGGATCATGTGACACATCTAGAGTTTCATTTAGTGTTATCACTTAATGTATTTAGTCTTTCCAATGATTAATACAAAAGGAGATTTACAATGAATTATTTGTGTTCTCTTACTCTATCTCCCAATTCTTCATATGCTATTAACTTTGTGATTGAATGAATAAGGGTCATTCAATTTAAGATAGCTTGGATGATTTGTATGTTAGACCTGTTGTTGCTTTTAATTCAAGGAGTTAAATAAATGCTTCAATGATTTGATAGGGTTTCTAGGTGTATAGAGGGGATGCTAATAAGAATGGAGTTTGGGGATTTCAGTTGATAAACTTAATTTTAAGGAAATCAAGTTAGGTCATCCTACTAGTAATGACTCTATGTTGATCACTAAATTAGATGCAAGTTGATATGATGATCATTTGCACAAATCTTTTTAATCAAATTAGTTCAGTTGTTCATGTTTTGTAGTGAGCTGAAAGGAATTAACCTTTACTTAGCTTATGGGTTCATAGGTTATGATTTGTAGCTATTTAATTCCTATGTTATTGCATAAGTATCAGAAGACATAAGGGTTTCATCTGTTGTTAATAGGTTCATATTTTATGTTTGTTTTAGCATTGGTACCATATATCATAACCTCAAGGTTAACCCACCTAGGTTTTTCAGAGCCTGAAGTGAAGAAGGAGTTATGCCTTATAGTTGGCCCAAGATTGTAGTCAAGTGCATCCATCATAGGAATTTTCTAGCCTTAGATGTATTGGTCTGGCTTCTTGGTTATTTTTTAAATCTGTTAAATCAAGAGCTTTGCTTTTTTTTTGGTGTCAATTTGTGTGCTACATTGTTTGGAAAACTAACTCTTAGAACCAAATCCATCTAGTGATTGAGCTTCCTCATTGGGGGAAATCCATCAAGTAAATTATCTAATACAATATCAAAAAACTCTCCCAACATATCTACAAATTCTATAAGTACCTCCTCTACTTCTTCTTTACTATCTTTAGAAATTATAGCAAAACACATATTGTCATGCTTCATACCATTGAGAAAGTCTTTTCCATCAACAAAATATATTATGGTAGCACTATGTACATTTTCTTCTTTCTCCTTCAATGGCTTCAACTTATGCTTCTCTCCATCCTTGGTTAGAGTCTAGGTATTTATAACCCATCGTGTATAGAATGCATGTCAAACTACCATAGCCTACCCTAAAACATATGACATATGTCCATAGGTATGATATCACAAAGTAACTCATCTTGGTAGCTTCTAATCTTGAAATTCACTGAGAATTGCTCATTGACCATGACCTTCTGGTCATCTTGCACCCAAGCAATATGGTATGGATGTGGGTTTTTTTGTCTCTTCAGCTTTGACTTTGTGACCATAATTTCTGATACTAGATTGTTAGTATTTCCACCATCAATGATCACATCATGACACTTATCTTCATATCTGCACCTTGTCCAAAACAAGCTCCTTCTTTGATAAGGTTCATTCTCACCACTCGGTAGGACTCTTCTATTAACTAGGACTTCTCCTCTTTCAAAATATTCAAAATGTGAGGATTTGACATCTTCATCAACATGTGCAACTCTAGCTTGGCCTTCTATTCTTTATCCTATCCTTCCTTGGTGGTGGGAACATTCAAATGCTCTATGCCCTTCTTCTCCATAGTGAAAACATTTCCAATGGAAGCCTTCTCTTCAAGATCCTTGTCCTCTGCCTCTTCCTCTTTGTTCTCTATTGTTCTAATCATGGAAACAATTGGAATTGTTTCCCCTCTATATTTGACTACTACTTCCAACCTCATCCTTGTTCTTCTGGACATCATTATAGTCTCCATAAGATTTTTTGCCATATCTTCCACCATGATCTCTTCCACTATACTTGTTGTCAAACTTCTTGTTTGATTTTTCTTCAACTCTTAGGAAAAACTAGTATTCATCCTCAATACTATTTAGGTGAACCAGACTTAGCTCATCCTATATACTTAACCCATTAAGATAATGGGCCACTTTCTCCTTATCAGCTTTTGCATGGTCAGTTCTAATGAGAACTTGGTAGAAATCCTTAGTATATTCTTGAACATATTTTCCCACTTCCTTCAACCCTTGCACTTTCTTCAACAAATCAAGCTCATAATCCATGGGAATGAATTGTCACTTCAATTTAGGTATCATCTAATCCCATCTAGTGATTTTTTCCTTTTTGTTTCTATTTCACTCCAATTGTACCTCCTACTGCCAAATCTTTCCATGTCCCTTCAGTTTTTCCTTTGCAAGCTTGACCCTATTTGGATCCTTAATATCTTCATACTCAAAGTACTCCTCCAATTCAGTGATCCAGTCTATTAGCTCCTCTGGGTTAAGAGTTTCTTAAAATGTGGGAACTTCAAACTTAGGTCTTTTTCCAATCTTTGAGATGACCCTAAAAAGCCTCTCTTCCTCTAGGTTTAGAACTGCCTCTTCTTCAACATTTTCTTCTACTTCATCGTCATCCTCACTTTCATCTCTAATAAAAAGATTTATTTATCTACACATTTGTTCTTCCAAATCTTTCATTTGTCTTTAGAGGGCTCTATAACCCTCAGGTGTAACACCTACAACCCTTCTAACATAATCTCTTCATGGAGGAATTTTTGTGCTTCTATTGAAACCCTAGTGCAAACTACCTCACAATTGGCAATCTATCTACATGCTCATCCCAAACCACAATCTTGGTGTGAATTACCTCATAGTTGGCAATTTGCCCATATGCTCAAGAACACTAGCTCTAATACCACTTGATGAAGGGTGATCCCCTTAATACCATAAATACATAACAGAAATAAAGAAATAACATCAAATGCAAGAACCAAAAATGGACGTCTTATTTGCACCATAAATGCAGAATTACAAAATTCACAAGTACAATATGCTAACCCACATGGGCACCTTCATTACAATAATCTACAAGACTAAGTTGTGAACTACCACCCAAAGTTGTCCTAGACAATGTTCAGGCCTTTCTTAAATAGGTAATTTTATGCCGCCTAGGAAGGATCTAGACATTAAAACATAATACCTATGACCGACAGACCCTAACAATACATATAGAGTCATCCAAATACATCTTTGACAATTATTTTAGAAATTTTAGGTAGCCCAACTTCAGAAGGCCATAACTCTCGAACCATTACTCTGATTGGCTATTATAACCACTTTATGGAAATACTAGCTCATGATCTATAGGCTCAAAATGGTGCAAGTGCCCCTCTATCTAGTTTTTGGACCTCGTCTAGGCATTCTAAGGCCTCCAACAATGAGCCTGAAGAATTTTCTGCAAATTTTTCCACCAAAAATCTGCAATAACTTCTCCAATACATAAGCTAGACCAATGAGATTTTTATGGTAGGATTATAACTCTAAAATGAACCTTTATGTAGAAAATGATAATATTATGAGCTTGTATGAAAAACTTACTAAAAATAGCAAGTTCCCATAAATAGTAACAACCCTATCTATTAGTCCTTATTAAAATATAGAAGACTAAAAAAAAAAAAAAAATTGGGTGATGCAAGATTTCTCTTACACCTAGGATGTTCCTGCATCAGACAAGAGTATAAAAATCACAAGACTAATTTTCATAAGTAGTTTTATAATAGCCAAAGTTTTTTTATCAATGTTATCAAACCCTCAAATAGAAATGCCATTTGGTTGAACAGTACAAAGATAAATGCCCATGGCCTTTAACATATCTATGCTAAAAATATTCAAACCATATCCATTAGCAATCAAAGTGTGTCTTATAGTAGTTTTATTAATAGATATTGCAATCATAAGAGGGTCATAACGATCTTGAATCTCTTTAGAAGTAAAATCCTCATGAGTAAAGAAAATCACTAGTAAGAGTACTATACATGCATTGTAAAAAGGCATTAATGCTATCTTGATTAGGAAGTGGAATAAAGAGATTAGATAAATATTTTTTCAAGGGTTCATGATATGTAGGATATTTTTATGTAAGTGCCTAAAGAAATATTGGAGGGGGTGTTATATAATTTTCTAACACCAAGACATAATCCAACCCAAGATTTTGAGGAAGACAAGGTGGATGAGGAATGATATGTTGATAAGGTAGAAGAGAGGTAGTAGATTGAGGATTATTCCTTGCACGATAGGTGTGAGATATCATAGAATAATCTAAAGGATCACTAGATTTTCTCTTAATAGTGAGTTGAGAAAAACCTTTAATAGTCATTAGAGGCTTAGTAAAAAGTTGATGAATATTGACTTTATTAACTTGATAAAGATCATGATTTTTCATAAGGTTATGGATAGTAGAGAGAGGATATGGATTTATAATGTCCATCAATGGTTCATCTCTACTAGGGGAAAAGATGTCTCCAAAGTTTCATCCCAAATAATTCCATTATCAAGGGTAGGAACATCATGAATCACTGAGGGTTGATTAAGATCATCTTTAAAAAGTTGAGCATCAATGAAAGAATACACCAAAACTTCATCATTTGTATCAAATAAAACATCTAAAAAATCACAGGAAAACAAAGATAGAAACCCTGTTGAAAAAAAATGCAATGACCAAATGCTTTTTTATTTGTATTTTAAAACTATAAATATATGCAATATAAATTATATGTAAATACAAGGAGATTTAAATACCACAAATGCAAATAAATGAGATCTAGATACACCAAGAAAAGAAAAGAAAATCTAACTCCACAAGATAGAAAAATCTAACTCCAATAAGAATGAGGGTAGGATGTTAGGTAAACCAAAGTCGATGTATAGGGGTTAATGTGAATCAAGTACATAAAACCCTAAGTTCATCACATAACCACACTTACACAACACAAAGGAGTTAAGGATATTGATCATTTCAATTCAAATCTAAGCTAATTAGATCTAGAAGATTAGTGTCAACTAAGTTAAAAAGAAGCACTAATGCAAAAAAAGATATAATGGTTATAGGGTTGCAAAAAGGATCCAAAGGTCCTTAAAACCCCTAATTTAGAAGGAGCTATGAAGATCAATCAAGTGCACGTTAAAGATATAAAGAAGTGTATTGAAATGAAAGAAGGGAAATGATATACCTTGTGAAAAAAATGAAAAATAGTTTGTCAAATGACCTCTGAAAGGGATGATTCATGAAATCTTGATTAAATCTATATTGTGTAGAAAACCCATAAATAATTTAGCAAGATTTTATAGGCAACCTAGATAAGTCATGACTATACTACAATCTTGATTAGCCTATTAGTGTTGCACTACAACCCTGATGAATTATGTGAGACGTTGATTCTAATTTCACAGTTCTGAAGAAAGATGAAAAGGGTGCTTAGATCTACAACCTATTTATTAAGTTGATAAGGGTTTTTCCTTTGTCAAACCCCAGTTTAGGAGTTAACCTTAAATTTAAATAATTTAATAGCATAAATGTAAAGTAATTATACAAATTCACCTAATAGTAGGATCTTTTGAATCAAATGTAATGTTCTCACTTCATTAATTGATTTGGCTCAAGAAGATGAACATAAATGGATGTAGAAGATCAAACAAAGGTTCTTGGATGGATTGTAGAAGATCCTAAAAGATGACTCCCACAATTTCTTGAATCCTTGATCTTCAATGAAGGAATTTCTTGAAATAATTCTTGAAGGCTTGAACTCTTTAGGAATCCTTGAATGCTTGAGCATAAGTGCTTGATCCTACATGATAAGTTGATGATGAAATGAATCCCTTGGGCCTCCTTTTATACTATTTTTCTCGTGGTAAAATACTTAAAGGTCAACTTAGGAAATGGAGAGTTAACTTGAGGTTGATTGCTAAGCAAAGAGTTAACTATAGGCTAACTATTAAGTGAATAGTTAACTTCAAGTTGACACAGGAGATCAAATATTATCTAAGATATGACCACTTTTATATTTATATTTATATTAATTAATAAATGAGGATGAATATTAAAGAGAAATAAATGTCTAGCCCATTTATATGTTGATCTCAGATTGGTTTTGACAAGTGAGTGTCAACACACTTAGGCCATTTACTTAGTTCATGTCGAACAAGTAATACATGCTGAGCACAACATGTAAATATTAGACCATGTTGAGTTGTAATGAGTGTTGAGTCACTCATGTGCCAAATCACTCATGTGTCAAGTCACTTACGTACTAAGTAGATAGACAATGCTGAGTGATTTAGGAGCTGAGTAAAATAGTATATGTCGATTAATGCAGATATCGAGTCACAGTATATAGAATCGTACATGTTGAGCATCAGAAACATCATATGCCAAGTGAAACAATTTTGACATTTTTTTTGTAATACCACAAACAACTATGTAAACCATTTTTGAGCTAACTTAATGATATATTTTGATATTTTGGAGACAAGGACAAATCTCTATTTAGATTCCCTGTGCAATTACATGAAACCAATCATAAAATGGGAAGGATTAAGTAGCAAAATGGATAAACCTTAGTCATAGATTCATGCCTAACCCTAAGCCACCAAAGTCTTCTAAAGGAGGGCGTAACTCTAAACTTTCAATGAGAATTGGAGGAGCAAATAAGATAGTTTGCATGTAGAGCATTCAAGGTGACTTAGAAATAGTGAATTGTAGAATTAGTTAGAGAAAAATATAGGATAGAGAAAAGGATACAACATTGAGACATCTAATTGAGAAGGATCAATTAGACATTGCTTAGAGGTGATCTGTTATTAGGAAAGCAAGTGCCAACCACAAGATCTATGCTCAGACATTTTAACAAGGCAAGACCTAACAGTCTTTGAAAGCCTTTAATAGGGTAGACCTTTCATAGGGCAGATCATGTTTCATGGTCAAATCATTGTAACCTTCATTGGGTACACTTTATTGCTGTAGTAGTGAAGATTTTTGGGTGTCATCCCCACCCCAGTTTTACCTTCTTACTTGGAGGGTTTCTAAGTAATCATATCTAGTGTTATGCATGTATTTCATCTTACTTGTTAAATGCATGTGTTGAATACATGGTAAAAGTTTTATGGGTCCAAGGTTCAACTACTGATTCATCTCCCCGCCCCCATGTCTACTCTTTCCACTTGTAATTCCAACAAATTGTATCAAAGCTAAGTTCTCAAAAGAAGAAGCTTTGCAACTTTGAGCAAAAGATCTTGAAATGAATGTCTACAAGTTGGGAAAGACTATTAAAAATTAGGAGATTGAAGTACATCTCATACTACATCAACTAAATGAGGAAAGAGGGGAACTAAAGAAATCCTTGAAGGAAAGAAATTGCTATTGCAGAGAATGACACACAATATAGAGAGATCAACACTACCAAGCTATTTTCCAATGGTGAATCCAATGAATTTGATGTAGAAATTGCAGATCTAATGGAAAAGAATAGAGTACAAGCTAAGGAAATCATAAATCTCAAGCTAGAGCAAGAATCTCAAGCCATGATGTTATGTGAGATAACTGAACAAAAGAAGAAAGCTATGGAAGACAAGACCATGATTAGAGAAGATAAAAGAATTCTAGCCAAAGATTGGAAGAGAAGTCAATAGAGATAACCAAGATTTCCAAAATGCAATTGGATACATTGAATTTGTAGAATGAACAACTATAGAATGACCTAAACAAGGAAAAATAATTTGCTAAAAGTTTCAACAAGCCAAATGAATCCATCAAATACTTTGAGCAATTATTGAGATCCCCTAGATCCAACAATGATACATTAGGATTGGGCTACACAAGCCCCAGAGAAGGAGAAACATATAATGTTGTAGAAGAAAGGAACATCAAAGGTAAGAACTCCAAACTTACTTTTCATAATTATGGTAAGAAATGATATACTGCAAATATGTGCAGGAGTAAGTACACAAATTAGAATGTCAAGCCTAAGAACATAACTCATTGTCATAAGTGCAACAAGCAAGGTCATCAAACATGTGAATGCAAAACCAAGACCATGCATACACAAATATTTGAAGGATATTACTACAATTGTCAGAAGTATGGAAATAGAGCTTTTAAATCTAGATCAAAGTCCATGTGGTCATCAAACAAGCCAACAAAGGTAAGAAACAATTGTAACACTTATAATTAGGATTATAACACAAGATATAGTTGTCATTATTGTCAAGAATATGGACATATCCCTAAGAATTGTATTAGGACATACTTTAGAGGTAACTAAAAAAGATGGTTAAGTCAAACCACATGTTTCAGCTATTTGAAAACTGGTCATATTAGTAGGCAGTTTCCAAGAAAGTCAAAAGGTACCAAGTTGTGAATCAGATAAAGGAAAAGGTAAGATGAATGTTAAACACATCAAAGGTGAGATGAACAAGACATAGAAAAATAAAGGTGTTTGAAGTACATTAAACAAAGAAGGGATCACTTTACCCAATGGGTCAAGTGATTACACCTCAACAAACTAGGTAAACAAGAGGCATGTGGGATTGATATTTAAAGGTTATATCATGCATTAGTTCCAAAAAAAATAGTACTAGAAGGATTACATTAGCATGAATAAAAGATGCAAGAAGTTGTTAGAAATTCAAGAAAAATTTTCAAGTTTTTCATGTTGTTGTCAATTATGAAAAAATTTCTATATGTACCGAGTAGAATGTTAGTTGATGCCAAGTTGTCAAACTAGTTAGTTGATGCTAAACTCATAGTAGCTACCGAGTAATGGAAATACCAATAGATGTTGAGTGAATCTAGAATTTAATTATTATCGAGCTCATAGTTGTGTAAGCACTTAGCATTAAATGCAAGGTTTTCAAAGGGTATATGATCATTTTGAGCTCATTTTTCACCATTTCAAAATTGAGAAAGAGTGAGAAGAGCTAGAAGTGACCTAAAAATTTGTCAAAAGTAATTGCAAAAGATTTGAGCAATGATTCATTGCCAGCTCATCAGATTTTCAAAGGTATTTATCAAGTGTTGAGCTACATAGTTTAAATTTTCATAAACCCTAGCTTGTCACAATGGCATCAAGCTTTTAAAATGTTGAAGGGAAGGAATTTTTGAATGTTCAGCTAGTTAGTAATGAAGTTGAACATCCTATACTTAAGGTCATTGCTAACATTTTTTGTAAACAAGACCCATTAGGCATATTTTCTATGATCCTGCCAAATGTGATTATGGTGCATGATGTAAGGAAATGTTATAATTGCAAGATAGGAAGCATAGGTGATATGAAAATAAGAGATGCATACAATATATTGTGTGGGAATGGTGCTATAAAGGAGGAATACAAAATTGTTGAGAAAAAGGGTTTGACACGAGCCCTAGATATTCTGAATAAATTTAAAACTAAGTGGATAAGAATTGTGCTAAGCTGAATTAATGGTAGTTCCTTGTGGCTAGAAGGAGTATTGATCATTATGACCAAGAGAATAATTCATAGGGTTATTGGTTATCTAACCCTAGATCAGCCAAAGACACTCAGAAGTGATTTGAAGAAAGTAATTGAGAAGAACACTAGAGCAATCTAGGATAAAAGAGGTATGACTATAGATACCATCACTGATCCATTGCTAAACTTTTCTATAAGGGTAATCTCACATTAATTATATCAATCTAGTAGACTAAATAGTGTGCCCTACATAGTTGTGGATGTTTGTTATAAAATTGTAAAGAAAGATCATACAAATGATCTAGTAGAACTCTAATTACAACAACTTATGGAGAACCTTGGAGCAATAAGGAAAACCAAGATTTCTTAATGCAAGTTTTGCTCTATACTAGTTTACATTTTCTTTTATGTATAGAACATATTTCCCTCATTTGATATAGTTTGATGGAAGACCAACAGGTCAATTTCAGTGAAAATTGGTGAGTTCATTGAGTAGATGGGAGACAATTTTGAAACTATCATGAAAAGTTATTTTGAAGACTTTAAGAAGTCAATGAAGCAGAGACTCATGATTATAGTTTCCTTAGTGGAGAAAAATTATAATGATATATGTTTTCTTACTTATGTTGATTATACATATCTGAAAGCTGCCACACCAAGGGTAAGATGGTTGAAACCCTTAGGATATGAGATAAATGTGGATGAAGCCTCAATAGCCATCACAACTCTACTAGCAGAGGAAGTAGACGAGACTACCAAAGTATTTGGGAATTATGAGGTGATGAAATCAAAGATTACTATGGAATTAAAGACTAGCTCTACAATCAAGAAGAAGGATAGGCTGGTAAAGAAACTAAAAGCCAAATTTGGAGAAGATGTCAAGGAGGAAGAGGAAGAAGAAGATGATGATGAAGAGTAAGATGAACCTCAAACTCAAGAGCCCCTAGCTTTAACTCAAGGCTTGGGAGAAGATAAGGAAGAGGAGGAGATTGAAGGTGCCAAGGAAAAAGAAGTTGAGGAAGCACCAACCCTTATCGAGTCAAAGAAGGGGAAGGCTAAGGCACAACCAGTGGCTAAGACAAAGAAAGTGATCAAACCTAGCCAAGCCAAGCCTACTGCACCTACCACTAGAGCCACCACACAAGAAACCACTCAAAAGGTTAAAGAAAAGTCCAAATAGATAGAGTAAGGAGGAAAATAATAGAAAAGATAGAGAAGAAAATATGTAGCACAACCAAATTCAGATGAAGAAAAGACTAAGTCAGATGATATTAGCCAATTCAAAGTGGTAAGGTACAATCCTTTCTTTGATCTTGAGAACTTATGTGAAAATGTCAAGAGTAATGTAGATTTATCTAGTTTTAGATATGTAAGTTTTGATAATTTGGGCAAAGAGGAGAAAAAGAAAGTGGATGAATCCCTATATGCAATGATGTCAAAACTTAAGACAACACCATTAGAATTTTCCAACTCTGTATCCAAGAGTCTATATGACTTAGTTGAGAAAAAATGGCATTATTGTCTAAGTTTGGAAAGAAAAATAAGGGAAACCACCTTAGCCCAAGTAATGCTAGAACTAAACAAAGAATAGATTGCTAAGGCTACCAAGAAATATTGAGTTAGGTTCACACCAAAATATAGAGCCTTCAACATTCTCCAAAATAATATTGAAGAAGTTGTGAAAAATTCAACACAAATATGGAAACTCATTTATGGGTTGACCACTATCAAACAAGGAGAAGTTGACCCTTTAGAGGGTAAAGATGGTGATGAAGATGATGATGACAAAGATTATGACAAGGAAGAAGATGATAAAGACAATACAGTTGGGGAAGAGATAGAAAAGCAAGATGATGACATCGCAACAGCTGAGCCTGAGTAGCAAGATGAATAGAGTGTGCAAGACACACAAGTGCCAAGTGTTAGTCCTCCCTATGACACAACCACAACTGCTAAAATAATAATGGTAAAGGATGTTTCTAATGCATCAACTTAGAACATCAATCCACTTACTGTAGAAGACTTGAAAAGATTCTAGATTAGTCTACACTACAGGATAAACTATGTAGAAATCTAGTTTTTGATTAGTGTAGATGAGCTACAAAAGGCAATAATTGATATCACAAGGGAAAAGGTGAATCCACAAGAACCATCTTCAATCATCCCTTTAGTTACTAATGTAAAATATTTAGTTAAAATACTAGAAATTACATCCACCAAGATTGATACAAGTGTCAAAATTGATACTATTGAAAAGAAAACAGAAGAAAAATGTACAGCTACAGAACAACAAATAGGATAGATAGACTCATCTATACCTATAGTACAAGAACAAGGTGCTAGCCAAGTCATGGTGATAGATTAGAGTAAGTCTTAAGAGATAGAACCAAAGGTGAAGGAACAAGTGGCTATTCAATCTTTTGATAGCCTTACCAACATGTGGCACTCCTTCTACTCAAACCTTTCAAAAGTTGGGCACAGAAGCCATTCCATTACATATCTTAGTTCCAAGCTCTAGCTCATCAAAGGTAGACAAGGTAATACATTATGGAGACATGAGCCTTGATGAAGAAATTGTTATTCCAAAGTATGACTATGACACTATGACACTGGAACAAATAAGCATTTTGCAACAAACCTTAGAAAGGAAAAAGCATCAAGAAATTTTTAGGAGATAACACAAGAAAAAGCAAGCACTTCAAGATATAAAAGACATCTTTTTAGATGCATTTATCTTGCCAACTCTTGAAGAGACCAAGCCACTAATAGACAAATTGATAGATATAGTGGAAAAGGTCAGCAATGAAGATCTTGATACAAATGCAAAACTCTTATAATGGTCTGAAAAGAACTTTCAAGGCAAGGTAAATGAGAAAATGTCTAGTGAGATAGCATTACAACTAGTTTCATTAGCAACAAAGGTTGAGGATGTGAAGAAGGTACCTTAGAATATATTCTCACTATACACAAAACTATGCAATCCTACACTCTTTGTAACACCCTGCCAAGGGATCCAAAAGAATTAACCTAAAGTTTTTACTAAGTTTTCTAAACATTTTTTTTTAAACAAGAAAGTATAATGTACACATCAAACACATAGTAGCAGAAGTAATAACATGTAATCATCAACAAACATACATAACATGTTACATTCCTTAAGGATCCCAAGACATTGAGTCACATTTAAATTTAATTAATTCTAAGTCTATCAACTACCACATCCACATAAAAGAATAAGGAAAAGTCCAAAGTACATAGTAAACATTTGTTCTAAATGCCTCTTGGCAAATGAAATCCGGAATGCTCAATCATCCATTTTACATGTCACACGGTATGAAAGGCTTAAAAGAATATACATACGCAAAAATAAAGATACATTAACCTCATTGAATCCATGATACAAGTGCAATAAAGTAAATGAAACTAATAACATACATGATACATCTATCTATCATAAAGATATAATATCATAAAATACAACTAACTAAATGCATGGTTCCTCCCAATCGTCAATAGCATCATTAGACCATCGTGGACCCTAGCCATCCCCCATGCATAACATCCCAAGCTACCGAAGAGATCATCGGTACTATAGTAATAAGGATGTCACACATAAAACTTGTTACAACATATGCATAAAGAAATCTAACATGCAAGAATAAAGCATAAACATACAACATCATCAAAACATGATAAACAAGCATCCCAAGAAGCTCCAGCCATGGTAGCAATGGACGGATCTCAAAGGGTAAGAGTAAAAAGCACTACCACCCGACCGCGTGGAACCTAAATGGTCCACTCCCACCATGCTGAGGAGATAGTCTCAAGTCCCAAATAGGATATCAAATCATATAACACAAATACTCTCTAAGTCCAAGAAATCCTAAAAGTATACTAACTCAAAGGTTCCAACATATAGATCGACATCTAGACCCAAAGGCATCACAAAGACACTTAGGAAATCTACTATGCAAGAAGGAAACTGTCATTGCACAAATCACGTTTAGAGTTACCTGAGAAATCCCTTAAGAATCTAGGGTCCCTAGTGATCCCTGCAGCCACTAGTATCCTCTCATACTAATGAGGCATACTATGGAATGCATTGTTGTAACCAAGCATTCTCTCTACTCCCATCCTAGTCTGTACTAGCACTCAAGGCATGGGCGAGAACATACAATTAATCTTATTAGGTTCATTTTACTCTCATTTAGTGTAAATGTTATCACTTATTAAAAACAACTTATAATGAGTTACCCTGGCAGCCACTTAGGGCCTCGGCCCCCATTGCAAGCCACTTTTCGACACTACATAAAGATAACCCACCCTAAGCTCATGAAATCACAATCATAGAAAAATCACTTCAACCCTTTACAAGTGATTGGAAAGCATCAAAAGATAAGCCACAATAATCACATTAGTTCTCCACGAGCAACTAATAAGCATCAAATAATAATCATAATGATCACAACAATCCTCTATCAGCAACTAAAGGTATCAATGATAAAACACAATATCCAATGGTTCTCCAACGAGCAACCATAAAGTATCCCAATAATAGATCACAATACTAATCGAAGACTTCAAAATGGTCAAGTCAAAACATGTCACAACATGACATCATCAAGAATAAATCACTCAAAACACCTCAGTCCTCTCAAAGTGACTAGAAGGCAAATCAAATATAACTGATCGATGACTCAAAAATGGTTAAGTCATGTATCTCATAAACATACACCTGAGCTTCACACAAGAAAACTGGAAAGCAATAACAATCAATACATACAAACATGTCATAGAGCATACTTAATCACATTACCATGGTTGGGATGAAAAGATCGAGATCAAAACAATCATAGCATCACAATCACACAATTTCTCGAGCCTCTGGTAACAACCTAAACTGGTCAACAATCTAGTCAACTCCAAAAGCACAAAGCATAGACAATGCATAGAAAACATCATAAACTCATAATTTGGTTTGATTGATAATATATTGTTGACTTAATGTAACATTTCAGTTTTAGTTTCAAGGTATGTTTCAAGTTTAAAAGATTTCTAGATAACCCTTCAGGTTGACCCATTCACTTGTTGGAATGAAACTAGAATTACCCTCCCATCATGTTTTAAATCAATAATATAATTCTACAATTTAATCAAATAATATCCATTATTAATTAACTTTAATTAAACTAATTTTAATTTTATTAATTAATAATTATTGATCTAGATACTTATATTAATATCTTCATTAATTATCAATTTACTAATATTTAACCAAAAATTATTAATAAATTAATAATTACAAAAACTATATTAAAATGCATTAATATTTAAATTGACAAATAATAATAATAAAATCTATCAATAAATATTATTAAATAATAATAAGTTTACATCATAAAACTTATTAATAAAGTATTATTAATTAATAATACATTTAATATTAAAATCTATTAATAATAAATATTAAATAATAATAATAAATATTTATAAATCATATTAATTAAAAAGCTATCTAATAATAATAACTTTATGTTATATAACTTTTAAAGAATACGTAATAAGTTTCTAAATTTTAAAAGAAACTTTAAACATTAAACCACCCCACGTATATCAATATGGGCTGCGGCATTTTAAACAAGAAGACAGGTGGGGTAACTGATATATATATATATATATATATATTTCTTTTATTAAGTTTTTTTTTTTAAAACAAACCTTCATCACAGTCATTGCAGTCCACTATGATTCATGTGGTACGGGCATGCGTGCAGATCGTCAGTTATAAAGTAAGGTAAGTGGAGTATAAATAATTTAATTTCTTATTTTTCGAAGAAAACAAAACCCCTTCTAAAAATTAATATATACTATTTATATTTTCTTTAAAGTTCTTTTAAAATCAACGCCATCTCCCTTTTTAATATAAACATTCTTAATTTAAGTTTTTTTAATTAATTAAATTCAAATACTATATATATGATTGCAATTTTAATCTGATAGGAAAATTAAGTTGAACCTTTCAAATTTTCAATTTAGGATTTTCATTTCCAAAATCAAACCCCTTTCCAAATCTAAATTTCTCAATTCCATTTTAATTCAAACTCAAATCCATATTTAATTCTAAATCCTTTCACCTATGGAATGGGGTTTTTCAATTACTTTACTAATCACCATGTGTGCAGGGGATAATGTCATGTTTTTCAGTAATTTACAACATTGAAATATTCACAGTTCATCACAGAGAAATTTGGATTTACAATCCACAGTCACGAAGAAGACAAAATTATTTAAATAGCGTAATTAGTTGTGCGATTCAAACATAAGAACCTACCTAGTTCTGATGCTAAAATTGCAACACCCAAAAGATTTGTGGGAGAATTCGCTTCTATCCAAGAACTTCTTTCTAACAGTCTTCCCAAAATTTCCATTTCCAAAATTTGTCCAAATTCATCTCCAAATTCCTGTTCATCAAAAATGAACCCTCTAAGTTGTGATAAGGAGTTTTCTCCTCAGATCGGGGCACTAATTGTGTGTTCACCCGAGTGGACTCTTTGCTCACAAGACTCAAGCTCAAAATTAACTTTTATTAATCTTTGTTTTATCTTTTCATGCACGTTAAAAGAATTATTAAATAACTTTATTTAAATTTCCACTTGACTTCTTCTTCTTTTTTTTAATTAATTAAGTTTTAATCTCAAGCACACTTAATGCAATTAAAATATCTTTATTAAATTCACTTATTTTATCTTTTAATTAATTTCTTCTATTTTCAACTTATGCATAAATCATGTGAACTAGAACTTTTTAATAATTTAATATCTTTTCACTTTTAAATTTATTTTCGAACGTTTTACTTTGATAAAATATTTATTAACTCAAATAACAACAATATTTACCATTTATTTAAAAATGAACTCTAAATATATTATTATTAAATTAAATAAATATTATCACGTTGTAAAATTTAAACTTATAACTTTTATCCCAAATTTAATTCTTTTTATTTAATTAATTTCTCAATTAATTATATATTAAAATATCATATTAATGTTTCATTAAATTAAATCATTAATTAATAGAAAATACACCAAAGACTCATAAAACAACATACGAAAACCCATCATGGAAGAACACATACAAAATCAAACTAAAGGGTTATAATCATGAATTATCGTCATTTGACGCATTCAGAGGGTACTCAACTCGGATACTTGTCCTAATTATCAATTAGGAAAAATGGCTAAAGGTTTAGGATTTGGACTTAAGATTTATCTCCCCTCTCTTACCATTGAGATAATGTGATAGGGTACACTCATCCTAGAAATTTAGAGAAGTTGATACCCAGTACCTACAACCTACATAAAATCTACGCATGTACAGACACAATATTCTAAGCTAAACAGGCAATGGTAGGAAGTCATGCATCGTGTAGATCTTAACTAGCAGGTGACTACGACTCCCTTCCTTAACCACATCAGAAACACCATACATAAAGAAAATAAACACGCAAACCATAGACATGCATTATGGGGTAAGTATCCATAAGAAAACACATGTGATAATAAACCATCTAACTAATCATCATCGATAACTAAAAACACTAAATGATCATCATACATACATGAAATATAGAGTACCAAGTAATCTCATCATATAATCAACTAAATCTGAAACAATATCTTAAAATTCTAAAAGTAATGCTACTACACATCAAACATATGACAGGCCTAAAAGAGTTTGGCAATGAAAGAAAAATGCAAACTAGGGCCAGGCACTACACTCTTCACCCATGAAACCAAAAGTCACATTCTAAGTCTGGAAAATCAAATAGCTGCATCAGGTGCGAGACTACCATCAAATCTAGCTTAGAGTGAGAAGCATTTTATAACATTTCTTTAGGCACAAATTTAGTTAGTTGTCTTAATAGTAGATGAGGCTAATATTAGAGCTAAATTAACAAGCATTCAGGCTACCCTCACCTCACATATGGAGATAATGCACAAGGAGCTAGGTTATGCTGAAACTCTATTGAAGAAAGACCCTAATATTTCTACCTTAGATAGTCTAGTACACCTTGCTACCAAACTTGTAATCAAATAAAATCATTAGATGTCGTATGTGAAAATTGGGATGCAGCTCTAAAGATAATAATAGATGTCCATAAATCCTTTTTAGAAAAACATACCATAGGTGTATAACCCATTTGACATAAGTGTCAAAAAGGGGGAGATAATACAAAAGGGGAGATACAATATGAGAGATAAAATATATAAAGGGAGAGTAACAAAAGGGAGAGAAATGAGAAAGTGGGAGCATACCAAAAAAGAAAATGAAACAAGAACAAAATAGGGCATGAAGACAAAAGAGACACATTTACTTAGAAAGGAGTACAGAATTTTGGATACAGAACAGACACACTAACTCAGGAGGGGTTACAAATTTTGAGGTATGAAAGTGAGTTCAAAATTTTGAAATTTTGAAGTTTTGTATATAATCTGAGTCATGGATATGTTATGCTCAAGAAGCTAAGGATAATATTGTACATTTAAGTGTTTTTGACACTCATGTCATTGGGGGAGATTATTGATCTCAGATTGGTTTTGACAAGTGAGTGTCAACACACTTAAGCTATTTACTTAGTTCATGCCAAACTAGTAATACATGTTGAGCACAATGTGTAAATATTAGACCATGTTGAGTTGCAATGAGTGTTGAATCACTGATGTGTCGATTCACTCATGTGCCGAGTCACTCAAGTACTAAGTAGATAGACCATGTTGAGTGATTCAAGAGTTGAGTAAAATAGTAGATGTTGAGTAATGCAAATGCCAAGTCATAGCATATAGAACAATGCATGTTAAGCATCATAAACTTCATATGTTGAGTGAAAATGGGAAAAATTAAGCAAAAAAATGGATGAATCTTAGATGTAGATTCATACCTAACCCTAAGCCACCAAAGTCTTCTTAAGGAGGGTGTAACCTTAAACTTTCAATGAGAGTTGGAGGAACAAACAATATACTTTTCATGTAGAGAATTCAAGGTGACTTAGAAGAAAGAGTGAATTGAAGAAATAGTTAGAGAAGAATAGAGGATAGAGAAAAGGATACAGCATTGATACATCTGATCAAGAAGGATCAATTAGACATTGTTAAGAGGTGATCTATTATTAGGTGAGAAAGTGTCAACCATTGGATCTATGCTGAGAAATTTTAATAGGATAAGACCTAATAGTCTTTATAAGCCTTTAATAGGGCAGACCTTTCACAGGGTAGATCATGTTTCATGGTCAAATCATTGTAACCTTCATTGGGTACACTTTATTGCTGCAGTAGTGAAGATTTGTGGGTGTCATCCCCACCCCAATTTTACCTTCTTACCTGGAGGGTTTTTGGGTAATCATATCTGGTGTTATGTGTGCGAATGCTTACATGATTATATATTTTAGATGCTTATACTTTACATGTTATTTCAGGTTACTTGTTAAATGCATGTGTTGAACACATGGTGAAAGTTTTATGGGTCCAAGGTTAAACTACTAATTTACCCCCCACCCCCAATAATTTTACTCTTTCCACTTGTAATTCCAACATTATATTAATTTTAAATTAATAAAAGGTCCAATGAGGTTAGATGAATTATTTAAATGGAGGAAAATAGAAGATAAATACAAATAAATTATAGAATTTCATTAAATGGGTTCAAAACCTTCATTAAATTAGAGTGCTTCTAATTTAAGACAATACAGTACATAACATGAATAATCATTGGCATGACTAGAATCTTCATATTTAAATTGAATTTGAGATATACATTACACAATTTCACCTAGAAGGTCATTTAGTAAAGTATGTTTTTTGTTGAACAAAGGAATGGAGAAGTGATAGATTCTTATCAATTATGAATGTGCTTATAATAATCCAAACAAGACTGGAAAAAAAAAATGAATCACAAAGATAATTACACTTTATAGGTGCATGTTATATTTTCATTAGAGAGAGAGATGTGGTGATTAAGAAAGAGGGATGTGGAGAGGACAACAAGAGATAAATAAAGAGAGGGAACATTGTAAATATAGGAATGAACACTAGGATGGGAGTGAATTAGTAATCACCAACCCATTTAAATTTATATACTTGATTAAACTTAATAAAATAGATTTACTGGTCGGAACTTCTTTCAGCTATAACAACATTATCAATTTAAGTAGTCAAGTAGCATGCAACACATGAAATAATAACCACACAATAGTAACACCAAATATATGTTGTGGAAACATGATTGGGGTGAGAACCATAGTGTAAAAATGATGCCCACAAATATTTTTACTCTTCTAGAATATGCCCTGTTAAGAGCTTTTCTAGCTAAGGGTTACAAAATCAATATTAAATGCTACCCAATTGAGGGATTCCCTAGTGAGTTGTTAAAGTATTTACTCTATTAGGATTAACCTTGTTAGATGCTTTTAGATACTCTTTTGATAATGTCACCTAGTTAGAGGACTTTACAATGGACCTATTAAGCTCACACGATTAGTGATTTTACTGTTACAATCATTAGAGAGTAGAAACTAACAAAATGATATGTAATTCATAGTATCTTTTTAAACCATATCCAATATAGATATACAAACATCAACATGCCATTCTATGATCCTCTATTTTGTAACCTTTCTCTATGATCACAACTTCTTCTTTCCTTCTTCACTTTGATATTCAACCATAATACCAATATTGTCTAATGTATGATATAGTGTGACACCAATATTATTCCTCCTCCCTTAAGTAGAAACACTTTGATCGCAAATTCTAAACATAAATCCAACTATCCAAATTAACTCTACAACATCTAATCATTTAGTCGACCTCATAATTCATCTTTTCCATAAGTTTTTTTGACATTGTAGAAACGTCTCAATGAATCCATCCTTGAACTCATTTCCTGAAGCTTTGTTTCATCACTTCATGCCTTAAATTATTCTTTAGACTTTCAATTTTTTAATACATTTAACATTGATAAGTAGGATATATTCTCCATATCAAGTCAAATTGTAATATTGCTATCAGGATTTAAGTGTGTAGTTTTTGTGTCAAACTCATTAAACCATATGTCATAAGTAGTGATTCAAAAGAATCTATATCTCATGAGAATAAATGAAACACTTAGAACTCATTAGATCTAGGTAATTCTTAGAGAGGTAAAGCACCAGGACTTATTGGGAGGTCATCCATCCTAGTACTACTCCAGGTTGAGTGCACTTAACCATGAAGTTTACTCCATGGTTAAACCTACTTTTCTTGCAACCCGATTTTCAAAACTTGTTGGACTAACTACCAGCCTTCCCTTTGGGATTTGTGACATGTCTTAACTACCTCCTGTGTTCTATGAGTCTAGTAGTTGTATCAGGCATTAATAGGTTGATCTTTTAGTGCAATGGTAACGTTAACTTGTAATAAGTGGTATCAAAGCTTTTTCATAGTTTTGAATCTCCTCAAGTAATGCTAAGGGGGGGGGGATTTTTGGACTAACTACAAGCCTTCGTCTTTGGGATTCATGACATGGCTTGATCGCCTCCTGTGTTCTATAAGTCTAGTGGTTGTATCAAGCATTAATAGGTCAATCTTTTGGTGTAACAAGAACTCTAGTGTGTAAAAAAAACCTTCACCAAATTTTTTTCCCTATGAATTAACTATTCATTATAAATCTCCTTAATCTCATCAATTGATAAGTAGGAGAAATTTTCTATAGCAAGTCAAATAGTGATATTTTTATCACGGTCTAACTGTGTAGTTTTTGAGTCAAACTCATTGACCCATATTTCATGAGTAGTGATTTAAAATAATCCATCTCTCACAAGAATAAAAAGAACACTTGACACTCATTAGATATAGGTTATTCTCATAGAGGTGAAGCATTAGGACTTCTTGGGAGGTCATCCATCCTAGTACTACTCCATCTTGAGTGTACTTAAATACAGAGTTTCATCTATGGTTAAACCTACTATAATTGCAATCCCATTTGAAAAACCTTCATCAAGTATTGTTCCTTATGAACCATTCATTAGAAATCCCCTTAATATTATTAATTTATGAGTAGGATATGTTCTTGGCAAAGATTTTCCAAATAGGGTTGCAAGTAGAGTGGGTTTAACCATGGAGGAGACTTTGTAGTTAAATGTGCTCAAGCTAGAGTAGTACTAGGATTAATGACCTCTTGGGAAGACTCAATGATTTATTTCTATGAAAATCATCTAAATCCAATGAGTTTTAAGTTTTCCATTTAATCTCATGAGAGATGAATTCATTTGAATCACTAGTCATGAAATATTGGTCAATGAGTTTGACTCAGAAACTACACAATTAAATACTGGTAGCAATATCACAATTCGACCTCCTACTTATCAATTGATGAGCTTAAGGGGATTTGTAATGAAAATTTCATAATTCACAACACTTTTTGAATGTTTCAAAAATGGGTTTGTAAAAAGAGTGGGTTTAACCATGCAGGAAACTCTATAGTTAAGTGTGCTCGAGCTGGAGTAGAACTGGGAAGGATAACCTCTCTAGAATTATCAATGCTTCACCTTTTTGACCATCACCTAGTTCTAATAAATGCTAAATATTCCATTTATTCACATGAGGTATGGATTCTTGTGAAACTCATGAAATATGGGTCAATGAGTTTGAATCAATAACTACATAGTTAAATCCTAATAGCAATATCACAATTTGACTTTTGATGGGAAATATCTCCTACTTATAATTTAATGAGTTTAAGGGGATTTCTAATGAATGGTTCATAAGATGTAACACTTAGTGAAGGTTTCACAAGGGCTTACAAGAAGAGTGGTTTTAACCATGGAGGAAACTTTGTAGTTAAATGATCTCAAGTTGGTGGAGTACTAGGATGGGTGACCTCCTAGGAAGTCCTTGTAATTCACTTATATGAGCATCACCTAGATCCAATGAGTGATAAGTGTTCCATTTATTAGCATGAGACATGGATACTTTTGAATCAATACTTATGAAATATGGTTCAATGAGTTTGACTCAAAAGCTACATAGTTAAATCCTGATAGCAATATCACAATTTGACTTGCTATGGAAAATATCTCCTACTTATTAATTGATGAGATCAAGGGGATTTATAATTAATGGTTCATAAGGAAAAATACTTTGTGAAGTTTTTAAAAATGGGGTTATAGGAAGAGTGGGTTTAATAGTGGAGGAAACTTCATAGTTAAGTGCACTCAAGTTGGAGTAGTACTGGGATGGGTGACCTTCTAGGAAGTCTTTGTACTTCACCTTTGTAAGTATCACCTAGATCTAATGAGTGATAAGTGTTACATTTATTCTCATGTAATATTTATTCTTGTGAATCACTACACATGAAATATGGGTCATGATTTTGACTCAAAACATACACAATTAAACTGGATAGTAGTATCACAATTTGAATTGTTGTGGAAAATATATCCTACTTATCAATTGATGGACTTAAGGGGATTTATAATGAATAGTTCATAAGGCACAAGACTTGGTCAATATTTTTTAAATGGGGTTGAAAGAAGAGTGGGTTTCATCATGATGGAAACTATGTAGTAAAGTATGCTCAAGTTGGAGTAGTACTAGGATGGGTGACCTCCTAGGAAGTCCCCATGCATTACCTCTATGAGCATCACCTAGATCTAATGAGTGATAAGTATTCCATTTATTCTCATTAAATATGTAATCTTCTAAATCACTACTCATGAAATATGGGTAAATTATTTTAAGTCAAATACTAAACAGTTAAATCCTAATAGCAACATCACAATTTGAATTGTTGTGGAAAATATCTCCTACTTATCAATTAATGAGCTTAATGTTATTTATAATGAATGTTTCATGTGGAAAAAAACTTGGTGAATTTTTTGCTAATGGGATTTTAAGAAGAGTGGGTTTAACTATGGAGGAAACTTCATAGTTAAGTGCACTCAAGTTGGAGTAGTACTAGGATGGGTGACCTCCTGAGAAGTCCTAGTTCTTCACCTCTACAAAAATACCTAGATCCAATGAGTGCTAATTCTTCCATTTATTCTTATGAGACATGGATTCTTTTGAATCACTACTCGTTATTAATGAGTTTGAAACAAAAAATACATATTTAAATATTGATGACAATATCACATTTTACATTCCTTAGCAATAATTAAAATTTCACTTCATGTTCTTTGTCTATCAATAAGACTTGCCTATTTTATGATTACATTATCCTTTATTCCAATAAGATTCTTTACTCTAATAAGTTCACTCATCATTTTCTCCAATGAGAACTTAGCTTACTAATAAGAGAGTTCTCTTACTTATAAGCATGTTAAGTTGACCTATAAGCTCTTATATCTTTCAACTGATCAAATCATCATCATTAGTTCTCATTATAGAGTCTTTTCTTTACCAAATCATCTCAACACCTTCATAAATCATATCCAACAATCAAATCAACAATTTCTTTTATGAATTTGACAAAATAGTCAATTGTTCTTAGTTTCTTGCTCTAATTGTTATCCTATTTGATTAATCTCTTTATCACTCTTCATAAGCCTTTACATAATATATTTTTATTATAAATTACTTTCTTCCTTATGAATATGTGGTGCATGTCAAAATAGCATGCCAAATAGTTTGACATGAATGACAACAATATAACTAATTATCTTGATAATGTTAGCCTTTGTTGGAAATATGAGGTAGGAAAGGTTACTGAGAGGGGTGGTGAATTAGGAACCAATAAAACTTAATCTTGTTTCACCAATTAATCCTTCATATAATATTCTAATCTAATTGCATGCATGACAGAATGAAAGCAAATAAACATTCATAGCAATTTGACATAAGATATGATGACCCAGAAACCTTCCAAATAGAAAGTAAAACTGGGGTGGGGATGATACCCACAAGCTTTAGCACTACAGTATAAATTTGTCCTATTAAGGCCTGCAATTGATCACTTTTGATGATCGACCATGTTAGGAGCAATAAGGAATATGAGGTCCACCTTGTGAAAGGATTTACAAAACATACAATAAAGTATGCACTCGATAAAGAGATTTATCAAAGACTGTTAAGTCAACCTTGTTAAAGGATTTGACTAATGCACCTATTAGACTAAACAAATGGTTGATCTTTGATCTACAACTTTGATTTGTTGGTTGAGATTCCTTGAGTTTTAATGATCACCTTGATGTGATAGATAATACTTTTTTGTCCCTTATACTATTGTAGCCTTCTTTAAATTGCACTACTACTCATCATTTACTAACATTTCTTCATTTGGATATGATATAATACATTGCATATATACCAATCCAAATCACAACTTACTGGAGTTGGCTACAGTACAAGTTTCACCAAAATACACAAAGTTGTCCCACCTATTGTAACTTAGGTTCTAACAAAAACTCAGTGATGTTCTAATACTTAGCAACCACTATAAATGCTTGACATCATCTGGAACTCAATTGATGAAGAGTCTTGGTTCATACTAATCACCAAATAGCTTGAACTTGATCAACATTGTGTGACTTGGTGAACACTATGAAACTTGGCATATACCAAATCACTCAGTTAACACTTCATGGCTTGGTCAATACTAGATTCACATCACTAACACTGTTGGCTCGGTAGACACTAGAGGACATAGTTAACACTATAGAACTCAGTAAACACTATGGAACTCAGTTAACATTATGGAGCTCGGTTAACACTAGAGTTTCCATCACTTGTACTAAACAACTTGGTAAACACTGCTACACTTGGCATAAAGTGTACATAGGTTCTACAGCTTAGTAGCAACTGTTTATTAACTAAGTGTGAGTCACTAATAGAAAAATTGAACTTAATTTCAACAATCTTCCCCTTTGGAATTAGTGACAAAAGCATTTATCATCCAAAAACTAAATACTCAAAATTATAAGTCAAAAAAATTCTTTTATCTCCATTCTGTATCTACAGCTTGGTAACATTCTCTATTTCTTAGATTTTCCAATATTGCTTTTTTAAAAGATGTTTTTTACTTGTTTTATCAATACAATACTATTCTCTCATACATATATGTAGAGTATTGCTCCCCCATACATGTATAGTATACATATATATTCATATACTTGTCCCTATTTATACATATATATATTCATCTATACTCTCCCCCATACATGAATTCTTTACATATCTCTAAATATACTTCTCCTCCTTTTTGACATAAATGCCAAAAGTGTATTTATATTTTAATACCAAAATGTGACAAGAATTTAGAGTGTACCTTCATGATTAATTTCATTATCTTGTCCTAATTTTTTTGTAACACCTTGCCTACATGTAATGCAATCTAAACTTCTGCTAATAATTCCATCATATGGTTAGCTATGGAAAAGTTATTATCATGGATGAGTGTCTTAGCATGTGTAATGTGTTTCTATAGTGCATCCATGTTTGCAAGAATCATGCCTTGGATTTCTACAATTGTGGCCCTGATCCTAGCTTCTTTCTTTACTAATTATGTTTGCAAATTTGTTACAAATCTTATCTTTGAATAATGAGCAAAACTATAGCTTGGGTCAAGTGGTCCAATTGTTGTACACTTTCCTTCATGTCATCATCTATCTTTGATAGTTTATTTTTAATTTCTTGTGTGAAGATAGATGTGTCACACAACTTAACAAATAATGAAGTGACATTATTTACAAATGTCTCCAATGAAACAAAAGTAGTAGATAATTCTACTTGGTTTATTGCAATTTTCAGTGCCACTTGTTCCAATACCTTGTTCTCAAATTTTCTCTCTACTCTTTGTAGCAACTTATCCTATTCATTCAAGTCTTCATTAAATTTCTAAATAATTTCTACTAACTAATCCATAATAGGTTGTGTACTATCAACCTCAATACTTAGTGCATTGACAAACATGTCCTTTACATCTTCAAGCACTTATTTTTTTTATTTTTCTTCTCTTCTCTAAGCTTATGTTTCTTAGATTTCTTTTGCAATCACCCATGATGTTTATTTGATCAAGATTGAAAGTAGAGATATCCCAATTTAGAATAACTATATCCTCATCTAGATCAATATCTTCTTCTTTACCCTTATCCTTACTTGAAACTTTAGTACTCAATTCAAACTTGCTCTCAACTATCATTGTACTAGCTATATGTGGAATAGAAACAATAGTAGAAACATAGGAGCTAAAAACAAATGTAGATATGGCACTAATAGTTGAAATACCTTATTATTTCATAATAAAACTTGATCATGGAGGCATTTTTTGGGTGCATGGTGTTGTAGTGGTAGTCATAACCAATTTGGTAGAAGTTTTCTTAGAGCCAAATTGCATTGAGGCTTTGCTCAAAGAATGAGGAAATGAAGCCATTAGTACTACAATATTTTCTACATCAGTTTCCTCAATGCTTTAAGTCTCTAGAAGACTTCCTCTAGTAGCTTCTTGTTCTTCCTCCTCATCATCCAAATTTAGATCATCTATTTCATCATCTTTTATTTCCACATCCTCTTCCTCATCGTCATCATCTTTTTGATTAACATCAAAAAAAAAAAGACTAGGTTGATGCAATTTGTAAATATTCTTCCATGTTGATGTAGCAACCTTCACAACATATTAAATGTTATTGAGAAGTATCATGCAAGTGTTCATCTTGAGAGTGAAATTTTTTTAATTCTTCTTCAAAGATTCTTTAACCTCTTTTTGACTGAGACTTAGCATGAGTTTCCTTAGAGTTTATTCAAAGATTTCTTTTGCAGTCTTCTTTGCATGCTCCCATCTAGGCTTGATTTCTTGCATGATCTCATTAGGAATTTTCTGAGTAAGCTCATTAGGAGAATACTTCCATTTTCCCAATTTGTTCACAATGGTATCTTCAATTTATATTTTCTCATCTACATTCCTTGATTCATACTTGAGGTATTTGAAACATGCCATGCCAGTTTCATCTTCAAATTCCTTTAAGTTTTGTTGAAATGTAGGTGCAGGCCTTTTAAAAATAATTTTCCCGGCATCCTCTTCACCTAACTTCAATTTCTTCTTGGACTTTGGTTCCCTTCTTGTGAATACAGTAATGGATGACTTAGTAGGTCTAGTTATGATAACCTTACCTTTCTTTCTTATAGGCTTTTCTTCCTCAAATTTGGATTCCTCATCTTTATCCTCTGCATTGTCTTCTTCCAAATTGTCAAATTTTCCTTTTGTTAATAGGAGAGTGGAACTAGCTTGTTTTATTTTTTCTATCCTCTTTCTTCTGTTGACAACTACTTGGGGAAGCTTAATTTTAAGTTATATTCTTGCCATGGCTTCTCAATAAGTCCCAAAATATGGTGCCTTAGGATCCACAAGCTCATTTCACAAATCCTCAATGATATCTTTAGTCTCATCTATGTTAACCTCATACTCTAGAGATTTAACGAGTGCTATTCTAGGTCTAACTACCTAAATATATACCTTGTCACAATCTACCATAAAATAGATATCATCCTTGTAGCCTTCTACAGGCTTCTTAGGTATCCTATATCTATTATGCATCTTCTCTTTTAATGTTTCAAAGTAATTTTCCATGATGCTATCAAAGTTTTTACCCATTTCTATTATATACTCATTTATTTGATATAATAAAGGGACATATTTTCTCCATACTACTGATCCTTTAAAAGGGAAAAATTTATGCACAAAGAAAAATAAACAAGTCAAGATTGAACCAAACTTACACACATTGTCCTTGGAACCTCTGATGCTCTCCATGTTCTTATTGAACTAATTCAATAACAACTCAGCAAGCTCAAATGACATGTTCTTCACTACTTTGAGAGTCAAATCAGCTACTTCACAAGATATACTATTTAGATGATTGGGGCTGTAAATTTTATGATCAATGATATGGATGCTAAATTTTGATTCCATGTTAGTTGCATTGAGAATCTTCACTACTCGGCAAGGGTTTTCTTCTCTAGTTGCACCCAACCTAGGGTTTTGGTCTCTTTTTCTTTGTCCAACATTAGAAGACCAGTAATTTGTGAATCATTTTCCTTGTGATTAGAATGGGTTGGGTCAACCATAAATTTCCATTGTGAACTCTATTCAAGATAAATCATATCCACTTTGATTGAAAGTTCCTTGGCATATGTGAAATATGTGTTAAGCCCTTAGCTTCTAGATATTGATACTTAGGTTTTAGAACACCATTCAAACATAACTCATTTGCTGCTTCATTCATCTCTTGAGTTCCTAGCTCTTGGATAGAACATTTATAATATGAACTAATATCATGTATGAGCAATGCCTTGGATAGAATTTGTGATTGTGCACTGGCAGGGTCTAGCATCACTACAATTATCGGACTTAATTTAAATTTTTGTGCATTGTAATTGACTCCTTGAACCAACATTTTAGACCCCTTCTTATTTTTTCTACTAGAAGACACCATGCTTAGTAGAGTTTTGGAAAACTCAAGATTTCCCCAATAAAAAATACTCAAATAGTTCTTAAGCTCTAAAAAATTTCTTCTCAACTAGCTCTAGAAATTCAAGGTGAAACAATGCATTCAGTTTCTTCCTTTTAAAAAATTTCCTCTTTACAATCACCATTAATTGTTGGTTTATTTTTTCACTCAGTGATAGGCTATCTTCCACTCAATTCATCTTTTAATGCTCAATAGAAATGCATTACTCGACAGAATTATTATTGCTCGATAGAGTCTTTAACAATTCATTGTCCTCATACAATATTTTAGTATCTCCTGACCTTGCTTGATAGGGTCTTGCAACCCAACCTAGCTCGATAAGGTCTATGATTTCCATGACCACTTGGTGATTCTTGTGCATCTTTAAATGTTGATATGGATCTCTTATTTTGGCTAGCTAGAACTGATGAGAGATGTCTTCTTTAGAGTCTCATTTCTAGGTATTCCTATAGGGATTCAAGTTGAGATTCTTGAGTCATCAATTCTTGAGTGATATCTGCTTCATGACTTAGACTTGCATTCTTAGGAGATTTTGGTATCCATTGTTTCTTCATCTACTTTTTGATATTGTCAATTTTGGCTTTTTTTTCATCTTCAATTCTTCCTATGTTCATACAATTATTGGCAAGATCCAAGTTTTGTAAAAATAAAGCATCTTTTAGTGGTATCTCTTTTCCTCATATGATGTTTAATACAGTTTTCTCCAATGTGCCCAAATTCACCATAATAGTGACATATACACCATGTATTGTAATCCCATCTAGATATTGCTTTCACAATCTGTTCTACTAGATTCAATATCTTGGTTTTGCATTCAGAAGATTTGTGTTCTTGTTTCTTCCAATTGTGACTTTTACCTTTAAACTTAGGTTTCTCCTTGCATTCACTTGTTGTATGACCATGCTTATTATAGTTGTAACACTTTCCATTGAATTTTTTTTTAACATTACTCTAGCATTTGTTTGATGTATGACCTATCTTACCACAATGATTACAAGTAGGCCTTTGATTCTTTAGAGCTCCTTGTCTAGATGGTTTGCCTTCTTCTTTATAACCTAATCATGATTTTCCTTTGTGTCTATACTAATTTCTCTCATTCAATTGATTCGTGCTTTCTTGAGATTTCTGTAGTCTTCAATTTTTTGACCTAAAATTCATAAGTTCTTGATTTGCATTTGTGAGTTGATCAATGAAGTTTGTTTGCTAAAGTTGGTAGATGTTGAATTTCATTATTATTTTCTTCTATCTCTTCTTTGGCTTTGTTTTTTTCTTCCACAACTTCACATAATCTTACTGGTTAGATTTCTTGTTCTCTTTTCAGCTTTCTAACTTATTCTTTAAGATTGGAATTCTTTTCTAAGAGGTCTTTGATAGCTTCATCAGCTTCATCTAAATTTCTTTTTGGATAGATATCTTCAAAAAAAATTCCAGTGTACATATTGTCATTCATTTGTATTGCAAGGTCTTTCCTTCTTTTCAATGATTGAGAGAGTCATTCCTTTGCTTTCTTTAGTTGTCCAATGGCTAATTCAAGATCTAAATTTTCATTTTCAATAGCCTTATCTAGCCTGTATACCTCCATTACCTCTGAAAGCTATTGAACTTCTTCTTTAAGAACCACAATGCTCTGATAATAATTGTTGGAAATATGAGGTAGGCAAGGTTACTAAGAGGGGGGATGAATTAGTAATCAATAAAAATTAATCTTATTTCACCAATTAATCCTTCATATAATATTTTGATCTAATTACATGCATGAAAGAATGAAAGAAAATAAACATTCAAATAAATTTGACACAAGATATGATGACCCAAAAACCTTCCAAATAGAAAATAAAAGTGGGGTTAGGATGATACCCACAAGCTTTAGTAAAAAAGTATAAATTTCACCTATTAAGGCTTACAATTGATCACTTCTGATGATTTTCCGTATTAGGAGCAATAAGGATTGTAAAGTCAACCTTGTGAAAGGAATTTACAAAACATACAATGAAGTATGCACTCAGTAAAGAGATTTATCAAAGACTGTTAAGTCTACCCTATTAAAGGATTTGACTGATGTACCTATTAGAATGAACCAATGGCTGATCTCTAAACTACAACTATGATTTGCCAAATGAGATTCCTTGAATCGTAATGATCACCTTGCTATGATAGATAATACTTTGTTGTCCCTTATACTACTTGTAGCCTTCTTTAATTTTCACTATTGCTCATCATTTACAAACACTGCTTGATTTGGATATGACATAATACATTTCATATACCAATCCAAATCACAACTTACTAGAATCAACTATAATACAAGTTTCACTGAAATACACAAAGTCTGCCTAGCTGTTGTAACTTGGGTTCTCAAGACAACCTCAGTGATGTTTTGATACTTAGAAACCAATGTCAACACTTGGAATCATCTTGCATTCAGTTGATGAAAAGGATTGGTTGATATTGATCACTTCTAAGTATCTTGAACTTGGTCAGCATTGTGTGACTCGATGAACACTGTAAAACTCAGCATATACTGAATCACTCAGTTGACACTCTGTAGCTTGGTTGACACTAGAATCAAATTGCTAACATTGTTGGCTTAATAGACACTGGAGAACATGGTTAACACTATAGAACTTGGTTAGCACCATGGAACTTGGTTAGCACTAGAATTTCCATCGCTTGTACTAAACAACTCGATAACATAGCTACAATTAGCATAAACTATACATAATTTTTGAAGCTCAATAGCAACTGGGAAACTTGATAGCATATGTATATTGACTAAGTGTGAGTCACTAATGGAAAACTTGACCTTAATGTCAACAAGCCTTAAACCAACAATCAACATAACCTAATCAATATCTTCAACTTATTAACTTATTAATTAGTTATGCTAGCAATCTCCCCCTTAGAATTGATGGAAAATATGTATGGTACTAGAAACATAAGTCAAAACATATTCCTCTCCATTGTGTCAAAGCATTTGTTCTATTTATTTCTAGACATCACACTAATTAACCACATCTTGTCTATGATAATTACTCCCCCTTTGTCATGCCCAAAATTATGGAAAAATGCACCATTTTTTTGCACTATGTTTACTATGACCAGTAATTGAATTCCACACTTATTGGAAAATGATTCCACACACTTGATAAATGTTACTCTAATAACATCATACAAGGGGAATCATGACTAATGTTAGTTGTATGGTTTTCCCACTATCACAAATTACACAACCAACCTCCCTTGACAATGTGTAGTTTAGAGGTTTAAACAAGGATATGAACAATTGTTCATTTACAAAATTATGAGTTTTGTCACCAATTTATCCTGAAGTTGGACACTAATAGGTAATGCTCATTAGTATACTTGTGTTGACCTAAGGTTTAAGTAATAACATTTATTAACAATAGCAATCTATTTAGTTAGCAACTTTATATGATTAGCATGATCCTATATTAACTCTATCATGTTTTTCTTCAAGGCTTCCATTATAGCTGAGATGTAAATACCTATGTAACCTATATGCACATTTAACTAAGCCTTGGGACAATTTGAATGTAATATTTAATTATTACAGGTCCAATAGTTAGGTTATGTTCTAAACTAATGACCTAATAAAATAATGCAAGTTACTTGATTGAACCTCTCAATATTTAACTAGTTCAATCTAGGAACCTAAGTCTAGCCATTTGGGTACCTTCTTAGTCAATTATTTAAAGTTCAAAATATTAGCTTAGTTCAATATTTTCATTTGGTTGGCAATCGTTAACTAGTATTTTAAAGGCATATTATAATGCACTTTAATAATTGATTACTTCTCCTAAGTAAGTTAACTATAAAACATAATTCTAAGTTTAATATAAATTCAAATTCATACTATAATCGTTCAACCTCTCTTAAATAAATTCATACTACCTTAAGAGTATGGGAATATTCTATCATGATACCACATGATTATTTACTAAATGTCGATTCTTAATGGATATTATACATTAACATTTCTAACTAGCTAACCACCTTTTTTTAAACATTGCTATTTGATTAAATATTTTGAAAAAAACCACTTTCACATTGAGTACCACTACTAATTTTACTTTTCACTTTGACATTTACACAATTATTTAACATTCCCCTTAATGTTAAAAAATATTCTCTTTTTTTCATCTTAACCAATATAAATTTATTTAATTATTACAATATATAATCTATATATCAATTTCTTATAATTCCAATCTATTATTCATGCCATATAGAAATATTTTCTTTTTGGTACAATAACCTATTAACTAAATTAATATATATACCTTAAGATAATACCTATATATGTAAATTATACTCTATAAAAAAATGTAGAACCCATGAGTATATACACTTTAGCATAACAAAATAGATCACCATTTAAAATTTACATTTTTATAATAATAGCATATTCAATTACTTAATTCATTCTCCTACTTTACTATTAAGCCCACTAATTTCAATATTATACCACCAATACAATTAAACCACTAAAATCATTAGATACATTAAGTCTTTAAGCTTTATTTTAAAAGGCTATGTCTAAATGCATTGGAATTAATTTCTAAAAGACATGCTTTTACCTATAAATCTTAAATTTAAAACAAACTCTTTCTAGAAAAGGAACTAAACATTAAGTTTAATAGTAAAACATATTTTATGTCTTCAACCATAATTAGGGCTTCAATTTTGCAACAAGAAAACCCTAATCTCATTATTATTCTTTCCATTTTTTTTTCTTCTCTTGCTTGCTTTCTAACCCTAATGTTTCTTTTGTTTGCTTGGTTGTGTAGCAAGTTTGAAGCATGGAGTTCATAGAAGAATCCCCTAACTTTCTTTGCATTTAGATTGTTGAAGTTCATGTAATTTAGCCATGTTTTATTTATGCAAATGTATATATAAGTTATTTTTAAAACACCTATTTAAAAGAGGGTTGAGCCATATCAAACATTTGGGGGATGGGGGTGTTTCTTGTTTATCCCTCATGTTAAACATGCAAGGCATTTTTTTGTTTAAACAAACAAATAAATAAAAATTCCTGTGTCACTGCCTGTGGGCTCCTTATGGCTCACGCTCAACTATCATAGTGTGGCTTGCACATGACAGAGCCACAACAACCCACACATAGTAGTATCGTGTGATCCAGCACTATGTAGGGTCCACATACAGGTTAGAGTGGGAGATGGGTGCACCCCTAGCCCAACCCCCTCCCCCCCAACTCCCACCCCTTTTTAAAAATATTTTATTATTAATTTTTTAACTATGTTATTAAACTTTTAAAATTTATATTATATATTTTTGTTATAATATATATATAAGAAAATGAACAAAAATAAAATAATTTGTTTTTCTCGCATTGCATTGCTCGTGGGCTCCTTGTGGCTCACACTCACCTATCGTAATGTGGCATACACATGACATAGCCACAACAGCTTACAGATAGTAGTGTCGTGTGACCCAACACTATGTAGGGTCTACTCACAGGTTAGAGGGGGAGATGGGTTCGCCCCCAACCCCACCCCCCTCCCCCAAACTTCCACCCCTTTTTAAAAATATTTTATTCTTAAATTTGTTTAACTATGTTATTAAACTTTTTTAATTTATATTATATATTTTTGTTATTACACACACACACACACACACACACATACATATATATGTATATATATATATATATATATACATATATACGTATATGTGTGTATATATATATATATATGTATATGTGTATATGTATACATATATATATAGATACATGTATGTGTATATGTATACATATAAACATGTATATGTGTTTTTATATATGTGTATATATATAAATATATTACTATATATACACTTGAGTGTATGTATAATAATGTATATAATATAAATATATATTATAATAGATATATATTTTAATATATGTGTATGTATGTATATACATACATGTATATGTGTGTGTGTATGTATATGTATATATATGTATATGTATATATATGTGTATATATGTATATATATGTGTATATATATGTATATGTGTGTATATATGTATGTATATATATACATTCATGCATACATGTGTGTGTGTGTGTGTGTGTGTTTGTGTGTGTGTGTGTGTGTGTGTGTGTGTGTGTGTGTGTGAGTGTGATTATATGTACATTTATAATAATAGATATCTTAAGATGTGAATACATGTAAAGTATTGCCCACCAATATAAAGATCATACATGTGCATTTGTATTACTAATGTTCCTACAAGAATATTTGTTCAAAGAAATAACCATAAATATCTATGTTTTTAAAGAAACAAAAGGAATGAGTTTGTCTTCATATTTATTCCATTTATTTCATTGCAAGTCCATGTATCCACATTATGAAAATTTAAGTAACCTCTCATGTTTATTTTAAAACTAAACAACAAGAAATAAAGAAAATAAAATGTAAGATTTTAATTTAATCTTTCCTTCTCTTGCACTCTTTTCCTACACTAGTTTAATAAAGGAATAGAAGCCATGAATATTATTTTTCTTCAAACAACCAATATTTCAAATGTTCTCATTTTAACTATTGATACAAACTTCATTCCATAACACAAGCTCATAATTTAAACTAAAAAGAAAGGTAAGCCAATGATTTAAGTAAATCCCTTTTTTTTGCAACATTATATAAAACTAGCAACTTAACATTTCCTTGTTTTCCATCATAGAGCACCCAAATAATACAACACGTAATACATGTTCTTCCTTTTGCATGAATCAGCAAAATGTGCACAATACATCCCTCTTTCAACCTATTGAAATGGTGCATTACAAACACATGACATTTTAATTGCCATGCTCATAAAGCCAAAATAAATGTTGGAAATAAAACATGATAATAAATTAATCCTTTCTTTTTCTTCTAAAATGTATTTATTATCCACAAATCTACAATAAAAAAAATGACAACCATGGAGATATCACCTCCCAACCTAGGTCCCTTATGAGACCACCCTTGAGCTAGGAGAATAAGGCCAAATGATTTGCAACCAAGCAAGGTTAATCAATGAAAAAAAACCATAATAACAACATTGAAAACCCATTCTTCATGCAAAAAGGGACTTGAAGACAGAGATCATATGTTTTTGAGATGCTCTTATACCTAGGAAGTCTGGACTGAGATTTTTAATTTTTGGGGTATGACATGGGTCCATCAAAACAATGTAGATCTTTCTTTCAAGAGTTGGAGATGCCCCTCAAAGGATCTTGATGCTCAATTTCTTTGGAAACTAACCCTCCCCCACCTTTGGTGGGGCATATGGAAAGAAAGAAATAATAGGATATTCAGAAATAAAGATCTTCCAGGATGGGTGCTTGGTCAAAATATCATCAGAGCCTTCAAGGAGAATTTTATGTCCCAAAGGGAGTCTACTCAAACCTTCCAACTTGATTACCCTTTAAGATCTCAAGGATCTAAGTTGAAAATTGATAATCCTAGATCGATTATAAAGTGGCTTGTTCCTCCTAGTGGATGGATCAAAGGGAATTGTGTTGCTATCCCTATTGGTCACTTGAATAGTCATATTGCTGAAGCTACTACTACCCTTTATACCACTATTTTAGCTGTTGATTTGGGGTACTCCAAATTATGGTTGGAAGGTGATTCTCTAAATATTATAAATATTCTTAATAATAAAAATTATATTTCTTGGTCTATAGAGGCAACGGTTATGAAAATCAAAACCTTATTTCAAAATTTTGAAAAGGTGGTCATTTCCCATACTTATAGAGAAGCCAACAGGGTCACTGATTGGATAGCAAATCATGCAGTTCAAATGGGGCAAAAGATGAGGTGGCTCGATGATTTAAACAAACATGTGGATCTTAAAGTGATTATTAATTATGATGTTATTCATTCCAGAGTAGGAAAGATTTTCTTGGATTAGAAATTTAATGATTTGTGAGAGTGGCCTTACGACTATTAGATTACCATTCCCAAGGAGGTACATTCATGTGAAGGCTATGTGTTCTCTGCACGTATCCTCAAAAAGGCATCCTCGATATCATGTCACAAAAAATTTCTCTCACTTGTACCTCTCTACTATCAATATCTAGGTGTCTCTGATGCTCTGTAATATGGGAGGTGAACCAAGGAAGTAGGAACCCAAAAAATGTGATGATTGGAAGGCTAGGCAGGATGTTTCAAAGATTCTCCAGAAAGGGAAGGTGGTTAGCTACCTAGAGTGGTTGCATGGATTCAAACCCCATGTCACCACTGCCTTCTTCAAAAATTGGGTGGACGAAAAAATTACTTTACATGGAGTGTCTATAAAGCTTACTGAGGAATTCATTGCCGCGGTCACTTGTCTCCCCATTAAAGTTATCAAGTTTTTGAAGCAAACCAATATTTCCAATGTGGCCTACAAAAAATTCCTGAAGATGGAAGAAGAGGAGATGCAATTGGAAAAGAATGGTGACTTCTTTGATGTACAACAGATAAAAGGTATTTGGCACGATGTTCTTGGTTGTATTCATGAGTATTTCATCCTTGATGGAAGAAATAAAAGGGTGCACAAATTCCACTTTGTCTTCCTTAACCATTTCAGGTACAAGGATAGAATCTCCTTCCCTTTATATTTGTAGTTTTCTTTTCCCCAAAGTTTGACTGCCCATAAAAAGAAATAGTCTTGACCCATCTTACATGAAGGTCTAATTTTACTCATTGAGGGTTTTTGTAAAAATAAGTCCATTGCTTCATCTCCATCCACTGGCAAGCAAAAGAGTCCTAAACCCTTAAAAGGTAAAATGGATGAGAGTGTTAAAGAGAAAATTAAGGCTAAACTGAAACCCTCCAACTCTCAAAGACAAATTAAGGAAGAGGATACAGAGGTGGAGAGTACTGAAGGCTCAGATAAGGATGCCCCTAAGGAAGAGGAGGGGACGGACACTGCGAAGTTTAGCTCTAACCTGGATCGTTACCCAGATTTGAAAGACAAAAATGAGGAAGGGAGAGAGGAAGATACTACTAAGGTGAATTTAGAAAAGAGCAAGTCTAATAATGAGGATACTCATATCGTGTCTGGGGGAGGTGATAAAGAGAAAGAAACTTTATTTGATGATCAGGCCATTTTGAGTGAGGAAGAAAACATGGGGAAAGCTTCCACTCCTGTAAAGGAGATTGCGGGACAAGATAAGGAGGGCTAGAGCCACCATATTCAAGTGGAGTCTGGTGAGGAGGAGTCGTTGGATAGGGGGATTCAAATTGATAAAGTTGGCCCCTTACCACACACCACTACTGATGATGCAGGTGACTCCCCAGTGAGGGAAACCAAACTTTTCTTCCTTCACTCTGCTAAACAAAAAGTTGACTCTTTCCTTTAGGTTGATTCCTAGTTATATAATGAAATAATGGGACTGAAGAAGAAAGTGGATACCTTGCAACAAAATTAGGAGGCTAATTGGGCTATTATTCAACACACGGAGGTGCAAATGGGAGATATCCCAAAAAACCTAAAGGATTATGAGCAGAATCTTAGAGTGCTCATCAAGGAAAGTGGAACAAAAATGGAGCAAGTAACCTCAATCATCTATGTAGCTGTGGTGACATTGGGCAAAAGAGAAAATAAAGGAACCATATCTTTGGAGGGCCCAAGCAAGAGGACAAGATAGAGTTCAAGCAAGAAAGCTTTGATTGTTGTTGCTTCTTTGGCTGCTAACTCCATCCAAGACATAGCTAAGATTGGTAAGGAGGTAGTGAAGATGATTACAAAACTATAATAGTTTCTTGGGTCTTCTTTTCTGGTCGAGTTCCTGTTTAGGTTTTGTTTGCTGGCTATTACTTATGATTCCTGTGTTTGGTCCTATTTTCTGGCTTTTAGTTTTGAATATGTATTGATGATTCTAGGTCCTTGTAAAACCTGGGTACTTTATTTGGACATGATTAGTGGTTTTAGGTCCCTGTAAAACCTAATTTTGGTTCTACTTTTCAGTAGGTTTAAGGGCTCTTTCCTGTTGGATGGCTTCTTTTTTCCCTTTTTAAGGATGTGAAAGGGTTTCGGGGTCCCTTCAAAACCCTTTTTTACCATAATCTAAAACATTGAAAACCCATTTACTAAGCTTTCACAAGTGGGCCACCCAATAACCCATTAAAGAGGTTAAAGGTGGAAGAAACCCAAGAGGATATGTCATTCCAAAAACAAGAATAACCAAATACACATACCTTCATAGGGCTTCAATCTCACAATTTCCTTTAACAAATTTCTCCCCTTATAACCCCAAAGTGGAAATCCACGAGGATGGCACATGGATCCCATACTCCATGAAAATCCATCTTCTCCAAGAGAAGAGACTCCACACTTCAAGTGAATACCCGACTAACCCCTTCACCCATAAGGCCACTACTTCCCTTCCAATGGTGAGTGGTGTCTTGAACATCCATAAAACTACATATAATCAAACAACAAGGAAAAATAATGCAATAAAACATACACAAGCATTCAAACAACATTTAAAGCTATTAACATGTACTGTGAAACAATACTCCTTCATGACAAGAGTACCAACCTTGATCCACTACAAATGGAAATAAGGTTTGTAGAAATTTTTCCCTTCCTATGAATTTTTCCAACTCCTCTAAACTAGCATTGTCTCTAAAACTAGAGAGTGGATGAATAACCACTAAGTCTCACTAAGACCCACTAAAAAGGCCTCTAAAACCTCTACCCAACCACTAGTCATAAATGAGAAGTGACTACAAGTCATTATATTTCCAATTTTGTCCCCTCTCATCAATGAGAGGTAAACCAAAAGTGTGTGGAAAGAAAATGGACATGACCACCTCCATTTTTTCCACTATTCAAAAGTGGTCATTTTTTTGGGTCATAAATGTGATTTTGATATCCTATCAGCCAAAATTAAACCCCTAACCCATAGTACAACTATTAGGCTAGTTAATTATAACCTCTTAGGGTCATTTTAAATCTCTAAAAATTCCACTTAAAGTTTACATAAGTGCACATCTTGATGGGACCTCACTCAAGCATATATAATCAAGTGGGTTTTCTTAGGTAACCTATTAGTTCTAGCCCTAGGTTATGTATCTCTTTCCAAATCCTAGGTAGACATATTATTGCCACATAAACAATAAAAGTGTCAATTAACACTACAAAATAAACTTCACAATTAGAAGTGGCATGTCCAATTCACATAATGAAATTTAATAATATTCATCTGAATTATGTATAAAAATCTAATACATCACAAGGAGGTTTTAATCTCTTCATTAGATTAAACCTTGGATTCATAGCTTCCACATAGGTCTAACCTTGGATCTTTGATTAATTTCCATATTTAATTCCTTGCACACTAAATTCAAGTATCAATAGTCAAAGGAAACTACACTCATGCACATACGCACACACATATAATTGGCACAACATAATTTGAATTAAACATTTAACATTTATAATTCATAAACAATTAATTTTTCATTTCTAAGAAATGTTTCCACTATACTTCTCACTTAAAGTGTTGGCTCTAACTAATTATATAACTAAGAATATTATGTGTTGTAGTTCTATTAATACCTTTCTCTTTTATTAATCCTTTAAAACTTTTTACCCAATCTCTAAGTCGAAGTTGAACTTGAACCTTCATTTTACTCCAAGTTCAAGTTCAAGTTCAAGTTATCCATGAGAAGGGTGAAAGCCTCATCCTTTAGTTTTTGTCTCTCAGTCCATCAAAGTTTGATGTTGCACTTGAACCTTGAACCTCCCCCTCCCCCCCCAAGTTCTAAGTTCAAGTTGAACATCTAGATTTCACTAATCAGGTAATGTTGTTCGAATGACTCTTCATCTGCAGGTGCTTCTTTTCTAATAAGGCATTGATCCTAAAATCATTGCAAGTGCTTTCCAAATCTAGACTATCATACATAATGAAAAAACTTGATAGTGGTACATTGCGATAATGACAGCTAGTGATTATATGGTAGAGTATGGGTCATCATTAGATGAAGTGTGGTAATAAGATGAGGTCATCAAGAACTAAAAATATGGGTCAATTTGAATGAATAAGTTAATTAAAAGGCCATATCATGTCTTGTAATAAAAATATTTTCACAAATATATTTCTTTTTACACACTCCCATAATTTTTCATGATATTCTCAAAATTCTCTCCATAAATATTGTTTTTATTATTTTTATTTGTTCTTCGACTTTCTGGATTAGAGATAACAAAGCTCACCAAGGAATTCTCTCTCTAATTTACCATTTCTAATTTTTATTTAAGAGATTTTGGTTGTTGTATGTTGTCGGTTACTTTCACTTTCAATCAAAATGTCTCTTTTTTAAACAAAGCTCCCCAAACCCGAAAAAAGAGACATGTCTGATGATTTCTCTCCTTGAAATCTATGATATGTCCCTGGTGAATGTGAGCTTGATAGGATTAATAGAGAGAGAGCCAAAAATTCCCCAAGTGGAACAATATCTTAAAAGTCAATAGTGGATTATTACAAGTCCCAACCTTTCCTCCCACTCTGGAATGCCCTGAATTACTGATAGAATGTACCAATAAATATGACTCAAAAAATAGGTGCATTACAAAACTTTCAAGAGAAATCTTGGTGAGGATTTATAGGATAACCATTATAGAATCTTTGAAATTTTCCACAAAAAACCCTACAAGCCCAGGACATTTGAGAAAGTGCCATGGATATATGAAGGGAAGAAGAAAGATTATAACTCCTCATCACATAGAATTGGATTTTGAAACCAATGAAAGGAGGTTTTATATTACCTAATCCCTTGCCTATTAAGAACTTCATAAAGGAAATTACAGATATAGTTTTCCTCTTAAATAGGGTAAAAGGAAATGAACATGCCTTTTATTGGGAAGATTGGATGTACATCTTCATATAGAAAATTGTAAGAGGTGAAAATTTTATTGATTGTTGAAAGCTGATAGCCAAAAGATTGCACAAAGAGATGTTGGGATTGGCCAATTTGACCCCTTTCTACATGTTGTCCTTCTGTTCTACATTCTAGCAATTTTTTAAATATTTGGAATGGTTACCATATGAACCATGGACTAAAGACATGAAAATTTATGAGTATTACAAATATTTGTAGGCCAAGAAACCCTCCCAATAGTACAAAAGGGTCAATGACATTTTTGGGGAGATTATTCTTTGAATTAAAGGGCAAAGAAACTAATAGGATTTCTAAAGAAGCTATACAAGTAATTATACCAATGGATTCCATTTTATACAATTCCCAAAGTTTATGTACATTAGAGTTGGGGCATTTGATGGAGAACCTCTCAAATTACACTAATATTGCCTGGATAATGTTGCACTATTAGAAGTATGTAGATACTTGGTCATTATTAAAAAGAAATTTAAAAGCACCAAAAAGGAATTAGGAGTTCTATTCCCTATAGATTTGGGTCATTATAGTTGTAAAAGTTTCAAAGATGTCATGGAAGTAGAAGATGAACTCCACAGCCTAAACTTGAAACCTTATGTCTCAAGGAAATATTTTCGATGATGCAAGGTTTTCTAGAGATAATCTAGATGTCACACCCACATTCAGGCATATTCTAGAGATGAAATATTATAAGGCCAATTGCATAGATGAATTTTGAGTTAGAAGGAGGTTGTGGTCTAAGATGACTTTAAGGTAGGTTGTAAGCTTCAGAATTGGCCTAGACATAAATGGAGTTAAAAATGATGGGAAAAAGGATGTATTAGATCCCTAGTATCTAGAATAGATTGAATGTTTCCCAATACCCAAGCTAAATTGGACTAAAAGAGAGGAAGATGATCTATAATCTACAATTTCCAATTCGATCAAAAGAACAGAGGAGTGGTTGTTGAAAAATAAAACTCTTAAAATAATCATTGAGTCATCAACACAACATGTGTAGCCAAACAAAAAGAAGTCTTCAAAAAGAATATAATCTCATTGGCCATATTTTTCAACACAAAAGAGAGCTCATCAAAAGGATAACTTGCTCAAGCACCAGGAAAAAGAAAAGGGAGAGAAACCCTAAGAAGGACTAGGAAACACTAGTAGATTTGGATCCTTCGGAAGAAAAAAAGAAAACATAGAAGGTTTGTAGTTGTAAAACTTTTAATATGGCTAAAAAATAGAAAAATCCTAAGTGGTGAAGGCAACATCCCTATGGATTCTCTCACCTTAACCATTAGCTTCACAACACCAAAGAAGACACCAATAGCCCCAAAATGGTTGGAGACCTATGCTACCAAGAAGCAAAGCATAGTGTCTTTGTTATTACCTATCAATGACTTGGTAGGTAAAAGCTTAGGCAAGACACCCAAGAGAAAAAATATAAATACTAAATTGAGGCTTGAGTTTGATGAAAACACAAGGCACTAGATGACAAAAATTTCCAAGCTGGTTAAGGATAACTATGGTGACAAAAGGTATACATTGGAAAATGCAATAGGGCAACCATTATGAAGATCTTTGAGGTTTCAAATAAGAAGATTGTTGAAAAATTCTTGAAAGACACAAAGATCAAATAGGACATGAAGGAAATGACGAAAAGAATGGCTCAGTATATTTATACCATTCAACACCCTAAACTAGTGCCACTCAGTGAAATGCCTGCTTCTGTAGACATCAAGTCTCCAATCAATCAAAAATTATTTGATCATCAAAATAGAAGGTTTGTGGCTACAAAACTCTTAATATGGCTGAAAATTAGCAAACCCTAATTGGTGAAGGCAACATCCCTATGGATTTTCTCATCTTAACCATTAGCTTCACAACACCAGAGAAGACACCAATAGCCCCAAAATGCTTGGAGACCTATCTCACCAAGAAGAAAAGCATAGTGTCTTTGTTATTACCTATCTATAACTTGGTAGGTAAATTTTTAGGCAAGACACCCAAGAGAAAAAAAGTCAAATACTAAATTGAGGCTTGAGTTTGATAAAAATATAGGGAACTCTATGGCCAAAATTGTCGAGCCAGTTAAGGAAAAAGATGATGATGAAAGTTAGAAGTTGGAAAATGTAGTAGAGCAGCCAATATGAAGACCTTTGAGGTTTCAAATAAAAATAATATTTAATGATTTTGGAAAGACACCAAGGTGAAATGGGATAGGAAGGAAATAATGAGAAACATGGCTTGGTATATCCATACCATTCAACACCCTAAACTAGTGCCACTCAATGAAGTGCCTGCTTCTATAGACATCAAGTCTTTAGTCAATCAAAAAATCTCTAATCATCTATAGAGAAGAAAACTAATCACCAAATCATTTGAGGAATGGGTTGATTTTTTAAGATGGAGGCAATCAAACATGTTAGTGTTTTGAGCAAAGCTTGTAGAGAAACTACTAATATGATCAAAAAACTTGAATCAAGCATAGAATCCCATGAGAAAGAGAAAGGTAATTAGGTCAAAAAGGTATCTTGTATGGAAGAAGTGAAGGAATATGGCCTATTGAAATTTCTTGCAGAACGACCAATACCGAGACTAGATGACAAAATCCTTTATATGATAAAGGATTGCGTTGAATGGAGGAATGAAGCTATTACTCAAGGTGTGTCTAAGATTGAAGAATTAGTTAATGGGATAGATATTATAGATGACATCATCCAAGGGGATTTAAAATTGATTGATAAGAAGTGCACCAATGTAAAGGAAAAATCAGCCTTTTCTAGTGAAGAGATTATCAAAGATTTGTAGAAAAAGTTCCAGGAGTTAAAAGACATGAAAGCACTAGTAGTACAAGACTTCTCCAAGGCCACTCACATGAAGTCTATGTTGATAATCAATTAGAAACATTTGGAGATGCCTGAGACAAAGTTCAGATCAATTTGCAAGGACAAAGAAGTATGGAAATAGAGGATCATGTATCTCAGATCGCCACATCAGTAGATCATCTCTGCATTCACTTCTACCTATAAAATTTGGAAAACCATGGTACTAGCTTCCTCCTCATTAGATAATTCCTAGCATTATGGACACCTAGAGATATTTGGTAAGCATTGAGTGTCATAATTTTAGTTTTTTTTACTGTTATGCTTTAGTAGTTTGATTAGTTATATTAATTGATAGACTAATCACCCCTGGTGGAGTAATTTTGACTATGGTTAAGTTTTTTCCCCACATGGCTAGATATGTTAAGACTTGATATTACTAAAATATTGACTTTGATATTGATATATATATATATATATATATATATGAGATTCTAGTAGGTTCATAATCAGAGATTTTTGAATGTTGGATATTGTTGTCCATTGAGATTTATGGTTTTTTTTGTGGAAATGAATTGTATGTGATGATGCTCATGTTTTATCATAGAAAAAATCTTATTTTCGTTGAATTAATAAAGGGGAAGAAATATTAAAATCATAGCTTTGGTTTGTAATAATAAGAATCATGTGGTTTATTATCGTTATAAAAATTTAATGGTTCTTCAAACTGTACATTACGGTCACCTTGATCAATTAAGTGTTTTATCCTCTCTTTTTTCTAGTTAAACACACCTATGAGAGATATTCTCTTGTAATGAGAACTCACTGAATATATTTCAATAAGGTAGTTGCATCTAAATAGTGAAACTTGCAGAGAGTTTTCTATTATAAAAACTCAATTGTTGGCATTGTAAGACCATTTATTTTCCTTTGAGGTGAAAACAACAACCTAAAATTGTAAGGAGGAAAAATTATTTTCCAAATTTATGTAAATGAGTCATATTAGTTTTTATATTATTATTGATGTCAAAGTCTTAGTTTGCTAGACATTATGTTAACTCAATAGAGTTATATATCACATTATATTGTTTGAGAAGAGAATAGAAAGTCCAGCATTGATGAAGAAAAGAAAGTAGTTTAGATGGTATATTTTGTAATCAAGGAAGATCCCAATGGAGAAAGGTATAAGAATGAAACTATACTTATTTCACATGTTAGCAAGAATTATTTATGGATTTTAAATATTGGGTGCTCACATCACATGATTGGTGATCTAGGTAAGTTTGACAAATTCAAATAAATTGATGATGATGGAATTGTTAAGTTATGTTATAATATTCCATGTTTGGTGAAAGGTAAATAATCATTAATATTCATTGATAATATCAAATGTGATGATATTAAATAGGTATAAGGACCAAAGTATAATCATTTGAGTGTTTCTTAGTTGAACAATTCAAGTCACAAATTGAAATTTCATAACAAAAAAGTCAAGATCTATGATGGTGAAGGAAATCTAATTGGAATTGGGATGCAAAAAAAAAGTAACTTATTTTATCTTGGTCTTATTTTTGAGACATGTTTATTTGCTAAAGTTAGGGATGTATGGTTGTGGCATAGAATGTTGTGTCATATAAACTTTGATAATATGGTGAAGGTTAGTAGAAATAAAAGAGTTGGAGGCTTACTAAATCTACAAAAACATGAGAATACTATGTGTAAAGAATGTCAACTCAGTAAGATGAAAAAAAAACAATATTTCTAAGCAAGACACACACTTATAATCATGTTTTGGAACTAGTGCATACTGAGTTGTATGGACCTATTAATATTGAAAGTTATTATGGTGATAGACATTTCATCTTGTTTGTTGGTGCCTATTCAAGAATGATGACTATTATGTTCATGAAGGGAAAATTGCATGTGTTTGATATGTTCAAATGGTATCGGGATAGAATTGAGAAAGAAACTAGTAAATCACTGAAATGTTTAAGATTTAACAGAGATACTGACTTTATGTCTATTGAATTCACTAACTTTTGTGCAGAGAATGATATTGAGAGACAGTTGTCTGCACCGAGGACACCACAAAAAAATTGGATTGTTGAGAGAAGAAATAGATCAATTGTGGATGTGAAAGGACATTAATGTGTTGCCCCACTTTTCACCTTGTAACCATTTTACAAAAGTGGAAAATTCTATGTCTTGGTTAGGCCTAGGTATGTCTGGGTCTAGTTTTATTTCCCCTTAGGTGAAAAGAGTCTCCGTTATATTTTCCATCTTTCCCTTCTCCCACATTTCATGGCTAGCTGGATTTTCCTTGATGTTGTGATTTTATGGGTAGCTTAGTACCTAATTCGATGGAGATTCTTGCAACTTGCAAAGTTATTCACAAAGTTGGACTTTTTCATAGCTTATCATGTTTTCCATGAAAGAAGAAAGCTTGCAAAAAATCAAGCATTGCCTTCTCCTCAGTGATTTTTCAACCCATGAAAGCAATTTTCCACAGAGATTAACAAATTAAGCTCCTAGATCGATGTAAGAAGATAATGATTTTTTTTATGGAAAATCCCTATTTTCATTATAGTATTCTACTTTGGGAACATTAGGATTCATCACGATGCTCAGAATCATCTTAAGTGGAAAACTTAAAAATGACTTCTCCTCGACAAGTTTTTAACCCATGAAGTTTGTTTTCTGCCAAAGGCAATTGTAAAGGAAAGACATTAGGAAGTGGGTCCCTCTTTGACTTTTGCAATCCTTTCAAGATTTTTTGAACCAAAAGGAAATATTAACTCAAAGGATAAAGTTTAAAGAAAAGCTTGGGCAGAAAAATGAGAATCATCTTCTCTTCGATGAGTTTTCAACCCATGAGGACGATTTTTTGCATTAGGAAGTGGGTCCCTCTTTGACTTTTGCAATCCTTTCAAGATTTTTTGAACCAAAAGGAAATATTAACTCAAAGGATAAATTTTAAAGAAAAGCTTGGGCAAAAAAATGAGAATCGTCTTCTCTTCGGTGAGTTTTCAACCCATGAGGACGATTTTTTGCATTCATGAGGAAACCAACTTTGTAAGTGGATCAGGTCCATGAATTACACACAAAACATCTTAAGATGATAATGGAAACAATCTAACCATTGTGGCAAAGGTATACTAAGAATAATTCAATTAGGCAAATATTTCCTTACAGAGTACTCTATTCATAATTCTCTGAAACTTAATGGAATATGGAAAGTAAGTATGAAAGAAAGGAAAGTTACCATTGGGCCAACATGAATAGTGAAAAGACACTAAAATATCTATTAGAAGCTCATGCATTTACTATTTCAATGGATTTATCCTTTAATTTATTCGTGTGATGCAGATCCTGAAGATCAATGAATGAATAAAGACTCCTATATAGATGGAGACATAATAGTTATTCAAACTACCACTTTTTCTTGAATTTTTATGTTGTTAAATTGCACAACACTTTCAAATATTTTGTACTCATGAATTCAATATCCAGTTCCTCATCTAAATTTGAAATTTCAATATACTTCATTCTTAGATAGAGTGGCAAAAAGATTTGTAGGTTTTGATGGACTAAATGGAATCAAGTCCACATTGAAGAATTTCATAGATACTTCACTCCATTTTTATGATGTGCAAGATTACCAAAGAAGGTTGAAGTTAGAGCCGATTCATCCTATAAATAAGAAGCTTCGAGGAAGTGGACTAGTAGAGGTAGTTGGTTTCACGATGGTAGACCAAAATCTAGAATTGATTTACGAATGCATAAATCACTACAATTTGGATACTAGAAAAATTTTGTTACATGATCATACAGTATTAATCTCCATTGATAGGAAAATTTTCGTGAATTGAGTCTAAGTTCCAGAATGGGAGGATTTTTTGGACTTAATAGTAGGAGGAGCAATCTCTGAGTTCTCCATGAAAAAGATGGTGTGGAGGAAGGAAATTATGTGTTCCTAGTTTCAAAAGCTCCGAGGCACAAAGAGCAAGGTCCCCAAAACTCTATTTGGTACTAACCTCAAACCTAAGATTGTAGACATTTTGGTTCTCCTATACAACCTGAAAGGTGAGGTAGAGGCTCTAAATTTCATTGAATAGTATTTCTTTCTAGTAAAAGTTATTTGTTTAGATATGCAATATATTGATTAGGCCCATGAGGTAAATAAAAATCTATCCAGAGCTCTCAACACTGCAAAGTTTTACAATACTTTCTATATGTCTTCCTTTCTAATTTATATGCTAGTATCTCTATAGTTATGGTTAGGCCTTCCAAGAATAGAAAAATTTCCTAATGATGTAAAGTGTTATGAGTTCTATCCATGTTTGCAATTGCAAAATTGTTTTGCAGAGTATGTCAAACTTAATAACACATTCCTAATGAAAATTTGTAGGGAACTCCAAGGATACCTAGAGAGGAGGTTTAGTTCGAAGGCAATGACAGCTATTAGTTAGTTTGGAAGATATTTATCCAATTCTCATCTTTCTCATATTTGTGTCTTGCATCAAGCTACCCAAATATCTAAGTGACATGATTGTGTTGATAGAGATCATGAGGTAGGTGATCCAACTGAATGTACTAAGTTGAAGATTGAAGAAGAAAGGATATGAGTTCCCTATGAAAGAAGGAGCTTACAGTTACGAGTCTCACTCTGATGCAAAGAATATGCTCAAAGTGTTCAAGATGAAATACAAATTGGAGATGTATGAGGTCATGAGACCTACGTTTGATCTAAATAGATATATTAGGGATGTGTTGCAAATTGGGAGTGTGATCAAACACATTACCACTATTGAAGATTATTGGGTAGATTGTAAAGATGAATTTGAAATTCAAGATTATGCTTTTTCCAAGCTCACACTAGGGCAAATAAGAACATAAAAAATCAATTTTAATTTTGAAGGATTGGAGGATGATGGAAAAAATAATTATAGTAATACATATTTGACTAAGTTAAGGAACACTCCTATCAATTCAAATCCTTATGAGAATGCTGAGGAAGATTTAGATGCTATGATGGCTTGAATCATCAAATAAACTAGGAAGTGGGTCGAATGGATAGCCAAAAGAAGTTGGAGTAAAAGCATAGCCACTCAAGCTTCTCTAGTAGCTACAACTCCCTCTTCCTCCCAGAGTGCCACACCAGGTGTAACACAAGCTATCACTCAAGGACCAGCTCAACCTTCAAGAGGAGGTGATCAACCTCTAGATGATAGAATTCCCATAGCTAAGACATGTCATGATGGCTCACTCCCAGTTATTGGAACCCAAATTGGTGTTGAAGAGAAGAAGATGGAGGAGCCAAAGGATAGTGCTATTACACTAGTTCCCTCTCCTCATGTTACACCAGTTCCCTCTCCTCGTCATAGCCCAATTTTTCCAGTAAATGCTACACTTCTACAACCAAGTGGCTCCCCAATATACATAGTAGATTTAGGAGATGGAAAGAGTAGTAGTAGAGAATCTACTGAATCTGATGATGTAACAAAGAAAACCTCAAAGGTGGAGAAATGCCAGAGCTCTTCCAAGCTCATTTCTTAGGACCTAAAGAATCTGTTCTCTTCAACTACGATGACAATTACTCCAGTTAAGAAGAAGATTTTTAGTATAGAATCACTTGAGATGGCCTCCAAAGTAATAGGCATTGGCATTGATTCCAAGTTAGAGGATACTCTGGAGAGAAAGAGAAAAAGGAAAGATGAAAGTGCTCCCACCAAGGATACCATATCCCTTGTAGTTCATTCTAGATCTACATTAACCAAGGTAAAGAAGAAGAAAAATTTGTCTATACTTGGGCAAGATCCAAAAATAGGGTACCTGAAAATGGAGATAGCCAAGCCCAGAAAAGGAGGAAGAATTGAAGATATGACTGCTAATGATTTTACTCTACACTTAATGAACCTTGGAAAGCCTGAAGTTGTCAAAAATTTGGATGAAGACTAAGATAGAAGAGTTGAATAAATTCATTAGATAGTTGGTCACTCCATTGGCAACTATCTCTAGAGTATTAGTAATAAAAAATCCTACTTCTACTAAAGTTCAAGCCCTTATCTCTCAACTTCAAGAAGATAGGCACTTTGGCCAAATTGGTAAAGACTAGATTGGAAAGCTCAAATTAGAGGGAATCATTGTTATAGAACAAATTGGCAATGTTATCCTAAGATTAGAAATAGAGAAGGATAACATCTTATCAAATAGAGATACTTTGGTCAGAGAAAGAACAAAGTGCAATGATTGTATCTCTCTGCTGAAGATGATTAGTAAAATGAATTCAAAGGAAGTCATTGAAGAAAAACTCTTGCCAAAGGTAGATGAACCTTTGTTTGAATGGCTTCAGAGTATGCAGTTCAAGTCAGAAATGATTCTATTAGCAGAAAAGGGACTTAAGGAAATAGAGAATAAAGCAAAGAAGACCCAAGATAGAGGATTTGAACTCATGAAGGAGCTACATATAGATTCATAGACTAGTGGCCAAGGGAAATCACTCATTAGGATAAATTTCATGAAGGAGAATTTCTCAAAATTCTTAGATAATCTCACTAATGTGTCTTCTAGTAATCAAAACAAATTGTGAAACTCTAGAAACTTAGTGGATGCATACACGTGGCCATGGAGGAATTTTCAAATCAATTGAATGCTATGAAGGATTTGGCTAGGGAACTTTATACACCAACATACATTTGCCTAAGCATGAGGAGCTAATCCCAATCATAGTTTCCACTAAGGCCTATAGAACAAAAGCAGAAAAGGGGAAGAAGATGAAGTGATTCACATTCTACCCCCTTTTCACTTTCTTATGTAATTATTGCAATAAAACAAACTATTTTCCTATCATTTGTCATTTTTTTTTTAGGAGATGAACCAATTGAACTTCTATTGTAATGGTCATCTCAAAATCCTATATGTATGAAATTGAAAGATTAATAGAAAATCGATGAATTTTTGGTGTGAAGTACTTGATGTTCTAGAGTCAATTGAATGGTATTTTGTATCAACTATTTTCTATTCCATTTTTTTTAGTTGTAGTTATATGTTTTCTCTTTTACCTAGATTGAAGCAAGGAAAGAACAGAGTTTCATTCTCTTATTTCAAGGAAACGAATGGATGTGATAACTAGCATCATTGCATGTTCAAAGAGAAATCTCTTTAAAAAATTTCCCTTTGGTTAACTATAGTTTAGATTGTAATTAATTTATTTTAGTATTAGTTGTTATGCTATTAAGTTTTGTGAGTTCATAAGATTTGTGAGTTCATAAACTTAATCAATCCTTTAGAAATCCCTTTTTTCTACCTGAGTTAGATCTTGTTTAGGTCTGGCTTGGTTTTACCTCTTTTTTTCTTGGGTCAAGAACACACCCCCATAATAGTTTTAGAAATAAAACATAATTTTTTGCAAATCTACCATAGGGAGTTGTACCTATCAATTTAGAGAAAATCCAGTCTATCCATAAGTGGCTTTTCAACTACTTGTAATTAGATATTGTTCCTAATTTGGGCATTTAAGAGTCATAATCAAAGAAGAAAAAATCTATTTACCAATAGATTTTTGGTGACTCTGTTGGGGAATATGATTAGTTGCTTGACTAATAAGCCTATATCATGAGGAAAAATATTACTACCTCATGGAAACATTTTTCCAGTGCTCCAACCGAACCTTGGTTTTCAAGATGACCAAGAAGACATAATTTCATCCCTTAATACATTTGTTTGGAGACATAGGAGGAATGTTGAACATTATAGGAATGCTAGCCAAGCATTGGAAGAAGAAGAAAGAAGAGTCAAAGCTTTAGAAAGAGTTGTTCAAAGGAAGGACATCTGAAGAGTAGAAAGACAATTGAGAAAAGAAGGTCAAAAAAAAAAATAACCTAGCACCTTGGAATAAACAAGGCTCCTCAGAAGTACCAAGGAACTGGGTGGGCAAGACCCTATTTTTGATAAACTTATAGAGCTTTTTTTTTCCATTTTAGACATTCCAAAATGGAAAGGTGAAAAGAAAAGTCAAAGTAGACCATCTTCTCTTATTAGGAATCAAAGTGCTTCACATACTACCTGCTAGGTATTGGTGCTACATAGAGTTACTACTCCCCTAGATGTCAATTTCCTACCATACCTTGCCAGAGAAATTATGGTTGCTCCATGGGTTGCAACAATAGGATCATTAGCACTAACAATTTATCATCCACTCTCAGCTAGTTCAAGGAAGATTTTTCCTAAATTTTCAGGTGATGGGTGGGTTACTATAGATGAACACATTAAGGCCTTCTTTGCAGCTACTCACATCTTAGGAGTTGGACATGAGGATGTTTTCGTAAGATTATTTGTAGAAACCTTGATAGAAAAATGTAGTAAACTAGTTCTATCATCTAGATGATGGCTCGATCACTGATTGTGATACATTGAGAACGGCCTTTGAGATAGGATTAAAGACTATGAAAGATGAACATGTCTTGTTAACACACTTGACATCTATTAAAAAGAAACCTACCATAAGTATGAGAGATTTCATTGCTAATGTCAATAAGATTGTTAGTATAATTCCAATTGTTGATAGACCCACTATTGATAATCTAAAAACCTTCTTCATAATTGTGATGCCCCTAGATATCAATTATGACTTGAGAAGGGCACATCCCATGGATTTAGTAGATGCACAAAAGAAGGCAATTGAATTTGAAGATGACTTGATTTCCACGAGAAAATGAAAGTGAGAACTTCAAACTAAAGGAAGTTCCAATAACACCACATCATCTGATGAAATGATTTAGAAACTGTCAAATGAGTTGGTAGCAGTAAAAAGGCAATTACCCAAATTCAACAATTCCTACTAGCAAAATTATCAAAGTTTGCCAGGAAGGAACAATGATGGTAGATTTTTGTAGCTCACAGGCTCACAATCCAAGTTGCGAATTGAAGTGGCACCAAAGAAGGGAAATATGTGTGTCTTTCATTTGACAATGGATAATAATGGTGAGAGCTATCCAAAAATTTCTCGTATGATGCAGTTATTATCCAGAAATGAGTTGAACATTGCGACTCCTTATTTAGAGTCAAATTCATACTCAAATGGTGACTCTAGAAATTTATTTTTAGAATATGAGTTAGATTTTGAACCAAAGGGAAAATGTTATGCGACCATTGATCGAACTTCATATACAATGCTTACTCGAGGTCAAAGGCTAAAGAATCAATCCTCTAGTCATCCTCATAGGGATGATCCCAATCCCTCAATGAATAATATTCATGTTGATCAAGGAGCATCAAATTCTCAAATGGGTAAGGACAAAATTCCTTTTGATTTCATTCAATTCTGTGAAGAATCAAAAATCCAAATTTCCCTTATAGATTATTTGAAGTCTCGTCCCTCTAAGTTGAAAAGACTAGTAGATTGATGTAAAGGGATTACTTTAGATTTGAATCACAATGTGACTATTAAAGAAAAGGATGAAACCTTGATATATCATCTATTTAATCAAGAGGATTCTACTATTTTAGCAATCTCTCCTAGGAAAAAACCTAACCCATTCTATATTTCATTGTATATCGATAGATGTAAACTAAGCAATTGCATACCAGATTCAAGTGCATTGGACAACATTATGCCTTATTCTGTAGTTAAGGCCTTGGGTCTCAACCTGACTAAGGTGCATGGAAGATGTTATTCTATGGATGCCAAACAAGTTCCTTTGCTCAGGAAAATTAAATATGCTTTAGTAGCCTTGGCTTCACACCCAAAAAAGAAACTCTTATTGACCATTCTAGTAGCAGATATTCCAGTGAGTTAAGGACTTCTTTTAAGTAGGAGTTTTTTTCAAGACTTAGGAGGAGAAATAAAACTAGATTGGTCCTAAGAAATCATACCTATAGGGAATAATAAAGTCAAATTAGAACTTGAAGAAAAGGCAAAATTTACAATCTTAAAATTAGATGACCCTAAAGCTCAAATTCTCTATCAAGAGCTGGAGTTTGACAAATACATGTTATTTATTGAAGAGGCTCTAGATGAATAAAGAAATGAAAATCTAAGTGAAGGAATTATTAATGAGGAAAAATATTAAATAGGGATATGGACACTAGAATTTGATGGAAGTTGTTCCTCCTCAAGATCTAGTACAAGTGTAGTGTTGATACCCCCTAAGGAAAAACCTAAACCCATGGCCTTCAAATTGGAGTTTGGGAATACGAATAACACTGTAGAGTATGAGGCTTTGTCACTAGGGATAATGATAGCAAAAGAGGATAATGATAGCAAAAGAAAGAGGAATAAAGATCCTAAAAGCTTGAGGTGATGCAGAGCTCATTGTAAGTCAAATTAAAGGGTAATATTCTATGAAGAATCACAAGTTAAAGAATTATAGAAATAGATTTTAGGATGAAATAGAAGGCCTAGATGCCTTTTCTATTGAAGCAGTGACAAGGGAGATGAATACCAAAGCTGATTCCCTAGTAATTTCTACTTCTCTACTACTACCCCATTCGGAATTCAAGGATAAGAAATACCAGATTGAAATTGTGTATCGAGCCTCTGTTCTAGATAATATAAAATCCTGGCAAGTCTTTGAAGATGACAAGAGCTTGTAGTTGTTCCTAGAAAATGACAAATCCAGTTCTAAACATGAATTCAATGATGATAATCATGAAAGCTCTAATGTTGAGAGGAAACAAAATCAAAATGATGAAGTTAAACTATGAGGTAATATCATTCCCCCATACTTTGTGTCTTTGGAAAAATTGTTTAATAGACATAGTGCCTACATAAAGAAAAAGAGGGCAAAAAAGGGGACCTACCACTAATGTGTAGGAGGGGGTGAATATTGGAGATAATCATGATCCCAAAATGATTAATATTAGGAAATGTTGTTCATCTAAAGAGAAAGAAGCTACAAAATGACTCTTCATAGAATATTAGGATGTTTTTGCCTGGAGTTATGAAGACTTGAAAAGCTATCGAGGTAAGAAGGTAAAACATCAAATTCCCCTCAAACCTAATGCAGTCCCTTTCTAGCAAAAATAAAGGAATTATAATCCTAAGGTAGCAGATGCCATATTTCAAGAAGTAGATAAAATGTTGAAAGCAAGAATCATCTATCCCATTCATCACTCCACCTGGGTAGCTAATACAGTACTAGTTCGAAAGAAGAATGGGGAAATAAGGATTTACATTGGTTTTTATATTTTGAACGAGGCATCTCTAAAGGATAATTTTCCCCTCCCCAATATGGATTACTTACTACAAATAGTGGTTGGATCTGAAATGATGTCCTTGCTTGATAGGTTCTGAGGTTACAATCAAGTTGAAGTTGAAGAGAAGGACTAGCATAGGATAGCATTCACCATTCATTGGGGTATGTTTTCATATCATAGAATTCCCTCTAGGCTCATCAATGTTGGCACCACATTGCAAAGGTGTATGAGAAAAATGTTTGCTGATCTAAAGGACCATATTATAGTTATATATCTAGACAACCTCATTGTGTTTTTGAAAAAGGGGAAAGATCATATAGAATATTTGAAGAAAGTCTTGCAAAGATGTCGAGAACATGGAATCTCACTTAATCCAAAAAATTCCATTTTCTGTGTGATAGAGGGAAAGCTTCTTGATCATATAGTGTCTGAAGAGGGTATTAGAATTCATCCTAAGTGAGTTGAAACCATTCAAATATTGAGCTTGCCATCAAATAAAATACAAGTTAAATCATTCTTCGAGAAGGTGAATTTCCTTAGAAGGTTTGTACCAGATTTTGCAAAAACTACTAAGCATATTGTGGACATGATGAAAAGAAATTCAAATTTTAGATGAAATTTTATGCATGAATTGTGGGCCTCTGAACCTCACACACACTTCAACATGGTTAGGTATGCAGATTCATCCTGGAATGAACATCAAATTATCCACCCAATATTAGTCCTACAAGGCGACCTGTTGCCTCCTATCTAAAGGGATTTTTCCTCTTAATATCCTTAGAATTGAGGTATAGGAAAAAAGACCCTCTAAGAACAAAGGATTTGAGATCCAGCTAATTTATATGAAAATGCAAAGTAATCTAGAATGAGATATGCATTTTAATCTAAGAACATGTAAAGAAAATTATGCTAAATGTATGCATTTCTAAAACTATATAGAATTAAGCTAAGAAATGTATGAAAGATAGCAATGGGCTATGTGAGTGCAAAATGCAGCAACAATTCGATGTCTATTCAAATTCCATCTCCCAAAATGAAGAAATGAGGGTCTCTTAAATAGATTTTCCTGAAATGAATTAATGGTTGAGATTGATTTCAGTCAACAGTCAGGATTGAAGATGAGGTTCAGTTAAGGTGGAAGATTCCCAAATTAGAGGGAGTTAACTGATTTCTTTTGAGTGAAATAAGAAGTTAACTATTTTAATTCCTTTTATGATTTTAGTCAACTGAGAGTTTTTATTTTTGAACTGAAGAGAGAATTAGGAGAGATATTTAATTTAATAAAATGAGATATGCTCTCATAAATATATTTTCTCTTTAATTAAATAATTTGATTTAATTAATTAGAGATACTTTTATGTTTAATCAAATAACTTTATTTAATTAATTAGGAATAACTTCCTATTTAATTAAATAACTTTGCTTAATTAATTAGAAGTAGCTTCTCCATTTAATTAAATAATTTCATTTATTTAATCAGAAATGCCTTTCCCATTTAATTAAATAATTCTTTTTAATTAATTGAGATAGGCGTACTTATTAAATTAAATAAATTTAATCTTGTAGTACATTAGCCTTAGGAGATAATTTAATTTAATAAAGTATGAATACTTTAGATTAAATTAAATTGAAATCAAATAGGTTTAATGTGGCTAATATGAGTGTGTACTATAGGGATTAAATAATGAGCATGATGAATGGAGATTAGGGTTTTCTGCATCTAACAATTAAGTCAAGTAGTGAGTAGCAGAATGAGAATTTCCTATTAGAATAGGTCTTAGAATTGATCAAAATAGACCATAATTGGTATAATGGAAATGAGCCAATTTTGAGGTATTACATTTTGCCCCTCTTTGAATGAATGTGCGAGTAGCACGTTCAATTCAAAAAAAAAATAGAAAGCATGATGCGAGGATCAAGAAATGAGATAGGTTTTGAAATTGATGATACGAAGACCAATTGATAAGCTTTTAAGGACTATCTCTAGAACAGAGCTTAATCCCAAGGAATCCAAGTAGAATACCTAGATACCTAAAATTTATGAGCATTTAAAAGGTTTCTTCAGAATGAAGTTTGACCTTTAAGGATCTAGATAGAACACCTAGATACCCAAAATTGAAAGCATTTAAAAGATTATCTCTTGAACGGAGCTTAACCTTTAAGGATCCAAATAGAACACCTAGATACTTGAGCTTGAAATCATTTAAAAGATTATCTCCTAAATAGAGCTTAACCTTTAAGGATCCAAACAGAACGTCTAGATACCTGAGATCAATAGCATTTAAAAAATTGTCTCCACAATGGAGCTTAATCTTTAAGGATCTAAATAGAATGTCTAGATACCTGAGAGAAATAGCATTTAAATGATTGCCTCTAGAACAAAGCTTAATCTTTAAGGATACAAACAAAATGTCTAGATACCTGAGATCAATAGCATTTAAAAGATTGTCTCTAGAATGGAGCTTAATCTTTAAGGATTCAAACAGAATGTCTAGATACCTGAGAGCAATAGCATTTAAAAGATTGTCTCCGAAATGGAGCTTAATCTTTAAGGATCTAGATAGAACACCTAGATACCTTAAATTAATAAGCATTCAAAAGATTATCTCCAGAATGGAGCTTAATCTTTAAGGATCCAGATAGAACACCTAGATACCTAAAATTAATAAGCATTTGATAAGCATTTAAAAGATTATCCCATAATGGAACTCAATCTTTAAGGATCCAGATAGAACACCTAGATACCTAAATTGATATAAGATAGCAAGATCAAATTATGAGTCATAGAATCATCCCTAGAATGAGGCTTGATCCTTAGGAGTTGAGGTTTAGATTGTCTTGATACTTGTAATCAAATGATGACACGATGAAAAAGATGCTAGAAAGAGGGAAACAAGATGCCCCTAGTGGTGAGATGCCCCGAATGATGAGGACATAAGATGGGAACAAGATGCCCAGAGTGATGAAGATTTAGATTGATTTAAAATTCAAGTTCAATGATGTAATCATCCTGCCCCCTCGAGAGTGAAATCAAAAGATGACACACTAGAAATATGATGTAAAGTAGTAGAAGAAATTTGAGATTCAACAGAATGTAGAAGAAATCAAAAGAATATTTAGAGTTAATTTGGCAAGGTTTTGATGTCTAGAAGACCAAGTTTGACCAAAACCAAAATTGAGAATAGTTTACTTGAGTTGACTTTTTCCAAAATTTATTTCAAAAATTTGAAAAATTTTGAGTTGAAAAGATTCCAAGAATTGCAAAGTATTAGAAAAATTTAGACTGCACAAGCATTCGATCATGTTGGTCCCAAAATTTTAAAATGTATTTTTGAGGCACTGAGGTGTGTCAGATTTCAAATTCAATCTCGAAAAAGGATTTACAATGGTCAAATTAGCCAGGGCGTGATTTTTGCACAAATTAGAGCACTTTGAAAAATTAGGTCAATAGCTATATAAGAGCCCAAGGGGTCATTTTCAATTCATTTGTGCTTTTTTTTCCTTCAGTGAATTGAGCTCTAAGAGAGACATGGCAGTGAACATGAGATATCATCATTTTAAGCACTCTAGACAACACAGCCAGCCAGTAGACTATGGACCACAAGTGAGTCATCAATTTCCCATGTTTCTACTTCCACTTTACATAGTTCAAGGTCATTTATTGCATGTTTTAGCACGTTTTAGGGTTTTTCAATTGGTCTTCACACAAGACTATCCTTTCTCATGTGAAAATATTCTTTCCTTGTGCAAAGAAATAGGGTATGTTGTTTCTTTGCACACGGAAATGAGGTTTCTCACATGGGAGATACCCACCTCTCGTGCAAAGAACAAGATTCTTTGCACATGAGAACTTCATCTCTCATGCAACGAAGAGATTCTTCACACGAAAGAGAGAAACTTCGCATGACATCTTGAGATCTTTGTGTGAGATTTGAAGATCTTTGTGCGAGAACCTGTGACAGGAAAGGTTAAAATTTTCAATTTTGTAAGTAAAAATTATATTTTTATTAGCTTTGTTATGCCAGTTCATTCTGGTATTGATCATTTGTTTATCGTTGTTGTTTGTGTGTATAGGAGGTCTTTAACAATGTCGCATTCAGATCACATTATCCACCATATGGAGAGTTGTTGCAAAGTCTTGATGATGTTGATCGAGCACATAGTGCTCGATTGGGTTTGTTCTCTATATGCTGGGTCCCAATCGTGATGGTGAATCACGGCCTACTCGCAGCTTTGGTGGAGCATTTCCATTCGGAGACAAACACCTTCCATCTACTAGTAGGGGAGATGACGATCATCCTAAAGGACATCTGGAGGATATTGCAAATCCCTTTGGATGGAGCTCATGTTGTTTATGATATAGTGCCTCGAGCAGGTATAGAGACACTTTCTGTTATTTTTGGGACGGAGCTACAGAGAGGTCAAATCATCAGTTAGGATGAGCTGATGTACACATATGGACAAACTCACAAACTGGCATCTATGCTAGTAATCTTCTTGAGTTGCTTTCTGATGCTTGACAGAGGACAGTACGAGCTACAGTGTGGATGGGGAGTTATGCTTCATCGGATGGTAGAGGCACCTAAGATTTTTGGGTGGGGTCAGTGTATGTTAGCCCACTTATTCCATGAGATGCATGAGATAGTCTTCCATGAGAAGAAGACTATGGTTGCCAGTCTTTATGTGTTGTAGATCTAGGCATGGGAGCATCTTCTTGTATGTACGCCCATTCATGAGGGTGCTCGAGAGTTAATGGAGCCATATATCTGTAGATATCGAGGGCATATTACCCAAGTCTTCCTAGGTAAGATAGAGCATTGGAGGACACATCTTGATGCCCTAGTCTCTGTTGTATGGTGGCCCTAGTGAAAGATAGAGGATTGGGATGACACCCAAAGAGAGTTGCCCTAGATGTTCAGCTCGTGACCACTATTGGGTAGGACCACGTAGATCATAGAGAAATTTGTGATTTCACAAGTGTGGCAGAAATACGGTCGACCACAAGATATCTCATGAGAGTACTATGCCTACGCCCAATTGCAGAGGGATGTAGAGCAGGGTTAGCTACCACGTATGGATCTAGGCTGATCCATGATAGACATGTGTAGCCTAGCTATGATTTAGTGGGACTACCTTCCAGAGGTAGTAGATGTAGGGATAATGCCTGCCTATCAGGCTTATTTGATTAGCCATCCATTCTTGCAATTCACTGATCCACTGGGGATGGTAGGTCAGGCATAGAGATAGGTGTCTCAGTAGTAGCAAGCATAGCCACTGCCACAAGTGCAGTCACAGACATAGTCATAGGTCTAGCACTGGGTACAACAAATATAGATTCCTCCACATCAAATGGAATCAAACATAGGTGCAAGTGACAATGGGATAGGACATGGTCAGCGTCAGAGGCAAAGGATGGAGGATCAGACACCATCGCAATAGCAGGCACCACTGCAGCAATAGGCACCACCATAGTAGCAGGCACCTAAGATGTTGGATGAGGATATGCCTGATTAACCTACTACTAGGACACAAGACATAGTGCAACACTACCAAGAGCGGATTTGTCAAGCCTCTCGACAGTTGGGAGATCTATAGATACAAGTAGCTATTTGTGACTCACAACTGGTGGAGCGGCAGTGGGAGATTGATTGATAGAGAGAGCATGCCAAGATTTCTAAGCAGAGGTTAGTGATGTTGTAGGATGAGGTTTGATTAAAGTCAGCCTGAGTAGCCTACTACTTTGCTACATTTTTGATAGTGGTGCCTGATGAGGCTCTGCAAGTGCAACAATTTTCATAGTATGCTCAAGAGTCTGGAGGTGCATGACCTCCTGCTAGACCTAACATGCCACCACCTCCTCCTCTACTTGCGGCTCCTACTCTTGCTCCTCCTAGAGATGAGAGTATAGGATAGAGTTAGATGTTGTGTACTTGGCTCTTGATTTTTTTATCTTTGGTTATGTATTGATTGGTGTGCTAGCACCATTTTGTATCATTTTGATTGATGGCACTCAAGTGGTGCCAATTTTTTTACTGACCCATTTTTTTGATAGATATATATATGAGATTTTTGAGTCGAGTATCAGTGTGTACATGTCATTTTTTGTGTCTGCTTGACTTTTATGTACATGAGATATCAATATGATGATTATAAGATGTATGTTGTACTTTTACATGATGTGATTATGAGCATGTAGAGTAGATATTATGAGTATATGGATGCAATGCATTTGGAAAATGGAGTTACATCTCATGTAGTGTTGTGTTTTTTTACTTGATAGTGATAGGTATTTCATTAAGGAGCGTGAATCAATGAATCAAATGCTTGTGTAGCCATGGAGAAACCTAATATGTTTGAAGATGCCCCCAACCCTTCATCACACAGGTGAGAAATAGAATCACAATAAAATTGTGTGCTTATGCAAGTGAAGCATGTAATGCAAGACTTATGTTAAATGCAACCCTAGATCTAGTTACCAAGCCTCGACAATTTATCATCACTGGATATAAAACAAATCTCGTATGTTATACAATTCCCACTGACATTGCAATCATGGGAATATGAATAGAACATATGTTATAGGTTTGTCAGGATTAAATGTAAGCATTCGAGGCACAAGAAGCCAAAATGACTAGAACATTTGTCCCTTTTAATATAGTGAGTTAACATAAGCATCAAAGCATAAATGCTAGGATGAGTAGAATGTTGCTTGCATGACAGACACACGAAACAAATGGGAGATCCATCTTATGATATGTATTTAGTATTTATTCTTTCTACAATGACCCTTACATTCGTAACCTAAGATAGAAGTGTGCTAGATATACTCGCAGTGACCCATATGTTCACTTAGCAAGACGAGTATCGATATTTCCTATAGCATGAAGAGTTCACTCCAACAAACAAGGAAAAGAAACAACATTATTGATGTATTCATCTAAAAGGAGTTGAGGTACACATGGCCATCCAATATGAGATGGAGGCTCTTATAGTGGACACCCCTTTTATAGGAATATATCAACTTATTGGAACTAAACCATAGATAGAAAGCAAAGGAAAGATCATGCCCCCAGTCATTACTTCTCTAGTTGAAGGTGACATCATTGAGTTTCTCGAGGAGATATGATAAAAAAAAACAAAGAAAAAAAAGCAAATGCTCAGCATATCCAAACAAGTATATCATTTTTGAGTTCAATGTTTTCAGGATTGATGTCCAATGTCAGTGTCCAGAACATGTTTGAAAGGAATCTCTTCAGTAGGGTGACAATAATAGGCATACGCAGTCAGAATGACTGGTGACTGAGGTCAAAGGGAATCTTCACGATGAAGAACCTAAGAAGGATTGAGCAATAGTAGACAGACACAGCTAGGATGACTGGTGACTGATGCAAGAGAGATCTTCCATAAAGGAATCTGGAGACGTGACCCAAGCAACAGTAGGTAGACATAGTTGAAACAACTGGTGACTATCGTGAAAGAGATTCTATAAGGAGAATCTCAAAAAGAATGACACTAGCAATAGTAGGCCGACACAGTGAGGACCACTAGTGACTTTTGCAAAGGAAATTCTATAAGGAGAATCTCAAAAATTGTGACACTAGCAATAGTAGGCAGACGCAGTGAGGACCATTGGTGACTATCGCGAAAGAGATTCTATGAGGAGAATCTCAAAAATAATGACACTAGCGATAGTAGGTAGATGCAGTGAGGACCACTAGTGACTATTTCAAAGGAGATTCTATGAGGAGAATCTCAAAAATAGTGACACTAGTGACAGTAGGTAGACGTAGTGAGGACCACTAGTAACTGTTGCAAAGGAGATTCTATGAGGAGAATCTCAAAAATAGTGACACTACCGATAGTAGGCAGACACAGTGAGGACCACTGGTGACTGTCGTGAAAGAGATTCTATGAGGAGAATCTTGTAAGTAGTGACACTGAAGGGGAATGCCCTCGAGCTATGAAAAGACTCAATCCATGGATACATCAGTAGAAAGTAGGAAAAATATGAAAGTGAAAGCATGAAAGCGATTGTACAGAATAGCTAGAAGATGCGCTACAAGATGGAGTATTGGGAACTAGAGGTGCCTATTTACCAAGTTTTCACCTTCTTGGTAGGATTTTTATTTTTTTGCTACCATGATGCCTATTCCTAGGTTTTCACCAATGGCACTTTTTTTGTTTTTCAATTTTTTGGTATTTTCCTTTTTTTTTTCTTTTTTTGTATTTTTGAGATTTTTCACTTTTTTTGGTGTTACCAAGGAACCTATTGCTAGGTTTTCACCAAGGTAACAATTTTTTTAAGGACTTTTTTTTATTTGTATAATTTTTTTAGGAGATATAGATATGTACAAAGAGATTATTGATATTAGATCAACTGTAAAACTGCTTCAGGTGGAGAGTGTTGACAGGTTCTTTCAGCACTTCTCCTTCGGTTGTGGAAAGCTAATAGGTGCCAAATCCATATATTGCAATAATGATGTAAGAACTGAGCTAGTTTGGTTCAAACTTTCCCTTTTGGACCCACTTTTGTTGATTCTTAGGGTTCTCTTTTAGGATGAGGTCACCCAGCTAGAAGTCACATGGCTTGACTCTTTGATTGTAGCTTCTTGCCATTTGTTGTTGATATGCTCACAAATGATCACATGCCAGTTGTCGACATTCATCCAGTAACACAAGCTCTTGAAGCTGAGCTATCCTGTAGTCATCATCAGTGATAAAGCCTTTCATAGAGATTCTCAAGGTAGGAATCTCAACCTCTATTGGAAGCACAGCATTCGCGCCATACACCAAAGCAAAGGGAGTGGTGCCTATTGGGGTCCTGATGCTTGTCCTATATGCCCATAGTGCTGGATTGATCTAGAGATGCTAGTCTCTCCCCTATTTTTTGACTATGCAATGGAGGATTTTGAGGATCATCTTATTGGATGCTTCAACCTGGTCATTACCTTGGGGGTAATAAATGGAAGGCCAATGTTGTGTGATTTTGAATTTCTTGCATAGTTCCTTGAGGTCTTTTTTCTTGAATTGTCCTCCATTATCGGTAATGATTGAGGACGGCACACCATTTCTATAGATGATGTAGTTTGTGATAAAAAGTGCTACAATTTTGCCATCAACAACTATGACAGGTACTGCCTCTACCCACTTCATGAAGTAATCTGTAGCTATGATGATAAACTTATGCCCATTAGAGGAAGTTGGGTGGATCTGTCCCACCAAATTGAAGGCCCATTGGTGAAATAGCCATGTTGTAGTAGAGGGAATCAACTCTCTAGCTAGAGCATGGATGAGATTCCCATATAGCTGACACTGCTTACAGGACCTAGCATACTTGATAGCTTCTTGCTCCATTTTGGGCCAGTAGTAACTAGCTCTAAGGAGTTTGCGAGCTAGTGCCAAGCCATTGGAATGAGCTCTGCAAATGCCCTCATAAATTTCAATTAGTGCATGTTTTGACTCTTCAGGTTCTAAACACCTAAGAAGTGTTCTATCGAGACCTCTCCTATATAGATCGTCAACAATAATGACATAGTGTGAAGCATTATGAATTAGATAACGTTTCTCATTCTAAGTTAGACCTTTCAAAATGGTTTGATTATGTATGTAGGAATAAATATAATGGTAGCAAGATTATTCTTTTCCTATAACAGAATAGATCATCTTAGAATCAGGGGTGTCGTAGGCTAGGTAGTGTATCGCTTCCACCAAGAACTCATGTCGAAGATCATTTTCAGGCATTTGTAGCAGGCAGGCCAGAGTGGCCATGGCATTAGCCACTTTATTATCTGCTTGTGGAACTTTCTGAAAGGTGATGTGTGCAAAATACTTTTTTAAGTCATCAACCAAATGCTTGTAAGGAATTAGTTTCTCATCCTTTGTTTGGTACACATCATTAACCTAGTTGATGACAAGCTAAGAGTCACCAAAGATATCTAACTGATCCACTCTCCATTAAGCTGCAATTTCCATGCCATTGATCAAAGCCTCATATTCAGCAATCTTGTTTGTACAAGGAAATAGAATCTTGTATGCTTTGGGTAGTGAGTATCTCTATGGTGTAATAAAGAGTAATCTAGCACCTGATCCTTGTTGTGTGAAGGACCCATCAAAGAACATAACACATGTGTGGTGCGTTAGTGTCAAAATTGACTCATCTAAAAAATCAATGTTCATTTGCAGAAGACTCTGTATGGGTGCATCAGCCAACTAATCTACAATTGCCTGTCCCTTGATAGCCTTGCATTCAACGTATTGGATGTCAAACTCACTGAGTATCATAACCCATTTAGTCAATCTTCTTGTGAGAACTGCCTTACTGAGCAAGTACTTTAGTGGGTCTATTTTAGCCATGAGCCTCATAGTGTGGGCAAGCATGTAGTTTCTCAACTTCTGGGAAGCAAAGACAACTGCCAAGCAAGCTTTCTCAGTAACGTTGTAGTTCTTCTCATAAGAGACCAGTGTTTGGCTCAAGTAGTAAATACCTCTTTCTTTGTTTTTATTATCTTCCTGAACCAAAAGGATTCCCACGGATGTTTCAGTTGCCAAGATTTATAAAAGCAAAGGCTTCCTATGGATGGGAGGCATTAGGATTGGCGGATTGACAAGATATTGTTTGATCTGTGTTAAGCTTTTCTCACAATCCTGGCTCCAATTCAATTTCACACCCTTATGTAAGGTATTTGTGAAGGGTTGTGATCTATCTGCCAATTGTGAAATAAACCTACAAATAGATTGAAGCCTTCACTGTAGTCCTCTCATCTAATTGATATTTTGAGGTGGTGGCATGTCCATTATTGCTTGTACTTTTTTTGGATCTACCTCAATTCCTTTTGCAGAAACAATGTATCCCAACAAGGTCCCTGATGTGACTCCAAATGCACATTTCTTAGGATTAAGTCAAAGACTAAATTTTTCCATATGATCTAGGATGGGCCCCAAATCTTGCAGATGAGTATTACATTTAGCACTTTTGACCAAAGTATCATCAACGTAGTCCTCCATGGTTCTATGCATCATGTCATGGACAATTGTAGTAACACCTTGCTGATAAGTAGCACTGGCATTCTTCAAACCAAATGGAATCACATTCCAACAAAAGGCTCCCCATGCACATGTGAAAGTCATTTTCTCTTGGCCTTCTGGTTTAATTTTTATCTGATTGTATCCAGAAAAACCATCCATAAGTGAGTACATCTCATGCACAACCATCATGTCCATGATCATATCAATATTAGGGATTGAAAAGTCATCTTTAGGACATGCCAAGTTAAGATCAAGGAAGTCTGTACAAACCCTGATAGATTTATCGTGCTTGGAAACTCGAACAATATTGGATATCCATTCAGCATAATCAATTGCACGGATTAAAGCAGTTTTTAGAAGTTTCTCCAATTCTGCTTTGACGAGCAATGCAACATGAGGATGCATTTTTTGAAGCTTCTATTTAACTAGTTTGATTCCTAGTGCTATGGACAAGTGATGCATGATAAGATCAAGATCCAATCCTGGCATGTTAGAGTATGTCCAAGAAAAAATTAGTTTCTTTTCTTTGAAAAAGGCAATGAATTCTTCCTTCTCTTCAAGTGACAATGACTGTGCCAGATGTATCATATGAGGATGTTCTTCTATGCCTAGGTTAATTGGCTATGTCGGATCTATTAACACTGATGATCTCTGCTGAAAGTGACTGGGAAGCGCATCAAATATCTCATCTGTGGGTACCTCAGAGAAGTTTTCACCCTTGGATACGTCTTTTGTTTTTACTTTTTTTGGGTTTCGACACTGCCACAATGTGGTTTTCACCATTGGACCTACTTCATTTTTTCATTTTACTTGTATGACTAAGATATTTGATGTCAGCCTCAGTCATGTTGATACTCTCCTCATTGGTAGAAGATGTTCCAAGTTTGACAGCATTTAGGTAATAGGCAAGAGCATAATCATTCTGGAATGTGGGGACTTTGCTAGATGCATTAGGGTTCAAGTCTATAAGCTTGGGATGTGTGAGTGAGATAGTGGCTGGTTCAATTGTGTTCATAAAAAAGTCATTAAGTGCTTGGACCAGAAATTTAAGACCTACAGTGACCTCATCCAAAGGTGTGTTCAAATGCCTCAAAGTATGAACGTTAATAATTGATGACTCCAGGACACTAGTTGGATCATACCCATGTGACCTAACCCTAGACGTTTCACCCACTTTGATTTGGTTTTCATAGACATGCACTTGGTCAATGTCTTTATTACTAGTCGCTTCTAAAAGAGAGTCAAACTCATATTCCTTAGAATCAGTGCTACATGGCAAGAGACCATAGAACTCCCCAATAGTGATAGGGACATACTCACCTTCATCCTCTGGGTTCTTACACAAATACTCAATATGGAATGATTGACTAGATTCTCCCTTTTTTGAATGATATTTGAGATGCTCAGTATTGTCCTCATAAGAGTCACTAGTATCATCCACAGTACTAACACATGGCACAAATTCATTTGGCTCAGCAAAGAATTTAGTGAGATCATAAGGAATAGGATGAGGATAGGAATCCTCATTAGTAAATTCTTCCTCTTGAGTATCTAACTCATCTTGTGACTCATTTTGAGATGAACTCTTAGGTGTTGGTATGAATTTATTTGGTCCCAAATGAAAAGGAACCTTCTTAAATCCTAGGCTAGTTGTATCACTTTTGCTTCAAGCTCTTGCTTTGATAGGATCAATTAGGCCATTGTTATTACACCCAATAGGGCTAGCTTCCTTGTAACCAAAATGCTTCATAAGCCTAAGACTTGGCCCATATTTCTCAGGAGTGATTTGTTGAACTTGCTCTGTTAGGTCCACTGGAGCCTCTTCTCTATAAAGCCATGCTGCAATGGCTCTATTTTCACTTTCATATTCTAAGGGCACTATAGCCTTGACAAAAGTGCCATTATACTTGGTTTGGGGTGTCAGCCTGAACAACTTCTTTGCCTCTGAAGGTCTCCCATAATGTCGAGGGGACTTTGGGAGAGATGTTAATGATAGAACTGGTTCAATGTGGTACTCTCCCATGCTAGTTTCTTTTAGTTTGAATGACTATTTGATTTGTTTCAGCTTATTTTCATGATAATTAGTGGATTCATGGTTAGCAGGGATGAAAGTTTCAGTAGCCTTGAGCATATTGTAGGTATAACTATTAGTGGTAGGAATAGTAACTTTGGAACCATGAAATGGGAACTTGATGCATTGGTGGTATGTGGATGGTACAGCATGCATCTCATGTATCCATGGCCATCCTAACAAAATTTTGTAAGCCAAGGGAATGTCAAGCACCTAACAGGTGACATCCCTTTCTACAGGACCAACGTGAATGGTTAAAACCACAAGACCTAGTGACTTTTGTTCCACTTTGTCATACGCTTTGATAGTGATCTTTCATCAAGGATCAATAGAGTCCTCTGAATAATTCAATTGTCTAAGTAGAGTAGCAAAGACAATAGTTAGGCCAGCACCATTATCAATGAGTACCCGATGAACACATGTCTGATGGATCATAACCTCAATGTGTAGAGGTTGATTGTGTGGGTGACTCAGCGAGTTATCATCCTCCTTAGAGAAGCTCATAAGATAAGGCAAGGTCAGGTGACCTACCATGGATTGAAATCACTCAAGATAAAGATCTTGCATAACATTTTCCTTAGCGAGGGCTTTGTCCAAAATCTGCCTTTGAGCAGACAAGATTTTAAGTAGCTCAAAGATGGAAATCAGAGCATTAGTTCATTTCAATTGATTGATAACACTATAATTGGTTGCTTTCAAGTTTGTTGTGGGTTTTTCACCTTTTCTAGATGGACCAGCAAGGGCTTTGTCTTTGTGTTGTTCAAGATTGGAAGTAGAAGGTGTAGGGCCTTTGAGCACCAACTTGGCATGAGAACAAGTGACAGCATTAGCACAGTGTTGCAAGGGTGTATTATCCATTGCCTTGAGAGTAGGGCCCCTTAAGACAAATGGTGTCTTGGGTTTATCATTATCTTGTTTTCCCTTAATAGTGATAATATCACAGTATTTAGAATCTATAGGTTCAACCATGTGAATGACATTTTCATTATTAGAATATGTATAGTTGACCTTGTTGTAGGGTTGTGGTTTTGAAGTCTCTCCTTTTTCATAAGCTGGGAAAGGTTCTTTGAACGCCTTGTGATCCAAGTTTTTGTTATGTCCATCTACCACAAGATCGCCAACATCAATCATGTCCTAGATTTTATGGCACAAGTTTATGCAGTTGCTAGTTTTGTGTCCCTTATTTTGGTGATACTCACAGAATGAGGTTTCATTCCACCATGGTGGATGTGGTTGTGGATCATAAGGATGAGGATTATAAATTGGTGAAATAAGCTTGTGTTGTAGCAATGTTTTGTAAACCACGTCCAAAGGTTCTCCCAAGTGTGTATACTCTCACTTAGGGCATGTTTCCCATGAGTTTCTTGGTTTATTCTCTGATGGCTTTTTGTCAGGAGGAGGTTTCTCAACACTTTTGGCCACTTTGAGGCCATCTATGAGATTAAATGCCACTTTAGCAAGTTTCGGTGTGACATTGTCAATGACTCCATCATGTACAATTTCTCGATTCTTGTTAACATGTTTGGTTTTATCCTTGTTGGAAGTGGAACCTTGTTTTATGTCCCTCTAAAGAGTGAGTTCACCTTTCTTGACCATAAATTCCTCGATACAGATAGCCTGCGTGATCATGTCTTCAAAGGTACATGGACCTTGAAGTTGGACTCTATATTTGAAATCACGTAGCAGGTTATCAGTGAAAATGTCAAGCTTCTCCATTTCTAGAATTTTGCGGGAATACTTAGTGTATAGTTGTCTCCACCATTGGAGGAATGTGAGAAAAGGTTCTCCAACTTTCTATTTAAGGTTGCATAGATTTCAAATATTGACAGGGTGTTGTATGTTATGAGAATACTGTTGAACAAATAGATTGGAAATTTCATCAAATGTCTTGATACTAGGAAGTAAATGTGAGAACCACTCCAAAGCTTGACCACCTAGGCTTCTAGGGAATAAATGCATGAGGTATGTTGGGTCATGTATAAACTCAATACACAAAGCACCAAATTCTCACAAGTGATCTTGGGGATCAGTAGTACCAAAGTACTTGTCATATGCGGCATGTTTATGCTTTTGTCAAATGGAAATGGACAAAGAGTGTCCAATGTGTATGTCTTTGTGGGTTTCTCCTTCTCATGCATTATTTGAGCCAATTGGTTTTGCATAATTTTCAATTGCTTTTGGAGTTTATAAGTCTTAGTTTCTTCTTCAAGCATGATAATGGTTTCCACATTGAAATGAGAGGGCAGCTTAGCTCCCTCTTAGGCAAGTTTGAGAAAGTACTTTTCTTTTTCTTCGTTGAGTAGGATTCCCATGACCTTTAGAAAGTTTTTGTCTCTTTGACATTTTCCTATGTATTCAGGGAGTATTTCCACCTCTTCCTATTTCTCATCTGTGTCATGGTGTTTCTCTTTCTCTTTGTCATTCTTGGGTGGTTCTTGATGTTGACTATAACTACCATGTTCAGGTTCACGATTAGTCATTGTAGGAACGTGTTCAATTTTAGTGTGTTGTATTTCAAAAGGTCCTCTGAAAAAGGAATTAGACATCATGTTTGGTGACATAGGACCTCTACATGTCTTAGTGTCCTCTTGGTACAAAGGATTCCTAATTTGTTGCAAGTTTATGGAAAATGTTTGTTGAATTTGAGGTGACCTAGCAGGTGAGGCAGATCGCGAAGATGCCTCACTATCGAACTAGATACAGATTGCATAACGAAAGGTAAGTGACCTCTACCATGATTATGACCCCTAGCATGACCTTGCCCAAGTCTAAGAGCATAAAACACATTGCCGCTCCTAGTTGCGACAATCATAGACGAGGACAAGAAGCAAGAACCTAGACAAGGACCGCACTAAGACTAAGTCTCAAAAAGGACATGATAATAGTAAGAATGTTGCCCACTAAGGCACAAATGGTCTAATTTAAAGGCTAGAATAGCCAAATATTGTGACCAATGTGACACAAAGTATGACAAGCATTAAGAGACGAAGACAAAAGATAACTTAAGAGATGAGACTAGTAAAAGTATGAGACACAAGTCTTCAACTAAGAAAAGTGCCACTATTCAGGATTATTTTCAAATAGAGAGCAATAAAAAAACACAAAAAAAGATAGCATGTAGGATGCAAACAGCTAAATCAATCCAAAAGTAGTAATGCTGACACAAGATCTCACGCAAGAAACCTTCACAAGCCATGCGATGAAATATTTAGGGTCGTGAAAGAAAATATTTTGGACCATGCAAAAACCAATGAAAGTGCTTTAATTTTGCACGAGTAACTTTTATAGATCACGCGAGGACTTGGGAGGAACCACGCAAAAAAGTTGCTAGAAAAAATGATCTCGCACGAGACTTGAAAAGTTTTCGCACTAGAAGGCAAACTAGTTTAACAAAAGTGTTTGATTTCAACAAGATTTTTAGACTGTTCAAACAAATTGTTGATTCATTTGGCAAATTTTAGACAAATAGCAAGGTTTATTTTCAAGTGTTTAAACAACATTTGATTTTGAACAAGGCAAGTGTTTTCAACAGGACACAGGAAGCAAGCAATAGTCAAATACAATCCAACTGAGGGCAAAGCAACTCAGAGTGATAGGGGAGTCTTGACTTTTAGTTTGTTTGAGCAAGTTTGGACATGTTTAGGACTTGATAACAAACACACTTTATCCCTAGAAACAAAAAATGGTAAAGAAGGAAAAACTTTTGTCCCACATCTTATGTGGATGGGTGTACTTCACACAGCTGTGTCACCCCCTAGTGGGCACCCATGTTTTTGGTATATTCAAAGGACTCAATAGTATACACTGAATGAGCACCCTTGTGGTAGGGGAAAAGTATGTATACCACCTTCAAACATCTAGTAGCATGCCTATGGTGAGTTCTATAGGAGAGATTCTTCCCCCTCCTTGCACAAAGATTATGCCTCCTTTCCGAGGTGAACCGGGTAGCTTCTAACTAAAAGGTTTTTACTTGGCTTCTATTTGTATTAATTCTCGGTGGCTCCACAAGTGGAGTTGAGACCAGCAACCCACACCAACATCTGAAAGTGCACACTACTTGCTTAGCAAGCCAGGGGCCGATGTCGACTAGTGCACAGACAGAGCTTCCCCTTGATATGTGATATCAAGAATCAAGAAGAAGAAATTAATCTAGCTTTGGAGTCTTTCTCTCTATAAAACATCTTGATTATAGTGAGTTGGAATCTCCAGTGAAAGGAGTGTGCTCACTTGGGTCATTCCTAGAGGTTGGATCACTCCAACAGGCCCTCTAAAGGATTGACTCGAATTGGTGGTTTGATCGCAAGGGTCAAAGTTTCTGATTTCCCACAAGGGGAAAGAGCATACTCCTCTACCTTACTTTCTTGCCCAAACATGTAAAATAGATTGATTACACACTTAGCTTAATCAATCCAGACTCATCCTTCCTTAAAGTTTTGGATTCCCTTAAAAGAAAATCATCATCTTATCATAGAAGAGAACAAGCACTAGAGAACCACTAAGTTGCTTGTCTCCCTTAGCATGTTGTCTTTCGAAAGCGTCTAGGTTTCTGATTCACCCTTGGTCATGACCTCAAAGTGGTGAAGAGCATAATTCCCTATTCTTCCATTTTGCATCCTAAGAAGTTCACAAGCCCTATTTAATCTACTTTTGAAAGCAATAAATAAGACACGTTGTTTTGTGGGTTTGAAAATTGGTCTTCGACAAATGTATCTTTGACAGTCACCTGCAAGAAAACTGTTAGTCCATGTTTGAGTGGGTTGTATGAGGAATCTTTGACAAATCATCTTGCAGACAATGGTTAAGCTGCAAAAAATTAGAGAAATAGAGCAACACAAATTCCAAGAAAAGTACGTTAAAAAAGTTGAGTAAATTACAAAGTAAAAATTCTTAAAACAAAGGCTGTTGTTACAAGATCTTGCACGAGATGTCTAGCAGAGCCATGCAAAAAATTTTGCAGCCTGCGCAAAGAAACAAGGTGCCATGCAAAAGTTTGCACGCTCAAGCACTTTCTTACGCAAACTGAAAAGAATCTTCATGCGAAGATTTAGAATCCTTGTGCAAAAATGGATTATCTCACGCGAAGATTCCTAAACCTACACGAAACTTTATGGACAGGGAGCTTGAAAACTAATTTCAAAATTTTAAAAAAGGCCTAAGAAATTAATTTTCTCGGCCTCATAGTGGGCGCTAGAAATGTATGCGTGAATTGTGTTCCTCTAAACCTCACACACACTTCAACATGGTCAGGTATACAGATTCATCCTAGAATGAACATCAGATTGTTCACCCAAGATTAGTCCTACAAGGTGACCTATTGCCTCCTATGTAAAGGGATTTTTCCTATTAATATCCTCATAATCGAGATGCAGGCAACCAGACCCTCTAAGAATGAAGGATTTGAGATACAGCTAATTTATATGAAAATGAAAATTAATCTAGAATGAGATATGCATTTTAATCTAAGAACATGTAAAGCAAATTATGCTAAATGTATGAATTTCTAAAACTATACAGAATTAAGCTAAGAAATGTATGAAAGATAACAATGAGCTATGTGAGTGCAAAATGCAGAAACAATTCGATGTCTATTCAAATTCCTCCTCCCAAAATGAAGAAATGAGGGTCTCTTAAATAGATTTTTTTGAAATGAATCAATGGTTGAGATCGATTTCAATCAACGGTCAGGATTGAAGATGAGGTTCAGTTAAGGTGGAAGATTCCCAAATTAGAGGGAGTTAACTGATTTCTTTTGAGTGGAATAAGAAGTTAATTGTTTTAATTCCTTTTATGATTTTAGTCAACTGAGAGTTTCCATTTTTGAACTGAAGAAAGAATTAGGAGATATATTTAATTTAATAAAATGAGATATGCTCTCATAAATATATTTTCTATTTAATTAAATAATTTGATTTAATTAATTAGAGACACTTTTCTATTTAATCAAATAACTTTACTTAATTAATTAGGAATAACTTCCTATTTAATTAAATAACTTTACTTAATTAATTATAAGTAGCTTCTCCATTTAATTAAATAATTTTGTTTAATTAATCAAAAATACCTTCCCCATTTAATTAAATAATTCTTTTTAATTAATTGAGATAGGCGTATTTATTAAATTAAATAAATTTAATCCAGTAGTACATTAGCCTTAGGAGATAATTTAATTTAATAAAGTATGAATACTTTAGATTAAATTAAATTGAAATCAAATAGGTTTAATGTGGCTAATACAAGTGCGTACTATAGGGATTAAATAATGAGCATGATGAATGCAGATTAGCGTTTTCTACATTTGACAATTAAGTCAAGTAGCGAGTAGCAAAATGAGAATTGCCTATTAGAATAGGTCTTAGAATTGATCAAAATAGACCAAAATTGGTATAATGGCAATGAGCCAATTTTGGGGTATTACAGGAATGAGGTGGGAAAATAGGCCTTTTAGAATATAAAAACAGTTATTGCTAATGCTCTAGTATTATGTCACCTGAATTATAAGTGAGATTTTATCATTTACTGTTATGCTTCTGAACACACTTTATTGGTAATACTTATGCAAGATAATGATGAAGGGATACAAGCCCCAATAGCTTTCATGAGCATACCCCTAAAAAATCATGAATTGAAATACTCACAAATTGAGAAACATGCTTTTGCAATAGTCACAGCACTTAAAAAATTTTGATTTTATATCTTGCATTCACATTTTGTCATTTATGTCCTAGATGTAGCAGTAAAAAGTGTGTTAACATAGTAGGATGTTGGGTGTAATGTCAGAGGAATGTAGATAGCAAAGACACAAGAGTATGATATAGAAATTAAACCTACCAAGCTAGTAAGGGATAATTCCTTGTGCAAGGCAATTGCAGAAAACAAGATCATTGAAGAATCAAAAGAATTGGGAGAAAAGCAACTAGTTTTCGCTGTAGGTCTTCATGATCCATGGTTTGAGAATATTATTTACCTACTAACATATGGAGAATGTCCAGAGGGCCTACCTGCAAGACAAAGGAGGGATCTTAAATTGAAAGTAGCTAAGTATGTAATTTGGGATGGCAAATTGTTTTAAAAATCCATAGATGGCACTTTTCTTAGATGTGTGGACAAACAATAGCAGTGAAAGTTGTTGAAGACATTTCATGATGAAGCCTATAGAGGGCATTTTTCATCCTTAGTCACAGCTTTAAGACAATGTTATTACTGGCTCGAAACGTTCAAGGATGCCTATTCCTGGGTGGCAAAATGCAAAAAATGTAAGATATTCGCCGGGCGTCCTCAATTAGCTACTCTATCATTAAGACCTGTCATCATCGAGGGACCTTTTCAACAATGGGGTCTTGATTTCATTGGTCCAATTAATCCAACATCCAATGCCAAACACTCGTATGTGATGACTATGACTGAATACTTCACTACGTGGGTGGAAGCCAAAGCAACTAAGAAAACTACTTCTGAATTAAGGAAAACATACTAGTTAGGTTTGGTGTTTCCATCAAATTAGTGATGGACAAAACAACCTATTCTCTTCAATTGAGATTACCAATTTTTTCTTTGAGGATGGAATTATAGTCAGTCACTCATCTGATTATTTCCCACAAGGAAATGGTCAAGCTGAGTCTAGTAACAAGAATTTGATAAATATTGTCAAGAAACTGGTGTCTAATAATCAAAAGACTAGTCACAAGAAAATTAATGAGGCATTGTGGGCAGATAGAGTAACACCTAAGAGAGAAATTGGCATGTCTCCTTTTGAATTAGTCTATGGAATTGAGGCTAATCTCCCATTACCTTTGGAATTAGCTACAAACAAACTCAAAATAGAGATTGAAGATGATATCTATAAAGATGGTTTAGAAAAGAGAATTTTGTACTTGTGCAAGCTTGAAGAAGAAAGAGAATAAATTGTGGATCACATCACACGAAACCAAATGCGAGTAAAGAATATGTTTGATAAGAAGGGAAGACCATAGAAATTCATGGTAGGAGACAGTGTGTTACTCTGGGATAAGTGAAGTGCTCCAAAAGGTATGTATGAAAAGTTTGACACCTTGTGGAAAGGTCCATTCATAATTCATCAGGCATTTGAGAATAATTCTTTCAAGTTGGCTTATCAAGATGGTGAAGTGCTACCTCTGACCTATAATGGTCAGGATCTAAAGCTTTATCAAATTTCAAACTAAGAATAGGTAACCCCTATATTGTATTATAGTTATGTGTAGTTCCTTTCTATGGTTTCATAGTTAGTTTTCCTTCCTTGCCTTTGCTTCCCTATTTTTCCCTATTTTAGTTTTGTTGCGTTGCCACTCGTAACAAGATATTTTTAGTTCCTTGCTTGGGTATAGTCTACCCAAGTCCCTAATCAGAGCCAGATATTGCTCCACTTTTCACCTTGTAACCATTTTGTAAAAGTGGAAAATTATATGTCTTAGTTAGGCCTAGGTATGTTTGGGTCTAGTTTTATTTCCCCTTAAGTGAAAAGAGTCTCCATCAGATTTTCTATCTTTCCCTTCTCCCACATTTCATGGTTAGTTGGGTTTTCCTTGATGTTATGAGTTTATGGTTATCTTAGTACCTAATTTGATGGGGATTCTTGCAATATGCAAAGTTATTCATAAAGCTAGACTTGTTTGTAGCTTACCATGTTTTCCATGAAAGAAGGAATCTTGCAGAAAATTGAGCATTGCCTTCTCCTCAGTGGGTTTTCAAGCCATAAAGGTAATTTCCCACAAAGATTAACAAATGAAGCTCATGGATCGATGTACGAAGATAATGAGTTATTTTATGTAAAATTCCTATTTTCATTACAATATTCTACTTTGGGAATATTTAGGATTCATCACAATGCTCATAATCATCTTAAGTAAAAACTCAAAAATGACTTCTCCTCGGTAGGCTTTTAACCCATGAAGTTCATTTTTTGCCAAAGGAAATTGTAAAGGAAAGAAATAAGGAAGTGGACCCCTCTTCAACTTTTGCAGTCCTTTCAAGATTTTTTGAACCCAAAGGATTTATTAACTCAAAGGATAAAGCTTAAAAAAAAGCCTAGGTGGAAAAATGAGAATCGTCTTCTCCTCGGCGAGTTTTCAACCCATGAGGACGATTTTTTGCATTCATGAGGAAATCAACTTTTTAAGTGGATCGAGCCCATAAATTACACAAAAAACATCTTAAGATGATAATGGAAACAATCTAACCATTGTGGGAAAGGTATACTTAGCATAATTTAATTAGGTAGATATTTCCTTATGGAGTACTCTATTCATAATTCTCTGAAACTTAATGGAAAACATAAAGTAAGTATGAAAGAAAGGAAAGTTATTGTTGGGCCAATGGAAATAGTGAAAAAATACCAAAATATCTATTAGAAGCTCCCACATTTACTATTTCAACAGATTTATCCTTTAATTCATTCATGTGGCGTGGATCTTGAAGATCAATGGATGAATTGAGACTCCTATATAGATGGAGACATAATAGTTATTCAAACTACCACTTCTTCTTGAAATGTTATGCTAATAAATTGCACAACGCATTCAAATATTCTATATTTTTGAATTCAATATCTTGTTCCTTATCTAAATTTGAAATTTCAATTTACTTAATTCTCAAACAAAATGGAAACCAAATTTGTAGGGTTTGATGGACTAAATGGAATCAAATCCACACTACAGAATTTCACAGATACTTCAATTCATTTTTATGATATGCAAGATTTCCAAAGAAGGCTGAAGTTGGAGCCGATTCATCCTATAACTAAGAACCTCTGAGGAAGTGGACTAGTAGAGGCAATTGGTTTCCCGGTGGTAGTCCAAACTCCAGAATTAATTTATAAATGCATAAATCACTACAATCTGGATACTAGACAAATTGTGTTACCTCATCATACAGTATTAATCTCCATTGATAGGCAAACTGTGACGAATTTCCTGTAAGTTCTAGAATAGGAGGAGTTTTCAAACTTAATAGTATGAGCAAAAATCTCAGAGTTCTCTATGAAGAAGATGGTGTGGATGAAGGAAATTATGTGATTGTGGTTTCAAAAGTTGCGGGGCGCAAAGAGTAAGATCTAAAAAACTCTATTTGGTACTAACCTCAAACCTAAAATTGTAGGCATTCTGGTTCTCCTTCACAAACTAAAAGGTGAGGTAGAGGCTCTAAATTTCATTGAACAATATTTCTTTCTATTACAAGTTATTTGTTTAGATATGCAATATATTGATTGGGCCCATGAGGTAACTAAAAATCTTTCTAGAGCTCTTAGTGCTACAAATTTTTACAACACTTTCTATATGTCTTCCTGTCTAATTTATATGCTAGCATCTCTATAGTTATGGTTGGACCTTCGAAGAATAGAAAACTTTCTTGATGATTTAAATTGTTATGAGTTCTATCCATGTTTGCAAATGCAAAATAGTTATGCCGAGTATTTCAAAGTTAATGATGCATTCACAATGAGAATTTGCAAGGAACTCCAAGGATTCTCATAGAGAAGATTCAGTCTGGAGGAAATCGTGGCTATTAGTTAGTTTGGAAGCTATTTTATCTAGTTCTCATCTTTCTCATATTTGCATCTAGCAGCTTTTGATGGATTCCCCTTAAAGCTACCCAGATATCTGAGCGACATGCGTGTTGATAGAGATCGTGAGGCAAGTGTTCTAGGTGAAAGTGCTAAGCAAAAAATTGAAGAAAAAATGATATGAGTTCCCTATGAAAGTAGGAGCTTATAGTTGTGAATCCTGCTCTGATGCAAAGAATGTGCTCAAAGAGTTTGAGATGAAGTACAAATTGGAGATGTTTGAGTTCATGAGATCTATGTTTGATCTAAATGGATATGTTAGGGATCTGTTGTAGATTGGGAGTGTGATCAAACACATTACCACTATTGAATATTATTGGGTGGATTTTAAAGATGAATTTGAAAGTCAAGATCATACTTTCCCTAGGCTCACACTGGGGCAAATAAAAACATATAATATCAATTTGAATGTTGAAGGATTGGAGGATGATGGAATTAATATGTATAGTAATACATATTTGACTAAGTTAAGGAACACTCCTATTAGTTCAAAGCCTTATGAGAATGATGAGGAAGATTTATATGCTATGATGGCCTGAGTCATCAAAAGAACTAGGAAGTGAGTCGAATGGATAGCCAAAAGAAGTCAGAGTAAAAGCATAGCCATTTAAGCTTCTCCAGTAGCTACAACTCCCTCTTCCTCCTAGAGTGCCACACCAAGTGTAACACTAGTTATCACTCAAGGACCACCTCAACCTTTGAGAGGAGGTGATCAACCTCTTAACAAGAGCATTCCCATAGCTAATTCTTGTCATGACGGCTCCCTCCTAGTTATTGGAACCCAAACTAGTGCTGAAGAGAAGAAGATGGAGGAGCCAAAGGATAGTGCTATTACAATAGTTCCCTCTCCTCATGTTACACTAGTTCCCTCTCCTCATCATAGCCTCTTTCTGCTAGTAAGTACTACACTTCTACAACCAAGTGGCTCCCCAATATACATAGTAGATATGGGAGATGGAAAGAGCAGTATTAGTGAATCTATTAAGTCTAATAAGGCAACAAAGAAAATGTTAGAGGTGTAGAAAGGCTAGAGCTCTTCCAAGTCCATTTCTCAAGACCCAAAGAATCCCTTCTCTTTAACTATGATGATAATTACTCCAGTTAAAAAGAAGATGTTTAGTATACAATCACTTGGGATGACCTCCAAAGTGATAGGCACTAATTCCTAGTTAGAGGATACTCTAGAGAGAGAGAAAAAGGAAAGATGAAAGTGCTCCCACCAAGGATACCATATCCCTTGTAGTTCATTCTGGATCTACATTAACCAAGGTAAAGAAGTAGAAAACTTTGTCTATACTTGGGCAAGATCCAAAAATAGGGCACCTAACAATGGAGATAACCAAGCCCAAAAAAGGAGTAAGAATTGAAGATATGACTGCTGATGATTTTACTCTATACTCGATGGACCTTGGAAAGGCCAAAAATGAGACCAAGGTTGGCTTGTGGAAGTCAACCAATGATGTAATTGAGGGACAATTGGAAAGCTTGAAGTTGTCAAAAACTAGGATGAAGACTGAGATAGAAGAGTTGAATAGATTCATCAGATAGTTGGTCACTCCATTGGCAACTATCTCTAGAGTATCAGTAACAAAAAATCCTACTGCTATTGAAGTTCAAGCCCTTATCTCTCAACTTTAGGAAGATAGGAACTTTGGCCAAATTGGTCAAGACTGGATTGGGAAGCTCAAATTAGAGGGAGTGGCTATTATAGAACAAATTGGCAATGTTATCCTAAGATTAGAAATAGAGAAGGATAATATCTTATCAAATAGAAATACTCTAGTCAGAGAAAGAATGAAGTGCAATGATTGTAGCTCTCTTCTAAAGATGATCATTAAAATGAAGCCAAAAGAAGTCATTGAAGAAAAAATCTTGCCAAATGGAGATGAACCTCTATTCGAATGGCTTCAGAGTACATAGTTCAAGTTAGAAATGATTCTATTAGCAGAAAAGGGACTTAAGGATACAAAGGATAAAGAAAAGAAGACCCAAGATAGAGGATTTAAACTCATGAAGGGGCTACATACAAATTTATAGACTAGTGGCCAAGGGAAATCACTCATTAGGATAAACGTCATGAAGGAGAATTTCTCAAAATTCTTAGATAGTCTGACTGATATGTCTTCCAATAATCAAAATAGAGTTATGGAACTCCAAAAACTTAGTGGATGCATAAATGTGGCCACAAAGGAATCGCCAAATCAATTGAATGCTATGAAGGAGTTGGCCAAGGAACATTCCAAGTGGCTGTTTAGATACACCAACATACACATGCCTAAGCATGAGGAGCTAATCCCAATCATAGTTGACGCTAAGGCCTTTAGAAAAAAAGTAGAAAAGGGGAAGAAGATGAAGTGATTCACTTTATACCCCCTTTTCACTTTCTTGTGTAATTATTGCAATACGACAAACTGGTTTCTTTCCATTTGTCATTTTTTTGAGGAGATGAACCAATTGAACTTCTGTTGTAATAGTCATCTAAAAATCCTATATGTATGAAATTGAAAGATTAATAGAATGTTGAAAAAAATTTGGTGTGAAGTACTTGATGTTGTATAGTCAATTGAATGGTATTTTCTATCAACTATTTTCTATTCCATTTCTATTAGTTGTAGTTATATGTTTTCTCTTTTGTCTGGATTAAATCAAGTAAAGAACAAAGTTTCATTCCCCTGTTTCAAGGTAGTGAATGGATATGATAAGTAGTGTCATTGCATGTTCAAAGAGAAATCTCTTAAACATTTTTCCCTTTGGTTAACTGTAGTTCAAATTCTAATTAATTCAATTCAGTATTAGTTGTTATGCTATTAAGCTTTGTGAGTTCATAAGATGTGTGAGTTCATAAACTTAATCAACCCTTCAGAAATGCCTATTTTTGCCTGAGTTAGATCCTGTTTAGTTCTGGCTTGGTTTTACCTCTTCTTTTCTTGGGTCAAGAACACACCCCAATATTAGTTTTAGAGATAAAACATAATTTTTTGCAAATCTACCATAGGGAGTTGTACCTATCAATTCGGAGAAAAGCCAGTCTATCCATAAGTGGCTTTTCAACTATTTGTAATTGGGTATTGTTCCTAATCTGGGAATTTAAGAGTCATAATCAAAGAAGAACAAATCTATTTACCAACATAATGATTGAAAAAGGTGTACAATTTTTTTGGAGAGAAGCTATTAGCACTTCTATTTTTACTCTCAATTCAATTTAGCTGGGAAAAGGAAAAAAAACAAAACACCCTATAAACTCTAGTATGAGCAGACACCTCATGTAGGTTATTTCAAAATATTTTGAAGTAGATGTTACATTCATAAGGATGCAAGGAATGGTAAATTTGATTCAAAAGGAGATGAAGGTATACTCCTTAGATATTCATCTAAGAGAAAAGCTTATATACATTTGAACAAAGCTACTAAAAAAATGGTTGAAAGTGAAAATGTAAGGCTTGACGAGTTTGTAGATAAGAATGATGTGAAAAGTGAGAAGGAACTTCAAGATTACAATAATTATGTGTTTGTGTATCTATATGTTAATGTTGATGTGTGTGTGTGTGTGTATGTTACAAACAATAGTCCACCAAGATAATTGAGAGCGGGGAAGGGGTGAATTAGTTATCCAATTAAAACAATTATCAACCTTAATTAATCTTAACCATTCAATCAAAGTAAACAGCAACCATAACAAGATACACATACACAATTACACCAAATTTTTTAACTAGGAAAACCCTTGATCAAAGGGAAAACTTCAGTGGGAATGATGCCCACAAGATAATGTAATAATATAAATAGTCCTTGTTAAAGAATGGACCCTATTAGGATTCTATTACAACATTTAGTACATATGAGTCCCTATTAGTAGACATTGAATCCTTGTTAGGAGATTCCAACCTTGTTAGGAGTTGTACCAACCCTATTAGGAGTTTTAGAAGGTAGAAGGACCCACTATCCAAATAGCTTTTGGGGAAAGATCATTGAACTCATTGCCTAACTGATCTCTCAACTATTAGAATAATTGTTTGTACTATGCTTTAACTTATTTTCTCTATCTTGTTAACTGGACCAATTACTATTTGACCTTGTAGACTAGGTCACAAACCTCAAATCCAAAAATCAAACCTCAAATCTCACAATAATGCTTCGATAATGAAGTTTTCTCCAACTTTTCTTTACTCTTCTTATCTTTACATTCCACTCTTCATGCTTCTTGCAATGATTCATACATTCCATACATGATAAATAAAAATGCCCTTCCTTTATACTAAATCTATAAAAAAATTCCTTGAGTTAGCTATTATACCTTCTCAATTAATTATTTTAGGACCTCATTAAGAACATTTTACACTTAGAGATAACATTGATCTTTTTCCTTGTAACTTGAATAACTTTTTGTACATGTGACATTATGATGAGTGAGCTTAGCCACACTATCTGCATAATGTCTTCTATGTTGGAATTACAAATAGGAGAGATAAACTTTTGGGGGCGGGGGTGAATTAGAAGTTTAAACTTCAACACATAAAACTTTCACCATTCATACATCATATGCACTCCATATATAAACTGAAATAACATGTAAAGTAAATGCATCTAAAACATGTGATCAAACACACACTTAACTCCAGATATGATTACCTAGAAAGCCTCCAAATGAGAAGGTAAAACTCAGGTGGGGATGACATCCATAAATATTTACTCCTGTACAATAAAGTGTATCCAATTAAGGTTACAATAATTTGACCATGAAACATGATCTACCCTATGAAAGGCCTACCCTGTTAAAGGCTTATAGAGACTATTAAGTCCCACCTTGTTAGAGGATTTTAACACCCTATTAAAAGTGTGCCTAATTAAAGGACTTTAGGTCATTCACTTTTAATGCCACCCTATTAAAGGATTTAGTAAAACCTATTAGGACTACTCTACATAGGAGATTTGACTAAAATCACCTATTAAAATGTCTCAACATAGATCTTATGATTGGCACTGGGTTGCCTGATTAAAGATAAAATCCACACAATATTCTGATCATATGTATCACTTTTTTAACTTTATCTATCCTTTGTTCTTCACTTAACTGATTCTACAATTTACTTTCACTACTAAGTGTTGTGGTCTCCAGAAAATTGAGTCCAAAAATCAAAAAAAAAATTTGAAAAAGTGAAAATTAAAAAAAATTAAATTAAATTTAAAAAATAAATTTAAAAAAAAATTTAAATAAAAAAATAAAAAAATCACAACAAATAAAATAAGTTCTAGAATATTGTTTTAATGTTTTATATGTATCCAGTAATTAATCGTTCTTTTTCTTTATGACGTACAGGTAATATAATCAAATGGCGTCCACATCTGGATCAACAGCAAAGCTAGTTGTGTACAAGTTCCAAGGCGTAACCTTGAAGTCACAATTGCACAATGAACACTCTGAGATCAAAGACATAGAACTTGGATACATGGACTTGGGAGAATTTATGAGGGTTTGTAACAACCCAACTGAAAGATCTTCTTTGAGATCCACCTTAATCCGTTCTAGATTGGTAAATGCAGCATCACATCCTGGGACCGTTCAGTCAGCTAAATTGATTATGACCTTATCTTGACATTTTGTTCCTGAGGAAAGGGTGGTAAAGAGCGTCACTAGGGAAGTGGTTTTAGATCTACTACCTGATAATATCAAAAGAGTTTTTCACTTACCTAGAGTTGATCAGTTTATTAGGCTTTCATATGAAGGAGCTGAGAGGTGGCATAAGGATCATCACTAAGAGGCCATCGACATCATATATTCCTCATACTTCATTGAGAAGCCATCTTGGGGAAATACAATCAGTAAAGTAGATATGGCTCGAGGATAAATGAAGGATGACATTGGATATTTAATCATTCTCCTGAGCAGAGTTATGGGATTGCCTGCAGTGGGTCATCTTGCTCCATTCATGGTTAACTTCATTGAAATAATCAGACATGCAAAGATGCCACTGGATTGGGCCACCACACTTAGTGAGAACATGTGTGATCAATTGCAGATAGTAAAGGACAAGAAGAAGTTTTATATGAATTCTTATGTGGTATATCTACTTGTAGCAAGAGCCACCGACTATCCTAGGTTGTACAAAAAGGGCAGTATGCAAGACCCTAACGCATGGCTGTATATAGTTTATCCTCAGCTAGTTAAGAAGAAGCTCTCACCACAAAGCAAAGAGTACAAGATTGTGAATGATTCCTTTATCTTTGCCATCATTCGATTCATCAAAGGCAATTATGGAAAGAGATTATTTGATGAGGCCAAGACACAGATCACAACTCTTGGTGTATATTTTATCCAGTTTCGAACATTCACATACATTCGGGTTGGTGGTGCATCTATCCATCCAAAGAAGCTCCCAAGGTACCCAAGTGACAAGTTGGTTCTAATGGAAATTTCTCGGCAGATTGAGTCAGCTTATGAGAGGATCAAGAAACAATGAAGACCTTATTGGGATTGGCCATTTGTAATAGGAGCATACCAGGTAAAGAGAAAGTAGGATATCCTGACTTTCGAGTGGGAATGGGAGAACTATCCTCTCGAAGAATATAACTCTCCCCGGCCATTCTTCAACAATGTTGGTAAAGTGGAAAATCTAGCAGGAAAAGAGTTCTACCATGAGGATTCCATTGAAGATCATTAGATAAATGTCACAAATAACTATGATGTCTGTATTAGGGACTATTGTAGAATGACTTTGTATTTAGCAGGGAAGGCTCTCCATTTGACCATCATGGATGAGATAAGGCTGCAAGATTCATAGGAGCTATTGGATCCCTTATTCAATACAGATAATGTTGGCAAGAGGCCCATTCTAAATGCAGAAATTGATAGGGAGGAAGGAGATGATATTAATCATCAAGCAAAACATGTCATCAAAATGACAAAGAGTTGGATCAAGAAACCCTTTCCACTTGATCCGATTTCGGACACAGTAATATTCCATGCACATGCTCACCCAGAAAGGGTAAAGGGGAGGAAGGTCACAGTTCCTATCTTTGCACTCCAGTCTCTTATCAGGCTAGAAATAGTCTACCAGCTTGATCGTCCAGTGGGATACTACCATCCTTCAGAGAAGAAGAAAGAAAAGAGGAAGAGAGCCCCTCCTTAGATGATCTAGATAGAGCATGTTGAAGAATAGGCTCCTTTGCAGCAACATGAATCTACTTCCCAAAACCCCCAAGACCTTCGAATTTCTCATATCCAGGTTGATTTTCCATTGCCTCCTATTTTGTCAAGCCAACAAGAAGAAGGAGAGATTCCAGAGACATCCATTCATCCAATGCATGAAAAATCCACTTCTCCTATGGTTCCATAGAAGCAAAGGAGGGTTAAGGTTAGACTGAACAAGGGAGAACTCGACTTGCCAAAGCCACAGAATTGGAAAGAAAGAAGAATGTCACAAATACCCCACCACCCACCCAAGCTGAAATGGTAGAGCTCTCTTCTTCAAAAGATGAAGTACAATGATGGGTGAATGAGCAAAGAGAGCTAGGTGATGATATTCTCTCCATTCCAGATTTTGATTTCATGCCAGTGGGTAAAAAATTGGTTGGAGATAAGATTAGAGATACTCCTATAGGTGAATTTCAATAGCAAGATTGGATGTAGATGCCACCTAAGACACAAGGTCCTCATCCAACACCCCCATCTTCACCTCAAACTATGATGGTAGATAATGTTTTAGTGACACCTCCACCTCTGAGTTCAAAGGAACATGTTCAAAAAGAATCATCATTACAAGGAGAACCAGAACCAAGGACTACTAATGAGCCATCAAAAGAGGCACAGGTAATGGAATGTATACAATAGCCTTCCCAAGAAGTTGAGGATCAAACTACGAGATCTACAAAAACTAAGACTACAGAAGAAGAACCCTCACAAAAGGAAACTCCAAGCAAAAGTGATAGAGGGAAGGGGGTAGTTGAACACATCCCTTCATCATCTAGAGCCAAGGTTACAGAAGGACATATCCCGAGATGGTTTCGAAAGGAAATAATGAGAAGTGCTAAACATTAATTCCTTGCTTCAAAGGATGATATTTTTGACATTGCAGAGATTTTGAACAAGCCTGACTCTCCATTATAGGATGCAACACCATTTGTATTCATTACCACTACTTAGAATCAGGACTTATTTGCAAAAGTGGCCCATCCCCCGAAAGGTACAGATGAAGAAGTTGTCAACCTTCAAGACTATGAAGTAAAGGATATCATGTTAAAGAAACCTACATGGGATACTTCTCGATAGATGATGACTATGGGAGTCAAAGAGGTTCTTAACGATATGGAATGTGATGAGATTGAAATCAAAGAACTTCAAAGGCAAGTTGAGATCTTGAAAGGATATCGAGCTGAAGTTATTGGTCCTCTTGATTCTAAATGCCCTGAGGAGATTTTGACTACCATTCTTAAAGAAGGGGAAGGTGTACATCTAAATCCATTCTTGAGAGCAAGAAAATGTTGATAAGATCGTGGCAATTTTGAGGCAAGACTTCAGCATTATGGATGAGGTACAAGTTTGGAGCAAGGATTTGAAAATTCTATAGGCCATAAAAGGACAAAGGTACTGCATTCTGATTGATGTATATACCAGAGAAGAGCTAGACATGATAGATGATTGGATAGAAAATATTGCAGAGAGAAATAAAGTGATGGAAACATTGCATGATGAGATACATAGGCTCAAGGACCAAGCTCAAGAGAAAATTTTAGAAGCCGAAAAGTTATATAGTGATGCATGCTTGGATATTTTTGAAGATGAAGAACAAGAGAAGCTTTTACCAATTGAGGTAGTTGTAGAAAACTTCAAAAAGACTTTAGAGGAAGCATCCAATTATGAAGACATCAGACAAGCCTTCAAGACAGAAGAAGCATTGTTAGAGTTGGATACCAAACTCGAGAATTTTGCAAAAACTCGAATTGAGGTGGACAACTATAGGCAAAAAGTCAAAGATAAGTATGAGGATTTAGATCTTCTCAATGCTGCTAAGATTACTAAGATTATAGAAAAATTCAAGGGCAAACATCCAAACACATCTTTAAGATGAAGATGAGCAAAACCCAGATGACAGAATTTCAATTTTGACACTTGGAAAAATTTTGAAATTTTTGATTCAGTCAAGGTCCATAGGTCTGTAGCTCCGCAATTCAAAGGTGCACCGACAGTTGACTGCCAATTCCAAAAATAGCACTTTCCATGCATTGGAAATGCATTTTGATGGCAAGTTAACTCTAACACACATCAAGTGAAGGGCCAGCTTCTATTTTTGGTGTCTCCATGCACTTCTACTTCGACTGATGGCTTCCTCCTACTTTCTCTCTCATGCTTTCATTTTTTTTGACATGTAAAGGGCTCATGCATCCAATTAATGAATAAAATATGGATGGAGTCCCTCTAAGCACCAGTTAGATTACTAGTTTGTATATATTTAGTTTGTTTTAATGTTTTAAAAGAATTTTATTGCATTAAGATATCTCTCACTCTCAACACAAATTGAGGAGACAATTTCTTATAAATACCCCATTGTAAAATGTGAAAAGGGCCATTGTTATTATGCAATAAAATTATGATTTTGGTGCTAGCATTTGGAGTGTAGTTATTCTTGCCTGAATATGTCATTGTTTTGTGGATTTTATTCATGAGATTGTGATTGAGCCAAAGGTTTGTTGCGTTGTTTCTAGTTGTGCAATCTTTTAGTCCTGTTGTTTCCTAAAGATATATGAATTTCATTGATGTAACGAGCTTGAGAAGAAATCACTCGATTGTGTCTACATAGCTTTTTGTCTCACATGAGCGCACTTTTCGTGGCCTTGCAATTTGATGAAGAGTGAAACATCATTCGATTTGTTAAAGATTCTCACTGACAATTGCATCAGTGGATTCTAGGAATCACTACTCCTATTTTCATTGGTTTCCTACCAATTTCTTCAAAGGTTTAACTCGTAGTGTGTTGTGTTTTGTAGCTTATGTCTGTTTAGGAAATTCAATTTCAAGTTATTTGATTTCATGTTATTTTCTTTCAGTTTCATTATTTTCTTTGCTAACCCCCCTGTTAGAATAGGACCTCATAGTAGTTGTATTGTTAGAGTTGCATTCATTGAAAAATAGAAAATACAAAAATATTGTTCTTTTGGTGTGATATTTTGAGACAGCGAATAGATTTTACTTGATTCCAAAGTAAAAGAGTTTTCAAAACCAGCAAAGGCCTCCTCGTGAACATTCACATTTATGTTCTACTAAGTGGATTTTGGTATGTCGCAAGACAAACACTGAACCTTAAAGTGGATCCTTAAAAAGATTTTCTTTTCAAGAGAGGAATTACACTATGGATTCCTATCATTGACCTCATGCAAAATGAATGCCCAACACTAAGTCACCTTGAATGCTCTATGAAAAAATTTGATCTTTCACCTCTTGTTATACTTTTTTTTGTTACAAAAAGTTTAGGGCTTTGTCTTCCTTATGGAGACTTTGGTGGCTTAAGGTTAGGTATGAATCTATGGCTAAGATTCATCCATTATTGCCACTTAAACCTTCCCATTTTTTGATTGGCTACATGTGATTGCATAGGGAATCTGCATATAGATTCATCCTTATCTCAAAAAGATTGAGATCTATCTTTAAGTCAACTAAAAAATGCTTTACATAGTTGTTTGTGCCATAACAAAAAGTATGTCCAATCTATGTTACTTAGCATATCAAGTCTTTGATGCTCGGAATATATTCAATTTCTACTTATGACTCGACACCTAAACTACTCGGCATCAACTATTTACTTGGTACTTGAATCACTCAGCATGGCCTATCTGCTCAGCGCTTGAGTGACTCAACACATGAGTGACTCGGCACTCATTGCAACTCAGCATAGTCTATTATTATTCACATGTTATACTCAACATGTATTACTAGTTTAGCATGAACTAAGTAAATGACTTAAGTGTGTTGACACTCAATTGTCAAAACCAATCTGAGATTAACAATCTCCCCCTTTGACATGAGTGTCAAAAAAACTTAAATATACATAGTTAATCTAATCTTCTCGAGTCTAACATATCCATGACTTGGCTTATATACAAAACGTCAAAATTTTAAAATTTTCAATAACCTATATACCTCAAAATTTATAACTCCCCCTGAGTCAATATGTCTTTTCTTGATCCAAAATTTGTTCTCCATTCTGAGTAGATTTGTTTCTATTGATACTCTTTGACTTCAATGCACTTATACTCTTTTCATGCTACTCTATTTATATCTTTTGTATGGCTCCCTCTTTCTTTATTCTCTCCCTTTTTGGCATCTCCCCATTTTTTTGTCTCTTCCTTCTTCTTCTTTTTGTCTCTACCTTGTATTATTCTCCCCCTTGTTGTGCTCCCTTTTCTTACTCACTCCCCCTTTTTTGACACTTATGTCAAATGGACTATACACTTATAGTGTATTTGTCCAAGAAGGATTTATGGACTTCCATGATAATCTTAAGAGTTGCATCCTAGTTGCCACATGCAACATCCAATGACTTAAGTTGGATAGCTAGTTCAACTGCAAGGTGTACAAGGCCATCTAGTGTAGAAAGATTGGGGTCTTGCTTCAGTAGAGTTTCTGCATAGCCTAGCTCTTTATGGAGAATTTTCATGTGTGGGGTAAGGGAGGCTTGAATATTTATTAATTTTGCTCTTATATTAGCCTCTTAGGTTATTAACATAGCTAATTGACTCTATGATTAAAGCAATGAATGAAAATTCTTCTCACTCTGAGCTGGGTTTTGAGGTAGCTATGTACCTAAAATGTTTAGATTCCTCTCTAGACTCAGAATTCTATGTCTAGTCTCTTGGGTTAAGAGTGTGGTGTCACACAATTTAGTGTAAAATGAGAATATATTCTCAAGTGTCTTCTTCACATCCTTAACCTTAGTTGCTAGTGCAACTTGAGTCAGTGCTATATCACCAGATATTTTCTCATTGACCTTGCTTTGGAAATTCTTTTTTGACCACTTTAAAAGTTTACCACTTGTATCCATGTCTTCATTGTTGACCTTTTCCATAATATTTGACATTTGTTCCAATAGTGGCTTTGTCTCTTCATGTGTAAGAAATTTTAATGCATCTAAGAATATGTCTTTAATTTCTTGCAATGCTTTCTTTTGCCTATATTCTTTCCTAAGCATTTCTTGATGCTTCTTCTTTTCCAAAGCTTGTTGCAAAATTCCTATTTTCTCTATAGTCATTGTATCATAATCATACTTAGGAATAATTATCTCTTCATCTAAAGTGATGTCACCATAGTGAATGACCTTTTCAATTTTTGAAGAGCTTGAACTTGGTGTTGAGATTTGTAGTGGTACAGCTTCCATGCTTGACTTATGAAGGAATTTTGTAGGAGATGTGCCAGATGTTGGTAAAGTTACCAATCCTTGAATGGCCTCTTTCTCCTTTTCCTTTGGTGTATCCTTACTCTCTTTATATTTTTTCTTATCAATCACAATGATTTGAGTAGCACCTTGTTCTTGTGCTTTAGGTACAGATGCATCTATCTGTCCTATTTTTTCTTCCTTCTTCTTTTCAATAGTACAACTTTGTCACTTGTGTCAACTTTGATATTAGTATCAGCCTTAGTAGATTTATCTACTATTTTTTGGATTGAAGGTTGTACTTTATTAACTATAGGGATAGAAGGTGGTTCTTGTATTCATCTTGTCCCTTGTGATTTTAGGTACTACCGTTTGAAGCTTATCTACACTAATCAATACTAGATTTTGGCACAACTTTTCTTGTAGTGTAGATTGGTCTAGTATCTTTCAAATCTTCTACAATTAAAGGATTGATTTTCTAAGCTAAGACTTTAGGAACATCCTTGAAAATTACAATTTTTGCAATTACACTAGTGTCATGAGGAGGGCTGACACTCATCATTTGTATATCTTGCACACTCTATTCTTCTTCTTGTTGATCAGCTGTTGTTATGTCATCATCTTTATTTTTTGTTTCCTCCACAATAGTATTTCATTTTTCTTTGTCATCATCTTCATCATCGTTAGTATTCCTAACCTCAAAGGGATCCTCTTCTCTTTATTTAACAGTTGTTAATCCATAAATCAATTTCCACATTTGGGTGGATTTCTTTACAAAATCTTCAATGTTATTTTGAAGGATGTTGAAGGCTCTATACTTTGGTGCAAACCTTCAACCATATTTCTTATTTTCCTTATCAATCTACCCTTTTTTTAATTTTGGCATTACCTAGGCTAATGTTAATTCTCTAATTTGTTTTTCTAGGTTTAACCAATAATACCACTTCTATTCAACAATGTCATATATACCCTTTGGTAGAGTGTTGTCAAATTTAAGAGGAGTGTTTTTGAATTTGGAAATTATTGCATATACTACTTCTTCTACTAAATTCTTCTCCTCTCTTCCAATTTTTTCAAAATCAATATTTTTTAAACCAGATAAATCTACATTATTTCTGACATTCTCATAGATATTCTCAAGATTAGAAAGTGGTTTATGACTTACCATTTTGAATTAGCTTGTGTCTTCTGATTTAGTTCTTTCATCATCTAAATTAGAATGAGCAATATATTTTCTTCTCCATTTCTTCTGCACTTGGCCTCTTTGTTCTGTAGACTTAGTCTTTTTTTTGGCCTTTTGTGTGCTTGCACATTTACTAGCTCTGGTGGTAGGGGTAGTAGGCTTGGCTAGGCTTGGCTTTGAATAAAGGTTGTTTAACCTGGTTACTGACTAGTTGAACATCTAAAACCTCTTTCCCTTCTATGTTCCTTAAACTAGATGCCATTCCACAAACTAGGGTTTATGCAAATGTAAACTACATAACTTGACTTGTGAAGAATACCTTGGAAATCTTAGAGATCTGGTGTAAAATCATCTCTAAGATCTTTGTGAATGCCTTGAAAAAATTTATGGGTCACCTTCTACTCTGCTTGGTCTTTCTTTAATTTTAAATGATCAAAAATGAGTGAAAATTGACCTTACCCTTCAAAACCTTGCATTTAATGCTTGGTGTTTGTACAATTGTAAACTCGACATCAACACAATTTTTGATCCACTCAAAATCTATTGATATTACCATCACTTGAAAGCTACTAAAGACTCAACATTAACTAACTTAGTTTGGTAGCTTGGCATTAACTAGCATTTCACTCGGCATCCATTAAAAACTTTCCATGCTCGACAACAACATGAAAACTTTAAAGATTTAATATTGAATTTTCAACATCTTGCATCTTCATTTATGCTAATGCATTCTTTTTAGTAATAAATTATTTTGGAACTAATGTATGATATAACTTTTCAGTATTAGTCCCTCATACTTCTTATTTGCTTAGTTTGACTAGGTGTGACCACTTGACCTATTAGGTGAAGTGATCCCTACTCAATTTGATGTACTGCAATCATCTCTCTTTTCCCATGTTTTGTTCATCTCACTTATGATGTGTTCAACATTTTCCTTTCCTTTTCCTTTGTTAAATTCACAATTGGGTGCCTTTGACATAGTTGGACAATGCTTACTAATATGACTAATCTTCAAGTAGCTAAAATATGTAGTTTGACTCAACCATCTATTATAGTTATCACTGAAGTGTTTTCTAATGCAATTCCTAGGGATATGTCCATACTCTTGACAATAATGAGAGCTTTGTCTTGTGTTGTAATCCCAATTATAAAAGTGTCCATGGTTCATTTCCTTTTTTGACTTGTTTGATGACCACATGGATTTGGATCTGCATTCAAAGGCTCTATGCCCATATTTATGACAATTGTAGCAATAACCTTCAAATCTTGGTACATTCATAGTTCTAATTATGCATTCATGTGCTTGATGGCCTTGCTTGTTTCACTTATGACAATGATTCATGTTCTTAGGCTTGTCATGTTTATTCTTACTTCTACACACATTATTAGTCTGTCCTTTCTTACCAAAAAAATGACAAGTAGGTTTTGAGTTCTTACCTTTGATGTTTCTTTCTTTAGCAACTTTGGATGATTCTCCTTCTTTAGTGCTTGTGTAGCCTAATCATGTTGCATCATTTTTAGATCTAGGGGATTTTAGTAATTGCTCAAAGTACTTGATGGCTTCATTTGACTTGTTAAAACTTTCAACAATTTCTTTTTCTCTTTTTAGGTCATTTTGCAATTTTTCATTCTACAACTTCAATGTAGTTATCTCAATGTCTTTGACATTCAACTCATGATGAGCATTCATCATTTGACTAAGGGTATCCAGTTGCATGTTGGAAATTCTAGTTAGCTTTTTTGACTTCTCCTCTAGTCTATTTTGTATAATTCTCTTGTCTTCTTCAATCATGGCCTTTTCTTCTATGGCTCTCTACTTTTGTTCAGTTACCTCACATAGCATCATGGCTTGAGATTCTTGTTCTAACTTGATATTTTTGATCTCTATAGCTTGTACTCTATTCTTTTCCATCATATTTGTAATTGTTGCATCAAATTCATTCGAGTCTCCATTGGCAAATAGCTTGGTGGTATCAATCTCTTCATATTGTGTGTCATTTTCTATAATCACAATCTCTTTCCTTCTCTTTAAGTATTTCCTTAACTCTTGTTTTGCTTCATCAAGTTGATCTAGAATAAGTTATATATCAATTCCTTGATTCTTAATAATCTTTCCCAGTTTGTAAACCTCCATTTCAAGATCTTTTCTCTAAGTTGTAAAAATTTTCCTTCTAAGAACTTGGCTCTGATAAAAATCATTGGAATTAAAAATAGGAAAGGTAAACTTTTAACAGGGGGGGTGAATCAAAATTTTAAACTTCAACACATAAAACTTTCACCATTTGTACATCACATGCATTCCATATATAAACTAAAATAAAATGTAAAGTAAGTGCATCTAAAACATGTAATCAAACACACACACTTAACACCATATATGATTATCCAAAAACCCTCCAAATGAGAAGGTAAAACTAGGGTGGGAATGACACCCACAAATCTTTACTCCTATAGCAATAAAGTGTAGCCAATTAAGATTACAATAATTTTACCATGAAACATGATCTACCCTATGAAAGGCCTACCTTGTTAAAGGCTTATAAAAACTATTAAGTCCCACCTTGTTAGAGGATTTTAACACCCTATTAAAAGTGTGCTTGATTAAAGGACTTTAGGTCATTCACTTGGAATGCCACCCTATTAAAGGATTGAGTAAATCCTGCTAAGACTACTCTGCCTAAGAGATTTGACTAAAATAACCTATTAAAATGTCTCAGCATAGATCTTATGATTCACACTAGCTTGCCTGATTAAAGATCAAATCCACACAATGTCCTTCTTGATCCTATTATGATCAGATGTATTGATGTTGTAACATTATCTATCCTATGTTCTTCACTTAACTAATTCAACAATTTACTCTCACTGCTAAGTCATCCTGAATACTCTATGAACAATTTGATCATTCACCCCTTGTTATACTTTTTCTTGTTACAAAAATTTTAGGGCTTCATCTTCCTTATAAAGACTTTGATGCCTGAAGGTTAGGTATGAATCTACAGCTAAGATTCATCCATATTTCTACTTAAACCTTCCCATTTTTTGATTAGATGCATGTTATTGCATAGTGAATCCACATATAGATTTGTCCTTATCTCCAAAAGATTGAGATCTATCTTTTAGTCGGCTGAAAAATGTTTTACATAGTTGTTTGTTCCATAACAAACAAGTATGTCCAATCTGTGTTACTCGGCATATGAAGTCTCTAATGCTCAACATACATTATATTTTTGTTTCTAACTCAACACCTAAACTTCTTGGCATCAACTATTTACTCGACACTTGAATCACTTGGCATGGTCTATCTTCTTGGTATTTGAGTGACTCAGCACATGAGTGACTCAATACTCATTGCAACTCAGCATAGTCTATTATTATTCACATGTTATACTCGGCATGTATTACTATTTTGGTATGAACTAATTAAATGACTTAAGTGTGTTGACCCTTAATTTTCAAAACCAATCCAAGATCAACATTCTATACATCTTTAACTTCAGCTTGTCATAATATCAATTCTTCTAAGAGATATAACAAGTTTACCAAAACATGATTCTCTAAACTCTATCTCAGAATAGTCTTCACCAAAAATTGCATAACTTCTTCTAGACTTAATATCTTATTCTTTTGAGGTTAGCTGCATATATTAGACACTATCTGCCTTTAACATCTCTTAGTGAAAATGCTCAACGATCTATCCATACCAACTTTATCTTTCCAATGATCTTCTATCAGATACCACAAAAAACTACTATGTTGACATCAATGATAAACATAGTCATGAATGTAACATATCATCATGATAATGATCTAATCATGTTTCTAAAATACACTCCCATATAAGTATCATTAGCATTCATGCTTCCAATAATCTCCTCCTTTGGCATTAATGGAAACATAGATGAATAACATCTAGTTCCAAAAATTGAATAACATCTAGTTCCAAAAATACCCCTAGCATACTTCACAAATACTCAAAAGTCTCTTTGGGAAGAGGCTTGGTGAAAATATCTATAATCTTCTCTTTGGTGCTTACATACTCCAATATAATTTCCTTTTTTGCAACTTTCTCTCTCAACATGTGATATTTCATAGAAATGTGCTTAGTCTTAGAATGCAACATTGGATTCTTAGACATATTCACTATTCTTGTGTTATCACAATGTATGACAATAGGTTCACTAAATTTTATCCTTATATCCTTTAGCTTCTACTTCATCCAAATAAATTGATTACAATTGTTTGTTGCTGAAACATTTTCTTCTTCTGTTATACTTGTGATGTATGTTTATCCTTCTTGATTGACCAAGAAACCAATCTTCCTCCAAGACAAAAGGGTCCTGCACTGCCTACCCCATCAACATTAGTATAAGCATATAAAGTAAAATCATTAGATCTGTCATACCATAATCCAAACTATAGTGTTCCTTTCATGTATCTAAATATCCTTTTGACTGATAATGTGCTTCTCTGTGATCAACTTGAAATCTCACAACAATTCCAACTACATTTTCTATATCCATCCTTGTGTGAATTGGATATTGCAACCCTCCAATCATAGATATGTACTTCTTCTGCTCAACATCAGGTGTCTCATCATTTCTAGATAACTTGTGTCTAGTTACTATAGGTATTCCAACTGGTTTACATATTTCTAGACCATACCTTTTTAGTAGATCTTTCAAATACTTAGTCTAAGAAATAAAGATTCCTTCTTTATCTTGCACAACCTATAATCCTAGGAAGTATTTCATCTCTCCTATCATGCTCATTTAAATTCCTTCTTCATTTCTTTTGCAAACTTGTCACTTTTATCATCATTTCCTCCAAATATGATATCATCAACAAATATTACCAAAATCACCAATCCATCATTTATTTCTTTCCAGTATAGATTATTGTCTGTCATACCTTTTCTAAATCCAAGTTTTGTCAAATTCTTGTTCAATCTTGCATACCAGGTTCTAGGGGCTTATTTTAAGCCATAAAATGCTTTCTTCAATTTTCATACCATGTCCTTGTCAATTGTTAAAGGAAAACCTTTAGGTTTTTATATGTATACTTCTTATTCAAGTTCACCATTCAAAAATGATGACTTAACATCCATTTGATACACTTTGAATTTCTTATGTGTTCCATAGGCTAAGAATAACATTATTGCTTCAATTCTTGCTAGAGGAGCATAGGTTTCTTCATAGTCTATTCCTTCTTTCTATGAGTAACCTTTACATACCAATATTTCTTTCTTCCTTACAACTTCACCTTGTTCATTCACCTTATTCCTGAATACCCGTTTTGTTCCTATCACATTCTTGTCTATTGGTTTGGGGACCAACTCCTATGTCTTATTCTTTACTATCTAATCCAATTCTTCTTTCATAGCTTGCTTCCAATAGTCATCTTTACATGCCTCATTTTCATTCCTTAGTTCAAATTGAGATATTAGACATAGTTCTTCATTGATTATGCTTCTTTTCATTACACCTTTATCTCTGCTTTCGATGATTAGCTCTAGTGGATGATTCTTTATCATATTCTTACCAAAAGTAGGAGTTGTTATCTCAACTCTTAGCTCGGTTGAACGTTCTAAACTTTGTTCCTAAATTTTCTCTCCTTCATTCTGCAAATCATTGTTAGTTTCAAAGAATACTTCATCATTTTGTCTATCAATTCTAGAATTATCCTCTTCATCATCATCATCAATAATAGTTACCAAACCTATCTCTTCTAATAATTTCTTTTCCTTAACCAATTCAAGCTCATTATCTTTATCACAACCATTCAAGAATATTTCCATACTTTCTTAAATTCTTCATCTTCATTAGAAATTGAACACTTCCTAGTTTTCCTTACTCTCTTAGGGCATGTAGATGAAAAATGGCCAAACTCATTACATGTCCAACAAGCAAAAACATCCATGCCTTCTAGCTCTCTTTTCATAAGCAGATGAATACCTTCTTTGATCTCCATGTCTCCTTCAAATTTGGATCTATCTTTTCTTGTGCTTCTATCTAGAAACTCAATACTCAATTCTATACACAATTCTGAGCTCTCACTAAGAAGCTCCATTTGGTTGTACTCAATTTCAAGAAGTGTAGAGAATAATGCTTTTCTAGCTCTCATGTAACAAATGAAAATTTCTCTCTCTTCCTCAATACAAGTTTCCAAAGTACTTTCAACAATAAATATCATTTTTGATTTTGTCAAGATCCAATATTGATAAGTAGGAGATAATTTCCACAGCAAGTCAATATCACAAAGATCCTAATAGCAATATCACAAAGATCCAATATCTTGTACCCCTACATAGTAGATGTGTCTTCATCTTTTCCTTCCAATTATCATAATTTTTTCTATCAAACTTTGGACTATCCTTTCTAAATATGTTCTCCATGGATCTCCCAAAGTTTATCTTCAATGACCTAATGCTCTGATACCAATTGTTAGAAACAATAGTCCACCAAGATAACTTAGAGGGGAGGTGAATCAATTAACCAATTAAAACAATTATCAACCTTAATTAATCTTAACAATTTAATCAAAGTAAATAGAAACCATAACAAGATGTACAAACACAATTACACTAGATTTTTTAACTAGGGAAACCTTTTATCATTGGGAAAACCCCAGTTGGAATGATTCCCACAAGATGATGTACTAAAATAAATATTCCTTGTTAGAAGATGGACCCTATTAGGAGTCTATTACAATATTTAGTACATATGAGTCCTTATTAGGAGACTTTTAATCCATGTTAGTATATTCCAACCCTACTAGGAGTTGTGTGAACCCTATTAGGAGTTATAGAAGGCAAAAGGACCCACTGTCCAAACAACTTCTAGGAAAACTCACTGTCGAACTAATCTCTCAACTATTCCTTGCAGAATAATTGTTTATATTTTGCTTTAACTCCTTTCCTTTGTCTTATCAACTAGATCAATCATTGCCTAACCTATAGACTAGGTCATGAACATCATATCCAAATACCAAACCTTGGATCTGACAACAAAACCTTTGTGATGAAATTTTCTCCAACTTCACTCTACTCTACTTAGCTTTGTATTCTACTCTTCATACTTCTTGCAATCATTCATACATTCCATACATGATAAAGGAAAATTTTCTTGCTTTATATTTAATCCATAAAACAATTCCCTAAGTTGGCTATTATAGCTTCTCAATCAATTATTATAGGAGCTCATTAAGAACACATTACACTTAGTGATAACATTGATCTTTCTCCTTGTAAGTTGAATAAATTTCCATATGTATGACATTGTGATGAGAAATCTTAGCCACATCATCTCTAGAATGTCTTCTACACATCTTTGACTTTGGCTTCTTAGAATATCAATTCTACTAAGAGGATATAACAAGTTTACCAGAACGTGCTTTTGTAAACTCTATCTCAAAATAGTCTTCACCAAATCTTATATAAATTCTTCTAGAATTAATATCTTATGCTTTCAAGGTTAGCTACATATACTAGACACTTAGTAGTATCTCCCTTTAACCTCACTTAGTGAAAATGTTTAGCAATCTGTCTGTACCAACTTGATCTTTCTAATGTTCTTCTAATAGATACCACAAAAAAATGCTATGTTGACATAAATGACAAACATAGTCATGAATGTAACATATCATCATGATAATAATCTAATCATGTTTATACAACACCACCCATAGAAGTATCGCCAGCATTCATTCTTCCAACAATATGTGTATGTTTATGTGTATGAAGAGGCATGAAACATACTACCTAATTTATAGCCAAGTGTTTTTGAGTCATAGATTACTTTACCTGAGCACCAGATAGTACAACCTAAGTAAGAAGTTAAACCCCTATCGAATCAATGATCAAAGATAGTGTTGGCCAAATATGTGAGAAAGAACCATTCACCTAAATAATTTTTTGGTGATATAAGCATTGGAGTATAGACAAGAAGTAAATTAAGAGACAGTACCTATTTGATAGATGATTTTGAACCAATAACAGTTAAGGTTGCATTGGAAAATGAGAATTGGATAAATGATATGAATGAAGAGATTGATCAAATTGAGAAGAACAACAAAGAGAAATTAGTACCAAGACTTCCAGATAAGAATGCAATAGGAATAAAATGGATTTTTAGAAATAAGTTGAATGAAAATGAAAAAGTGGTAAGAAACAAGAAATGATTGGTATGAAAAGGTTATGCTCAAGAAGAAGGAATAGACTATGGTGAGACTTTTTCACCTATAGAAAGACTAGGAGTAAGAACATTGTTGGCTTATACTACCTATGATAAATTCAAGGTTTATCAAATGGATGTCAAATATGCATTTCTAAGTGGAATACTCGAAGATGAAGTCTACATAGAAAAGCCTAAAGCATTCATTAAACCTTTATAGAGGAACATGGTTTGAAAATTGAACAAGGCATTGTATGGATTCAAACTAGCACCAAGAGAATGGTATGAAAGGTTACATTCTTATTTGATTACGATTGGATTTGCTTGAACAAGTGAGAATAGTAATCTATATTTGGAAAGTGAATCTAATGATATGGTGTTGATTTTTGAAATATTTGTGGATGACATTATATTTGGTGGGAATGATTTTCTATATAAATCATTATATGATCAAATGAATAAGGAATTTGAGATGTCTATGTTTGGTGAGATCAAATTTTCATTGGATTATAAGTTCATTAAACAAAGAAAGGTGTATATGTGACTCAATATAAGTATGTAAAGGATATCTTGAGATTTTTTAGAATGGATGAGTCTAGACTATTCAATATACCTATGGTGAATGGAGTGAAATTATCAAAGGAGGATACTAAAACAAAGGTGGATGAAACACAATATAGATCCATAATTGGTAAATTATAGTATGTTGTGTATAGTAAAAAAAATATTGCACATGTTTTTGGTAGTTGTAAGGTTTTCATCTAATCCAAAGGAAACACATATAATTGTTGTGAAGAGGATATTCAGATATCTAAAAGGAGTTGAAGATTTTGGATTGTGGTATAAAATGGATGATGAATTTACCCTTAAATTTAATATTAATGTTGATTGAATTGGTAATTTTTATAATAAAAAAGAACAAGTGGTGGAGCTTTCTTTTTAGTAGAAAGATTGATAACATGGTTAAGCAAGAAATGGAGTTGTATTTCACAATCTATTATTGAAGGTGAGTATGTCATTGCTACAATCAATTGTTCAAATATTATATGGATTAAGCAATTCTTTGAAGGTATGCAACAAGAGACAATTAAACCTATTACTATTTGTTGTGATAACACTGTTAGAGTAAATTATTTATTACTCTAGGTGCTTTAGCTCTCTTAGGTGCATATAATTAATATTTTATATTAATTATATTGTACAAACCTAGCTTTCTTTCCTTTAGGGTTTCATTCACCTTAAAAGGTTGAACTTTTGTATTTTTTTTTTCATAACTTAGAATACATTTTTTGCTCTCACATTTTTGAGAACTTCTAAGCTCTTCTTTTTCATTTTTTGTCTTCTCTTCATTGCAAGATATTTGCATGTAGGTGTTCTTGAGGATCTGTGAAGTTGGATTTCTCAACTTCTACATGGTATCAGAGCAAGCCTGCTACTTCCTCGTCTGAAGATTCTTGAAGCCATGATTTGCAGTCAGAAACCCCAGCTTTTTTGGAGTTTTTTTCTTCAAAAGGGTGAAGGGAAAATTTTTGGGGCACTTTGGGCTCAAACGGATGCCACCATTGGATTTGGAAGGCCGTTTGCAATCAAAATACATAAAAAACTTGTTGTTTTTGGCCTCAGGGCATCTAGGAAAAAATTTTAGCCTCTCTAGAGGCCATATGGACACATTTTTCAAAAAAAATTGGCATTTTCCAAATGTGCCGCCCGAGCTCAGTTTTGTGGCCACCGCTGCCCCACCGATCGCCCACTATAGCTCGCTATGCCACCAGTCCTACGCTCCAACCCAGCCCCCACCAGAGCACCTCCTAAGCTCCACCTCCACTAGAGGGCATCATCGAGTTCTCCTCCCATGTGCCACCTCCGCCAGCGGCACTGCCACAGTTGCCTCCCGTTGGCTGACGTCAGGAAATTGACCACTGATGTCACTTAATGGTGACTTTTTTTGGCATCTGCTGATGTCACTTTTTGGCTTGATAATGTCACTATCTGGCTGATGATGTCACTTTTTTGACATCTAGAAAAAATTTTGGCGACAGCTTGGTGACAGCCATACGAGCGTCAAATTTAAGCACGTCTGTGTAATTTTCCAGAGAGCTCTTTTTCTAGACCTGCAATTGATTTTTTGCTCATAAATTGAGCATACGGATGTATTTTTGTGATCTGAAAAGATGACTCAGAGACAGAGACAATGGTTCTGGTTTTGTGTGATTCTAAGTTCATTTGAGCTTCCAAATTTGGTATTGAAGTACAAGCTTCTATTTTCCTATTCTTTGCATCCGAATTCTAGGTTCTTTTCTTAGTTTTTATGTTTTTCCATAGTTGTTGCTTTGGTTTTGGGGGATATTTTTTATTCATTGTGGGGGGGAGCATTTTCTATTCTATAATTTGCTTCAGAATCAGACCCTTCTACTTCCATCTTTTCTTTCTCTCAATGTTGGATCCTTTTGTGATCCAGCTCATGCTGCACAACTATCACACCTAGAAGACACAGATGACCAAGCTTGTCATGTCAAGAGGCTTATGGTCCTATCTTGATGCAAACCAGCCAGTTCTTATGCGCCCTTATGAGGTTCTCCAGCATAGAAACAAAATGGATGAAGCCATGGGACTGATTGTACTGAACATCTCTGATAGTCTACTATTTCATTTGGATGGTTTGACCACTCCATAGGCTATTTGGATCAAATTCCATATGTTGTTTGGCATAGTGAATGAGTTTTGGGCACTACATCTTGATGCAGAGTTGACTTCTTTAACACCTAACAACTTTCCCACCATTGAGGAATTCTTGATGAAGTTCAAATCTCTACGCACAGTTTTGCAGAGAAGTGGTAAAAACAAAATTTATGATGTGTGTATTTTTTGATACTCTCAAAGTTGCGAGAACTGTATCAGATCTTTTCTTCCACGTTCTACTCCACCATGGATACCTTGGGTAACAAACATCAGATGCCCTCAATTGAGACATTTTGTGATCGATTGACATGAGAAGAGGCTAAGATCCAACAAGTGGATGCCTTTGGCTCTTCCAACCAAGCATTAGTTGCTCAAACTTCTTAGGGGAAACCAAAATAGAAAGCCAAAATGAAGAAAGATGCATCAAAAATTGATGCCAAACCTCTAGCTAACCCTTCCAAGGGTAAATCTTCTTCGAAGTCTACTGAGTCTACCTCCAAGACTAAGAAGAAATCAACTGAGACCTATAATTTTTGTGGAAAGGATGGACATCCCATTTCTAGGTGTTGGAAACATTTGGAGGCTTTAGAGGAAGCCATGCAGGAGCATCACATTTCAACTCCTAAGTCTACACCCCCCTATAGGGAAAGGTCACGCTCTTACTCCATGAGCTATGACTTTTGGGCCTACTTGGATTCTTGATTCCAGTGCCTCTCATCATATGATAAACACTCAGCAGGTGGTCACCTCACTTGCCCCTTCTACTACCTAGATTGCTATTGGGAACTCATCACATCTTTTTGTCATGGGTTCTAGTTCTGTTGCATTAGTTGGGGGCTCTCTTCAGGATGTTCTTCTTGTCCCTGACATTTCGACTAACCTATTGTCTATATATTAGATTTTCCACTCTGGCTCTGGTAAGACATTTGATTTCTCACCACATGATATGGTTATCTGGGACTTACATGATTTTGAGATGATTGTGGCTACTGGGAGTGTTGATTCTACATCTCGCCTCTACAGATTTGATGGATTTGAGTCTTCTGATGACACGGGTTCATGTCTTGTTGCACATGCAGATTCAGTAAGCAGACTTTGGCATGAGCATTTTGGCCATGTCAATTATAGATATCTTTAGCAGATGAGCACACAGGCACTTGTTCTTGGGCTTCCCCAAATTTCCCGTACAGATGGTGTTTGTGAGGGCTGTGCTCTTAGCAAACAACATAGGGATCCTTTTCCACATGAACGAGCCACTCGTGCTTTGGCACCACTAGAGTTGATTCATAGTGACCTCATGTCATTTCCCACTCCTTTTTTAGGTGCCAAATATGTGCTTACTTTCATTGATGACTTCTCTAGATGTGCCTAGGTGTACTTTTTAAAGTACAAGTCTGATGTCTTCGATTCATTTTGAGTCTTCAAGACATTTGTTGAGAAGTAGTCTGGTCTTTCTCTTCGACGGATACACACAGATAATGGGGGGGAGTATGTGAACCAAGCTTTCAGGGATTTTTGCTTTGAACATGGTCTTCAGCAGTTTTTAGTGCCCTACACCCCTCAGTAAAATGGTGTGGCCAAGAGGAAGAACATAACCATTCGGGAGATGGCTAATTCTATGATTCAGTCCAAGTCCATGGATTTGTGTTTTTGGGCAAAGGCCATCAATTGTGTCAACTACATTTATAATTGGACGCCTCACAAGGCAGTTTGAAATATGACTCCTGAGGAGGATTTGTCTCATGTCAAGCCTGACGTATCTTCATTTCAAGTTTTTGGTAGTGAAGCATGGGCATTTATACCTGATGCTCAGAGGAGAGCAATGGAGCGAAAGAGCTGACACCTCATTTTTTTTGGCTACTATGAGGATGTTAAGGCCTACTGATTATTTTATCTTGAATCCCGCGAGGTCCTATTTTGACAAGATGTCCAATTTGATGAGTGCCTTCCTGTAGTGGATACCCCACATCCAGAGTCTACTTCACTTACCACCACTCCCTCATCTCTTCTAGTCTCTTTTTCGGATGATGAGGATGATGATCATGTTGATCCCCATTTACCTCCACCACAGGATCCTCCCTAGATGCCTAAATGGGCTCGAGCTATGGTTGAGGCTACAGGATCACTAGCTAGTGACCCTACCACTTCCTGTCGCACCCGTTCACATATTGTAGGTTCTAGTCTACTTAGTCATGCTATTTGTGATGATCCTCAGACTTCTACAACAACGATAGGACATCCTGAGTGGGACAGTGCAATGGAGGAGGAGTATTCTTCTTTGATGAAGAATCATACTTGGGATCTTTGTTCTCTTCCTAAGGGAAGAAAGGTGTTGTGATGCAAATGGTTGTATCATACCAAGTTTGCTACTGATGGTTCCATTGATAAGCACAAGGCCCATCTTGTTGGAAAGGGTTTTTCACAGGTTGAGGTATTGACTACACTAAGACATTTGCCCATGTTGCCAAGATGAACTCTATTTTCCTTGTCTTATCCCTCGTAGCTTCATAGGGATGGCCCATTTTTCAGATGGATGTGAAGAGTGCATTCTTGTATGGTGATCTTACTGAGGAGATTTACATGGAGTAGCCTCAAGGATTTGTGCAGGATTCCACCTTGGTTTCTAGACTTCACGGCTCATTGTATGGTCTCAAACAGGCCCCTCAAGCTTGGCATGAGAAGATGGACTATTTTCTTCTTTCTACAAGCTTCACCCATTGCCATTCCGATCCTACAGTCTACATTCAGCATCTTGAGGCTGAGATTTTGATCCTTGTGCTATATGTTGATGATCTTCTTCTCACAAGTAGCTTGTCCTCTATGATTAAGGATGTTCAGAGAGAATTGATGGACCAGTTTGAGATGACTGATCTTGGCCTGCTACACTATTTTCTTGGTCTCCAGATTGTTTAGTCCCTTGTTGGAATCTTTGTTTACCAATAGAAGTATGCTCTTGACATGCTTCGATGCTTTGACATGCTTGATTGCAAGCCTACTCCTACACCTTTTCAATTGGGTGTTACTTTTTCTACCTCTTGCACTTCACCTTTAGTGGATCCCACTTTGTACTGGTAGTTGGTTGGCATCTTTTTGTACCTAACACACACTCATCCTGATCTCTCCTTTGCAGTTGGTCTTGTCTCTTGGTTCTCCCATGAGCCTCATGAGAGTCATTGGCAAGCTACCAAGCATATTTTGAGATACATTTAGGGCACCTTGATGTATGGTATTCATTACACAGTAGGGACTCCTCACATTGTTGGCTACACTAATTCGGATTGGGCCAGTGCTGTCGATGATCGAAAGTCTACTTCTGGCTTTTTTTTTGTCTTTTCTCTAGTCCTATCACATGGTCATGCAAGAAACAGTAGGCTCACACACTTTCATCTACAGAGGCTGAGTATCCAGCTGCAGTGCTTGCTAGTCAGGAGATTTTATGGCTTTGGTAGTTGATGACTGAGTTTGATTTTCCTCCTAATCATCCCACTATTCTGTGGTGTGATAATCAGAGTGCTATTCACATTTCCTGTAACCCGGTGGAGCATCAATGCACTAAAAACATTGAGCTTCATATGCATTTCATTCATCATTTGATATAGGATGGTGTTCTCTCATTGGAGTATATTTCCACTGATGCACAGGTTGTTGACATCTTCACCAAGTCATTTGCATCGCCTCGCTATCTTCAGTTGTGGTCTATGGTTAGGATTATGGAAGTTGTCCTTGGGGGGTCTTCTTGAGGCCTTCCTTCCTTCATGTTTTTTCAGCATGTTTATTTTATCTCTTTTTGGAGAGGGGTTTTTCCCTTTGAGTTTTCTCCTTTGTCTCCGGTTCATAGAGATTTCCTTGTATTGGGTACCTGATCATGCCTTTTTGCTGGGACCCTTTTTTTTTCTTTCATAGCTTTGCTAGGTTAGCTTCCTCCTAAGCTTCGCTTAAGGGGGGGTGTTAGAGTAAATTATTTATTACTCTAGGTGGTTTAGCTCTCTTAGGTGCATATAATTAATATTTTATATTAATTATATTGTGCAAACCTAGCTTTCTTTCCTTTTTCGTTCACCTTAAAAGGTTGAACTTTTGTATTTTTTTTTTCATAACTTAGAATACATTTTTCTCTCTCACATTTTTGAGAACTTCTAAGCTCTGCTTTTTCATTTTCTGGCTTCTCTTCATTGCAGGATATTTGCATGTAGGTGTTCTTCAGGATCTATGAAGTTGGATTTCTCAACTTCTACAAACACTAGTGCAATAAATATATCAAATAATCTAGTGATGCATGTTAAGCCAAAGCACATATCAATCAAGTATCACTACTTGAGGAAGCAAGTATAAGATAAACAAGTTAGGCTTGAATATGTGAAGTCTAAAGAGAACACTACAAACATATTTACTAGGTCATCCCCTAAGGATTCTTTTGAGTATCTAAGAGGTACAATGGGGGCCTCGATCCTATCCAAAATTAACTAAGTAAGGATGCATACTACATTAATTCATGGATGAATCAAAATGTATTTGTGGTGTTGATGCAAGAGTTCACTCTTTAGGAGCTTCCTGAAGTTATGAAGATGACTATAATGAAAATGATGTAAACTATAAATGAAAGGTACAAGGATAACTATAAGGTTTTATAATTTTGACATTGGAACTTATAGTTACCTTTGGCATTGTTGTCAAAAGGGGAGAATATCAATATTATGCCTAAAGGGGAAGAGAATCAATATGGATAGAGCTAGTAGAGAATTAGTAAGGGAGAATATAAGTAAGAATGGATAAGAAAATGGGAGCTTCCTAAAGTTATGAAGATGACTATAATGAAAATGATGTAAACTATAAATGAAAGGTACAAGGATAACTATAAGGTTTTATAATTTTGACATTGGAACTTATAGTTACCTTTGGCATTGTTGTCAAAGGGGGAGAATATTAATATTATGCCTAAAGGGGAAGAGAATCAATATGGATAGAGCTAGTAGAGAATTAGTAAGGGAGAATATAAGTAAGAATGGATAAGAAAAAGGGAGTAAATGAAAAGAAAGTATATCATAGCCTAATGGAGATAAATGTTCAAGATGTTTGTTGTTGCTAAAGATACAAATTGAATACACCTAATAATAAATTCTGAGAGCTTAAAGTTTTGTTATTTTCAATGCATACATTTTATTATCTTATGTAATGTTTTGTAATGTAAAATCTTATGTTATGTGTTGCCACGAATGCCAGAGGAGGAGATTGTTATCCCCAACTAATGATATAACTGAAAATGGTATGAATGTAGGTAAAAGAGTCATATCAATTGTTATATTATTATTGATGTCAAAGTATTTTTTGGCTAGACATTAAGCTAACTCGCTAGAGTAATATATCATTTGATTAATGAAGAGGATTTGATTGATGTAGAGGATTCGAAGAAAGTATGTTGATGGAAGAGTTGATAATTATGGTATTCAATGGGTACTTTAATGTGTTGGAAAATGATAATATAATGTTGGTTTGATTAATTTACAATCATGTAATACTATAATGTAATGAGTTATACAAGCTACACTAAGTGACAAGGTTAAAGAAGGAAGACAATGTTCACTGAGTGACTACAGTTATCACTAAGCAATTGGCAAAGGAAAGTAGAAAGTTCAGTATTAACCAAGTTTAGTATTGACCAAGAACCTAGTGACAATAAGAAGAATTTTTTTGTAAAGATAGAATCTAAGGACGAATTTTGGTGTAAATAAGGAATGTTTGAGAATTTCAAAGGCATGAGTCAAAGTTTGTTACAAGATCAAAGATTGCAGAAATAAAATGAAGATATGATGATGGAGATTGAAGAATAATAATGATAAGCACAAATTTCTATGAAAATTACATTTTCTTGGTGACTTAATGCAATAAATCTCAGATCAAAGATTCTGGTGAAGCAGTGAAACTAGGAAGAATTTGGATGTAGAGAGACTACTATTTAAGGAGGGTTGGAATAATTCTTTGGTTTCTAATTGAACATTAGTCAAGTTTTTAGAGAAAGAAGATTATATTGCAAATATTTTGAAGCTAAAAGAAGCAAGGAAGATCAATCAGAGAAAGAAGAAGATCAAATCAGAGTTAAGTGCAAGTGAAAGTGAAAAAGTTTTGAATCAGCTAGACAAAGATCAAAATGAAGAGATCAAAAGAAGATCAAGTAGAATAGAGATATGAAAAAGCAAGTTATTTCTAAACCTAACATATTATTTGTATTATTACTTTCTAATTATTTTAGCAGAAAAATCATTTAATTGAGTGGACCTAACAGGTCTATGAAATCTTATATGGTAACATCGATTAGTTGTGTTTGTAAGTCCTTTAGAGTAGGCCACTCCTTAGACATGATCAATGAGTGATAAGGTCTAGATGAAATTTTGGTGTAAATCCTCTAACAAGGTTACATTAACAATGTGTATGTAAACCTTTAACAATTTGGCTCCTTAGAGAGCTCACTTCAAAAGAGTAAAAAAAAATGGGTTGCTGGCCCTAGGTGATTTTTCCCTTTATAGGGTTTCCATGTTAAAAACTTTGGTATCAAATGTGTGAATTAAATTATGTTTCAAATTGATTTTCTTGATATTTACCTTTTACTAGAACTTGGTTTGATTTTTATGAAGTTTTATTTCCTCCTTATTCACCCCCCCCCAGTTATCTAACATAAAGTACTTGCAGAATTCAAACATTGTGTAATACTCAGAAAAGAAAACTTAGACTTCAAAACATAATTCATATGAAATATTGAATCTAATCATGACTCAATTACCATCTTCAACATAAACATCTTTATATATATATATATATATATATATATATATATATATATATATATATATATCAAAGCATATAATTTTAGGTCTAATCATCATCATCAAAAGTAAAATCAACATTATATAAATGATCACATAATATAAGAAATATGCAATCACTACCTAATTAGTCTGAAATGTGTCAAAATTTCACATCATAAAGTATCAAAATATAAATGTATCCACTATGGTATGATGGGTCAAGGTGGGACCTCACACCCTTAGAGTATCCATTATGTTTCACTTACTTGCTCACCTTTTTCTCACTTTATCTTCTTCTTGACTGTACTCACTTTACTTATATTAATTGTCACTCTCTCCCCCTCTGATAGAAATGCCAAAAGAAATCAACATTTTTATTTTTCTTGTAGTAGATTACTCTATTATCGATTCTTTCTTTTTTCTGATTTGTTCCTTGCGCTCTTCTCCATGCTTCATCATTCCATGACTTCCCCCTATGTGGAGAAATGAACTTGTACATTAATTCATGCTCATGATTTTTAATTTATGTCATGAATTGATACAACTTGCATCTTCCTTGAGTTTATTGTCGATAGGGGTAGGATCTTCAATCTACCTCTTAGATTTTCAAAACTTTCCTTAGGTAGAGACTTAGTGAATATTTCTAAAATGTTTTCCTTAGTATGAATATATTCCATTTTTACTTTTTTATCATGTACCTACTCTCTTATAGAATGATACTTTATTGTTATATGCTTATCTTTAAATGCATTACCAAGTTCTTTGATATATTTATAGCAATAGTATTGCCACAATGAATAACAATAGGTTATGTAACCTTCTCATGTATTTATTCTAGTATTTTCTTGATCCCTAATACTTTTTAGTAATCAATTGTAGCTACAACATATTTAGCTTTAGTAGAAGATTGTGAAATACCATTATTTTCTTGTTTGTCCATGAAACTAATCTATTAAAAAGATAGAATGTTATGTCACTTGTTCTTTTTATATAATCAATATTTCCAGCCTAATCAACATTTGTATATACCTTGAGATAAAATCACCATGTTTATAAAACCATAATCTATAATGTTTAGCTCATTTTAGATATCTAAATATCATTTTAACAATAGTCATGTGTGGATCTCTAAGATTTGATTAAAATATTGGAGTTATTCCAACAACATGTGCAATTTCTTATTTTCTCTAAGTAACATATTGTAACTTGCCTATTATTGATCTATACAGCATTATGTTTACCTCCTTAGAATTATCTTCTTTTGATAGTTTGAAACTGGTAATCATCGATGTACCTACAAGTTTTGAATCTTCCTTACCAAGTTTTTTTAGGATTTCCTTGATGTACTTAGACTGAGTGATATATATTCCTTTCTTCATTTTTTTTACTTTCAATCCTTTGAACGATTTTATCTCTCTTATCATTACTCATTTTAAATTATTTCCTCATTTTATCAGTAAATGATCTACTCATTAACTCATTTCCTTCAAAGATAATATCATCAAAAAAATATTCCAACAATTCATACACTATCCTCACTTTTAGCTTTCAAGTAAACATTAATGTTATCAATTGTTCTTCCAAATTCAATCTTGACAATATAAAAGTGCAATATTTCATATCATGCTCTTAGTGCTTGCTTCAATCCATACGATGCCTTGTGTAATTTGCAAACCAAATCTTTACCTTTTTTAGCAAAAAATCATCTAGGTTGTTCAATTTAGACTTCATATTCAAGTATTACATTTAAAAAAGAAGATTTTACATCCATTTGATGGATATTGAATCCTTTATATGTAGCATAAGCCAATAGTATTTTGAGTCCTTCCAATCTTGCAACAGGTGCAAAAGTTTCTCCATAGTCTAATCCTTCTTCTTGTGCATAACCTCTACAAACTAATCTTGGCTTATTCCTTATCACTTCACTATTTTCATTTACCATGTTTATATAAACCCATTTTGTACTTATAATATTCTTCTTATTTGGTATAGAAACCAATCACTATGTCTTGTCCTTTTTAATATGATCAATATCATCCTTTATTGCATTCATCTAATCGACATCCTTTAGTGCATCTTTTACCATTCTCAATTTTATCTCTGATATTGAATATAGTATCTCTTTTTCTTAGTTTACTACTAGTTAACTATCCTTCAATCTTGTTGCTTATCAAAATAATGGTATCAAAAACCTACAACAATGGAGTGCCTATTTAGGGTTGGACATCCTAATTAGTTTCTAAATGAATTATTCAATCTCATTTAATTATTGACTAGGGATGTAAACCTAGAATGACATTCGCAAAGTATATGCTTTAAGCTTTCTCAATCCTAAGACTAACCTATATAATTCAAACGCTTGATGTTAAGGAAAACTATGCTAAAGCCAATAAATGAATTTACTCTAACAAAATATGTAATCATGGGTAGGAGTTACTCTAACCACTTATGTTGTAGGAATATTCCACCAATTTTGTTATCTATCGTTGCAAGAACAAAAAATTTCTACCTTACTTAGAATTAAATAGGAAAAGTAATTCTACTCTAACAGAATAATTCACTCACCAAGTGTGCCCTCTTGGATGAGTGAACAGAAAACACAATCAAGATTAAAGATATAAACCTTAACTATGCATTCTATTCATTCATGGAGAAGATTACACTTGATTGAAAAATAGTATCAGAATAGTTCTTCTATGAAAATCAACTCACTCTACTTCTTTGGCCCTTCTAAAAGTTACAACAGTCATTATTTGAAGGGAAACTTACAACTACTTCCTAAATCTAAGATCACTCCATTAATGTGGACCAATTACAAACTCATAAAGTCCAAAACAGAAACAACATTAATCATGAATAAATCCTCCACAAATATTGTAGATTGAGGAAGCTACATATGTGTGCTGCATGTAACAAAAAGCAATAAGTGATTTACCTCACTTGCAAAGATCTTGCAATCCACGGTTCAATTTTACTATTCTAGCTTTAGGCCTCATAAGAAAAGCTAATGTAGAAATGTCCATCAGGAATGTTGAACTTTAGGCCTCATAAGAAAAGCTAGCTTGGTGCTCCGTGCTTATTTCATTCTACATCCAAGACATAACTACCCTCAATTGAACATCTCCTACATAAAGGAGTGAGTTCCATTTTGTATCATTTGGCACTGCCAAGTTATGCAGGTATAATTCACACAACAAATTTTTTAGTCATTGGAATAGACTAGAATGCATCATAAAATTCATGAGGAGTTAAAATAGAGGGACTGAGGCCTTCTATAATTCTTGTCAATTTGAAATTAACAATTTTTTCCTGAAGGAATAATGCATACATTAGAGATGGTGATCTGCATATCATAAGCTCAGGAATCAACCCTATGATTTGTTCAATTTGTCTCTTCAAAACCTCAATTTGGTCTGATTTTTGCTTTAGCTGATGGCCTTGCTCATCAATGACACATTTCAATTTTTCTTTTTCTAACTTCCACTGTGCTCTTTCTCACAACAATTGTTGATATAAATTTATCCTTGCAACTAGGGGTGTACAAAAATTAGGCGGAGGCAAGGGTTCTTGACTAAGAATATCTACCTAGTCAGGTGTTAGGTGAGGAGATTTCATGGTGCTTTGTAGCATGGAGTATTCTCCCTTCCATAGAACAAGGGTTGTCACAACATTTTCCTTCTTACTAGACTTGGTTGCTACCTTAGCCAACATCTCTAATCTATCCTAATTAATTTTTTCTAACACTTCCTCAATAATTTCTTGTCTAAATTCTAGGTATTCCTCAAAAGGAAGGTCTTATGAATCCCTACAAGTGTCTTTCATAACAAAATTTTCTTCAAATCCTTTAGAGTCCTCAAAATCCTCATCACTATCAACAAGTACATAGTTAACACTAAGGTAAACTTCTATTTCTGGATTATGGTTGTTGAATTCAGTTTCATTGGCTACATTTTGTTGAATTTTTCCCTCTAAAGAGGACTTCTCCACAAACCTAGAGGATTCTAGGTTAACAATTGGAATAGAAGCCTCAGAAACCCTATTACTTTCAAAAAGACTTGTATTCCTTCTTATACGGGGTGTGGACTAGCATGGAGGATTCTTTCATTTCCTCTTGCTAGTGGTCATTTCCCCTATAATTACTTAAAGAGGTTTTTCTAAAGTTTCTTCCCATATGAGTGTAAGGTTTCATTGACATTATTATTATCACTACCAGGTTGCTTCTTTGATACTCTCTTTTCTATTTCCATAGTTTTACCCTTGTCTCCCCTAGTGGTGGACCTAGTCTTTACAAATAGTGGGGTTTTTGGGACACTAACAATTTCTTTATTTTACTTCTCTTCCTTTTAGAAGTGGAGGCACCAATTTATAAATCCTTTTCCTAGATGGTCTAGAACTAGAAGGAGAAGCTTCAAGAATAGTTTATGTCCTTGGAATGACTTTTAAAAATCCATTGGGTCTTTTTTCTCTATGCCTAACACCCTAGCTTCTACGGCTGACCAACCTAGGTTCTTCCTTATTCATTTACAAAAACTCTTCCCATGTCCCAATTGATTTTTTTTTTAATTCCCTCTCTACAATTAATTTTATCAAAGAATGATGCAAAACCGACTAGTCTTTTCCTCACTGAACTAAAGAAGCTTTGTTTTTGACAATATTAAACAAGAAGTTAGGAAGATTTACTAGTCTATTGTCATGCTGACCCAAAAATTTAAAATGTAGGCTATGCAAATACTTGTAGCACCCTTTACAAGTGAAACATTAGATGATGAATGTAGCTAGCTAAATGAATTCCAAGGGTAATGATAATCTAGAAGTACCTTGCTTCTTATCTATATCAAGCAGAGGGTCATCGTGCCAAGTGAACTATGCCCTAACCGAATGCAAGTCGAAATCCTTCACCCACTTTCACCTTCCTATGGAAAACTAGTTACTTCAGCCATAATATCCTCCATAAATTCAATTTTTAAACCTTTGACCACTACAAATCCATCCTTCAAAGTGCTTAGAAATTGCAAATCAACTTCTTCACCAAACCCCTTAAGATTCAGGCAATAGTCTAATCATCCCTTCCTTCTAAATATTTCACAACTGGATGCATCCCCCAACAAAAACTCTATGGTCCACTGGCTTATATCTCTAAAGATCTCTTCCTATTATTTTAGATTACAGTAAAATCAAGTTTTAAAGGGACTCAAAACCCTTTACAAAAAACTAAAGATAAGCATTAAGTACTCTTAGGTTTTACAAAGACCTCCTCCTATTGTTATGAACAGTAATTTTTTGTAGAATCTTGGTGTTTCACAAAGCACAACAATGGTGCATCAATAAAATTCATAGTCTTATGGCATAGGATGTTGCAGATAGAAAAAATGGCATACAAATTACTACTTACTTCTTGGAATTAAAAGATTTTAGTGCACCAAATCTAATGATATCTTCACTTGCATTAAATCTCATAATATTTTGCTTGTGTCAAGGCCTACCACCCCGAACACATTGCTAACATGTCATTAAAAGTTAAACTTCAACTTTTAATATCTTTAATTTTCTTTATGATGTAATTATGGAAACTCATATTATCAAGCATATGATAACAGTCATCTCATAAAGATAAGAAACTCAATGTTTACATGTGAATTTGAAATTTTTGAAAAATGAATATTCTCCCTCTGTTGGCACTCAAAATTGCATTCTCATTTTGAGTGTCTATCTGAAATTTTGAGTCAAATCAAGCCCCATAAATGCTTTTAAATGAGATTGTACCTAGCTATCAGTTTGAGGCCTAAGTGGTGTTCAATGCTTCTAACATCTTTCATCAAGCATATCAAAGCATTCCATGATGATAATTTGTCATTCTCAGCCATTTCGTGAAGTCACATTTTGAGTAACTGTCAATTCTGCATTTTTGCCCAAGTGTCAAACAGCAATAGGAAGTTGTTTTTGCAATTGAATATCTCATACCCAGAAATGTTTCATGACTTTTTTCTTTGAGAGTGTTTAGTGTCCATACCAGAGAGCCTATGTTTTATATTTTGAATTGTTTTGAGTCCGTTTGACTAGGTTTTGAATCCCTCAAAGTTGGTTGTTTATCAATGTCATGCTGATATGAAATGTTCAGAATTCTGGGAAGCCCTGTTTGACTTGTAAGAACTTTTGACCAGTTGAAAAAAATGCTTAAATTCTTTTTGTGTTGCATTTTAGACATCAAAGAATTTTTATGTTTCAAGTTTCAGCTTATGATGAATCCTTTTGATTAGTTTTCAAATGCGATTCCAAACGCAATTTCTATCTTTTTACTGATGTCAGCAAATGCAAATTGTTTGGTACCACTGTTCATGACATCCATGATTGCCTAATCAAATACATAGTACCACTATGTTGTCCTCTAAAAATAATTTAAGTGTGCCTAGTTGCAAGTCTTAACGAATCTATATGCACACTTTTCTAGGTCCATTCCATTTGCAAAAATTGATTTCATGCTATTGTTTCAATCTACAAAATTCTAAGAAGCCCACTTTGAACACTTGCCATTTGTGCCCTGTTATTCATCCTAATCCCAAATTTCAGATCCATATTGTCCTTATGACAGAGAACCAATGCCCCAATTTTTGTTTTCCCAAGTGCTCATTTGCCCAATTTTTGAAGCCAAATTTGAACTCAATTTATTGCTTTCTAACATGTTTATCTACAAGTGATTTTAAGAGGTCAACTTTGATGGTCAATATCTTTTCACCCTGAAGTCATCATGAGACAAGTTTCAATAAAGTGAAAGTATATGGAACAAAGAGTCAATGTGCCAGTTTTTAGAGCTCGATCAGGTGTTCTGGTCAATTTTTAAGGCTAGTCAATGAACCTCCTGGCACAAATTTGACAGTTGGTAGAAAGTGATAAAGTGAGTTTTATTTGTAACTGATTTCCACAATCCATAAAATTCTGTATTCGCTTCTGGGTGTGATTGTGTATGTTTTTTAACATAACGTTTCGGATCATACTCTATGATCCATCATCAGGATGATAAAGAGAGCTAAGAAACAAAATGATGATGATGTTTCTTAGCTCTCTTTATCATCCTGATGATGGATCATAGAGTATGATCCGAAACGTTATGTTAAAAAACATACACAATCACACCCAAAAGCGAATACAGAGTTTTATTTGATTAACCAGTGGTCCAACTTGATTCTAATTAGTTTGAGATGTTCAGTTGGTCAGTTTGGAGTATCAGTTGTTTGGACAAAAAAAATAGCTAGACCCACTTTAGGGTCCGACTAATTTCTCCAGATTGATATAATGTGAAGGATATTGCTTCAATTGGAGATTGATATGTAATAAGAACTAGATAGTTGACTATAAACGAGATATCCTCCTTTGAAGTCATTAAGGGTTGATCAAATCTCATGAAATTTATTTGCTCATATAGGTATCATTTCTACACTTACAAGGTTAAATGAATCTAATGGAGTCCTCGTGGTGTTCACCTTTCCCCTCATACAGTATCAAGTTGCCAAATGAGGGAAGATCTATAAAATACAAGAGGCATAAGAAAGGTCATCCACACAATTGTTAAAAGAGCCTCATGTAATGTCAATAGAGAAGACCACGTCCAGCAGTGTTAAATGGAGAGCACACCATTTAAACTTGTAGAGAGAGTTCAAGAATGGAAAGAGATGGTCATTATATTGCAATTTGCAAGTGAGATAGTTGTTGAGTTGGAGCATAATCAATATAGATCCTTTCAGGGTTTAACTTGTTTAATGCAAATCTCTACAAAATCAAAGGATTTTACTATGGATACCTTGATACTACGCAATCACATTGGTCCTTGTTTGAAAGACATTTTTTCAAAGCCCTTTCATCAAAATGGTGATGCATGGAGCAGATAAAGACATATTGTGGTGGCAACATGATTTTGGCATTTATATTTGCAATCTATTTGAAAAGAGCTTCACTCAGCCAACAAAGAGAGAACTTACGCAATATTAAAAAGGGGCAATCAGCGTGAATAAGGATTTTAAAAGGGATGATCACCTTTTTTTTTTAAAGGGAAATCAGTATCAATGTATTAAAAGCCGCCCAAGCAGCTAAGCAAGTCTCACACAAAACAAAGAAATCTGGCTAGTAGTTGAAGCAGTGAAAACAATGTATGCTTTCAAAGAGGATGGAACCAGTAGGCATTAGATAGAAATCATGCCAAAAGTAAACAAAGAATGCCCATACAAGGGAAAAATAAGTAAAGGCATCTGTATAATAGTCCATGGCTTAAAGAAAAGCTGGCTAGGAGAAAAAGCTCTTCCCATGCATGTGAAAATAACTCCACACATAGCAAAGGCAAAGCCCTAGTCAGCAATTAAGAGGAATCCACCATGAAGCTAGATTAAGCCGCTCAGGATGAGTAGTTCCACACATAAAAACCAAGCAAAATCTGCTAGTTAATGGCAGAGTAATCCACGAAATGGAAATGAAGAGGCAACAAATTTAAAGAAGCTCAATAGTAGCAGAAATATAAAATAGGAAAACCCCAAGTTGAATAATGAAGGAGCTTTCTACGCCATGTGCAGAGGCTAAAAATGAAATAGCCTTTATCCCACATTGGGAAGGGAACAGTTGTCTAATGTCATGCCCTAAATTTAATAGGACAAAACACAACCAACCAATTTTTTTTTTTAAATAATCTATATTGGTTATGAACCTCTATAGAGTGTTGTATAATCTGGGTAACAAGTATATCTCCATAGAATAATAAAGTTAGTATATGGAATGGGTTGCTCTATTCACAACCAAGTTACCTGGTTGAATGAACCTTCATGTACCAAAATTTTCTTAAGATCCTAGAAATGCATGTAGGATTCAAGTTCCATTGGGTGATAGTAGTGGTGAAGTTATGAATGTGGGTAATGTTTACAATGGTTCAATTGCACTTGACTTACAAGATGCTTTATACCGTATTATTTATTTATTTTTATTTACTTCTTTATTTTATTAGGAGAACAATATACTATACCCAACTTTGACCCTATCTACTTGACACCCTCCTATTTGGCCTTTCAATTATTTATCTGGTTATGATGGGATTAATTATAAAAGCTATAAATTTTCTTACTTATGAAATACAATTTAAAATGATCTGCTAAATAACACACCTAATTATTTAATAGACCTTAATTCACTTTCCTTTTATTATTATTATAGTCTCTTCATTTCGACTTAATCCTTACAAATTTGACCACCTAGAACACTAGGTTAATATCAGTCAATTATATGGTTTATTGTAATTATTGAGTTATATATATATTGTTCGTTTGCTAGCCTTATTACTACATAATATATGAATGTTTCCTCATGACATGGGGTATGTCAATTAATTAAGGAGCCCCTAGTATCATCAAAAAAATAGTCCTTAGCTATCATAATTTACTGGCTTTTAATCATGTTTATAAAATTCCATTGTCGTACTATTAATTGATTTAGTGTATTTATATATTCAAACGTTGTCATCATAATACGATTTTATTTTTTTCATTAAATACTAACAATAATAGCACAATATTTACACAATTTTATTTTCTTTATTTCCATTGACATCCTAAAAGTCTACCCCATTATAATTTACTTCACTCCTAATTAATTTAACACTTAACACATAAAATATGCTATCTCAAAAAAACTTACCTACTCCCCATGAATTTAGAACTTAACTCAATAAAATTACACATTTAAACTCAATAAAATTACACATTTAAACCCAAGCTTACTTACCTCTACACCCTTCCCAATGGCCATATCCTAAGTGGATGCCTAGCTAGGAGTTCCCATCATTAACATGGCGGCATACTCTTCCCAAGTGCCCAACCCCAAGGAAATGGGGAAGTTTTCAAGGTAAAAAGGATGTCTGACATGTGTCAGCCATAAGGGAGTTCCCTTTATACAACATCATACTCTTCCTAAAGGATGGCGTTAAAAGGGGGACCACCTGTCCCATCGAGTTCCTATGCCCAAGTCATTAGCACTTTTCATGGAAAGATGGTTGCTTGTTGACTTTAACTTTTCCATGGGTTTTAGCAAGCATTAATATGCCTAACCCTTATCAGCATGTGGTGCCTCTTTTTATAAAATTTCAAACCTATTTATGTTTATTGAGTATTGTTTATTTTACTATTTCCATTGCATAAAGGACCGCTTGGTTCTTGGCGCTTGTTCAATGTCTTGTCATGGGCAAGTTTCAAGTTTATCCTATGTTTAAAAAGGGTCACGGTTGTTATGTGACTTTATATATATATATATATATATATATATATATATATATATATATATATATATATATATATATATATATAATTTATTTATTTTTAATTTTTTTAAATTTATTTATTTATTTATTTATTTATATTTTATTTTATTAATTGTTAAATTTTTTTAATTAAGATGTAGATGTGACTTAGGGGTCACATGATTCAATTAGTACCATACTGTCACTTAGGATAGGTATTGCTAAGAAAGTTTGTCGAGGATATATTTATTTATTTATTTATAAGCTACTTCATTGTTGTTGGACAACCTAGAATTCTAAATAATATTCTACTAATATTGTATTGCTCTGTATTTGGGAAGGATTTATTTTCCTTCCCCATACATTTTCCAGATGGCGAAAATGTAGACCTATAGCAATATGTCTTGTAGATTTGCATTATATGTTTTCTCTCACAACCAATCCTCATTCCAACCTATCATGGGATTTAGTTGATGGCTCATCTACTTAGAAGTGTATTAAACTAGGAAACTAAAGGAAATGATATTCATGCAATCAGCAAAACCACTTTCTTTTTGACATTATTGAGTGCACATAGGAATTGTATGAAATCAACTAAGTTTTTAATTTGTACAATTACAACTAGTGGTAATCCTTTATCTATGAAATATTACTATCTAATAGCCATCTACATACAAACTTTCCTCATAATATATCAATTGAACATAAAAGAGTTTCTTATAAATTAACATTCCACTATAAAAAATGAATGTACAAGCAGGACAAGAGAATGGATATCAATGCAAATTTCATCAATAAAATTTACAAAAAAGATTGTTTAATTAGCAAGGTGTATACATTCCCTAAATTTTCTTCACATTTACCAAATGATAGCAATGATACCAATGTAAATCTGCAACTTATACCAATGGTTTCATTATACACAAGATTCCAAATGATCATTACTTTACAATGAAACATATGTGTACAAGATTCACAATACACCTTTCCTCCTGCTCATATAGTAACAAAGTATACCCTTTTACATCACATTGGAGCAACACAAGAGACTCTCAAATTATGTACATTGAGATAACATAAACATTGAGTTATCTTTACACATTTGGAACTTCTCACTTGACAAGGGTGAAACCCTAAAACTTCATGGCATGAATCTTCACAATCTGCACAAAACACACAAAATAAGAACCATGGAGGCTCACCTCCCAACCTAGGCTTCTTTGAAGCCACCCACTGAGTAGGGGAAACAAGAACCAAATAGGTTACACACATACATCACAAAATTTTCCATGAATACACAACACAAACACAAATCAACACCCTTCCATGGCTGGCACAATGATTCACCATTGGAATCATAAAATGTTGGGTGAAGGTGGGCTCTTCAAGGAGGAGAAGTTCTAACAACATAAATATCATATTGCCAATGCATTTTTCCTCTCAATGCCACCACAACATAAACAACATATTGCCACTGCATTGCCTCTAAAGGCCTTCAAAAATAACCATCTTCTCCTCATCCACCAAACCTCCTTATACCTCCCAAACAACAAGATTTCATGGCCATGATGGAGCCCATGCTCCATGATAATAACAAACCTCATCATGAGGTAAAAGAAGATTTCTTTTCTCACCTGCAATGTCAAGCCCAACTTGTGCCCTTCACCCAAGGCTTCTCTACCCTCCCAAGGGTGAGTGAGACCTTCACACCCATAGTCACAATCAACTCTCACATTCAAACAAGAAACAACAGCAAAACAAATGAAGAACAACAAAAAAAATCCAAGAAAGGATCTCCAAAAGCACAAAACACATTCACTTCTTCCCAACACAATGACAAGCTCATAACACAAGATTGACAATGCAATGCATGCTCCATTGATAACTTTTCACACTTGCAAATTTTCTTATCCATACTAAAGAAAAGGAATAAAAGAACATGTTTAAGTCAACAACCTTGGTCCAAGCTAGGGTAAGGATAGTTGTAGAAGAGCTCCCTTTAATCTCCCTCCAAAACTTAGCTGTCTCTAAAATTAGAGAGTGGGTGAACAACCAACTTGTCACTCCCCCCCCCCCCCCCACTAAAAGACTCTCTAGTAACCATTTTTAGTAAGAATATCAAGCCTCCCTTTCTTACATTGTTGCTCCTCCAAAATAAGAAGGTTAACCAAGTGGGGTTGTGAGGGTTCTATCATGGAAAAAAACTCCCAATTTCGAATTGGTCTAAGTTAGCTTTGTTTAAGGGGTTCCCAAAACTAGGAAAATATTAAAATAATTAAATTTAGGCCCCTAACATACTATACTACCATTAGGGTGGCTTTTTAACAATAAAATAACAGCTTAGGATCCCATTTAGACCCCCTAAACTCCTTGTCAAGTTTGAATTCGAATTCCTACATGATGTGACCCATCCAACACTCTCTCCCAAATGGGAGTACTTAAGAATTAATATGAAAAGAAGGAAGCGGACCAAGATTGAGTAACCTTGAGACCAACACTATAGGTGACATGTCACCAACACATAGACTATACAAGTGTCAAGTGACACACATAAATAAAAATACATTACATTTTCCTTGACATGCCCTTAATGCAACTAGATTATGATTAAACATGTTCAAAAGAAAGCAAGAAATCATGTAGTTACGAAGAAAATTACTTTCACAATGAGGCTTTTGAATCTTCCAAATATTTGCCTTGGTTAAATTATGTTCTCAAAGGTTTGGAACTAGTTTCCCCCAAGAATTTCCATGGTTCCACTTCCTGCACATTCAACTCGAGCATCAGTAGTCCAAGGAGGTTACATATATAAATACCATAATTGCATATAATTTCTAACGTTACATAATCTTAAATTCAAATAAATTATTCAAAATGTAAGAATAGCAGGATCTGCATATTACAAATCATCAAAATCAAATCAACATCTATTTGCAGATCACATTAAATCATCATTATTAGATTAACCTTTATCTTCATAACAAATTTTCATTTATCTACATTTAAATCATAAATCAACATGTAAAAATATTACATCCTAAAATATCCATTCCTATCATAGTAGTCAAAATCATTAGTCATCAATATGATTTATCAACAAATCGAGCCTGATATAAAAGTGTGTCAAGTGCTATTATGGGATCAAGGTGGGGCCTTGCACCACATTTTATCCTTTTAGATCAATTATCCCTCACAAAATTACTTAAAATAGTCAATCATCATAGAGAGGTAAGCACAATAGAGTTAGGAGTATAACTCATAGAAACACTTAACTAGCTAGGATGTGACATAATGATGTCAACATATGTTTGAATTCAATCATCAAGAAATACATCCTATGTTTCCAATATACTTTGAATAATAAACACTAGCATTTTATTACCATCCAATATTCTTACCTTGCAAACACTTCTTCATCTAATGGAATTTCTATATACAATTTGTAATGATCTTTCTTGTCCAAGTAACCATATGCATATTCATACAAGTAAACATTATCTAGGAAAATTTTAGCATTTGGTTACCATCTTTATATTATTAATTCATAGCTTCCATAATGGTATAAATCAACACCTTACTAAGGAAATTCCCTCATGAACTCATATGCATTCGGAAATGACTATAGAGTACCTAAAATCTAATGGAATCTCATCATCATAGTATGGGTTCAATTGCCATTCCCCAAAACATTTATTCAGAGATAAATCGATTAGGATAAATGTTCATAAGACACACATAAACCTAAGTGGAGAATATAGTATTTTTTTAAAAATATGTTTGATCATTACATACACATAAAATTAGGTCCTTAGTGCATTTTATAATTACAAACACTACTAAAATAAGACATTTTCCTTCTAAGTCTTGAATATCCAAATCCCAAATATCTACAAAGCAAGTAGCCTTACCATTTCTTTAAATTTTCTAATTGAAATGATTTAGAACAGGAAATAGAAATCATTAATCTAATCAATTAGGTCCTAATGTGTGGGTCATAAAAATGCATATATTAGAATGATAAACCTTATAGTCTCAAAAGTGTGCCAAGATGTTGAACTAGAAGTATCACAATACAAATGTGTTATCTATGCCATGACGGTCTAGGTGAGGCCTCACATCTAATGTCTTTAAATAGACTCTTACACAAGAGGCATTGTGTATTAAGTCAAAGACTTTTAGAAAGCAATGCCTACGTGGTGGGTCTGGCCCATGCTCAGTTGGAGGCTGACATAAGTGATATTTTGATCGGAGACATAGAGACGCTGACATGGCAGAGGTGGCACCAGATCATGCCATGTGTCCACATCGGGTGGATGGCGCACACCCGCATTAAAAAAATGCTCAAAGTTTAAATAGTGTGGGAATGTGGGAAGTTTCCATGTGGCAGCAGGTCTCGTGTCCATGAGCAGGTGCTGAGACGTGCAGGTTCAAATGTTAAGCATAGGATCGTGATACGTGTCATGATCCGACAGATGGCGCAATCCCACAATAGAAAGATGCTTACTGGTTAAGGAAAGTGGGTAAGTAGGATGCTGACACATGTTAGTAGGTCCCATGTAGATGGTGATGTGGTGCTCAGTAGCAGAGGTGGACCATTCAGACATTGCCACATGGTAGCCTGGTCAAACTAGGTTTGACCCGAGGTCCAAGGTTGAGAGAAAATAAAATATTCTTTAAAGAAAATGATTTTTAATAATTTTTCTCACAAAATGTCTTTTCAAATGGGTGCACGTTCAAAAGTTTTTTTAAATTCAAAAGGTCATTTTCTAAAGTTTAGACTTTAGAATTTTTTAAAATCTTTGAATTTTAAGGTGTAGTCATAGATCCATATAGAGGGGGTATTTTTGGAACTAATATTCAAGAGGTTTCCTGTAGGCTAACATAGTGATATTATATATCGTTGAAATCATGAGAAGATGAACTTTTCGATTATGGAGTTTGTTTTTGCACAGGAATTCATTTGTTCAAGTTATAGCCAAAAACATGAAATTTGGGGCCTTCTCAATTGAATGAGTTAAAATTCAAAATGCAGTTACATGATCAGTAACATGCAATGAAAATGCAGTTTGAGGCAAATTTAATCACTTTCAAATCAGTAAAAACTCAATTTCACTAGCATTTTCATGAAGCTTTCAGATATTTTGATGACTCAACAAGTTTTCATCATTGAACAGAAGATATTTTCAAATCAATTGCAAAAATGATGAAACCAAATTAGATCAAAATGGGAGAAGGAAGAAAGAGGTTACTTAGTTGCAAGGGATTGAATTCCAAGTGGACACATGTTAGGCATAGATCAGATATGGGGATTCATCTTCTCCTATATCTTTCTTTCTTTCTTTCATTGTTAGGGTTGGCAGTTTGTTCTAGGTAATACTAGCAGGGTTCTAGTGTTTTACTATTGAAACCAAGGATTGTAGATGGTTTTGCTTCCTGTCTATTGAGCTGTGCTCTAGTAGTGAAGGCCACACATCCATCTCTTGTGTAGATTTTTAGTTCATTCTCATGTGTTGTTTTCTGAGATAAATGGAGATTGATGCTGGATTATGTGAATGATTTAGAGTTTCATTTAGTATTACCAATTCATGTATTCAATCTTTCCATGGATGAATATAAAAAGGGATTTACAAGAATTATCTGAGTTTCCTTGTTCTCTCTCCTAATTCTTCATATGTCATTAACTTTGTGATTAAATGGATAAGGTTCATTTGATTTAAGGTAGCTTGGATGAATTGTGTATCAAATTTGTTGTTGCTTCTAACTCAAGGAGTTAGGTAAATGCTTTAGCATTTTGATAGGGTTTCTAGGTGTATGAAGGGGATATTGCATAAGAATGGGATTTGGGGATTTCAGTTGATAAACTTGATTGTAATGCAAACAAGTTAGGTCATCCTACTAGTAATGACTCTATTTTTCAATGGATAAGGCACTGATCACTAAATCAGATGCAAGCTAATATGAATGTCATTTGCACAAAATATTTTATTCAAATAATTTTAGTATTTCATGTTTTGTAGTGGGCTGAAAAGGATTAACCCTCACTCAACCTATGTGATTCATAGATTTGCATTTAGCTATTGTATATCTCTATTATTGCATGAGTTATTAGGAGATATAAGGGGTTTTCATTTATAGTAAATAGGTTCAAATTTATGTTTAATTGCACTGGTACCATTCATCAAAACCTCAAGGTCAACCCACCTAGGTCTAGTTGTGCCTGAAGTGAAGAAGGGTCAAGCCTTATAGTTGGCCCAAGACTACAGTCAGGTGCTTTCATCATAGTAATTTTCTAGCCTTAGATGCATTTTTCTAGTTTCTTGGTTGTCTGTAAAACTATTAAATCAAGAGCCAACATGCTCCTGACTAAGTAAGAACATGGGTCCCACCAAGCTAAGATATGCAAGAGTAGAAAATTAAAATGACATGAATTCCTAATAAAGAATGAATAAAATAAAATATGTACAAGGTTATGTGGCATGAACCTAGCGAGTGTTGTAGGAAGAGTGCTCAGACAATGTCACTTGTATTTATTGAGTGATGGGATAGTATGGAAAGATGGTTGAGAGAAATGAGGTAGAGTTTATTGTAGATAAATAATTTAACAAAATGTGAAATTTTTATTATGGAGATCTTGAATGGAATCAAGAATTAGTAGAAGTTAGGGTAGGAGACCCAGACTAATTGGTTGGAGGAATCAATATGTCTTCATTGTGGTGGAACTATTGCAAGAACTCCTTGCAACTGACTAGTTTGTTATAGAGTTTGAGTCGATGCCCATTGATAAGTAGCTTGAACCATACAAGATCAATGATTAAAATTTAAACTATGCCATTATCAAATATTGAGACTATCTCGTAGGGCTTGAGCCATCTAGTTTAAAAATTTCCTGGCATGTGTTGGTATCTAGAATCATACAGTAGTGCCCAATCTCCTACAAAAATTTTCCTTTCTCAAATGAATTTGTCATGCCATTTTTTCTCTACTGCTAGATTAATTTAGTGTTGTGGAGTGCAGATTTCTAGTATTTATCTAACCCATTAAATTGTAAAATCTAGTCTTCTTGGACTCTAGTAAGATCAATGTCTAACTCCCAGGCTGTTCTAAGCATCTTATACTGAAATTCAATAGGCATGGATGCATATTTTTCATACACCAATTGAAAAGGGGTAAATCTAGTTGTGTTTTTCCATGTTGTATGGTAAGCCCAAATGGCTTTAGGAAGATAGGAAGCTCGGTCTCTTTTGTGAACATCAACTATCTTGGTTAAAATGGATTCTATCTCCTAGTTGGTTATCTTGGCCTGGCCATTGGCTTGAGGATGATATGGTGAAGATTTACCATGACACACCATGTATTCCTTCATCAACTCTGAGATGATATTTGAGGTAAATTGTGTTCCTTGATCTGTGATTATCTCCTATGGTACTCCAAATCTAGTGAATATATATTCATAGAGAAATTCAGCAACTTTATGATCCCCGGCATGCTTCATTGCTTTAGCTTCAACCCACTTTGCGGCATAGTCAGTACATACTAAGATATATGACTTCCCATGAGAAGATGGTTCAATGGGTCCAACAAAGTCAATACCACACTTGTCAAATGGCATGACCACTATTTGAGGTTGCAAGGGCATTTCATTAGAGTTTATTGGGCATTATATGTGTTGGCATCTATCACAGTGCCTGATATGTTTTAATGCATTTTTATGCAAGGTAGGCTAGTAGTATCTAGTTGTCAAAATTGTATAGGCTTTCTTGTTTACTGCAAAATGGCCTCCATAGGGTGCATTATAACATGCCTATAAAATTCCATAGGTCTCATCCTCTTGCATACATCTTTAAGTAACCTAGTCTAGAGTGGTATAGAATATAAATCCTAAGATTCATGAGAAGTTAAAACTCTTCTCCACCAAAAGTCTACATTGCTTGGGTAAGAAGTGAGGCGGTGTCTTCCTATAGCAAGGTAGTTAATGATGTCTGCATACTATGGATTGAAAGTATCAATATAAAATAGGTGCTCATCAGGGAAGCTATCATCAATTACTACAAGATCATCTGGCACCTACAATCTTGATAATAAAAATTGGCCACCACATTAGCTTTTCCTGGTTTGTCAATTATCTTTACATCAAATTCCTGCATGAGAAGTAACCAGCATGCTAATCTACCATTAATGGTAGGTTTGTTCATCATGTATTTGATGATTAAATGATCAGTGTAAATAAATACTTCATAACTTGTGATGAAGTGCCTGAATTTGTTGAGTGCAAAGATGACTACTAATAGCTCTTTTTCAATAATAGTATAATTTATCTCAGCACCTTGCAAGTTTTTGTTAATGTAGTAAATAGCATGTTCAATGATACCTTCCTTTTGTCCTAGGACTGCTCCAATAGAATAGTTAGATGTATCAGTGTGGATGTGAAATGGTAGCTTCCAATCAAGTCCTCTGAGAATAGGTGTTTTTGTCAAGACATCTTTCAGTTGCTTGTAGCCCAATTTTTAGTTCATTCCTTATTGCTTTAGGTTTGAGTCAAGTCAAATGTGTCAATATCTTGATTCTAAGTCTAGAATTTCCATAGGACGACCTCTCTTCTCATCATCCCTTTGAGCTAATCTATTGCAAGAAATCATGTAATCTATGCACTAGTCAAAAAGCTATGTAATTAAGTTTTGGAGGGTTTGTTTATGCCTTCCTCTAATAAGAAGAAGGTATGGATACTTTACTAATCCATCATTCCCTATTCTTAATTATGTTGAAGGCAAATATTTGTGTTATGTTACAATTTTCATGGAACATATCACAGTGATCGGGCTCAAAATGCAAAGAATTTGATTTGTATCAACTGCTACGTGAAAGAGTGGAAAATGCAATCAATAAAAAGATAAAATGTGATTGGTTAGTTGAAATTCAATTGCCTTTGAAGATAGGTCCTTGACTATCAGATGAAGATCAGATCAAGAGTATGCACAAGGTCACTAGCCAAGGAGTATTCGATATATTTTAAGTTGTAACCAAGCAATAATAAGTAGAGGTAACCTAGGACTTAAGGTAGTGACAGAGCAAAAATGTATAAATCACATGATCATAGGGTCACAAGCAGGTCAAGTTAATCATGAGTCAAGTTTGCAATAGAGAAAAAATAGAGGATTCACATGGTCACTTTTAGTTAAGGAGAACCTAAAGTTAAAGGTGCAAGCATAGAGGGGTGGTTAAGTCAAATAGTTTTTGTAGTATTGGAAGGAGTTAAGGCTAATCTTAATGTAAATCGTGAAAATGGAAAAGATAATGATAATTTTGGTAAACAATGATCGCATGATCATGGGCTAAAAGGCATTCAGGACATTTTAAGTTGCGACCTAGAGGATGTGGTAAAAGTTAGTCCTAAATGGTGATCTCAATGTCATGTGCAGTAATATAATTAAAAGACTTTAAGCTATGAAATTGTGATAAAAGGAAACAACCAAATCAAATGGTGATTGCAAGGTCACATGCAGTTAAATGTTACTTGAGGAATACATTGCAAAGGTGTGAAATCAAGGAATCACCTGATTGCAAGGTTGGCAAGTAGTTTAAGGAAAATAATTACAAAGCCATAAAATGCCAAAAATAATTGCTAGTCACATGATCGCAATTGAAAGCCAACCAATGGAAATCTAAGTTACAATGGTGCATAGAGGAAACAACATGACAAATGGAGCAAGTGGACCCACATTACAAAATAGAATAGAGAGTTTAGATCTTTTATTCATTGTCGTCTAATCTTAAAGATCAATGATCGCTGCATGGTCCAAAAGGTTAATCATTACTTGAGGTTGAAGCTACAAAGGAGTGGTAATAGGAGTTTGCATGTTCATGAGGGGTTAAATGAAACCTTCACTTAACACAATGAAATAGTGAAAATTGAATTGATCACATCATTGCATTGGAAGAAGATATCGTATGAATAACAAGAAGACACAAGGGAAAATAAAGGGCATTGTTATGTTTTAATCATGACCATTAATTTGAGATTGATGGTGAGAGTTGAAACCTGCAATGACCATTGAAATATTAATTGCATGGATTGGGTGCCAATAGCAAAATACAAGGAGAAAAAATATTTTCACAGGGTTCCTAAAGTAGTAGGAAGATAAATAGTCTCAACATGTTTCTTGAAGTGTGATGGAGTCAGGATCTTTGATCAAGAAGATGTCACTTCTCCATATCATGCTATAGATAAAATAATTTCATATTTTATTTATATTATGTGACTATTTCTCTACTAGAAGGAAGGGATAACAAAAAAATAAAAAATAAATTTCTTCTAATAATACAAAGGTCGGCAAGCTTAATGGTGAATTGGCTCTATAATTCCATTTACATAATTTTCTCTTCATATTTTCTTGCCCTTTCAATATATTAGTTTTGCATTGAGAGTTGAAGGATGATTATTGTTGGAAATATATATGACAGGCTAAGTTACTAAGAGGGGAGGGGTAAATCAGTAAGTAAGAAAATTTTACTTTTTATTTACAAATTAAACCTTCATGTGTATTCTGATCTAATTGCATGCATGAGAAGATGAAAACTTTAGGCATTCAAAACATTTGACACACAATTTTGGTGACCCAGAAACCTTCCAACTAGAAAGTAAAACTAGGGTGGGGATGATACCCACAAGCTTTAGAATAGTAGTATAAAGTTGTCCTATTAAGGCTTACAATGATCACTTCTAATGATCTTCCTTGTTAGGAGCTATGAGGACTACTAGGTTCACCTTGCAAAAGGATTTACAAACATACAATAAATTATGCACTCAGTCAAGAGGGTTACAAAAGACTATTAAGTCTACCTTGTGAGAGAATTCAACTGATCTACCTATTAGGATGAAATAGTGGCTGATCTCTGATCTACAACTTGGTTTGCTGAATGAGATACCTTTGAGTGTAATTATCACCTTGTAGTGATAGATAAATCTTTGTTGCTCCTATATAGCTTATAGCCTTGAATTTTTCTTTTGTTCTCTTTTTTGCTTGTTACATTACTTTCACACATTACATTGGATGCGATACAATACATTACATATATACCAATCCAAATTATAAATTACAAAGTTGGCTACAATACAAGTTTACATAAAATACAAAAAGTTGGCCCAAACTGTAGGAACTCGGGGTCTGAAAACTAGCTCGGTGAGGTTCTGATACTCGGTGTCTATAGTCAATTCTTGGCATCATCATGCATTTAGTAGATGTAGAATCTCAGTCCATACTTATCACTTTATAAGTAGTCTAAACTCAGTCTACACTAGTGACTTGCTGAATACTATGAAACTCGGCATATAAACAAAATCACTTGATTCATATTGCAATGCTTAGTAAATGCTATAACTATGAGTTCAGTATAAACTAAATCACTAGATTAACACTGAGTGGCTCAATCAACACTAGATTCACATTGTTGTAACTATGAACTTGGTAAGCACTGCATAACTCAGTTTTCACTAAGAAGCTTGGTAAACCTTATGAAGCTTGGTTTACACTATTGATCACCATTATGGTAGAAACTGCTTGGCACAAACTGAATATTGTCTTTTGGATTTAGTAGCAACTATAGAACTCAGTAGAGACTGAAATGCTTGGTTAACTCTATTAACTATATAATATGCTTGGTAGATACTTACAATCTAAATAAGTGTATGTCACTAATAAAAAACATAACTGTAATGTCAACAAGCTCCCCCTTTGGGATTAATGACAAAAACACTTATCAGCCAAAACTGAATTTGAAGAACACTATTTATTCATCACCTTATGTCTCCAACTCGATGGAGCACTCTATTTTTGACATTTTCCAAAATTGTTTTTATAGAAGATGTATTTCTGAGTAATTGTATATATAGTGCTCACCAATACATATATACAATGTACTTTATATTTTTCATATCTGATATATACATTTTATCCCTTTTATTTATGTATACTTCTTTTATAATGTACATACTCTATACAATATACATCTTCTCCCCCTTTTTGGCATTAATACCAGTGATGTATGTTATTTATTATACAGTAATTCCAAAATGTGACAAGAAATCTGAATGTACCTTTAGGATTAGCATCATTGTCTTGTCCCAATTCTCTTACAACACCTTGCATGTGTGCAATGCAATCTACACTTTTGCTAATAGTTCTATCACCTAGTCTACAATTGAGAAGTTATTATCATGGATGAGTGTCTTAGCATGTGCAATGTGTTTCTGTAATGCATCCATGTTTGGAAGAATCATGCCCTAAATTTCTACTAATGTAGCTCTTAATCTAGCTTCTTCTTTCAGCAATTGTGCCTGCATATCAATTAGGAATCTAATCTTTGAATAGTGGGAAGAGGTGTAACTTGGGTCAAGTTGTATTTGATGTGCACTTGCCTGCAAATCTTCATCAATTTTTGACAATTTGTCTCTTATTTCCTTAGTAAAACTTGATGCAAATGTTACAGATTTTACCAAATAATGTAGTTACATTGTTACAGGAGGTATCTAATGATCCTAGGATAGTATATAGCTCTACTTGATAAATAGCAATCTTTTGAGAAATAAGTTCCAAAAGTTTATTCTCAAACTTTTTCTCAGCTCTCTGCAAAAAAATTTCATAACCACTGAAATCTTCATTGAATTTGTGGATTGCCTCTACTAACTAAATCAAAATTGGTTGAGAAGTGTCAACCTCTATATTTAGTGCCTCAATTAAAATGTTCTTACAATCTTCAATTATTTTGAATTCCTTATTCCTTTCTTCTCTAAGCCTCTACTTCTTAGCTTTCTCTTGTAGAAGTTCTCCAAATGTTTTCATTTGATCAGGATTAAGTTTTGAGATATCCCAATTAGGAATAAAAATCTCCTCATCAAGATCAATTTCTTCTTCCTTCTCTTTTCCTTTACTCAAAAATTTTGTACTCAGTTGAGAATTGGTCTCACTTATCCTTGTACTTATTGTTTGCATGCTAGGAATTGAAACAATTGTAGAAATGGTAGGACTTACTAAAAAAGTAGATACGAAACTCATTGTTGAAATACCTGATGTAACCAAAACAAATGTGGAGGGAGGTGCTATCTACTTAGTAGATGAAGTGCTTGGTTTGAAGAGTGAGGAAGTGAGGCTATGACCACTGCAGCAATTTTCTCTAGGTCAGTCTCCTCTGTGTTTTGAATTTCTAGTAAGTATTCCTTGGTAGCTTCCTATCCCTGTTCCTCTTCCTCATCATCTATATTGTCAAAATGAATTACTTCTTCATCATCAATTTCCTCATCCTTTTCTTGCTCATTGTCATCCTTTTCACTGACATGAACTACAAAATCACTCGACTTGTGAAGAAGATAAATGTTCTTCATGTGTTTGCAACATTCCTCACTACATGTTCAATGTCATTCATCAGTATAAGACAAGTGTTGAATCTCAAGGTAAGTTTTTCTCCATTCTTCTGCAAAGATTTTTTCACTTTTTTTTCACTTAAGCTTAGCACATGTTGCCTCAGGTTCTGCTCATATATGTCTCTTGGAGTTTTCATGGCATTCTCCAATCTTGGCTTGATCTTCTCAATTAGTTCATTAGGAATTTGTTTAACAAGCTAATCAGGGAAATATTTCCACTTACCCATTTTAGACATTATCATGTCTTGTATCTAATTTTGTTCCTCTATAGTCCTAGTCTCATACTTTAGTGCTTTAAAATTTGGTATGTTGGGATTTGAGTCTATTTCTTTCAACCTTTCCTGGAAGATGGGTGGATGTCTTCTAAACATCACATCTCCTCCTTCTTTGTCAAGTTTCTTTCTTGATATTCTCCTAGTAAATATAGTAGTAGATGGTTTTGTAGGCTTGGTAATAATTAGCTTTCCTCCAATTTATCTTCACCTTCTACTTCACCTTCCTCTATGTCTTCTCCTTTTCCTTCAATTAGTAGAAGAGTGGAACTAGTTTTTAGTTTGGCAATTCTCTTCTTCCCTTTGTTGACTACCTAAGGGAGTTTGATTTCCAATTCAATTCTAGCCTTTGCTTCATCATAAGTGCCAAAATAAGTAGCTTTGGGTTTAACATGCTCATTTATCAGTTCCTCAATGATGTCCTTGGTTTCATCTATGTTTACCTCATAACCTGGAGGTTTAACCCATACAATCCTTCGTCTAACTACTTGAATATATACTTTATCACTATCAACCATGAAACAAAAATCATCTTTGTAATAATCAACAATTTTATTTGGTATCCTGAATCTGTTATTCATCTTATCTTTGAAAGCATCAAAATAATTGTCCATGATACTTACATAGTTTTCTCCCATTTCAACTATATATTCATTAATCTGATAAAGCATAGGTACATCCTTCCTCCATATGGCTATGCCTTTAAATGGGAAGAAATTTTGTACATATAAAAATAGACAAGTTAAAAGTGAACCAAACTCATAAGGATTGTTCTTTGAAGTTCTTATGCTTTCCATGTTCTTTTTGAACTGGTTTAGCATCAACTCGGCAAGGTCAAGCGACAAGTTATTCTTGACCACTTTATATGCTAAATCCACTACTTAGCATGACACATTGTTGATTCTACTCAAGCTATAAATTTTGTGAGAGATGACATGTATACCAAAATTCAATTCCATGTCTATAATATAGTTGATCTTCATTCCCCTTCCATCCCACTTGGCAAGGGTTTTCTTCTCAAGTTTGACCTGACTTAGGGTTTTAGTCATTTTTGCTTTTGCCAACATAGGAAGACTAGTGATCCTATGGATCATCTTCTTGGTTATCAAAATAGGTTGTTCCAACCTTAATTGACCATTATTCACATGGCTAAGAATGAATCTTATCCATTTAATTTGGAAATCTTGTGGCATATGTGGAATGTGAGTCAAACCTTTCACTTCAAGGTGTTGATGCTCAAGTTTTAAAATGTCATTCACACATAGATTTTCTAGGGTTTCATCCATTTCCAATGTTATGTTATCATGAATAGCACACTTAAAATTTGAATGAATATCATTGATTAATAGTACCTTTGGTGGAATTTGTGATTGAGCTCTACTCGGATCTAGGGTTTTCTCAATAGCAGGATTCAACTTAATATATGGTGCCTTCCATTCCACTCCTCGTACTAACATGTCAGATCCTTTCTTCAATTTGTTGTTGGTGGATGTAATTTTTCTTGGTATGGTTTTGTGAAAGCATGAAAATCTCCAATGGTGATTTTCTTAGGTTGCTTGGATGTATAGATTTTTCCTTGTACAAGTAGCTCTATAAAATTTGCAGTGACAAATGACTTTGATTTCATCCTTTTTATCAAATTTTTCCTTTTCATTGCCATAAATGTCAAGTAAAATTGTTCATTCAAATGAAATATTTTCATTAACTTTGTTTTCATTGAAAGCTCAGTAGTTATTCATGACTCAGTAACCACACAAAACTTAGTTGCTCCCGACCTTGCTCGGTAGAGTCTTATAACCTGAACTTGCTTAGTAAGGATAGTAACCTAACCTTACTTGGTAATGACTTGCATCTTTTTCTCAGTGATCCCTTTACATCTTGAATGTTTATTTGGATCATTCATTCTACTGACTAAAACTGATGTGAGATGTCTTCTTTAGAATCCTAGTTCCAGTTCTCCTTTGAGAGATCAAGTGGAAATACTTGACTCACCCAATTCCTGAGTGACATGATTATCCTTGCTCAGACTTAGATTTTTAGAAGATTTTAGAATCCATTGTTGTCTCATCTACTTTTTGATGTTATCAACTTTTTCCTTCTTTTCTTCTTCAATTCTTCTAGTATTCATATAGTTCTTAGCAAGATGACCAAGTTATATATAGATAAAACATCTTTTGGTGGTGTCTCTTTTCCCCATGTGATGTTTTACACAATTCATTCCAATGTGTCCAAATTCTCCATAGTAATGACATATGCACTAGGTGTTATAGCTTTTACAATCTATTTTGGTAGTTTAGTATCTTAGTTTTACATTCTAAGGATTTGTGCCCATGTTTCTTGCATTTGTGACATTTCCTTCAAATTTAGTTTTTTCTTTGCATTCGTTAGATTTATGACCATGCTGATTGTAGTTGTATAATTTTCCATTAAATTTTTCTTTCCCATTGCTCCAACATTTGTTTGATGTATGTCTAATCTTACCACTATGGTTGCAAGTAGGTATTTTATTCTTTTGAACTCCTTGCTTGGATGATTCACCTCCTTCTATATATATGATTCCTACTTTACCTTTTTGTCTAAAATGACTTTGCTCATTTAGTTGATTCAAGTCTGTTTGAGATTTCATCATTCTCTCATTGGTTTGCTTTTTAGGTTTAAATCATTCAACAACCTTTCATTTTCTAATCTTAGATTCATGATTTCTTCATTTGCATTAGTGAGTTGATTAATGAAGTTTGCTTGCTAAATCTCATTAGTTTTTCCTTCTATTTCTTATTTTATCTTGTTTTTCTCTTCCATAACTTCACATAGTCTTGCTGACTGAATTTATCGCTCTCTTCTTAGTTTTCTTACTTCTTCTTGAAGTGAACCATTATTTTCTAATAGTTATTTGATTGCTTCATTGGCTTCATCTGGACTACTTACTAAATGGACGTCTTCAATTCTTTTTTCAATGTACTAATGGTCATTCATCTAGATTGCAAGATCTTTTCTTCTTTTCAAAGATTGAGAGATTTTCTCCTTTTCTTTCTTGGGTTGTGCAATAGCCATTTCCAAATCCATCTTCTCATTTTCAATAGCCTTATCAAGTTTCAATACCTTCATAGCCTTTGATCTCTGCTCAAGCTGTTAAACTTTTCTCTGAGAACCATAAAAGCTCTAATACCAATTGTTGGATATATATATATATATATATATATATATATATATATATATATATGATATGCTAAGTTACTAAGAGAGGAGGGGTGGATTAGTAACTAAGAAAATTTTACTCTTTATTTACCAATTAAACCTTCATGTTTATTCTAATCTAATTGCATGCATGAGAAATTGAAAACATTAAGCATTCAAAATATTTGACACACAATTTTGGTGACCCAGAAACCTTCCAAATAGAAAGTAAAACTAGGATGGGGATGATACCCACAAGCTTTAGTACTATAGTATAAAGTTGGCCTATTAAGTCTTACAATGATCACTTCTAATGATCTACCCTGTTAGGAGATATAATAACTGCTAGGTCCACCTTGCAAAAGGATTTACAAACATACAATAAAGCATGCACTCGGTAAAGAGATTTACAAAAGACTGTTAAGTCTACCTTGTGAAATGATTTAACTAATCCACTTGTTAGGATGAAATCATGGTTGATCTTTGATCTGCAACTTGGTTTGTTGAATGAGATACCTTTGAGTGTAATGATCACCTTACAGTGATAGATAAATTTGTGTTGCTCCTTATACGGCTTGTAGCCTTGAATTTCACTTTTCTTCTCTTTTTTACTTGTTACATTACTTTCACACATTACATTGGATGTGATACAATACATTACATATATACCAATCTAAATTATAAATTACAATGTCAACTATAAAAAAATTTTACACAAAGTCAGCCCAAATTGTAGGAACTCGAGTTTTGAAGACTAGCTCGATGAGGTTCTGATACTTGGCATCCACAATCAATGCTCAACATCATCATGAATTTGGTAGAAATAGAAGCTTGGTCCATACTGATCATTTTCCAAGTAGTATAAACTCAGTCTACACTGGTGACTTGGTAAATATTGTGAAACTCAGCATACAAACTGAATCACTTGATTCATACTACATGGCTCGGTAAATGCTATCACTATGAGTTTGGTATAAACTAAATCACTTGGTTAACACTGAGTGGCTCAGTCAACACTGGATTCACATTGTTGTAACTATGAACTCTATAAGCACTACATAACTTAGTTTTCACTGAAAAGCTTGGTAAACCTTATGAAGCTCAATTTACATTATTGATCACCATTATGGTAGAAACTATTTAGCGCAAAGTGAATACTATATTTTAGATTTGGTAGCAACTATAGAACTTAGTAGAGACTAAAATGCTTGGTTAACTCTATCAATTGTACAATATGCTTCGTAGATACTTACAATCTAAATAACTATGTGTCACTAATAAAAAACATGACTGTAATGTCAACAAATTACATGTGATTTTGTGATCACCTTGTGGATTCCATTTCACCCTGGTATTTATAGTATAAGTAATTCCATTTACTTTTTCACATATGATTTTACTTCTCCTCTTGTTTATTGCATGGCATGTTATAATTAATTTCCCTGGGAATTAAAGGATAAATGTGGATGAATCTATTAAGTAACTTGTTGGATTCTATTTCATCTAAGCGTAATAGTTAAAGCAATTCCATTTTCCCTTATGTGCACCTCTTTTTCTTTTCTTCTTTTTCATTTAGATAATTAATCAAAATTTAGAATAGAAGTAGGGATCAAAAATCTCAAGATAACCCACTATAGTTATTCCATTGGGGGTAATAGGTTGTCCCCATCTATTTTGCCTAATTTTTTTGTGTCTACAAGGAATTTGGTTAGCGTTTACTTCTCTAAAGTCAAGAGCTTATTATGTCAAAACTTTTGATCTAATAAAGACATATTCATTGCACATCATTACAATTCTTAAGGGAGATGTAAATTTTAATTCATAAGGTAGTAATAGACACATACATTGACCCATTTATTGGTAACATCCTTTTGTCTCTCCAGGACATTAGGCATTCAAAGAGTTAGATTATAAAAATAAAAATAAGAGAACAAATTGTTAACCAACATTGTTATGAAGATAATACCACTGGTATCATTTTTTCTACTCTGGACCAGGAAGAACACAGGACTCACCAGTAGGAGGCCAAAGAGAACCAGATGGCCCAAGAGGCTGCACAGGTCATGCAGGAGCTGGAAAGAAAGATTGAGGATTAGTTCCTATCTTTTCCTTTTTGGCTAGCTTTTTGTTTTGGCTTTTGACTATTTCGTTTGTCTTGTCTTTTTTGTTTGGCCTTTTATTTGGCCTTTGTTTATTTGGCTGGGCCTAGTGCTTATTATCAGCCTTTAGACTTGTTATTTTTGTGGCTGGGCTTCTAACGCTTATTTTCAACCTGTTTGGTTTTAACTCTCCGGTTTTAGGATCCCTGTAAAACCTATTTATCTAATCAAAAACATTGTTAGAATTTTGCTTCATAGTCTTCTATCCATTCAAACTCAACCTCCTTTTTTAGTAAGTTATACAAAGGTGCAGCAAGTTGGTTGAAATCCTTTATGAATCTTCTATAGTAACCAGCATGACTAAGGAAACTCTTGACATATTTTTGCTTGACCAGTGTGGAAAGTGTGTTGATGACTACAATTTTTGTAGGTTCTACTTGAATTGCAAAAGATGAAAGATAATTTCCCAAGACAACTCCTTCTTCCATGATCATATAACAATTCTCATTGTTAAGGGAGAGATATTGCTAACATCTCTTAAGAACCTTTTGCAATTTATCTTGTGCCTCCTCAAATGTGCTTCCATGAGTAGTGAAGTTGTTCATGTATATTTCAACACAATTAGTAGCAATGTCAGAGAAAATGCCAAGCACTACTCACTGGAAAGTAGCAGGTGCATTGCACAATCCAAATGGTAAGACTGAGTAAGAAAATGTTCCCCATGGATAGGTGAATATTGTCTTATCCTAATCTTCTAGTGATATTTGGACCTAGTTATATCCACTAAACCCATCTAGAAATGAAAAATACCTTTTACCAGCAAGATTATCAAGCACTTGGTCAATGAAAGTTAATGGAAAGTGATCACTTTAAGTGGCCTTATTAAGCTCCCTATAGTCCACACAAACTCTCTATTTCCCCCTTTCTTTGGGACAATTGCTAGAGGTGAGACCCATTAGCTATCAAAAATAGGGTAAATGAAACCTGCACTAAGGAGCTTCTACAATTTTTTCCTCACTATATATTTCAAAGTGAGATTAATTCTCCTTTGGGCTTGTCCTACAAGCTTGAGCTTGGGGCTTATATAGATTCTATGGGTGCAAAGTTTTGGGTCTAACCCCGTCATGTCAATGTAATCCCATATAAAGGCTTGTTGACTTTCTTGCAAAATTTTGAGAAGATTAGACATCTAAGATGTAATGAGATTCTTATTAACATTCAACTCTTTTCCTCAGGAAATTTCAACTCTTTTGACCTTATCTAGCATCATAAATTTTACAAGTGAGGGTGACTTTATTTCATGAGGCAATGAGGTGTGGAGATAATAAAATTTTATAGGAAACTGAGGTGAGGTCTACTTGGGAAATATTGTTTGGAGGGAACAATTAGGGACATCACAAGAAGATTCCTTAGAACTATATTGATTGGTGAGGATTGTTGCCATCATATCATCTTCTTCTTATGACACCAAAAATGGGTTTCTTTCAAGACCATGAGTTGTTGCACTGAGTTTTCTTCAAGGACAACATCAGCTAAATCTAGCAAAACAACTTGGTCAATCTCTACTTGGGGTTTTGATGGAGAATACAAGGTTGGTTTCTTAGTATTTATCTTGTCTAATATGGTCATTTTTCCTTAGTGACATGCAATGAAAACATTAGTTGTGGCTAACCAAGGTCATCCTAGGATTAATGGATATCCTCCTAGAGTGGCTTTGGGTGATAGGATTATAAAATTTGAAGGATAATCTAATGTATCCAACATTACAATAATATCTTCAACCATGCCATCTAGATTAACAGTGGAATTATCAGCTAATTATAGTATTGTAGGTGTATCTCGTAAACCAATGATGCTAATTTTCAATAAAACTTCCCTAGTCATGACATTGATTGATGCCCTTAGGTCAATTAGGACATTCTATTTTTGGATGTCATTAATATGAATATTGACAACTAGATTCCTTGAATCAGAGTACTTAGACATTAAGACTTTTCTTAGCATGAGATCAAAAAGTTATCCCAAAACATGGACAGTGTCAAGGTCTTTTTTCTTCCTTCTAGACTACTTAATATAGGCTTATTTTATTGTGACTTCTTTAAGGGCATCTAACAACAAAATTTGCATTGGTATTTGTTTAAGTTGATCTATCATATCCACTACTATAGGACTTTCTTTGGGTGGAGTAGATTGAGCCAATCTTTGTAGATAGGGGGTTTTTAAGTACTGGTTTAGATTGAGGAATAGATGGAATAGCAATAGGTTGGTTCATATGTATGTCCTTAGTATCAGCAACTCTAGTTATTATGGATTGTTTTGGTGCAAGCAACGCAATTCTTGATCTAAGATGGATATCATTTACTTGCAGGGAATACACTTGCTGCTTGTTACTAGGATTTGGAGTTGGTTGCATAGGAAGTTGCATTGGATTTTGAGGGTTATTAGTGGCTATAGGAGGTGGAGGCATGAGAACTTGTTGTTGACTAGGCTGATTAGGTCCCCACTAAAGTTGTTGCTGCCAATTACCTTGCAATTGTCATTGGTTATCCTGGTGTGGCTGCTGATAGGGGTTAAACTATTATTTTTGGTAGGCTTGGTTATAATGCTTTTTTTATTAGACCAGTTATGATTCCAATTTTATCCTTGAGGGGAAGAATTTTGAGGGATATGGTTTGGCCATTGACTATTATTATTATAACCAAAAGTATTCAAGGGATCTTGAGGCATACCATGTCTCTAAGCCCATGGATACCTTTGAAAAACATAGAAAACTTCTCCATTCTACTCATCTATGGCTTTAAACTTGGTGGACATTGGCTTAGTAACCATAGATGTAATTGTCTTGCACCTACAATTTATCTTCTTTTCTATGCAATGAGAATATAATTTAGTTAGCATGGCATTTTCCTCCTCCCTCTTTCTTCTTGCTTGCATACTATCCAACTAAGTGGTGACATCATTGATGATGTCTCTCTTTGAGTCAAACAAAAGATTGGATAGCTCCATCTTAGATACTCTTGAACCATAATTGGACTTTATGTGGTAGGTCTCTAAGTCCCCTATCTTTCTTCATAGTAGTCCTTGAATAATACAGACATATGTTATTTATGTTAGCCTAGTTCTTCTGAGTAATGTATCCTCCTGCCATAAGTTCTAGGGCTTCAATACTTCCATCAATCACACCTTTCAGAAAAATCTGCTTTTTTGATTCCTCATTTAGCTAGTGTTGTGTATTAGGCTAAAATTTGAACATGAACCTCTAGACATAGTCCTCCAATGTTTTATCCTCCTTTTGGGACATTTTGAAAATGTCATCTCCTTTAAAATCTTGATCCCTATAGTATTCTTTATACTTTGAAAGAAACAAATTTCTCATTGCAAGCCAATTTGCTACAGCATTGGCACCCAACCCCATGAACAATCTTAGAGAAGCTTCCTTTAGAGTGGTTGAGAATAATTTCAGCTTGTGAGCATCAGTTCTATAGTCATAACTCCTACAAAGGATGTCAAACTCAAAGAGGAAGGTTTCATGATCTTTTGTAATCAGGCCGTAGAATTTGGGAAGTGCAGTAGAAGGTATGTTCTTCAAATTTTAATTACCTTGTTGAGAGGGAATAGGGAAAAAAATAAAGGATGAGGTTAAGCCATTCTTGGAAGAGGAATAGGTGGTGGTGGTTGATAGATAACAAGGGTAAGTGGGTTGTCTTGGTATTTAGTTTCAATAAAAAGGTCATTCAAATGCAAGGATTCTTTAGAGGATGAGGGTATTCATTCTTGAGCATCAACAAATTTATTTTCAAAGGGTTCTTCTTCTTTGTTCTCACTATGAGGTTCTTCAAGATTAGGATTAAAAATATCTAATGGTTCTTCCTGATCATTACGAGGAAGAAATCTCCCAAGGAGGTTTCTCATTCTATGCATAAAATGCTTTAAGACTAAGCTCTAGATTATTAGAACTAGAAATGCTACTAATATAAGTTTAAATTAACACCATTCCCTTTCAATGGTGCCAAAAATACTTGGCCAAATAATGGTAACAAAAACCTATGGTAATGGACTGCCTATATAGGTTTGCACACCCTAATTAGTTTCTAAATGAATTATTCAATCTCATTTAATTATCGACCAAGGATGTAAAATTGGAATGGCATTCACAAACTATATGCTTTAAACTTTCTCAATCCTAAGACTAACCTATGGAATTAAAATGCTTGAGCTTAAGGAAAACTATACTAAAACCAATAAATGAATTTACTCTAGCAAAGTATGTAATCATAGGTAGCAATTACTCTAACCACCTATGTTTTAGGAATAATCCACCAATTTTTTTACCAATGGCTACAAGAACAATAGAATTATACCTTACTTAGAAATAAACACAAAAAAGAATTATACTCTAATAGAAAAATTCACTCACCAAGTGGGCCCCCTTGGATGAGTGAACATAAAACACAATCAAGATAAAAGATATAAAGTTGAACTATGCATTCTATTCATTGATGGAGAAAGATTACACTTGATTGAAAAATGGTAGTGTCTCTCATGTTTGTAGTCTAAACCTTGTTATATTTTGATTCAAGAGATACTTGATACTCTTGTTTTGCTTCATTTGAGATGACTTGAGGGTCAAATGTTATACTTTGATTTCAATACCATAGATGTTATACTTATATGTTGTTCAGTTTATCATATTTTCATGTTGATGCCATTTTGAGATGACAATAGGTTTATAATGATATCTAGTTTTCTAGTGTTTGAACATATCTTTGATTCTATTATGTGATGGATTTTATGCTATGGATATTTACTTCATTACTACTTCATTGTGTTTTATGTGAACATGAGTGATGTAAATGAATTATATCAGTATAATTGAGTAAATGGTTAAATTAGGTATTAATGCATTTATTACTTTGGCTATGATATTATATGTAATTGCACTTGATCATGTGTTTTAGTGTGCAAGATTTATATCTCTAATAGTGGCACATGGGTTAGTGATTTAGCTATCATATTTGCCAATGTCGTCCATGTATGGTCGACATATCTGTTAAGTTTCAGGATTTGCACCTAGTACTAAACTAAAAAAGTTTAGCAATCCTTACTTAACATGGAAATCACTTCACTTTGTGGGACATGCAAATGAAATCAGACCTCTCGATTCTAGGCCAGCTCCTATTGGATATTCAGTGATATTTCCAAGATGAGCTAGCCTAGAATCTGGAGGTCTCATTTCATTTGCATGTCCCAAAAAGTGAAGTGATTTCCATGTTAAGTAAGGATTGCTAAACTTTTTCAGTTTAGTACTAGGTGCAAATCCTGAAACTTAACAGTTTTGGCACACCCGGTGGGACATGGAGGTCATAGTTCTCATAGTTCTTGCTGGTTTTGATATGCATCCAGCAGGTTACAAACCTTTGAGAGGTCATTATTTTGCATATCTGGCAACTCAGAGATCATATCTACTAGTTTTAAGAAGATTTAATGCTTAAAATGGATTACCATCCTCCATTGCATGAAATTCTTCCTCCATCCTCTAAATTTCAGTCATCTCAAAATGACTATATTGCTAGTTTCATGCCAGAATTTGAAGAACAACATTCATCTTATGCTCACCACCTACCCACCCCTACTGAAGGATTTTAGAAGCATCAACATGCATACCAACAACCTCATGAAGAGTTGCATCAACACAAATTTGATATGCAACAAAAACAACTTGGTTTTCAAGCTCATACCCAACAACAATAGATGTTGGTTACTCAAGAGCAACATCATAAAGAGATCGAAGAGCAAAGAAAATACTATGAGGAGTTTTTGGAGTCACAGAAAAAGAATATGCGAGCACAGGCAAAGAAACAATTTGATGCCAAATGGAAGCAGTATGAAGAGGTCATTATAGGACAGCAATAGAGTTAGGCCACCCTTACAAGCAATCTGACAACATTGTAGAAATTTTATGAGAAAGAGATGAAAAAGATTTCTACTGATATAGCTACAAAAGAAGAATATTTTCAAAGAACATTAATAGCCAATGAAGAGTTTCATGCAAAACAATTAGAAGCAAAAAAGTTGTAGCTAGAGTAGTATAGTGAAAAAATGGAACTCCTAATGAATGAATTCATGAAGAACAAGCAGGCTCAAGCTCATCATAAAGAAGTACTTGCTCAGCAAATTTGAGAGTAGGAGGAGCAAATGAGTTTGCTACTTGCACAAGTACAAGAGCTAGAGGCCCAATCAATAGTCCATCTTCCTATTCATCATGTGAGTGAAGAAGTTTTGAACCCTATGATTCCAAGTTTTAAGCATTCCCTGAAAGAACCAAGCCATCTTGTTGTTTCCCTATTCAGTCATTTCAAGAACCTGTTAGTAATCAAATTTTTCAGAAAACATGTCAGTTTTCATGGACCAAGTATCTTGGTTATGAAATGCCAAATCTTGTCAAGAATACCCCATGTGAGTCAATGCAAAGTCAATAGACTGAAGATGAGGTCACTATAGTTCATTTTGAACTACGAAATGAAGAAATAACCATGGAAGCCCAGTTGGGACAACACATTTTTGAACAACAAGTTTGTGAACAGCATGATGAAGAAGCTCTATTGGTTGTAGGAAAAGATACGGGTAAAGAAACCATTATGTGTTTCTTTGATGAGTTACCCTTATTCATGGAGCAAGAGGGGAGTATTGATGTTCAAAGTATATCCATCCAAGCTTTGCAAAAACAGGACATAAATGATGAAGTTATGTTTGACAAAGTATCCACTCAAGATATGGAAGATGATGAGGTTCTGGGAAAGGAGTGTTTTGATAGCATTATAAAAGATTTCTGTGAAAATATTATTGTTAACATTTTAGGTTGTGAGACTATTAATGATAGCCTTATATTGAAAGACACTCTTCTTGAAGATTTTCTACCTGAGATCAAATTTGAACCTATTGTCAAGAACGTTTCGTAGGTTGATAGCTTAGACAAGCTATTGAATGTTTTAATAGAAGATGGTGAGCCTCTAACTTAGGAGGAGGAGGAGATGGTATGGCAAGAAATTATGTAGGGGAATCATGCTGAACCACAACAAGGAGCCAGCAGGATGAGTGCCAAGTTTATTATCTCCAGAGGCTGTCCCATTAGACATTTAGCAAGAATGGAAGCCAACCAAGAAAAACTAGTCATGTTTGTGTTCAAACATGAATATTCAAATGAAGCTGAAGCTGAAGGTCAATTCACTTATCTACCACTGGACAATGGAAAGAAGAATCTATTAGTGGAGATGAGTCAATTTATTCATGTTTTGGTAGTGCATCAGTTCTTTACACAACTGTGCGTACATCTCTTATTAGCTATCCTTACACATGAAAAGTTTTGTATCCTAAGGAGGAAGGGTAGCTATTTTAACTATCTAGTGAATGGATTTGTTTGATCATTTTTTGTGCTTTTTAGTTTAGGGTAGGTTAGGCATTTCCTTGTTTTCAATAAGTGCGTCTACATTTTAATTTTGTTTTGTTTTCTATTCTAGGTTAGTTTCCTATTTTATTTGGTAGTCTAGGTTAGTCAAGTTGTTGTTTTATGTTGTTACGTAGTCAATTCTACCCATTTCATTCATGCTTGCATAAATGTGTGTGCTTAAATGCATACACATATCTAGTACACACATACATATCATTGCAAATGAATATGTATGGCTGCTAGCCATACATATATGCATATCCATGCATTTACTGCATACATGCATCCATTCACCCATACAAAAACCAAATGGTCAACTATGACAGTTTTGACTCCTAAAGTTGATACTTGAGTTTTCACCCTGCATACCTGTCAATCTAATAAGAGTTTTAGGTCTTACTAAACTCACTTGCATCCATTCAAAACTAAACCAGCAACTTTAGAAGTCACTTTTTGTCAGATCTAGGTGCTAGGAATGCATAAACAAACTCTATGCCCAGTAAATAAGAACAACTGGTCAAATTTCAAGCAGGTAGACAAACAACAGAGGTCGCCAAAAAAATGTTACTAAAATTTTACACATGTTTAAAATTTTATTTCAAGTAACATCGTAGAAGGAAAACATTCATTTTCTATTCATTTACATTCCATCATTTTGCAATTGTATAGAAATCATGAGCAAAAGAGATATAATATTCATTGTATAAATCATCGTTAATATGTACAATTTTAATTTTTACAAAGTATGAAATGAATATAAAAATGCTGAAAATGAAATATCTCACACAAGCCATGAGTCTAACTACTATCTTTCATATATATTAAGAACAAGAAAAATACAACATATGAGAGAAGAGTAGTCAGGGATAACCAATCATTGCCTTTCAGACTTTGACTAGTTAAGAATTCTTTGTTGTTGCTCCTAATCCAGCCCTTGATCTAGTAAGCTCATGGTTCTTCATTTTCCTACATTAAAAAAAATGAAGTTAGATCTTGATTATCTAAGCAATGATTGGTTAGCTATAGCTACGTACTCACACATGTCATATTTCTCTTATTTTGGATACATACAAAAAATAGTATGTGTATTCTAAGTGTTCAGATGCAAATCACAGAAAGGTAATTTGTGAGTGTCACGAGCCTGTGCTCGAACCTTATGAAACAATCATCATTATCAATGTTGTAACTCACAATGCATTCAAAAGGAAACAAGAAGAGAACCCACTTTAATGTTGAAGACTGGGACAAATGACTAATAGTGATCTCTTTGTTACAAAGAAGAAAGCTGGAAAATTATATGTTATCCCAAATTATAAAAACTACTGGAACATTAGCAGGAAATGACCATGAAGAATATTCAGTATCTTGACAAGCTCAAGCTCAAAACTCCAACTTAGAGCATGGAAATGGAGGATAATACATCAATAACAATAAAAATAAACAAAGAGATTTTAGTTCTAAAACATGAGTTAAGCAATGATCATCCATGATTATTGAGACATTAGTTATCTGTCTCTCAAACTTATTGTGATAAGACACATAATTCAAGCAGTGATGTGGTGTTTGGAGCAATGCAAGGGAACATTGAAGCTGTAGATCTTATGCCTAATGATTATAGTAATCCTATGTATGCCCATTAAATTATCAAGAACAGAGCTGGATTATGGTAGTGATGGAACCTACATTCAATGTAACACAATAGTAGGGCTAGTGGAAGGCAAAAAATCAATGTGCATTTGGTTCCTCATATTCAACACAACAGTAGTATTACCTATACAAAAGGTAATTAAGTATTGAAATATGCTATAGCTAAAAGAGTTAAAAGAGCTAAAAGAGCTGGAATGAATCCATACTCTTGGACTGAATTCTTATCACTGGTAAGGAAGAAAATATATGAACCATCACTACTCAGGAAGCATGAGATTTGCACAATTATCTATACTAGTGGCACAACAGGAGAACCAAAAGGTGTCTTGTTGACAAATGAAAACATAATTGCAGAAATTCCTTCAATTAATCACTTGTTGCATTTGTAAAAATTACTCGATTGATCCTCTTCATGGAGTAGAGAAGCTTCAGCAGAAGATGTTGGATTATCACGGAGAATAAATTTGGCAGTGAAGGGGAGTCACAGAATTAATATTCAAAAGCCAAGCAAGTTTTCACAACTGCAAATAACACAAATAGCAAATAACTGTAATATTCATGGCTAGTTTGGTGGTTCACTCAAGAAAATAACATAATGGCAACGAAGGAAAACAATAAGTTCTACCTTTGAAGGCTTCCAATGGTGGTATTTTCAAATCTCAAACAGCATAGAATTTCTAGCAAAGTTTTTTTATGGCAGCTTCATCTCAAACTTCCAGCAAAAAACTTATACATACAGCATTAAAGACCAGCTATAGCAAATCATTCATGGTGCAATAAAACCAATAAAACCTGTGTGCAAACTTTTTGAAATTGGAATGTATATCTTCCAGGAATGACATACCTTTTGAGTTCAATAGAGAAAGATTAGCCTTAAAGACCAGAAAATATTCATGGTGGCTCCAAATTTCAAATGTAAATTAAAAACAAGTTACAATGCTTTCCTTTCTAACATAGTGAGTTCTGAAATTTGTGAAAAGATATGGAAAAAAAGAATATAGCTTACTCATAACAAATTTTAAAGGAAAGATTCAGAAAATAATTCTTAATGGCAGCTTCAAAAATAGTAAGATTTGGCCAAAAGGAATAGCATAAAACAACAAAACCTTCTAGCTCTAGCAATGAAATCATATGCAAAGAAAAACTTATACTGGTGAAGAAAACATATGTACAGTATCTAAGTTCCAACTGGCATTTTCATAATAGCATCTAAGTTCCAATCGGCAAAAGAATCCCACTTTACCAAGTAGCCCATATGTGAGGTTGTGGAAAAAACTGGAAATTAAAATGTTTTGCATATATTAAAACCCTTACCAGCATTTCATGGCACCCGAGAAGAGAAAAAATCCTTGTAATGGCAGCTCATTCATGGCTGAAAACCCTCATTTTCTTCTCCAACTTTCCAGAACCTCTGAAAAAGCAAGTGCAAAATAATGAAATGAAAGTCTTTTATGGCTATTCAACCTTTTATTATGCCTTTTCCATTTTACATTTTGCCTTTGAAGTCCACGGGGTTTATGTGAGGAATTTTTTTTAATATTTGTATTACCTTTGCAAATATTTATATTTGTATTGTCTTTGCCAATATTTATATTTTTAATCTCTTTGCAAACTTTTATATTTGTATTTCCTTTGCAAATATTTATATTGGTATTGCGTTTTCAAATATTTAAATTTGTATTGTGTAAAGGGTGTTTTTGTTAAGTTATTTCTTTTTGCATTATTATTATTATAAAGAAGAATATTTAAATGATGTGATTATGAATCATTTAATATTTTTTCTATTTTAAATGCAAAAACAGGTAAGTCATTATATGCTTATGTCATTATCTTTTAAGTGAGAAATCAATTGGGAAACATGTGGAGAGATTATAGGACTGTGGGTCAAGTTTGACTTCATCCTGGCAGTTTGAGAGTCTTTATGACTAGCTGGAGTGTTTTGAGGTGGTTTTTGATGAGTCATGGGGGTAGTTATGGGTTAGTGGAGTCAAATGAGTGATGTGACTTCATTTTTTGAAGTTATTAAGTCCTTGTTTTGGTGTTATCTTTTTGCATTCGACCCAAGTTGGGTTTGTACTTAATGATTTTTGCAACTCATTTTTAGAGAGTTCTGATTATGCAGAGAAGTGGATATGACTTCTATTTTCAGTCCTTATTCTTTTTTCCAAAATTTGTAATTCAACTTGGGAAATTCAATATAGGTGATAGAATTGTGTTCATGTTATTTTGGTGTTACTTATTAAGCCTTCTTTCTTTTTGCAAGTTCTGTGTGCATCCTTTTGAATGATTTGATAGATTAACTTGAGAATGTTCATTATTCCTTGTCTTTTTGTCTCATTCTAGCACCTATTTTTAGGAAAGTAAGTTTATTTGTAGGTTATAATATGTGTTTTAAAAGTGAAATTAGTAAATGAGAGGCATCTATTTTCCTCCTTTTGTTAATTTATCCTTCAAACCTTATTACAAAAAACTTATGTAGATCTTTACAGAAAGATGTGTTTTGTTGTACATCAAGTAGTTGTATACTCCTTCTCTGTTAAGTGTGTTTGAGTTTTCCATATCATTTTGGTGTATCACCATCTCCTAGTTTAGGTTGTAAGTTTAGGTTTGTTTTAAGCAATTTCTTGCCTTTTACCTAAAGTTTAAGTTAGGATCTTGGAAATATCACTGAATATCCAATAGGAGCTGGCCTAGAATCTGAAGGTCTCATTTCATTTGCATGTCCCACAAAGTAAAGTGATTCCCATGTTAAGTAAGGATTGCTAAACTTTTTCAGTTCAGTACTGGGTGCAAATCCTGAAACTTAATAGTATCTTTTAAATATTAAATTAAAACCCTTCAGTGATTTGTTCAATCCATACTCATTTGCATTATGTGATTAGACTAGTGAGTGTGTCTATGGATTTAGAGTTTCACATTATTGTGAAGTTGTTAAAGCCTTCTGTGATTTTGGTTTCAGGGTTTTTGAGCTTTATTTAATTGATTTTTAGTTTTTGGCATCTTTTTCATACATGAATTCCAATTGCTTTGAATAGCCTATTTTCTTTTGGGTTGATTCGGAGTCTAGCTAGTCTAACTGGCTATTTACCCTAATTCATTATTCACTCAAAAAGTGAATAAGTATTGAAAGAGGAATTTAATTCCTCACTTCTCACTTTTGCAATTTGTAAAATTGAGAGCTTTTTCTGAAATGCTTTTTAGAAGGATTGGTTTTTTGTTTGTTGTGAGAGCTACAGGTGTAAGATCTTTGCAAGGACAGACTCGTTGGATCTAGCTTAGGAAGATCTTTCGTTGCCATCATTTTTTGCCATATTTGTGGATTATTTACCTAGTTATTTTCCATTTTAGCACTTTTTCTTGTCAGGTAGGGTTCTCCTATTTTCATGTTTTAGCTTTGTCTCTTTTTTTTTATAGTATATATTTGTTTGGAGGCTAAGAACTAGTGTTACCCTCCATTTTTTTTGTTGGTTCTACTCAATTGGTTGGGTATGAACATTTTCCCAATTTATGGGATAAGGATTTGGGGTCTCACATCATTATGCTAGTTTTTTTTACATACGATGTCTGAACCCAAATTTTGACGAATTTTCAAGGCTTTTGTGCTCTAAGACCAAAAGGGTTTTTATTCCTAAGTTTTCCAATTTTGGGTTTTTCACCTCATTTTGTGTATTGCTCTATTTTCTCAGGTTTTTTTGGCATGATGTTGGTTGTGGACCTAGATGATCTATTTGGATGTCAATTAGACCATTGTTGCTCCTTTATGTTTCATGGGGATGTGTGTCACATCCATTCTCCTGAGTATGTTTTTAGTTGAGTGATATTTTTCTTGTGTTCTCATATAGTCCTTATGTTATGATCTTCATGATGGTGGTGTTCCACACACTAGTATGTGCACATACATTTGTTGAGTGACTTGTAAGGCCCAATCTTCTATGGTTTTCTAGAAGTACGATCATTTGGGGTTGGGTTGGGAATATGCATACCTATGGGCACTCATCATTGGATGAGCATGGGTAGGGTAGGGTAGCTTTTCATGGAGGGGGCTTGAACATTCTTGAGGGTTGGCATACAGAAGTTTTAAGTAATTTATAATTAAATAAAATATTTGGTGGTAATAAAACTTAAGATAATCAAATGTGAGTGTGGGATCCTTCCATTGGGGAGTGAGTTCGCATGATCTGAGCTTGGGCTTTCCAATGTAAAGCGACTCTCCATGTAGTGAGCCCCTACATAGCTACCCATTGAGTATCTGACCAAGACCTATAGTAATTGCATTATCTCATGATCTTGTTTTTATTCATCATTATTTTCTAGCATGGGTGTTAGCCATGGACATTTATTCTATGTGTGTTTGTGGTTGGATCATTATCTCCATCAACATGACAAGAGTGGGCCTATGAGTTTCACATGGTTGGGAAGCATAGCTACCTATACCACTACTGGGGACTGGTGTATAGAGATTGCCTATTGTCCTAGTGTGACCATTGCTAGATATTTTCACTTGTTACTCCAGGTTCTAGAGTATGCTTCTTGTGATTTATGCTTTCATTAGAATGCATTTATATCATGTTTAGATGATGTTAGTTTATTATGATGATGATTAGATGATGTTATCTACTTATTTGGAGTATTTATTGCTTTTGGTTTAGCATTTTAGGTTTCATGTTCTTATGATGTTATTATGCTTTATTAGTGATGTCCTTATAAGACAACTCTAACTATCTAGTTGGCAATTTGGGATGTTATGCACAGGGGATGGCTAGGACCTTTGAGATTTTATGATGCTATTACAGTTGGGAGGAACCATGCACCTAGTTCATTGTTTTAGTACATTGAGATGTTGCTTTTAGTTCATTTTCTTCACTACTATATTTAGATGATTAGATTTAGATTCCATCTTTCAGCTTTTATGATTCAAGTTTTTATGCCTCAATTATGGATCCAATACTCCCTAGTTTGGAGGAACTATCTTTTCTAGGCTTTCATTCCTTGTTTTCTTGGTATGTTGTTATGGTTTCTCACATGAGATTGTACTTCCTCGCATGAGATTGTGGAAGTTTCACATAGGACCTTGCATTTTGTCGTGTGGCTCCTAGCACTTCTTCGCGTGAACCTCAGTACCAATTCAATGTTGTTTGGCTACTAGAACCAATACTTCCTCACCCAAATAGGCATTTCCTTATGTGGTTCAATGTAATTTCTTATACAAAGAGCTACTTCCTTGTGCAAGACATGAGTTGCAAATTCTATTGTGCAAAAAATAGGGGACATCTCTGTTGTTTTTCAAAGAATGCAATTTGGATTTTTGAGTACCCTTTAGGAATACTAGTGTTTCCTTTCTTTGACAGATCAGAGATTTAGTGTTCTAATTCATCCTTGGTTTTTGTTCTTCAGTTTGGTCATGTTAGTTTGGTAGTGGCACTTGGAGATTTGTTGGTGTTTGGATGTTTGGTTAGTCATCCATTGCAATCTTGTTGATCCTTGTATGTCGTATCTCATGTGCATCCATACTTTTTTTATTTTAAAAAAAAATTATCTTGGCTTATATTTATCCTTGTTCCAAGGATCTTTGGATGGGGCATTACAAAAATAGTATCACAATAGTTTTGCTATGAAAATCAACTCATTCTACTTCTTCAACCCTTTTAAAAGTTACAACAATCATTATTTTAAGGGAAACTTACAACTACTTCCTAAATCTAAGATCACTCCATTAATGAGGATCAATTATAGACTCATAAAGTTCAAAATAGAAACAACATTAATCATGAATAAATCCTCTAGCAATGTAGCAGGTTGAGGAAGCTACATCTGTGCACTACATGCAATAGAAAGAAATAAGTGATTTTCCCTACTTGCAAAGGTCTTGCAATCCACGGTTGGCTTTGACTATTCTAGCACTGTAATACTGGTCCTTGAATGCCCATGGTAAACACATTCAAAATAGTCAATGCATACACAACCTTCCATATACATATATATATTCTCATCATAAATATTAGAGAAAAGGTGTAAAGTTCTAGTTAACACTTTTGCAAGTCCTATGGCTATAGAAGGGAAACTACCCAAAACATAGCATAGATAGGGAAATATTTATCAGCATGTATATCCACTTCATTATACCATTCATATTCATGAATTCAAGTAAACATCATGTCTCTAAACCATCCATACTTCTAATTCATGTCTTAATATATATATAGCATATATATAAAAACCATAAGTTTGTATGCTTGAAAACTATAAAGTCGTGTCTATTTGCAAAATAACTAATTAAAAATAAGATAAAAAGAACTCAAAAAGATATCCTTTTGGAGGCCCATCACTTGTCACCAATTATATATGATAGAAATTAATTTATCTATATATGCCTCAAGGTAAGTAGTTTTTTGTTTTGAACTTCTTCATTTTTGTCATTGGTTCAAGTTTGGTTATCAGTTATCAGTTGAGAATTACTTGTTCTTGTAGTCAATTGTGGTATTGTTTCTACTTTCATTGGTTCATGGTATATCAATTAATTGCATACTTCTAGTTTGTTTTTGATAAGATAAACAAGATTTGAAGGGACCCTGAAACCCTTTACAATTCAAGAATCTTTAATGAAGCCCAAACCAAACAACACAACAGTCCTAAGGAAGAATGGGTCACCAAATAGAACATAGTGACTAGAGAGGCATCACAAATAACATAGTGCTCATCAACCACACAAACAAGTTTTGAAGGGTGCATGAAACCCTATATGAGTCAACAATGGTGAAACATGTCACCAAACAAAAGGTGACCAAAGTGGAAACACATAAAACTAGACAACAACAACCACAAAATTAGGTTTTTATTGGGCTCTTGAAACCCCATAATGAAACACACTACCAAGAACAAGAGACCAAAAGAGCCAAGGGACAATTGGCCCAAAGCCAGAAGAGTCAGACTTTCCCTTTTGAACCCTTCTAGTAAGACCTCAGTGCCATATCAAAAGAGGGAGTGGATGGCTTTCCCTTTTTTCCTTTTACTATAGTCCATCCATCCTCCACCAGACTAGTAGCCTTCTACCACTGAAAATCAGCACCATCACAGCCAGAACCTGAAACCCTAAAAGCCAGGGAAAAGGTTGTAGAAGAGGACGTGATAGAAAAGACCTAAAATGGAATAGTGGCACCCAGCAAAGGTACCGCATGAGGAACTTCCTTGGAAACACTAGAAGACAAACCAACAACCACAACAGAAGGAGCCAAAAGAAAATCAATCAACAAGAAGTCAGGAGTGGGTGGACCAACAAAGATAGGAGCAAAGTCCAAACTAGAAACCAAGTCCAAAGATAGACTTGCTATCACCACTGAAGGAGCTAGAGGAGGGGACAAAATAATAGAGATAGTAGTAGAATCTACCCCAAAAATAGGGATAGTAGTAGGAAAACTAAGAATAGGTACAAAATCTAGAGATGGACCTACAGTCACCACGAAAGGGGTCGATGGAAGAACCTTCTTCAAGATGCTAGGGGAAGATAGATTTTGAGATGAGACATTCTGAGTAGCCTTCTCATATGTGTAGTGGTCATCTGAGACCCCCTTCTACCAAGAAGGGGACATTTTTGGTCTTGATTTACTAGAAAAGCACTTGGCAACCAGGTGACCAGTCAAGTGGCAATTCCTGTAGCGAAAGGGGATACCCTCATAGTCTAGAAGAATATTCCAAGAACCAAGAGGAGAATCCCCTGAAATCATATCAGGGAAGTCCCTTAGAAATGTCAATCTCAACAAGCATGCAAGCAAATGTTGTCTAATACAAGCTAGAAGCAGCCAAATCTGCTTTCACGAAGTCTCCAAGAACATTCCCCACCTCCTCCAGGAAAGGTTCCAACTAAAGATGAAGGGGAAAATTCAACAACCTTACCCAAAGAGGGATCTTATCAAAAGTTTCCTTCAATGGGTTGAAATCCTTGTGCCAAATTTTTGCCATCAAGGGAAACTTCCCATCCCATGAGAAATTATTACTGAGAAAGATATTTCTTTTATCTACAGTATCAAATTTCACAACAAAAAAACCCCTTGCCAAAGGGTAAATTTGGGCACTCTTCAATATGATCCACTCTGTTGGTCTGCCCACTCCTAAGCCTTCGATATTCAACTCAAATCAAGGCTTACTCTTCCTCATTCTTTTCTAAGAATTCATCAATCTTTACATTTTCACTTTTAATTATCTTATTTTTCCTTAAGTTTAAGCATTTGTAAGCCTTGCTCTTAGTTAAATAACCAAGAAATTGATGCTAGAAAATATAATAAAAATAGTTGTTATTCCATTAATTGAGGTGTGTAGCTGGCATCATGCATTTAATATTTGTTGTGATCCACAAAAGAAATGTAATTTTCTAATTGGGCCACATAGTGGTGCTTAGTTGTATTTAGGTGGAAATTCTAGAAGGTTGTAGATATTGTAGAAGGTTGTGGAGATTCTAGAATGTTGTGGATAAATCATGCCTTGGGTGGTAAGTGACTATTTAAGAAAGGCCTATTATCATTTGAAAAAAAAAAAAGTGTTCAAAAAATGGAAGCTCTTCTAACGGAAGTTCGGAAAATTGAAGCTTTTCAAGTGTAAGCTCTTCAAGTAGAAGCTCTTTGGATGTAATTTCTTATAGAAGCTCTTAGAGAGAAAATATCTCTTATATTGTAAGAATTTGGAGTCCTTTCATTTGGAGGATATTGTAATGAATTTCAAGTATTAATGGATGTTTTATGAAGCATTTTGTCATCTCTCTTGTCTCCATATTATTGCATTTTTGGTTATGAGTTGGTACGGGTGGTGTGGCCCATCATCAGTGGTATCAGAGCAGGATTTCCTGAGTGTGCAGACAGATCGCCGAACGTGAGGCAGTTTGCACCAGGACCTTGAGTTGGGTGAAGTTTGTGAAGAAGTTCTTGATTGTGTAGACAGAGCACTGACTGTGAGGCAGTTTGCACGAGGTTCTTGTTTTGGATGAGATTTGTCTTCTGAAGACTTGATTATGGAGAAGAGAAAGAAGAAGATGACTTTTGTGATTGGATGGATTCTGAGGATTCCTCGACTTGAGAAATTTAGAGCAAGAAATCAACAATCATTGCTAGTTGATTTGCAGAAGCAAGTGAATGAATTAGAAGCTGAGTTGTGGAAACAAAGAGCATGTCACCAGAAAAGAGATGTTGATAATTCCTTGGATGTGGAAAAGAAAGATGATCCAGTGGAAGAGCAAGTGGATGAAGAGGAAATCATTTGCGAACCTAAAGTTGAAGAAGATGAACGAGAAGAGGAAGAACATAAAGATGACAAGACTTACAAACCTAAAGTAGATCAAGATGATTTGAAGATTGTAGCAATGGAGGAGAAGTATAGTTCCTTAGTTGGAGATCAAACAAGTGAAGTAGTTACATGCATGAAAGAGGCAAGAAAAGATGAATATGTCAAAGAGGTAAATTCTTATGAATTATATGATGCTGAATTTGAGGTGATTTTGAAAGATACTAATGATGGTTTGCATGAGGATCTTGTTTGTGATGTATGGTATGCAAAGGAAGATTGGTATGGTGTTGTTGGGTTTATTACAGGTGTGATTTATTCAACAAGATTGGATGAGGAAGAGAGATTTATGCAGCAAACACTTGTTCCAGCTAGGTGTTAGAAAAGAAGAAAGAAGGAAATATATCGGCATCGGATACTTGTTCCAGCTATGTGTTGGAGGAAGAGGAAAAAAATCTATCAACAGTGGCTACTTCATTTTTGTGAATCCATATTCACAAAATTTTTCCTACCATGGGAGTCGGATGCAGGAGCATCATGCATCAGCAAAAAAAAAATGTGGAAGATTTGCATGTTGGTTTTCTTGTCCCTATTGAGGTGGAAGCTTATGGTGAAGATGAAGATGGTTCTATATCTCTCTTTTGACATCAAAGTGTGGGATACACTTTTCTATCTACCAAGGGAGTCTGATGCAGGAGCATCTTGCATGGAAAAATTAAATTATTAAAATAAAAATAAAAAGAGAAAAAAAAAAAAAAAATTATGGAGGAGAGAGAAAGTGACGAAAATGGAAGGAAAATAATTTAAAATAGAAAATAGGAAAAGTGGAGAAAAGAGGAATCTCTATTTTCAAGGTGCATGGGTGGCATAAATAGAAAAATAATAAAATTAGCTGTTACTCCATTAATTGAGGTGTGTAGGTGGCATCATGCATAGAAAAAATAATAAAAATAGTTGTTATTCCATTAATTGAGGTGTGTAGCTAGCATCATGCATTTAATATTTGTTGTGATCCACAAAAGAAATGTAATTTTCTAATTGGGCCACATAGTGGTGCTTAGTTGTATTTAGGTGGAAATTCTAGAAGGTTGTAGATATTGTAGAAGGTTGTGGAGATTCTAGAATGTTGTGGATAAATCATGCCTTGGGTGGTAAGTGCCTATTTAAGAAAGGCCTATTATCATTTGAAAAAAAAAAAAGTGTTCAAAAAATGGAAGCTCTTCTAATGGAAGTTCGGAAAATTGAAGCTTTTCAAGTGTAAGCTCTTCAAGTAGAAGCTCTTCGGATGTAATTTCTTATAGAAGCTCTTAGAGAGAAAATATCTCTTATATTGTAAGAATTTGGAGTCCTTTCATTTGGAGGATATTGTAATGAATTTCAAGTATTAATGGATGTTTTATGAAGCATTTTGTCATCTCTCTTATCTCCATATTATTGCATTTTTTGTTATGAGTTGGTACGGGTGGTGTGGCCCGTCATCAGTGGTATCAGAGTAGGAGTTCCTGAGTGTGCAGACAGATCGCCGAACGTGAGGCAGTTTGCACCAGGACCTTGAGTTGGATGGAGTTTGTGAAGAAGTTCTTGATTGTGTAGACAGAGCACCAACTGTGAGGCAGTTTGCACGATGTTCTTGTTTTGGACGAGATTTGTCTTCTGAAGACTTGATTATGGAGAAGAGAAAGAAGAAGATGACTTTTGTGATTGGATGGATTCTGAGGATTCCTCGACTTGAGAAATTTAGAGCAAGAAATCAACAATCATTGCTAGTTGATTTGCAGAAGCAAGTGAATGAATTAGAAGCTGAGTTGCGGAAACAAAGAGCATGTCACCAGAAAAGAGATGTTGATAATTCCTTGGATGTGGAAAAGAAAGATGATCTAGTGGAAGAGCAAGTGGATGAAGAGGAAATCATTTGCGAACCTAAAGTTGAAGAAGATGAACGAGAAGAGGAAGAACATAAAGATGACAAGACTTACGAACCTAAAGTAGATCAAGATGATTTGAAGATTGCAGCAATGGAGGAGAAGTATAGTGCCTTAGTTGGAGATCAAACAAGTGAAGTAGTTACATGCATGAAAGAGGCAAGAAAAGATGAATATGTCAAAGAGGTAAATTCTTATGAATTATATGATGCTGAATTTGAGGTGATTTTGAAAGATACTAATGATGGTTTGCATGAGGATCTTGTTTGTGATGTATGGTATGCAAAGGAAGATTGGTATGGTGTTGCTGGGTTCATTACAGGTGTGATTTATTCAACAAGATTGGATGAGGAAGAGAGATTTCTGCAGCAAACACTTGTTCCAGCTAGGTGTTAGAAAAGAAGAAAGAAGGAAATATATCGGCATCGGATACTTGTTCCAGCTATGTGTTGGAGGAAGAGGAAAAAAATCAGTCAACAGTGGCTACTTCATTTTGTGAATCCATATTCACAAAATTTTTCCTACCATGGGAGTCGGATGCAGGAGCATCATGCATCAACAAAAAAAAAAATGTGGAAGATTTGCATGTTGGTTTTCTTGTCCCTATTGAGGTGGAAGCTTATGGTGAAGATGAAGATGGTTCTATATCTCTCTTTTGACATCAAAGTGTGGGACACACTTTTCTATCTACCAAGGGAGTCTGATGCAGGAGCATCTTGCATGGAAAAATTAAATTATTAAAAAAAAAAAAAGAACAAAAAAAAAAAAATTTTGTGGAGGAGAGAGAAAGTGACAAAAATGGAAGGAAAATAATTAAAAATAGAAAATAGGAAAAGTGGAGAAAAGAGGAATCTCTATTTTCAAGGTGCATGGGTGGCATAAATAGAAAAATAATAAAATTAGCTGTTACTCCATTGATTGAGGTGTGTAGGTGGCATCATGCATAGAAAAAATAATAAAAATAGTTGTTATTCCATTAATTGAGGTGTGTAGCTGGCATCATGCATTTAATATTTGTTGTGATCCACAAAAGAAATGTAATTTTCTAATTGGGCCACATAGTGGTGCTTAGTTGTATTTAGGTAGAAATTCTAGAAGGTTGTAGATATTGTAGAAGGTTGTGGAGATTCTAGAATGTTGTGGATAAATCGTGCCTTGGGTGGTAAGTGCCTATTTAAGAAAGGCCTATTATCATTTGAAAAAAAAAAAAAGTTCAAGAAATGGAAGCTCTTCTAACGGAAGTTCGAGAAATTGAAGCTTTTCAAGTGTAAGCTCTTCAAGTAGAAGCTCTTCGGATGTAATTTCTTATAGAAGCTCTTAGAGAGAAAATATCTCTTATATTGTAAGAATTTGGAGTCCTTTCATTTGGAGGATATTGTAATGAATTTCAAGTATTAATGGATGTTTTATGAAGCATTTTGTCATCTCTCTTGTCTCCATATTATTGCATTTTTGGTTATGAGTTGGTACGGGTGGTGTGGCCCGTCATCAGAAATATTCCTTCATTTATTTTGGTATCAAAAGTTCCTTTCATTTCATCTTCCTTGATATAGAATTTACTACCAAATACTTTGAAATAACTAACATTGGGTGTTCTTCCAAACTAGAGTTCCTAAGGTGTCTTGTGTATACCTTTCTTAAGTTGTACATAGCCTAATGTGTAAACAACAATTCTTACAACTCTCCAAAATTTTGAGCAACTCCTTCATGTTTCATCAATCTTTTAGGACACTCCAAAAATTGATCTATTTCTTCTTTTTAGTGATTCCATTCTATTGTGGTGTTCTTGGTGATGTCAAATATCTTGTTTCCATGCTCATCACAATATTCATTGAATTCATGTGAAGTGAACTCACTTCATCTATCAAAACTAAGGCTTTTCAATGTTATGCCTATTTCCTTCTCAACTATTGATTTATACATCTTGAGCATATAAAAATCTTTTGATTTAACTTTTAAAAATGTGACATAATAATTCTTTAATAGTCATCAAAAAATAATATAAATTACTTATCACCATGACAACTTTTAGTTCCAATATGACCACATAAATCTGTATGCACTAAGTAGAGAATTTTATTGGTATAATATACCTTTTTCAAACTCTTGAGTTTATCATCTTTCCTAGCTGAAATTCTTTGCATATTGCATTGTTTGGTTTAATCAGTATCAGTATACCTCTAATGCTTTTCCTTTTGCTCACTTTCACTAGATTATCAAAATTCACATGACAAAGTCTTTTATTCCACAATTATATTTCTTCTTCATTTTTATTTTAGCAAGGTCCAAATGTACTATTCAACTTGAAAGGGTTACCTTTTGTCTATTCACCGGTAGCTATCAATTTTCTATACTTTCTTGACATCTTGTATTTTAATTACTAAACTCAAATTTAAAACCTTTATTATTGAACTAAGAGATGCACAATATATTTTACTTCAATCCATCAACCTAATAAACATCTCCATGATTAATCTTATCAGCTAAAGCAATAAAACCTTTAATTTTGATCGGGCAAGGATAACCATTTCCAAATCTAACTGAACCACCATCACATTTTTTCCATTGAGATAAATTTGTCCTTATCTATAGTCATATGATATTTATAACCATTATCAATGATCTAACAATCATTACATTTCATTAAATTGAGATCAAAGATTTATCTTCACTGATTTCAATGTTGTTGGTAGAGGTATATTCCCTAACAACAACAAACACTATTTCTTCATCATTATCATCAGTATTACAATCATCACCATCTTCACCTTTGGAAATATTAAACAACTTCTTTCTCTTTTCCTTGAATTTCTTGAATTTTTTTGAATTTGTCTTTCTTTTCTTCTTCATTATCCATCTTACTCTTTTTAGGACATCTATGTGCAAAATGACCTATATGTCTATAATTCCCATGTGCCATATGACTCTTTCCTTTGTACCTTCCTTTTTCTTTTAGGAAACCTTTTGGTTTTAAATACTTCTAACTCCTCTAACTCTTTTTCTTTAGTCATTAAGAAATCATAATCATCTAAACTATATGAAACAAACTTTCCTTTTGATGAACCAAGGTTAAGAATAGCTTGAAATGCAGTTTCCATCATAGGTTGATTAGCAATTTGACTATTATCAATATTTCTCAATTCAAATATAGTAAGCCTATTTATAAGTGTATCAAGTATAATATTACCAAAATAAATTTCTCTCAACTTATGAATAGAAGAAACTTTAATTATGTACCTCCATGTAAGGGTTCTAAGAAGTTTGCTCATAACATCACCATCTTCTAGTTTTTCTCTGGCTCCTCTGACAGTAGCAACAACTTCCTTTATCATAGAAACATATTTTTGCAATGTTTCTTCTTCTTGCATCTTGATATCATCCTACTTTCCTCAAAGACTTTCAACTTAAGCTTTTAATACATGCAGATCTCTTCCTATCATATATCTTCAATTAATCCCACATTTCCTTTGCACTCTTTCGAGCTTTTATGTCAACATAATATACACTATTTAATGTACTTACTACCTTTATCATTACTAAACTATTTATCAATTTTTCTCTTCAATAAGCTTTTCTTGGAGTTCCAATAGGTGTTGTATACTCATTAGTAAGATACCCAACAATAGTGTCTAAGATTCTAGATAGATTTACTTACATCATGTTTTCCCATGTATAAAGTCTTATTTATTCTTGTTGAACTTGAGTGTGTCCTTCCTATACATCTTGAGATTTTCACCCTTAGTTGTTAAGCCTTAAAAATTAGACAACCAAATCTCTAATACTAATTGTAAGTATAGGAATTATTACTAGGGGGGGGGGGGGGGGGGGGAAGGGGGGGATGAATTAGTAATCACCAACACATTTAAATTTATAGACCCAATTAAACTTAATCAAATAGTCTCACAAATTATATCTACTTTAACCTATAACAACATTACCTTAGGAAATTAAGTAACATAGAACACATGAAATATCAACCACAAAATAGTAATATTAGATATATCTTCTCATGGAAACTTGATTAGGTTTAAAACCATGATCTAAGAATGATTCCCACAAATATAAGTACTCTTCTAAAAGATGCCTAATGTAGGAACATCTTGGGTTCTTGGGAAATTTTGCATCAACCAAAAAAATATTTCGTGATTTATGTTCTAAATTGTTGCTCAATGGATTTCCCTTGAAGTTTATGCTTTTTCAAGTATTTGGTTTCTTGATGTGGACCTATCATGGATCGTTCTCCTATATTCATGGAACATAATTCCATTTTTTTAAAGAGTTATTTCTCTCCTTACTCGAAGCAAATTTATTTCCTAGCATATCGAGTAACATGTGGGTTTTTGCTTCTACGAGGTTTGTGTGATTTTGTGTCTTCCCACATCCTTGGGGACACCTTTTAGGATCATGTATGGACCTATCTTGGTGCCCATAGGTGTTATTTTTCTAATTTGTGTGGTCTATGATTTTCCTTTGGGACAAGACCTTTATTTTGTAATAAATGTATCTATCAGGATGACTTGTGATCTTGATTGGGATATATTTGAGATCTAAGATGATGTTAAGTAGAATTAGGATAGTAATAGGAATCATAGAATTCATCTGGCTTTGCAAGCCTAAACTTCTAAGCTATTTGATTGAATCTTGTTGTATATGGATGCAACTAGGTAGGCCTTATTTCTCATACATTTTCATGAGATTATCTCATCATATTTGCATTCAAATAAATTTAAGTTGTTGTTCCTTCCATATTTGTATTGGCTTCTATATGTATATATAGGAGGGTGGTTGGTAAGTGTTTCCTTGGAATCATTTTACCCATCCTACCTTGTGTGATGTGTTATTAGATAGAAGTTTTCCTTCCTCTAAAAGTTCTTGGGATCATGGAGAGTCCTATTTGAGTTGGGTTGTAGGGTGGCAAACCTAGTTTCTAACCTATAACTTGTAGATGGTTATGATTTTTGAGGGAACTATTGTCAAAATGGTTTGAGGTAGAGGAAATGTAGATAATTCCAACATGGACATGTTGAGACAAATTGCAACAAGACTTGAAGCTATCGAGATAACCGATATGAGAGAATTACATCTTAATGGTGTTAGTGATGATGAAGAAGCGGTTGTTTCTAATCATAAACTTGAAGTGGAAAAAAATAAGGAAAGGCTCTTGAGAGATTTGACAAGAGAAAATTCTAGATATTTTTTTGCTTCTTCTAGCTATTTTGGAAAGATTGGCATTCATTTTTTGTTTGACTAGATCTCTAAAATGGAAAACTATTGTGATTATGAGAGTACCCTTGATGAGAGGAAAGTAATGATAGCAGCCACTAAATTGGGAGGATATGCTTCTCTCTAGTGGGAACACTTAAAAACTAATAGATAAATTAAAATAAATGAAAAGATCAAGACTTGGGTGAAAATGGTTGGTACATTGAAAAATAAATCTCTTCCTACTAATCATCAAGTTAATTTATTAAGGAGAATGCAATATTTGAGACATAAGACATGACAGTAAAGGACCATACTGTAGAATTTTACAAGTTGGACATAATATTTGGACATATTAATGATAGGGTTAATAAGGTTGGTAGATATTTTAGTGAATTTATAACTTCAATTCAAGATGAAATAGGTTTTGTGAAGATGGAAAGCATGGAAGAAGCAATTGTGTATGCCTTGAGAAATGAAGAGATATTAGCAAACAGATAAGAGCATAGAAAAAGGACAAGAGGAGGAATATTTTAGAGAAGTAGAGGTAGAACTTATGGAGAAAATAGAAGATGTGATAATATATATTATGAAAAGAGAAAATCAAAAGATAATATTGGCAGAGGAAGAGGTAAATACATTAGAGGTAATTCTTCTAGTTTCTCTAGCAATAATAGTAATGGAAAAAGGAAGATAGATCTTGGTTTAAGGGCATTTGTTTTGATTATGAAGAGGAAGGACATAGGGCTTTTTAATACACTTTTTCTCACAAAAAGATAGGGAGTGGCAGTAGAAATTCTCTAATTCAAGAAGAAGCTATTGATCTACCTAATGAACTTGAAATTGAAGAGAACCTAATGAGTAGAAGAACTTGGTGGAACTAAAAATTCAATGAAGATCCTATTTTGAGGAAAAGAATTTTCAAGACTAGATGTAAGATTAAAGGGAAGTGTTGCAAAGAAATCATTGACAATAGTAGTTTAGATAATTTGGCATCAGAGAAGTTGGTTTCTAAATTGCAGTTGCAGAGGTTAAAACATCCAAATCCTTCTCACATTCCATGGATCAAGGATGAACATGAGTTACTAATAAGTGAACAATAACTTGTTAAATTTAAGATTGTGAATTACTTTGATAGAGCCTTGTGCAATATTATGCCTATGGATTATTGTCATATTCTTTTGGGAAGACCTTGGCAGTATGAAAGAAAAGCTTTGCATGATGATAGATTGAATCGGTATACTATTTAGGAAAATAGGAAGAACCAAGTCTAGTTATTACCTTTGATAGATAAACTTGAGGAAAATTATTATACCACAGTTAGAGTCTTCTTGGTTGAAAGAAGTATAATCTTTGTTTTGCTTTGATCCATAGGAAGACAAAAAAAAGAAGATGAACTTGAGCATGCACCTGAGATTAGATCATTGTTGACACAATTTCAAGGCATAATTTCAAATAATGTACTTCATGGTTTACCTCCTCTGAGAAGTATCAGTCATTGCATGGACGTAATACATGGAGCTAGTTTGCCTAATAAATAACCTCAAAGGTTTACATTTGTTTAAAATGAAGAACTAAATAGACAAGTAAAAAAAATCTTGAGGAAGGTTTGATTAAAGAGTTTGAGTCCTTATGAGTACCTACAGTATTAGCACCTAAAAAATATGACATTATCAATTAATTGTGTGGGGAAATAATTTACCTGAATTGATTTGAAAAGTTGGTATCATCATATTAGAATCAGAGAAGGGTGATTCATGAGATTGATGAGTGAGGTTCTGAAGAAATTCTTAGGTAAATTTATGATTATGTATCTTGATGACATATTGATTTATAGTAAGACTAAAGAGGAACACCTAATGCATATCAAACAAGTGTTGCAAAGGCTAAAAGAGGAAAAATTGTTGATAAATTTAAAGAAATATTATTTCATGAAGGAGGAGATTGTATACCTTGTTTTTTTGGTCTATGTTGATGGACATAAGATGGATATAGAAAAGGTAGAATCAATACTTGATTGGCCTACACTAGAGAATGTTGGAGAAGTCAGATTGTTTAATAGATTGGAGAGTTTCTATAGGAAGTTTATCAAGAATTTCAATTCGGCATATGATGTAATGAAAAATATAATGAGAATAGATAAAATGGTATTTAGGTAGAAAATTGGAGTAAAAAAAAGATTTGAAACATTAAAGTAAAATGTAGTAGAATTGCCTACACTTGCCTTACTTGATTTTACTAAAGTTTTTCAAGTTGATTGTGATGCTAGTGGGAATGCAATTAGAGTTTTTTTGAGTCAAGAAAGTAAAGCTATTACTTTCTTTAGTAAAAATTTGAATTATTCCAAGAGGAAATATTTAGTCTATGATCAAGAGTTATATGAAATTATCCAAGCTTTGAAGAAGTGGGGATATTATTTTATGCCTAGGGAGTGTGTGTTTTATACTAATCATAAATCCTAATAGTAGTTGGGAAGTTAGAATAAATTGTATCAAAGATACATGAAATGGGTAGAGTACATGAAAAACTTATCTTTTGTGTTGAAACACATGAGTGGATAGTCAAATAAGGTAGAAAATGCATTAAAAAGAAGAAGAAGTTTATTGACAGAGTTGAGGGTTGAAGTAATTGGATTTGATGATTTGAATAACTTGCATGAAATTGATCCTAATTTTTTAGAACCTTGGAAGACTTGTAAGAATCACATAATAGTTGAGCAGAACAAATGGGTTGACTATTTCATTTAGGAGGACATGAAGTTTAAAGGAATTCAATTGTGTATAGAGGATCTATGAGAGATAACATCATTAAGGATAAATACAATGGAGGACTTATAGGACATTTTGGGATTGATAAAATAATGAAATTGATCTATGAAAGATACTCTTAGCCACAAATCTATAAAGAATTTCAAAATTTGGTAAAGAGTCAATAAATTTTTCAAATACCCAAGGGAACTAGTCATAATGTGGGGTTATATATACCTTTTCCTATTCCTAGTAAACCTTTGGAAGACATCAATATCGATTTTATTCTTGGATTACCTAGAACTCAAAGAGGTAATGATTATATCTTTGTGGTAGTTGATAAATTTTCTAAGATGACACATTTCATACCTTGTAAGATGACATTAGATGAAGTACACATAGCATATCTATTTTTTAGAGAAATTGTGAGATTACACTTACACAGATTACTAAAGACTATTATTTCAGATAGAGGCACTAAGTTTACTAGTTCATTTTGGAGGAAACTAAATATTGAGCTTAAGTTTAGTTCTATGTTTCTACTGGAATGGGGTTGTTGTTTCACCAAAAGACCAGTCTTTTAATGCTCGATAAAATCACTCAACTTATAATGTACATGAGGTAGTTAAGTCCTTGTCACAAATCCTAAGGGGAGTGTTGAACAAATTTCTAACAATCTCCCCCTCAACATTACCTAAGTCTCTAAGGATTCAAACTTGTGACCAAGCTCTGATACCACTTGTTAGAGTCATAGTTTTGTTGCAACAAAAGACTGATCTTTTAATGCCCAATACAACCACTCAACTTATAATACATGGGAGGCAGTTAATCCTTTTTCATTAATCTTGCAGGGAGCACTAAACAAATTTCTAATAGTTTCATCCATGCATAGGTGGAAAAATTGAAGTTGTGAATAGGATTTTGGGTAACCTATTGATATTCTTGATTGGAGATAAACCTATTAATTGGGACTTGTTTTGGCACAAGCATATTTTTCATAAAACAAATTAGTGAATAGAAGTACTAATACGAAACCTTTTGAGATAGTGAATCACATGCATCCTAAAGGGATTAATGTTTTGAGGAATTTGAGTTTTGAAATAGGAATAGTGTTGAAGAAGAAGAATTTATGGAATTTATGAAGAATTTGTATGAAAAGGTGAAAAGTAATATTGATAATAGCAATCAAGGATATAAGGAGAGAGTGGATAAGGAAAGAAGGCATAAGCCTTTTGAGGTTATAGATGAAGTAATTGGACATTTGAAAAATAGTAGATTTCCAATTGGGACATATAACAAGTTGAAAATGAGGAAGTATAGGCCTTGTAAGATCTTGAGGAAATGTGACAATAGAAATGCTTTTGAAGTAAAATTACATGAGGACATGTATATCTCTTATATATTCAACATTTCATACATCTATGAATATTTTAAATTTGAAAAAGAGACAATTACTAATCTTTATTATCCTAAGAATTCAGAAGGAATTTAACAAATCTTGGATACATGAGTGAGAAAAAGTACCAAAGGAAAATACTACAAGGAATATCTAGTTTAGTGGTGAAGTAAATAAATTGAAGATAGCTCATACATCTCTCAAGCCAAGTTGAATCTTTATGATTCTTATTAGAATATCAAGGCTTCTTGATGGGGATAGTCATCTTTATTTTTACTAGGTGTCTAATGTAGGAGCATCTTAGATTCTTGGGAAATCTTGCATCAACCAAAAAAAAAATCTTTTTATGTTTCATTCTATAACTTAGTGGACAACCCTTGCATTCATGTTCTTTCTTTTTGTGTAGTTGGTTATTTGATGTGGACCTATCATGGATCATCCTCCTATATTCAAGAAACATAATTATATCTCACTAAAGGGTTATAGTTATCCTTAATCAAGACGTATTCATTTCCTGACATATCGAGTAATGTGTGTGTTGGCCTTGGGGATATCTTCTATGATCATGTGTGGACCTATCTCGGTACCCATAAATGTCAATTTTCTTATTTATGTAGTTTATAATTTACCAATGGGGTAGGACCTATATTTATTGATAAATGTTTCTATCAGGTCATCTTGTGGTCTTAATGGCTATATATTTGACATCTGGGATGAGGTTAAGTAGTATTAGGATAATAAGAAGAAGGATAGAAGTATTTTGGCTATGTAAGGCATATCTTCTAAGCTCTCCAATTAAATCATAGTGGATATGGATGCAACCAGGTAGCCCTTATGCCCAATACATTTTAATGAGATTGTCTCATCATATCTACATTGGAATCAATATAATTTGTTGTCCTTTCCATATTCATGTTGTCTTATGTGTGTGACTCTAGTACAGTGGCTACTAAGTGAGTCGCTTACCCATCCTACTTTATCTCAATGTATAGTTAAGAGCTTTCTTAGTTAAGGGCTACAAAAGCATTATTAAATGATACAAAGTTATGGGATTTCCCTTAAGACCTATTAAAGTCTCTACTCTATAGGAGTAACCTATTTAGTGAATTTTAGATACTCTTTTGAGAATGTCACCTAGTTATAGGATTTTACAATGGACCTACTATGACCACCTGATTAGGGATTTTATAGTCACAATTGTTAGAGAGTAATAACTAACAAAATGATCTTTAGTTTGTTGTATCCTACTAAATTAGATCCAATATAGTTTCAAAACATAAATATACCATTGATGCAGGGTTGGTAGGAGGAAGGGACTAATTCTAGTCTGCTAATACTTCTCCAAGAGTACACACAGAAAGAAATTGTAATGCCCTGCCAGGGAACCCAAAAGAAATTAACCTATTATGTCATTAAGTTTTCTAAACATTTTTTTAAAGATAAAAACAACAAGAGATAACATAGCGGAAGCAATAACTCAAATACATAAAAAACAATACATTAATGGTTACATCTCTTAAGGGTTATATGACATTAAATCACATACAAATTTTTATCAAGACTAAATATGATACATAACAAAATATGCATCATAGAATAACCATAAGTACAAATCCAATGAAATAATATACAAGTACATAAGATGCTACATGGCATAACTAGATGCATAATCATCCTCTATACAAGTCATCTGGTATGAAATGCTAAAAGAATAAACATCTTAAAAAGATACAACATCTCATAATATCTCCAATAATCAAATACAGTACATTAAAGTATGATCGAAGAACATAATCACAAGATTAGAAGGATAGAATGATTGCAAAAGTATGACCAATAATGACATCCATCTATCAGATCTCACTGGTATAAGAAACGCTGCCATCTAACCTCGTGGAACCTAAATGGTGCACTCCCACCATGTTGAGGAGATAATCTCAAGTCCCATATAGATAATAGTCATAACCATCATTTAAGTCAGGGAAATCCTAATAGCAATCTATCTCAAAGGTACCAAGACACAAGTAACATCTAAACCCAAAGACAACAAAAAAATGTAGGAAACCTACTATGTAAGTGGGCAAGTGTCATTGTATGGACCAACTCTAAGGTTACCCTAATAGCCTCTTTGGACTCTTGCCCCCTAGTGACTCTATATGGTATCAGTGTCCTTTCTTATAGACAAGGTATACTAATGAGCCAAGGTCACAACCAAGCATCCTCTCTACTCCTATCCTAGCCTATACTAGTGCTCAAGGCATGAGATAGGTAATCCATTGACTCTTATTATTCATGTTTAACCCATTTAATAAAATATTATCACTTATTAATAAAACCTACAATGGGTTACCTAGGCAGCCTCTTTAGCGCTTCGACCTCCATTGCAAGCCACTTCCCAACATACATAAAGATAACCTACCCTAATCTCATAACAAAAAGTCTTATCAAGTCATAATGAACACATCATTCCTATATAGGTAACTAAAAATCACAATATAAACATTGATTTAAACCTCACAGATCAAATCACATTTAACATGACATTTGTACAACATCATAATACAAAACTCCCAAGCCTCTGGTAACATCCTAACTAGTCAACATAATAAATTAAACCCAACCCCAACACAAAATAAACTATACATCTCATCAAGTATTTAAACAAGTGTAGTTTCATAGTTGATTTGGCTTGAAATAATAAAAGTTCAATTTACAAATGGGCTCAAAGTTTCATTTTCAAAGTGTCATATTTGATAAAGTTCTTTCTTTTGAGTTCACAAGTATAATAAAAATTCCTTATTATAAAGACCATTTCATTTCAAATGAACCATTTAAACAAAATGTGAGTTTTATTGAAAATAAACAATTCCCTCAATTAAAAATCGAATTACAATTTCCAATTATAAAAAAGTATATGTTAATTAATAAATTACAAAACAAGATCTATAATAAAATATTATTAAAATTCAATAATAACTATTAAATTATTAAATATTTTTTGATAGGTATTAAATTATTAATTATTATTATTAAATTATTAATAAATAATATTTATTAATTATTATTAATAATAATTACTAATCTTACATTAGTATAAAGAAGAATATTATTATTAAACCTTTGGTTTGATACTGAATAGATCATTAACTAATAATTAAGATTAAGATGGAACACCATTATATGATAATATAGTTCAATAAGGAAATGGCAACTATCATTAAGGCTCTGATCAAAACTCTCAAAAGTTCATTATCGGTATTCATTTTCTCCTTCCTTGGTTTTATCTCTCTAACTCATGCTACTTATCCCCTTTGGATGTTAAATTTTATTGCTGCATGTCTAACCTCTTCCTTTGGCTGGTCTATGTACCTTTAAGTTGATATTTCTTTATTTCTTGTGCTCGATATTCCCTTCCTCCTGGATGTTACTCCCATTCAGTTAATAAACTATATGTGTATTATTCTATTAATTTGAACTTGTATTCACATTGGGGTATGCCCCTTTTATATTCTATAAAATTTTGGACTTCAGTCCAAGGAAAGACTGGAGGTTTTCTTAATCTATTCTTTCCTACTAGTGCCTGTTTGAATAGAGAACACTGTAACCTCTTTTGTTTATCTAATATAATATAAGGCTTCGGTTGTTTACCGATCAAAAAAATATTAATCTTAATAATAAAATAATAATAAATAATAAATTTTAATTGTATTATTATTATTTAATAATTTAAATATATATTTAAAAAACTAAAATTTAAAAATAGATAAACTTACTTTTATTTAATAGCCCATAGGCTTATATGGCTTTCGTGGTAGCCCTACTATCTCAACAGCAAGGTATTGCATCAATAGTACTTGCTACTACGGCGGCAAGTCTGTCGTGCACAGACCTTTAAAAAAATTCAATAATGAAGACGGAAGGAGGGGGAGATTGGGGTGGTAGCCCCACCTCCCTATATAATATTTTTATAAAAAATATCCCCATTACAATATAAATATGTGGTAATTTTTATATAAATATATTTATTTTTAAAAACTTTTCTAGTATAGATTTGGTAGGGAAAGTAATTCCAAACAATCAAATTTGTTAAACCGAATTCTAGTTTTCTTTTCCAAACGCTATCCCAATCTTAGTTTTCTAAAAATTCAATTTCCCAATAAGAGTTATCAATTGATTTCTCTCACAGATATTTCAATAATGAATAACAAAAATTTCTCAAACAAGAGTTTCAACCAAAACTATTTCTGAATCAAGATTCTCAAACAAGCACAAAGAAGATAGAGGAAAGATTTGAAGTAATCTACTGTGATAATATCAAGCAAAATTCCTACCTCGATCTAATGCTAACCAGATGAATGCTCAGAGATTGCAAGAATTCTCATCTCTTGAAACCCTTTCCAAAAATTTGCTCCTCCAAACCTGTGTGTGGAGAAATGAGCTATAATTTCTTAATAACGAGTTTTCTCCTTTAAGGTTTCGATTCTACCAACACACAAAATATTTTCTTTATTATTTTAATTTCATGTGCAAACTTTTTGTGTTTTAATTAAAATAAACTTTATTTAATTTATTTTCTCTTGTTCTTATTAAATAACAAGACGTATTTAAAAGTATATTTACTAATTTAAATAATAATAATAATTAGAGCTCATTTATTAAAATGAAACTCCTAAATTAGTTATTATTAAATTAAATAAATATATTTATGTCAAATTTGGATCTTTAGTTAAATCTTTTAAATTTAATTCCTCTATTCAATTAATTTCTCAATTAATTAGATATAATTAAATTTTGATTTTTTCTTTATAAAATTTTTGCTAAATTAAATCATTTAATATTCTCTTTATTTGATTTAATTATAACTTAAAATCACATCAGACCCACAAAACTGAATAAGAAACCCTCTCTATAAAATACAATATGGATTCAAATTTAAGGGTCAAAAATCTTGAATTCATGTCACTTTGACAAATTCAGAAGGGTAAATAACTAAGATATTTGTCCTATTTTCTAGGACAATTAGCTTAGGTTTAGGATTTGGACATGAGAACTATGTCCTATCTTTACGATTGAGATACTATGATAAGGCACGCTCATCCTGGCAATTTAGGGAAGTCGATGTCTGGTACCTACAATCTGCATAAAAGTTGAATATGTACATGTGTATTTATGTATATGTATATGTATATGTATATGTATATGTATATGTATATGTATATGTATATGTATATGTATATGTATATGTATATCTAAACTAAATAGGCAATGGCAAGGAGTGGTACATTGTGTAGATCCCAACTAGCAAGAGACTATGACTCCCTCCCTTAACCACATCAAAAATGTCAACATAAAGTAAAACATACATTTACAACATACACATCCAAGTATGGGGTATGTAAACATAGAAAATTGTATATAAATTATCCATCTAACTATCATCATGAAACAACTGAATCACTAGATGAGCATATGAAGCAGCATCATTGAAAGAATAAACATGAACATGTAAAATAATTGAGTATCAACTAGTTCATCAAATTCATAAATTGGGTATTGCTAGTTATTTCTACCTTCTACCAAAATTGCCATATTTGAATTCAAACATAGTAACATTCACATATTTAAAAATTCAAATAAAATGGGGGACAAAAATACTTATACTAAAACATTAGGTTATATTTTAATTCCTAAGTGACTGTGCACTTTAATATTTCTACAGGCCCCTTTCCTTCAGACAGCACAGTCAACAGTGTGCTTTTCATCCACTGTTAGATCTTTTTGAAATTTATGGTCGTCATTATGTCACTATGCAAAGATGTAAAGGAGTTATTTTATGTGACATAGTGATAGCTTGACACATGGATTTCAGTGAACACTTTCCTATCAAAATAGTCAAGTAGTTGTTAGAACATGTTGGTAGTTTGTTGGTTTCTCATTGGTTGAGGTGATGATTGTGCAAGGTGTAGGCTAGTTCCTTCAGTGTATTTTACTCACCGTCAAATCAAGGATCATCTACAATCGTCACTTTATTACTTCACAGAGTTGTAAGGTAGTTATTTCGTGTGACATAGCAATAACTTGCCATGTGGCAGGTGGGTCCTGTTCCTTTTGTAGGTCATGGGCGAAGTGGATAAGTGTCAGATGAGTTAGCATGGGGTCATGTTTCTATTGATCAATGCACTGACAGGATTGGCACATCTTTGGGGCATGGGAAAATGATTGACCTTTAGTTATAGCAACATAGCAAGTATTTTCCATGTCTCCCAATAGGCCTAGTTTGGTAGGTGCAGTTAGGTTGACATCACAATTAAGGTTGATAGTATTGCAAGTCATTGGAGTTAAGTTTGAAAGGTGGCACAATTAGTTGGTTTAAATGATCAAACTTGGAAGACTCTATGAGAAGGTGAAATGAAATAACATGGTTGGTCCATGTGGCTTTTTCTAGTTGCATGACTAGGTTGACCTGGTGACTTTATTGATTCACAAACCAAGACCGAGGAAAGAGAGGGTTTTCTCATGCAATCTGATCTTCTAATCGATCCCAACTACTCCAAATTTATTGTTGTGCTAGAAATGATGCAGAGGCATTCCTTCCACTACTTGATTGTCCATTTTGAGGGTTCTAGCATTGATTGGTGTCATTTCTTTCACTTCAAGGTTTTCTTCCAAGTCAAGGTTTCATGGTTTTCATGCCTTTGTAAGTGTACCAAATCAAATCTATTGTTTGGATCATCTTGATTATTCTCTAAGCACTTAATGACAGTAGTTGTAGAGTAACTTCAGTAAGAAATATCTCAATTATGCCTAAGACATAAAGGTAGATTTTATAATTTTGTTAAGGGTTGTTGATCTTACTCTAATTAACTAGCATTACTTCTATGCATACTACTATAGTCTCTCATGCTTCTGAGCCATTGTAATCCTCTATTGAGTCTCTTTTAGCCATTAACACACCATGCAAGATTTCTTTGCCTTTGGTTAATGTTCTTGTCTATATTCTATAATTTGCATGATTGTATCTACTATTGGAATTTGGATGATATTAAGTGAAGTTTCTTCCTATAGCATTCCTTTGTTATTTGATCTAGATGTGACTTTTGAATTAAGAAAAGCCTAAATTTTTATCCTTTGAGGTTATAACTGGTTAATTATGCATTTATGGGAAGAGATAAGATCAAACACTCTATTTTGGTGCATAACCTCCTTACATTAGATTAGGTCATTTTCTTCTATGCATTCCTTCTCCCTTTTTCTTTTTAAGAGTAGTTAGGTGCATCCTGATAGCAAAGGAAGTTAGCCTTCTCCAGAGACTCAACCTCACAGTTCAAGTCCCACAGCTTGGAGGTTATTTCCATGTTTCACAAGGTTGTCCTTAGGTAAAAACTTTGGATAAGGGTGTAAATTTTGGTGACAATAGGTATGAAATAGCATTCAATCAAATCAGGTAACCTAGTACCACTAAATCATAAAATATAATCATAAAGTTGGCCTAAAAGAATTTGGCAATATAACATGAAAATTAAACTAGGGGTAGGCACTACATAAATATAGATCTAGTAGCATAGAACCAAATTTACTCATAAATAAATACTAATTGATAACACAAGTGTCATGATAAGTTTTACATCCAACATGTATAATAGTAAGGCCTTTTGGGTTGCAACCAAAATAATGAATCACAACATCAAAGGTCAAACCTGAAAAATATTGAGATTTTCTTGTACTCTTTATCTTAAAACCTCTTTAAACATACTTCATAAAGCTAATCCAGGTCCTTATATAGCCAACAAGACCACAAGTCAGTCTACTAGACATTTAATTACAAAATAGGTCCTCCCTTGGAGGAGAAAACAAAAGAACTAGAAAATTGTTGGTGTAAATAAGTATTTACTATTTACACTTTACTTAAGTTTACTTAGGTTAATGTATTTTCATATTAGTTGTCATGTAGACACCTAGGAGTTTGCATATTCATATGAGTTCTCATGTAGACAACACATTAGTTTGCACTCCAATTGAGCACATGTTGTCTACTACATCTATTTATGAGATACATCTTTGCATTTGTATCCTCTCATTATTGCACATACATTCATGCACAATGGAGGATAATCCAGTCTTGGTGGACATGTGCTTAGTTGTTATGCTTATCTCTTTGCTAACTCCTAGTCATGTCAATTGCCTTTATATAGAAGGTACTTCTATGGTGTATTCATCCAATTATCCTATTAATTCAATTATCTGCTTAATCCAATTATCTAATTAATCCATTCTCATTTGATCGTAGATTGTCTATCTTGTGCTATCTCTTGAGCTTCTAGATCTTGGTATTTCATTCTTGCCTTAGGAAAATTCTTTCATGGTATCATAGCTATACCAAATTCTTACATGGTATCAGAGCCATAGGAGTTTCATTGCATAGCCATTAGAGAGATTTTTTTTGTAGGTAAAGATTGGAGCTTGCTGGTGCAAATCAAATGTTGGAATCACATTCAAAAGGTCAAAGAACCCTTATATCAACTTTTATTTCATCAAAATTGGACATCTAAGGTGAAATCTAGGGTCATTTGATTTTTGGAGGTGCGACGACGATGATTCAAGAAAAATAATTATAGAGGTTGTTTGGAATCCCTGTTCCTAAATTTTTCTAAAAATTGCAAATCCTAATTTTTACAACTTCAAAGGCTTAGTTTGAGCTCATCTAGACACATATTCAGGTGCTATTTTTTTTTTAAGTGCATGATTTTTTGTCTATTTTCCAGATCTGGTATTAGTTTGGAGTAATTTTGAGTAGACATAGTACATTCAGCATTTGGTCATTTTTGGCTTTTTTTTGCACTTGTAATTAATTAGATCCTTGAGAGGTATTCTGTCTTATCTTGTTGAGTCTAATATAGCTTAATTTTTTTGTTGTAATCATCAAAATTAGAAGTCCATTTTGGTTCATTTTGACAAGTGAAAATTGTACAAACTAAGTATAAAGTACCAAAATCATCCTCTCTTTCTTTGATTGAGTGATTTGGGAGGTGTGTCTCCAGTGTTTGCACTTCTCTTTCTCTTTTGTTCTTTTATTTTGCATTATGGGTTCTTCTAAGTTTCCACTTTTAACTCCACATAATTATGCTACATGGAAAATTAGATCATGGAGTAAAATGATGGAAAAAGGCTTAATTGATTATATTGATGGAACCATGGTTGCACCATTTGATCCTAACAAACTAAATGAATGGAATCATAACAATAAGGTTGCTATTGGTACTTTGAGAAAGTATGTACATGAAGATCTTATCTTCCATATTGATAATTGTAAAATAGTAAAGGAAGCATGGGATAAGTTTGCTAGCTTGTATGCAAAAGTAGACAAAGCTAGAGGTTTTGAATAAAAATCTCATGTCATTAGATCCAAAGGAGTTTGACACAATTCAAGACTATATCACCAAGGCACATGAGCTAAGTTCAATGGTTAAGGATTGTGGAATTACCATAGAGGACGAAAAAATGATCTATAATTTGACAAGAAAACTTCCTCCAGAGTATGCATCATTTGTTTCAAGTTTCAACACTTATAAGTTAACCTTAGGTTCTTCCTACACCATGCCTTCATTTGATTCCTTCACAGAGATGTTGGTGGTAGAACAATCAAATTTTATGAGCATGGCGATTCTCAAGTCTCCAAAGTCCAAAGCATTGGTGGCTAGTAAAGAGAATCAAGGAAAAGGGTCTAACAAGAAGCAGAAAGCATGGCAACAAAATTCACAAAAAGAGAAAGAACACTCAACTTCCTCACTAAAGAAAAATCCAATAATAAAGGTGAATCATCCAAGAAGGAGTTTCTCACTTGTGCATATTGCAAGAAGAATGGACATGAAGAACATCATTGTTACAAGAAGGAGATAGATGAACACAAGAAGGAGATAGATGAACTCAAGAATTTTCTTAAGAAGAATCAAATTGGTCTACCATCAAGAATAACCACTTCATTCTCTTCTTCATGTTCAGATTTTGATAAAGGAAAGGATCATATGGGAAAAGGTCAAGCTTTAGTAGCTACTTCAAGTCAAGATTCAAGGAGATGACTTCTAGATTCAGGGGCTTCTCATCATATGTCATCTACATAGTTTATGTTTTCATCATTTGATCCTTGTCATACTCCACCTATTTTGATGGGAAATCATACTCACATGAATGTTATTGGGAAAGGAACTATTGATAAGGGGTAGGGATACTTCAAATATGTGTTGTGTGTACCTCACCTAAGTCGTAATCTTCTTTCCATCTATCAACTCACTCATGGAGATAGAAAAAGGAATGTGGAATTCACACCTGATTTAGTTTTTATCAGAGACTTGAAGACTAGATAGATCATTGCTACAAGGTGGTTGATCATGCATCTAGGCTATACTACTTCTCAAATTTTGCTCATGATGATGACAGTGATTTCTCAACAGATTCTTCAGTAGATTTTGATCACACTTCTAGTGTTGATTCAAACTTTGAGGAGGATTTTGGCTACTTGAACTTGGGTATTCTCACATGTGATCAATTTCTTGAGTCATTGATTTCTTCTCCTCCTATTGATATTCCAAATTTTGTTGCTCCTAATGATAGTTGTATTCACATAGCCATGGATTCAAGTGATTCAGTGTAGCAAGATATTCATTGTCTTCTAGACTCTGTTCTATGAGATGACTACTTGACAGGCATTTTCAGTTTGTTTGTGGAGTCCTAAATTTTTGATTTGGGAGACACTATTGATGATATTCATCTTCTCTTTGGTGAAGATGATCTTTCTTTAGTTATTGTGAGGGAGCATGTTGACCTTCATCTTTATTCTCTACTTGATCAGTCTTTCAAGGTTGACATGATGGTAGATCCTTTACAACAGTTGGAGGAGGTCACCTTATTTTCAAAGGAGATATTTGAGTCTTTGATACATGTTCTACATTCATCCTTAGTTGATCTTGATTTTTATTTTTTAGTAGAGTGGCATTAGACACATGATTTGGAGGAGGCATATTTCAGTATCGACATGGGGACACTTGAGCAAGTTTTAGAGATTTCATACATTTTGAGGTTTCTTCCTACATATGGGAGAGGCTTCATTGATACACCTTTGGTTATGCTTCTTCCTAAGGAGAGGAAGGTTGTTCTACATTCATGGAGCAGTTTCTACATCGATCCTAGAGCATCTACCATTGGTGTATATTCTACATTGAGGTGGGGTTACTTGGTCTATCTTCCTCTTTTTCTCTCTTATGGGAGGGGGGGATCTTTTACTTACATGAGGTCTTCTTCTCTCTCATTTTATTCTATTGTACTTATCTCTCTTTTTGGAGGGGGGTTTTTCCCATGTGGTTTTCCCTCTTTCTTCACTTTATGAGAGATTACATTGCATATCTTTTGTACTTGCATATTGTATATGGGTACCTAACATGGCCTAGTACTTAGGACCCATCTTGCATTATTATCTAGTTTTGGTGAGCTTAAGTACATTTCCCTAAGTTTCACTCAAGGGGGAGTGTTGGTGTGAATGAGTATTTACTATTTATACTTTACTTAAGTTTACTTAGGTTAATGTGTTTTCATATTAGTTGTCATGTAGACATCTAGGAGTTTGCATATTCATATGAGTTGTCATGTAGACAACACAGTAGTTTGCACTCTAATTGAGCACATGTTGTCAATAGCTTCTCTTTATGAGATAGACCTTTGATTCATATCCTCTCATTGTTGCATGTACATTCATGCATAATGGAGGATAGTCCACTCTTGGTGGACATGTGCTTAGTTGTTATGCTTCTCTCTTTTTGGACTCCTAGTCATATCAATTGCCTTTATATAGAAGGCACTTCTATGGTGTATTCATCCAATTATTTAATTAATCCAATTATCTAGTTAATCCAATTATCTAATCAATCCATTCTCATTTGATCATAGTTTGTTTCTCTTGTGCTACCTCTTGAGCTTCTAGATCTTGGCATTTCATTCTTGCCTTGGGAAAATTCTTTCATGGTATCATAGCTATACCAAATTCTTACAAAAATGACCAAAATAGAATATGTACTCTTAAGGATAGGTCCACACATGACCCAGGAGATATCCCTCAACCACACAAGAATCTACATCATTATAGGAGACCGCATTGAAAGAATCTCCATAGTACCCTAGATGAAGCAAGTAGTAAAAAGAAAGCAAAGAAAGAGGCACTAAACTCCAAGAAAAAAGAAAATTAGATTCCATGCACTTAGGATAAGGATCAATAATAGGTTCACATTAAGATGACAACCATGTACAACTTGAATCCATGAGCAAAAAAAACTCTTCCTTGAACAACAAACTGGTACATATTTTTTCAAAGTAATATTTTTGGTTGATGCAAGATTTCCCATTGAACCAAGATTCTCTCTCATCAAACACCTGGAGTAAATAAAGAATGGATGTCCACATCAAGAAACCCTAATGCTCAAGCCTAAATTATAATGATCTAATTCAGCTTGTGTTATTCATGAATTATCATCAACTAGTTTATCCTTCCACTAAACAAGGTACTCCATGTAGTCTTTTCCTCTAGTGTTGTTACTCTAGAATCCAAAACATTTTTAGTGCTTTCAATCTTCTTTCTCACCACCACCACCACCACCCTTTTAATCATGGTCTTCTTTCTCACTAATAGAGATGCCTCTATTTGTGTGGTAGCTTCTTCAGGCTAAGCTTCTTTTGGTTGGGCTTCTTCTTCTTAAAAAACCTTCCTCTTCTTCTTCCCCTTCACTTTTCCACTATAGAACTAGGCCACTTCTTTCTCGTTCTTGTAAACTATCTATGGCCTAAACAAGGACTTCTCCTGGTATGTAGGAACTATGACCTTATTCCCTTTACCCTTCTTGGGTGGTCCAAGTCCCTATAAGGTTGGTGTATTATGGATTGGCTCCAAGTGGAAAGGCTTCTTAATCCAGTCTTTTTTCAATTTAATGGAATGCCTTTCCCAACGTTGGATATCATCATTTTCCTCTTCGCAAATATCTGCATTCATTATGAGTTTTTCAAAGATCTTGTCCTTGTTATAGAGTGGATCCAATACATCTAGTCTATCCTTATTTCACACCTTTAGGGGTATAGTCAAATTGAGTACCTTTTCTATAGGTTATAGACTTATTCTACAACAGTTTCTAATCCAAAAATATAGTCATCTATGCAATTCATCGAATGATCTTCAATGAATGCTTCAGGTATGAAATCCCTCCATACTAGGTGTTGTACAATCCCTATGTTGTCTAAGTATGGATGAGGCATAAAATAATAAGCTAAGGTGTATTGGTCTCATTCAATCTCTTATTTGGCAATGTCCTATTTTTTCTGCACCTCAAAATCCCTAATGATGATTTCTCACACCCATGTTTTCTTGTGCATGTTTCTTACCATGTCATAGGTTGAGGCCAATTGCCTAGAAATATCTATCAACATAATATACCCAATGGATAGTGGGAAATCTTCTTAGGGTACAAAAGTATCCTAGCTACCTAGATGTATGTGAATTTATTGGGCTAGATGAATTAAGCACCCATCTCTGTTATTCTAGAGGTTACCTTAATCGATCTCCTCTTTGCATAATCTCCCTCCAAGAATCAGATTATGGCATCAATCTTATCACTCTTGGGAAATTTTTTTAAAATTATAATAATCTTCTCATTCTTGGGAATTTGTCATGGATATCTAGCATATAATCTCCTCCACCTTTGCAAGTAAGTAAAAAAAGCTTCCCCTTTTTTTTGCTTAGTGTTCCATAGATCTAGCATGGTCATGGAATGTCGTATATTCTAAGAATGGTGTTGAATAAATCATTACACAAGGTCATCAAAATATTTTAGAGGTGGGGAGATCTTAGTGGTCCATTCCATAGCTTGTCCATTTAGATTTCTTGGGAATAACCTTATGAGATATGCGTCTTCTTGCACAAATTCCATGCTAAGTGCATAAAATTGTCTAACATCATCATGGGGATCACCATTTCCATCATATTTTGTAACCTATATATCCCTTTGAAATGAAATAATTTAAAGAATGTTATCAAAGGGAAGAGAACATATGGTCTAAACAAATGAGGTCTTAGGTTTTTTATTTTCAACTTGCATGCGCATAACTTGATTTTGTATGTCTTGGACTTGCTTCTTCAAGATCTCACTTTCATATGGTTCTATCTTTCAAATGATTTTTTGGAAATAAAATTCATGGGGTATCCTCCAACATCTATTTGTCATATATGAAAAGTATTGATCATTGTTTTGTTATATTTCCTTGAGCATGAGCCTTTGTAGACATTCGTCTTATTGGAACCTAACAAGGTCTTCACTAGTAACTTTTTTATCCATTAATGTGAAGGTTGTAATCATCTAGGTGGTGATACATATCCTTCAACATGTGACCTTGGAGTTCTTGGTGGGGTATTATTTCAATTATTTCCAAAGTTTGCATGATTTGCAAAGGGGTTGTTAAGAGAAATGTTAGCATTTTTATTCTCATAGCCATATGTGTAAGTATTTCCAAAGCCTTGAGTGTTGTTTTTGTGGGTATCATTTCCTTCATGAGCATGTGTAGCTATCCTAGAGGTTATATGCCTAGCTTGCTCATCTAGAGGACCTATTTTCCCCCTTTTAATGACCTCTCTCCTAATATAGAAGAACTCATCTAGGTGATAGAGTCTCTCCTCTTGGTTCATGGTAAAAGAGAAAAAATTTAAAGGTCTAGGAGTATTGAGCGGGGTATCAAAGGAGCTACCAAAGTAACTAATAGGATTGTACCAAGTGCAAACTTGTCTTACTGAACCTTGTCAAAAATAGGTTTGCCTATAATATTTTGTTTATGTAGATGCCTAGTCGAAGAAGCCAATTGTTCAAAACTAAAGGAAGGATGACTACCTTGACCAAAATGTAGCCAAGTTGTAATTGGTATATAATAGAAAATTTTTATCTTGATAAGATAACACAAATAACTTGGAATTAAACTTGTAAAGTCAAGATGTTCACTTCTCAAAAAATGTAGCAAAGATAGTAGCTTGTCACAAATGTCCAAGCAATTTACGACACTAGTTACTCGAGCTAGGAGCTAGGCAAGAATCCCAAAAGAAAATAGTCAAGGAAGTTGGATAAATAGGTTTTGACAAGTGAATAATGTATGAAATCAAGTTTTCATAGAAGGATCCAAGCTAATCATTTCAATTTGGAATATAACCAAACATGTAAGTTTCAACCTAGGAACACAATAGAACAAAGTGTGGATACCCCTATTCAGTTAGGATGTAGTCAAAGTTCATATTTTTCAAACAATGGACTGAATCGAAAAAGTGCAAAAGACTAGAAAATAGAAATTTAGGAAATAATATCATGCAACAATTTATAGAATACCACTATAGTAGGACAATGACAAACTAGTTTGTCAAATGTAGTATGATAGAATGCAGTATGAAAGAATGCAATATAGTTGTGTAATATAGTTTTTATGATAGTGCAATAATTTTTAGATGTTAGAAGTATCGTATGATACTTTTCAGAAAAATAGTCTGATAGAAGCTCAATGGAGATGGTATTTTGTGACTTTGTGCCTAAACTACCTATGTTTTGACTCAACTTTTTATTGTTTTGGGCAGATATGACTATTGTTGTAGAGTGTTTTCAATTGGTAACAAAAATGTAGTATTTTGAAACAAATTTTTGGCATAAACAAACATCTTCAATAAATTGGACAAGGGAGAAAGCATCCTTACCAATACAAACACTTGGAAGGTTTTAGAGTAAAAATCCTATGTAGACTACTGAAATGTGTATGTTCAATATATTTCCATGGGTCTAGCATAAATTGAAAAAACATCAAGAAATATATACCTAAAGGTCACAGTTCATTACTCAATACCTTGGCCCACACTTAATATGCCCTTGCCTCACACAAAGTGATTGACCATAATAGTTATTGTCTTTATCATGGAAGTGTTATTAACACAACCAAAGGGACATATATGGTGAGTGTAAAATATTGGGGTGATTTGGGTAGTCCACTAGGATCGAACCTTGCACCAAGATATTGGGTGGCTAAAAAAGGTGGCCTCTAAATCCTACAGCATCTAGTAAGGGTCCCATTTTTAACACCCCTCTTGCACCTGATATAAGATGAAGGACTCATGGTCACAAGAGTGCTTTAAGCATACCCACCTAGTGATTTCCTCATGGTTTCAATCCCATAAATAATATCACTAAGTGAATTCAAGTGTTACATCCCCAAGGATTTGGCCTTTGTCAAGGGGTTTGTGATTATAGTGTGTCAAGTTAGCTAGGTTTTTCTTGTTCTCACTTTGTGTCATTCCTATTGGTATCTTTCTACCAATAGAAAGACCTCTAAAGGTATGAATTTTGCTAGGAGATTTTAACAAAATGGATCCATGCCAAGGAGGTCAAGATTTTTGATTCACCAATTAGATGACAAGCATACTCTCCTACTCCCTTATTTTTGCCCCAAACATGCTAAGAAAGTTAATTAAAACCACTAATGAGTGGAGTATCCCACCCACTTTCAAGATCCAATGAAGGGTCAAGATTTTTGATTCACCCTTTAAGGTGAAGAGCATACTCTCCTGCCAACAATGAAACCTTAATTGTGATTTTTATGTTCCTAATGAAAAGAAACGACTAGTTTAATGCTACACTTGAAAATGAAAGAAGATACACACAATCTTTTTTTCTTTTTTTTTGGGGAAGCCCTGCAACAAATGTTAGTATCCTTTTTTTTGCAATTTTTCCTTTCAGAAAAGCAAGTAATAGCTCCTACAAAACAAGCATTAGGGCACAACAAGGTTAGAAAAATCTAAAATATACCCTATAAAACCACTTGTTATAACTATTAACAAACTAGATATCCAAAATGGAAAGCTCTAAAAATTGAAAATATAAACTAAGAGCCAAACTGGATAACTGAAATAGACTAGGCGATACTTCTGGCTACAATAGGATCATACAATACTTCCTCCTATGCCCAAGCAATATTTCTACTTGGTACGATACTTTGTATCAAATAATGTGATAGAGTGCAGAACAAAAGGGTGATAGAATACATAGACTAGTATGATATAATAATTGGTAATGTATTGCACCCTAGTTAGAGAAAGTATTCCATGATACTAGAAAAGTATCAAACATTATTTATGTCTGTAAAACAAAATTCTTGAAACAACAAGCAAATAAAATGACAAAAATGCAAAATAAAGAGCTACACAAGGTTATCCAGCCCCACAATGGGCTCCAAAAAATGTATACCAAAATATTGGTACACTTCTATAAACCCTTTTTCTCAAGAATACCCATGAAATAGAGCATTTCAAGGTGCTACTTATAGCTCTTTATCTATGGCATGCAAAGGTGCAAAATGATAGTATGTTGGCTCTCAATTTAATTGAGCTATGCAATCCTTGCAAGGTGCACTTTAGAGTAAGAGATTCATAGATGAAAGCAAGAGTGTTAGCATCCAAGAATCACAATGAGAATTCAATGCAATGCAAGCTAGACTAAATTTATGTGCAAGATGCAAAATAAGATTTAAAAAATATGAAGAGTTGAAAGCTTCCTATTTAGACTATGTGATCTAAGTTATGAGCATAAAAGAGAGACTAAGCTAAAATTTCAAAATGCAAGTGAGATGAGAGCTAAAATGATTCAAGTCTTCAAAGCTCCAAAAGCACCTAGAAAATTGTACAACATAATGTTAGTACAAAGCATAAGAGATGGAGAATGAGGTGAGAGCCCTCTCTTTTAAAGAAAAATGCACTGTCGAGATTAAGAGTCAAGAGAGGCTTAATCAAATGTGGAGGATGCATCTTGAGTATGTATGTATACAAGCATCTCACCTAATCAAGATCAATGTTGGAGTTAAAAAAAGGTGAGAGATATGTCGAGGAGAATGAAGATTCTACCTACTTTGGAAAGTGTCCACCTCACGTGAGACAAAAAGCTTTTCTTTTTCTTTTTAAAATAGGAATCATACTTTATGTGTGCACACTTAGCATAAGTGGGAAGTGGGAATTTTAATTTATTTAAAAGGAAGAAAGTTATTTCAATTAAATAAAATACTTAAGATAAGATGGTCAAGCCATAGGTTATAATCGGATAAATAGAATTTTGATGATTTGATCAAGAATAAGCAATTAATAAATTATGCAAAATTGTTAGAAAGGGGGCTCATAGTCTAGATGACCATTTTTGGGTGATTACATTTTCCCCTCTTTGAATAATATGTGATCTATCTAGGAGCAAATTACATCAAAGAATGAAGTATCTAAACAAGCAATAGATAGAGAGATATGACTCTGAAGAATGAAGCACAAAGAGATAGAATATCTTGAATGCACAATTAGTTAGCAGCTAACTATATATTAGGAGAGAGATAAAAAATATCAATACTCAAGATGAGCACCAATATGTCAATCCAAGTAGCCAAAGAGAGGAGATGAATCAGGATCAAGTGGAAAGGTCAAGCATATGCTCATGAGCAATATATAGTCATAGCAAAAAAGCAATTTACAGAAATGATAAAATATTCTTACCCCCTCGAGATCAAAATCAAAATGAGATAGAGGAAATGAAAAAATGAGCTATATGTAATCAAATTGAGATAAGGAAAGGTCCATCATGATAGATAAATGATTAACACCGAGATAATGACCACCAAGCAATGAAGATATGCCAACACGATTAATTTTACCCAAGAAGATAAAGCATGAGCATTTAATCAAAGTGAGAGTAAGGATGAAATGAAATGGAATGGAATGAATAAGAAAAGCATAAGGGAGAAGAAATGAAAAAATGGTGAATGCCCTTGCAAGATTTAGAAATTAATCCTCAAAAGGTTAGCCAACTACACGGAAAAAGGAAGAATTCAAAAATGCAATCTTGACTAGTAAGATGAACCCAAATTTCAATTTCAATCCCAAATATAAGCCCATGATGTTAAAATTAAGTAAGGGTGCAATTTTTGCACAAATCAAAGGAGATAAAAATTAGGTCAAAAGGGTATATAAGGCACAAGGATAGATTATATTTGATGATGAAATTAACCCCCTATGATGATAGGATATCAAAGAGGGGAGAAAAAGCCAAAAGGAGATAAAAAAAGATATGATCGAGAAGATGTGAGTGAAAATGAATACAGTTAGCTGACATGTCCACAAAAGATAAAGAGGGCTCTCCCAACATTGAAATGCAAAACTAAGCTATAATGAACCCTAAAATGCAAAATAATATGTGAAAAGTGTAATCGCAGGGTTATATAGGTAGGTCCTACATATGAACATGATCTATATAAAATATAAATGTGTGAACCAAACTTATTCATTAAAGACATAGAGGTCAAGATGACTAATGTAGTTAGATTCCCTAAGTTTAGTGTTGCAATATTATGCTCGCATTTATACATAGTCAAGATGACCATAAGCATGCACTTGCAAAAATAGACAAGGGTGGTATGTTGTGGATCCTAAGTGTCAAGAAAGACAAGAAAGAATCTCTAAAAAACTAACATTGGAAAGGTATACCCATAGAAAGAAAGCAAAAGAAAACATGTCCCATTCCCTTAGTCCTCTAGTCCATGAAATCCTTGAGGGATTGTTAGGGAGAGAACACTCAGAAAAAAATTGTCATAGATAACACATAAAGTAGAATAAAGCCAACAAATCTTAGTCAATGTTTAATGTTTAAATGTGTGTGTGTAAGTCACATGGTTATCTCTTTGGGACTCAAGCTTTCCAATTAGAAGTATCATGACATTTTTTACTATAGATAAAGTATCCAATAAGTGTTGAAAAACACTCAATGTCAAGGGGAGTATTGAAAAACACTATTGATAAAATTTCTAAAGAAATACTAACACAAGAAGAAGACCCATGGTAAGCTAAGATAGTTTGTGTCCCCTAGAGCTAGACAAGTGTCAGTTCTAACTAAGTAAGGAAAATAAATGTAAAGCAAATGGTGAGCACAAAGTTATTCATTGATAGACATAGGTGCAAGGGTCTCAAGTAGCACTTGTTTCTAGGTTTTCACCACTTGGAAGTTGTTTTTCTTTTCAAGACTTTTATAAAAAAAATTAATTTTTTAGGATCATAAGTTATGTACAAGTGTTGAGCAAAAAAAGCACTAAGCATAGAACTTCTTGAGGTGTAATACGTTAATGGCCCCAGGGAATTATTCTCCCTTAGGTGTAGAGAGTTGATATGCCCCAGACCCAAATGTAATAGGGACCTAGCCAATTAAGTTTGAACTTGCCCTTTTGTTCTCTATTTTGCTAATTTTTCAGATTCTCTCTAAGGACAAGATCTACAACTTGAAACTCTCTAGAATGAACTTTCATACTATAGCTAGTAGACATGCATTTTTGGTAGGACCTCATGTGATCAAAAGCATCCTTATGACACTCATCTAGGACCTCAAGATCATGTATTCTTATAGCCCTATAATCTTCATCAGTGATGATCCCTTTCAAGAAAACTCGTAAGGATGGAATCTCAACCTCAAGTGGTAAAATAGCCTCAGACACAAACTAGAGCAAATGTAGTAGCCCTAGTGGGAGTGTGTATGCTAGTTTGATATGCCCAGAGTATGTGATTAATCTATAGATATCAATCTCTCCCAAAATTGCATACATTCCTATGCAATATTTTTAGCAGTGTCTTATTCAAAGCCTTGGCTTTACCATTTCCTTGGGGATAATAGATAGAGGACCAGTGTTGCTTGATCTTAAAAAAATTACTAGTTTCCTAATGTCCTTATTTTTGAATTTTCCCTCTATTATTAGTGACTATATAGGAAGGAATACTATAGCAACAGATGATGTGATTCAAAATAAATTGGGCAACATGTTTTTGTGTAGCAACATAAAGTGGAACAACCTCAATGCACTTAGTGAAGTACTCTTTTATAATGATGATTAATTTATATCTACTTGGTGAGATAGGGTTTTTTTTCCAACTAGGTCAAAAGCCCATTGCTAAAAAGGCCAATGTCTAATAGATGGAATCAATTCTCATCTAGGAGTGTGAATTAGGTTACCATATGGCTGACACTTTTTATAGGATTTAGCATAGTGTACAACATTTTCTTTCATAGTGGGCCAATAATAACCAACCCTAAGCAATTTCTGAGATAGTGCATGGGCATTAGAGTGTAACCCACAAATATTGTCATGGACTTCATCCAATTCTCATTCGAACCCATCTATCTCTAAGCATGTAAGGATAATTCCTTCTATACCCTTCCTATACAAGTCACCAAAGACAAGGTTATAATGGGAGGCATTGTGGATGAGTTGTCTTTTTTTTGTTATGATTAAGATTGTCAAGGATAACTTGGTCATGAAGGTAAGAGTAAATGGTAACATAATGGGAGGAGTCATACCCAATGATAGTACAAATGACTTGGTTGTCAAGGGAATTATGGGCAGGGAAACGTAGCTCTTCCACTAGGAATTCAAATTGAGATTCATGTTCTTGTAACTATAAGATAGATGCCAAAGTATCCATAAAATTTGTAACCTTATTCTTAGCCCTAGGAATTTGTTGAAATTTGACAAAGGTAAAGTAGTTCCTTCGAGAATAAACCAATTTCTTATATGGAACCAACTTGTCATCCTTGGTTTGATAGTCATTGTTGATATGATTTATGACATGTTATGAGTCTTTGTAGATGTGTAGATCAGTTATCCTCCAATCATTATCCAATTTGATACCATTGGCAAGAGTCTCATATTTTTCTATATTATTTTTATATGGAAATAATTTATATGACTTATGGATTGGTCATCCATGAGATGTAATGAATAAAAACTAGCACCAACACCATTTTGAGTGTGAGATCCATCAAAGAACAGTTTCCAATTTATGTTTGTAACATGCATTATTGATGAATCTAGAAAATCTATCTACATAGGGGCATCATCTTGGAGTGGAAAATTAGTGAGCTAGCCTGCAATAGCTTGTCCTTTGATAGCTTTATGTCCAAAATGTTGAATGTCAAATTTAGATAGAATCATCATCCACTTAGCAAGTTTACTTGTAAGTGAAAATTTTCTTAAAAGGTAATTTAGAGGATAAATTTCTACCATGAAATGGGTAGTATGAGAAAGCATGTAGTGTTGTAGCTTTTAAGAGGTAAATAGGACAGCAAGGCAAGCTTTCTCAATGTTATTATAATTGATCTCGTAAATAACCAAGGTTTTGCTAATATATTATATAACCTATTGATTTCCATTCTCATTGTATTGTGCTAATAATACCACTAGGGAAGTGTTTGTAGTTTAGATGTATAGTATCAAGGGCTTCCTAGGAATATGAGGCATAAGAATAGGTAGTCTAGATAAGTATTCTTTGATTTGAGTAAGGCTCTTCTCACATTCATTATTCCACACACATGTAGATTCTTGTTCAATGGTTGAGACCTATCAACCAGTTAAGAGATGAACCTCCTTATGGATTACAAATGTTCTTGAAGACTTCTCAATTGACTTATGTTTTAAGGAGGTGGAATTCCCATTATATCTTGGACTTTCTCTAGATCAACTTCAATTCCCTTAGAGGATATGATGTAGCCTAGTAGTTTTTTGGAAGTAACATCAAAAGCATGCTTTTTAGGATTGAGCTTAAGTTAAAATTGTTCCAAGGAGTCCAATATCAAATTCAATTCATCTAAGTGAGTACTTCTTTGTTTGGACTTAGCTAGGGTGTCTTAGTCTTCCATATATTTATGCATCATATCATGAAAGATAGTTGTCATAGCCCTTTGATAGGTAGCACCTCATTCTTAAGACCAAAAGGAATAGTGTTCCAACAAAAGGTACCCCAAGAACAAGTGAAAGTTGTGTTCTCTTGGTCTTTAGAAGAAATTTTTATCTAATTATATTATGAGTACCCATCCATTAAGGATTACATTTCATAGCCTACAGTCATATCCAATAACATGTCAATGTTTGGAAATGGAAAGTCATCCTTAGGGAAAGTCTTGTTTAAGTCTCAAAAGTCTGTGCAAACTCAAATGGACTTGTCATGATTTGAGACTAGGACAATGTTGGATATCCATTCAACGTAGTCTATAGCTCTGATAAATTTTGTACCTAGGAGTTTTTTAAGTTCAACTTTTACTGGAAAAGCAACATGCAAATGCATTTTCCTTAATTTTTGTTTGATGATTTTGACACCAAGAGCTATGGAAAGATGATGCATAATGTCATCCATATCAAGACTAGGCATATCAGCATATGTCCAAGAAAAATTAATTTTCTTTTCTCTAAAGAATTGAATGAACTTCAACATGTCTTTTCTTTAGTTGATAGTGATTGAGCTAGATGTGTGATCTTAGGAGACTCTTCTATACCAAAAGTAATAGGTTGCATAGGCTCATCTAAGACTAATGATCTATCTTGAAAATAGCTAAAAAAATTACCAAGTACCTCATCTTCAATTGCCTCAAAGAGGTTTTCAACCTTAGATACATCTTTATTTTTACTATTTTTTGGCTCTGGCACTGCCACAAAGTGGTTTTCACCATTAGATCTCCACTTTTTCATTTATTTTTTAAATTTATGACTAAGTTACTTGATATCTAACTCAGTTATATTAATCATTGGTTCATGGTGGAAGAGACTACTAGTTTAATAGTGTTTAGATAGCAAGTGATGTCATAGTCATTTTGGAATGGTGGTACTTCAAGTCTTTGTTTTTGTATGGACCAATCAATGATATTTGGGTACATGAGTGATAGCAAAGAGGAAGCTTCAAGGTTATTGGAATGGAAGGAACTATATCTAGTGATGATAGAATCAGAGTCTATAAGGAAATCTCTAAAAGTACATAGGAGAATCAACGTAATCCTCTAAAGTGAGTTGAGAGTTTAACTTTTTAAATCCCACAAAAGACTCATTAACTATTTCATTTTGTTTAGTATAGGCATGTACAACATCTACTCCCACTTCATGCATCAAAAAGAGAGTCTCACTCATATTCATTTGAATCAGTGCTTTGATTATGAGCCACAAGACATCCAATATTTCTTCTAACTCTCTCTCTCTATTAGGATCTTTTGTGTTAGACTCATAAAATTCAAGTTACTTAGAAGTGTAAGTCTCAACGGTGTGACCATTAAGTAGCTCATTGTCTCTCCAAATAATAGAGATGGATGAAATGAAATCATCCCTTGGAGTAGTAGTAACTAAGGGTTGAACCTCATCATCTAAATCACCAGTTTTACGAGGGTCTTCATCATAGATAGGAAGATTGTTCTCAACCTTGTATCCTAAGCTAATTGTGTCCTTACTCTTGTAACCTTTAGTATGACTCATAGGTTCAACAAGGGCATGCTTATTATTCTTCAAAGGTCCATGTCTAGGGTAACTCATCTTCTTAAGAAACTGATAACCTTTTCCATACCTCTTGGGAGAAACAGGCTTAGCAAGTATAACCTTATCAACTAGGTATTCCTCTCTATATATCCAATCTCTTACATCTTAGTCTTCTTTTTTATCTTCTAATGGAACCGAAGGCTCAAAAAATGTACCATAGATGGCCATAGCTGAGGAGGTGGGCTTCGTGTTAATAAATGGTTTTCCATAAGATCATGGGGTAACTAGAAACACAACAATATACTCTAAAGTATACTTCCCTATACTAATGCTCATCATTTTAAACTTGTTCTCACATGCGGCATGTGAGGATATAGCTTCACTAGCATATTTGTTATTTGGAACTAATGATTTTGTGGCAGTGAGCATGTTTATGGACATAGAATTATCCCCTGGAATCACAAATTCAATACCATTGAAGGAGAATTATATACATTGATGAAAGGTTGATGGTACAACTTTCATGTCATGTATCCATGGCCTCCCTATCAAAAATTTGCATGCAAGTGGAATGTCAAGTACTTAAAATACCCCATCCTTCTCCATAGGACCAACTTGAGTAGGTAGCACAATGAGACCCTTGGAAGATCATTCAATCTCATCATAATATTTTATAGTAATTTATGCCTAGGGTCAATAGAAAATTCAAATAACCCCAATGGTTGAACAACACTAAAAGAAACAATATTCAACCATGCACCATTGTATATCAATACTCATCTAACACAAGTGCATTAGATTTGAACCTCAATGTTGTGCAAGATTATGTGGGTGACTAAGCAATTTTTCATCTTCTTCAAAGAACATAAGGTAATTTGGTGAGGATATATGGTTCACCATAGCTTGGAACTAATATGTGTCAATATCTATAGGAATACTTGTTGTACATAAGTCTTTTTCTAAGATCTCCTTGTGTAAAGGAGACAACTCTAGCAACTCAAACATGGATATTTGAGTGGGGGTTCATTGCAACTAACTTACAAGATCATAATTAGATATAGATGAGGTAGTATGTTTCTTAGAAGATGAATCTTGTTTAGAATTATCAACCACTATAAGTACAACCTTGGACTACCCCCTAGTAACAATGTTTAGTGTCTCACCATGAGAAGAAGAGAGATTTTCTACCCCAAGTGAAACCATAGATCTATTGTTATAAAAAGGTTAAGAGGAGTCATAGGTCCTCAAGATTACATTAGCCCTTTAATCATTCATTTTATAGTTAGGCTCTTCATCAAATTTAGGTCCCATACTCTCCTCAATATGATTAGGCATGTTTATGATCTTTTTTCATGTTGGTGTATGCATAATTGATCTTAATATCACTTCCCTTTTTGTTTTCTTTTAAATTTTATTCTTATTCATGTTGTGAAATAGGGACCTTGAGTGCTTTATGATCAAAGTTCTAAACCAACCCATCAGTGACAACCTTTCCCCCATCAATGAGATCTTGTATCATATCCTTAAGATTAACATAATTGTATGTATTATGCCTCTTGTTTCTATGATAAATGCAAAAGTGATCATTGTTAGCATGAATGTTGATGATACTACTTTGGGGAGTATCTTGATCCTTGTAGAGTATTTATATGTTGCATCCATGACTGTGTTTTTCATTAACATCAACATAGCATTGATTCAGTAAAGACTGTCAGAGTAGCAAAAAAAGATCTTGATGGTATGGACAATGGTTTGATTGTCTAGTCACGTGCAATTATGGACATGTTTAGCATAGTGTCATGATGACATGGTCGAGTTTGTAGAGTCTGAGTCAAAGTCATATAGAATTTGTACGTGGTTTATAGAGAGTAGTTCAGAGACAAAATATTGGGAAAATAGTTATTGATGGTTTTTGGCTATCTTACATCTGGAATGTAATGAAAAGATGCGCAGTTGGGCAATGATAGAGGATAGTTAATTGATGATGTCAGTGAGTGTACAAGTCATAGTATTGCATGTATGAAGTTTTGTATAGACTATGAGCTAACAATGCTATTGTAATTGTAATTAATTAATTATCTTATATTAATTAGTTGGGAAAGCCTCAAGGCCGACTCAAGGAATTATTATGAAGATATAGTATAAAGGAAACATGTTTTCCTTGACTTTAAAGTGTATCTATTCTTGCAAGAAGTGCAATAAGGAGCAGAGTGTTTACTAAATGTGTGTAAGTGATCCAAGGGATTATTTTATGTGAGATTTGAGACTAGTTTCAAGATCTAAAGGAGTAAAAGTCTGGTTGATAGGACAGAGGCAAAGGAAGGAAGTACATTTCAATTCTATTATTATGCAAGGAATAATTTAGAGATGATTTGGACAGTGGGTCCATTGGTCTTTCACTTGAAGCTATTTGGGTAGTGGGCCTGGCTATCTTCCACAACTCCTAACAGGGTTGGGACAACTCCTAATAGGTTTGGAATCTCCTAATAGGGATTCAAAGTCTCCTAATAGGGACTCATATGTATTGAACGATGTAATAGACTCCTAACAGGGCATATCCTCTAACAAGGAATATTTATATTAGTACATCATCTTATGGGTACCATACCTACTGGGGTTTTCCCTCTAATCAAGGGTTTCCCTAGTTAGCATATCTGGTGTTATCATGTATGAGTATCTTTTTGTGGATTCAATTTATATTACTCATATGGTTAAGATTGTTTAAAGTTGTTAATTGTGATATTAGTTGTATAGTTGATTTACCCCCTCCCCCTCTCAGTTATATCAGTGGACTATATATTCTAACAATTGGTATCAAATCATCAAGTCCTTGAAGATAAGCTTAATAGCTTTGGGAGATCGATGGAGAATTGTTTCAAAAAGGGTAGTCCTAGATTTTATGGGGGCAACTATGATAGTTGGAAGGAGAAGATGAAGACTTGTCTATTTTGCATGGGTCCAAGATATTAGATCTTGACAATGAGTAAGAATAAAATCATTGGAGAAGAAAAGCTTGAAATATGTAGTGAAGAAGAGAGACATTTATTCATGTGTAACATGATAGCAAGAGAATCCCTATCGATAGCTCTTCTAGAGAATAAATAGAGTCAGGTAAAGTTGTTGAAAATATTCAAGACTAGCTAGGTTACTGAGAGGAGGGGTGAATTAGTAACCTCAAAAACTTTATCTTATTCATATATTTATTACAATAGTCCAATTACCATTTAATTCATCAAATCATATCTAATTACATATATGAGACACTGAAAACATAAAATATTCATAACACTTGAACACAATAATTTGGCAACCCAAAAACCTTCCAAATAGAAAGGATAACTAGGGTGGGGATGATACCCAGAAAACTTCAATACTATAGCATAAAGTTGGCCAATTAAGGCTTACATTGATCACTTCAAATGATCTTCCCTGTTAGGAGAAATTAGGACTACTAGGTTCACCTTGTTAGAGGTTTTACAAACATACAGTGAAGTATGCACTCAGTAAAGAGATTTGAGAAAAGACTATTAAGTCTACCTTGTTAAAGGATTTGGACTAGTTCACCTATTAAGATAAAATAGTAGATCTCTGACTTACAACTAAATTTCTAATAGAGATTCCTTGAAGTACTGATCACCTTACTGTGATGGATATGACTCTGCTACTCCTTACTAATATGGCCTTACAATACACTTTGTCTATTGTTGATTCACATTTGCATGCTTCTTTTTCACATTATTGTCACACTCTGATATGATACAATACATTACATATATATCAATCCAACTTGCATAAATACAAAGTTGGCTATTATACAAGTTAACACCAATATTACAAAGCTGGCCCATATTTAGATACTCAGGTTTCTGAAGACTGACTTGGTGAAGTTTTGATACTCGGTGTCCATTTTTATTACTCAACATCTTCATGCACTTGGTAGAAGTAGAAGCTCAGTCTATACTAATCACTTCAATGTAGTCTTGAACTCGTTCTGCACTAGTGACTCAGTAGATACTATGTAACTTGATATATAGTGAATTACTTGTTTACCATGACTGTACTTGGTAAACATTGATCACCATATAGCTCAATTAACACTAACTTCACTTTACATGATCTACTAGCTCAGTAGAAACTGCAAAGCTCGATAATCACTGAAGTGCTCAGGTTGAACTTTTAGACTTCACACTAACTTGGTAACTACTAGAATGCTCAGATTGAACTGTAGTGCTCAGTGGCTACTAAAATGCATATGGCAAACACTATAGACTGTTCAATAAGCTTGGTGGCCATACAAAATCTAAATAAGTATTATCACTAATAACAAAATTGATTGAATGTCAACAATCTCCCCCTTTGGCATTAGTAACAAAAACAATTATTAGCCAAAATTTATATACATTAAAATGTGATACTAGCTCAGTATGGTATACTGTTTTTGAAATTTTTCAAAATTTTGATTTTGTAAGTATATACAATATACTATATCTGCAAAATCTCCTCTACTATATACACTTTATCCCTTTGCATGATTCTCCCCCATACAATAAATATAGCATAACAAGTATTTCTCCCCATATATAACATATTAAGTGTCTCTCCCCCTTTTTGATAGTAATGCCAAAGATTTATTCAAAACTTATTTACATGGAGACACCAAAATGAGAAAGGAAGTCAAAATGTACCTTAAGAATGAGTGATAAGGTTTTATCCTGATTCTTTTGCAAAACTTTGCACGTATATAGAGCAACTTGCACTTCTGCAAATAGTTGTATCATGTGGTCTGTAATGAAGAAGTTGTTGTCATAGATCAATATTTTTGAATAAACAATATGCTTCTATAATGTATTCATTATGGGAAGGATCATATTTTGAATATTTATCATTGTAGACTGGATCCTTGCTTCCTCTCTCAACAATTCTACCTGCATATATGACAAGAATCTAATTTTCATATGATGTGTAGAGCTTGAATTAGAGTCAAGTTGCATTTGTTGTGCACTAGCCTTCAGATCTTTATCAATCTTTTTCATTTTTCTCTTTATTTCTTTTGCAAACTCAGTAACATCACACAGCTTTCCAAAAAATGATGTTACATTTGTGCAAGAGGTTTCAAGATTGGTCAGAATTGAAAAAAGCTCCACTTGCTAGATAGATATTTGCTAAGCAATGTGCTCAAGCACTTTATTATCAAATTTATTTTTTTCTTTCTCAATCAACTTATCTTGACCACTGGTGTCCTTATTGAACTTTTGGACTGCCTCTTATATTTGTAACAAAATGTGTTGAGAAGTATTAACTTCAACACCTATAGCCTCAGTCAAAATATTCTTAGCATCATCTATGATTTTGTATTCTCTCTCTTTCCTCTCTATGTTTTTGTTGTTTTGCCTTCTTTTGGAGGAGTTCACCAACTATGTGCATTTGATCTATAGCAAGATTGTAAATGTCCCATTTGGGAATTTCAATCTCCTCATCTAGTTCTATATCCTCCTATTTCTCCTTTCCTTTACTCAAAAATCTTGTACTCAGTTAAGCCTTAGGTTTAACTGTCCTTGTACTTAATGCTCTTGAATCTGGTACAAAATCAATAGTGTAAATAGTAGGACTAGCAATGAAAATTTGTATAGTACCAATAGATGGAAAATTAACTAGTATGCTTACTAAATTCAAAACTGAAGTATTTACAAAAGTATCCAAAACTGTAGCACTTACTATAGAACATATTGTATCCATTGTTAATGATGTTGACTCAATGGCTAAAGAAGAGGGATACTGTAGCTTGGTAGATGAAGTGGTAGACACTTCTATCAGTGATGTGTTGAGTTGTGAGGGAGTGAAGAGTGATTGGACATTTTATGTATCTATTGTGGTCACAATCAAACTTGGTGAAGCTATCTCTGAGCTTGATGATATTGCAAGTGTAGCTAGACAATGAAGAAGTGAGCCAATGACAACCATAGCTATCTTGACTAGGTCAGTCTCCTCATCATCTTCCTTGGCTCCCTTGGTAGCTTCTTCCTCTTTCTCTTCTTCATCATCCTTCATCAATTCTTGATAGTCAACCATGACAAATTGAGTTGAATCTTCATCATTATCTTCTTCCTTGTCATTTTCATCATCATCATCATCATCATCTTTGATTTCCACTGGCTGCTCACTCAGTTTGTGAAGTTGAAACACATTCTTCCAAGTGTTTGTGGCATTCCTCACTACATACTCCATGTCCTTCATCAGAACTAGACAAGTATTGAATTTAAGTGTCATTTTGTTCTCATTATCTTCAATGCATTGTTTACCTCTGCATCTTTCAAGGTGGGTACCAATCATCTTAAGGTTTGTGGAAAAATATCTTTGATAGTTTGCATGGTATTTTCCCATCCTACCTTGATTTTCTCTAACAAAACACCAGGGATTTGTGTTGCCAGCTGGTCTGGAGAGTATTTCCATTGGCCCATTTTGTCCATGACTAGATCTTCAATCTCTTTTTGCTCTGCTAGTGTCCTTGTATCATACTTGAGTGCTTTGAAGTTATGCACACCTTTTCTTTCTCTCAATACCTTGAGTCTTTATTAAAATGTAGGCAAAGGTCAATTAAAGATAATATCACCACCTTCTTTATCTGTCTTCTTCCTTGATCTTCTGGTAAACACTATAGTGGCTGGCTTAGGTGGCTTGGTGATGATCACCTTGCCTTTGGTCTTTACTGGTTCTTCTTCCTTTTCTGACTCCTCTTCATCCTCTACTTCTTCAACATCTTCTCCTTTTCCCTCGGATAACATAAGAGGTGTGCTTGTTTTCAGTTTGGCTATCCTCTTCTTACCTTTGTTAACTGCCTATGGAAGCTTGATTTCAAGCTCTATTCTTGCCTTGGCCTCATCATATGTTCCAAATTATGGTGCCTTTGGATCAATAGGATCATTCACCAGAGCTTCAATAATATCCTTGGTTTCATCAATGTTTACCTCATAAGGAAGAGGTTTTACCCATACAACTCTAGGTCTTACTGCCTAAATGTAGACTCAGTCACTTTCTACCATGAAACAAACATCATTTTTTTAGTCTTCAACCAATTTCTTGGGTATCTTGAATCTATTATTCATCTTTTCCTTGAATAAATCAAAATAGTTATCGATAATGCTAACAAAATTTTCTCCCATTTCAGAAATGTATTCATTGATTTGATATAATACTGGCACATCTTTTCTCCATACTACCATGCCTTTTGAAGGGAAGAATTTCTAAACATAGAAAAATAAGCATGTCAGTAGAGAACCAAATTTGCAAGTTTTTTTCTTGGAAGTCCTAAAGCTTTCCATATTTTTGTTGAATTGCTTCAATAACAGATCTACAAGGTCATATTACAGATTGTTCTTCACAACCTTGTATGCCAAGTCAATAGCTTCACATGACACACTGTTTAGATGGCTAGAACTATAAATCTTGTGAGCTATCACATGGATACCAAATTGTAGTTCTGCATTAGTTAAACTATTTATTTTCATACCTCTATTGTCCCACTCGGCTAGGGTTTTCTTCTCCAACTCCATCCAACCTAGGGTTTTGGTTACTTTGGCCTTGGTGAGCATGGGAAGACCAATAATGTGATGAATCGTCTTCTTGGTGATCATGACTGGTTGCTCAATCCATAATTGACTGTTGTGAACTTGGTTAAGGATGTATCTGATTCATTTGATTTGGAAACTTTGGGGTAGGTGGGAATGTGCATTAAACCCTTGTCTTCCAAATGTTTATGCTCATGTTTAAGAATCATGTTCACATACAATTCACCTAGGGAATCATCCATTTCTAGGGTTTTGATTTCCTAAATTGCACACTTAAAATGAGTTCAGATGTTATTAATGAAAAGTACCTTGGGAGGGATCTGTGATTGCGCTCTGTTTGGGTCAAGGGTTTCAGCAATTGCTGGTGCAAGTTTGGAATTAGGTGCTTTTGATTCAACTCCTCAGACCAACATCTCTGACCCTTTCCTTTCTTTGCTACTACTTGATGCCATGGTAACTCGATAAGCTTATGAAAAACTTTGAAGAACTTAGCTATAAATTCTACTCAAAGTCACTTGGTCACTCTACAATTCACTTCTTTGCAATAACACTTAGATTTCTTAGTGAAAATGAATTTGATTTCCTACTTTTTGTTAAAAATTCACCATTAATGATCAATACAACAATAGTTGTGATGACATTGTGATTGACAGGTCGTCATTCACTATCTATTGGATTGATCGATAAAGGCTTCATAATTTAGTAAGCAAACATGTCCATGTAACTCCCAAATTTGCTTGGTAGAGTCCATGACCCAACCTTGCTTGGTAGAGAAGTCAACTTAGTGATAACTAATACCAATATCTCTTGATGATCCTTTTGTATCTTGAATACTGATTTAGATATTTGCTTCCTTTCAATTGGAACTGTTAGGATGTGATCTTGACAACACAATTCCAATTCTTCCTTAAGAACTTAGTTAGAAATGGTGGAGTCACCCACTTCTTGAGTGACATGACCATCATTGCTTGAACTAGCATGCTTGGTAGATTTAGGAATCCATTGCTATCTCATCTACTTTCTGATGTTATCTACTTTTGTCTTCTTTTCATCTTCAATTCTGCCTGTATTCATGCAATTCTTAGCTATATGACCAAGTTTGGTATAAGTGAAACATCTTATGGTGGTATCTTTTCTTCTCATGTGATGTTTGACACAATTCATGCCAATGTGTCCAAATTCTCTATAGTAATGACATCTACACCAAGTGTTGTAGTCCCAACTGAATATTGCTTTCACAATGTGTTATGTTGGATTGAATGACTTAGATCTGCATTCAGATGCCTTGTGACCTTATTTCTTGCATTTGTAACACTTACCCTCAAATCTTGGTTTCTCTTTGCATTCATTAGCCCTATGACCATGCTGACTACAATTGTAGCATTTTCCATTGAATTTAGTTTTTCCATTACTCCAACATTTTTTTGATGTATGACCTATCTTACCATAGTGATTGCAAGTAGGTTTTTGATTCTTTTGGGAACCTTGTTTGGAGGATTCACCTTCTTATTTGTATCCAATTCCTGCTTTACCTTTTTGCCTATAGAGATTATGCTCATTTAGCTAATTTAATTGATCCATGTTTGCTTGGGATTTCATTATCCTTTCATTGAGTTGATTTTCATAATTTAGATCATTCCTCAATCTTTTATTGATTTGTCTTTCAAAAGTTTAGAGCATTCCTTATCCTTTCATTTTCATATCTTAAGCTCATGATTTCTTCATTTGCATTGGAGAGTTGATCAATAAGGTCTTCTTATTGGAGGAATTGATTTTGAATTTCATTATTCCTTCCATCTAATTTTTATTTTTCCTTATTTCTCTATTCCAAGATTTCACATAATCTTATTGACTAAATTTCTTGTTTTCTTTTCAATTTTCTTACCTCTTCTTGTAGGGAACCATTCTTTTCTAGGAGTTCTTTGATTGCATTGTTTGCTTCATCTAGGCTACTTGAAGGGGAAAAAATCATCAATTCTTTCTTCAATATACTAATGATCATTCATCTAATTAGCAAGTTCCTTCCTTCTTTTTAGAGCTTGGGAAAGATGTTCCTTTTCTTTCTTAAGTTGGGCAATGGCCATCTCTAGATCTAGTGTTTCATTGTCAATGGCTTTGTCAAGTCTGAATATCTCCATTATCTTTGATCTTTCCTCAAGCTGTCAAACTTTAACCTAAGAACCACAATGCTCTGATACCAATTGTTGGAAATATTCAAGACTAGCTAGGTTACTGAGAGGGGAGGGGTGAATCAATAACCTCAAAAACATAATCTTATTCAGATCTTTATTACAATAATCCAATTACCATTTAATTCATCAAATCATATCTAACTGCATACATGAGAAACTAAAAACATAAAATATTCATAACACTTGAACACAATAATTTGGTGACCTACAAACCTTCCAAATAGAAACTAAAACTAGGGTGGGGATGATACCCACAAAACTTCAATATTGTAGCATAAAGTTGGCTGGTTAAGGCTTAGATTGATCACTTCTAATGATTTTCCCTATTAGGAGCAATTAGGACTGCTAGGTACACCTTGTTAGAAGTTTTACAAAAATACAATGAAGTATGCACTCAGTAAAGAGATTTGAGAAAAGACTGTTAAGTCTACCTTGTTAAAGGATTTGGACTGGTTCACTTGTTAGGATGAAATAGTATATCTTTGACTTAAAACTGAATTTTTGATAGAGATTCCTTGAAGTACTGATCATCTTACTGTGTTGGATTTGACTCTACTACTCCTTACTGATATGGCCTTACAATGCACTTTGTCTACTGTTGATTCACATTTGCATGCTTCTTTTTCACATTATTGACATGCTTGGATATGATGCAATATATTACATATATATCAATCCAATTTACATAAATATAAAGTTGGCCATTATACAAGTAAACACCAATATTACTAAGTCTTCCCATATGTAGATACTTGGGTTCTGAGGATTGACTTGGTGAAATTTTGATACTAAGCATCCACTGTCCTTACTCGACATTGTCATGCACTCAATAGAAGTAGAAGCTTCATCCATACTAATCACTTCAATGTAGTCTTGAACTTGGTCTACACTGATGACTCAGTAGATACTGTGTAACTTGGTATAAACTGAATTACTTATTTACCATGACTACACTTGGTAAACACTGATCACCATATAGCTCGGTTAACACTAACTTTGCTTTACATGATCTACTAGTTTAGTATAAATTGCCAAGCTTGGTAATCACTAAAGTGCTTGGGTTAAACTATTAGACTTCACACTGACTTGGTAACTACTAGAATGCTCGACTATAGTGCTTGGTGGCTACTAAAATGCATGGCAAACACTGTAGACTATTCAATAAGCTTGGTAGCCATACAAAATATGAATAAGTGTTGTCAATAATAACAAACTTGACTAAATGTCAACAAAAGTCACTCAAAACATCTTATGAAATTTGAAAAGCTTTAGAATCTACATTTGAAGGTGATGATCATGTAAAAAGGATGAGATTATAGAATTGGATATGTGCATTTCGAGATGTTATAATGATGGAAGATGAATCTATAAGAAGTTATATTGGTAGAATATTAGAAATGGTTGCAAGAATTTGGTCTTATGGTGGAACCTGTTGAAACAATTGATTAATTGTGTATTGTCTTTGATGTTATAGAAAATGTCATATCATCATGAGTCAGTGTATGTCAAGCTCACTCAAGCATTTAAAAAAATTCTGTGACTACTGAGCACTCTAAAGTTTTCCTAGTTCAAAACACAGTATCTATTGAGTTCACATGGGTGCCAAAGGAAAGTTTGCAAAAGATGAGTGTTAATCGAGCTCACTCGGTTAATGAAGGAAATTTTGGATGGAACCAATATTAATAGAGCTCATTTGGTTTCCAAAGGAACTTTTTGAATATGTAGTGTTGACCAAGTTCACTTGGTTAACACAAGAAAATCATTTCTGAGTTAGTATCTACTGAACAAGGTCAGCTAACGAAGGATTTTCTTGTTTTGGCATATTGAGTTTAATTGATTTATTTATTGGTTCTAGCCAACTGAGAAGATGAATATTAATTATTGAAGTTGTATTCTGGTCAACTTAACAATATGAAAGATATAAATATAAGATCAAGTTGAGGATTAGAAGTGTGTGAATGCATGGAAGACAACTGAAGATTTAATGATGCTAAAAGGAAGCAAATTAGAAGGATAAGCAGAATATCCTTGAGAAGATGAAAAGATGTATTCAAACAAGAAGGATCAAGTATAAGCCATGACTAAGATCTATAATCAGCAATTTAGTTACATCAAGTCATGTCATTTTTACTCTCTAACCATTATAGCAGTGATCTAAATTGCTTAACAGAGTTGGCTTAACAGCTATTTGTAAATCCTCTAACAAGGTGGCATTTCTATTGAATTGTCCAAAGACCTCTAACAAGGCCACTCCTAATAGGGTGATTAAATCCTCTAAAAGGGTGACACCTAATAGTTTTTTTCATAACCTTTAATAGGGTTGGCGCCTAATAGGGCTCACTTCAGAAGAGTGAAAAACAATAACTAGTTGCAATTGGTGGTTTTTCCCAAATTGGGTTTCCACATTAAATCTTGGTATCAAATGTGTTCATGCTATTTTGCTTATGCATTTGTAACTAAGTTAAAGTAATAATTAATCGTAGATAACATCTTAAGATTTTCATGTTAAGTGTTTGTCAAGCATTCTCAATATTTACTGAGTTACAACATTTTCAGTTTGTTCACCGAGCAACAATAGAGTTTAATTTTTTAGAGATTATTTTGTATGAACATCTAAGGGATCAGGGATTTATTTTAGTAGTAATTGATCCAGCCCTCCCCTCTCAGTTATTCCTTTTATATTTCCAATAGTTTGTATAAGAGCATTTGGTGCTTGTAGAGAAGGTTTCAAAGACCTATGCTAAAGATTAGGATGTCTTACAAAAGAGAGATTCCAGGTTGAACAGAGACAACTTTGCAACATGGCAAGGACTTATGAGATTACATCTAGTAAGTATCAATGATTCAAGTTGTCAGTATCTTGATACTAAATATAGGACTCCTACTAGAACATTATAAGTTGAATATATTGCTAAAAATAAAAATCATAACATCATGATGATTGATATTGCATCTGCTCTTAATTATGTTGAAGTTGATGAAGTAAAAGACTACACTACAAATAATGCAATGTGGATCAAATTGAAAGACATCTATGGGGGAGATGACAATTTAAGAAGAGCTAAAGCATAAAGTCTAGTTGGACAATTTGATCAAATGAAAATGAGAGAAGATGAAAACATTACAAAATATGTGGAAAGAATCAAAGCAAGTGTGCAATCAAAGCATCTAGAGGAGACATTGATGACAAAATAGTTGTAAGCAAGGTACTCAAAACTCTTCTTCCTATTTATGCAATTAGAGTGCTTGGTATTCAAGAGATGAGATGTGATCCAAATAGCAATATAACTTTGGATGCTTCATTTGGAAGATTGACAACTTTTGAGTTGGATAACTATGTTCCTATCTCCAAAGGTATTGAATCTGCATTTGAAGCCAAACTCTCACTCAAGAAAAAGAGTAAGAAATCAAAGGCCAATCATTCGGGAAGTGAAGGAGAAACAAAAGAAATTTCTAATAGTGATCTTAAAGTTGTTCAATCCCTACTTGCAAGAAAATATTCCAAAGGCAGAGGAAAGTACAAAGGTAAGATTCCTCTAATCTATTTTTCTTGTGAAGAAATTGGTCACATTGCTACGAGATGCCCAAATAGAGAAAAAAAGGATGAAAAGAAAACTAATAAGTACAAAGGCAAGAAGGAATTCAAAAACTACAAAGAAAAAGGTAATAAATCTTGTTTTATGGCTAAATATTCTGATAACAGTGAAGATGAAATGGTATATATTGTTGTAAAGGATTAATTTTATGATGAAGGAGATAAGATGGCACTTATCTCTCATGTTAGAAAAAATTATAAATGGGATATTGACAGTGGTTGCTTACACCATATGACTGGAGAAAAAATAAAGTTTGAACACGTGGAATATTATGATGGTGGTAGTGTGAGATTTGGAAATAATGAACCTTGTTGCATAAAAGGAAAATGGTGTATTTCATTAACCAATGAACTTATATGTGACAATGCTTATTGGGTTGAAGGACTAAAGTATAATCTACTAAGTGTCACATAGTTGAATAACATTAGATTCAAGGTAGAATTTATGAATGAGAAGGCCAAACTATTGGATGAAAAAGGAAATGTGGTTGGATCTGGCAAACAAACAAAACGTAATGTATTCTATCTTGATCTCAGTGAAATCTCATGTTTTATTGCTCAAATAGAAGAAATCTAGTTATGGCACAGAATATTATGCCATGTCAACTTTGATGACCTAGTTAAGATAAGAAAACACAAAAGAGAAAGAGGTATTCCTAGCTTGAGGAAACCTAATATGGGTCTACGCAAAAATTGTCAAATTGGTAAGATGGGAAAGACTAGTTTCAAAAGCAAAACTATCATTCTGAAGAAGTCTTAGGGCTTGTGCATACAAACTTATGTGGACCTTTTGGAATAGAGAGTTATAGTGGAGAAAAAAATTTCATTCTTTTTGTTGATGACTATTCTAGAATGATGATTGTAATGTATCTAAAAGAAAAATCATAAGATTTTAAAAAAATCAAGTAGTATTTAGCAAGAGTAGAAAAAGAAACAAGAAAGAAGTTAAAATGTTTAAGATCAAACAAAAGTGGTGAATTTATCTCTAATGAATTCAATTAATTATGCATTCAAAAAGAAATTAAAAGACGAGTATCAGCTCCTAGTACACCTTAGTAGAATTGTATAGCTGAAAGAAGGAACATATCCATCATGGATTGTGCAAGAACATTGATGATAGAGAAGAATGTTGCAATCAAATACTGGAAAGAAGCTATCAGCACTGTAGTTCATACTTTGAATAGAGGACAGATGAAGAAAGACTCAAATCAAACTCTGTATGAACTATGGTATGGCTACAAACCTAATGTAAGTTACTTGAAAGTATTTGGTAGTAAATGTTATATCTTGAAGGAATCTAGGAAAGGAAAATTTGATATCAAAGGTGATGAAGGCATATTCCTAAGATATTCCTACAAAAGTAAAGCATACAAGTGTTTGAATTTGTCTACTTATAAAATCATAGAAAGTGCACATGTGAGAATTGATGAGTTTGTAGAAAGAAGTGAAGAAGAAAGCAACAAAGAGCCTAAGGACTACAGAAGATTTGTTTATTGTGAACCTGATACCCTACCAAATCTATCTGGTAGATAGGAGGGCTCACCTCCTAAGTCCAAAAAATCTCCAATAGCTACCTAGTTGCAAATAGTCCAACATAAGTCACAGTTTGGAGGACCTGAGTTACAGTCAGAAGCTATCGAGCTAGTGCAAACCAAGTTTGGTGGACCCAAGTCACAAACAATGGGACCTGAGAGTGATACTAAAATTCATGATGAAATTGGTGAAACTCATTCCAAATCCAAAGAACCTATGTTAGCAACATATGTCAGAAGGCATCATACACCTGATTAGACCATTGGAGACAAATCAGATGGAAAAATGACAAGAAACATGAAAGGTACATGTTTACTTGCTGAATTTGAACCTAGAAATGTTAAAGATGGTTTGGATAATGAAAGTTGGATTGAAGTAATGAATGAAGAAATAGAATAGATAGAGAAGAAAAAAACTTTGACTCTTATTCCTAGACCCAAGAATAAAAATGTAATTGGAAAAAAGTGGGTATTTAGAAACAAGTTGAATGAAGATGGAAAAGTTTCCAAAAACAAAGTAAGGTTGGTATGTAAAGGCTATTGTCAAGAAGAAGGTATTGATTATGGTGAAAGTTTTGCTCTTGTTGCAATATTAGAAGGTGTTAGAACTTTACTAGCATATGTAGCTCACAAAGGATTTAAAGTTTATCAAATGGATGTAAAATATGCATTCTTGAATGAAATTCTTGATGAGGAAGTCTACGTTGAACAACCTAAAGGTTTTGTAGATCCTAGCAAAAAGGACATGGTCTGCAAATTACACAAGGCATTATATGATCTCAAGCATGCTCCTAGAGCTTGGTATGAAAGACTTCATAACCACTTGATGTAGATTGGTTTTCAAAGAACTAGTGATAACAGTAGTCTGTATATCAAAGAAGGACCAAACAAAAAGATTATGTTGGCAGAAATATTTGTTGATGATACTTTATTCATAGGAAATGATGATTTATGCAAGGCATTTTTAGAAGAAATGAGTAAAGAATTTGAGATGTCTATGTTTGGAGAGATAAAATTATTTGTTGGATTATAGATTCACTAGAGGAAAGATGGTATCTACATTACTCAATCTAAATATATCGAGATACTAAAGAAATTTGGAATGGAAGACTCAAGACTAGTTGGAACCCGTATGTCAACTTGACATAAAATTTTCAAAAATGATGATTTGAAAGAGGTAGATTAGACCACATACAGATTAATTATTGGAAAATCATAGTATATAGTATACACAAGGCCTAATATTGCATCAACAGTTGGTATGGTGGCAAGATTCTTAGTGAATCCCAAAGAAAATCACATGATGGTAGTTAAAAGAATCATGATGTATCTAAAAGGTACCAAAGAATATGGTTTATGGTATAGAATAGGAGGCAATTTGGATTTAAAAGTATTCATAGATGCTGATTGGGAAGGAAGTATTGATGATAGAAAAAGCACTAGTAGTGGAGCATTCTTTCTTGGTAAAAGACTAGTGTCTTAGGCAAGCAAGAAATAGAACTGAATCTCTCAGTCCATAGCAAAGGTAGAATATGTGGCAGCAATAGTCAATTGTTCTAATATTTTTTGGTTCAAACAACTATTGGCAGGTATGAAGATAGAGATCAAGGATCCAGTAGTTATATACTGTGATAACACCAATGCATTCAATATATCAAAGAACCTATTGGAATATTCAAATGGGAAGAGCACTTCTGAGAGTTGTGGGTGAATCAAAAGTAACACATTCTTACCTTTTCTAAATCCTTTAAAAAAAATAACTGAAAGTAAACTGCATGCATGTAAACATATTAAATGAACATGAAGTAAACACATGCAAGTAAACACATAACACCAAAATTTGGTAACCCAGAAACCATCCAGGAATAAGAAGGTAAAGCTAGGATGGGGATGATACCCACAAAATCACTATAGCAATAATTGTTTGACCACTTCTGATGGTCTACCCTATGAAAGGCCTACCTTGTTAAAGGCTTTACACTGTGTCAATAGTGACCTAGTTAAAGGATTTACAAACACTTTATATGAAGTGTCACCCTGTTAAAGGATTTAATCACCTCTTCAAAAGATCTACAAAATAGTTGTTAAGCTAACCTATCAACATAGGGTTTTTCACTATCTAATACAATTGCTAGAGAGTATTAGAAATCTTTGACTTGATTGCTTACAATCTTCAATTGTTGATTTTAGGCACTTGATCTGCTCACTCTGATGTGATCCTTGCTTGATCTAATATCTTTTTGTAGCCCTTGTTCTGTTCTGATCAACTGGATGTGTAATTGCTACTTAATTCACTAAGTCTGCGATGCCCCTACTATTTGCTCTATTTTGCAATTTGCTATCTGCTTAGCAACTTCCTTGACTTCTCTTTAGAAACTTAAAATTATGGGGTCTAAGCCTTCTTATAAAGACATCATAGACTTAGGGTTAGGTATGGATCTATGATCCATATTGAATCTTGAATTCTCACTCATTCCTTGCATTTTTCTCATTGGCTGCATGCCTTCTCCATTTTTTTTGATTGGCTGCATGTTGATTACATAAGAAATGTAAAAGATTCATTCTTATCCTTTTTATCCTTCAAAATCTTTCTATGTCAGCTCAAAAAATGGTTTACATCTAAGTTTATGAGGACATAAACTCATATGTTGATTCTATGTTACTTGGCACATACTGGACTACTGGTGCTCGGCACATATACTATCCTACTTTGCTTGGCACATGTATATTTTTGGCTCACTCAGCATATGAAGCATTCTGGCTTGCTCAGCATCAACTTTGACTTGGCACCTATATATCACTCAACACCTGTATAATGCTCAACACCTAAAGTCACTTGACACATATTGGAATTCTGGCTTGGCACACATTGTAGCTCGGCATACATAGTGTACTCGACTTCTATGTAGAAAGTGGTTAAGTGTGTTGACACTCAAATGTCAAAACCATTCTAAGACCAACAATCTCCCCCTTTGACATGAGTGTCAAAAACACTTAACTAAACATTATTCATCTGTCCTTATGAGTACCCTATCCAATCTGCTCTGCATATGTACAAAATTCCAAAATTTGTTCAAAATACCTTAAAATTCTTATAACTCCCCCTGAGTTGATTATGCCATTTTCATTCTTGCAACCAAAATTCTTATGCTGATGTACCTTATATTCTTTGCCTTTGTCTTATATCTATAATCTGTACCTGTGTGTTGATTTCTATCTTCTCTTTTCTTTTTCTTTTTTGCCTTTGCCCTGTATCTATAATCTGTACCTATTTGTTGATTTATGTCTTCTCTTTTATTCATATCTCCCCCAAAACATTATTTCTCCCCCATACTATTTACACATTATGACTTATCTCCCCTTTTTGGTTATCTGCAATTCTTTCCCTTTTATTCTCTAAAAGAATGAACGAAAGAATATAATTACTAGAATACTTAGTATTCTCCCCCTTAGTCATATCTTCCATATTGTTATTGTTAGAATTCTTTAGAATAACTGAGAGGGGGGGGTGAATCAGTTATTCAAGGTTCAAAATTCCCTATTAATACCTTTTTACTACTTTTAATGAATCCATATACTTTTCATCCATCCAATACTTAAATCAATCATATAAGCAAGTTACAGTAAATCAATATGCAATGAAAAAACATCCAAAATCAACATATGACACAATGATTTACGTGGAAACCCAATTTGGGAAAAACCACCAGTAACATGCTACTTGATTTTCACTCTTCTGAAGTGATGCCCTGTTAAAAGCCTGCCCTATTAAAGACTTACAACACACTGTTAAATGTGACCCTGTTAGAGGATTTCACCAAACTGTTAGGAATGGGCCTAGTAAAAGGTCTTTAGAACATTCACTTGGAATGTCACCCTGTTAAAGGATTTATCTTATGGCTATTAAACCAACCTAAGTCCATAGGATTTAGACTTACTATTACAATTGCTAGAAAGTAACGATAATAGTCTTTTGATCTGATATAACTTACAACATACTTTGCAGATTTCATATCACACTTTCAATTCAATCCTTATGCTTGGCTTCAATCACTTCAGCTCTTACTGCTTGTCTCCCTTTCAAGCTTTGTCTCCTTAATTCTTCTTACTCATTCTGCCAATGCAATCATTCTTGTGGTCGTCTATTCAAACAGAGTTCATGTGCTTTCTTTTCCTTAGCATATTCTACAGCACTTCATGCTTTTATGCTTGACCACCTCTCTCTCCTTATTCCTATTTTCACTCTACTTCTTCATTAACTTATGTCTACTTATATAGAAGTCTGATTTTCCTTTTGCCACTCAATTCTCCCTTTCCAATTTTAGGTTTTCAAGATGGATTAGGTAGGATACAATGTATCTACCTCATATCTTGTTTTCTTCTAGAAGCTTTGCCAGTTTTTTCTCTAAAAGAAAAAAAAATGTTCTACATGGTGTTCTGTGCCACCAACTCATCATTCTTATCTTCCTTTTAATTCACAAACTTCTAGATAACAACCTTGTCGACTTAGATCTGGCGATCTTCAATTTCCAAAATAATGCAGCAACTCGGCATTATTGAGTTACTGGTGCTCGGCACCTCTGTGTTACTCAGTACCTATACCTGCTCGGCACTTGGTTCTGCTCGGCACTTGTTAATACTCGGCACTTGTTACACTCGGCACTTGTTAATATTCGGCACTTGTTACACTCGGCACTTGTTAATACTCAGCACTTGTAAATACTTGACACTTGTTTCACTCAGCACTTGTTAATATTTGGCACTTGTTACACTCGACACTTGTTAATACTCGGCACTTGGTTCCGCTCTGCATTAACTAGGAATTTGCTCGGCTCTTACTAGCTTGCTCGGCTCCTTCTCTCTAATGAACTTAGTTTGAGCTTTACAAAAGACTTAGCTAAAACCTTAAATCTTTGATATGTTTTAGTGTGCCCATTCTTTGTAATATGTCATCAAATACACTTTTTCATCAATGGCTTAGTTGATCCTTGTACTTCATTACAACATCATAACTTCAACCTTTCTCTAGGTGTTCTAGTTACATCTTATTGATTGCTTCCTCCTTGACAATCAACTAATTGATAGTATTTAGATCACTAAAGAAATTGTCATTCCTGCAAGTAGCAAGTTTGACATCAATGACAAAATAATGATTGAGGACATTCAGTTCCATATATTACTCTGACAACTTTTCTTATGATCATTTCAATCATTTCCAACAATCTCCCTCTTTGGCATTGATGGCAAACCAAACTGATCAAGTAATCAATTTAGTTACCACCAAGATTGTATACGTTAGCTTGTTGCATTTCACTACCGATCTCATATATCTCCCTCTTTCATATATATCTCCCTCTTACTTTGTATTGATCAGTTTTCTGCATATTTCTCCCTCTTTGACATAAATGCCAAAGATGTAGCATCTTTATCATGCAGAATATAAGCTTTGGCTTCTAGTTGATTTTCTCCCTCTGTCACCATGCTTGTGACTGATTTGGAGTTTCTATTTCTGTTGTCACCCTTTGCATTGACCTGTTAATATTACAATGATTTATTCCTATTGATGCAAGGTAGCTTTCTTGTTGCCTTAAGCAGCTTGAGTTAGGGGTATGACCCCCAACTTGCCTCTAAGATATTCATAGGCATCCTTGGGCAATGGTTTGGTGAAGATATCTACAGTTTTTTCCTTTGTGTGAATGTATTCCAACTTCACTTGTTTGTCTTCTACCAATTCTCTGACATAATGATACTTGATTGCAATATGCTTGGTTTTTGCATGCATCACTGGATTTTTGGATATGTTTATAGCACTTGTATTATCACAATACAATATCACAGGTTTTGTTACTTCTTCTTTCATTCCATTCAATAGATGTGTGAGCCATACAATATTTGTGCAATTGACTACAACTGCCACATATTCTAACTCTGCAGTGGACTGGGATATACATGTTTGTTTCTTGCTAGTCCAGGTAACCAGCCTTCTGCCTAGAAATAATGCACCTCCACTTGTGCTTTTTCTGTCATCAATGTTTCCTCCCCAGTCTGCATCTGTATATGCATTGAGTTCAAATTTTCCATTATTTTTGTAGTATAGACCAAAGTCATCAGTCCCTTTGAGATATCTAATTATTCTTTTTACTGCCATGAGATGATTTTCTTTAGGATTAGTAGAGAACCTAGCCACTATTCCAACTGCTAATGCTATGTTTGGTCTACTATGTACAACATATTGTAGTTTTCCAATCATGGATCTGTACATTGTTTGATTGACTTCAGCTGACTCATCATTTTTGGATAGCTTATTTCCTGTGGCCATTGGTGTGCTGACTGGTTTGGATTCCTCCAATCCAAATGTTTTAAGAATTTCTTTGATGTACTTTGATTGTGTAACAAATATTCCATGTTTGAGTTGATATACTTGCAATCCAACAAAAAATTTGATTTCTCCAAACATAGCATCTCAAATTCATGTTTCATTTTGTTAGCAAAGCCTTTGCAAAGTACTTCCTTACCTCCAAACACTATGTCATCCACAAAGATTTCAAATACAATAATGTCTTTACCTTCTTCTTCTTTGATGTTAATTTTTTTGTTATCATCAGTTCTTTCAAAGCCAATTTGCACTAGATACTTGTGAAGTCTCTCATACCATGCTCTAGGTGCTTGTTTCAAACCATAGACTGCTTTATGTAACTTACACACCATATCCCTGTTGTTTTCATCAACAAATCCTTCTGGTTGTTAAATGTAGACTTCTTCTTCTAGTATACCATTTAAGAAAGCGGATTTTACATCCATCTGATAGACTTTAAAATCTTTGTAGGTAGCATATGCAAGTAAAGTTCTTACTCCTTCCATTCTAGCAACAGGAGCGAATGTTTGTCCATAGACTATTCCTTCTTCTTGAGCATAACCCTTACATACTAGTCTAGCTTTGTTTATGGTAATCTCACCATTCTCATCTAGTTTTTTTCTGAATACTCATTTGGTGCCAATCACATTCTTGTCAGTTGGTCTGGGAACCAAACTCCAAGTATTATTTTTTCTTATTTGATCAATTTCTTCTTCCATAGCTTTATACCAGTCATCATCTTGTAATGCACCATGTACTGTTTTGGGTTCAGATTGGCTGATCAGACATGATTCATGTCTTAGTCTGTTCCTTGTCATTGGTCTTGCATCTTTGTCACCAATTATTTGTTCAGCAGGGTGATGTCTTTTTACATATTTGGATAACCTTGGCTTTGTCCTTGTTTCCATGTTTGATCTTTCAGATTATGATCACTATGCACTTCGTTGTCAGGTTGTTCTTCATCATGTATGCTGTCTTTAGAATCAGATTGTGCATTTTCTTCATTCTGCAGCTCGGCTTCTGAATGCAACTCGGCATTTACTGGTTGTGATTCAGCTAAAATTAATACCTGTTGTTGAATTCCAATTTGATTGACATCATTCTCATCAATCATTCCTTCATAAGAATACACAAAGGTTATGTACTCTTTCATTTTCTTTGGTATTTCAGCTTGGACTTCTGTGTGCTCATCAAAATTTACATTTGCACTTTCCACAATTTTGTTAGTGTTAATATTCAAACACTTATATGCCTTACTTCTAGTGGAGTAACCAAGAAATATACCTTCATCACTTTTTGCATCAAATTTTCCATTTCTAACATCTTTAAGGATAAAAGATTTGCAACCAAACACTTTGAAATGTTTTACATTGGGTGAGTAACCATACCATAATTCAAAAGGTGTTGTATTTGTACCTTTCTTGACTTGTACTCGATTCAGTGTATGAACAGCTATACTTACAGCTTCTCTCCAGTATTTTAGAGCAACATTCTTTTCCATCATTAATGTTCTGGCACAGTCAATTACAGATCTATTTCTTCTTTCAGCAATTCCATTCTGTGGGGGAGTTCTAGGAGCTGACGTTTGTCTTTTTATCCCTTTGTCATTACAAAATATCTCGAATTCATTTGATGTAAATTCACCACCTCTATCTGATCTTAGGCATTTCAGGCTTTTTCCAATTTCCTTTTCAACTCTAGCCACATACCACTTAAACATTTGAAAAGCATCAGATTTTTGTTTTAAGAACATAACAGTCATCATCCTGGAATAGTCATCAACAAATAACATTATGTATTTATCTCCTCTATAGCTTTGTATTTCCATTGGACCACATAAGTCAGTGTGAACTAACTCAAGTATCTCTTTAGATGTATAGTTTTTGCTTTTGAAACTTGATTTTGTCATCTTTCCTAGCTGACATTATTTGCACATGATATTATCAGGCTTCTTCAATTTTGGTAGACCTTTGACTTTCTTCATTTTACTGATGTTGACTAGATTGTCAAAGTTGACATGACATAATCTTCTATGCCATAACCATTCATCATCAAATTTTTCAAATAGACAAGAAACATCATCCATATCAAGGTAAAACAAATTACTCTTTGTTTGATCTCCTTTTCCTATCAGTTTACCATCATTGTCATAGATTTTTGTAGTTTTGTTTCCAAATTCCACTTTGCAACCTATATTGCCTAACTGTGAGACACTCAGTAAATTGTAGTTTAATCCTTCAACATAGTATGCATTGTCACATGAAATTTGTTCTGTGAGCTTAATGGAACCTTTTTCTTTGATTTGACATAGAACATCATTACCAAATCTAACACTATTTCCATCATACTGAGTAAAGTTAACAAACTTACTTTTGTCTCCTGTCATATGATGTGAGCATCCACTATCTATGATCCATCTGTCATTCTTGTTTATGCATGTTACCAGTGTTGTGGCTTCTTCTTCATCAGATTGGTCCTTCATTGCTACATAAACAACTTCATCATCATTGTCATCAGAATTTTCTTCAACAATATAACACTTCTTACCTTTTTCTTTGTAATCTCTCTTGTCATCATCTCTTATGTTCTTGTATTTGTTGCCTTCCTTGGAATCCTTTTTCTGTGGACATCTTGCAGCAATATGACCTACTTTATTGCAATTGAAAAAAATGATAGGCATCTTACCTTTGAATTTTCCTTTGCCCCTGTGAAATCTTCTAGCGAGCAACGCTTCCAATTGTTCCACATCTTCCTCATCAGTGCTACTATCACTAGATACATACTTCATTTTTCTTCCTTTCTTTGATTTCATCTGTTTGGCATCTTTCAATGATAACTTGGCCTTAAAAGTGGATTCAGCATTTTCAGGTTTGTAGTTGTCAAAGTTAGATAATTCAAATGCAGTGAGTCTACCTATTATACCTTCAAAGCTTAGATTATTTCCCGGTATACATCTTAGCTCTTGTATTGCTGATACTCTAATAGCATAGATAGGGAGCAAGGTTCTTAAGAACTTACTATTAACAGTATCTTCATCCAATCTACCACTCAAGCATCTTATTGCACTTACCACTTCCTTTATTCTTGCACCATACAGAGCATCATTCTCATTTTCTTCCATTTTCATGTCATCAAACTTTCCTCTGAGACTTTCTCTTTTTGCTCTTTGTACATTCTGATCTCCTCCATAGATGTCTAATAAGGCTTTCCACATTTTGTATGCAGTGTCACATCCTTTGATATCATCAAATTCAGCATAGCTGAGTGCAGAGGTAATTTCCAGCATTGTCTGGTTGTGTTCTTGCTTGTTTTTCATGTCTTCTATAGTAGGAGCACCTGTTGGATCTATATGTTCAGTGACAATTAAATTTTGGGCATAATCTCCTATGGATCCAAGATGTAGGTTCATCAAACTTTTCCATGCAACAAAGTTGTCTTTGTTGAGCTTGGGAACTTCTCTCTTTGCCATTTTGATCTTTTCTTCTTGTAGTCCCTTTAAACTGAATCAGCAGTTGGCTCTGATACCAATTGTTAGAATTCTTTAGAATAACTGAGAGGGGGGGGTGAATCAGTTATTCAAGGTTCAAAATTCCCTATTAATACCTTTTTACTACTTTTAATGAATCCATATACTTTTCATCCATCCAATACTTAAATCAATCATATAAGCAAGTTACAGTAAATCAATATGCAATGAAAAAACATCCAAAATCAACATATGACACAATGATTTACATGGAAATCCAATTTGGGAAAAACCACCAGTAACATGCTACTTGATTTTCACTCTTCTGAAGTGATGCCCTGTTAAAAGCCTGCCTTATTAAAGGCTTACAACACACTGTTAAATGTGACCCTGTTAGAGGATTTCACCAAACTATTGGGAATGGGCCTGGTAAAAGGTCTTTAGAACATTCACTTGGAATGTCACCCTGTTAAAGGATTTATCTTATGGCTATTAAACTAACCTAAGTCCATAGGATTTAGACTTACTGTTACAATTGCTAGAAAGTAACGATAATAGTCTTTTGATCTGATATAACTTATAACATACTTTGCAGATTTCATATCACACTTTCAATGCAATCATTCTTGTGGTCATCTATTCAAATAGAGTTCATGTGCTTTCTTTTCCTTAGCACATTCTATAGCACTTCATGCTTTTATGCTTGACCACCTCTCTCTCCTTATTCTTGTTTTTGCTCTACTTCTTCATTAACTTATGTCTACTTATATAGAAGTCTGATTTGCCTTTTGCCACTTAATTCTCCCTTTCCAATTTTAGGGTTTCAAAATGGATTAGGTAGGATACAATGTATCTACCTCATATCTTGTTTTCTTCTAGAAACTTTGCCAGTTGTTTCTCTAAAAGAAAAAATAAAATGTTCTACATGGTGTTCTGTGCCACCAACTCATCATTCTTATCTTCCTTTTAATTCACAAACTTCTAGATAACAACCTTGTCGGCTTAGATCTGGAAAATCTTTGATTTCCAAAATAATGCAGCAACTCCGCATTATTGAGTTAATGGTGCTCGGCACCTCTTTGTTACTTACCACCTATACCTACTCGACAATTGGTTTTACTTGGCACTTGGTTCTTCTCGGCACTTGATTCTGCTCGATAATTGGTTCTGCTTGGCACTTGGTTCTGCTCGGCACTTGTTAATACTCGGTACTTGTTAATACTCGACACTTGTTACACTTGGCACTTGTTAATATTCGGCACTTGTTAAACTCGGCACTTGTTAATACTCGGCACTTGTTAATACTCAACACTTGTTACACTCAACACTTGTTAATATTCGGCACTTGTTACACTCGGCACTTGTTAATACTCGGCACTTGGTTTCGCTCGACATTAACTAGGAATTTTCTCGGCTCTTACTAGCTTGCTCGGCTCCTTCTCTCTAATGAACTTAGTTTGAGCTTTACAAAAGATTTAGCTAAAACCTTAAATCTTTGATATGTTTCAGTGTGCCCATTCTTTGTAATATGTCATCAAATACACTTTTTCATCAATGGCTTAGCTGATCCTTGTACTTCATTACAACATCATAACTTCAACCTTTCTCTAGGTGTTCTAGTTACATCTTATTGATTGCTTCCTCCTTGACAATCAACTAATTGATAGTATTTAGATCACTAAAGCAATTGTCATTCTTGCAAGTAGCGAGTTTGACATCAATGACAAAACAATGATTGAGGACATTCAGTTCCATATATTACTCCAACAAGTTTTCTTATGATCATTTCAATCATTTCCAACAGTTATTTCTTCCCCTTTTTGACACTTATGTCAAAGGATTCTAAGGAGTAATACCATATTTAGCCAAAAATATATTGTTTACCTCCATTATCATTTTCAGAGTTGCATCCCAAATCTCCAAAGCAATGTCTAGTGACTTGTGCTAGATGGCAGTCTCTGGAGCAAGATGTACAAGTCCATCTAATGTAGAAATATTAGGATCTTTCTTTAAGATAGTTTCAACATAGACTTGCTCTTTGTGGAGGACCTCCAAATGTGGGGTTATGGAGTATTGAATCTACATTAATTTGGCCTTTATATTGGCCTCTTCACTTGTAAGTGCAGCTAATTCTCTTTGAGTGTGAAGCGATTGGGCAAAATACTTCTCACTTTGAGCTAGATCTCTTGGCAATTACAAGCTAGAAATCTTCAAATTTCTCTCCAAGCTCATTATCCTCTGGCATGTTTCTTGTGTGAAGTTGGAAAAATCACACAGCTTTTTGTACAGTGAGAAAATATTCTCAAGTATAGTTTTGACCTTGTTAATTTTCTTGGCCAATTCTACATGTTCAAGTGATATACCACTGGATATTTTCTCATTCACCTTTCCTTGAAATTTCCTCCCACACTATTCCATAAGTTTAACATTTGTATCCTGGTCTTCACTAGTCACCTGGTCAACTATATCTGATAATTGTTCCATTATGGGCTTTGACTCATCTAGTGACTACAAGTTGAAGGCATCCATAAAGATGTCCTTAATCTCATGTAGTGCTTGCTTGTGTTTATACTCTTTTCTGATTATTTCCTACCTCTTCCTCCTATTTAATGTCTCATGCATCTTAGTAATCTACTCCATTGTGATAGTCTCTGAGTCATAGGCAGGTATTACAATGTCTTCATCTAACTTAGGGTCTCCATAGCGAAGTACCTTGGTCACCCTAGTTGAGCTCGAGCCTAGTGTTGAGATTTGCAAAGGTATGGCTTCACTGCTCAGCTTCTAAAGGGTTTTTGTAGGAGTGCCTATTTTTGGTAGTTCTACCAATGTCTGTATAGTGGACTACTCCTTTTCATTTGTTGTATTCTCCTTCTCATCAAACTTCCCTTCTTCTGCACTTGGCTTCTATGTGGTGTCACCTACTGCTAGAGCAATTGTTGGAGATGGTGGTGGCAGCATTGAAATTTGAGTGCTAGTAGCTATATAGGTGAAAGGTGATTCATGTGGTTTGACCTTGTCTCTTTTTGGTTATGCTACTACCTTTTGTAGCTCATCTACACTCACCAATATAGGGTTTGTGCATAACTGTGCCTGTAGAGTGGATTGGTGAAGGATCTTGGAGAGATCCTCTGTAGTTAGGGGATTGATGTTCTGAACAGAATTGTCAGGAACATCCTTGATAGTTATTGTGTCTATAGCTATGATGGTTACATGAGGAGGGCTAGGGGGTGGCATTTATGTGTCTTGCACACTCTGTTCCTCTTCTTGTTGCTTTTTTTTTAGTTTTTGTCATATCTTCTCCCTTTTGTGTCTCTTCCTCCTCTCATTTTTCCTTATCTTTGTTAGAATCTGAAAAGATTAATAACCCAAAAAACTAGTGCAAAGAGTAAATATCTAAACTATGAATGCAAATGATACAAAATCAAAATAGCATCATAGAGTTAGTCTCCAAGAGAGTAATGCAAATGCTGGAAGCAAAATAGCATTAAGAGGATGCAAAAACAAGAGATACAAATACAAGCTAGGTAGCATGCTTATATAGGTTAGGAAGAGGGAGGAGGTGGCAACACCAACCAATGAGGAGCAACCATCTATCAGACTAAAGATAGCAAAGTATCTTCCCAAGATAGCTAATGGATGCTCACATGTAGGAAGATGACACCTCACAACCATTCACCTAATAAGACATGCTTTATTAACCTAAGCGAGATTATTAAAAGTGTAGGAAAAACCTAGAAAAATAGGAAAAATAAAAAACTACACTAACACCCCCCCATAAGCGAAGCTTAGGTGGATGTAGAAATGGGTCCTAACAAGTCAAGCCTGATGAGGTACCCATGTACATAAAATTCCCCCAAAAGAGAGAGAAAAGAGACTCCCCAAAGAAAATTAGGACTATAAGTGAGAGGAAGAGGCCCCCCCAAAAGATGTAGCATCCTGCACCTCCAGCAAAGCTTGCAAATTTTGTCCTGTAGATCCACTTACATCGAACAATTTTTCTTCCCTTAGAAAAATGGACAAGATCCCAAGTGTGGTTCCTCATCAAGGAACTATACTCTTCCTGCATAGCTATATCCCACTCAAAAATACCAGAAGCCTCATGAAAGGACTGTGGATTTGAGGCAGTAGCAATGAAGATATGTAGAGCATCCTGGAATTGTGAACGAGTCTGCTTGGTGTCTGATGGATCTCCAACCCAATCACCTGCAAACTGCAAGGTCTGTCTAGCCCAAAGTGGACCAAAAGATGTAGAATCTAGAGGAGAATCATCAACCTGTGAATGATGACTAGGAGAGGAAGGAGGTGAGTCCTCTGAATCACTCTCTACATCAAAAGTGGAGGTAGAAGACTGCTCAAGTGAATCTGACCCATCAGAAGATCTATCATGTATTCCAAGTGACTCCAATGTCAAAGTAGAAGGCAACCCTGTGACCATGCTCTGCTGGTTAAGCTGATGCAAGTAGTGGAAATTAAGATGGCCAAACTGCTCATGCCATAATCTGCTCACATCATTAGAGTGAGTGAGAAAAATAGTCAAAGGAGGATCAGGAACAAGGTGAGAAAACATATAGAGTCTTGACTGATGATCTGCTCTCCCAACTGCAATTGTAGAATCATTGTGCAACTCACATATCTCCACTGAATCAGGAGTGAACTCAACCCGCTTGCCTGAACCTGTGTGAGTGATCTGGTATACCGATAGGAGATTAGTTGACAATGAGGGTACACAAGGAACATCATGGAATGTGCCAACCCCCACATCAACAGACCCTCTCCCACACACCTCAACAAGAGTGTTATCACCCATCAAAATAGAAGGCATAGTACACGGCTCCAAGGATGCAAGTTCTTCCTTAGATGAAGCCATGTGGTGTGAAGCACTCGAATCAAGAACCCAAGTGGATGGTGAGGAAGCAACTGCAAAAAGGGCCTTGCCCTTTCCTTTCCCCTTGTTGTTTTCTTTTTCTTTGTTAGACCCTTCATTAGAACTTTGTTTGATAGACTCAAGAACACTGATATTATTCTTCTCAAGAATGTATTTCAAGTGATCAAGTTGTTTCTACAAACATTTATGTTCATCATGACCAGGTCTGTTACAATAGGCACATTTGACCTTTTCTTTCTTAGGCTTATTGCCCTTGGAAGATGGTGTATCAATAGTTGCTTTTGAAGAAATCGATATCTGATCCTTCTTCTCCTCGCTATTCTTTTGTTTCTTATCCTTACTATTGTTGTTACTACTTTGTCCTTGTTGTTCTTTTGTGCCTTGGTTGGCAGCCAAGGCATGTGACTTAGAGGACTTAAGAATGCCCATCTGGATTAGCTTGTCCTGTTCTTGAGTGAGATTGACAGCAAAATCATCTAAAGATGGCATGGTGAATTGAGTACCAAGTGCACCCTTAGTAGCATAGAAGGTAGAGACAAACACAGAATATTCTGAACTTAGCTTAGAGAGAATACTAAGAATCAGTTGTTCATCTTTCTTTTCAATTCCACATTGTTTTAACTGCAGCCTTAGTGATTTCAATTTGGTGAAGAAATCTTGGATTGTGTTGAAATTGCCTGGACTCAAACTAATTAATTCATTTTCCAACATATGACCTCTCATTGAATCTTGTGTGCCAAATAGTGTTTCTAGCTTTGTCCATACTTCATTTGGTGTATCCAAAGACTCAATGTGAAATAGCAAGTTGGGAGAAACAGACAAACACAATGTTCCAAATGCCTCATCACATTTGTTAAACCACTTAGGCTTATCTTCATCTTTAGCAGGTTCAGTTTCAAGTCCCATAGTTATCCTATTTAATCCAGCTTTCCTTAAGTGAATTGTCATGCGTGATTTCCACTCAAAGTAATTGTATGGAGTTAGGATGGGCATATTTTTTTGATCCATGATGAAGAAATGCAAAGAAATGCTAAAAAGAAAAGAACCTAGCCACGACAATGCCCCCCCCTTTTTACTCAATCAAAGAACCCCCCCAAATAAATATGATTTGGCACTTTATTTTAATGCATTTACAACTACCACTAGAAAGAGATACTTAGTGGTCTTGATTTCAATGCATTACAAACTCTCATGAAGAGCTTATGCTAAAAGTGAAACTTGGGCACAATAATCAAGGAAACAAACAGCACCACTGTGATCTACTCTAAAAATCATGCACTTTCAAAAAAAGAATCGCCTCGATATGAGGTCCTATGAGAAATTTATGATCCTCCAAAGTTTCCAAAACAAGAACTGTGCACAGTCATGGCTGAGAATCTGCAATTTCTGAAGAATTCATGCATGAAAATCAAAAAATAACTCCAATAGTGGATAGAGCACAAAAAAATAGCCAAGTTCATAACAAGAATCATCAAAATCGGAGTCCGTATGAGCAAGAACAAGACATTTGAAAACTGCATTCAAATCTACGGCTGCCAACGGAGAGGGGTATGGCTGTAGCTTTGCATGCTCGATTCTGAAAAATATACAGCTTGCATGCAAAATCTAAAAGATACCCAGATGGTTTTTCGAGGCTGCAAACAAAACCTAGAAAGCATTTTTCTTCCTGATGAATAGAAGATGTTGTTGTAGTGTAAATCAGACGCCTTTAACAGAAGAAAAAAATGGCTCCAAAAATCAGAAAACGACCCCAGCAACCAAAATTTGACATGCAAATGCTGGATCAGCTTCTCAAGTCCATCAATGGCATGCTGGAACCTGCAAAACTGATTGAAAACTCCAAATATGCAAGTTGGTTGTCAGATTTGAGATTGAAACCCCAGAGAAAAACTGTTTTTGTCAAAACTTTTCTGATTCTCAAGATCATCCAAAGATGCAAGAGAAGAGCATACTTCGTTTTTCAAAAAACTAAAATAAATTTTATTTGCCCCCCCCCCCCCGAATCTCTCAAATAAGGAAACTAAAATCTACTCTTGCACATAGAAAAGCTCTGATACCATGTTAGAATCTGAAAAGATTAATAATCCAGAAAACTAGTGCAAAGATTAAATATCTAAACTATGAATGCAAATGATACAAAATCAAAATAGCATCATAGAGTTAGTCTCCAAGAGAGTAATGCAAATGCTGGAAGCAAAATAGCATTAAGAGGATGCAAAAACAAGAGATACAAATACAAGCTAGGTAGCATGCTTATATAGGCTAGGAAGAGGGAGGAGGTGGCAACACCAACCAATGAGGAGCAACCATCTATCAGACTAAAGATAGCAAAGTATCTTCCCAAGATAGCTAATGGATGCTCACATGTAGGAAGATGACACCTCACAACCATTCACCTAATAAGACATGCTTTATTAACCTAAGCGAGATTATTAAAAGTGTAGGAAAAACCTAGAAAAATAGGAAAAATAAAAAACTACACTAACAATCTTCTTCCTCTTGCTTTTCTTCTTCTCTTTTCTTTTCTTATTCTTTTCTCATTTCTTTATCCTCTTCCTCTTTCTTTTCTTCTTCTCATTTCTCTTCCTTCTCTTCCACTTTCTTTTTCTCTGTCTTTTCCTTGGCACTAGCCTCTGCCTTAATTGCTTCCTCATCCTTGTCACTAGTTATCTTGTAGATTGTCTTCCACAATTGTGTGGATTTATTTACTACATCCTCAATCTTATTTTGTAGGATGTTGAAAGCTCTATATTTAGGTGTAAATTTGCCACCATGTTTCTTATTAGCCTTTGTTATTTGACCTCTTGTTAGGTCAAGCATCACTTGTTCTAAGGTAGATTCTCTAATCTCCTTTTCCATTTTCAAACAATAATGCCAATTGTTTTCAGTTATCTCATATAGCTCTCTAGGCATGGTATTGTCTAGCTCTAGAGGTGTATTCTTAAATTCAGCCATCATGGCATAAATAAATTCCTCTATTTTATTTTGCTCTTCTCTACTAAGCTTATTGAAATCAAGACTTTTCAAATCATTCAAATCTACATTCCTAACATTTTCACAAATTTTGTCTATAGTAGATTTGGAAGGATGGCTTACCACTCTGAATTAGCTGATATCCTCTGATTATGTTCTCTCCTCATCATCAGTTTCTTGTTGTGCCACGTACTTTCTTCTTTTCTTGGCACTTCATCAGGCTATTCAGTAGCCTTCTTCTTATTTTTTGTTTCCTCTTTGGCCTTTTGTGTGGATGACCTTGTGCTAGCTCTCGTTGTCGGTGCTAGCTTGGCTTGTGCAGGCTTGGTTATCTTCTTGGGTTTGGGCTGAGTAAGAGGTTGAGTTTTAGCCTTTCTCTTCTTTTGCTCGGCTTGTGTAGGTGCTTCCTTAGCTTCTTCTTCCTCAGCACCTTCCTCCTTGTCTTCTACTAAGCCTTGTGTCAACTCCATTGGGCCTTGCCCTTGCTCTTCTTCTTCTTCACTCTCTCCTTCTTCTTCTTCTTCTTCTTCTTCTTCAGCACCTGCTTCTCCTTCAATATCTGCACAAAATTTCTTCTTTATCTTCTTTACTAATTCATCTTTCCTCTTAATAATAGAGGTTGTCTTCAATTTTGTTTCAACTTTGGATTTGACAACATCATATGTGCCAAAGTAGGGTGCCTCTTTATCAATCTCTTCTGCAAGCAATGTTGTGATTGTTGTTGAAGCTTCATCTACATCAAGTTCATATCCCAATGGCCTTAGCCATCTTACTCTTGGAATTGCTGCCTGGATATAGGTATAGTCAATGTCAACCAAAAATCATATGTCATTGATATGTTTTTCCACTAGGGAGACTGGTATTCTTACCCTTTACTTCATGGATTTCTTAAAATCCTCAAAATAGCTTGTCATTTGGGCCTCAAAATTATCACCCATCTAATCAATGAGCTCATTGATTTGTGTGATTGCAGTTTTGTTTGGGTTCCAACTCACCTTTCCAATAGAAGGAAATTCTTCCATGACATAAAAGAATATGCACATAAGAACTGAACCAAACTTGCATTGAGCACCTTTTGATCTCCTTATTGCTCCTAGGTTCTCATTTATTTGTTGTAGCATTAGTTCTGCTAGATCATATGTATGATCTTTCTTCACAAGCTTGTATGCTACATCAACAGCTATGCAAGGTACACTATTCAATCTGCTAGATTGGTAGAATTTGTGAGATATTATTCTCACTACAAAATCTAAAAGAGGATCTATTACAGTATCAATAGTCATACCCCTCTTATTCCACTTAGCTCATGTATTCTTTTCAATGATTTCTTTCGAATCACTTCTCAGGATTTTAAGCTGATCTAGGGTTGGGAAACCCGTAACCCTATGCACTATTTTCTTAGTAATCTTCACTGGTCTTGTTTCTATCCACAAACATCCATTGTGAATTCTATTAAGAACAATCTATATCCATTCTATTTTGAAACCTATAGGGTAAACTAGGGCATTGGTCAAACCCTTCTTCTCAACTATCTAAAATTCATCCTTCAGAATTTTGTTTTCATACAATTTTTCATAGGCTTGAAATATTTCAAGGTCTCCTGCTACTCCTATTTTATAGTTGTAACACTTCCTTACATCTTGCACCATGACAACCTTTGGTGGAATAATGGACAACGCGTCGACAGGGTCATTTTTGTAGGTGACTTTTGGGATGGGTCTAAACTTAGGTTGTTTTACTTCATTACTAACTAGTTGGACCTCATGACTCTCCTTTCCCTTGGGGTTCTTGGAACTAGAAGCCATTATACCAAACTAGGGTTTTAATATATTAAAAACTTTAACACTACGTAGCTCTACACTTGATAAATACCTTAGATCGACGAAATGTATGTTGAATTACTATTGAAATCGATGCAAATGGCTTCAAGGTTGTTGTATGATTGCTTATGCATTCTTCTCACCTTTGCTCTATGTTCAAATGGCATAAAAATGATCAAAAATTGACCTTATACCTTTCAAAACTTTGCATTAAATGCTTAGTGCGTACAGCTGTAAACTTGGCACTTGAAGGTTTCAACATGACTCAGCTTCCATTGGATTTCATTCACTCGACTTCTACTAGATTTCCACTTCGCTCGGTATTAACTATCAACTTGGTCACTATTAGCAACTCAGCATCCACTGGAGCTTTACTCGGCATCTAAGAACAATTCGGTAGTATTTGCAAAAACTTCAAATTTTGACTTGGCATCTTTGCTCATGCTGATTTCTTCTTTGTAGTACTTCTTTGTCTTGAGACTGATGTATGATATAACTTTGTATATTAGTCCCATACACCAATTCTTTCTTAGTTGGATGAGATGTAATCACTTAACCTCTTGGGTGAAGTGATCCCTCTATTTGATGTGTTGCACTCATCTTTCTTCTTCCAAGTCTTGTTCATTTGTCCTCTAATTTGTTCAACATCTACCTTCTTTTTTCCTTTATTTACTTCTGACTTGGGCACCTTTGACTTTGTTGGGAAATTCCTACTGATGTGACCAGTCTTCAAGCAACTGAAACATGTAGTTTGACTTAACCATCTATTGTAGTTCCCTCTGAAATGTGTTCTTATGCAGTTTTCAAGAATGTGCTCATACTCTTGACAATAGTGACAGCTATACCTAGTATTGTATTCCCAATTGTAGTGATGACCATGGTTATTTATTTTTGCAAGTTGATTAGGTGTCCACATAGGCTTTGATCTACACTCAAAAGTTCTATGTCCATATTTTTTGCAATTGTAGTAGTGACCCTAAAATCTTGGTGTCCTCATGGTCTTGGTTCTACATTCATGTGCTTAATGTCCTTGCTTTTTGCACTTGTGATAAAAGCTTGCATTTTTAGGCTTATCATGTTGATGACCATCCTTGCTCCTACATACATTAGAAGTATGTCCCTTTTTACCACAAAAATGACAAGTAGGTTTAGTGTTCTTACCTTTGTTTCTCCTTTCTTCTGTAGTCTTGGATGATTCTTTGTTCAATGCTGGTGTAACCAAGTCCTAAAGTATCATTACTAGCCCTTGGTGATTTTAGAAGTTGCTCAAAGTACTTGATAGCCTTATTGGGTTTGTTGAAGCTTTCTATTATCTCCTTCTCTCTTTTCAAGTCATTCTACAGTTGATCATTTTGTAACTTCAATGTAGAGGTCTCAATGTCTTTCATATTCAGCTTATGATGAGCATTCATCACCTGGCTTAAGGTGTCAAGCCGCATGTTTGAGATTCTTTCAAACTCAATTGTCTTCTCCTCCAGTCTATTGGTAAGATTCTTCTTGTCAACTTCTATCATGGCCTTGTCTTCAATGGCTTTCTTCTTTTGTTCTATCACTTCACAAAGCATTATGACTTGTGACTCTTGTTCAAGCTTAAGTATTCTGATTTCTTCAGCTTGTGCTCTATTTTTCTCCATCAGCTTTGCTATTGTTGCATCGAATTCCTTGGAATCTCCATTTGAAAACACTTGTGTGGTATCAATCTCCTTGTAGTGTATGTCATTTTCAGCTATGGCTATATCCTTTCTTCTTTTTAAGGACTTTCTCAATTCCTCCCTGGCTTCCTCCAATTTGAGTAGGGTGAGATGCACATCAATCACCTACTTGTCTATGATCTTCCCAAGTTTGAAGACTTCCATCTTCAGATATTTTCTCTAAGATGTTAGGTTTCTCCTTGTGAGAACATTTTCTTTGATACCAATTGTTGGAATATTCAAATGTGAAGAGTACTTCTGAGAGGGGGGGTGAATCAGAAGTAACACATTTTAACCTTTTCTAAATCCTTTAAAACAAATAACTGAAAGTAAACTGCATGCATGTAAACATATTAAATGAACATAAAGTAAACACATGCAAGTAAACACATAACACAAAAATTTGGTAACCTAGAAACCCTCTAGGAATAAGAAGGTAAAACTGGGGTGGGGATGATACCCACAAAATCATTGCAGCAATAATTGTTTGACCACTTCTGATGGTCTGCCCTGTAAAAGGCCTACCCTGTTAAAGGCTTTACACTGTGTCAATAATGACCTAGTTAAAGGATTTACAAACACTTTACATGAAGTGTCACCCTGTTAAAGGATTTAATCACCTCTTCAAATGATCTACAAAATAGTTATTAAGCTAACCTATCAACATAGGGTTTTCCACTATCTAATACAATTGCTAGAGAGTATTAGAAATCTTTGACTTGATTGCTTACAATCTTCAATTGCTAATTTTAGGCACTTGATTTTCTCACTTTGATGTGATCCTTGCTTGGTCTAATATCTATTCATATTCCTTATTCTATTTTGATCAACTAGATGTGTAATTGCTACTCAATTCACTAAGTCTATAATGCCCCTGCTATTTGCTTTGTTCTACAATTTGCTATCTGCTTAGCAACTTCCTTGACTTCTCTTCAGCAACTTAAAATTGTGGGGTCTAAGCCTTCTTATAAAGACTTCATAGACTTAGCATTAGGTATGGATCTACGATCCATATTGAATCTTGAATTCCTGGTCATTCCTTTCATTTCTCTCATTGGTTGCATGCCTTCTCCATTTTTATGATTGGTCGCATGTTGATTGCATAGGAAATGTAAAAGATTTATTCTTATCCTTGTTATCCTTTGAAATCCTTTTATTTTGGCTCAGAAAATAGTTTACATCTGAGTTTGTGAGGACACAAACTCATATGTTGATTATGTGTTACTTGGCACATACTGGACTATTGGTGCTCAGCACATATACTATCCTGCTTTGCCCGACACCTATTGCACTCTATCTTGCTCGGCACATGTATAGTTCTGGCTCACTAGAGATATAAAGTTTTTTGGCTTGCTTGGCATCAACTATGACTCAGCACCTGTATATCACTCGACACCTATATAATGCTTGACACCTAAAGTCACTCGGCACTTGTTGGAATTCTGGCTCGACACATACTGTAGCTCGGCATACATAATGTACTCAGCTTCTATGTAAAAAATGGTTAAGTGTGTTGAAACTCAAATGTCAAAACCATTCTAAGACCAATATAACCTAGTGATGCCTACAAAAAATGAAACACATTGCTATAAAATATAATTTCTTAAGAGAATTGGTAAAAGATAAAGAAGTAAGGCTGGAATATGTGAATACAAAAGCACAAATTGCAAAAATATTCACCAAGTGATTACCTAAGGATGTATTTTTGTATCTAAGAGGTAAGCTAGGGGTCATTCCCCTATCTAAAGCTCACTAAACTAAGTTTAGTGATGCATTCACCAAAGCATTATTGAAGATCAATCAGTTCATGCAATATTAACAAGGGCATATTGCATATGAATCAGTACTTGAGGTACATTAATATTAACTAATTATTGCCTTTAGTATGAGATGTCAACAGGGAGAAGTTTTTTGTCATATCTCATAGAAATTTTGTAAAAAGAAAGAGTTGTCAAAGAGGGAGAATGAACTTGGTCTCATATTAAAAGCAAACAGAAGTTCTAGCAGATAGAAGTTTTTTTGTTATAAAGGGAGAAACTAAAGATAGAAAGAGTTCACAGTGATAGAGGAAGTTCTCATGGATGAGAACCATAATGAAACTAAGGATATGTTCCTCACTTTATTCTTTCTCCAAAATTTCATTGTATTATGACATTTATGGTTGCCATCAATGCCAAATAGGGAGATTGTTGAAATAATTGATTAATTGTGTAATGTCTTTGATGTTACACAAAATGTCATATCATGACCAGTTAGTGTATATCAAGCTTACTCAAGCATTGAAGACAATTTTCTATGACTACTGAGTATTCCAAAGTTTGCATAGTTTAGAAGTCAATATCTATCGAGTTCACTCAGGTGCCAAAGGAAAGTCTATGGAAGATGAGTGTTAACTAAGCTCATTTGATTAATGAAGGAAATATTGGATGGAACCAATGTTAACTGAGCTCACTTAGTTACCAAAGGAACTTTGCAAATATGTAGTGTTGATTGAGTTCACTTGGTTAACACAAGAAAATTATTTCTGAGTTAGTATCTACCGAGTGGGGTTGGCTAACAGAAGGATTTTCTTGTTTTGGCATATTGAGTTCAATTGATTTATCTATTGGTTCTAGTTGAGTGAGAAGATTACTATTAATTATTCTAAGTTGTATTCTATCCAACTTGACAACATGAAAGATATAAATATAAGGTCAAGTTGAGAATTAGAAGTGTGTGAATGCATGGAAGACAATTGAAGATTTAATGATGCTAAAAGGAAGCAAATTAGAAGGATAAGTAGAATATCCTTGAGAAGTTGAAAATATGTATTCGATCAAGAAGGATCAAGTATAAGCTAGAGCTGAGATCTATAATCAGAAATTCAGTTGCATCCAAATCAGGTCACGTCATTGTTACTCTCTAACCATTGTAGTAGTGATCTAAATCTCTTAATAGAATTGGCTTAATAGCTATTTGTAAATCCTCTAACAAGGTGACATTTCTATTGAATTGTCCAAAGACCTATAACAAGGCCACTCCTAACAACATGATTAAATCCTCTAACAAGGTCACACCTAATAGTGTATTTTATAACCTTTAACAGGGTTGGCTCCTAACAAGGCTCATTGCAAAAGAGTGAAAAATAGTAACTAGTTGCAATTGGTGGGTTTTCCCAAATTGGGTTTCCACATTAAATCTTGGTGTCAAATGTGTTCATGTTATTTCTCTTATGTGTTTGTAATTAAGTTAAAGTAATAAGTAATCACAGATAACATCTTAAGATTTTCATGTTAAGTGTTTGCCGAGCATTCTCAATATTTACTAAGTTATAGCATTTTTAGTGTGCTTACTAAGTAATAGCAGAGTTTAGTTTTTTAGAGATTATTTTATACTGACATCTAAGGGATCTAGAATTTATTTTAGTAGTAATTGATTCACCCCTCCCCTCTCAGTTTCTCCTCTTATATTTCCAACAAGAATCAAGGAAGATGATGAAGTCATATGGAAGATCTTGAAAAGTTTGACACCACCATTCAAGCCAATAGCTTGGATGATTCAACAAGTAATGTCTTACACTAAGCATTTCACAAAGGAAATATTACTTAGAATATTAGAATAAATAGAAGCATATCTAAGATAGTCTAGAGAACTTGCAAGAGTCAAAATAGCTTTCAGTGCCCTGAACATTTGACCTAATTTGACAAAGAGTGCAAGTACCCGAGGAGATTCTGTCGGTAGTAGCAGAGCTGATGAAGACAAGAATATTGAGGAAGGAATATCCCTTCTATTAAGAAGCAAAAAATATGGTAAGAAAATCTTTAAATGTTGGACTTGTAATCAATTTGGTCATTATGAACCTAAATGTCATAAAAGAGAGAAAAAGTATAAAGGAAACTTTAATTCTAGAAAAGATAGAGATAGAAATTATCCGTATGCAAATGAAGATGAAGAATCTGATGAGAAAGGTCAAAGTGAAAGTGATGATGAATTAGGATTTGTGGCTATCAAGGAGGATGATCTTGATAGAGATATTACAGAAGAAAGAGCTCTAGTTACCCAAGTTGAAAAGAAGTCTGATTGGATTATTGACAGGGGTTGTTCACATCACATGACTAGTGATATGAATAAGTTTGTTAAGTTCAAGAATCATGATGGAGGTATTGTTAGAGATGGTAACAATGTAGCCTATCATACAATAGGAATTGGATCCATTAATCTTAATGGTAAAACTAACACTGATGATGTCTATTTTGTTGATGGATTGAAGGATAACTTGTTGAGTGTTGGATAGTTGGTAGACAAGGGTTATCTATTGCAGTTCACTGAAAAGACCTACATTATCAAAGACAAAGATGGTAAGATGATTAGAATTGGCACTAGATCTAGAGGTAATTTATTTCAATTGAATCCTACTAAGATGACATGTTTGGTAGCTAAAGTGGATAATAGTTGGTTGTGGCATAAAAGATTCTGTCACATAAACTTTGATAATATTGTGAAGGTTAGTAGCACCTTTGTAGTTAGAGACTTTCCTAAGATTATCAAGCCTACTAATTTTTTGCGTAAGGAATGTATTTTGGCTAAGCAGAAGAAAGTAGCATTCCCTAGCAAGAAGTTCACTACCACATAGAAGTTGGAGATCGTTCACACACAACTAAGTCATCCCTCTAGAACAAAAGGATTCTATCGTGAAAGGTACTTTATGATTTTTTTGATGATTTCACTAGAATGATATTGGTAGTGTTAGTAAACAATTTTTCCCATCAACAAGATTTACAAAACATGACTCAATACACTCAACAAGAAGGAAAAAATGTACTACCAGTTGGATTAGTTATCATTGATTGATAACTATCCTCTAAATTAAGAGGTATAGCTCCCTCATAAAAGATATTCAATGAATGTGATATCTAGTTGTGTCTTTAACCCGAAGACACAAAAGGATTTCTAACATCCGCCCATCAACATGAGATGAATGTGACTACTAGATCTATGAAGAAAGAAGGAAGATAAATAAATAACCCTATGATTGCTTATTCAACTTCCCATATTACATTACAAAATATTTAAGAGGGGTTACAAATATCATTATGCAAAAGCGTGAGTATATCAACCATAGGATTACATACATCACAAATCTGGTGCAATGAACATGACTATGTCTAAAACAGGAAATAAAAGACCATAAGATCTTTTAAACTAGAAATACAAGTGTATAGACCATAAGATCAAACACACGCACATCCTCTTTATTTCAAAAACATAATAGAATAAAAATAGTATTATTCCATCCCTTCATTACAACCATACTGCAAAACAAATCTCCCTTCCCTTCTCTATTACAAATCTTTTTAAAACTGAAAATTCATTCCCCTTTCTTCTAGAAGTGCAAAACTATGAAAAATGGGAGAACCCCCTTTACAAATGTTTTGCCCCTATTAAATAAATTTTCCAAGAAGTTGCACAACCACCACAACTTCTTAACGAACTTCTATTGTCTTCTTCAGCACTTTACTATGATAATTAATTCATATAAAAGAATTAATTCTTTTTAAAGAAATAATTATTTCAAATTGTTCTTCTTTTTCTACATCCTGCCCCACCAACTTCATTTATCATTTGATGTTCAATATCACATTATAATAGTAATAATTAATTCTTTTGGGATTGAAGAATTGATTATTTGATAGAACATTAAAAGTGTGATTTTTAATTATTTTGTAAATATTAATAATTAATTATTTAAATAATTAAATATAATGATTTTTGCTTTGAAGGTCTTTTCTTTTTTAAAATTTTTAATTGTTTGGGAGGGGTAATACTTAGGATTTATAAACCCTAGGTAACAGGTAGCATTTCTTAAAGAGAAATCTAAAGCTTTTGAGAAGTTTAAGATATTTAAGAATAGATTTGAGAATGAATCTGGTGTTAAGATTAAGTGTTTGAGATCTGATAAAGTAGGAGAATTCACCTCTAGAGAATTTAACATATTTTATGAAGAAAATGGAATCAAAAGACAACTATTTGCACCTAGAACACCTCAACAAAAAGGGATTGTTGAGAGAAAAAATAAGTCTATAGCATAGGCAACTAGAGAAATGTTATTTGAGAATGATACTCTAAGACATTCTAGAGAGAAGCAGTTAATACATCAGTATGTACTCTAAACAAAGTACCAATCAGAAAAGATATGGATAAGACACCTTATGAGCTATGATTTGGACATTCACCATTAGTTAAATATTTTAGGATATTTGGGAGAAAATGTTATATTAAGAGTGAATATGAGATTGGTAAGTTTGATCCAAGAAGCAATGAAGGTATGCTTCCTAGCTATTCATTGAAAAGTAAGGCTTACAGATGTTTCAACTATAAAACTAAGACAATAGTCGAATGCACAAATGTAAGGAATAATGAAAAGTTTGGAACTAAGGAAAAGATGGTAGATTATAATTCAGATGAAGAAGAGGATAACTTTGGAATTGTTAGATAGAATGTTGTAGTTTTGTTTAAGACTAACAATGGCTTGCAAAATGATGTGCTAACTTTTGAGCATAGAGGAGAATAGAGTTCTAAACCTAGAGAAGAGATAAGAGTTGAGATGTCAACTACTACCCCTAACAAGAATTTGATAATGAGTTGCCCTCTTGAGCATATAATTAGAAGTAAAGATAAAGGCATAATAACAAGGAATATAGTAAATGAGGAGATATGTTTGATATCTCAAGTTGCACCCGAGTGTGCAAATGAAGAAGTCAAAGATAATCATTGCATCCAAGAAATTAAGGAATAATTGGATCATATAGTAAAGAATGATACATGGGAATTAGTTCCTAGACCAAAATATAAGAATGTGATAGGAACAAAATGGTTTTCAGGAATAAGATGAATAAGCAAGGAGAAGTTGTGAGAGACAAGGTCAAACTTGTTTGTAAAGGTTATTCACAGCAAGAAAGAATTGATTATGAGGAAACATATGCACCTATAGAAATAATGGAAGCAATAAGGATGTTTGTAGCTTATGTAGCAGACAAGAAATTCAAGGTTTATCAGATGGATGTTAAATCAGCCTTTTTGAATGGAGAACTAGAAGAAGAGGTATGTATTGATTAGCCTAGAGGTTTTCTTTTATTAGAAGACAAAGACATGGCATGCAGATTGAAGTAAGATTTGTGTGGTCTAAAGAAAGGACTAAGAACCTGGTATGCAAGGTTAGACAGTTACTTGGCAAAGCTTGGATTTGCTAAAGGTACAGTAGATAGTAACTTGTATCTGAAATAAATTGAAGATGGATTGTTGATTATTGTAAGATGTGTTGATAAAATCATTTTTTGGAGGTAATGATGAAGCTAGTGATAAATTTGTTGAAGAGATAAAGAATGAATTTGAAATGAGCATGATAGGAGAAATGAAGTTTTTCCTAGGTTTGCAAATTGTGCAGAATAATGATGGTATATTCATTTCACAAGCTAAGTACTTAAAAGATTTGTTGAAAAGGTTTGGTTTTGAAAGTTGTAAAAATTTTAGCACACCTATGATAACTGGTCACAAATTTATCTAGTAAAGATGAGACACCTACAGTAGAGCAGAAGAAGTATAGATCCATGATTGGAGGTTTGCAATATCTGACTCACACTAGACCAGTTATAGAAAATAAAGTTGGGATTGTAGATAGATTTCAAGATGATCCTAAGGAATATCATTTTATAGTAGTGAAGATAATATTCAGATATTTGAAAGGGACATCTAATTATGGAATTTGGTACAAGAGATTAAGTGATTTCACATTTTGTGCATTTACTAATGTTGATTAGGCAAGTAGTATGGATGACAGAAAGAGCACCAGTAGTGGAGCATTCTTTCTTGGAGGAATATTGGTTCCTTTTTTAAGAAAGAAGCAAGATTGTATCTCGCAAAGTATAGCTAAGGTAGAGTATGTTGCAGCAACAAATAATTGTAATAAAGTTAAGTGGATGAAGTAGATGTTGAAGGATATCAAAATTGAGATTGAAGACCCTATTATCATTTACTATAATAACACAAGTATATGAGTATCTCTAAGAATCTTGTATTGTATTCTAAGACTAAGTAAATATCTATTAAGTATCATGTACTCAAAGAGGAGCAGCAAAAAAGGAGATCAGATTGGAGTATGTAAGTACTAAAGATCATATTACAGATATATTTATGAAGCCTTTGCCTAAAGATAAATTTGAGTACTTGAGAGGTATGCTTGGGGTTATACCCTTACCTAGTTCTAAGTAGATGATACAAAGAGCACATCAGTCCAGTGGTACAAAGCATTATTATTTGATAGGATTGAATGATGATGCTTCCAGTATGGGGGAGTATCTAGTATGTACTGAGTCATTGAAGACTCTTGGTATTTCATATTTGGTATTAAACAATGTCTTTGGACACTCGAGTTGGTCAATAGGGGAGAATATGTATGAAAAACATTTCCTAACACATGGGGAAGAGTATACATGAGATGAGTATAGAAGCGGTAGTAGAGTACTACTGGTATTCTTGGAGCTTAGATGTTTTTCATCTATGTTTCCATCAATGCCAAAGGGGTAGATTATTAGCATGAATACTGATGATACTACTTTGGGGAGTTTCTTGAGCGTTAGAGGGGATTGATATGTTGCATACATGACTATATTTTTCATTGATGTCAACATAGCATTGATTCTATAAAGACTGATAGAGTAGAAAACTTAGATCTTGACGGTGTGGATAATGGTTTTATTATCTGGTTATGCTCAATTATGGACATGTTCAGCACATCATCTTGATGACATGGTCGAGTGTATAAAGTCTAATTTGAAGTCATACGAAAGATGTACCTAATTTATAGAGAGTAGTTTAGAGACAAAGTATTGGGAAAGTAGTTATGATGTTTGTTAGCTATCTTACAGCTGGGATGTAATGAAGAGATGCACAATTAGGCAATAATAGAGGGTTGTTAGTTGATGATTTCAATGAGTGTGTAAGTCCTAGTATCAATTTTTGTATAGACTATGAGTCAATAGTGCTATTTTAATTGTAATTAATTATTTATTTTATTTTAATTAATTGGAAAAGTCTCAAGGCTGACTCAAGGAATTATTATGAAGATATGGTATAAATGAAAGGTTATTCCTTGATTGTAAAATGTATCTATTTTTGCAAGAAGTGCGAAGTGTGAAAAAGAGAAGGGTGCTTATTGAATGCAGGTATGTGATCCAAGGGATTATTAGATATGAGATTTGAGATCTGGTTTCAAGATATGAAGGAGAAAAAGTCTGATTGATAGGATAGAGATAGAGGAAGGAAGTACATTTTAGTTTTATTATTCTACAAGGAATAATTCAAAGATCATTTAGACAGTGGGTTCATTGATCTTGCCCTTGAAGGTGTTAGAATGTTCAAATGGGAAGAGTACTTTTTTTTTGTGGGGGCAGTTGGGGGGGGGGGGGGGGGGGGGGTTGAATCATAAGTAACTAGTTTTATGCTTTTAAACCCTTATTAACACATAACTGAAAGTAAAGTACATGCATGTAAACATACAAGCAAACATGAAATGAAAGCATGCATCAACACATGACACAAGAGATTTGGTAACCAAAAACCCTCTAGGAATAAGAAGGTAAAACTAGGGTGGGGATGACACCATATGTTCAACCACTTCTGATGGTCTACCCTATTAAAGGCTTTACACTATGTCAATAGTGACCTGGTTAGAGGATTTACAAACACTTACATGAAGTGTCACCATGTTAAAGGATTTACAATAGGTTGTTAAACCCACCTTATACGTAAGATTTTCAATCACCTTCTCCAAATCTTTTCCCACTTAGCTGTTAAGCTAACCTATCAATAGGATTTTAGCATCTAATACAATGGTAAGAAAGTATTAGAACATTTGACCTGATAGTATGTAGTCTCTAACTGCTGTATTCAGGCACTTGATCTACTCTCTTTTGATCTTGATCCTCTGAGATTTGATATCTGATATTGTCCCTTGTCCCTTGTGCTATTCTAATCAACTAGATATGAAAATGCTACTTTGTTTCTCTAAGTCCTTCCTTCTTCACACTAAAATTTTGGTATAATCTCCCCATACACTATTCTCATCCACACATGCAATGGATTTTTGACCTCCTTTTAGAGAATGTGAAGACTTAGGGTTATGTACGAATCTACAATCCATATTGAATCTCAAATTCCTACTCATTTCTTGCATTTTTCTTATTGGTTGCATGTCATTTCCATTTTTCTGATTGGTTGCATGTAGATCACATAGGAAATGTAAATGATTCATCCTTATCCTTTTTCCTTTTCAAAATCTCTCTATGTCAACTCCAAAAATGGTTTACATCTGAGTTTGTGAGAGTATAAACTCATATGTTGATTCTATATTACTCGGCACATACTATATTACTAATGCTCAGCACATACTATCCTAAATTGCTTGGCACGTGTTACATTCTTGGATTGCTCGGCACCTATTATACTCTATGTTACTCGGCACATGAATATTCCTAAATTGCTCGACACATGCTATGCTCTGTCTTGCTTGGCACCTAAATATTACTCAGCACATGAAGTCACTAGACACCTATTAAGATTATGACTCGGTAGCTACTATAACTCACTCGGCATACATAGTGTACTTGGCATATATGGTGGAATTGGTTAAGTGCATTGACACTCAAATGTGAAGACCATTCTAAGACCAACAATCTCCCCCTTTGACATGAGTGTCAAAAACAATTAATTATGCATTAATGAACTGATCTGATTGAGTACAATCTTTACTCTTGCTCAGCATACATGCAAAATTTCAAAAATTGCTCAAAATTTTGTGAGCAACAATATACCTTATGACTCCCCCTAAGTTGATTATGCCTAGTCCATTCTTGAGATTGAAATTTTGTGCTGATGTACCTGATTCACTCTATCCTATGTCGTGTTCCTATTCCCTGTGCCTATATATTGTATCTGATCTTTATGAATCCCCTATTTTAGATTTGTTTTCCACATTCTTGTCAAAATTTTGTATCATTTTACATCTCCCCCCTCACTTTATTTTATTTCTTGTCTCCCCTTTTTTGGCTATCTACAGACTTCCCACTTTATTCTCAAAATGAATGAATGAATGTAATCAAAATTGTCAAAGATTTTGGTATTCTCCATATATCTTCATATATCTCCCAATATATACATATCTCCCCCTAATGTATATATCTCCAAAGGGTTCTAAGGAGTAATACCATACTTAGCCAAAAATGTACAATTTACCTCTAAAAGTATCTTCAGAGCTACATCCCAATTTTCCAATGCAATGTCCAATGACTTGTGTTAGATGGAAGTCTTTGCAAAAAGGTGTACAAGTCCATCTAGGGTAAAAATATTTGGATCTTTCTTTAGGACTGTTTCTGCATATGCTTGCTCCTTGTGGAGGACCTCTAAGTGTGGGGTTATGGAGGACTGGATTTGCATCAATTTTGCCTTTATATTTGCCTCCTCTACTATTAATATAGCTAATTCCCTTTATGTGTGGATCATCTATGCAAAATGCTTTTCACTCTAAGCTGGATTCATTGGAAGGTGCATGCTAGAAATCTTGAGATTTCTTTCCAAGCTCATTATTCTTTGGCTAGTCTCTTGTGTGAAGTTGGAAAAATCACACAGTTTGTTGTACAATGAGAAAGTGTTCCCAAGTACAATTTTTACTCTTTCCAGTTCTTAGCCAATTCAACTTGGGCTAATGCTATATCATTTGATATTTTCTCATTTGCTTTGCCCTGGAATTTTTGTTCTAACAATTCCATTAATTTTTCATTTGTATCATGGTCTATATTAGTCACCTAATCAACTATATCTGATAGTTTTTCTATGATAGGCCTTGTTTCATCTGGTGACTGCAAGCTAAAGTTATCCATGAAGATGTCCTTTATCTCATTCAATGTTTGCCTATACTTGTATTCTCTTCTCAATACTTCTTGTCTTTTTCTCCTATCTAGTGCACCCTGTATTTCATTTATCTTTTCTATGGTGAGGGTGTTGGATTCATAGGAGGGAATGATGATCTCTTCATCAAGTTCAAGATCTCCATAGTGAAGTATCCTGGCTACCTTTCTAGAGCTTGAGCCTAGTGGTTGAACTTGCATTGATATCATTTCAATGCTTAGCTTCTGAAGAGTCTGAGTGGAAGTACTAGATTTTGGTAATTCAACTAATGTTTGTATTGCAACTTGCTCCTCATCTCTTGTTTCCTCCTTTTCTTCTAATTTCTCTTTATCACTATCAGTTGTTGGGGGTGAACCTATTGATTGTTCGTGTTTTCTTGTTTCTTCCCCTATTGCTGCACTCGGCATCTGAAGTGCATCACTTACTGCTTTTGGTGGAGATGGTGGTGGAAGTAGTAGGAGTTTAGTAGAAATGTATGTAAAAGGTTGTTCCTTTGGCTTCACCTTTTCTCTTTGAGGTGCTGCTACTACTCTATGTAGTTCATCTACACTCACCAATATAGGGCTTGTACACAATTGTGCCTATAGAGTGGATTGGTGAAGGATCTTTGAGAGATCCTTTGTAGTTAAAGGATTGATGTTTTGACATGAAGTGTCAATAACATCCTTTATTTTTATGGTCTCTGTAGGTGTAATGGTGGCATGAGGAGGGCTAGGAGCTAGCATTTGTGTGTCTTGCACACTTTGTTCTTCATGTTCATCTAATGCCTCTTTCTCTCCTTTAGTTGTATTTTATTCTTCCTCCTTATTTACTTCCTCTTCTACTAGTCCTTCCTCACCTTTCTTCTCCTCTTCACTTTTCTTCTCTTCCTTGGTTCTTCACCAATCTACTTTGTGGCCTTCTTCTTCTCTTTGGCTTCATCTTTTTCCTTTTGAGTTGTAGCTCTAGTGATAACCCTTGTAGTAGGCTTCTTTGCTTTGACTGCAATGGCATTTGTCCCCTTCTTTGCCTTGGGCTAGGATGCAGGTTGAGTTTTAGCTTTCCTTATGGTGGATTCGGCTTTAGTAGGTGCTTCCTCGGCTTCTTCTTCCTCAACACCTTCTTCATTATCCTCTCCTAGGCCCTGTGTCAATTCCAATGGCTCTTGCCCTTGCTCACCTTCTTCCTCACTGCCTCCTTCCACTTCTTCTTCTTTTTTTGTAGTGCCTTCTGCTTCTATATCAGCTCCAAATGTTTTCTTGATCTTTCTTATCATTTTTTCCTTCTTCTTTACTACAGAGGTTGTCTTCAAATCTGCTACCACCCTAGATTTGACAATATCATAAGTACCAAAATGAGGAGCATCCTTGTCAATCTCTTTTGCAAGTAAAGCAATGATTGCAGTTGAAGCTTGGTCTAAATCAAGCTCATATCCAAGTGACCTAAGCCATCTTACTCTTGGTATCACTGCTTGGATGTAGGTGTAATCTATGTCAACCAAGAAACAAATATTATTTACATGTTGCTCAACCAGTGATACTGGTATCCTCATCCTTTGTTTCATGGACTTCTTGGAGTCCTCAAAGTAGCTTGTCATCTGAGCATCAAAATTGTCTCCCATTTGCTCAATAAGCTCATTGACTTGTGTAACAATTGTCTTGTTAGGATCCCATTTTACCTTTCCAACTAAAGGAAATTCTTTCATGACATAGAAAAATATGCAAAACAACATTGATCCAAATTTTCATTGAGCTCCTTTAGATTTCCTTATGGTTCCCAAATTTTCATTAATTTGTTGTAGCATGAACTTTGCTAGATCATAAGTGTGGTCCTTCACAAGTTTGTATGCAACATCTACTGCTATACATGGCACATTATTCAATCTTCTTAATTGATAAAATTTATGAGATATGAATCTGACAGTGAAATCAAGTACAAGTTCAGTGATGGTATCAATGGTCATTCCCCTGTTGTTCCATTTGGCACCAGTGTTTTTCTTTAGGGCCTCCTTTTTGTCACTTCTTAGGGTCTTAGGCCAATCTAGGGCTAGGAATCCAGTGACCCTATGAACAATTTTCTTTGTGATCTTTACTAGCCATGTTTCTAACCAAAATGGTCCATCATGAATTCGGCTCAACACTGTACAAATCCATTCAGTCTTAAATACAATGGGGAAAACTAAGGCTTTAGTTAAACCCTTCTTCTCGACAATTTAAAACTCATCCCTCAATATACCCTTGTCATACAGCTTGTCAAAGGCATTGAAAATTTCTAGGTCACCTATGGCTCCAATCTTATAGTTATAGCATTTCCTGACATCTTGGACCATTACTACTTTGTCTGGAATGACTGAAAAAGCACTAGCTGGGTTGTTTTTATAGGCAACTTCGGGTATTGGCCTAAACTCGAGTTGTTTAACTTCATTAATAACAAGTTGAAACTCATGATCATCCTTTCCCTTTGTCATTTTAGACCCAGATGCCATCTTGACCAAACTAGGGTTTAATATTTAAATGAACTTTCAAGTACTGCATAGCTCAGCACTTGATGAAATACCTTTGAATTGAAGAGTTCAAGTTGAATCACTATTGAGATTGATGCAAGTCATTGCTAAATTGTTGTTTGATCGCCTCTTCGCTCTTCTTGTTTTTGCTTTGTGTTTGAATGGCTTAAAAATGAGTGATTTTCAACTTTATTAGGTTCAAACCCTAGCATTTACTACATAGTGCTTATAGCTGTACACTCGGCACTTGAAGGGTTCATTGTAACTCGGCTCCCATTGTAATTCACTTACTCGACTTCCACTAATATATCTCATTCGGCATGAACTAGTCTTTTGAGCTTGGCATATACTAGAGTTTCACTCGGCATCCAAGGGTGGCTCGGCATCTTCTACAAAAAATTTCAATTTCTAACTTGACATCTTTTCTTATGTAGATTTCTTCTTGGCAGTACTTCTTTGTTCTTTTGGGCTGATGTATGATACATCTTTATATATATCAGCCCCATGCTCCTATCTTGTGCGTAATTGGATGAAGTGTGATCACTTGACCTCTTGGGTGAAGTGATATCTCCATTGGATGTACTTGATCCATCTTTTCTTTGCCATGTCTTTTTCATTTCTACCCTGATGTGTTCCACATCAACTTTTTCTTTACCCTTGTTGACTTTTGACTTGGATCCCTTGGCCTTTGTTGGACAATTCCTATTGACATGTCCTATCTTCAAGCAACTAAAAAATGTGGTTTGGCTTAACCACCTACTGTAATTTCCCTTGAAATGTGTTCTTATGTAGTTCTCAAGAACATGACCATATTCCTAACAATAGTGACAACTTTTCCTGGTATTGTAATCCCAATTGTAGTGGTGTGCATAGTTGTTTTTCCTTACAGGTTGATTAGGTGTCCACATAGGCTTTGATCTACACTCAAAAGATCTATGTCCATACTTTTTGCAATTGTAGTAGTGACCATCAAATCTTGGTGTCCTCATGGTCTTGGTTATGTAGTCTTGTGTTGAGTGTCCTTGCATGTTACACTTGTGACAGTAACCTTTATTTTTGGATGTGTCCTACTGATTGGTCTTTTTACTTCTACAAACATTAGCAGTATGCCCCTTTTTATTATAGAAATGACAAGTAGGTTTAGTTCCTTACCTTTGTTGATTCTTTCTTCTATAGTCTTCAATGATTCTCCTTGTGCAGTGTTGGTGTAGCCAAGTCTTGAAGTATCATTACTAGCCCTTGGTGATTTCAGTAATTGTTCAAAGTATTTGATAGCCTCATTGGGTTTGTTGTAGCTTTCTGCTATCTCCTTTTATCTCTTCAGTTCATTCTATAATTTTTCATTCTACATCTTCAAGGTGGAGATCTCAATGTCCTTCATGTTTAGCTCATGATGAGCATTCATCATTTGGCTTAAGGTGTCTAGATGCGTGTTTGAGATCTTTTCAAACTCAATTGTCTTCTCCTCCAGTCTATTGGTGAGATTTCTATTGTCATCTTCTATCATGGCCTTGTCTTCAATAGCTCTTTTCTTTTGTTCAATCACTTCACAAAGCATTATGGCTTGTGATTCTTGTTCAAGCTTGAATAATTTGATTTCTTCAGCTTGTGCTCTATTTTTCTCCATCAGTTCTACTATTGCTGCATCAAACTCCTTAGAATCTCCATTGGAAAACACTTGTGTCATGTCAATCTCCTTATAGTGTATGTCATTTTTAGCTATGGCTATCTCCTTCCTTCTTTTCAAGGATTTTCTTAGTTCCTCTCTAGCTTCCTCTACCTTGTGTAGAGTGAGATGCACATCAATCACTTGATTGTCAACAATCTTCCCAAGTTTGAAGACTTCCATCTTCTGACCTTTTTCTCCAAGTTGTTAGGCTTCTCCTTGTGAGAACCAGTACTCTAATACCAATTGTTGGAATGTTCAAATGGGAAGAGTACTTCTGAGAGGGGGGGATGAATCAGAAGTAACTAGTTTTATGGTTTTAAACTCTTATTAACACATAACTGAAAGTAAAGTACATGCATGTAAACATACAAGCAAACATGAAATGAAAACATGCATCAACACATGACACAAGAGATTTAGTAACCCAGAAACCCTCCAAGAATAAGAAGGTAAAATTGGAGTAGGGATGACACCCACAAAAATTACTATAGCAATATATTCAACCACTTCTAATGGTCTGCCATGTTAAAGGCCTACCCTATTCAAGGCTTTACACTATGTCAATAGTGACCTGGTTAGAGGATTTACAAACACTTACATGAATTGTCACCCTGTTATAGGATTTACAATAGGTTGTTAAACCCACCTAATACATAGGATTTTCAATCACCTTCTCCAAAGGTTTTCCCACCTAGTTGTTAAACTAACCTATCAATATAGGATTTCAGCATCTAATACAATGGTAAGAAAGTATTAGAACATTTGACCTGATAGTATCTAGTCTCTAACTATTGGATTTAGGCACTTGTACTCTCTTCTGATCTTGATCCTCTGAGATCTGATATCTAATCTTGTCCCTTGTCCCTTGTGTTATTTTGATCAACTAGATATAAAAATGTTGCTCTGTTTCTCTAAGTCCTTCCTTCTTCACACTAAAATTTTTCTATAATCTCCCCATACGCTATTCTCATCCACACATGCAATGGGTTTTTGACCTCCTTTTAAAGAATGTGAAGACTTAGGGTTAGGTATGGATCTATGATCCATATTGAATCTCAAATTCTTGCTCGTTCCTTCCATTTTTCTTATTGGTTGCATGCCATTTTCCATTTTTCTGATTGGCTGCATGTAGATCACATAGGAAATGTAAATGATTCATCCCTTATCCTTTTTCATTTTTGAAATCTCTTTATGTTGGCTCCAAAAATGGTTTACATCTGAGTTTTTTAGAGTAAAAACTCATATGCTAATTCTGTGTTACTCGGCACATACTATATTACTGATGCTTGGCACATACTATCCTGAATTGCTCGATACATGTTACATTTCTAGATTGCTTGGCATGTATTACACTCTATGTTGCTCGGCACATGAATATTCCTAAATTGCTTGGCACATACTATGCTCTATCTCGCTTGGCACCTGAATACTACTCAGCACATGAAGTCACTCGACACCTATTAAGATTCTGACTCAGTAGCTACTATAACTCACTTGGTATACGTAATGTACTCAGCATATATGGTGGAATTGGTTAAGTTTGTTGACACTCAAATGTCAAGTCCATTCTAAGACCAACAATGTTGCCCTTTGACATTGTAATCACCTAAAAATGGTCATCTAGACTATTAGCCCCCTTTTCAACATTTTGGCTAAATTAATTTAATCACTTACCTAAGCCAAATTGCTAATAATCAATTTATTTGATTATAACCTATAGTTTGACTATGCTATCCTAAGTTCATTATTTGATTAAAAGAATATTTCCCCTTTTAATTAAATAAAAGACCCTATTCTTCTAACCCACTTAAAGTGCACACATAAAGTCCTTTTTCTATTTTGCAATTAAAAGAAAAGGCTTTGTGACTTTTGTCTTATATGACCAATCAACTTATATTCTATTGGTTGACTTGTATGTGCACATGGATCACTCCTCTTTTTGAATTCCATTGTTGATCATCCACCATCTTCATATTGATCTCTACCATCCATACATCTTTAAAAGGGAGAGAGCTTTCCCCCTCAATCCGATCCATCTTTTGAATATTGTTATGCTGCAAGTTTTCTAACAGGTTTCTTTGGAGCTTTGTGGAGAACTTTTATTTCTTGTCTACATTCTCTCATCCATGGCATCATGGAATTCTAGCTTAGCTTAGCTTTCATTTTTACATGTAGCAAAAAATGTACACTCGAAAAGGTGCACTTCTCTAAATCATTCTATTCGAGGTTCTCCATAGATTGGAAAGCTCGAATGCCGACTTAGAGCTCCCTAGTCATGGAGTGCAAGGGGCATACAAATGAACACATAAGAGCTCTCAGTTGAGCTTTAGAAATGCAGCCCTTGCTAGTAAACCACAAAATGGGAGATTCTTTAGACAAGAACAAGAGTGCTAGTGTCAAAGAACTCTTGGATCATGCAATGCAAAAATGAAACTATATTAGGATGAGATGCACAATGCAAGCTATACTAAAATGAGATGAGAATGTTACAAATCCAACTATTAAGCTATGTGATCTAATTATTTGCAAAGAAAAACTACACTAACATGCAATATGATCTTAAGACTAATATGATGGAATGAGAGAATGAGACAAGAAATTAGAAGTTCTCCACAAAGCTCCAAAGAAACCTATTAGAAAACTTGCAGCATGACAATATTCAAAAGACGGATGGCCCCTTTGAGGGGGAAAGCTCTCTCCCTTTTAAAGATGTATGGACAGTAGAGATCAAGATGAAGATGGTGGATAATCAATGGTGGAATTTGAAAATAGGAGTGATCCATGTGCACACACAAGTCAACCAATAGAATATAAGTTGACTTGTCATATAAGACAAAAGTCACAAAGCCTTTTCTTTTAATTGCAAAATAGAAAAAGGACTTTATGTGTGCACTTTAAGTGGGTTAGAAGAATGGGGTCTTTTATTTAATTAAAAGGGGACATGTTCTTTTAATCAAATAATGAACTTAGGATAGCATAGTCAAACTATAGGTTATAATCAAATAAATTGATTATTAGCAATTTGGTCTAGGTAAATGATTAAATTAATTTAGCCAAAATGTTGAAAAGGGGGTTAATAGTCTAGATGACCATTTTTAGGTGACTACATTTGCCCCTCTTTGACTAATGCATGATCAATCTAGGAACACATTATGTCAAAGAAAATAGAAAGCCAAGTAGGCAGTGATAGATATAGATATCTAATTTTGAAAAATGAAATGTAGAAAAAGATAGCAAGTCCTAAATGCACAGCCTGATAGTGGTAGTACTGAACACTAGGAAGAGAACAATGTTAGAATTCAAGAAGAATGTTAACACCTAGAAAAGTAGATAGAGTGAGAGAAAGTGAGAAGATCAAACAAATGCTCCTAAGAAGTGATAGAGTATAACAATCAGAAATAGAGTATTTATGCCCCCTCAGGATCAAAATTGAAATGAGGTAAGAGGAAGCAGAAACACACTCCAAACTCATGGAATCATTTGGATAGAAGGGTTTAGAGTGTGACATACTTTCTAGTGTATGTACATTTTTGGCGCCCACCACGGGGCTTGAATCAAATTTCTAGCTCCATTTGCTTTCATTTCTTATCTCTGGTTTTTAACAGCAGCATATTGGATCTAATCAAGTGCTTTCATAAAATTATCACTTTGGTTTTAAGGCCAACCCATAAGTAGATTGGTTTGAAGGCCAAAAATCTAGTTGGTTTAAAGATTTAATCATATCTTTTAAACCGCTTGGAGTTTGGTTTTGAAATTTTGTTTGTAGGTTGGATATGTGTTCAAAATGTCTCAGTCTAATTTTCAAAGCATTTTGACATGATTTGCGAGAGTTATGATTTTTTTTTTCCATAAAAAGCCGTTTTTGATCGCAAATCAGCGTATTTTTTGGAAAAACTTACATTTTCAAAAAGGTTTTTTAATTCTAAGAGGGGTATTATCTTTGTGTTTTAACTTTTGAGGTCATATTAGGGATCAAAAATCTGATTTGATAAATCTGGCCTGTTTTGACAAAATTGGTCTCTAGGGCGCAAATGAAGAGATTTTTTTGAATTTCTTACATTTTTGGAAAGCTCTCTAATTTTTAGTAGGGTTATCTTCTTTTCATTTCTATTTTTGGATCCGAAATCATAGCAAACAAGTCCAATCTTGGTGACTAGGTCAAAATCAAAGAGTAAAAATGAGAGCATTTGTGATTAACTTGCACTTTCTTTGCATGCACTTGGTTGAAAGATAAATTGGATTTTTGAAGCAACTAACCACTTTTTATTGAATTATTTTATGTTATTTCACACTAACTTGTGGTGCTAACAAGTTGTGATTGCAGATTTCCATCCTTGTGAAAAAAATTGAAACATTGCATAAAAATAACGCATGTCAAAGCTTCAAATGCACAAGGGCTACTAACGATTGTTTTTAGGGCTTCCCAATGCATAAAAACCAATTTTTTCTTGTTCTTTACTTTTACATGTGTGGCATATACTAGTTGTTTATTTTTAGGTACATTAAAACTTACAATTGGGATCTTTTGGTGATAGGAGAGTATGCTCTTCACCCTTGTGGTAAATCAGAAATCTTGACTTACTATTTGGTTTCAAAAGTAAGAGGAAACTAAATCTTCTTGGTGTGTTTGGGAGAAAATTATTGGAATAGGAGAGTATGCTCTTCACCCTTGTGGTGAATCAGAAATCTTGACTTCCAAAAGTTGATCCACTCTTTGTGTAGTTTAGAATCTTTTAGAGGGCTTGCTCTCGGACAACCTGAGAGGAACGACCCAAGTGGGGACAAGAAAATTATCCAGCTCTTCCAACCCACTATAAACTCAAATCTATCAAGGACACAAAATCTTGGTAGATGTAGTGTTTATCTTCACCTAGTGTGATCGCTTATGGGATTTCGACCATAGGAAGATCACTAGGCAAGAATGCTTAAGGTACTCTTGTGGTCGCGAGATCAGTTACTCATCACAAGGTGAGGTGTCCCGTAATTGGGAGCAAGAGGAACACTATGAACAAAAGCCCTATCTAAACACCCTAAGTTAGTAACTACCCTTTTTTAGTCGCTCAACTTCTTGGTGCAAGGATCGATCCTAGTGGACTACCCAGATCACCCCAAGATTTTACACTCACCATCTGTGTTCCCTTGGTTATGCTTATGAAATTTCCATGACAAAGCCAATATCTCTTGTGGGCAACCACTTGGTGTGAGGCAAAGGAGCATCAAGTGTGGGCCAAGTTGTTGAGTAATGAACCATGTCTTTTAGGTAGATATTGCTTGATGTGTTCTTGAATGTGGTATACTTGTGAAAATCTTTGAAACATACACATGATGATAGTTATACGACTTTCTTTTAAAACCTCACAAATGCTTGTATCATGCAAGGTTGCTTTGTCCCTTGCTTGATTGTTTGAAGACTACTCCATGTGTCACTATCTTGCTTGGAAAGAAATTGCTTTTGAACATCAAACTTGCTATGCTATCAACTATTGTCAAACTTTGTCAACCAAGTCAAAGCATCAAGTCTTAACATTTTTTTTGTGTTTCTTGCTAAGGGGAGTCTCATCATTTGACTTTGATTTTCTATGTCTCTAGTTTTTGAACATGCTTAAAGTGGCTCTTTGGTCTTAGCGCTCTTGATCTTTCTATCTTCATGGTCTATGTCCACTTGCTAGTTATCTTTTTGCTGAAATGGTTGCCTTGATTTCTTGACTACACTCTTGGGTTGGAGAGTTGTTCACTTGTCACCCCGCTTGCTCTATCTATTTGGTTATTTGGGCATCTTGCCTAGCTATTGACTTGAGTCATTCATGTCATAAGTTTCTTGGACATATTGTTTGACAAGTCACTTTAATCTCTCTCTACTATCTTGGCAAGTGAACACTCTACCTCCTATAGTTTCAACATCAAGTTATCCTCTAGGCTCTTTTATGCTTGGCTTTGCATCTACCACTATGGAATTCAAATCTTGTGCTACCAAACCTCAACCAAATCTAGATGATCATGATATCCTCCATGTCACTAAAGAGTTTCAAGATCTATATGCACAATACAAAGAACTAGAAGAGACAAATGATCTTTCTTACCTTCATCTCTCTAAGCGCATGACAGAAATGAAGTCTAAACTTGAGAAAAGGTTAGAGGAGAAGATTGCATCATTACATGAATCTTCCTTGAGGTCTTTACATGCATGTGAGTCACCTTCTTTGAGTTCATCCTCTTCTTCTAGGTCTACATGCTCTACTTCAAGACATCAAATGTCTTCATCTTCTAGATCTAAAGACCTCTGTAGAGAACAAGCATTTGAGCCTATGCTAAAATTTCATGATGGACCTATCTTTGACCAAGCTAATGATGAAGACATGGATGAATACCATTCACTTGAGAAACAACAAAAGGACTCTTGACATACTTCTAATAGAACTTTTGCTCCCTTGGAAGATTCTTATGATGACACATTGCAAAAACTTCTTGGCAATAAGATCATCATATTACCTAAGTCTAGCTCATATGGAAACCCATTCTTAGATATCTATTGTGCTTATCATCAACATAATGAGCATAGTACTTCAGATTGCATTGAGCTAAAACATAAAATCCAAGATCTTATGGATAATGGAATTATTGGAACCTCTAGTGACTTATGTGCTGAGGATACTTCTCTTGAGCAAGATTACATTGATGAACCTATGTCTAGTAGTGGCTCCATTACATCTTCCACTTCTTCCAACACTCATGCATCTCCTAACATTTTAGAGTTTTCCAACATGCCTCCATCAAATAAAGAACCTAATGCTTTCCACATTGACTATGTGTATCCTCAAGGGCTACCTCTAAAAGAAACTCAAGCTAACCTTCACTTGGCTGCAAACCTTTTCCATGCTACTAATCCTAAACATACTCAACTTTCATGCACTGCTATGCCTAATCTAAACACTACTCCATTTACTCTTCATTCTCCCTTGTCCTTAGAAGTGGCTCCATGTCAAGAGGACTCTCAAAAAGAAAAAGCTATAAATGTCAAGAAATATCAAGATCAAGCACCCTTTCATCTCTTTCAAGATTTTTCCCCTCAATATCCTATATCTTGTCCACCCACCAATTATGATGAAGATACCACTTCCATTATCTCCCTTGAGCTTACTGAAAATTATGAGAAAAGTTATCTTCATATGCTATCCAAAGCTACTTGTCAAGATCAAAGCATCACCTCATGTTCTACTTCTCCACATCCACTTCAAAATTGTGCTCAAGCTTCAAGTACTTCTATTAAAAATGTTGTTCCTATCAAAGGTACTTATGAGTCTATTGATGGCTTTGACCATGTTGCTCATTCTAAAGATGTTGATATCCCTTCCCACTATCCTTTTTCATCTTCTAAATCTATCCTTGTTCCTTATCCATCTAAGCTAAAGCATTCAAACCTTCCATCCATTTTGGGGCCTTATGTTCCTCCATCTCCTACATTCACTCCTAGCTCATTCCCTAGCTCTCCTATAATACCTCAAGATCAACAAAGACACTCATCCTTGATGACTTTTCACCCATCTATACATCTAAACTAGTCATATCATCCTTATTCATCCACAAATCCCAAGTCCTTTGGAAGTGAGAATAAACATAAGAATCCATTGAAAAATGAAGATCACTATGTCCCATCTAATCGACATGTGAATGCTAAGAAGGAGAATGCACAAAAGAGACCGCAAAGGTCCACTACTCAAAGAGCTAAACCAAAGAAAATATGGGTTCCTAAACCCATTATTGAAGAAATGTGTTTTGAAGTATCCAAAGGAAAATCTAAAGCTATATGGATTCCCAAGTCTCTTTTAAAAGACTTGAATTTTGAAAATACTTCAAAGTTGACATTCAAACTTCCAAATTCTTCCATTCCATCTTCTTCCAAAAATCTTCCTAAAATTATTCCAAAGCCTTCCACTCCACTTTTTTCCAAATCTCTTCTACCACGTCATACATCTAAACCTCAAGCTACTTCATCCATGATTCCTCCATTGTTCCAATACCCTTCAAGGTGTGTGTCAATGTTGATCTTGTCCAATATTTCAACTACCCTCATGAAATCCTCTAAAGCTTACACTAACTTTTTATACATGAACTATTATCTTCCATATACTCTTCCTACTACCATTTCTCTTTCATCACCCTATCAACATCTTTGAGCATACCTTTCTATGGTCTTGGCTTATCATGACTTATCTTTTCTATAGGAGCATTATCTACATTCAAACAGCTTCAGCTCTTTCTAAAAATTCAAAAAATAAAATAAAAAAAGCAAATGAAAATGTGCCTTGGTGAAAACTACTTCTTGTGGCACCTTGGTAGCAAAAGTAAAGAGAAATAAATTTATCTCATGGTGAAAACTACTTCTTGTGGCACCTTAGATAAGTACCATGATGAAAACCTGGCAAACAGGCATCATGCGTAATTCTTCCATCATCCATCTATCCCTTCTTCTCTCTTTGATCTTGACAATGTTGAGCTATCTTTGCATATTGGCTATATCATCCACAAGATTTTCTATTTTGCTCTCCCATTCACTCATAGCCTCTATCTTGAGCTTTATTCTTATTGCTCTATCCCATTGCTATCCTATCTAGTTGACCCCTTGGTCTTGATCATAATAAATAAAATATGGTTCTCATAGGTCTCTTGACATGGCTACTCTTTTGGACTACACACTTCATGCTATCTCACTTGTTGGCTTCATTGCTTATCCTACACGCTATCTTGCTCATTTCTTCCATCATTTATCCAAAACCTACTTTATATGGCTATCTTTCCCTAGCTTGGGTACTCTTGAGGAGTGTGTCCTTGAGGATCACTTTCACTTGCTTCATACTCCTTTCTTATCCATCTTTGTCTATCTACCAACTTTCTCCTCCATCATGTCCTATACCTTGCTAGACATTGGGAGAAAATGATGTGATCTTGCTTGAGAACTAGTGATCTCTAAATTATTCTAAAAAATTCAAAAAATCATATATGATGCTGAAAAAATCCTAAAAACTAAAAAATGTCCTGAAAAAATGATCATCTTAGTGAAAACCTAGCAATAGGCACTTTGATGTATCACCAAAAAAATTGAAATAAGTCCTAAAAAAATCTGTCAAAGTGGTGAAAACCTAGAAACAGGTGCTACTTGAAACCCTTGCACCTATGTCTATCAATCTCAATCATCCACTTCGCTACACATTTCCTAGCTTGGAATTGTTTCTTGTCCTCATCTTGGGGGCATAGCTACTTAGCCTATTGAGGTATTCTTGTGCATTAGGGTTCCTTTGAAAACTCACAAAATAGTGTTTCTCAACACTACCCCCACCCACTTTGACATCAAGTGTTTTTCAACACTTTACAGATAGTTTACCTATGGTCTCCGATGTCGCGATATTTCTCACTATCAGAATCAAGTCTGGAAGAAATGGCCAAGTGACTTACACACACACACTTTAACAATTAAATGACTAAGCTATGCTGATCTTTATCTACTTTGTGTGTTGTCTATGATGATTTCTTTTCCATATGTTCCCTCCCTAATAGTCTTTCGAGGATGTCATTGACTAGAAGACTGGGGGCATGGGACATATTTTCTTGATTTCTACTTGTGGGTATACTTTTGTTTGTCTATAGTGTTGTAAGCATTTATGATGGTCCTATTCAACACATTGACTTACAAATATATCATCCTTGACTATTTCACAAGACCACACTTGGGGTTTATCCTTACGCTTATGCCTTGATACATGTGTAATCTTGCTAAATTAAACTTAGGGAATCTAATCGAATAGTTATCTTGAATTACATGTCTGTGATGCTTAGATTGGATTTCCACATACCTATCTGATATCGATCATATTCATATCCTCATAGTTATACTGGTGATCTCATGATGTCCCTAATAAATGCTCAATGATGAAATTAAGAGTCTAAATGTTATGCACTTCTTGCTGGTAAACCACTTTGCATATTAGCTTGCATTTTAGGTTCATTTTCTAGATTAGTCTTGCATTCTTGCATATGGGGAGAGCTCTCTCTTCATCTTTTTTGTGGACATATCAGCTAACTCCTTTCATATATTTATTTACTTTCTTCTTGTTCATGTCCTTTACCTTCTTAATCTTTCACTTCATCTCTTTTCTATCTTATCATCGCATTATATAAATTTTTGACCTCTTAAATAATTTCAACGTCCTCGATTCATTTTCGAGATCGAAATCCAAATTTGAGTTCATCTTGATGGTCAAATTTTTTTTTTAAAATTATACTTTCTTCTGAGCAGTTAGCTGACCTTTTGAGGTCTAATCTCCGAATCATCACTGGGGCATCTTCATTTCTTCATGTCTTCATCATTTCCATACTTCATATCTACTTAAGTTCACTATTTCATGTCTAAAATCACCTTTCTACTCATTTTGACCTAATTTTTATGCTATATCCTTCAAGGTCAACTTTGGTCAAACTGGGGCATTTTATCAGTTTCGTATAATCATTCTTGGGCTCTAATCATCTATCTGTCATCTTGGACATTGCTATATTCTTGATTTTCTCATATATAGCTTGTTTCTATGTCCCCTTACCTCATTTCGATTTCGATACCGAGGGGGCAAAAATACTCTATTGCTAATTGTTACAGCTATCTATTTCTTAGGAGCATTTGTTTGATCTTTTCACTTGCTCTTGATCTATCTACTTTGCTAGGTGTTAGTATTCTTCTTGAATTCTAACATCATCTCTATCCTAGTGTTTAGTACTACTGCTATCAGACTGAACATTTAGGATTTGCTATCTCTTTCTGCATTTCATTTTTTTGAAATTAGATATCTATTTCTAGAGCTGTCTATTTGGCTTTCTATTTTCTTTGACATAATGTGTTCCCAGATCAATCACGCATTAGTCAAAGAGGGGCAAATGTAATCACCTAAAAATGGTCATCTAGACTATTAGCCCCCTTTTCAACATTTTGGCTAAATTAATTTAATCACTTACCTAAGCCAAATTGCTAATAATCAATTTATTTGATTATAACCTATAGTTTGACTATGCTATCCTAAGTTCATTATTTGATTAAAAGAACATGTCCCCTTTTAATTAAATAAAAGACCCCATTCTTCTAACCCACTTAAAGTGCACACATAAAGTCCTTTTTCTATTTTGCAATTAAAAGAAAAGGCTTTGTGACTTTTGTCTTATATGACAAGTCAACTTATATTCTATTGGTTGACTTGTGTGTGCACATGGATCACTCCTCTTTTTGAATTCCACCGTTGATCATCCGCCATCTTCATATTGATCTCTACCATTCATACATCTTTAAAAGGGAGAGAGCTTTCCCCCTCAATCCGATCCATCTTTTGAATATTGTTATGCTGCAAGTTTTCTAATAGGTTTCTTTGGAGCTTTGTGGAGAACTTCTATTTCTTGTCTACATTCTCTCATAGCATAGAATTTAGCTTAGATTCATGTTGCATGTTAGTTTAGCTTCTATTTTGCAATAATCTATCTCACATAGCTTAATAATGGTATTGTAACATTCTCATACATGTTTTAGCATAGCTCCACTTTGCATCTCATTCTAGCTTAATCTTCATTTGCATTGCATTCTTGAGAAACTCCTTGGGGCATTTGCATTCTTGCATCTTGTCTTTGGAACCTCCCATTGCATGGTTTACTAGCAAGAAGAGTGTAATGTCCCTTTACTGATTTTTTATGATATTTCCAGCCTCAAATCAGAACTTTAAAATCAAACAACCAATATTACAAAGATCTGCCAATTTTCCAATAAAACCCAAATCGGGTATGTCCAAATTAGTGCCAAAAACTTCACAACTTCACAAATTATTAATAAATCTGAAAATGGACATTTTTACAGAGATTTCAGCAGCATAACAGCCTACAAAATGAAATTTCCAGATTTGTATAGCCCTTACACAACAAATCACAAATGTAGGGCAAAACTATGCTCAATCGGGCTCCCGAAATTAACACAAAAATGCCCGGAAACACCACAAAACGCTCATAAATTATCTCAGAAGTTTAATCACGACCCAATACATATATTCAGCTCTATTTTAACATCATAAAGTCTGAAATACAACAGCAAACCAAACTGATATGAAACACACAACTGAAAACCCAAATTCAAACCAAAAAACAACCCCGGAAACACCCAAATCGGCACTATTCAGCACAAGGGCAAACTCTGTATGAGCATGCACATGGAATGGCTTCAAACTCCCATCCTTAGCCTTCCTGGAAACCTGCAAACTCCCGTTCTTGGGTCTCCTTCTCCACAGGTTTGGCAGCCTCTGAAGAACAACAAGAAAATTATCAAGAATCAAGATGTAGAATGAACCCAAAATGCCTCCAAACCCCTTTTAAAGAGGGCATAACCCTAACTCACGTCCAAGAGGGGTTAATAAAATATAATTTAATAATAATTTTTATTTATTAGTCCATTGGTTTCCAAAGATTAACCCTTTTTTCCGAAATTTCACCTTTTTGGAGCCTGCCTGCCTTAACAAAGTTTATTTTTTTTAATTATTTGAATAGGGGACATGACAAGTCCTCCCCTTCCAAATATTGCTTGTCCTCAAGCAATGAAGGTTGGAATTCTCAAGAATATGTTCTCCTTCCCAAGTTGCATCCTCTAGTGGTAATCCTTTCCATTTGACCAAATGCTCTATGATGCTCCTATTTCTCAACCTTTTCTCTCTTGTATCCAAAATCTCTTCTGGTATCAAAACTAATTTCCCTTCATCATCAAGAGGTGGTAATTCTGTAGATACTATGGTTTGCTGGCCTAGAACCTTCTTTAAGCAAGATACATGAAAAATATTATGTATTTTGCTGTTTGGTGGGAGCTCCAATTCATAAGCTACCTCTCCTACCTTCTTGATGATTTTATAAGGCCCATAGAACCTTGGCTTGAGTTTCTCTGCCCCACTTCTCTTCAAGGTGCTTTGCTTATATGGCTGCAACCTAACAAATACCAAATCTCCCACCTCAAAAGATCTTTCAATCTTTTTCCTGTCAGCATATATCTTTTGTTGGTTTTGTGCATGTTGTAGATTATCCTTGAGGGACCTTATTATGTCTTGGCTTTGCTTGATGAAATCACTTGCTGCGGGTACTCTACTATCGGAAAGTATTAGATCAACAAAGGAAAGGGCATCGTAACCATAAAGAGCACGAAAAGGAGGCATACCAATAGACATGTGATGAGATGTATTGTAACAATACTCCCCTAGGTGTAACCATTTCACTCAAGCATGTTGTTGATTTGAAACATAGTTCCTCAAATATCCTTCTATCCATTTATTAACTATCTCTGTTTGTCCATCTGTTTGAGGGTGATAGCTAGTACTAGGAGTGAGTTCAGTTCCTGCCAAATGAAAGAGCTCCTTCCAAAAAGAGCTGAGGAATCTACTGTCCCGGTCACTAACAATGTTTCTAGGCAAACCATGTAATCTAAAAATTTCCTTGAAGAACAATTCGGCCACTTGTGATGCCTTGAAATCAGATGTGATAGGAAAAAAATGTGCATACTTAGTTAGTCTATCTACCACCACATATATGCAATCCTTACCTTGAACCTTGGGCAACCCAGTGATGAAATCCATGGAAATACTTTCCCATTTTTGTTCAGGAATAGGAAGTGGCTGCAACAACCCTGCAGGAAAATTTTGCTCACTCTTGCTTTGTTGGCATACCATACATTCCTTAATGTGTTTAAGGACATCCTCCTTCATACCCTTCCATGAAAACCGCTCTTGAATTTGCCTGTATGTCTTGAAGTATCCCTGGTGACCAGCCAAAGGTGTGTCATGAAAGGCCCTCAATATCCTCTCCTTAGTTTTTGACCCTGGCACTAAGAAGATCCTGTTCTTGTAATAAATCAATTCATCAACAACCTTGTACCTGTTATCATCCACTAACTTATCCAAAATCTTGGTGGCAAATGAATCTTTAGCATACTCTAAAATTATGGAGACTTTCCAATCAGCAGAGATAGATGATAAGGAACACAAAGTGGGTTTTCTTGAGAGAGCATCAGCAACCACATTATTCTTTCCTTTCATGTATTCAATATCAAAATCATAAGCTTGCAATTTGCTTACCCATTTTTGTTGATGATCATTCAAATCCCTTTGGTTCAAGAAGAACCTGAGGCTATTATGGTCTGTCTTTACAATGAATCTCCCACATACCAAATATTGTCTAAACTTATGAAGTGCATGCATGATTGCCAACATTTCCTTATCATAGATGGAGTACCCTTTCTCTGATTGATTTAATTTTTGACTCTCAAATGCTATTGGATGTCCCCTTTGAGTTAGGACAGCCCCTATACCTTCTCCCGAAGCATCACATTCAACAACAAAAGGTAAAGAGAAATCTGGAATTGCAAACACAGGGCATGAACTCATTACCTCCTTAAGCTTATCAAATGTTTTTTGTGCCTCTTCTGTCCAAACAAAAGCTCCTTTCTTTGTCAAATCAGTCAAGGGGGCAGCAAGCTGAGAAAATCCCTTGGCAAATCTCCTATAGTAGCTACACAACCCGAAGAAACCTCTCAACTATGTAAGATTAGTGGGTGGAGGCCAATCCAAAATTGCCTGGATTTTTTGTTGATCAACCTGTACTCCTTTAGAGCTTATAATATGTCCCAAATATAGGATCTCTGTCAAACCAAACTCACATTTAGATAGCTTAGCATAGAAGGATTGCTGCTCCAAGATTCCCAAAACAGTGTCTATGTGCTTTAGATGCTCTTCCCATGTTTTACTGTATATCAAGATATCATCAAAAAATACCAAAACAAATTTTCGAAGATGCTGACTGAATACCTTATTCATACAAGATTGGAATGTTGCTGGTGCATTAGTGAGTCCAAATGGCATAACAAGAAATTCAAAGTGCCCATAGTGACATCTGAAAGCAGTCTTTTCCACATCTTCACTCCTCATTCGGATTTGATGGTAACCTGATCTTAAGTCAATTTTTGAGAAGTATACAGCACCATGTAACTCATCAATGAGTTCATCTATGCGTGGTATGGGATACCTATTTTTTATGGTCTTCTTGTTTAGAGCCCTGTAGTCTATACACATTCTCATTGTACCATCCTTTTTCTTGACAAGTACCACAGATGATGCAAATGGACTAGAGCTAGGCCTTATGAATCCCATGTCCAGCAGTTCTTTAATAGTTTTTTCAATTTCTTCCTTATAACCTCTTGGATGGCGGTATGGGGTTGTTATAACTGGTTTGGCACCCTGTTCTAACTCTATAACATGCTCAAAACCTCTATCTGGTGGTAATCCTGGAGGCAAGTCATTGAAAACTATACTATGCTTATCAAGAATATTTTGAATTTCAAAATGGAAATTACCTTGATTCTTGGGAGAGCTTGTTGGTTGGATTATGACTCCTGCTGCCCATGTTACTTGTCCTCTTCGAAAAGTCCTCTCCATCCTCTTTGCAGAGACCGCCTTAGGTGCTCCATTCGATAACCCTCTCAATATGACTTCTTTCCCATTGGAATGAAATTTAAACTCCATAGTTTGATGGTTCATGTAATAGCCTCCGATAGAGTGCAACCATTGAACACCCAATACAAGATCTGTCTCCCCAATACCAACCACATAGAAGTCATCACATAACTCATAATCTCCTAAGGTCATCTTGAGTTGTTTCACCACCCGTGTGCAAGGCATAGTGAATCCATCAGCTACAGTAACATTGAATCCCTCAAAATCTTCTGCTTTAAGCCCTCTTTTCATGACAAATCCCTCATCAATAAAATTGTGAGTTGCCCCACTATCAAGAAGAACAGTCAACCTTTGCCCTGCTAGTACCCCTCGAATTCGGAAGGGATGGTATCTTGGGACTCCTGATAATGCTGCTAAAGTGCCATCCTTGCTGATTTCTTTTACTTTCTCTTCTTCTACCTCCTCCTTAGTATCATGAAATTCCTCATGCTCATCTGAATCAGATTCTGAAGCAACTTCAATATAGTGCACTTGAACTTTCCCCAAACATCTGTGTCCTGGAACCCATGGTTCTCTACAAGTAAAACAAAGCTTTTTCCTTCGTAATTCACTCCTAGTCTCTTCATCTACCTTCTTTTTTGCCACATTTGTCACATCTTTTGGTGGTAGTGTTGGGAAAGTCTTTTTCTGAAAATTTCCCTTATGTTGCCAAAGATTTGGGGGTTTTTTATTAGTGATTGATTTCATAGGCATGCAAGTTTCAAGTTGCAAGCTTCTTTTGATAGCTTCCTGTAAGGTTGAGGGTGAGAAAGCCTTAACCAAACCCTTAACAGAATCTTCTAAACCATCAAGGAAAAGATAAATGATCCTCTTTTCACTCATATCAGGTACCATAACAACCACTTTTTGAAATTCTTCTATATACTCATTAACTGATTTGGTTTGCTTCAACTTTGACAATTCTTTAAAGTACTCTTCATCATCCTTGAGGTCAAATCTATCTATCACCCTTTGACTGAAATCTTCAAATGTAGTTACCTGATCGTGACCTTGAGTAGTCATTCCATGATACCACCAATCATAGGCTGCATCTTCCAAGTGTAGACTTGCAAATTGAATAGCATCACTCTCTTTCATGGGGTTAAGTGTGAAGAAATTTTGTAATTTTTGTAGCCATGCTCTAGCTGAAATTTTATTTGTTCCATCAAAAGTAGGCGCTGTAAACTTGCTTATTTTATTTTTGAGCTCTCTTCCACTTGTGTCATGCTCCCTCCTATTCTCTTTCTTGGGCATCAAAGCGTTCATCATATCCACATATTCTCTAAAAGGAACTGAACTACGAAAGTCATCATCTAAGCCATTGTAAGTAGCTCTTAATGTAATCAAATTACCTGTAACCTCTTCCACTGGATTAATGGCTGGGTTTGGTACTGGTGGCTCATCTGCAGGCAAGAAAATGGATTTGGTTGATTTAGATGGTGTGGATCTCCCATTTCTCGGCTCCTCTGAAGTGCTCCCTTTCCCATTAATAGATGCAATTCCTTGTAATTTTTCTGTCAATATCCGCAAAGCCTCTCTAGTTTCTGCCAAACCATCCACTGTTTGCTTCTGAGTACTTTGGATGTCTTGGAAGAATTTCTTTGCCATCTCATCTGGATCAGCCATACTTTTTTCTTCCTTGGATTTTGTACTTTTGCTTTCAACTGGGGGTTTAATCAAAATTTCTTTATTCTTTTCTCGCTGCAAATATCTTTTTTCTCTTTCACTTAGTTGCATGCAATCATAAAATATGACATGCAAGATCTGGGTAGTTATCAAAACTTGACATGCAAGATCTAAGTAGTTGTTAAAACTGACATGCAACTTCTACAAACCCTCAGGCTGGCAAGATCACGGCTCTGATACCACTGTAATGTCCCTTTACTGATTTTTTATGATATTTCCAGCCTCAAATCAGAACTTTAAAATCAAACAACCAATATTACAAAGATCTGCCAATTTTCCAATAAAACCCAAATCGGGTATGTCTAAATTAGTGCCAAAAACTTCACAACTTCACAAATTATTAATAAATCTGAAAATGGACATTTTTACAGAGATTTCAGCAGCATAACAGCCTACAAAATGACATTTCCAGATTTGTATAGCCCTTACACAACAGATCACAAATGTAGGGCAAAACTATGCTCAATCGGGCTCCCGAAATTAACACAAAAATGCCCGGAAACACCACAAAACGCTCATAAATTATCTCAAAAGTTTAATCACGACCCAATACATATATTCAGCTCTATTTTAACATCATAAAGTCTGAAATACAACAGCAAACCAAACTGATATGAAACACACAACTGAAAACCCAAATTCAAACCAAAAAAACAACCCCGGAAACACCCAAATAGGCACTATTCAGCACAAGGGCAAACTCTGTATGAGCATGCACATGGAATGGCTTCAAACTCCCATCCTTAGCCTTCCTGGAAACCTGCAAACTCCCGTTCTTGGGTCTCCTTCTCCACAGGTTTGGCAGCCTCTGAAGAACAACAAGAAAATTATCAAGAATCAAGATGTAGAATGAGCCCAAAATGCCTCCAAACCCCTTTTAAAGAGGGCATAACCCTAACTCACATCCAAGAGGGGTTAATAAAATATAATTTAATAATAATTTTTATTTATTAGTCCATTGGTTTCCAAAGATTAACCCTTTTTTCCAAAATTTCACCTTTTTGGAGCCTGCCTGCCTTAACAAAGTTTATTTTTTTTAATTATTTGAATAGGGGACATGACAAAGAGTATCTCTAACGCTCATCTGAGAGCCTTCTTATTCTTGAAATATACTCTCTTGCACTCCATGGATAGGGAGCTCTAAGCTGGCATTCAAACATTCCAAACTCATGGAATCGTTTGGATAGAAGGGTTTAGAGTGTGACACACTTTCTAGTGTACAGACATGAGTGTCAAAAACACTTAATTATGCATTAATGAAATGATCTGATTGAGTACAATCTTTACTCTTACTCAGCATACATGCAAAATTTCAAAAATTGTTCAAAATTTTGTGAGCAAAAATATACCTTATGACTCCCCTTGAGTTGATTATGCCTAGTCCATTCTTGAGACTGAAATTATGTGTTGATGTGCCTAATTCACTCTGTCCTTTGTCCTATTCCTATTCCTTGTGCCTATATACTATATCTGATCTTTATGAATTCCTTATTTCATATCTGTTTTCCACATGCTTGTAAAAATTTTGCATCATTTTGCATCTCCTCACCTTTTTTTATTTCTTCTCCCCCTTTTTGGCTATCTATAGACTTTCCACTTTATTCTCAAAATGAATGAAAGAATGTAATCAAAATTGTCAAAGATTTTGGTATTCTCCATATATCTTCATATATCTCCCCATATATACATATCTCCCCCTAATGTATATATATCTCCCCCTTTTTGACACTAATGTCAAAGGGTTCTAAGGAGTAGTACCATACTTAGCCAAAAATGTACTATTTACCTCCAGAAGTATCTTTAGAGTTGCATCCCAATTTTCCAATGCAATTTCTAGTGACTTGTGTTGGATGGCAGTCTCTGCAACAAGGTGTACAAGTCCATCTAGGGTAGAAAGATTTGGATCTTTTTTTAGGACTATTTCTGTGTATGCTTGCTCCTTGTGGAGAACCTCTAAGTGTGGGGTTGTAGAGGACCTCTAATTCATCACTTATGGTTATCTACTCGGTTAAGAGTAAGTAGGACTATTAGGTCCACTTTGTGAAAGGATTTATACAATACAATTAAGTATGTACTCTGTAAGGAGTTTCTACAAATGACTATTAGGTCCACCTTGTGAAAGGATTTATACAATACAATTAAGTATGTACTCTATTAGGAGCTTCTATAAAGGACTGTTAGGTCCACCCTGTTAGAGGATTTGACTGATGCACCTGTTAGGATGAATCAATGGATTGATCTTTGTTGTGCAACTTGGTTTGCTAAATAAGATCCTTTGATACAAAGTGATCACCTAACTATGATAAATGAGTATATGTCTTTCCTATATATTTTTTGTAACCTTCTAATTACTCTACTCTTTCATAATCACTTATATGTACTGTTCTTCAACTGATACATGTCATTTGGAAAAACAAAGTAACTTATATATTTATATCCATCCAAAATAATTGCATTAACAAATTGACTATAGAGATGTCATAATAGTTTGAAACAATAATATACCAGGTCAGCTCAATGATGATACTTGGGTCCATTTATGAATTCGGGTGATATGTTGATACTTTGGCAACATAGTGGAACTTGACAACTATGGCATTCAGTTGACACTGCACACTTGGTTCACATTAATCACTTGGTGAGTGAAGATTACTCAATCAACACTAGTAATTTGATAGACACTTCTTGAAGCCAAATGCTAGGTTGATAGTAAAACTTGGTAGATACTGCCAACTTGGTTCACACTACTTACTGCTAGCTTAGTTAACATTGTTAACATGGTTTACACTAGAGACAATGTTGTTTGGTAGCTCAAGTTATATTGTCTTCCATGATGACTTATGTGTTTTTGCACTAATTAACAATATGTCTTTCCATAGGGTCAACAATCTTCCCCTTTGGCATTAGTTACAAAAACACTTCTTTAATCAAAATCTTTTAGTCAAACCCCTCTATGTATGTGTAATGTTCTATAACTTGGTTTGTACTAAAAATTCTGGAACTCAGTTCGAACTAAAAACTCTATTTTTGATTTTTCATAAATTGTTTTTGTTTATCTACTTTTTACATATCTTCTATATAATTCATTTTCTATACATATTTCTTCCATTATACATATCTCCCTTTATATGTTAGTTTTTTATGACTAATCAGGGAAGTACCATTTATATTTCATATTTTTGGGCCCTAATTTATAAGGATTTTGGGCTGACATGTAATAATTAATTATAATCCTAAAGTGGTGAAAATACTTGTATTAAAGTGCTTGGGGTCAGGTATCTTTCATAATGCGTGATGCAAAAATTGCTTCTTGTGGCGGTATTGAGTTGTAAGGAATTATAGATTATAATCAGGTTGTAATCACTAGATCATAATAATATTGGACTTGTTTTACGGTGGACATAGCCTAGGGATTGAGTGAACTACATTAAATCTTGGTGTCTTGTGTTCTCTGTGTGATCTATTATTTTTTGATATTAATTATATTTGCATGTAGTTGTTATTTCTGTCTAAGTTTAATCCTAACAAGTGGTATCAGAGAGAGGTTGTTTTTCAGTTATCCTCTGCAAGAAAGTCTCATGGTTAGTGGGAGTCTCACGGTTGAGTAGGAGCAATGGAAAATCATGTTAAGCTGAAGGTTGACAAATTTAGTGGGTAGAACATTTAGTTATGGAAGATACAAATGGAAGACTATCTTTATAAGAAGAATTTATGGAAGTCATTAGAAGGAAAATCCAAGAAATGGGGAAATATGATAGATGAGGACTAGGAGATTTTAGACAGAAAGGCACTTTGAAGCATTTGATTATGCCTGGCACCATCAGTGACATTTAACATTGCAAAAGTGAAGATGATGGAAGAGTTGATGGAAACCCTAGCAAAATTGTATGAAAAGCCCTTGCTTCAAATAAGGTATTTCTCATGAAGTATTTATTTAATATGAAGATAGAAAAAGGTGGATTTGTTGTATCATTTAAATTAGTTTGATACTACTACTAGTTAGTTATCTTCTATGGGTATTAATTTTGATGCAAAAATTAGGGCTTTCGTGATTTTGTGTTCTTTGCCTGAAAGATGGAATGACATGGTAATGGTTGTGAATAAGTATGTTTCTAGATCTAATACCCTAAACTATGATCATGTGATTGGTGTTATTTTGAGTTATGAAACTCGTAGGAAAACCTCAAGTGGATCTATTTCATGAAGTGTTTTGAAAGTACAAAGCAGAGGCGGAATGACTAAGAGAGGAAACAAATTTGGAAATCATGGGAAATCAAGAGGAAAGTCAAAGGAAAAGAGGTCTCAATCCAAAGGACCAAGATATCATTACCTAAAGATACTCATGAGTATCTAAGAGGTAAACTAGGGTGAAACCCCTATTAAAGGCTATCTAAGTAACAAAAGGAGTGCCCTGCATCAAAAAAATTGATTTTAATATGTTACAAATTGATGTAGTGGATCTTACTTTAGGAGCTGCCTAAAGTAATCAAAGTGCTAAAATTACAAATCAGACACAAGAAAGGTGACTAAAGGGATCTTATTTTATTGTCAAAGAGGGAGAAATATTAACACACAATATGAGGGAAAAAATGTTGACTACTGAGAAAGATAGTGTATTTGCTAAGATCATCTACCTAGTAAGAGAGAGATATTGTATAAGGGAGATATAAGAAGTAATTCAAAGGGAGTTATAAGGATGACACAAAAGAATTTTGTAACCTGGATTCAAAAGATGAAAGTTGCTGATAGAGGGAGAGATTTCAATACAAGGAACTATTTTTCTTTTTGGTATTTTGTTGGTCTTACAATTTTAACCAAGTCAATTTGGTTGATAAATTTGGTTTGCCATCAATGCTAAAGAGGGAGATTGTTGAAGAAGGAGATTTTTGAAAATAGATTGATACATGTATGATAAATATGTTTGAATCATTGTTTTGTCATTGATGTCAAACCTACTTTTTGCTGGTAAGACAGTTGCTTATATGATTTAAGTACCATCACTTGTTTGATTGATGAAAAGGATTTGATCAAAAAGATTTTAAAAAAGCACTTAGAGGAAAGGTTGAGTTATGATATAAAAAGGAGTACAAAAATCATTAAGATAGTGATATCATAGTGCATTGATAATCTACTTAAGGTTGCAAGGGTTAGTTACACTAAGCAAGTTCAGAAGAACAAGTTAAACAAAGTTTGTCTGTCAAGCTTGACCAAATGGATAGTAGGTTTCGAGCAAAGTTAGTGCAAGTGGAGTAGAAAAATTAGTTGGAACCGAGTAAAAGTTCATTTTAGTGTATGTCAACCAAAACAGTGGATGCTGAGTAAAGTTTAGTTGATGCCAAGCACCAGTAAACTTTAGTTTATGCTGAGTAATTTTTTAAAGGATGCTGAGCAACATAGTATGTGTCAAGCATCAGAAACAAATTAATACCGAGTGTCAACATTATTAGAAAGATCATGAATTTGATGGATCTAAGCTGACAAGTTTGTTTTCTTGGATTGTATGAACCAGGTGGAATATAAGATTGATGAGCTGGTGGCACAGAATTCATGGTAAAACATTATAAGGAAAATTCAAAAAGGATTGAAGGAGAAGTTTCTAGAAGTGATATGGAAAGAGGGGTAGATTCATTGAATCCCACCTAATCAGTCCTAACCCTAAATTGGACAATGGAGAATGAATGGAAAAAGATCTTAATTCTCTATTTATAGGGATGCTTGGTCAGAAGCAAGGTTTGTCATGTGCGAGAACCTAAGTAAGACAAGGAGTCAAGGGTATTGCTTCATCAAGTGACCTAAGTAAAGAGTCTACATTAGCATGTTAAGCAAGAAGGCTTAAGGATATAGATGCTTGAAGGGTGAACAAGATATCAGAGTTGAAATGTGTGAAAGCCAAGCAGAATGGAGCTCTAAAATATAGATCAAATCAAAGCCTTATTGTTACTCTCTAATAATTGTATCAGTCTAGGATAAGTCCTTTGGATTAAGGTTGACCTAACAATCATTTATAAATCCTTTAATTGGGTGACATTCCAATTGAATTGTGTAAAGTCCTTTAACAAGGCTCACTCCTAACAGTGATTAAAATCCTTTAACCAGGCCATATTTAATAGTATGCATTCTAACCTTTAATAGGGTTGGCCTTTCACAAGGCATCACTTCAAGTAGTATTTTACTAGTGGCTTTTCTCAAATTGGGTTTCCACATTAAATCATTGTATCAAATGTGTTATTGAATCTATTATGTTTTATGTTTACATTTCTACAAATTGATTTGATAGTAACTTAGAAGTTTAAATGATTGCATAATCTAATGGATGTATGCATGATGAAAATGTTTTATGGATATGGGTTTACTAAGCTATGAAAAGTTTTATTTGTACATTTGGACCTTAGACAGCTGATTTACCCCCACCCCCAGTTATTCTAAAGAATTCCAACAATTTCATCTTGAATTGATGTCCTTAAACCATTTAGGTATCTAGCCACTTTCTCAATCTAATCATCCACATGTCCAGATCTAATGTCCAGCTTGTAAAATTCCCCAGTATGTTCCTTCAAAATAATATACCTTTGTCTTAAATTTTACATTTTCCTCAATAGATTAACTTGGTAATTTATAGGAAGGAACTTCTTATTCATCTTGCCAATCATGTTTTCCAATGCCTTGATATTTTATTTCCCTCTTCTCTACCTTCGATTTAAAAATGATCCAACTAAAGTGAAGTATGACCCTTCAACTTGGTGACTTCTATCGTTACTTTTTTATTCTCTGGGGTACTTTTATTAGAGTAAAAGGTTAATTTAATTTAATTTATTAAATCACCTTTACTCCCTTCTTAAGATTTCACTTTATGCATTTTGTATTTCCATTTAATAATTAATTAGTAATTATGAAATTTCATTTACCTCTTAGGGTTTCCCTTTGAGGTTTTTGATCTCCTTATATAAGGATTGATCTTTTGTAATTATCTCTCATCTTTTCAATCTAAAATATAGTTTGTATATTTATAGAGAAAAACCTTATGACTTCTTGTCTTTTTGTTCTCTGTGATAGGTTCTTGCATGCAAGTATTCTTCAAGCTTTGTAGATTTGTATTTCTTAAAACCTTCATGGTATAAGAGTCAGATCTATCGTAGCTTGTTCAATATTTGGAGAAAAAGAAGAATGAGGGTTTGATAGAACATATACGACATTTTTAAGGTATTTTCTATGAAGATAGATGGGTCTCTGATTTTCAAAGCACTTTAGGGCCAAACAAACCTCATAGTTGGATTCATAAGGCATCAAAACCCCCAAATTCATATAAAATTTGTCCAATTTGGACATAGTTGGAATCTAAGGAAAAATAATATTGCTTCTAGATTGGACACGTTTCTTGAGGCATCAGTTTTTTATTTTTGGCATGCAAATTGAGATTTTTGGTTCAAAAATTAAAGTTTTTTATACATTTCCCAAGATTTTAATTTTCTAATTTTTGACATGCAAATTGAGATTTTCGATTCACAAATCGAGATTTTTTGGCACATTTCTTGAGGCATTGATTTTCTGATTTTGCACATAAATCATGATTTTTGGTATGCAACTCAAGATTTTTGGCATGTAAATCAAGATTTTTTACTCATAAATCATATTTTTTGGCACATAAATCGAGGTACTTTTGCACATAAATCAATTTATTTTGGCACATATCTCTAGACATTTGGCCTTTTTTTTTGCTCAAAGTTAGATGATGTTTTATATCTTCCAGGGGGCGTAACTTGTTCATTTTAACTTCATTTTTTGATCCAAAAGAAGCGTCAACAAGCTCTTCTCGAGCTCTATCTAGATTCTCTCTTATTTTCATCAGTATTTCTCAAAGGTACATGTGTTTCTCAAATTTAAGCCTTTTTGCTCTCTTCTTGTTTATGCATTCCTACTAGCAGTTGAGGTTCAATTTTTTGCATTGTGGGGGGTGTTTTGTATTATTGTTTCTGTTATTTAAATCAATAAACCATAACTTTTTCAAAAAACAATTCAACACCTTCTAAAATAATGGTTAAGACCTCTTCTTGTCTATACTTTCTGACCCTTCATTACTATCACACATGGAAGACATTGATGACATGACTTCTCTAGTCAAAAGGGTTTCGGTCTTGTTTAGATACAATGCAACCAATATTTTAGAGTCAGTATCAGACTTTGCATCACAAGAAAAAGATGGATGAGCTTTACATGTACCTGACAGTCTACAATTTCATCTTGAAAGGTGCAATACCCCTCTAGATATGTGGACCAAGCTTGATGACTTGTTTGGTACAGTGAATGAGTTTAGGGCACTTTAGATCAAGGCAAAGATTACCTCTCCTGTACTAGATTCTTTTCCTTCCATTAAGGACTTTTTGATGAAGTTCAAACAACAAAGATCTTTATTGCAAGGTTATGGGAAAGCCAAGACTGACACTAAGTGCATCTACCTGATTCTTTCTAAGCTTCATGAAAACTTTCATATTTTTTCCTCTGCCTTCTATTCCACCAAAGATACTTTGGGTAATAGATTTACCATGCCATCCTTTGAGGTTTTTTGTGATCCTTTGACTCCAAAGCAAGCTAAGCTCTCTCAATTGGATTCTATCACAAGCTCATAGACTTATGCATTGGTAGCTCGACCATCATCAGAGACAAAGGAGAAGACACAAAAATCTCATTCTACAGAGTCTTGGATTTATTCTAGCACTTACAGTTCATCATGTCCAGCTCCTCCTAAGGGGGGGTAAACCAAAACTAGAAAGACTAAAGTGTGTTTATTGTAATAAGCCTAATCATGATGAGTCAAATTTCTATGAGAAGAAGTTAGATGGTTATGCCAAATAGGTTTTAGATTTGATTGTTCTCCTTTAGAAGAGCAACATTGATATTCCTTCTACTTCTCACAGGTCATCTTCATCATCAATATTTTAGTCAGATGGTAGAGATATAGGAAAGGTTCATGCACTATATGTAACTACTACTCTACATTCTTCTAGATGGTTACTGGATTTAGGTGCTTCATACCATATGACATCTTCTCAGGATTTGTTCTCTTCTTTTGAGGCTTCTCCTACTCCACACATTTTGATGCGGAACATCATTTTTATGACTATATGTGGGAAAGGTTCTATTGACATTCATGATGTACTTTGTGTTCCATATTTGTCCTCTAACCTTCTCTCTATCTATTAGATTACACACAATGGGATAGGGAAGATAGTTGAGTTTGCACAAGATTCAATGCACATTAGAGATAGTGAGACAGACAATATTATTTCTATAGGGATTATTGATCATGCTTCTTGCCTATATTCCTTCTCACATTTTTTTCCACCATCTCCACTATTAGAGACTCACTCTCCTTCTTCATGAGATTCTACTGAGGTGAAGTTGTGTCGCTTGAACTTATGTGTTGTTCCTAAGACCAGTGTTGTGACTTCTACACCTCCACTCTTGATTAGATTTCATCTATCACACAAGATTAATCTTCAACATTGTGTACCATTGTAGCTCCAATCATCAAGCCACCTAGTGTAGTTGTTGAGGATATATCAGAGGACGCATATCTCCTCTCAGATAATAGATTCAACACACTCGTTATCCCACCTCCATTGGAGATTCCATTTCAGGATTCTCATGCATTCTCCTTTGAGCATCAACTGGACTTCCAACTTCACTTTACATTCAAGGGTTTTACCCTTCTTTTCCACTACCTTTGTTTCTTTCAAATTGGAGCCACATTGGTATGTTCATCAACATAAGAGTTCTATCATTCTAGGGGGGGCTATGGAGTCTCAAGCTTCTATCATAGGGGGTTTTATTATACTTATGGTCTTGAGAGAGTCTCTTAAGATATTTCATTTATGCATCTTTTTCTATCTCTTTTCGGAGTAGGGTTTTTTCCACTGGGTTTTTTTCCATTTCTCTGTTTCATAGAGATTTGCTTGTGATTAGGTAACTCATCAGGCCTTGTTGTTGGGACCGAAGTTTTCTTTTAGCATTGCATTTTCCTTGCTTTTTCTACATTGTTTGTAGTTGCAATGTTGCTCATCTTAAGGGGGGTGTTAGAGTAAAAGGTTAATTTAATTTCATTTATTAAAGTACCTTTACTCCCTTCTTATGATTTCACTTTACGCACTTTGCATTCCCATTTAATAATTAATTAGTAATTATTAAATTTCATTTTCCTCTTAGGGTTTCCCTTTTAGGTTTTTGATCTCCTTCTATAAGGATTGGTCTTTTGTAATTATCTATCATCTTTTCAATTTGAATTACAATTTGCATATTTTCAGAGCAAAACCCTTGTGTCTTCTTGTCTTTTTCTTCTTTGTGACAGGCTCTTGCATGGTATTCTTCAGGCTTTATGGATTTGTATTCCTCAAATCCTATAACTTTTATATTCAAAGAATTTATCCTCAAATCCTATAACTTTTATATTCAAAGAATTTATCCATTTCAGAGTTCCAATCAAATATTGCATTAGTCTCCAACCTTCCATCATAACGAGCAACTTCAACAACAGGCATAGATTTTTCACTAGACAACACTTTCTGAAGCCTCTCCTCATCTTGTTCAACTTCAAGCTCATAATTAAGATTATGTACCACCTCTTCATCATCACTAACATCCTCGAGATTTACACCCCTTCTTTGAGTTATCTCAATAGCTTCAAGTTTGGTTGTAATCTAGGTGCATTTCCTCTATGTCAAACCATCTTGACAATAGTTCCTACAAGAATTTTAACCTTCTACAAGTTATAGGTTAGAATCTAGATATTCCACCTTACAACCAATTCAATTAAGGTTCTCCACGATCCCCAACTCACAAGGAAATAAAACCTTTCTTTGATATCACCTGATGTAAGGTAGGTAGGAGGAAGGGACTAATTCCAATCTCCTAACACCTCACCAAGAGTACACACAGAAGTAAACACAGATCTAGCAACATAGAACCAACTTTACTCATAAACAAATATTGATTGACTAGACAACTCACATGATAAGTTTTACATTCAACATGCCCCACTGTAAAGCCTTCCGGGGTTGTGGCCAAAACAATAAATAACAACATTAAAGCTCAAAGATCATTAATATTGAGACTTTATTCTACTCTCTATCTGAGAACCTTTGAAAACTCACTTTTCTAAAGCTAATCCAAGTCCTTTTATGGCCAACAAGACCACAAGTTAGTTTGTCAGGCATTTAATTACAAAATAGGTCTTGCCTTCAAGGAGAAAATAAAAGAACTAGTAAATGACCAAAATAGAACCCACACTCTTAAGGATAGGTCCACACATGATCCAGGAGATGTCCTTGAACTGCCTAAGATGTCATATCATCATAGGAAATTGTGTAGAAAGAATCTCCACAATACGCTAGATGAACACGCAGTAAAAAATGAGTGGAGAAAGAGGCACAAAACTCCAAGCACATAGAACATTAGATTCCATGCACTTAGGATAACAATTAATAATAGGTCCACACTAAGATACTAACCATACACAACTTGAATCCATGAGCAACAATGACTACTCCTTGAACAACAAATTGGAGCATAAAATAAAGCAATATTTTTGGTTGATGCAAGATTGCCCATTAACTCAAGATGCTCCTGCAACAACCATTTTGATTCTTTATTATGTAACCTTTGCTTCAATATTTAGCCACAATACCAATATTCTCTAATCTGCGAAAAAATGCGACACCAATATTCTTCCTTTTTTTTTTCCTTAAGTAGCAACATTTTGATCATAAAAACCTTAAACCTAAATCCAAAGATCCAAATTAACTCTAACACATCTAATTATTTAGTCAACCTCATAATCCATCTTTTATATATGTCATTTTGACCTTGTAGAAACTTCTCAATGAATCCATGATGCAAGAGCATCCTTAGTTGGCTAGCAATCTTATATGTCAGTGTGGTTTGACCTTGGAGTTGGAGGACTCGGTCAAAGGAAGAGGTGTGGCTCAGTCGATATTGAGTTGTTCAAGGTTGTTGTATTAATTGAGTAGCTCAATTATTGAAGGGACACAGTCATCAAAGGGGGAACTCAATGTATATTATAGTTCGGTTTACACAAGGAACTTGACATATAATGTGGCTCGATTTATAGTGGAAACTCAAACTCGACAATAGTGTTGCCAGAGTTTGCTTGGTCAATAAAGGGAGCTCATTTGTTCTTGGTGAGTTGCTAATACTCGGTGGGGTTTTTTGACACTCAATCATGTCTTGGTATTTGTGTTGCCTGAGCTGTCTATGAGCCAACTTTTGACATTTAATTTGGGTTGTGGGCAGTTAGTGATTGTTGCAACTGATTTATAGCTTATGCAAATTATTGGAATTACAAATGGGAACCATATACTTCTAAGAGGAGGGGTGAATCAGAAGTTCAAACTTCAACAATTAAAATTTTCACCATTCATTAGATGCATTGAATAAATAAACTAAAATAGCATGTAAATAAAATGCATGTAAAACATGTAATCACACATACACACTTGACATCGGATATGATTATCCAGAAACCCTTCGAATAAGAAGGTAAAACTGGGGTGGGGATGACACCCACAAACCTTTACTCCCGTAGCAATAAAGTGTAACCGATTAAGGTTACAATAGTTTTACCATGAAACATGATCTGCCCTGTTAAAGGCTTACAAAGACTATTAAGTCCCACCTTGTTAGAGGATTTTAACACCTTGTTAGAAGTGTGCCTAGTGAAAGGATTTTAGATCATCCACTTAGAATGTCACCCTGTTAAAGGATTTGGCTCAGTCTATTAGGACTACTCCACTTAGGAGATTTTACTAAAATCACATGTTAAAATGTATTAGCATAGATCTTATGAATGGCACTGGATTGCCTAATTAAAAATCAAATCTGTACAGTGTCCTTCTTGATCCTCTCTAATCTGATATAACAATGTTTTGTCCTCTATCCTCTATTTTGTACTTAATTTATTTTGCAATTCTTTCATACTAATGAGTCACCTTGAATTCTCTTTGAATAATTCAGTCATTCACCCCTTGATATCTTCCTTCTTTTGCTGCTCTTTTTTTTTTAATGTTTGGGGCTTCGTCTTCCTTAGAAAGACTTTGGTGGCTTAGGGTTAGGTATGAATCTATGACTGAGATTCATCCATTTTTCCACTTAATTCTTCCTATTTTATGAAGGGGTTGTATGTAATTGCATAGGGAATTCAAATAGATTCATCCTTATCTTTAAAAGATCGAGATCCATCCATAAGTTGACATAAAAATGGTTTACATAGTTGTTTGTGCCATCACAAACAAATATGTCCAATCTATGTTACTCGACACTTGAAGTTACTGATGCTCGACATGTACTATAATTTTGCTTTTGGCTTGGCATCTGAACTGCTTGACATCAATTGTCTTACTTGGCACTTGAATCACTCAGCACGGTCTATCTCCTCAGCACTCATTGAAACTCGACATAGTCTATATTTATATGTTGTACTTGACATGTATTACTAGTTTGACATAAACTAATTAAATGATTTAAGTGTGTTGACACTCGATTGTCAAAACCAATTTGAGATCAACAATCTCCCCCTTTGACATGAGTGTTAAAAACACTTAACTATACATCATCATCCTAATCTTCTTGAATATAACATATTCACAACTTACCTTATATACAAAACTTTAAATTTTCAAAATTTCATAATAACCTATATACCTCAAAATTTATAACTCCCCTTGAGTTAATGTATCTGTCCTGTATCCAAAATCTATTCTCCATTCTGAGTAGGTTTGCCTTTGTTGATATTCTTTGACTTCAATATGCTTATACTCTTTCATCATTCTATCCTTGCTTTATCTACTTCTTTCTTTATCTCCTCTTTTCTTGCTATCTTACTCTCCCCCTTTGGTTTTGCTTTTATCTCCCCCTTTCTTTTTTATTTCTCTCCCCCTTAATATGTCTTCCACTCCCCCTTTTTGACACTTATGTCAAATGGGTTATATACTAACTGTATATTTGTCCAAAAAGGTTTTTTTGACTTCCATAATTATTTTTAAAGCTACATCCCAGTTGTCACATGCAACTTCTAATGACTTGAGTTGGATTGCCAGCTTGGATGCTAGGTGAACTAGTTCATCTAGTGTAGAAAGATTATGATCTTTCTTCGAATTTTTTTTTGCATATCCTAGTTCATTATGGATTATTTCCATGTGGGGGGTAAGGGAGGCTTGGATATTGGTTAACTTGGCTCTTATATTAGCCTCTTCTGTTGTTAACATATCTAGTTGACTCTGTGATTTAAGCAATGTGTCAAAATGCTTCTCACTCTGAGTTGGGTTCTAAGGTAGTTGCATACCTGATACATTGAGATTCCTCTCCAGACTCATAATTCTATGTCTTATTTCTTGAGTGAAGAGTGTGGGATCACATAGTTTAGTGTACAACAAGAATATGTTCTCAAGTACCTTCTTCACTTGCTCAACCTTAGTTGCCAATGCAACTTGTGTAAGTGTTATCTCACTAGATATCTTCTCATTGACTTTTCCTTGAAACTTTCTTTCAGACCATTTTAACAATTTAGCATTTGTATCCAAGTCTTCACTATTTACCTTTTCCACAATATCTATCAGTTGTTCCAATAGTAGCTTTGATTCTTCTAGTATTGGCAAGCTGAAAGCATCTAAGAAGATGTCTTTAATTTCTTGCAATGCCTGCCTTTGTCTATACTCCTTCCCAATTTTTCTTCTTCTTTAAGGCTTGTTGCCTAATACCTATCTATTCTAATGCTATGGTTGCATTATCATACTTAGGTATCATTATCTCTTCATCTAAAGTGACATCTCCATAGTGAACTACCTTAGTAACTTTAGAAGAACTTGATCCTAGTGCTGAGATCTGCAGGGGTACAACTTCAGTGCTCAGCTTCTGAAGGATCTTTGTAGGAGTGCCTAATATTGGTAATGTTACCAATGCTTAAATGTCTTCTTGCCCCTTTTCTTTTGGTGTATCCTTACTCTCTTCAAGTCTTCTCTTATCAATCACAATTATTTGAGTTGCACCTTGTTCATGTGCTTTAGGTATCAATGCATCTATCTATCATGTTTGTTCTTTTGTTGTCTTTTCTTCTTTTGCTTGTCATTAATCAACCATATCAACTCTAACAGTTGTGTCAACCTTTATTGATGTCTCTACTAATGTTTATATTAAATATAGATCACTAGTAGCTGAAGGGATGGTAGAAGGTGGTTCTTGTGTATTCATCTTATCCCTTGTGATTTAAGCTACTACCTTCTAAAGTTCATCTATACTGACCAATACTGGATTTTCACATAGTCTTGCTTGTAGTGTAGATTGGTCAAGAATCCTCTTAAGATCTTCTATAGTCAAATTATTGATGTTCTGAGCTAAACTATCAAGAACATCCTTAATAGTTATGTTTTCTGTAGCTATATTGGTGTTATGTGGAGGGCTCATGCTTGGCATTTGTGTGTCTTGCACACTCTGTTCTTCTTGCTGCTCTTCATCTATAGCCATGTCATATGTTTTCTTTTGTGTCTCCTCCACAAAAGTGTTATCCTTTTCTTTTTCTTCCTCCTTGTCCTCATCTTCATCTCCATTATTTCTTCCCTTAAAAGGATCTTTCTCTCCTTCTTTGACAATTGTCAATCCATGCATTAATTTTCACATTTGAGTAGATTTCTTCGCAACATCTTCAATGTTGTTCTAAAGAATTTTGAATGCCCTGTATTTTGGTGCAAACCTTCCACCATATTTCTTCTTGGCCTTGGTAATCTGCCCTTTTGTCCATTCTAGCATTACCTAGGCTAATGTGGATTCTTTAATTTGTTTCTCTAGGTTTAAACAATAATGCCATTTATTTTCAACAATAGTATATAATTCCTTTGGCATGGTATTATCTAATTCAAGTGGGGTGTTCTTGAATTTAGCCATCATTTCATATATTGATTCTTCAATCAAATTCTGCTCTTCTCTACCAAGTTTTTCAAAATTAATACTTTTCAAATCAGTCAAATCTGCATTATTTCTAATGTTCTCATAGATATTTTCAAGATCAAATTTTGGTGGATGACTTACCACTCTAAATTGGCTTGTATCCTCTAATTATGTTCTCTCATTTTCATTTTATGGTTGTGCAATGTATTTCCTTCTTTGTTTCTTCTACACTGGGCCTTTTTGTTCTATAGCCTTGGCCTTTTCTTTGTCTTTCTCCTTGGCCTTTTATGTAGCAGCCCTTGTGCTTTCCCTAGTGGTTGGTGTTGTTGTCTTTGCTAGGCTAGGCTTAGCAATCTTCTTTGCCTTTTTTTTTGCCATAGGCTGTGCCTTGGCCTTTCTCTTCTTTGATTTTGCTTGTACTATTGCTTCCTTGGTTTCTTCCTCCTCAAAATCTTCTGCCTCTTCTTCATCCTTATCTTCTCCCAATCCTTGGGTTAATGCAAGAGGTTCTTGAGCTTGTTCTTGTTCTTCCTCTTCATCATTTTCATCATCTTCTTCTTCTTCACCTGTTCCTTCACCAAATTTGGCCTTAACCTTCGTTATTAGTTTGTCCTTCTTCAATGTGGAGCCAATCTTTAATTCCATCTCAACTTTGGACTTCATGACATCATAATTGCCAAAGACTTTTGCATTCTTATCAACTTCTTCTGCTAAGAGTGTTGTGATGGCTATTGAGGCTTCATCAACATTGATCTCATAGCCTAAGGGTCTTAACCATCTTATTCTTGGTGTAGTAGCCTATATATAAGTGTAATCAATATCTACAAGAAAGCATATACCATTGTAGTATTGTTCAGCCAAAGAAACTAGTATTCTCATCCTTTGTTTCATAGACTTCTTGAAGTCTTCAAAATAGTTGGTCATGACAGTTTCAAAGTTCTCTCCCATTTGCTCAATATATTCATTGTTTTGAACTGCAACTAATCTATTTGTCTTCCAACTCACCTTGTCAAAAGATGGGAATGTGTTATGAATGTAGAAAAATATGCATACAAGTATTGATCCAAACTTACACTGTGCACTCTTGGTTTTTTTGACTACTCCAAGATTTTCTTTCAACTAATGTAATTGAAGCTCTGCAAGATCATAGTGTAAGAATTTCCCTTAGGGAAAGATTCACCCAAGATTGTAAAACTCAACACAAGCACAACTATAGACCAAAAATGGATATGATCAATTAATCAGAGTATGTCCTCATACATTTCTTTGTTAAGTATGCACAAACACACTAGGAGTGCCTGTATATAAAGGCCTCTCAAGAAGCACCTAGAATGTCTTTAGAAAGAACCAGGAGATAAGATAAGCATCATGACAACTAAGCACATGCCTTATCCATCATTCTAAATGTGTGGATAATAATGACAAGGTTGTAGACACCATGTGCTTAATTAGTGTGCTAATTCCTGTGTTGTAGACACCATGTGCATAAAAGATGTGTGAACTCCTATGTTGTCAACATGACAACTCACAAGAGTACGCATACTCTTAGGTGGCTAATAAATAAATAATAAAAATATGCATTAACCTAAGTAAGTGTAAATAGTAAATACTTATTTACACTAACACCCCCCCTTAAGTGCAACTTAGGGGAATGCCCTTAAGCTTATTAAAACTACAATGAAATGCAGGATGGGTCCCAACTACTAGGGCATGTTAGGTACCCATGTACATAATGATATGCAATGTCTCATAAAGTGGAGAAAGAGGGAAAACCTCATGGGAAAAACCCTCCCACAAAAAGGGAGATGAAAGATGTATGGATGGATGGAGTAATCAAGACCCCCCCATTACGACATGCATCCAGTATATAGAAAGGTGAAGAATGAGAAGGACAAAACCTCATAAGAGGAAAAAGTCCCCCCATAAGAAAGAAGAGGAAGAGAGACAAGGTAGTCCCCCCCCCCCCCCCCCCAAATGAAGAATTCTTTTTAGTGAAAGCCGCTCCAAGGTAGAAGCTAGTCCAAGAGTCCAAAATGATGTTCCTCCCCTTTGGAAGAAACAAAGGCAAAGGTACAATCCTGAAGATGTATGGTGGCCCTAAAACCTTCTCAAGTGGTTGTAGAACCTATTCCAGAACTGTCTCCTCCACTAACAAAGAGACCTCCTTCAATTGTTGTACATAAGTATCCACAATCATGCCAACCTGTGAAAATTGATCATGTAGAGAATGGACATGAGGGTCAGAGTAAGCCCTCACAACAACTATAGAAGGATCATCTTCATCAAAGAGAAGATGCAAATCATCAAGAATATCTCCCAAGTCTGTAGTGTGTGACTCCATGAAAAAACATGCAATGTCTACTAGGAAGTCATCAACTGAAGCTGGAGCTGGAAGACAACATGTACCATGTTGTGTTGGACCTTTCACTACGGCATTATAAGCATGTGGACTGGACTAATGTTGTGACCTCTCACTGCAACTGTAGATAGAACCCCACGTGTCTAAATTTGTTGAGGCACTGTTGCTAGTGTCACTATCAGTTTCCATAGTGTATGAGGTGCGGAAAGGATTAGAGGATAAGTTGGGTGAACTTTCCTCAAAGTGTACATCCTTCTCCACAAAGATCTCGTGTGTCTCTGGATCCATAAGTTTGTATGCCTTCATTCTATCTTTATACTCAATGAAAGTACAATAGCTGTCCGTGCCTTGCAACCCCTGGAAGATAGGTTTGCCCATGCTGGACAACCAAAGACTCTAAAATGACTCACAGTCGATTTTCTACCGCACCATGCCTCAAAAGGAGTTTCCCATCAAAGGAAATAAGAGGAGACCTATTAAGTATATGAGTGACACTACTAATAGCTTTAACTTCTAATGTAGGATCAAGAGACTTGGTCTTTATCATGCAACTTGCCATGGATTTGAGAGTCCTAATCCTCAGTGCTGCAACATCTATCTTGTGCAGACTGAATGCTGGTGGATTATGAAGATCAATTCCCTAAAGTTTGCAAAAGTCTCTAAGTCTTTTGTCCACATATCTATTCTCATTGTCCACCCGTAGAACCTTGATGGCTTTCCTTGATTTGTGTTCAGCATAAGTCTTAAAGGCTTGAAGCTTATGAACCACTTCACTCTTGCAATCAAGGAAGTAGACCCATGTGAATCGTGAAAAGTCATCAACAAAAGTAAGGATGTAGGGGGCTTGGCTAACTGAAGTCACTGCAAATGGTCCTACTAAAACCATGTGAACCAACTAGAGAATAATGGGTGCTCATGAAGACTTGCCTTTATCATACTTCTCCTCAAGATGCATATCCACTGAACATGATGAACATTCACCCTTGGAAAATTTGATGTTAGGTAGACCTTTGACCATGTGTTTGAAGCAAAGTTGTTGAAGGTAGCAGAAGGCAAGATGACCAAACCGCTCATGCCATAATGTAGATTGTGAAGTAAAATGAGTCAACAAGGCTTGAGAAGGAGACTTAGGCACAAGTGGGAGAAGGAATAAAGCCTCTTGTCATCATTGACTCTTCCCACTGCAACCAATGAATCATCTCTAAGACTGTGCACCATCACTGAATCTGGAAGGAACTCAACTTTGTGACCATCGCAAAGGTGAGTGATTTGGTAAACTGAGAGGAGATTGGAGCTAAGATTTGGAATGTAGATAATATCCTTGAATTCCCCATTTTCCATTTTTACATGTCCTTTTCCTTCAACTTCCATTTTAGTATCATCTCCCACAAAGATGTGTGGTACCTCTGACTGCTTCAATGAAGAAAAGTCTCCCTCTGAAGAACCCATATGGTAGGAGGCACCTAAGTCAATTATCCATTCTATAGAAGAACTTGAGTTGGCCATAAGTGCTTGCCCTTTTCCCTTTGAAGTGGGTGGAGTTGAATCCTTGGAAGTACCTGGCACTTGAATCTTGTTCTTCCTGAGTAGATTTTCTAATTCACCGATTCTTTTAATCTTGCAATGATGCTCGTCATGATTTGGCTTTTTGCAATATGCACAAAAAAGTTTTTCCTTCTTGTCATTGTTTCCCTTCTTGTTGGAAGAAGAACTGCCTTATTGAGAGGAGGATTGTTGTGTCTTAGACTGTGATTTTTGCTTCTACGACTTCTTCTTGTTGTTGCTAAAAATTTTCCCCCCGTGACTTTATTGGTGCTCATCACTAACCACCAAGGATTTGGTCTTTGATGTCGTGAGAAGTCCTAAATCCATCATGTGAGTTTGTTCAACAATCAACATCTTTGCAAAAGCATCAAAAGTAGGCTTCTGGTAAGCACTTCCCATGGTCAACCTGTGAGTATTGAAACTTGAAACAAATGAAGCATACTCTAAAGGTAGCCTCTTCAGGATGTGATGAATCAACTTTTCATCTTTCATGGGATTTCCATAGTCTTTAAGTAGTGCCCTGTACTCATTTGCTTTGGTGATGTAATCCTAGATTGTATCAAAGTTCTTTGGATCCACAAGAAGTAGATTGTCTTCAATCTAAAATCCCTTTTCTTCATCCACCTTACCATATAGTGTTGCAAGTTTATCCCAAGCTGGTTAAGATTCCATACAACTGGCAATGTGAAAGAAGAGATCTCTATGAACACAACTCTTGATAACTCCTAAAGCTTGTCGGTCTTGTTTCTTCCATTCAAGGAGTTCTTAAGCATCAGTGGGTTTGGGAATTGTACCATCAACATATAGACTGTAACCTTTTTCCATTAATCTACTCTGAGCAATATCTTTCCATGTAGAATAATTGTGTGAAGTTAGAGGTGGACATTTAGGTGAACCCATGATGCAAAAAATAAAAAAGCACACAAAAGAGACACAAAAACACAAGACGCACCCCCCCTTTTCACTCAATTAAAAGAACCCCCCAGAAAAGATGCTTGGGCACTTTACAAATAGTGTGTGTACAATAGGCCACTTGTGAAAATGAACAAAGTGGACTTCTGATTTTGCCTGTTACAATTGCCTTTTGAGGCCTAAATCTGGAACTAAGCATTGTAGTTGAAATATACAACAATTCTGAAAAGAAATGAGAGAAATACAATGTAGAAAAGGCCCTAGTTCTAAAAGTGATATTTTTTCCACACAACCCTATAAGTTGACTATAGATCTGGAAAGTAGACAAAAAATATGCACTTTCAAAAAAAATAGAACCCTTTTTCAAGTCCAGATGAGCCTATATGGAGCATTTCAAGTTGCAAAATGCAGGATTGGATAGGTATAGTCACCAAAAGACACAATTTGTGACAAATCTTGCATCAAAACTAGAAAAGAACACCATCACTAGAAAGTTTAGGAAATTCTACCCAAAATCAAAAAAAATTGCACCTAAATTGGAGTCTGGATGTCCGAGTTATGGCCTCTCAAAGTCAAGCTGCCAAATAAAAAATGCATCTGAAGAGAGGTTTGGAAGGAAAACTGCTAGCTTAAATTTGATGGTCAAGCGACCATCACAATAGTTATAAAATCCCTAGAAACAATAGTCATATGATCATCAAATTTAACATATCAGAATGCTAATGCAGGCAAAAAATTAGTGCCCCAGAGTGATGTGGCAGTACAGAAATCTGACATGGCGTACAAACTGACATGTGGCATTGTACAGAAAGCACATGTGGCTTGGTTAACGTGTCAAGTTGCTTATGTACTTTGACATGTCACCATGTAGCGACTAAGCTGTCAGTTGACTAGGCACGGTCTGTGTGGCAATTGAGATGTCAAAGTCTGTCTGTGTGTGCAATCTTCGTGCCTCCTTGGCAAAAGCTGCCAGGCCAAGAATCTCAAACATTGTCGCTAGGAGTATTAATGGTGTCAAGTTTCCAATTTTCAAGAGTTTTCAGTAGCGTCACTGGGAGACTTCAAGCAGGTGGGAAATTCTGCTACTATCAAGTGTGGGCCACCAGACTAGGTTCAATCTAGAGTTTTCAACACTAGAAATCAAAACAAATGCCTGAATTTTTTGTTTAAATATCCCACATTGATGGGAAAATAGTGCAGTGCACTATTTGAAAGGGAAGGTTGACGGCTTTGAAAACAAATGCAAGCCCACCGGAATTTGCTTGTCGCTGGTTAAGGTGTTGACCCCAGTTTGTTTACCGTTGTTGTTATAAGGTGGTCAAAATCTGATGAGATGCCTTCTGATGTAATGAAATGAAGGAATATGCTAGCCAAAGAGAATATTCCCACAACAATACAGGGTCAGGGTGTGACTGCCTAGTACTTATAAAAAATTTCTCTGCTGCCCGAAGGGGAAAAAAATTCGAAAAAATACAGACAAAAATGGCATAGAATAAAATTTTAGATTTGAATAAACAATCAATTAGATCTGCAAAATAACCATACCTGAGTTGCAAATCGGAGCCTTCAGATGCCAATTTGCCAAAAAAAATTGCCTCATGATTGACTTGGGCCTAGGGTAGCTGAATTTATAGCCAATTTTCACTGAATCAGCCATCCAAATGGAATGGTGAGGTCAAATTTGGCTCTAGATGCTCCCAATGACTGCAATACTCCATATTCAGGCTGAGGTGATGAAGCAAGAAGATGGTCTTGAATGGCTTTGTGAAGAGGAATTCTCCAAGAGCTCTGGTACCATGTAAGAATTTGCCTTAGGGCAAGATTCACCCAAGATCATAGAACTCAACACAAGCACAACTATAGACCAAAAATGGATATGATCAATTAATTAGAGTATGTCCTCATACATTGCTCTATTTAGTATGTACAAACACACTAGGAGTGCCTATATATAAAGACCTCTCAAGAAGCACCTAGAATGTCTCTAGAAAGAACCAGGAGATAAGATAAGCACCATGACAACTAAGCACATGCCTTATCCATCATTCGAGATGAGTGGATAAGAATGACAAGGTTGTAGACACCATGTGCTTAATTAGTGTGCTAACTCCTCTGTTGTAGACACCACGTGCATAAAAGAGGTTTGAACTCCTATGTTGTCAACATCACAACTCACAAGAGTACGCATACTCCTAGGTGACTAATAAATAAATAATAAAAATATGCATTAACCTAAGTAAACTTAAGGAAGTGTAAATAGTAAATACTTATTTACACCAACACATAGGTATGATCCTTGTTTACAATTTTATAGCCCACATCAACTACAATGCAGGGTACACTGTTTAACTTGCTAGATTGATAAAATTTATGAGAAATTACCCTTATGGCAAAGTAAAGTAGTGGGTCTGTGATGGTGTCTATAGTCATTCCTCTTTTGTTCCATTTGGCTCCAATATTCTTCTCTATAACCTCCTTAGAGTCACTTTGTAGAGTCTTTGGCTGATCTAGGGTTGGGTATCTAGTTACCCTATGAAATATTCTCTTTGAAATTTTGATAGGACCATCTTCCAGCCATAAGCATCCATCATGTATTTTGCTTAACACTATCCTGATCTATTCTATTTTGAACACTATAGGAAAATCTAGGGCATAGGTCAAACCCTTCTTTTCAACAATCTTATATTCTTTTTTCATGGGCTTGTCTTATTTCCATATCACCTATACCTTCTATTTTGTAGCTAAAGCATTTTCTGACATCTTGGACCATTATGACATTCAAGGGGATCATGGAGAATGCACCTGACAAGTCTTGTTTGTAAGCTATGTTTGGGATAGCTTTAAAATTTGGTTGCTTAACCTTGTTACTCACTAATTGAACATCTAAAACTTCTTGTCCCTCTATGTTCCTTGAATTGGATGCCATTTTGCAAGCTAGGGTTTAAAAAATTTCAAACTATGTGACTTGGCTTATGAGGAATACCTTAAAATTTTGAAGAACTGGAGCACAATCATTGCTATGATCTTTGTGGATGATTTGAATAGGTTTTTGAATCACCTTCTTGCTCTGCTTACTCTAGCTTGAATTCGTTATGATGAAAAATGAGTGGAAATCGATCATATACCCTTCAAAATTTTGCATTTAATGCTTAATGCTTGTACAACTATAAACTCAGGATCAACACGATTTTTGTTTTACTTGACAACTATTACAAGCTCGGCAACAACTAACTTTGACTGGAAACTCGACACTAACTAACATTTTACTCAGCATCTATAGAAGACTTTTCATACTCGGCAACAACATGAAAACTTGAAGATTTAACCTTGAACTTTTCTTCATCTTGCATCTTGATTCATGCTAATTTGTTCTATTTAGTGTTATTTTCTTTTGGAACTGATGTATGATATAATACTTTGAGTATCAGTTCCACATACCTCTTATTTGCTTAATATGATGAGGTGTGACCACTTGACCTATTAGGAGAGGTGATTCCTCCATTTGATGTGATGCATCCATCTCTCTTTTTCCATGTCATGTTCATCTCTCCTCTGATGTGTTCAACATTTGTCTTGCCTTTTCCTTTGTCAAACTCATAATTGGGTGCCTTTGACCTTGTTGGACAATGTTTGCTGATGTGACCAGTCTTTAAATAGCTAAAGCATGTAGTTTGACATAACCATTTGTTATAGTTACCACTGAAGTGTGTCCTAATACAATTCTCAGGGATATGTCCATATTCTTGACAATAATGATAGCTTTGTCTTGTGTTGTAATCCCAATTATAAAAGTGTCCATGGCTTCTTTCTCTTGTTGACTTATTTGGTGACCACATGGATTTAGATTTACATTCAAAGGCTCTATGTCCATATTTTTGACAATTGTAGCAATAACCTTCAAATCTTGGTGCATGCATGGTTCTGGTTCTGCATTCATGTGCCCGATGACCTTGTTTATTGCACTTATGACAGTGAGTCATGTTCTTAGGTTTGACATGCTAATTCACATTCTTCCTCTTGCACACATTAGCAGTATGTCCTTTCTTACCACAATAGTCACAAGTGGATTTGGAGTTCTTAGCTTTGTTATTCCTTTCTTCAACAACTTTGGATGATTCTCCTTCTTCAGTGCTTGTGTAGCCCAGTCTTGATGTATCATTTTTGGATCTAGGGGGTTTCAATAATTGCTCAAAGTACTTGATGGCTTCATTTGGCTTGTTGAAACTTTTATAAATCTCCCTTTATCTTCTTAGGTCATTTTGCAATTGTTCATTTTGCAACTTTAATGTAGTTATCTCAATGTCTTTGACATTCAACTCATGGTGAGCATTCATCATTTGGCTTAGGGTATCCAATTACATGTTGGAGATTCTAGTAAGCTCTATTGACTTCTCTTCTAGTCTATTTGTTAGAGTTATCTTGTCTTCTTGAATCATGGTTTTGTCTTATATAGCTCTCTTCTTTTGTTTAGTTACCTCACATAGCATCGTGGCTTGAGATTCTTGTTCTAGCTTGAGATTTCTTATCTCCTCAACTTGTACTCTACTCTTTTCCATCAAATCTATAATTGTTGCATCAAACTTATTTGAGTCTCCATTTGCAAATAGCTTGGTGGTGTCTATCTCTTTGTATTGTGTGTCATTCTCTACAACGGTTATCTCTTTCCTTCTCTTTAAGGATTTCCTTAACTCCTCTTTGGCCTCGTCCAGTGAATGTAGAATGAGTTGTATCTCAATTCCTTGGTTCTCAATAATCTTTCCCAATTTGTAAACTTCCATTTCAAGATCTTTTCTTTAAGCTACAAAGCTTCTTTCTAAGAACTTAGCTCTGATACCAATTGTTGGAATTACAAATGGGAAACATATACTTCTGGGGGGGGTTGAATCAAAAGTTCAAACTTCAACAATTAAAAATTTCACCATTCATTAGATGCATTCAATAAATAATCTAAAATCATACATACACACTTGACACTAGATATGATTACTCAGAAACCCTCCAAATAAGAAGGTAAAACTAGGGTGGGGATGACACCCACAAATATTTACTCCTGTAGCAATAAAGTGTAGCCAATTAATGTTACAATAGTTTGACCATGAAACATGATCTGCCCTGTTAAAGGCTTACAAAGACTATTAAGTCCCACCTTGTTAGAGGATTTTAACACCCTGTTAGAAGTGTGCCTAGTTAAAGTACTTTAGGTCATTCACTTGGAATGTCACCCTGTTAAAGGATTTGGCTCAGTTTGTTAGGACTACTCCACCTAGGAGATTTTACTAAAATCACCTATTAAAATGTCTTAGCATAGATCTTAGGAATGGCACTGGATTTCTTGATTAAAGATCAAATCCATACAATATCCTTCTCGATCCTCTCTGATCTGATATAACAATGTTGTGTCCTCTATCTTCTATTATGTACTTAACTGATTCTACAATTCTTTCACACTACTAGGTCACCTTGAATGCTCTTTGAACAATTCGATCATTCACCCCTTGATGTCTTCCTTCTTTTTACTGCTCTTATTTTAAAAATGTTTAGGGCTTCATCTTCCTTATAAAGACTTTGGTGGCTTAGGGTTAGGTATGAATCTACAACTGAGATTCATCCATTTTGCCACTTAACTCTTCCTATTTTATGATTGGTTGCATGTAATTGCATAGGGAATTCAAATAGATTCACCCTCATCTTTAAAATATTGAGATCTATCCATAAGTCGGCATAAAAATGGTTTACATAGTCATTTGTGCCATCACAAACAAATATGTCCAATCTATGTTACTTGACACTTGAAGTTACTGATGCTCAACACATACTATAATTCTTCTTATGGCTCGGCACTTGAACTGCTCAGCATCAACTATCTTACTCGGCACTTGAATCACTCGGCATGATCTATCTGCTCAGCACTTGAGTGACTTGGCATTCATTGCAACTTGGCAGTCTATATTTATATGTTGTACTTGGCATGTATTACTGGTTTGACATGAACTAAGTGAATGATTTAAGTTTGTTGACACTTGATTGTCAAAACCAATATGAGATCAACGCAAATATTTAATATAAGGGTTTATTTTAATTTGTAATGGGTTGGGCTAACTTGTGGCTTACTTGGGTATAAGTATGGGTGTTTTGTGGAGTCTTAGGTCATTATTAATCCAACTCAGAGAAGTGGATGTAGCAGAAGAGAGAACTTTGAGAAGGGCTAGTAGTCGAGGCTTGGGAAACAAGGAGATTGTGTGGTGGGCTTGCAAGTACAAGTTGACATCTTCCTTGGAGGTTTCTACTAGAGTGTGGACCTGGACTAGCTAGTGTTAGGATTGGATCTTGAAGAATCTTGCAGAAACATTTTTGTAATTGCTATTGTATTTGACCCTAACCTAGAAGGCCTTACAACTAGGCATATTTCATGTAAACAATTGTTATATATGAATACAGAGTTACATTTGGTATCAAATCTTGCATTGATGTTGTGTTTCTACTAGGTAGTTATTTGCAAGGATCCAGATTACCTCAAGTAGGGGTACCCTCAACTTCTCTTTGCATCAATCCATCCTTAAACTTATTTCCTCAAGCTTTGTGTCATCACTTCATGCCTTAAATTATGCTTCATCCTTCCAGCTATCCAATATATTTCATATTCTTGAATAATAATTCAAACTCCACTTCCTTTTCTTTTTTTGTCCATAAGACTTCCCTATTTTTTTATTACTTTATCCTTTATTTTGATAAGCTTTTTTGTGTTGATAAGCTCACTCATCCTTTGCTCTCATAAGACTAAGAAATTTCTCTTACCTATAACCTTGTCCATTTTGTTGTAAGCTTTTATATATTCCAATTGATTAAATCATTATCATTGATACTAGTTAAGTCTTGTCTATACCAAATCATCTCAACATCTTCATAAATCATACCTAACAATCAAATCAATAATTTCATTTACAAATTTGGCAAACCATTCAAATTATTCAACTGCTCTCATTTTCTCGCTCAAACTATTACCTTGTTTGGTTCTTGTCTTTATAACTCTTCACGAGCCTTTACATAACATCATTGTATTGTAACTTACTTTCTTCCTTATTAATATGTGGTAATAAGTCAAAAGAACATGCCAAACAATTTGACATCAATGATAATAATATAACTGATTATCATGATTATGTCAACATTATACCAAAAATCAGCATCATCTAATCAATGTCTTCAACTTATTAACTTATTAATTAGTTATGCCAACAGGTAAGGATATATAGAGGTAGAACAAATACGCATAAAAGATATAAAGAAACAATAGAGAGAGTGATAGATAGAGGTAGAAGCGATACGTATACCTAGTGGAGAAAGGGGGAAAATGTCTGAGTGAGTGAGTGAGTGCATGTGTGTGTGTGTGTGTGTGTGTGTGTGTGTGTGTGTGTGTGTGTGTGTGTGTGTGTGTGTGTGTGTGTGTGTGTGTGTGTGTGTGTGTGTGTGTGTGTGTGTGTGTGTGTGTGTGTGTGTGTGTGAGAGAGAGAGAGAGAGAGAGAGAGATAACGCACATGGTTTATGTGTCACATTTTGTATTACTTTCGTCAATTCTTTTGTGATTGTAATTAGCTGATAGGCTATTTATGTGGGGATTACCCAATAGAATGCAAGGTCTAGTGTAGTTCCCACCTATAGTTTGCTTTTCTGTTATATTTATTAAACTCTTTTTATGCCTATTTCGTGGATGTGTTAGTTTCAAGAATATTATTTCATAACTTGGACTAAAGATATATCAATGATGATTATGTAGTTGACTATATTTCATGTGTTGTTTAATGATTATGGTTACTAGCACATTAATGATGCTTTAATGATGATGACTTCATATTCGTAATGATGAATTATTTAATCTGAGCATTTGATTTTTGACTTATAATTATTATGGTACTTACCCCATACTTGCATTTGTATGGTGCATGTGTCTGTTTCATCTTTCTGTTTGTCATGTTTGATGTGGTTAAGGGAGGGAGTCGTAGTCACCTCAAAGTCAGGATCTACACGATGTACTACTCCCTGCCATTGCTTGTTTAGTTTAGATATATTTATATAAATGTACATGCTCATCTTTTATGCAAAATGTAGGTATCAGGCATCGACTTCCCTGAATTGCTAGGATGAGTGTGCCCTATCACAATAACTTAATAATAAGAACGAGGAGATAATGTTCAAGTCCATAGCCAAAATACTTGTCTTGCAAAGAGGACTGATAACTGACTTTCCACCCTTTTTTAACCCGTGAGTTTATCTTTGTATGTGTTGTTTGATTTTGAGCTCTAGTGTGTTTTGGTAATGTTGCTTTTATGTGGCTTTCGCTATGTGATTTATTTTGTAAATGATTTAATTATAATATTTGACTTAATCATATAATTATATATTATTTGATTAAAAAGAAAATATTAAAGCGTGAGAATATTTAATTAATTAAAAAACTAATTAAATGTGTTTTAATTCAAAAGTCTTAATTTAGAAAATTGGTCAAAGAGAAATTAGAATATGATGATATTTAATTAATTAAATATGTACTTCAGTTTAAAAGATTTAATTTAAAAGTTTAATTTAAGAGTTGGAAAAAAAGATAATTACAATATTAAAATATTAAAGATTTGATATTGCTTTATTATAATTATTTATTTAATAATAATTAAATTAGAGTTGCATTTAAACAATGAGCTTTGATTATTATTAATAATTTAAATAATAAACAATGCTTTAATTAGTGATTTACTAATTAATAAACTGGATGAAAATAAAATATACTAGCAGTTGCTCATTTTTGTACACGCAACGATAAGCCTATATGAATGACATAAGATTTTTGGGAAGGACATTAGACATAATTAATTAAAAACATTTTGACGAAACAAATAGACACATTACTTCTTAATAGAAAACAACAAGGTTTTGATGAAACAAATAGACACATTTATTCTTAACAGAAGACAACAAATTTATTTCATAATCGTAATAAAATTGTATGAATTTTAGCCTCATCTTATACTTATATATATAAATATTGTAAAATAAAATTGGATATTTTTTTATAAAATTACACAAATGTTCATACATCAACCCTAATATATTAATGTCCACACAAAAAAAATGATGCTATGTGTTAGTGTTTATAATAATTAGTTCACTTTTATATCCAAAGATTTTATTTTCAAAATTTAATCTCAAATAAAATAATAATTACCCCTTTTTTTTTTGTTCACACTTCATCTACTTCGTCTATTATTACTAGAACTATTTTAAAGTGTGACAAAAATTTAGTCTTATTTGTGGTTAAAATGTTAGAAAGCTACTTATATATTTCAATTATAATTCTTTAAAATTAATTAAATTATACACTTCCGTGAATCTTATTTTTTATTTCATATTGTTGGATTTTTACAAAATATTGGTCTTATCATATAAGCATTTAATCATGTCCAATACCTTCTAATTAAATTTATTTTTAAATAAAGAAATAATGGATAAATTGAAACAAGTCTTTAACATTATTACTTAGTTTCAAAATTTGACTAATTTTCTAATTATTATTTAAAAGACTATTATTTTTCTAAATGTCATACATCTGAACTTAGTTCTTCCTAGTTATATTTATATTTATATATGTATATCTTTAATATTAACTCTAATTTGATCAAACATTTTTATTGAATTTGTATTACTTTCAATTCACCTAAGACTACTAGTTTCAAATAGTAATATAAATTAATTGTGTGTATATACATGATTCACTTTCCAAATTTAAATCATAAGAGATTATTAATAATAGTAAATAAGAACTCTTCAATAATTTATTTTTTTAATAATTATTATAAAAATATAAAAAACTATTCATGTAGTTGCATTTTACAAACATTTCAAAAAAATTGGAAACATCTTACAAATAGTTTATAGATATAAGAGAAATATTATGTTATTATATTTATATTAATATTTATTCTAATAATTTCATTGAAAAATAAAGTAAGATATTTTGATATTCTCTTTGTACTTTTTAAATATATTCTCTTTTCTAAAGGAGAATAAACATATTTCTAATTGAAAAGTCTAAAATGATTATAGAAACATCTAATTACAAAAAACTAATAGACAAATAGAAACATGCCAATTTTTAATAAGAAAAATAAGATATTTCTAATTATTGTATTATTAGTATGCATCTTTATTTTCAAGTTATCTTCTTATTATTATATAAATTTTCGAAGAAGAAATCTTAATATTTCTAAATATGGAATGATTTAATTTATGTCAAATAATTAATTAATAGAATTAAAGACATCAAATAGAAAAAATATATATATGAAAAAATAATGTAAAAATAATTTTCTAAAATCTATCTTATCTATAAGATTTTAATAAGATCTTATGATATTTTCTTTCTATTCTTTTAATATCTTTCTTTTCTAACTCAGAATAAAGATACTTGTAATTGAAAAGTACAAAATGACATCTAAATACAAAAAAATAAAGAAAATATAGAAACATGTCTATTTTTAATAAGCAAAATAAGATGTTTCTAATTGCATTTGTATTGTATTAGTAATATGACCTTTATTTTCAAATTAACTTGTTATTGTATAAATTTTATAGGTTTTTCAATGAAGAAATCTTAATATTTATAAAAATGAAAGGATTAAATTTATGTCAAATAATTATATGATAGAATGTAAAGACAAAAAATAGAAATAAAAAATATGTTTCCTAATGATAGACTTCATTTTATTCTAATGAAAAAAACTATTAATAAACTAATTCTCTCTAAATTTTCCAAGTTACCATAATCATGTCAAACTTGTTTGTATGTCCAATTTGTTTGGCACATTCAAATTTCCAATCTCTCGAAAATATGGCTACAATGGCATGGAATGATTGTAAAATTTGTTTATATAAAAAAATGTAGAACATGTCATCAATTTAAAAATATTTTCTTTTGGCTCATTCTTCTTAATTGAGTCTAAATGAAAGCTTTTAATTGGACATGAATTGTGTCAAAATAACATTACCTAAGGATTTTCATCAAATATTATAACTACAAATGTCGTCAACATGCATGAAATTGTATATAACTAAAATATAATAAAAATAGGTCACATACCATCATATTCCAAATCTAAGCCAGATAAGAATAAGACCAAAAGAATCAACCTGCAAAGATTTAAAATTCTCTGTCATTAAAAATAGACCACCATCAATAATCATAGCAATCTAGGAATTATTAATGGCTTAGATTATTAATACTAAAAAAATTTCCTCCACACCTGTTGTTCAACTAGCTAAGGCTGTCATGCATTCTTCCCAATTTCAGAGTTGCAAATTTCCTGTAAAGAACTTAGGTCAGGGTTTTAAGCCTATTTTTCGCGGAAAGGCAGTGGTTCAACCTGCAAAGCCTTTTTTTGTCAATCCATGCTTCACTAATCATTGAGGTAAATCTTTTGAAAATGGAGTTCCAGATTCAATGCTAAAGATGAAGATTCCAAATACCACAAATTCAAATTGATTTTGTTCAGGGCATCATTTGCAAGATCGCAATAGCTGGAAAAGAAGTCATTCTTCATCAGGGCCTAGGCATTTTGACAAGCAACCTGTCCTTGACATTTGTTATGGAACTCCACCAGGGTCCCCTATTTACATACTAAATGTCAAGCCCCCGAATGAAGGGATTGTTCCTAATGAAGCGCTTAGCAAAGAACCTGTTAAGTCGGTTGATGCCACTGATCAAACTTTGCATTCAGACTCCTTGTCTGATTCAAACCAAGTTCCCTTCAAACCAAAGAAGCAAAGGCTAGTTTGGCGAAAGAAATCCTGCCCAAATAGTACAACACATGAAATTTAGCAGCATAAAATTGATCACCTGTCCATCACATTTCCAAGTCACATGTTGCAAGAATTGGTTGGTGTTCTCCGACAATCTGCTCTCATTGGTAAGATCAATTCGGATTCCATTGACATTTCAGATATTAAACAGTGGGCTTTAAAAAACTGGATAGGTGTTAAAGATGTGTTTTATATAGACCAGCAATCTTGATTTTTTGTTGCAATTTTTGAATCTAAAGAAGCTAGAGATTGTGTGCATAGATTTAAAGGGTGGTTTTGTTTGGGGTATGGCTTGTATACTATGATTTGGATTCCAAATTTTAACCCAGAATCATTAGAGATTTAGTTCTATCGATTTTGGATTTCCTTTCCAAGATTGCCTTTAGAATATAGGGATTCGAATATTATTGAAGTTGTTGTAAATAAAATTGGCATCTTCTTGAAGCATGATCTCATCCCATATGATCGACCATATCTATGTGATAGAGTCTATGTGCTTCTAGATATGAGAAAAATCATCCCATCTAATATTCAGATTAATTCTCCATGGGGGTTATGGAATCAACCTATTCTAGTTCAGGATGCAGACACAATTCAGAGATTCCAATCTACTATTGGGCATTTTAACACCCAATGTCTAAATGGTGTTCAAGATTCAATAAAAGTGTGCTCTGATCATACTACAGATCCAAAACTTTGCATATTTCAGAGATTAACAGAAGATCCTCAAATTTTAGCTGGAAAAGGTCCTGTAGTAGAAGATTTCCGTACTCCACATCATGATACCATTCCAGACACATCCACATCTTTTTTCATTACAAATTTTCAGATGCAATGTTCTCTTATCTGTTAAAAATACTTATGCCTTCTATTCTTTGTCTAATGGAGCCTTCTGATAGGACTGCTATTGTTCCTTTCAAGAGAGATGCTTTGATTACATATCATATGAATATTCCAAACTCACTATCTTTATTGCCCATTCAACCATCAGATTCTGACATTTGTAAAGGATTGGCTGATTGGAAGACTTGTCAAATTGAAGAACAAATTATTTTAGAAATAGCCTCCAACATAATTTTTGATATTGTAGAAGAGGAAGGCTTCCCAAGTGTTAACCACAACAAGAAACAGTTGGATGATTTATTCTAGCAATATCAGTTCTGGTTTCATAAGTCTTCTCATTGTTTATAGGCTAGTAAGAACTCATTTATTACAGGGAATATCTCAAATGTTTTTGCTTCTCGGCCTGAGGAAGATATTATACTTGCTAAGGACCCATTGGGAATTAAAGAATCCATATATAACAACATACAAGATTGTGTAATTAATCAGTCTTCTCTACATGAGGATACTGATTTGGGACAGACTGAGAATAATAAGGATTCTTCGCAAGGTTAGACAAATGAAATTTCTTCAGAAATTCCTTTAGACCTTTATGATTATAATCAAACTCTCTAAATTGCTCAATGTATTTCCTTGAAACAACAAGTTATTAAAACTCCAAAATCAAGAGGACGACCTAAAGGATCCAAGACTAGAATTGAAATTGCCTCTGGTATTCAAACTACTTTGGATGACAAGTTTGTGGTTTCTAAGAGAGTGACAAGGAGAACAAAAAGTTCTACTTGTCCACAATGAAGATAAATTCTTGGAATGTCAGAGGTATTAATGTCTCTGAAAAAAGAAAAAGGATCAAACACTTAATAGATGATATGAAATCAGATATTGTGTTGCTTCAAGAAACCAAACTTTCACAACAATCATATGAAAAGACATTATTCAAATGGTCAAAGTTATCTTCCTTTCATTCACCAAGTATTAGAGCTTTGGGAGGACTTGCAGTTTTGTGGAATCCTTTGTTAATTCAAGGCCAGCTCATTCATCAGCATCAGAATTGGCAAATGGTGCAAATCTCAAATTTTGAAATCTCATTTCTCATTATTAATGTTTATGGGCCAAATTCTACACAAGACAAGTTAAAACTTTGGGATACCTTGACTCAGAAAATACAATCACAGCAAACTCAATTAATCATTCTCGGGGGAGATTTTAATGCAGTGTTGAGTCAGGATGAAAAAATAGGCAGTATCTCTCCTCCTCTTTGAACAATTGAATATTTCTCCAATTTCGTTGATAATAATGGGCTTATGGATATTCCTCCAACTCAAGGAAAGTATACTTTGTCAAATAGGAGAGATGGTTTTGCACAAATTATTGTTCGGCTTGACATATTCTTGTTGTCTCAAGAATATAAATTGCAGCAATTTCAGCTTAGTTCAAATATTTTACCATATCCAGAATTAGACCACTACCCAATCACCTTATCACTTACTCGATCTGCAGATATCAAGCATTATCAGGGTAAATCCTCATTCAAATTCGAAAGTATGTGGCTTCGTCATCCTCATTTTCTCTAGCATCTTAAGCAGTGGTGGGTTAGTGCACCTTTTGTTCTGGGTTCTAAGATGCATCAGTTTGCAATGAAGATGAAACATATTAAAAAACACATTAAATAATGGAATCAGGATATCTTCAAAAATGTCTTCAATCAAAAAGAGATTGTCAGGGTACAATTGGAGGATATTCACACTGATATCATTCAAAATGGGATGACAAATGATACATATATTAAACAAAAAAATCTTCAGAATGAGTGGGAAGAGTTGTGTGGAAGAGAAGAGGAATATTGGCGTCAAAAGTCTAGGGAGTTATGGCTTCAACAAGGGGATAAGAATACTAAATATTTTCATGCTTCAGCACAGCAAAAAAGAGTAGCTAAAACAATCTTTAATATTAAGGACTCAGTAACAGGTAATGTCTTAACAAATTCACAGCATATTAAAGAGGAAGGTGTTAGGTTTTTTAAGAATCTTCTTGCACCAGTTGAATTTCCAGCACCTTCCCCTTCACAAGTGGCTTATCTTCTTCAAGCCATTCCAAAATTGGTGTCTCCGGAAGATAATAATATGCTTATGAAACCGATCTTATTTCAAGAATTTCAAAAGGTTGTCTTTTCATTCCCTCCGGACAAAGCTCCAAGTCTGGATGGATTCACAACTCTATTTTTCCAATGCAGCTGGGATTTTATTGGTTTTGATCTTTTGGCTGCAGTGGAAGAGTCTAGGAAGTGCAAATCAATGCTTAAGTATTTTAATACCACCAACATTGCAATTATTCCTAAGTTGAAAGAGCCCAAAACATTTGCTAATTTTAGGCATATCTCTCTTTGTAATCTTACATATAAGATTATAACGAAGGTAATATACTCTCGTCTTCAGTATCTTCTTTGAAAGCTAATTTCTTTAGAGCAGGGGGGTTTTGTTCCTGGTAGGGAAACTATGGAGGGAGCAATGGTTGCTCATGAAGTTCTTCATTCTATAAGTACGAATCAATCTCCTTCTTTTGTAATCAAGCTAGATATGATGAAGGCCTATGATAGAGTTTGCTGGTCATTTCTTCTTCAAGTCCTCTAGCAGATGGGTTTTTCAAATCAATGGTGTAAATGGATAAGAGCATGTATCTCTGGGGCTTGGTTTTTAGTCATTGTTAATGGGACAACTTCTGGTTTCTTCTCTTCTACTCAAGGAATTAAGCAAGGAGATCCTCTTTGTCCAACTTTGTTTATCATCATGGCTGAAGCCTTTAGTAGAACCATTAGGCACTATCATCTTTTAGGAAAATGGAAGGGAGCAAACATTACTAGCACATCTATTTCCATTACACATTCTTTATTTGCAAATGATACACTCCTATTTGGTATATCACCAATGTCAGAAGCTAGACAAATAAAGAAGATTTTGGAGTTGTATTCAGATGTCTCAGGGCAGAAAATCAATTCAAATAAGTCAAAAATCTTTCTTTTCTACACCAACAAAGTGATATCGGACAGAATTGTTAAAATTTTGGGATTTTCAGAGGACTTTCTTCCATCAACATATCTTGGAATTCCATTTTTCATGGGATCAAACAAGACAAGCTACTGGAATTCGGTTATTCAAAGAATTAAATCTAGAGTGGTAGCTTGGAAAGCCAGATGGCTTTCTTTAGCAGGAAGAATTCTACTTATAAAATCAGTACTTTCAGCAATCCCAAATTACTATATTCCAGTCCTTAAAGCGCTGGCATCAATCTTATTACAAATCCAAAACTTGATTAGAGGTTTCCTTTGGGCAGGAAATATGAATGGGGATAAAAAGATTCTGCTTGTATCACTTCATGACATGGCTCATATTCCAGCCATTGGTGGAGCAGGTATTCATGATTTGACTAAGAGAAATGCAGCTTTTGGTGGGAAACTCATTTGGCATATGTACACTAAACCTCAATCAACATGGTATCAGATAATGCAACAAAAGTATTTAGATAATAATGACCCCACAAGAATTTTTTCAATTCTTAATCCCCCTAAAGGCTCTGTAATTTGGGATTTTATGATCTCTTCCAGAGATATTGTTCTTAAATATATTTCTTGGGAGTTGAATAAGGGAGATAGAGTCAACTTTTGGAGGGACTCATGGAATGGATTTCCACTTCTTCATACTTTGCAGTTTTCTCAGAACATAATGAACATTTCAGAATCAGTTTGGGATAACAGAGTCATTGATTTTATAGATAAAATTTGTCCCTATTCTAGGAAAGTCACTTGGAAAAATCCAGATCACCTGCCTTTGTCTATTCAAGAGAAACAAATGTTTAGGGACTATTTAGACAAGAGACTTGTTTACATTTTAGATGGGGAAGATAGATTGTTTTGGGCTCCAGCTAAAGATGGTTGCTATTCAGTCAAAGAGGGGTATAAGTTGTTACAGAGAATGGCTGTACAAAAGAATCCATCTAGAGCTTATAAATTTTGTTGGAACCATGTTGTTCTTCCAAAAGCTGGATGTTTTGCATGGCTTGCACTTAAACACAGAATTCTTACAAGTGACAGATTGACTAAGTTCAATATTGCTCCTCCATTTAAATGTGTCTTGTGTAATGAAGAATATGAATCAGTGGATCACTAGTTTGTCACCTGCTCTTTCGCATATGATTGTTGGGTTTTTGTTCTCAGAAAACTTCATTATTATACTCCTCTTCAAAATAACCTTTGGGAAATTTTTCAATCTTGGCCGCTTCTTTTTTTGAAAGCTTTATTTGCAGGAATTTGGATATGTACTCTAGCTTTGGTTATTTGGGCTATTTGGTGGGAGAGGAACAAGAGGATATTTAGAAATGAGTTTGCAAAGAAAGAAATAGTGTTACAAGGCATTGAAAAGTCTATATCAAAAGTCACTAATGCAGGCCTTTTTAGATGCAAAATCAATCCTACAATCTCAGTTTGGGACAGTTTCATCATTCGAGAGTGGAAATCTATTCTTATTCCTTGGGGGAGTGGAATTAGCACCAATCAACATTCTAAGATAGATAGAGCAGTTGTGCAATGGCTACCTCCTGAGTCGAGTATAGTGAAACTTAATTTTGATGGTGTTTCAAGGGGAAATCTAGGTAAATCAGGTCTCGGGGCATGTGTCAGAGACAGTAAAGGTATAGTTCTAGCAATTTCATCCTCCCCACTGCCAGATGGGACTAATAATTCAGCAAAAACACAAGCTCTCTTGGCAGGCCTTGTACTACTTTAAATAGGTAATTTTCACAAAGTCCATATTGAAGGTGATTCTCAAATGGTTATTAATAGTTGCATTAAATGACAATCCTATTCATGGCATTTGCAATATATCTTCAAGAAAATTTGGTACTTGATTGATCAATTTTCATAAGTTACCATATCACATACCCTGCGAGAAGGAAATAAAGTGGCTGATTTCATATCTAATCTCGGGTGTGACGATGTCATTGTTAACACACATCAACCCAACTCTTTATTGAACAATTCAAACAATTATATTCCTTGATTGCATCTGAAAGCTGTTTATCATGCTCATAAAATTTAGATGTAAAGCTTGACTCAGGACACAGGACAAAGTTCTCAATGGTATAGTTTTATGAGCCTCGATTTTGTCGATATAATATCTATTGTAAATATTGACAAATATCTTTATGTAGATTTGTATATAAGCAATGATTCCAGGTTTTCTTTCTAGTTCTTTCTTGATTGAGCTCTTTGAACCAGTTTTATTAATAAATATATTTAGTGGCTAGCCCACTTTTGCTATAAAAAAAATTAAAAAATACTCAAAATATTTGATCACAAATCATGTTAGGCACTGTTGGATACGATCCATTCATGCAACCTGCATTTTAGACAACCACATTTCAGATAACCAATCTAATTAGAGAACTAACTATTCAATATAGGCTGCAAAATAAATCATATAAAGAAGGTTTCTTAGAAAATCAAAGATCTTGAATTTAGTATCAATCTTAGTTCACCAATCTTTTGAAATTTTAGAGCATTGTCGAAAAAATCAAACATTCAAATGCAATCCTTCATGCAAAAATGAATAGACCTATCTCATTAGGATCATTTGAGAACTCATGCAAATGTATTTCACAAAATAAATCATATAAATAAAGTTTCTTAGAAAATCAAAGATCTTGAATTTGCTATCAATCTTAGCTCACGAATCTTTTGAAATTTCAGAGCATTGTAGAAAAATCAAACATTCAAATGGAATCCTTCATACAAAAATGAATAGACCTATCTCATTAGGATCGTTTGAGAACTCGTGCAAATGTATTTCACCTTTCTGTTGTCTATTTGAATTTAGCAATGACATTTGAGAATGATTGAAATGCATCATTTCATCTTCCAATCATCGTATGTATTTACATCCAAACAACATTGTTGAATCTAATTTAAGCCTATTTCTTCAAGCCTTCTTTTCAGTTTTTCTTAATTTTAGAATTTTGAGTTGGCAATAGAATAGAAAGGTTTGGAAATATAAAAAATTCTAAATAACTGAAAAAGAGTTAACTAGAAATAAATTTTTAAGCATGGGGCTGACAATTTTTCGGTGAAATTTTGTAAAATCTAGGAGCAAAGCTCCCACATATAAGCCTATCGGCTTAAAAAGAATGAAATTTAAAAATAAAGTTATAGTTATAATTGTGATGTAGTTATATTTATTTAATTTAATGATAATTATTTAGGATTTTTATTTTAATAATAAACTCTAAATAATGTTATTAATTAAATTAATAAATATATTATAAAAAACACTTCGAAAATTGATTAAAGAGAGAAAATTAATTATTTAAATTAATATATTTTGCAATTAAATGTCTAAAAGAGTTATGCATGAAAAGGTAAAAGGTAATGAAGTAATAAACAATAATTGATCAGTGAGTTCCCTCTCGTGATTGCACAATTAGAGCCCCATTTAGGGGAGAACTCTTTAACAAAGATCTAGAACTCATTTTGTAATTACACAGGTTTTGGAGAGCAAAATTCGGAATTGGATCAAAATAATTGTTTAAAGTTTCAAGGGGTTTGAATTTGTATGCATTCACAGATTGTCTCAAATTTTAGATGTGCTTTTGAGGTAGGGTTTGAAAACCCATTGTAAAATTTTATTGAAAGATATGCCTACTTCGTGTCTTTGTGGGTGTTTGCATATTGCTTCTTGATTTACTTTAGCGATTGTTGAATAAGGAATTATGTTGTAGATTTTGAAAAGGAGAACTTATTAATCAAGAAAACTTGACTGAGAAAAATTATTGAAAAACTATAGATAACTATTATGACTATATTCTTTTGAAACCTTTTTTAATATAGGGAAAATTTAATTTCAAAAAATTGGAAGAAAATGATAAATTGAATAATTAGGTTTTCAACTTTAAATTTGTCATTAAGATCTTGTGAGTACCATGAATTTTCTAAATATAGATGAATATTATTTTTATATTTAAAATAATTTAATTGCACTATTTATTTGGAAAGCATAATTTTAATTGAGAGGAAAGAACTTTGTAACTAAATGCATACATGCATGTTAAAATAAATATACTAAAAATAGAAAGCTAAGTATAGTATGGTTACATGCATGTGAAAAAAATAATGCTAAAAATAGAAAACTAAGTATAGAATGGTTACATGCATGTGGAAATAAATATGCTAAAAATAGAAAGCTAACTATAGTGTAGTTACATGCATGTGAAAACAAATATGCTAAAAATAGAAAGCTAAGTATAATAGGGTTGCCTATGAAAACAAATATGCTAAAAATAAAAAAAATCAATCATAGTATGGTTGTATGACTTGAGAGATCAAAGACATGCGAAAATACTAATTGCATGTGTATTTTTATTTTATATAATTTAATTTTCAGATTTATTTTATTTAAAATTAATTAATTAATTAATTAATTAAAAATAAATAAATAAATAATTTATTAATTTCTAAAAATTTAAATAAATATTATTCATTTAGTGAATGTTAGTAATATTAGTGATTCTTTAAGTCTAATTAAACTCTTAGTTGCATATAAGTAATTTAATATTTATTAATGCAAGAAGGAAGTAAATAAATAAATATTTATAATTTTATTATATTTTAAGAAAAGTTGTCGAGAGTTCACTTTGTAATCATTTAGTTAATAATTATTTGACTTTATGAGAGAAATTACAAATAATTAAATTAAATTTATAATTTTATCTCTATTTGCATTATGAATTAAAGAAAAATTAAATGTTAATAGTAGACTTAAATAGAAGTCAAATTAATATTTTAGAAATGAAATTGATATTAGTATTTAATCTAATAATATACATTTATGTTATTAATTAAATCATGTATGATTTAACTTTATTTAAATTAATAACATGATAATATTGCATGACATTTTATATCCACAAAAGATTGGATATTTAAATACCTATTATTTTTAAATAAGTATATTAGCATAACAATTTCTATTAACATATATGTTTGTGTGCTAGAAAATGTGACCTACAAGAAGCATGGGTTAATAAACAAACACTAGTTTAAAACCTTCAAAATGCATCATGCATTCATCAAAATGCAAGGAATAAATATCAACTAATGTTTGCTTGAGTTTTGCAACCCTAAGCAACCAACAAATCCAACCTTCCAGCCACCTCTACAGCTCAACAAAGGCACCCATAAGAGGCCTTGTTGGTGTGTTAAGATGGGGGTATGTTTAGTGTGCTCTCCCAAACACAACAATAAATGAATCTCTTGAGTGTGTGAGTGCAAGTGTGAATGCAAATGTGAATGAAAATGCACTAAGATCCTAAACTATGTGGAATGAAGAACACTTCAAGAAATGGCTATGGAGAAAGCCATTCTTGAAAGCATTCAAGAATGAAGATGATATGTAATAAAGGAAACTAACTAAGAATGTAAGCTATGGAATGGAAATGCAAATGCATGAAGAAAACTAAATGAACAATGTAAGGTGCAAACTAAATCAGCTACCAAAAGATTAGCATGAACTTACAAAATCACTATGAGAACTCTACTAATGCAAGCTCAAACAACCATGAAAGCTCAAACTATGAATTCAAACTCAAATCTCAAACCAACATGATAACAATGCAATGAAAAATGAGATGCAAATGCTTGAGACAAGCCCTCTATTTATAGGCTTGAGGGAGGGCTTGGTGAGGTGGCATCTAAGTAGGTGCTACATAAGGTGACATGCAAGCTATGCAAATGGTCAAGAATTCAAAGTTTGCTCACACATGTGTGAGAAAACTTGAGAAAAAGAGTGGGAGACAAGAGTGTGTAGGCATGCCATCTCACACATGTGTGAGCACACTCTTAAGCTAATGAGGGGGATTAGGGAGATGATTAAGAATGATTAAGTGGGATTAGAGAAGAAATAGGCTTATAGACTAGGCTCTAGGTTAGGCTTAAGATTAAATTAAACGAAATTTAATTTAATCATGGGTTTAGAAGAATTAATAGGGTGTGAGGATTTAAATAAATAAAATTTATTTAAAAGGGGGGAGACATGGAGGATCATGTGTTAAATTAATTTGACACACTAGAGCTAGGAGTATTTAAATTAAATTTAAATACTTAGGAGAATGAACTTATTTAATTAATTAATATAATTAAATAAGTAGAAGAATGCGAGCAATATAATTAATTAATTAATAATTAATTATGATGTCATAGAAAATATTAAAATTAATTAATATAGTATTTAGGGATGATTTTAAGCGTCTAAATTTTGCCCCTCTTTGATGTGATGTTGGATCAACATCATCATATCAAAAAAATATATATATAGGTTGCCCCAGAGAAGGAGGGAGTCCTATGGCGACGACAAAGGAGGGTGCCCCCTCGCGAAAATTGCGAAAAAAATAAAATTTTGGCAATTTTTGGGAAAAAGGTCTTAAGAAAGAAGAAAAAGAAGAAAAACGAGAATAAATGACAACATTTGCATGACTTGCGGGTAAACAGGGGATGAATACGGCTTAGGGAAGAGCGGAGCTCAAACGGGGTTCGCGGGGGGCCTATATAAGCCTCTGAGGGGCCCAAAGAAGGTCATTATCACACCGCGAGCAAAGCATATAAAGCAGATATGGACCCCATTGATCGATTGTAGCTTGGTGAGCGCGTGCGAGAGTACCAGCGAGCAATCGAGATGGGCCCATCGGTAAGTCATCTGATCCTCTTCGTGTTTTGGTAGGCTAGGCTAGACTAGGCGCATTTATTAGGCCATAAATGCATTAAAAAAGAGGTCTGGGCGGAGACGACAATCTCTACCCTATCATCTGCGCAGACAACAAAGCAGCGACCTCAGCCTCCGTGAAGACGATAGGATACATCCTGTCATCTGCACAGATGCCGAAAGGGGGAAAAAGGTTCGCGGAGAGAACAAGATTCAACCTGTCGTCTGCGCGGATGATAAAGGGCAGCGGAGACGACTAAGAATACGTCGTCGTCTTCGCAGACGACAGAATATTATCGTCTGGGGAAAATTGGCGTCTGCGCCAATCAATGGCTCCGCAGATCGGCGTCTACGCATATCAGCATCTACGTCGAAGAGCGGCCAGGCCAAATAGGGTAGACTAGGGGGAGGCAAGGGAAGATGCCCCATTGTAGGGACATCACAAGCTAGCAAAACTGACGCTCTGCATGTCTATGTTGTAGGAGGACACGGTGGTGTTTAGGTCGAGGGAGCACTATCCTCCGACCATGACGATACAAGAGAGGCTGACATATGCAGATTGGGGGCACGTGCAGCTATGCAAGCTAGAACACGTTCACGAGTGGCCAAATCTAAGGGGTCATTCAACGTAGCTATCGGCTCTTATAGAGCGATGGCACATGCCTACTGGGAGTTTTCATCTACCGACAGGAGAGACTACAATCACACTCCTGGATGTGTGGTAGATCCTGCAAGTACCGATCAGAGATGCTTACCCAGAGTATGTACTAGAGGGCTCAAATTCGTTCCTGAGGGAGTGCTTTAGCAGACGATGACAGAGATTACCCATCCAGCGATCGTGGTTGTCATGGAGGGGTGCACTAGAGCAGAGGCTACCAAGGCTAGCAGTATACCTAGCCTCATTGATATGGCGGATGCTGCGAAATCACGCGGGACACGGGTGGTTGATCGGGTGGGCGTGAGTGATGAGCACTCTACTACAAGAGGATGGAGCAGTCTACTGCTGGGGATAGACTATCCTTGTCAAGCTATATCACGATCTACACATGTGTGCATATCGAACCCAGCACACGGTAGGACTAGGACTGATGTTACTGATGGTCTGGTCATGGGAGCATATCGAAGTCACACGGTCGATCACTCAGCGAGAGACCAGGCAACCTGGGGAGCCATATGCCTACAGATACTGGCCTCCTATCCAGTATACATCGACGGAGTCCGTGGGGTTCTGGCGTCGATGCATAGATGAGATCATTATGTTCGAGTGGACTCCGTATGACGGGGTAGAGTAGTGGGGGCAGATACTAACAGCAGGTGGCGAGGATGACACGAAGGATCAGATGTACCTCTCATACACACAAACTGACTGCTAGATCATTGGCCAATCTATGCGTGTGATTATGTGCTATATGCCCTCTTGGGTGTGACAGTAGTTTAGCAGGGTACAAGATACAGTATCAGACAGATTCTTATATCCTATGGTGTCACGAGAGTATGGCTAGGTATGGGGACACGGGACCATTGTATGATTGGCCCAAGCTTCTTGGATGGGGATGGCAGCAGTGCCATGGGTGCATGGCTAGGACAGGGGAGATGCAGGTATGACACCGGCATACACACAGTGGTGGGCAGCCCACCAGCGGGTCAGGCTTAAGTGCCAGGGGCACCTCCACCAGCAAAGCAGGCACAGGGGGAGGAAAATGGAGCAAGGGATGGTGGGCAGGGTAGCTATGATGCCACCACCAGCACAGGGGGCACAGGAAGGATCGCACGGGCGCAGAGTCCGAGCGAGGAGAGGGCCAAGGCCAGCACCAGCATAGGGGCCACCACAGAGAGCACCATAGGCCCAGGCACAGGCACAAGCACAAGCACAACCCTAGGCACCACCACAGGCACTGCCATAGGGACACGTACAGGGAGAGGAGCCAAACATGGTCAGGGTCGAGAGGGACAGCTTGCGGGCAGAGATAGCTCGACTACAGGGGGTAGCACAGGTGCAACAGGCATGAGCAGACAGCTTAGAGCAAGCCATGGGGGCCATATAGGCAGAGCTGTAGGTGCAGAGGGCCAGAGGGGACAGCTTAGAGCAGGCCATGGGGGCCATATAGGTAGAGCTGCAGGTGTAGAGGGCCAGAGGGGATAGTGCACAGGAGGCCTTAGCGGCCCTACAGGCACGGGTGGATGCAGGGGAGTTTGCAGGGGTGGGCACCCATACAGGGGCAGGGGATCGATTAGAGGCAGAGAGGCTCTGAGCGGAGGTAGCTTCCTTACAAGCCAAGCGGGCCACCCATCAGGCGCAGCTGGACGAATATCGCAAGCAGTGGGACATAGCCATATAGATGGTATAGCCTGGGGCAGCCATCTCAATGATGCAGGAGGCCCTCACAGCTAGCTGAGCAGAGACACGGGCCATACGAGAGGCAACCTATTATAGGTCACTTTATAAGGAAGTTGTGCTTGCTGAGTGACGACAACCAAATTTTGAGAGGGGAGCTAGCTCATGGATCTCAAAAGGTAGAGCTAGATCAGAGCAGTCCATAGGACAGCAGAGACCTCCTCGAGGGGGGGATACGGGGGGGCATGGACCTCACAGCCAACAACTTGATTTCATATTGTGATCAATGTTTTGACAGATATGTGCAGATGCAGCGAGTTTTTGATGATGCATTTGTACTACATGATTCGATATGATGTGTATATGGACTGTACAAACGCTATTTTTTGAGATATATACATGACATGAGTTGATGATTCTATGTGTGTATGGATGTATGTGATGCATATATATGGATTTATGATGTGGATACTAACATTTGTGATATAGGATGTGATGCTATGTGATGTTTCCTATGATGTATGCATATAAACATGATGTCTAACATGTGTATGATGTAGATTAGTGGGCAATTATGAGATGTATGCATTGTTTGGACGATATATATGTTAGATGATGTATATGCCCCTAGATGTGATGACTAAAATGAATGTATGCAACTAATGAATGAATGCAATCTAATAAAATGAACGAAAAATGTTTAAGGAACACTAAATGAGATGAATCAAATGAACACTAATACAATGGAAAATGAATGAATGCAATAATGGAAAGTTAATGCAACTTAATGGAAATGGACTAATAAATGAATATTTGTCATAACTGTCACTCATAGAAACCCAGTAGCGTAGCATAGGAGGGGGAAAATAAATAGAACCTTGTCTCAAGCACGACTCAAATGAAACCTTATACTACATGCATCCTAACTACATGGTATCAAGAGAGATTCCATTGTGTTTATATGGAGAGCACACCTTAAGTTGATTTTGCGAAATGAGTTTATGCATTATATGCTATAGAAGCATAAATGACATGACTCTTTTGTGTAGACTAGACATACAAAACCATAGGGACTCTAGGACAATAGGTGTAGTTTGCATAGTCATAATGGATCAAATGTCATATACGCAATAGAGAGGTCTGGGCACACCCAAAGTCTTTTAAGGATCTTTGGTGGGACGTGTGCTAACCCGTTGCCCCCGTTACGCAATGCACTAACATAACTTGAAATTGACACACATGAAATAAAGTCTCAAAAACATATCATACCACAAAAACATGTGTAGTTAATGATAGCCATTCTGGTACGACCAAAATATGGAAGATCAAGGTGCACCATAAAAGGCTATCACTAACACACAAATAAAATCAACCAAAAAGAGACCTCATGACCAAGTAGTCATTTAGTCCACAGTTCTTGCCAAGAACCTTAGGTCTAGAAGTGAATGTCATAATGTCGCCTATAGGAAGGATTCATCCTATGAAAGTGTGTCAAGTTGAAATGTCAAATGATCATAAAATTGTGTGTTTTCGGCAAGGGCTGTGAAGCGAACAAGTTTCTTGAAGCATTAAGTCTCAAATGGTGATTTTGTGTAAGTCCAAGTGTGGTCACTATTGTGAAAAAGCTCAGCGTAATGGGAATGACAATCACTCGACAAAAAATGCCTCGCAGACTAGAGGTCTTTCAAAAGATGGAAGTGAAACGAAGCCTCGTAGACAAGAGGTCTTTTATTAGATGCATGAAACACAAAAGGCTAGATAAGACTTTGAACAAGGGAAGTGGAATGGGGGAATGGAGTGAAGTGAAACGAGCCTTATAAACAATGGATCAAACCATACTTTCTTTCTTTTTTTCAGGAACATTTTTCTGCTTTTTAGGGCTTTTTTCAGGAACATTTTATGAATTTTTTGGATTTTTTGATTTTTTGATTTTTTTGGATTTTTGCGGGACTATAAACATTGTACAGGAACTACAAAGGCTCAAGCATAGAACTGCTTGAGATGCTGGATATTTACAAGCTCAGGGAGCGGATCTCCCTCTGGAGTAGCAATCTGATATGCCCCAGAACCATATTTGGCTATAATGATAAACGAACCTAGCCAATTTGCCTCAAATTTTCCTTTCTTTTCACAGTTCTAGAGGTTCTTCATATTATGCTGCAAAACTAAGTCACCCACTTCAAATTCCTATGGCTTGACTTTCTTATGATACTGAAGCTGAAGGCGATTTTGATACACACGGAGGTGGTTTAGGGCATTTAGTTGTCTCCCATCAATGAGTGCCAGCTCTTGTAACCGAGCAACTCGGTAGTCTTCTTCTGATATCAGATTCTTGAGAGAGATTCTGAGGGAAGGGAGCTTAATTTCGATTGGCAAGACGACTTCGGAACCATAAACAAGGGAAAATGGGGTGGCTCCTGTGGGGGTGCAGATGGAGGTACGATAGGCCCAAAGGGCGGGAGCAATTTGGATGTGCCAATCACGACCAACTGCATCAATGGTTTTCTTTAAAATTTTCAAAATGGTTTTATTGGTAGCTTCAGCTTGGCCATTGCCTCGGGGGTAGTATCTGGTGGAAAAATGCTGGGTGATTTCGAATTTTCGACATAGTGTGGCAACCTCTTGATTTTTGAAAGGGGTTCCATTATCAGTCATGATATCTTGAGGTATACCGAAACAACAAATAATGTAGTTCAGGATGAACTTCAAAATTTATTTTCTGGTGATGTAGGTTAATAGAATAGCCTCGACCCACTTTGTGAAGTACTCAGTGGCGACAATAATGTACTTGTGGCCATTTGAGAAATTTGGGTATACTTGACCAACAAGATCAAATCCCTAGCGAGAAAAGGGCCATGGAGTAATGGTGGGCTGAAGGTCTTGGGCGGGAGCGTGTATCAAATCGCCATGTTGCTGACATGGAACATATCTTTTCACAAACTGATATGCATCTGCTTCCATAGTGGCCAATAGTAACCTGTCCTAAGAAGCTTTTTCGCTAATGTAAGGCCACTAGAGTGGGCATCACAAATCCCTTGGTTAAACTCTTCTAACGTCGTTCAAGCTTCATTTGAACTAAGACATCGGAGGAGGGTTCCATCAAAGTGTTTTCAGAAAAGTGTGTCACCTAGGATGGTATAGCGAGCGGTTCGGTGGATGAAGGTTTTGCTTTGATTTGGGGTGAGGGCTATGGGAATGGTTTTGTGACATAAATAGGTAAAGATGTTAGCGTACCATGGAGACTCAAAACCAACAATCTCACACACCAACTCTGAATTAGTTTGCTCATAAGCAGGAGTAAAAAGATTCTCCACGAGAAACTCACATTTAGGACTATATTCTGGCATGGCAATCATAGAGGCAATAGTAGCCATGGCATTTGCTGCTTTATTATTAGCCCTTGGAATTTGCTGAAAAACAATCTCTGTAAAATGCTGCTTAAGATCCTCAATTATTCTGCAGTAGGGCAACAATTTCTCATCTTTGGTGTGGTATTCATCTGTGACTTGTTTAATGACCAATTGTGAGTCTCCTAAGACAATAAGGTTTTTGATATTCCATCTGATAGCTTGACGTAGTCCTATGACTAAACCTTCATACTCAGCTATATTGTTTGTGCAAGGGAATGAGATTTTATAAGACTTTGGAATGAGGTCCCCTTGTGGTGTCACAAACAAAATTCCTGCCCCCGATCCCTTTTGTGTAAAGGATCCATCAAAAAATAATTTCCATGGTGTAATAGGGGCTAGGGTCATAATTGTGTCATCTGGAAAATTGGCTACAATGGGATGGTCTCCTTGAAGAGGAGCTTCAGCAAGCTGATCTGCAATTACTTGTCCTTTAATGACCTTACGATCCTTATAAACAATGTCGAATTCACCAAAATTAAGACCCATTTTGCTGCTTGGCCAGTGAGGGCAGCTTTTGATAACAAATACTTGAGTGGATCTATCTTGGCAATGAGATATGTAGTATGATTAAGCATATAATGACGTAATTTTTGTGTACAAAAGACTACAGTCAAATATGCTCTCTCAATAGTAGTGTAGTTTAACTCATAGCCAACTAGTGTTCGACTGAGGTAATATATGGCTTGCTCATTCCCCTTATCATTTAATTGTGCCAAGAGTGCTCCTAAAGCAACTGAAGTAGTTGAAATGTATAGAATCAATGGTCGTCCTACAACTGGAGGTACTAAAACTAGAGGATTAGCCAAATATGTCTTAATTTGTTCAAATGTTTTTTGGCATAGGCAATCCCATTGAAACTTGTTTCCCTTGCGAAGCAAATGTTGAAGTGGATGGACTTTATCTACTAGTTGTGACACAAATCTCCTAATAGATTGTAACTTTCCTTGAAAACTGTGGAGTTGTTTCAATGTGGTAGGTGGAGGCATATCCATGATGGCCTTCACTTTTGCTGGATCTACCTCAATACCTCTTCTTGACACAATGTAGCCTAACAGTTTGCCTGATTTGACCCTAAATACACATTTCTTAGGATTGAGGTGCACTTTATATTTTTCCAACCTATCAAAAATAGTGGTAAGGACATTAATGTGAGATTCTCTTGTCTTGGATTTTCCTAGAATATCATCAACATAGTCCTCCATTATGACATGTAGAAGATCATGGAATATGGTAGTCATTGTGCGTTGATAAGCGGCACTGGCATTTTTCAAGCCAAAAGGCATGACTTGATAACAAAAGGTTCCCCATGGGGTGGTGAATGCCATTTTATGTTGATCCTCTTCTGCAATTTTGATTTGGTTATAACCGAAAAACCCATCCATCAAAGACAACATCTCATGTCCAACAGTCAAATCCACTATGATGTCTATGTTAGGAAGTGGAAAATCATCCTTAGGACATTCGAGATTTAGATCTCAAAAATATGAACAAACATGGATGCCCCCAGATGCTTTCCCTATAGGAACAATGTTGGAGACCCACTCATGATAGTCAATAGGACGGATGAACTTTGCCTCTAACATTTTCTACAACTCTGCCTTGACTAGGAGTGCTACCTTAGGGTGCATTTTGCCTAACTTTTGCTTCACTAGTTTAATCTTGGGATCAACTATCAAATGATGCACAACCAAATCTGTATCTAAGCCAGGCATGTCTTTGTATGTCCATGCAAAATTGATTTTTCCCTTTTTCAAGAATTCAGTCATGGCTTTTTGTTCCTGAAGACTTAAGGTAGCAGCAATGTAGGTGATTCTTGGATTATCCTCTGTTCCCAAGTTGACTGGAATTGTGTCCTCATTCAAAATAGGTGATTTTTCTAGTGGCAAGAATCTAAATGGCAAGTCAAGCTCTCCCTCTTCTGGCGCCTCTAAGAGGTTTTCACTAGAAGATGCATCCTTTATTTTATCTTTTTCTTCATCCAAAAGTGCCCCAGGGGAGTTTTCACTAGAGGATGTTTCTTGTGTTTTTCCATTTTTACTTTCTTTTTCACTTTTGTGACTAAGAGAGTTGACTTGGCTACCAAAGTAGGCTTCCTCATTGTATTGGATCTCATGTTTGTAATCTCAGAGATTCTTAAGGCACTGCTTCATCAATCTTACAAATATCAAGAGCTGGTGGTGTATCTTGAAGGTCCCAGTCTATCATGTTGGAATTGGTGAGAGGTAGGTTAATGGATGAAAGGTAATTTATGGTAATGGCATGGACATAGTTATCTAGGTCATCTTCAATGTATTAGAAAGGTACTTCGAAGAATTCCTCCTCTTCAGCCTTAGAATCAGGTTCAACCGTACAATAGTTGTCAGCAAAGGATACCTTAGGTTTAATGGAGCCCAATCCACATCCTTTAGGATAGCTATTAGCTTCCAAGGGTTGTCTAATTCCATCTTCTTTTGGTCCAAGGCCAGTACCATGATATCCCATGTTTTCAATAATGGGAGGTGCCTTGACATATTTATCCTTAGGAAACTCCACAGGTTCATCTTTTCCATCGTAATATAGCCAATCTAGGATATTATCTTCCATGTGCTCATCACTAAGTGAACCCCAATGCTCAAATGTTGTCTTTCTAACTTGCATGGTTTCCTTATTAGTAAAAGGTGATAATTGAGAAGGTTTTCCAAAGGAACGAGGGGAGAGTGGTAGTTGTCCAACACACAAGGCATTTTCAAACTTATACTCTCTCATTCCTAAATCAACAAAAGTAACCTTCTTCCCTGTGGTGTTAATTTTAGTATCTTCAACCTTCTCTTTTCCCTTGCGGGCATTTGAATCCTCATTAGCTAATTCTGGTACTATTGTGGAAGGTGGTTCTGTTATTGTGAGAGATTTAGGTACAACTTTGGCAAACTCACTTATTGGGCAAAAATTCATTGGTGCACCTTCCAATCTTTTACAAAATTCAAAAGGAGTGGGATCCCCTGGGATTGTGATCTCTCTTCCTTGGTGGGGGAATTTCAAGCATTGATGATAGGTGGATGGGACTGCCTTTAGTGTATGTGTCCACGGTCTACCAAGCAATATGTTATATGGCAAATCCAAGTCTAAGACATGGCATTCAATATTTATGATGGCTGGTCCAACCTTTAGAGGCAACATGATGACTCCTTTTGATTCTCTTTCCCTTTCATCATATGCTTTTATTGTGATCCTTTTATTAAAATCTAGGAGATTCTCTGGTAGTCCCAAGAAATGAATCATTTTCAATGTACAAAGGTTCAAACTAGATCCATTGTCTATAAGGACTTTTTTAATCTTATGTCATTGTATAAGGACTTCAATTTGGAGAAATAAATTATGGTGGGGATTAGGACCTTGGAAATCTTTATCTGTGAAGACAAGGTGTTGTTGAGCGGCAAGGTTTCCAATCATAACAGTGAATTGGGAAGCATTAATATTTTCAGGAACATGAGACTCTAAAATAGCCTTCTCTAAGATCTCTTTATGGATGGGTGATGTGGTTAGAAGTTCAAGAATAGATATTTGTGCGGGAGTCTTACCTAGCTGGGACAACACATCATAGCGAGAAGCGGGTCTTTGTGAGGTGGATGGTGCAGCAGGCGCATGTGGCATTGGGGGATTAGTGTTATTGGGAGTGGCGGCTTGCAAAGTGAGTCTTCCTCGTTGAGTGGTGGCATCACAATCAGCTGCTTGTAAGACAAGGGTATTCACATGAGCATCTTCTTCTTCAATGTGACCACACAAGGAGTCAAACCTTGATATGTGGTTAGTAGAATAATCATAAGGTAATGCATTTGATGTGGACGCTTGATTTGCATTGTTGGTATTGTTATTATCATTGTTGTGATCGGGAAATGGTTTTTGAAATATCTTCAATTTAGCATTTTTAGAGGTTGGACCTCCCTCTACTTCAATTTCCCCATCATCAACAAGATTTTGGATAAAAAATTTGAGCTTGATACATTTGTTGGTGTCATGTCCTTTGATACGGTGGTATTTACAATATTCGTTTTTCCTATACCACTTTGACTTTGGTTGATTTTCATCAAAAGGACGTGTGTTAGGAAATGCCATCAAGTTGTGATCCACTAATTTTTGAAAGATGGCCTCCAAAGGTTCACGAAAGTTAGTGAACTTTCTATTTCGATCATAGTCATGATTGTAGTTGTTATTGCGTGGAAAGAATTGTGTTTGATTTCTAGATTGTTGATTGCCTTGGTTGTCATGATTTGAATTGTTGTTGTTTTGATTGTGGTAGTTGTTGTTGTTCCCTCCTTGAAGGTTTTTGACATCAATAACACCATCATGTGTAACACCCTTATTCTTGGACCAGAATTTGGGTTTGCTATTGTTGTTTGACTCATTGTTGGAGGATAATGAATTATAATGTTTGATGGTGCCTTTTTCTAAAAGTCCATTTTCAATATTCTTTCCCTTTTTGACTAAAGTGGAAAAGTCTTCGGGGCTAGCCATTTTCATGTGGAAGGACATTTTGGGTATCAAGTTCTTGATAAATATATCCACAAGATAGGAATCTTCAATTTTATATGGCATATGATTAGCAAGATGTCTCCACCTTTGTAGGAAGTTGGCAAAAGTTTCTCCATTTTGTTGTTTTATGTTGCACAAGTCACTCAATGAGGCATGATGTTCAATGTTGTAAGAGTATTGTGCTATAAATTTGCTTGTCAACTCATTGAAAGAAGTAAAGGAGCCCTTAGGTAAATTCATTAACCACTCAAGTGCGGGGCCTCCAAGACTTCGTGCAAAGAGCCTCTTAAGATAGTCATCACTGTAGGCTACTTCTTGGCACAAAATGGAAAATTCCTTGAGATGGGTGACGGGGCATGTCTCTTCCGTATACTTGTCAAACTTAGGTTTTTCAAAACCGGTTGGAAATGGCACCATATTAATGGATTTATCAAATGAAAAAGGACAAATTTCCTCAAAAGAGACATCCTTCACCCCTTTGTTGTTCATGTTAAGGACCAAATTTCACAATTCTTGGAATTGTTGAGCCAAATCTTGATTAGGTTGCACTTGTGATTGTTGAGAGTTCACAAATCCACCTCCTAAATTGTGGGGAGTCCCAAATGTAGTGTGAGGTGGTGGAGGCACTCCACTTTGGCCAATGTATTGATATGCAGTTGTTGGAATTGGCACAGATGTCTTTACCATAGTGGTTGGCACTTGTAAATAAGAAGAGTGCATTGGTTGTGTCGGAATTGCCATTGGTTGAGTAGGCACTTGTCGAATGCCTAAGCATCCCACAGTTGAAGTTGTCAAGGTAGATTGTGGAATACTAGCATGTGTGGTAACATTAGGCATGACACTAATGATTTGTTGAATATGTTCTGCACTCAATTGAAATGTAGGTTGTGTTGAAGTGCTAGATGTAGGCATAGCACTAGTTATCACCATGGTTTCTTTCCCTTTGCTAGAAGTCGGAGCTACATTTAAAGTGGGTAACACGGGTGCACTACCTTTTATAATTTTTCTAAACAAAGTGTTCTCATCAAAGCTTGGGGGAACATTAACACCATCCTTGACCAAGTTTAGGAATATCTCAGTTTTGTTTGCCCTAATGGATTTTTCCATCATTTCCACATTATAGGGGTTTGCAAGGAATGTCCTGACATCACTAGGTACATCATTAGGGTCAATAGGATCTTCATCTTGGTATACTTCGTCGTCATTATCCCCCAAAGTTGTGTTATGGAAGGGATCTTCTGATTCTCATGCGGATGTTGAGTTAGGCATACCAAGGTTCGAACTAGAGGGAATTGTGTTCCCTAATGAAGTTGTGAGTGGAGGAAAAGGATTCTCCATCTCTGATTGCCTTAATGATTCCCACAAACGTGACATGGGATTAAACGTGAACCTTCCTGATCGTGTGTGTACCATACAAGAGTGACCAAGCCAATGGGTGGAAGATTATGGAAGAAAGAAGAAAGTGAGGATAAGAGCTATTAACCTTATGTGATTAAAGGGTCAACTACCCAAGTTTGAACAAAAGACCTTGGTTTAGCAAACAAAGATTGATTAGAGGATAGTAGTATCTTTCTCCTACCAAAGATAGCCAAGTGATCTTGTAGGCAAGATAGGACACCAAATTGATTGCTTACTACTTGGAGATAGACTTGTGATCCCAAATAAGTAAGTGTGATTAGGATAAATGTTTGCTTATGGATGAAAGGTCTAGTGTTGCAATGTCAAAAGATGTTTTAAGGTTTAAGCTCTCTAGAAGAAAATTTGAAAGTGGAAGACTAGGAGTTTGGAAAGATGGAGGTAGATATGAAAAGATGAGAGTGTTGTGGTCACTAATGCAGCTAACTCAATCCTCGTTCACTGGAAATAAAAACCTTGGGTTCACTCCTAGGAAAACAGACCAGTTTCAAAGTTTTTCATTGTATTCAATTATATCATAACGGTCTTGTGTAGCTTCTTCTTTTTGAATGTCTTTGATAGCGTATCAGAATTATTTTTCACCGTATGCTAGGTTCTTCCTTTCCTTGTAGACAGGTAGTTTGGACAACTTCACTTTTTTATGTTTGACTTGGTTGACTTTATCGGTCATGGCAGGAATAAAACAAGACCCAAATTTCAAGTGACTAGACTCAACCAATTTTAAAATGCAAACTACCAAAAGTGAGCGTGAGTCAAGAAGACCTCACTTAACCTATCTCACTCAATGAAAGGTTACCTCACAATTTCACTCGTTTTAGAACTTGTTTGATGTTTTTGGCTTTGGTTTTGAATGTTTGAACAAGCACGCTGAACGCGCCAACAACCCTAATAAGGCTATCTCTAGGATGAACAAGGCTTATCTAAAGGGAGTCCTCGATATACACAACGTACGTGAGGCCCAAATCTATAGATGAAAGGAAATACTTCCACACAGTCGGGGGGAGACGGTAACCCAAATCTCCTCCTTCACTTTCCAAAGGTATAAAGTTCTTTGGGGCTTAGCCAAGAGTGACAATATTCCACTTCCAAGAGAGGTGTCTTTTGATTCACCTCCCGATTTTTATACTCCACCAGAACACTAAAGTTGAGGTCGTCCCAAGGGGTGATGAAATCTCCAAGTACGCCTCCTAAAAAATAAAAACAAAACCACTTATTTCTTGTGCACCCAAGATCGCCCAAAGGCGCGAGGGGAGAGAATACATAAGTGGTCTTGGGGTTTAAAAGACACTTGTTTTTTCCCAATGAAGCTTTAAGTTTTCTATCTACTTGAAGACACTCATGATTAAAACATGCAAGGTTCTTTCCAACTTGAAATAGCGCCAACATAAATGAAAACGCGGGTTCGTCAACAAGGAAGTAAAGCGAGTGTGTGAAAGTAAAATGCTGAAAATAAAAGTGCAAGAAATAAAGTCAATTTACCTTAGGGCATTCAAGAGTGTATGACTTTATTTTAAGCACCAAACCCAAATGTGATCTAGTCTAGGCATACATGTCCATTTTAAGCACCAATTCCAAATATTGTCTAGCCTAGGTATACATGTCCATTATCCTTTAAAGCATTCAAGATGGTGTGAATTCTTTTTAAGCACCAAATCCAAATGTGTCTTTTACCTTAAACATTCATGTCTATTGTAAGCACCAAAGTCCAAATGTTGGCTACTCTACACATTCATGTCCATTTTAAGCACCAAGTCCAAATGTTAGCTAACCTAAACATTCATGCATTCAAATAAAAGTGTTTAATCCATACAAATTCATTAGCCCTTAAGGTTTAAGTGATAAAAATCACTACAAATCTCCTTTAGTGATGAAAATCACTATTTGTTTTGTTTTTTTAGGTTTTTAAGGTTACTTCTCTGCATGAAAATCATTAGTTAAAACTTGCAAGTCAATTAGTTAGCAAAAAATATTGTTAAAAATTGAACAATTCTAATAAAATGCGGAGACGCCAAAATACAGGCGCAGACGACGAAACACACAAACACCAAACTAGGCAGACGTCGAAACTCGAAGACGACAAAAGACCCTTAGTAGCAGACTAAATGATTTCAGACGCAGACGACAATTTTAAAAGTGGAGATGCCAAAACTTGGAGACGCCAAACAAAGTCCTACACACAACGCAGACGACAGAACTATCTTCGTGGACGACAAACTAACTTTGCAGACGACATAACTAACCTCGAAGACGATAGAACTATTCTCGCAGACGACAGAACTAATGTCATAGACGACAGATTAACATTCTTAGACGACAGAGGACTCTTCGCAGATGACAGAACAAAAACACAAACGACAGAATGGCTTAAATGCAAGTATTGTTTTGAACTACTGTGCATACGCTAGTTTGCGAAGACGCTGGCCTACACAAACGACAAGCGCAGACGACGTTGCGGCCTGCGGAGATGACAATGCAATGTTTTATGACTAAACCAAGGTTGTTTGTGAATTTTTGAAATGAAACCAAGGACGTGGGTCCCACCAAGCGTGCCAAAATATGTGCTAGAAAATGTGACCTGCAAAAAGCATGGGTTAACAAACAAACACTAGTTTAAAACCTTCAAAATGCAAAGAATAAATATCAACTAATGCTTGCTTGGGTTTTGCAACCCTAAGCAACTAGCAAATCCAACCTTTTAGCCACCTCTACAGCTCAACAAAGGCACCCATAAGAGGCCTTGTTGGTGTGTTAAGATGGGGGTATGTTTGGTGTGCTCTCCCAAACACAACAATAAACAAATCTCTTGAGTGTGTGAGTGCAAGTGTGAATGCAAATGTGAATGAAAATGCACTAAGATCCTAAACTATGTGGAATAAAGAACACTTCAAGAAATGGCTATGGAGAAAGCCATTCTTGAAAGCATTCAAGAATGAAGATGATATGCAATAAAAGAAACTAACTAAGAATGTAAGCTATGGAATGAAAATGCAAATGCATGAAGAAAACTAAATGAACAATATAAGGTGCAAACTAAATCAGCTACCAAAAGATTAGCATGAACCTACAAAATCACTATGAGAACTCTACTAATGCAAGCTCAAACTACCATAAAAGCTCAAACTATGAATGCAAACTCAAATCTCAAACCAACATGATAACAATGCAATGAAAAATGAGATGCAAATGCTTGAGACAAGCCCTCTATTTATAGGCTTGAGGGAGGGCTTGGTGAGGTGGCATCCAAGTAGGTGCCACATAAGGTGACATGCAAGCCATTCAAATGGTCAGGAATTCAGGGTTTGCTCACACATGTGTGAGCAAACTTGAGAAGAAGAGTGGGAGACAAGAGTGTGTAGGCATGCCATCTCACACATGTGTGAGCACACTCAGGCTAATGAGGGGGATTAGGGAGATGATTATGAATGATTAAGTGGGATTAGAGAAGAAATAGGCTTATAGGCTAGGCTCTAGGTTAGGCTTAAGATTAAATTAAACGAAATTTAATTTAATAATGGGTTTGGAAGAATTAATAGGGTGTGAGGATTTAAATAAATAAAATTTATTTAAAAGGGGGGAGACATGGAGGATCATGTGTCAAATTAATTTAACACACTAGAGCTAGGAGTATTTAAATTAAATTTAAATACTTAGGAGAATGAACTTATTTAATTAATTAATATAATTAAATAAGTAGAAGAATGTGAGCAATATAATTAATTAATTAATAATTAATTATGATGTCACAAGAAATATTAAAATTCATTAATATAGTATTTAGGGACGATTTTAAGTGTCTACAATATTCTTACTTTATTTCTAAACACATCCTTATGACCCAAACTAAACAAGAGAAATTGATGGAATTCAATCATGTGGCTGAAAACTGTGTATTTTCTAATGTTCTATTTATAGTCTCGTGATGTTTATTTTCTTGATAGTTTTTCTTTGTGGGTTGTTTAGTTGGCCAAGTTAGGATGTACACTAGAGGCATTTTTTAGATTTCTTTTATGATTATTTGACTGGATGTCATGATGAACTTTATGATTTGAATTGAGATTTATGTTTTATGAGCTTTATGCTATTGAGCATTAATGAGAACTTGGGTTTTGAGAACCAATATTATTTTTAGGTTGTCTATTAAGGAATCAAATTCGATCATTACTTTTTTGTGGTATGGGACACTATTGTGGTTTGTGATTTTTGAGAAGGTAGTCTAGGTGCATGTCTATGGGTGTGACTTGCAATGGGGGTCGGGGCCCAAAGTGACTGCTAGGATAACTTAGTGTAAGTTGTGTAACAAGTGATAGCATAGTAATTAAAATATCTTGCCTAGCCCTTTTCCTTGAGATATATTAAAAAGATAAGTTAGAGATTTTTCCTCGTCCATTCCTTTAGTGCTTGTATAGACTAAGGATGAGATGAAGATGATACCTTGAGAGTTATGACTAGTTTTCTTGTCATCATGAGAGGGTATTCTAGTTCTACATAGAGTCACTAGGGAGCCGGGGTCTTGAGAGACTACTAGGGTAACCTTAGAGTTGGCTCATGTGATGACATTCTGTAGTATGTAGCCTGAGTCTCCTTCATGGTTTTTTAATATTTGCTTCTAGTGGTGTACTTATTGGATATTGCTTTTGATGATGTATTTATTGTGAGTTGTTACTCATTGATTGGATGCCATTTATTGTTGACAGTTGACTTTTATTAATGAATGATCAATTATTCATTGGTGGTGTTTTTATTATTGGAGTTAGTGGTTTACTTTTATTGATGACAGTTGTTATCTATTGGTCATTGTGCTTGTGACACTTGACATTGATTTTGAGGTGGTTGTATATTTTTTGTCTTGGTATTTGTATGTTGACTTGATATGAGATGTTAGTATTGGAATGAGTGTCCTTTCGATTTTGATTATCTCTTCGTCTTGAGTAGTTTGTGTTACCCTTGAGGTAGATTTGGCTATTATGATACCTTGCCTAGGATTATTTTATGATTTGATTATCTGTGTGTGGATCGTACATTATCTCTCCTACACGGTGGGAGTGGGAGCTTGATTAGGTGACCATGCAGTCAAAGGTAGTGTATTCTTATCATTTGGGTCCCCCTCAGATGACAGATGTTGGATGCTCCTCGATACAGTGGTACCATTATCATTCTTCCTCTTATCTTGAAGATTTCTATTCATTTGATGTCTCTATGTATCATGTGTTTTGAGATCCTATGGGATATTGTATTGTATATTGATGTACTTCTATCTATTTTCACATACCATATGACATGTGTAGTGGATGTTATTCATTATACATGCTTTCATATTATTAGTTGTACTTATGCATATGCTTATATGACTATGTATGTGTTTATTCATTTTATGATTATGGACATTATAATTGAGACTTAAACTTATTAATAAAACTTTATTAAACGTGACTCAACGTGAAGGAACCCTTAAGGAATTGAAACAACATTTGTAATTGATTACGTGTTCTTGATGTGTATGTATATATTGCTTTCGCATTATTGTTACTTTGATGTTGTTTAAACTTAAAAAAAATAGTTTAATAAACTTTGTAACATATTAGGTTTATTTCTTTTGGGTTCAGGAGCGAGGCATTACATCTAACGCTGCTAAATGTTTTGGTGTTGTTGTAAAATGTACAGATTGAGTCAGAAAATTTTAGACCCGCCCTATTTCACATCCTTGTTGCCTAGCCCAATGATTGCCCACATGTCATAATGACGGGGATGAGAACCTCCATGGAAGCTCTATAAGCCACCAAAAGACGACTTTCTAGTTTTGTTCAACTCTGAATTCCACCTAGTTGCCTAAATAATTGAAAAATATGATCAGGGCTCTCTAGGCCTGAGAAATGATGATGTCCTCGCCATTCATTGGCTTCACCATTCTTTCTATGATGTCTTCACCTTCGATGCCTCTACTGTATGTCATATGAATGCTTGTGACATCCACATTTCTTGCTTGAACAACACAATTTTGATCCCTTATAATCCCTTGATTCATGTCTCTAGAAATTAATTTCTCAAATCCCCATTTACAACACACAACAAGAAAACCAAAATTCACAAACTTAATTACACATAAGCCTTGTGAAAATAGAAGAATTGAAAGATTTCTCCTTCATAGTGAAATTCACAATTTTCTCATGGCATCTAAAATCATTGCCATTGTTGGCATAAAGAATGAGCTACTCTCTGGTGTCATTAGCACCCATATGTTTTACAACCACAATGGTATACACTTTGTCATAGCCCTAATCTACAAGGATCTTAATTGCTTAGCCTTTCATGGGCCTCTGGTCAAGCCCAAGCTTCCAAAAATATATGGAGGCTTAAAAGTCAATCCAACACAAAAAAGTACTCTCACCACCTCTATAAGTGTCCATCTAGATGAACATGTATACTGCATTGTTGTAAGGTGTAAATATCGGTTTGTGCTTGCCCTATTCATTTACTTCCTCTTTTAATTGTAATTCCGCATGTTTAGTAATTCCTATAATGTTGTCACTGGTGATATGCAAGTTTCAGTCTTTTCGGAGAAATTGGTCTATTAAATTCTTATGGAGCCCATTGTCGAATTCCCAAATTTAAATGTTATGCTTAGCAATGAGCATGATTCCCGTTGCTAAAATTATTGTCGTGAGAATTCTTGTCTACATACAAATAAATCCAAATCCCAAATAGATGCTCCATCCTTGTCTTCCTCTTTCTCCTCACCCATAAAAAGCTCCACAAATATCTTTGCGTTAAAAAAACTGAAAAAGATTTCAATTTTCAACACTCTTCTATAGTCCCCACAATCAAAACACCAAAAAAACTAATAAAAATTGAATATATGGAAATGAAATCATGAACTCGATTAAGCAACCACAAGCATAATAAACTTTTTAGCACCCTTAAGTTTTCCACTAAAAGGGAACATATTGAAAAACTCATGTAGTTGGCTTAGCTTCAATTCACTCTCCTTATTTTCAACCCAACATATTTTTCCCTCGAAGTTTGGAAGGAATTGAGGCCCCTTAGTTAAAACACTTTCTTTGTACTATGCCAAGTGATTCTTTAGGATAGGTAATAGTCTTAGTTTGATTATAATTTTGCAATAAGAAATAGAACACGATATTTTTCTAAATATAACACTCTTTTTCATAAATACAAAATTCCATAAATAATTTTTGTAGGGCTGCATTTAAGTCAAATGCATTTCAATTTTTTTTTATTACTAAAATTGAATGTTAATGTTGAGTCAAAAAGGTAAGGGGAGAGTGAATAACTACATACAAGTTTTTATACTTCTCAATTTTTTTTGTGAAAAATATAAATCATTTTAAGTTATGTTTAATGGTGTTCTGATGCATTATCTCATGCTTTTTCTTTTTAGATTCAAGAAATGTATTTCATTTAGTTGTTTGGTGCCTATCATCACACTAACCACTTTAAAACAATAGAAGAACTAATGACACCGTTTCAACAAATAGATCATGTGCAAGTTGAAAAATAAAAAGATTATTTACATTATCATTGATGTGATTCTCTTTATTCATTTCAATTAGACTGCATTATAATATTTGTGCTTGTTTCTAATGGGCATGCTTCCAGCCAAGAGTAATATTTTCCCTGTGTACTTCACATCTTAAAAAAAAAACATTTATTTATATTTTGATTTCCATATTCGCCAAGATATATTAAAATCGAGAATATCGTTGGACCTGTTTTTGGTGCAAGTGCTAGTTAAATTTATCTCCATTTTGTCACACATGTCTACAAATTAGGTTAACGTTTCATGTCGTCCATCACTCTTATTTAACTAAGTTAAATTCATTAGAGCCTTTCCAAGATTAGAGTTGATATGGGAATCAATAATAGGTGTGATGGTCAAGGGCACTTTTTCCATGAGTCTCATTTCAAATTAGGCTAGTCGATTATGTTACATGATGTCTTACCAAACTTCTATGCTTTTTTAGTCGCACCTATTGTTGTGAATCATTGAACATGAATCATTATTATCCTTGCAAGATCTTAGGGCTCCTCCATTTGTTTTGGATTTGTAGATACGTAATTGACAATACAAATATTTGGATCTATTGATTGATCATCACTATTTATTTTATTTATGATTTTTTTGAAAAGAAAAGGGATATTAAAAGGGTAGAGGAAGATGGAAATAAAGATTAATATAGAGTGAGAGGATATGAGATAACTAGATAAAGAAATAGAGATAGATTAATAGACATATGAAGAAATATAGAAATGATAAAAGAGAGATGATATAGAAATGATAAGGAGGAAAGATAGACATGTATTTGATCTACTATTCTTCTATGATATATCCATTGCACACTAAGATGCAATTGTTATTATAAAACAAAAAAAAAAAAAAAAAAAAACATCTGTTAAAATGTACCTTAAGATGAAATGAGACATTAACCACCTCCGCTTAACTTCCCCCAACCTAAAAAGAAACAGGGCAAAAAAGGTCTTATAGGGACGGCTTAACAAAGAAGAATGCCTCCCTTCACCGCTAGTTCCGGGTCTCAGTCGGCGTACACCGACCCAATCGGAGAACATCCACCGCAGATATTTCTCTTAAAAATAAGGTTTTTATCGAAGAGAAAGCGGAGGGAAGAAGTAAAGAAAGAGATTTGAAGGTTAAACACTAGTTTATCTCCCCTCTCTTCCTTTCTCCCTGCTTGTACAGGGATTAAAGATAACAACTGTTGGGGGGTTTCGTTCCTGTGTTCTGGAAATCGGCAAGGGCCTTAGCTTTTATAAGCCCTCGAACGCTCAGGTTATTAATCTGTATTCGTAAACAATCCTTTTTGTGTAGTTCTCAGTTTCTAACATATCGAAGTCCTCTGCGAATATCCGAAAAAGGAAGAGTAGCGATCGGTGAGGATGAATCGCTTCGACAGCAGATATGGCGATCCCAATTCGTACCGCGAGCGCAAGAGGTAGACAGACCAGATCAGACTTGCTTTCGCTTTTTCTTTACTTGTTTTCAAGGGATATTGACATTTAAGAAAAAATATTGTTAGGACCTTGTAGTAATTACCATGTGAAAGATGGCTGTTCCATTGTGTCGGAAACCAATAAATTTATGGCTTCTATTTGTTTTCATTGAATTTATGTTAGGTTCTTTAGAATTTGTGATTTGGTAAAACCTCCTTGGTAGTGGAGAGTTAGGGTTAAAATGCCAATATCTAGGGTTATTTCTTGGTGAACTTCACCAGAGTTAAGCACCCCAAAGAGTCTGTTGTACATGTTCTATAACCGGCATGATAAGTGCTGTGTTCTAGACAATTTGGGGTTTAAGTCGCAATTCCTTTCCCACACGACCTCATCTTGTTCATGTATTTTTGTTCATACCATTTGTAGTTTATGATGATTGCCGTGTTCTAGACAATCTTGGCGGTTAAGTCGCTGTACTTTAACTACCCGACCTCAACCTATTCATCTATATTTGGTTTGTACCATTTGTGGCCTTATATAAGGCCTGTACCTTGTTTGTAAAAGGCCTTGTGTTAAGATTCACGTCTTAACTAGGGTTTCTTTTCGGAAGCTCCAATGTTTTTATTTTTTTGGGTTTATATTTTTTGGGAATGCGCCCTATACCACATTCTGGCTACCATGTAAGGCGTCCAGCTTCTTAACAGTGAAATTGGCGATGAGTATTGAAGGTCTCTCCTTTGTTAAGATGCACATCTAATCGAGGTCTTCTCTTCATAAGCTTCACTTCTTTTACCACTTGATCTCATCTTATTCAGGCATTTATTCAGGCATGTGCCGCACGTCATATTTAGGACCCGCAGCCTCTAAACAAAGAAGTTGATGATGAGTAGTGAAGGTCATTTTCTTTCTAAGATGCATGTCCGTGTTGATGTCTTGACAAGTTTTTGAAGTCGGTTTGTTTTATATTATTTTTAAGAAATCTGAGCTTTAAGAACAGCAAAAGTGCATTGCGTATGTCTGTCAGAGTTTGCATTTACAGGTCTCCCCACCCTTTATTTTGTGCTTTGTTCTTCTATTTTGTACATATTCTGGTTTTCTTTCCTCTTGGACAGAGACCAACACTTCATGTTGTGTGCTGTTGTGGATTTCTGATTTTGATACAGCTGCTGTCAGCTGAATTAGAATCAATGATTGTAACTCTTGCATTTACTGATGGTAGCGAAAGAAAAGACTTATTTACATCTTATTTGAGGCTTTACAGAGGTTTGATAACCAATGTTTCTCTTCAATGAGTGCTGGATGTTGCAATGATGCTATGACTATTTCCATGTACAATGTTTAGGGATGTCTCGCGAGATGTATGATGTGATGTGCAAGGAAGATGTCCAAAGTCTTGAATTTACCAATTAAACATCTTTTCAAGGCTACTAACTGATTTACTTGATCATTGCAGTGATTTTATGGGTGGCTTTGGAGGAGGTAGTACGAGTGCTGGAAGGGGCGGTGGTTTCGGACGTGGAGGTTATGGGGGTGGCGAGGCAGCTTATGGAGGTGGAAGAGGAGGGGGTGGAAGAGGTGCATATAATGGTTTTATTTCTGGGGGTCGAGGCTATGAGGGGGGCCGTGGTGGTGGCAGGGGGTTTTCTGGAGGACGAGGTGGTAGGGGAAGTAGGGATTCTGAAAGGTCTAGGGGGGAATTGGATTCTGTTAATCTCCCAAAGGAAGATTTTGATAATTTGATTCCTTTTGAAAAGAATTTCTATGTTGAACGTCCTGCTATAGCAGCTCTGACAGATCAGGAAGTAAGTGCCTATCGCAGAAGACGTGATATAACTGTCGAAGGTCGTGATATTCCTAAGCCCCTTATGTATTTTCAGGAAGCAAGCTTTCCGGGTAATTCATTTTTCTCTAATATGGGAGTTACTCTACCGAGTCTTATTTTGCTCATTAGTTCTGCCTTTTTGCCTTGTTTGCAAGCTTCTTTAAAAACTTTAGCAGGATTGCATATCTATGTTGTATTGTATGTATTTCATTACAGTGGCGCAAGAGTTTTGCTTACATGGTGTGTTAATTTAACAAGTGTAGATTTCCCATTTTTCTGCATTTATTTCGATGATTTTAATCATGCAGGAAGGGGCTTAGACTTATAAATTTATATAATGTATTCTTATTGGCATTTTTTCCGTGTCCTTGAATTCATTAGTTGCTTTTTATTATAATGCTATATGTGGAAAGTGTGGTTTTGCTTATTGGGGGAATGATTTTGTTTGTTTTCAGATTACGTTCTCAAAGAGATTGAGAGGGCTGGATTCAACGAGCCAACTGCTATACAAGCTCAGGGATGGCCGATGGCTCTGAAGGGTAGAGATTTGATTGGCATAGCTGAAACTGGTTCTGGCAAAACACTTGCCTATCTTTTGCCAGGCATAGTTCATGTCAATGCGCAGCCCTATTTAGGTGAAATCTTGTTTTGAATTTGGTGTACTGGGTCTTTGGTTTTTTGTATGATCAATTATTCTATGGTTCACTTCCACTTTTCGGTCTGAAGTTTCCCAATTTGAATAACATGGAAGCCTTGTGTCTTATGAGGCAGCTCCTGGTGACGGTCCGATTGTCTTGGTGTTAGCGCCTACTCGGGAACTTGCTGTCCAGATCCAGCAAGAAGCTATCAAATTTGGAACATCCTCAAAAATCAAAAGCACGTGCATATATGGAGGGGCTCCAAAAGGCCCTCAAATACGTGATCTACAAAGAGGTGCGATTTTCACCATGTCTATCTTCCAGTAGCTTGCATATGATACATCAACCAAAATGATTAAAGTTAATTTTTATTTTTCTTATACATCACAACCGAAGTGATTAAAGTTCATTTTTATTTGTCTTATTTATTTCACGCCTGTTGGTGATGCTAGGGGTTGAGATTGTAATTGCCACTCCTGGCCGACTTATTGATATGTTGGAAGCTCGGCACACAAACCTGCGGAGGGTGACATATCTTGTATTAGATGAAGCTGATCGCATGCTAGACATGGGTTTTGAACCGCAGATAAGAAAAATTGTCACTCAAGTACGTATAATAACGTCGAGTGTTAATCCTCTTTCTGTTGAGAGCTTTCAGAAAATGAAGATAATTTTGAAATGAATAATTAGGGTTAACGGTTGGTCAGTGAAGTCCGTCTAAATTTTCAGTTGAGCATATGATCGGGAAATTTTTTTTGGAAAAACATCGATCAGGAAAAAAAATTGGAAAAACATCAATAAACCTTTCCACCCTGTGAATTTTGTTCTTGGGCCCTGAAGCAAAGGTCTTATCATTATGTTTATAGTCTTGGTTTGGATTGTGAATTTCGTGTGGGATTGGGTTCATTTTGAGGTTATCTGTGTAAAAAAATCATGTCTGTATATGTATATATAGTTTTGGGTTTGATTGTGGATTTAATTGGGTATTGGGTTCATTTTGAGGTTTATCTGTATAAAAATATTGAAATTAGTATTTTATGCACAAGGATACAAGCTATATTTGACAATCCAGTGCCCTTTATTAATATTAGTATATGTGCACAAGGGGTCACACGTTGCAATACATGTATACTTTTATGTTTTTTATTTTTTTGGGTGCACTTGTAGAGAGTAAGTTCCAATCTTTCTCAAGTCTAGATGAAGGCAAAGTAAACAGATAAGAGATTAGATTATAAAGATAAACATTTTAGATTATAAATGAAGATTTGAAGATAAAATAAATAAATTAAATTTGCAATAAATTTTGATTGCATGGGATTGGAGGTGTTGGACTTAGCTCTTAAATACTACGAACGAATTGACTCAGAGCATAGTCTTTTGACATCTTAAATATAACCTTTGAGCATTGAAAAGTGTTTAATTTAGTAATTTGGCTCCATATTTGATGACTAGTGCCACTTATTTTATGGTGAAAGTATATAAATTAGCATTTTGGCTTCATACTTCACAATGAAGTGCCCTTATATTTCTAATAATATCTGTGCGCAGGAGAGGAGGCGCATGTGAAATACATGTATATTAAGTGATTGGTTTTTGGGTGCACTTGTTTGCACATTTTTAGTTGGATTTAGACTGTGCATTAAATCTAGATTAAAAATGAAATTCTAACGTTAAAAATATCAAGTCAATTTGTAATAAACTCTGAAATACCATGAACTCAGTGTGTGTACCTTGTGAAAAGTGTTTTTTGTGTTTCAGTTTAAAAATAATGAATTCTCTCATGAATGCATCCTGTACTTGAAGATTAAGGAATAGACTTCATAATGATATTTTACATTACAGGAAATTTAGAATCGTTATATAGGGCAATTTAAATACATCTTGTAAATGAAGATTAAGAAAGACTCTCCGAAATGATGTTTTATAGATCCATAATGTCCTATGTCTCGGAGATATGCACTGGAGACTTGGGGACTTTGTCCTGTGTACTCAGCAGCGCCATCAGATTCCACCATCTCTGTTGAGGATGGTGACACCTCAATGCTGACTACAATTTATGTTCAATGCTCAATATTCCAATTCAAATAAATGTTTAAGGATTTGCTCTTTTACATCTTCATATCTTATAGATATCTTTTCATAACTAGCATTTTAAGTGCCATATGTATAGTAGATACAACCCCACGTCCCCTGCCACCGTCTCCAAGCCATCCCCAAATTAAGACTCCTCTATCACCCATCCCAGAAACTTGTCCCGCTGTCCCCTAGGATGGTGTAACTGGTCTTTATTTTGTTATCATAGAGTTGATGCTATTATTGGACCATATTTTCTTAATGATTGAGTCACGATTTCATGAAGAATCATTTAATTTTAAGTGCCATATGTATAGTAGATACAACCCCACGTCCCCTGCCACCGTCTCCAAGCCATCCCCAAATTAAGACTCCTCTATCACCCATCCCAGAAACTTGTCCCGCTGTCCCCTAGGATGGTGTAACTGGTCTTTATTTTGTTATCATAGAGTTGATGCTATTATTGGACCATATTTTCTTAATGATTGAGTCACGATTCCATGAAGAATCATTTAAGGTTGTATTTGCTAGTCTCTTAATGTTTGGCTTTCTAAATGATGGATCGAGTCTGACTTATCAATGTGCTAAGTAGTGCCTTCTAACTTTGCCAATCTAAAATTAATTCTAAAACATTAAAATGGATTTGAAACAAAAATCCTCAAATTACACCACATAGCTGCAGGAGCTCCAATTTAAAATCTTGTAACCTTAACATTGAATGTGAAAACTCTTTTGTTTCAGTCAATCTAAAACCAAATCTAAAACATTAAAATAGATTTGAAACATAAATTCTTATATTGCACCACTTAGCTGCAGGCGCTCCAATTTAAAATCTTGTAACCTTACATTAACTCTTTTGCTCCAATCAATTTTCTCGTCAATCTTCTGTAACATAGGGTTAAGAAAATGGACAATAAGGTGTCTCGCAAATTCAATATTCAATGCCAAGCGAGCTTCATAACCTTAGCTTCGTTCATCAAGACCTAAAAGTCGCAATTCTGGTTAGGTTGTAGCCCTAACCTTACTATAGTTCCATCCTAAATTAATTGGAATAATACTACCGCCCCCTACTATTCTAATGGGCGTTGCAGAGCCCACCCTTTATAACCTTCATCCTCCACTAATAGAATAGTTGGGGTTGCAACCCAACCCAACCCAACACCACACGTGCCCCTGCTGCTTCCTCTTCCCACCGAAACCGCGGACTCTCCTCCCCCATTATAACTGTAGCATAGGGTTGACGGAATATGAATGCACCTCAACGAACCAATCTATAGCTTTATGACTCGATCTTCTGTAGCACAGGGTTCAGGAATGGACAGCACAAGGTATTTAACGATAGAAGTGTGAAGAATGGTTATCATCTGTAGTATTGTGTTTAGGGAATGAACAACACAAAGGTGTCTAAAAATCTATAATAGCTTTATATCCTAAGTCATGGGGTTTATCAAATTTTCGGTCTTTAGGGGTTCAAAACTCGGCGAAGCCATAAATTTTTTGAAAAATTGGATAATGTTCGTCCAAAATCTGTACGGAAGTTAAAAAGTTGTCGTTTTGCAGAAATAATATTTTACCACCCCATTTTCTTAAGGGTTTCTGCATACCGTGAATGCATGAATTGTTTCTGAGCATCGACGGCTATGGCTTTCATCTGTGTTTTTCTGAGCATGGCGGCAACTTTTTCATCTTTGTCTGGTTGTCCGTCAAAATCGTGGACTCTGGTTTGTTTTTGGATTCAGATCGTAGACTGCAGTGCGGTCTCCCTGCTGTGCTTTGTGTTCCATCTGCAACATCTATCCGTTGTCTCTGCAACTCCCGACTCTCGTGGACTATATGCAACTCCTGACTCATTCGTTGTGACTTGTCTCTGCAACTCCCTTTATTTTTGTTTTTAGGTTTGAGTTTATTTTAATAAGATTTTCATTTTATTTTTAGTTTGAATATATAAGTTATTTTAATTTATGGAATTTTTTTCTCCAGTTGATAGACATTTTAATTTATGTTGCTGTTTTGTTGATTATTTTATGTTACTGCAATTTGATTTGTTATAATATAATTATTATATTTTTCTATGCTCCACGGAGTTTCTGGGACAGGGACGTGTTTCTGGTACCGTTACAAGATGGGTCAGAGTCAAAATTGAAGGGACGAGATAGGGGACGGCGATTAAAAACATAGGAGTTTTTAATATAGAGGGACAAAATTCAAGTATGCATATCATAACATTGATAAACCATTCATCATAGACATTTAAGAAGATCAATACATGAAAAATTATCAAATGACAAATACTAAGTACCTCTATTATAATATATCACATACATACGAAGTAAAATCAAAATACCCAAAGTCTTCAAGTATTATGCATGAAATCAGAATGGAATAAAGAGAAGTGCAACTAAAATAGTAAGCAGTAAATAGAAATACTAAATGCTATCTTTCCACACTGCCGCTACTGTTGTTGCTATACAAGTGCATTATATCTTAAAATGAGTAGAAGAGTTAGTGTTTTAGTCTTTTAATGGACAAATATGGTTTGCACATTTTTATTATGTTTTTAAGATAACTACGGACCCACACAAAAAATAAAATTTACTGATTTGCTTTTACCTGCCTAACCATCACGGGTACTGCTGGCCGTCCCCAAATTTACTGCCCAAATTTTTTGCCATTTCGAAGATGTTTCCAAATTTGACAAAAAGGGGACAGCTTTGAGAACGGCAAAAATCTGTCCCTACAGTATGAGCTTAACAACAGTGGGACACTGATTTTTTATTATTTTACAAACTTAAAAATGTTAATACATTTTTATAAATTCTAAAATTATGAACTTTTCACATATTAAATGTTATAATTTAATTGAAAAGTTTTACATATATTTAAATTTTTTTTATATAAGACAAATGTCAATTTTTAGTTAATTTTAATTTTTACTTTCAAACTTCATCCGACCAATTTGAACTTCGTCACTTCGTTTTTTTTGTAAAGTTGACCAGGAGCTGAATACTCGTTTTGAGTTTTAGTTTTTATTTCTATTGGCACATGGAACTAGAATTACACATCTTTGTAATTTCTATGGCAACGAGTGGTAATTTCTATTGGCACATGGAACTAGAACTACACATGTTTGTACTTCCCTAGCGCTTTTATTTTGAGATTCGTCTCTGAAATAAGTGTTGCACCGGAGAAGTTCCAAACCTCACTGCTGTAGTGCACACCGTTGGCGTTTGCTTTCTCACTTTACTTTTCACTGCTTGCCAAACCTTTGGTGGTAGTATGGGCCAAACCTTTTTGGGTAGTATGGGCTGCCTTACTACTGGATGCGGGCTATGCATGTCGTGATGGAATGTACTCTGAAATTAACACCCATTGCTAGTGGACCAGCATTCCATTGCTTATAAAGTTAAAACTATTCATTTTAATGACGAAGTCCTTTTTTTTGTCTGGAGACTTTGTCGATGATGCGTTCGCAAGAATTCCTAAATTTTAATCATAACTCTTGTATTTTCTGTCAGGCCTTCCCTTAAAATGGCTTGATGAGGCATGCCAATATTATTTTGATTTGTAAATTTCTAGATAACAAAAGTTTCAAAGCTGTCTTTGTCTTATGGATCCCGTTGCCTGGAGGTTTTAATTTGCGTGAACTTGAATAGCTCAGTACTGATGTAAAACGTAGATAGTACTTGATTCTGGTAGCGACGCCTAGTTTGTTATAGTTCTTTGTGTACTAAAGTTTCGTGTGTGTTAAGAATAAGTTTAGGTACAGCTCTGTGCTCTGTATAGTTTTTACATTGAAGCATCTGTATAGTTTATGCATTGAAGCATGTCAGATGAAGCTTGTTGTGTGGCGTCCCAGTTCTGTAATCCTCAGAAATCTCGGCTTTATAATTTTGCAGATTCGTCCAGACAGGCAGACACTGCTATGGAGTGCTACTTGGCCAAGGGAAGTGGAACAACTTGCAAGGCAGTTTTTACGTAATCCATACAAGGTGATTCTTGCATGATTTATAGGGAGTGTTCTCTTTATTGCATATATCTCTGTCTCAGTGAAGTAGCTCAATGTGTCAAGTAGGAAATAGCAGCAATACGATTTTTTCCTCTATGCGATGTTTCATTAGGTCAATTCTATACACATTTGTGGCACAATTTCATGTAGGTAATCATCGGCTCACCAGATTTGAAGGCTAATCACTCAATAGGTCAGATTGTGGAGGTTGTTTCGGAGTATGAGAAATATCCAAGGTATTCTTTGTTTCTATCGTACCATTTCGTGTGAATCTACCACTTCTGATTTTATATGCTTTGTAAATAGTGATTAAAACGACATATGTTACAACAGATTGATCAAACTCCTTGAGGAGATAATGGATGGAAGCCGGATTCTGATTTTTATGGAAACCAAGAAGGGATGTGATCAGGTTACTAAACAGCTTCGCATGGATGGCTGGCCTGCATTGTCCATCCATGGCGATAAAAGTCAGGCTGAAAGAGACTGGGTTTTAGCAGAGTTTAAAGCTGGGAAAAGTCCTATTATGACTGCCACTGATGTGGCTGCACGTGGTTTGGGTAGGAAGAACTTATTTTAGCCACTATTTCAAGTCTTTTTTCTCCTACATGAACATTCTTGTGTCAATTTTGGAGGTTATGCCTCTTTCCTAAGATCTGTTCTCAAATGGTTAGTATTTGACATAGCTTTAGATGCCAATATTCTCTTTCGAGCTCCTGGAGCTATCATTTAAGGTATAAATTGGCATCACAAGCAACAGATTCTATGGGAACAGCCAATGCTTTGTTTGAAACTATGGTTTAACAATTGGGAGTCGGCGGGCTGTGAGCCAGTTTTCCGAGGGATGGATTGTGGCTTGGCGGTGGTTTGATATGATTCCTGTTGGTGGTGAGGAACTGCACTGCCGCCGCCATTGCTGTGGTCCACATGGAGCTGGCATCATATGCAGCCCGATTGACTCCTGACGCACGGGGCCCTTATCCCTGTAAGGTGGGCACATTCTGCCATAAATGGCCATCAATGTGTGAAGATTTAGAAACCTTTTATTTAACTGTGTTATAGGAAGCATGTCATTTGGTGGAAAGCTTTTTAAATTTTTATGGAGTTGTCCCTTATAATCTGTAATACATATTACTGTCAAGCGGGGATCAGGGCAGCTTCATTCTCTAGTTTGTTATTCATGTATGATGATGTTAGGAGACCATAGTTTTGTGTGTGTATGATGGTTCTGTTTGAATCTCTTGCATATAGAAGTTAGTATAGACATGTGATAAGAAGATTCTTAACTTTGCTGACCTGATGTTTCTGCAGATGTGAAGGATATAAAATGTGTCATTAATTATGATTTCCCTGGTTCTCTGGAGGATTATGTACATCGTATTGGACGCACTGGAAGAGCCGGGGCCACGGGCACAGCTTACTCTTTTTTCACTGCTGCAAACGCACGGTTTACCAGGGAACTCATTAGTATTCTTCGAGAAGCTGGGCAACCTATTAATAGTCAACTGGCTGCCATGGCCCGCGGAGGTGGAGGGAATGGTAGTGGAGGTATAAACCAACCGTTTAATTTTTTTTTTTTTGTATTACGTCACAATTGTTATGTTGTTTGATGAGAATCATAATGGATACAACTTTCATACATTTGTGATGAAGGTTATGGAGGAGGATATCGTGGTCGTGGTCGTGGCCGCGGCCGCGGCGGTTTTGGAAATCGTAATGTGATTTCTGGTTCAAACACCATTCCTCTTGGCGGATCCGGAAGACAATGGTAGATAGAACCCCAGGAGGTTGGATGTTTTAGCGTTATGTATTATAATACAGTTCATATTCTTTTCCCCCTGAAAGTGAGACGGGACTTTCTTTTAGATGTTCATCGTTGCATCATTACGCTTTAACGAGAGAATTTCTGACTACACATCCCCAGCAGTTGCATTTACTTCATATATACATATGGAGTAGTAGTTGATACGACGACGTTTGATGAAACATGTAATGGTAGATCAATAGCTTTTTCCATTTAAGAAAGTGGAACAAATATATTAACATTTCTAATTCTCTGATGTACCACTATAAATTGCTTTTTTGACATACTCTGATTAGTGTTCATTTAATGTTAATTTTTCCTAAATGGTGATTATTCAAGACAAGCGTTTGTAGTCCAATAACAGTGTGTAGTATTTGCCTAATTTACTCATCTTCAGTCGTTTCATATTGTGATTAGCAATGTATGCATTCGTTGCTTTGGGTGTTAAACAGGAAATGCCCTGGCTTTTTGCCGGTGCATCACCAAACACAATCTTTTGGGTTCTACAAAAAAGATTAGTATAAAGATATTGCTTCTGAACCCAGGCTGGCTTGTTCTATGATATGTAAAAATGTGCATGACATAAACAGGAGAGGATATTTGTTACTTTTTGGCAGATGAAGTTGCAAATAAACTCTTAACATTCCTAGAATATATCTAAGCTTAACTTTGATGGCTGGCGGTAAGGGCACGTCCTAAGTCTTTTACATTTTTTTGGAGAAAAAAGCACCAGTCGATCTTCGATGGTTACTGTATCAATATACATTAAATACGATATTTTTGATCCAAATTTTGTTGATATTGTTTGTTAAACTATTTGACATGCTCTACATTTCTTATAAATACTGGAATCGGTTAGTTTCCATTTACCTAATTATTGACCAATCAAATGGAATTCAACCTGTAGTGCTAAACAACATAACGAAGTCAAATTTATAGATACACGTTCTATGACCAAGGGAGAGGGGTTCCAAATAGGCGTCTACTCTACTCCCATTTGGTAGTTGAAGCGAACCAAAATTTCGACTGGTAAGGCATACCAAAAATTGCGTTTGGTAGTATTTTCATACAGTACAAGTTATGTTGGACTAGCATATATGGTCTGTCATCACTTCAATTGGGATGGTTATTATCAAATACCAATTTGCAATACACTTTTGCTGCGAGAAGTTGCTTCGTTTTTCCATCTCGTACTCTCCCCAGTTTTAGGCTTCTCTACCCATGTAATTAAATGGCTGATGAAGTTTTGAGTACTGCCGTTGTAATTGAATGTAAGAAAGTCTTGTATGGCACACGTTATTTTTAAAAAAGGTTATTAATTACTTTGTATAGCATCTGATGTATTTAGATGTAGTATCAATGCATTTCTGAGAATACGGGGTACATAATGTGTGCTTTTGAGTAGAACCTTTTGCTTTGGCTAGATATTGTAAGAATTGAGTTATTTTTCCCATCGAGTGTAAAAAACTAGTTATACCTTACATTCTAGAAGGAGATTTTCGTGGTATAAACGAGTGTAATTGATATCTCATATCCTCGATCTCATTACATTGTCAATCTTTGATATTTGCTGACGAATCAAATTAAGAATATCGATGTTACGATTGATTAAAAAGTAGATTAACGGCTTGCTATGCTCTAGCAAAATTCTAGTTAATCCTACTAAGGTCATCCTATCAAGGATGAAATTTGAAGGTCGATATTTGTTGAAATGTATTGATAGAGACATTTTAGGCGTAATGCGATAAAACCAATGTTATTGCTCCCTGACCGTTATGATTTACGATGACTACTATGTAAGACTTGTGTACCCTATACGGACGTCTAGCGAATAGTTCTTTTAATTTCTTTTTTTAAAAACGCATTTTCGCACCCAATGGAACCAGTTCAATTGCATTCTATCTTCTGATAGCCTGACCCTACTCTAATAAATACAGTTCATACTACAATTACAGAAATACGATAATGGAAAGCAGCTCATAAGATGATATGTACGTTGCATCATTTGTTGCTTGTATGGACAAGCACCTTCAGTAAAAGATTTACGATTTACTTATTAATTGACACCCTGCAAAACAAGCTGATAGCATGATTGAGCTGTTCATAGAGAAGAGGATGGTACTATATGCTGCCATGAGCGAGCATGAGCATGTACTTGTTTGCTCTTTTAGTCTACCGTGCAGTAAAAATACCACCCACAGGTGAAAGGGATAGCAGTATGCAAGAACTCTTGATACAAATTAGTGTTAATCTAGGAAAATCCTAGTAACTAAAGCACTGAGAACAAAATCTGCACCTTAGAAAATAAAAACAATCTTCAAAAACTATCCCTGGTGTTAAAAATTCTCACTTACCGTATCTTCAAACTATTCCATTGCTGTCCACACAAACTTTGCGTACTACTGTAAGGATAAACTAGAAACACATGCAACCCCAAATATAAACCTGGCAAAGAGAAGATCGCCATTTCTACCCTTCGTCCTGCTTATGTAATCAGTGCGCGTTACGATCCTTGGTTGTATATTTGTTCCACAATTGACATTATTGCTTAATATGGAAGTGAATGACCACAAGGAAAACCCCATGTGTTTTCGAGGGAGAACAGAGGAGGAGACGTGTGGAGTCTTTACTGACACGGTGAGCTGGACTATTTGTCTTCTTTTCAATTTTGTAAATGAAAATAGAGTAAGTTGCATAGGAAAATGCTCTCAGCATCTTATGAAAATCATAAAGCCAAAAATAATAAAGGCTTTGTATATCTAGGTAAAACTGTTAATTTTCAGCGATTTGCGAATTTCGATGCTTATTTTTTTGGAGTTTTCGTGGGATATGTAGTCTTTGCTGGAGGCACGGACTAATAACTCTTGCTTTTAACGACTTACACCATGGACAGATCATCCTCAGATGACAATAAGGGTTTTCCTTAATTATTGAATGAGTATTCTTTAACAGCAACTTCTGAAGTAATCAATAAGAACGATTGTTTTTTTAGTTCTAAAACTATCCTTGTTTACACTTTCCGTGTCAAGATCTTTAGAATATATAATTTGAATTTAAAATCTAATTTATTAAGTTTTTTATTATAAAAAATCCTTGGCTAATAAGTGTTTCTATTGTTAAAGTTGAATTGATTAGAGATAGTTTATTAAAAATTATGTTGAGGATAAAGTAAAACAATCTGAAGAGATGATGATGTTGAGACATGTTTTGAGTGAATTTTAAGTGAAGAAGATTAAATGTATGATAAAATTCAATATTCTAATATATGTTCTAGATAATTATAAGTGAGTTGATTAAAATTAGATAAATTACTTATGAGTTAAACTAAAGGTTAGATATTCTAGAACTTTTTGATGACAATGATTGTAGATGTGATCATATCAAATTCTCGATGTATTTGAGTTTCTACTTATAAAGGTGGACTAGTATTTGGATCCTACACTATAACTTGGTACACATAATTTTATCTTATTCTCTTGCAATTTACCTTATTTGCTGTGATTCTATATTTTTTTCAATTGCTTGTTACCATTTTTCAATCTCTAATGTTGTGTTAGGGAATAATAGTGAAGGCGATGTTAAAAAACATCTTTTAGAGTTTGCTATTTAAGGATTGGTGTATCATAATAATTTTAGCTTCAGTTAATGTGGACCTTGCAAAGGATTAGCTAAATAATTAAAATAAAAGATGAATGTTACATAGAAATAGTTAATTTACAATATAATATATATTGTTGGTCCCTTTAAGCAAGTGAAACTCTTAGAACAATGCTCAATATAATATAATCTATGGATAATAAATATTTCTATCAAAATCATTGTTCAAATTAGTCTTTTCCAAAAGAAATACACCTCAATCATGTGGGATAAATTATGTCATATTATTTCTTTTCCAAAAGAAATACACCATGATCATGATTACACCTCAATCATGTAGAATAAGTTATGTCATATGATGTGGACCTCATTATGCAATTTTGGAGTCAACACAATTGTAGCATTAGTGCTATCATTGATTATAACAAACATTAAGCAGATAAATCCTTCAATACCCAACTTAAAAATTAGGTGGGGCTTGAAATGGACTATTTGCATGGTTGGAGGCAAAGAAAGTAAATGTAGAGTTTTATGAAGTGTAGGATATTCATAATGGTTTAAAGAATGGTGTTGTGTGTGAATGATGAAATTTACAACCCATAAATATGAGGTGATGTTTAAGAATGGGGTCACATGTGTAAATGGTGGAATTTACTCCCATACCTCTAAGAAGTTGTCATGTCCCCTAATTATGATAACATATAAATCATATTATAATTTCATCATGAATAAATATGATCCAATAAATAATAAACAACTTAATAAAACAAAAAATAATAATAAGTTACAATTTAAATAGTAATAAATAAAGATATAAAAAATAATAATCAAAGATTATCATTATTATGTATTAATAATAATATAATAATTTTATTAATAAATAATAATAATATAATAAATTATTCGATTGAAAAGACACATCTTTTCTCATTATAAAGTATTTAGGGGAGAAATATAAAGAGTAGTTTAATAAATAAATAATTTTCCTACAAGGATCCTTACATATGTGAAGTATATATGTTTGGAGAGATGGGCGAAATTGACTTTAAATTACTTCAAACGGTTTCATTATCAGACTCAAAAATTGAATATGTAACACTCTTTTTTCTTGTCTCCATTCTTTTTCTCTATATAGCCTTAGCCTTTTGTGACCCTATCTTTGAAATTAATTGAAGAAATATTCAAGTTGGCTCCTCATGTTTAAGTACTAATAATGAAGGAGGACAAATTCAAAAATTGTGTTGATTAGAACTACTTAGATTTTAGCTTATAGTTTGACTTGTCTATTGAGACCAAGTTTAGTTCACTTTAATTTCTTGCAAGGTCCTACATGTTTGGAATTCCTTGCAACATGAAAAATATTAAAGAATAATAACTTAAGTGTGTTGAAAAATTTAATAAATAGATAATTTCTTGGAAGGATCCTTATATATGCGAAGTATATATGTTTGGAGAGATGGGCGAAATTGACTTTAAATTACTTCAAACGGTCTCATTATAGGACTCAAAAAATGAATACGTAACACTCTCTTTTACCGACTCCATTCTTTTTCTCTCTATTGCCTTAACCTTTTGTGACCCTATGTTTGAAATTAATTGAAGAAATATTTGAGTTGGCTCCTCATGTTTAAATACTAACACATGTTTAAGTACTAATAATGAATGAGGACAAATACAAAAAGTATGTTGGTTAGAACTACTTGGATTTTAGCTTATAGGTTTTACTTGTCTATTGAGACCAAGTTTATTTCACTTTAATTTCTTGCAAGGTCCTACATGTTTGGAATTCCTTCCAACATGAAAAATATTAAAGAATAATAAGTGTTTTGAAAACTTGACTTGAAAATAAACTTCCCTTTGAAAATAATTAGGTCAAATTTAGATACCTTTTCTTACATACATAGTTTTAATTCAACATTTTTTCTTTGTTGTCCTTTTTAATGGAATCCTCCTATGCATCTAAAATGCATCAAGGAAAATGAAACCATCTACTTCAATAATGTAGTTTTGCATGTCAACTTTGTAAATCTCTCATAAAAATTAAAATTTGAAATTTGTCCCCATTTGAAATCTCTATTAAAATAGTAAGGTAGATTTCACTTGTTTTGTCCACCCATCTATTTAGACGAAAAAATTGAATGCTTGTCAGAGTCAATGATTATTTGAACTTGATTGATATCCTTTTAACTTCTAAATTGATTCTCTTAAGTTGTGTACAAATTCCTTTTGTGGGTCATTTGCATTTTCTTAGAAAGGTGACTAGCTTGAATCAATTATAAAATTTCAAGTGCTATACTTATGTGATTTTGACATTTAATCACTTTTGCATCATCAACATTTGGTGGAAATTCCATAGCTAATTGAACTAAACCTTTTGAAACCACAAGGTTATCTAGTTTAGTTGGACTTTATCACAAAACCAATCCAGTTGAGTATTTTCACATGCCAACATTTGTTGATATAAAGATCTCTTTTCTAATGTCAATCGATGTTAGCGATGTCATCCTAGTCCATGATGATGTCATACTCACATCTTGATGACATTGTCCTATCCTTTTGGTAACATCATCATCAGTTAGTTTCATTTGATCACAACATAAAAGCACCATGAAGTTGGTAAGTATAGTTTTATGAAGTTATTTTTTCAACTACCACAAATTCATGAGTCACCTCCAAGAATAAACACTTGTCACAAATGGACATTAAGCAAGATGGATTCTCAAAAACTTGAGAATTGTATTGATGCAAAGAAGTAAATGGTAAACATGAATACAATGAATCCTTATAAGATGGATAATTGCAACCCTATGCTAAATGCTAGAGAAAGATTAAATTAGCTAATGCAAAATTTCAATAATGAATGGTACATCATTAGCTATTGTTAGCCCAATCCAATAAAATATTCAAAATACCTAATTTTAGATTAATTAAATAAATTTGAAGGACCTAATTATAGAATTAATGAGATAATATCCTATCTAGTTCAACACACCCCTTAAGATTAACTTGGGGATAAGCTAAAGAGCTAATGGCGAATACATAAAATACATGTATGAAACGTGGAAACAAGGCCTAATGAGGTTATCTACATATAAACATATGCAGCATCTTAAAACAACAAACAAGGATAAAACTACATGGGAAAAACTCCTATCGAAAAGAGAGTAAATGAAATAACTACACTAGTGAAATAAGGAAAGAAGCAATATTCAATATGAATCCTAAATGACTACTTCTATCACTATACTACAATGCATGTTCCCCCATAAAAGAGAGAAAATGAGGATAAGATAAGATAATATTATTAGTGACCAACAAAAGACCACAATGTGGGTCTATGGGACTGGAAGCTTACACCAAGAAAAAGCAGACAAACAGAGCACCAAACAGTGTCCACAAAAGAACAAGCACAACAAAAGAAGAAGAAAGTAGGAGACATCACAAAAAATATTAGGTATCTGTCTCCATAGGGAAAAAGTCCAACAACGACTGATTTGTGCGGCCACTAGAGGCCTTGTAATGAAGTTGAGTGCTACGAGAGGAGTGTCGCTGATGAAGAGGTCCCTTGCAAGGTCTCATAGATCTGGAATGACCTGTGTCAGGGAAACTATATAGTCGCTTCACACCCTGAGCTAGAGTTAAGGGCCAAGAGATGGTCATAATAAGCTGTGCCTAGGTCTGACTCCTGGAAAATGATAGTTGTAAAGTATGGTCACAAAGCTGTAAGGACTCACATAGATAGAGCACAATGCAATGTTGATCGATGTACGCTAATAAGAATCTCCCCAATAAAGTAGCTCATGTACTAATGATAAAAGTTGTGAAGACATCACATGATCCATTGCCTACAAACAACATTTCTCCTTGATGGATGCCCCTTTTTGATCTTGTTGATGGTCTCATTGGGGGTATTGTTCCTAATGGGGTGGTAGTTGACTCTTTGGCCATTTTAGTTTATGATGTTTAGTCTCCTTGGAGACCTACTCCACCTCAAACTTCTGTTGGCCTTGCTACATTTGCTGGCCCTGCTAGAAAATTGGATTTTATTTTGCCTTCTTAGATGTTTGCTATCCCTGCGACTTGTTGGCCCTTCCTTGGGATCTTGTCTACCCTTCCAAGGTAACAATAATTTTATGTTGGATTCAATTTCTTATTAGGATGCAACTGCTAGGGTGGAAGAGGGTTGGTTTACAATTACAAGAAAGAATTCTAAATCCTCTTAGACCTTGTTTGACATAACCTTCATTCCCATAAGGGCAAGATGAAAGGGAAATCTTAGTGGTGTTTGGAAGGTTTGGGCTACATGTTGGTTTCTTTTTATTTTTTATATGCATGTAGTATTTTGTCTTCAAAGGGGGAGCTTGTATGACTTAACCCCTGTTCTTAGTTTTACCCCATTTTTTTTCTTCTAGTGAGTAGTCTTGAATATCTCTAGTTGCGGGTTTCATGTCCCTTCAAGACCTATTTTAAAAGGGTTTTTGGTCCCTTTAAAACATTTTTTTCTCTTAATAAAAAATAAATCCACTAGAGATATATGAAAAATCACTCTTGTAAATTGATACAAATTGAAGTTCAAGTCCAAATATAGCGCACTTTTGGAAACTATTCAAATGCCACTATGTCCATGAAGCATAATAGTGCTACAAACTAACTAGATACATGGATAATCATTGTAGAAGGTGACAATGCAAGACTCTATAAAAACTAATGTAGAACAACCTCCATGGGAAATGAAAATGAATTGACAATATCTTTGTTTCTATCAACAAAGATGACACAAATGTCCTCAAAATATTGATACATGTTTGTTAAATGAGACCCCACAAATAAGGACGATAAGTATGTAAGACACGAATCCCAAGTAGCGGTGTCTGGAAGAATAATATTTAATTGCACTAGATCAATGGGTTCCATGCATAGTTAATTTCAAGGTAATTAGGTAAAAATAAGAGATGATAAATTAAGGTATCTTGATTCAAGGAGTTAGAACTAAGTGACAAGCCTTTGATTTATCAAAGAATGTAAAGTCTTGTGATAAATGTAAGAACCTTAAGTATCTCACGATCACAAGGAATATAATCTACACATGTAAGATGAAGGACAATTTACTACAAAAAAAATACACATGGAGATATGTTAGGGTCTACACTGATCTCCCAAAGAGGAGTCCAAACTATGTGGGAATATCAATTTCTAATAAAGCATAAACAATGTCAAAAGCAACACTATCCAACATAACTCTTACCACATGTCCATTAATGATTCTCCAAGAGATCCTAACCTTATGAGCTTGGAAATTGAAAATCAAGATCTATTTTTGAAGGACACAAATAATTATAGAGAAGAACATGAAAACAATACCACCATAACTATAAAGTGCTGAAACTTATCTTTCCAACTATATAGTCCTAAAAATTTAGCATCTAACTTGTGCTAATTTTGGCACCATTGTGTGCCTACTTTAGGTTGTTTCTTATGGTAGGACCTCACATTGTACTTAATGCATACTTACTTCAAATATAGGCATGTCTATTCCTTCAATCTTTCTTAAACTTGAGGTTGACATTAACTTCTATGCATAATCTTCCATTTTTCATCCCATCCCATAATTCATTTCCTCACCTAGGACCAATGTATTTATTTTTAGATTTCAAGATCTCCCTTGATTTCCTGAAAACCTATTTTTTTCCCTCCATTCTTTATCACAGCCCCCATTATCCCCTAGGATTATGAGCTACAAATTGTAGGACAAGTCAAACTTGTCCTTAAGGGTTTGATGGAGGGGTTTTTATTCAAGGATTTTAATTATAGTCATCCTTGATGAAATTTGAGCCCTCAAATGTGTATAAAAAGACATCCACTCCCCTCATTTATGCATATACTTTGGTAAGAAAGAAATCATCCATCCATTGTACAATTGAGACAAGAAAGTGCAAGCAAGCATCCATTAATGAAGGAATCCATTATCAAGAATTCAAACAATCAAACATTCAATTATTATTATTCAATCAAGGTGTTTCCTTCCATATATCTAACTTTTTTCCTCTAATGGAGGCAAAGCAAAGGAGTTTGTACTCAAGTAAGGAGATCAATATTCATCCATTGAGTCTTCTTCTCTCTCTTCCCTAATAAATTATTGTGGCGAATTAAAAAATCTCTTACATAATATTTTTTGTTAAATGATTTCCATTTTGGTTTTTGTGTTGAGTCAAATCTATCGCATCAACACACTTGATCACATTTAATCAGGTAATTGCATCTACATAGTCTGATATATTTCATTTTTTGGATCTAGCCTTTGTTGCATGTCAACATACTTTCTTCACATCAAGGTTGATTCCTAATTAGGGGTTTGAATAAGGAAAACTCCTCCCCTCAACCTTCTTTCTCTTCTTACTATAAGTAGGAATAGATGGCGAGTTGCAAATCTAGATCTAAAAGGTATAAGAACAATTGTAGTGTTAATCTTAGATTGCTTTTGACATATGAGTGACAATATGCTTAAGTCATTTTCTTAGTTCATGTCGAACAAGTAATACATGTCAAGCATAAGTTGTTAGAGAGTATATGTCGAGTGATAGATATTTAGTGTGGGCCGAGTAACTAGTAAGTGTCGAGAAAATGGTATGTACTGAGCTATTCAGATGCTGAGTGATCAGTGGATGCCAAGTCATTCAGAGGCTGAGTTATAGCATTGAAGCTGCAGTTGATGCTGAGCATTAGGGACTTCAAGTGCCGAGTTACATAGTTTTGACATAGATGTTTGTAATGGCACAAACTTCTATGTAAACCATTTTGGGCCGACTTAAGGATTTTTTTATGATCTTTGATAATGAGGAAGAATCTTAATTATGAATCCCTATGCATTACATACATCCAATTAGAAAAAGGGAAGGTTTAAGCAGTAATAGGGTGAATCACTACTATTCATTCATACCTAACCCTAAGTCACCTAGGTCTTCTTAAGGAGGACAAACCCTAAACTTTTAAAAAGAATGCTTAAGGAGAATTGAAGAGAGTTTGCATGTGCAAACAAAGAATTAATGGTGACTAAGGTGTTATGATTTGAGTTACATTGCATAATTAGTTAAAGGAGAACAAAGGAAAGGAATCAAAGGACAACATAGATACATTTGACCAGAAAGGATCAAGTATACATCAAGACAGAGGTGATCTGACATCAAGCAATAGAGTGCTAACCAAAGGATCAATGTTGAGACATTCTAACAAGTGAATCAATTAAATCTCTTAATAGAGTAGTTTTGATAGGTTGTTGTGAATCCTTTAATAGGGTGCTTACTTCATCGTAAGTTAAAGTTCTTTTACCAGACACACTTCTAGAAAGGTGTTTAAATCTTTTAACAGGGTAAGATCTAACAATCTTGCAAGCCTTTAATAGGTTAGACCTTTCACAAGGAAGATCATGTTTCATGATCAAACATTGTAACCTTCATTGGATACACTTTATTTCATTGGATACACTTTATTACTACAATAGTGAAGATTTGTGGGTGTCATCCCCACCCCAATTTTACCTTCTCCTTGGAGGGTTTCTGGGTAACCAAATATCTTGTGTCATACATGTGTTGAATATTTTACTTTCATGCTATGGATGTATATGCTTAATTTGGTATTTTACTTTATATCATAGATTGTGAGATGGATGTGTGGTGAATAGTTTTAGAGGTTGAAAGTTTTAAGTGCTGATTCACCCCCCTCCCCCCCCTTCCCTTAGAGTTTGCTTTCCTATTGTATTTTCAATAATTGGTATCAAAGCCTTGTTCGATGGAAAGTAAAGCTTTGCAACTTTGAGGAAAGATCTTGAAGATGGAAGTCTACAAGTTGGGAAAGAATATTGAGAACCATAAGATTGAAATACAACTTGCCCTACATCAACTGAATGAAGCAAGAAATGAGTTAAAGATATCACTTAAGAGAAGGAAGGAAATTGCTATTGAAGAGAATGGCATAAAATACCAAGAGATTGACACTACTGAATTGTTTGTAGATGGGAACACTAATGAATTTGATGCATCAATTGCAGATCTGATGGAAAAGAATGGAACCCTAATTGAAGAGGTTAAAAATATCAAAAGAGAACAAGAAGTCCAATCGATATTACTATGTGAGGTGACTGAGCAGAAAAAGAAATCTGAAGAGGACAAAGTCATGATTGAAGATGAAAAAAGGATTTTGACCAACATACTAGAAGAGAAAACATCAGAGGTAACTAGGATTGCTAACATGCAATTGGAAACTTTGGTTCAAATGATGATTGCAAATCATGTACTGAATGCAAAGGATATTGAGTCACACCACTGAAGTTGTAAAATGAACAATTGAGAAATGATCTAAAAAGAGAAAATGAGTTTGCTGATAGTTTCAACAAACCTAGTGAAACCATCAAATACTTTGAACAATTGATGAGATCCCCTAGATCCAAAAATGTCACTTCTGAATTGGATTACACTAGTACTGAAGAAGGAGCATAAAACAAAAGCGGTGAAGAAAGAGGTAACAAAGGTAAGAACTCCAAATGTACTTGTCATAATTGTGGTAAGATAGGTCATACTGCTAATGTTTGCAGGAGAAATACTGCAAAGAAAAAACCTAAGCAGAAGTTCATGGGTCATTGCCACAAATGCAAAAAATAAGGAAATCGGGCACATGAATGCAGAACCAAGACATAAGTACACAAATTTCTAGGATTACCTCAGATAAAAATAATAGTTACATGCAAATATAACCAATACTATAAAATAGTAGATTACATAAAAGAGAACACAAGACACCAAGATTTAACGTGGTTCACCCAATCCTTGGGCTATGTCCACCAACAAGTCTAATATTATTATGATCCAGTGGTTACAACCTGATTATAATTCGTAATCCCTTAGAGCTAAATACCGTTGCAAGAACCAATTTTTGCATCACACACCTTAAAAATCCCTAACCTGAAGCCCATTTATACAAGCTTTTTACCGCTTACAAAATTAGGGCTAGAATAATAGAAAAATAGGATCCGATGCCTTTTACAATATAAGATCTTTCTTGGCTTTGGGGGTGTTGCCCCTGAAAAATCCCACGAGGGCATTGCCCCTCAACCTCACCTTGTACTGCAATAGGAGTGCACCTGGGGTGCTACCCTAGGACCCCACAGGGGCACTGCCCCCAAACCCTCATAGAAATAATCTGCAGGAAAACCATGCTGAATAAACCTTTAAGTCTAATTAGGCTCCACATCACAAAAATCTCCCACTTGGAGACTGATCATAATCCACAAGAATAACCTCCCACTTGAAGACTAATCATAGCACTACTAAACTTGTAGCTCCCACTAGAATATCAAAGCAACCTGGACCTTGCTATCATTTTATTCTGTTTAGTCTAGAAGACCAACTAAAGTTGAAGAGGAGTTCAACTTCTCCTTTGTCACTACCTCTATAAACATATCTTCTTGATTTTCATCTGTGTATATCTTGTCCAGCTTTAACTATCCATCATCCAAAATTGACCGAATGAAATGATATTGCAATTGTGTGTTTTGTCTTTGAATGTAGAGCTGAATTCTTTGCAAGATGAATGGAGCTCTAGCTATCTGTGAACAAATAATTATCCTTCTATGGATGTCCTAACTCTTCTATGAAGAATTAAAGCCATATCATCTCCTTGGTTGCCTCTGTAGCAACAACATACTCTACCTCTATAGTGGATAAAGCTTTAACCTTTTGCAACCTAGAAACCCAGCTCATTGCTTCCCCACCAACAATAAATACATAACCTATAGTACTCCACCTGGTATCAATATCCCTTGCCAAATCTGAGTCAACCTATCCTTGTAAATCAGTAGTAGAGCCCCAAAAATGTAGAAACTTACTAGATGTTCCTCTCAAATATCTGAGAATCCATTTAACTACATTCCAATGCTCAAGCCCTAGATGACACATATACTTGCTAATGACCCCACTGCATGTGCAATATCTGGCCTTGTACATATCATAGCATACATCAAAATTCCTTCAACTAAAGCATAGGGTATCTTAGACATTTTATCCTCCTCTTCTTGTGTCTTTGGACACATCTCCTTAGTCAACTTCAAATGACCAGGTAAAGGTGTGCTGACAGCTTTAGCATTCTCCGTAGAGAAATGTTGAAACACCTTCTCAATATAATCAGCCTGAGAAAGTCAATTTCCTATTCTTCCTATCTCTGCAAATCTTCATACCAAGGATTTGTTTTGCTAAACACAAATCCTTCATAGAAAATACAACCCCTTAATGTGATCCATGTTAGACCTAGCTACAAGCATATCATCAACATATAAACATAAAATAATGTAACTTTCATCATCCAACTACTTAAAATAAACACAATGATTTGAATGACACTTGCTATACCCATGCTCATGCATAAACCTATCAAATTTTAGATACCATTATCGAGGTGCTTGCTTCAAGCCATATAAACTTTTCTTTAATCTACACACTAAGTTCTCCTTACCTTTGACCTCAAATCCCTATGGTTGTGCCATATATCTCTTCATCCAAATTGCCATGAAGGAATGCTATTTTAACATCAAGCTTCTTTAAATGGAAATCTTCAGTAGCCACCATACTTAAAATAGTGCAAATAGAAGTAATTTTAACAATAGGAGAGAATATCTCATCAAAATCAATGCTCTTTTTCTGTGCAAATCCTTTTGCAACTAATCTAGCTTTAAATCTTTTCTTACCTCCATCCTCTTCTTTTAACCTATAAACCCATTTATTTTGTAAAGCCTTTTTACTTGCAAGAAACTTGCATAAATCCCATGTCTTATTTTTCAGCAAAGAGTCCATTTCTTTTTTCATTGCAGACTCCCACTGAATCTTTGTATCCACCTGCATAGCTTCATCATAACATTTAGGTTCACCAATATCAGTAAGTAAAATAGAATACAAGAAAGGAGAAAATCTTTCTAGAGGTCTACTTATCCTGGTTGACTATCTAACATTCACTAGGGTGTGTGGTATTTTTTGTTGCAAATCATGAAGAATTGTTGGAACATCAACTTTTGGAGTATCATCCAACACTATAAAATCATCTTCTTTCTTCTCATGTTGCTATAATAGATCTACGTACAACACTTTCTCATTGAATATGTCATCCCTGCTTCTTACAATTTTATGATTTTAAAAATCCCAAAGCCTATAACCAAATTCATTAATGCCATATTCAACAAATACACATTTATTTGACTTAGGTTCAAGCTTGGTTCTATTTTTAGAATCTATATGAGCAAATGCTTCACAATCGAAGGTTTTGAGAAAAGATTAACTCACCTTCTTACCAGCCCATGCTTCCTTTGGAGTACCACAACTCAAAGAAGTAGAGGGACCTCTATTAATCAAATATACATCAATATTAACAACCTCTGCCCACATGTTTAAGGGCAACCCTGCATGCAACCTCATGCTTCTTGCATGCTCCATTATAATCCTGTTCATGCGTTCAGTCACTCCATTTTCCTGTGGAGTCCTTGGAACAATTTTTTGTCTATGAATACCATTAGCAGAGCAATAATCTTCAAATTCATGACTACAATACTCACCACCATTATTAGATTTGAGACATTTTAATTTCTTTACAATCTCATTTTCAACTAAGCATTTCCATTTCTTAAAAGTTTGAAATACATCATATTTTTATCTAAGGAAATAAACCCACACTTTTCTAGTTGCATCATCAATAAATGTAACATATTAATGAGAGATACCAAGGGAAGATACCTGATCTAGTTCCCATACATCTGTATGCACAAGCTTTAATTTCTCACTTTTATTTTTCTTCTGAGTCTTCACAAAACTCACTCTCTTTTGTTTTCCATACACACAACTTTCACAAAAATCTGTACTAACACATTTTATACCTGGTAAAACTTTCTTTGAATGAAGTACTTTCATACCTTTCTCACTCATGTGCCCAAGTCTATTGTGCTACAATGCTATTTCAGAATCTACAGTAGCTATTTGTTCTCCCTGCTCAATTGCAAAAACTATTCCTGAACATTCATTTTTTTCTGAAATAATCAAAGTAGAAGGAATAATATAACTTGTACAAAGATATAAGGTTCCTACTTTCACACCATTTTCTACTACAAGGGAACCTTTTGAAACCTTCCAATTTTAATCATTAAAAGTAATTAGACAATCCTTATCACTGAGTTGCCTTGCTAAAATTAAATTCCTACTCAACCTTGGAACATGTCTTACCTCATGTAGTAGCCAATGTTTCCCATTCTTCAACTTGATCTTAAATTTTCCCTTTCCAATAATTTGGTAGGGTTCATTATCCCCCAAATAAACAAGCCCAAAATCCCCTTGGACATAATCAATGAAATAACCTCTATGAGGTGTAGCATGAAATGAAGCACCAGAATCTAAAATCCATGAATCATCAACACTTTCTAAAGATAGAAGCAAAGCATTCTCTTCAGATTTGTTACTTACCACATTTGCCTCCTTTTTCCCTTCTGGTTTATCTCTATTATTCTTTTGGTTCCAACAATATTTCTTCTTATGCCCTGTTTTTCCACTGTACCAACAATCTCTTGGCTCTAGATTGAGACTTCTTTCCCTTTGACTTTCCTCTTGATTTCCTATGATTTTTGAAATTACTTCCTGTCTCAGTCGTTCTGCCTCTACTTTGTGTGTTCAAAGCACTTCTTGATGTAGATCCACCTAAGGTTTTTCTACAAGTTTCCTCACTCAAAATAACACTGATCACATCATCATATTTTAGGATATTAGATTTAGAATGAAAATTACTCACAACCATTACCAAGCCATTCCAGCTTTTAGGCAAATAACACAAAATCAAGAGAGGCCTAATTTCTTCATCAAAATTAATACCCATAGAAGATAACTGACTAGTAATAGTATTAAACTCATTTAAATGATCTGCAAAAAATCCACCTTTTTCCATTTTTATATTAAATAAACGCTTCATGAGAAATAGCTTCATGAGAAATACCTTGTTTGAAGTGGAGGGCTTTTCATACAATTTCATTGGAGTTTTCGTCAACTCTTTCATCGTCTATGCTTTTGTAATGTTAAATTCCTTTGATGGTGCTAGGCATAATTGAATGCTTCCAATTACCTTTCTATCTAAAAGATCCCAATCCTCATTTGTCATAGTTTCCTGGTTTTTAGTTTTTCCTACTAACAACTTCCATAAATCCACCTGATAGAGATAGTCTTCCATTTGCATCTTCCATAATTGAAAGTTCTACACATTAAACTTTTTAACCCTTAGTTTACCCCCATCTACCATTGCTTCCACTCAATTGTGAGACTCCCACTCAATCATGAGACCTTCTTGCAAAGGATCACTAAATAAAATAAAATGACAATGGTATGGCTAAAAAAAACAACCATCTGGCTTTGATACCACTTGTTAGGATTAATCTCAAATAGAAATAATAGTTATATGCAAATATAACCAATATTAGAAAATAGTAGATCGCATAAAAGAGAATACAAGATGCCAAGATTCAACATGGTTTACCCAATCCCTAGGCTATGTCCACCAACAACAAGTCCAATATTATTATGATCTAGTGATTACAACTTGATTATAGTTTATAATCCCTTATAGCTCAATACCACCACAAGAACCAATTTTCACATCACACATTCTGAAAATCCCTAACCCTAAGCCTTTTTATACAAGCTTTTTGTTGCTTACAAAATTAAGGCTAGAATAATAGAAAATAGTAGCTAATGGCTTTTACAATATAAGGTCATTTTTGGCTTTAGGGATGTTACCCCTCGACCCAACCCTGTACTGTGATAAGGAGTGCACCTAAGGCACTACCTCTTGACACTATCTTGGGGGTGTTGCCCCGAAACCCCCATAAAAATAATGTGGAGGGAAACTATGCCAAATAAACCTCTGAGTCTGATTAGGCTCCACATCACAACACAAATATTTTAAGGATACTGCTATAACTATCAGAAGTATGGACATAGAGCATATGAGTGCAGATCCAAGCCTAAATGGTTATAAAAAAAGCAGACAAAGGTAAAGCACAATGACAACTCTTATAAGTAGGATTATAATACAAGGTATAGTTGTCACTACTATCAAGAGTATGAACACATTGCTGAAAATTGCATAAGAACACATTTCAAAAGTGACTACAAAAGATGGTTGAGTCAAACCACATGTTTTATTTGTTTGAAGAATGGTCACATAAGTAGGAATTGTCCAACAAGGTCAAAGGCACTGAGCAATAAGTTCAACAAAGGAAAAGGAAAGGAAGATGTTGAGAATTTCAGTGATGAGATGAACAAGACATGGAAGAGAAAGGATGATTGCAAAACATCAAGTGTAGATGGGATCACTTCACCTAATGGGTCAGGTGATCACACCTCCTCCAATTAAGAAATTAAGAGGTATGTGGGACTAATATTTAAAAGATATAGTATACATTTGCTCCAAGAATTTAGTTCTAAAAATATTACATATGCACGAATAAAGATGCAAATGTTGCTAAAAATCTAGAATAAATATTTAAGTTTTGTTAGATTTCATGTTACTATCGAGCACGAAAAGTTCCACTATGGTTGCAGAGTGAAATGTTAGTTGATACCAAGCTATCGAAGTTAATAGTGTTGATTGAGCTCATAGTAGTTTCCATTTTGAAAAGGAAACTTCATGAAAGCCGAATGAGTCAAAATCTTTATTGAAGCTGAGCCTACAGTTGCATAAGCACTGAGCATTAATTGCAAGGTTTTAAGGTCTATATGATCAATTTCTACTCATTTGAATTCATTCAAATTTGAAGGAGAGCACAAAGAGTGAAAGGAGAATTGAAAGAGATCATACAAGTGTTTGTACACCAGATTCAATAGTTGCTTGACACCATCACAATAGATTCGTAAAGGTATTTATCCTATGCTAAGCTATGTAGTTTGAATTTTTGCAAACCCTAGTTTACATAATGGCATCTAGTTCTTCAGCACCTAAGGATAAAGAGGGTAAAGAAGTTTTGAATGTGAAATTGATAAGCAATGAGATTAGACAATCAAACTTTAGAGCCATACCTAATATTGCTTACAAGCAAGATCCATCTGGTGCATTGTCGATGATACCATCTTGAGTTTTGATGATTCAAGACACAAGATGTTGCTACTCATGCAAGGTGGGTAGCATAGGAGACATGGAGATTAGAGAAACCTATGGGAAATTATGTGAAAACAAAGCATTGAAGGATGAATTCAAAATTGTAGAGAGAAAAGGGTTGAACTGTGCCCTAGATTTTCCAAATGTTTTCAAGACTGAATGTATTAAGATAGTCTAAAGAAGAATTCATGATAATTCTATACGGTTGGATAATGGACTAGTGAAGATGACCAAGTAAATTGTACATAGAGTAACAAGGTATTGAACACTCAACTGACCTAAAACCATGAGTAGTGAATCTAAAGAGGTCATTGAAAAGAATACAGGGGTAGTGTGGAATGAACGAGGGATGACAATTGATACTATCTCAGATCCTCTAATTGCATTTTCAATGAGGATAATAGCACATAAATTCTACCAATCTAGCGAGCTCAATAGTGTACCATGTATTGCTATTGACATGGGCTATAAGATAGTCAAGAAGGATTGTACCTATGATGTTGTCAAGTTGCAGATGCAACAATTGTCAGAAAATTTGGGAGCTATAAAGAAGACCAAAAGTGCACAATGTAAATTTGGTTCAATTCTTGTATGTATGTTCTTTTATGTACATAATACATTCCCCACATTTAGTAAAGTCTCCTGGAAAACAAACAAATCTATTGTAGTGAAAATAGGTGAGTTTATTGAGCAACTTGGGAACAATTTTGAGTAAGTTATGACCAACTACTTTGAGGACTTCAAAAAATCAATGAAGAAGACACTAAGGATACTAGTTTTACTAGTTGAAAAACATTTCAATGATGTTTGATTTCTAGTTGACATTGATTATACATATGTTCAAGCTACTGTTCTAAGGGTAAGGTGGCTAAGGCAACTAGGCTATGAAATCAATGTTGATGAAGCCTTTGCAACAATAATAACACTACTTGTAGAAGATGTAGATGCTATGGCTATTGCCTTTGGAAACTATGACATGGATGAATATAAGATAACTATGGATTTAAAGACTGCCTCAGTCATTGGGAAGAAAAACAACATTGTCAAGAATCTAAAGTAGAGATTTGGTGAAGGAGAAGATGAAGAAGAAGAAGAAGAAGAAGAAGAAGATGATGATGATGAGGAAGAAGTAGATATACCTATTCAATCACAATTGGCCTTGATTCAAGGTCAAGGAGAAGACCATGAAAAAGAAATAGAAGTTGAAGAAGGTGCTATGGGAGAAGAAGCTAGTGAAGCACCTGCACAAAAGAAGAGGAAAGCTAAGATCCCAGCTACTAGAAAACCAAGGAAGGTTGCAAAACTTAAGCCTACAGTTCCCTCTACAAGAGCCAACATAAGGGCTACTACCAAGAAGGCTCAAGCAATAGTCAAGATAGAAGAGAAGAGAGCTAGAATGGCTAGCAATAAAGAGGAGCTTGAGAAGAAAATAAGGAGAGAATACATAGCTCTAGCTGAATCTAATGGAGAGAAGACTGAATCTGATGACAACAACCAATTTCAAGTAGTAAGTCACTGGTCTTCTTTAGATTTAGACAATATATATGAGAACATAAGAAATAATGCTGATTTATCTAGTCTCTCACATATTAAATTTGATACACTTGGAAAAGTTGAGATGAACCAAGTAGAGGAGTCAATTTATGTCATGATGAAAATGTTTAAACAAACTCCAATTGAGATTTCCAACTCTCTACCAAAGGAATTATCTGATAGAGTTGAGCATAAGTGGCAATATAGTTTAAACAGAGAAAGACAAGTGAGAGAGACTACACTTTCTAGAGTGATGCTAGAATAGGATAGAGAAACAATTGCTAAGGAATTAAAGAACCATACTAGAAAATTTGCACCAAAATATAGGTAATTTAACATATTGTAGAACAAGGTTGAGGATGTTGTGCAAAATACCACTTTGATCTAGAAATCATTAGATGGTTTGACAACACCCAAGGTAATAACGAAGGCACCTATTGAGGTAGGTGAGGACAAAGAAGAGCAACAAAAAGTAATTGAGGTAATCACAGTTGACACTGAGATAGTTACACAAGAGGAAGGCACTGATACAAATGAAGATACACATGCACCAGCTGAGGATGAGCATTAGAAAAAATAGAGTGTATTAGATACACTAGTGTCGAGTGACATGAAGTGAACATAGGAAGTTATACTATAAAGATTAAGGATGTTTCTAACACTGTCACTCAGAACATCAATTCCCTCATAGAGGATGACTTAAAGAAGATATTGGTAGAATCCACTACCCAAGATAAACTTTGTGAAAATCCTATACTAGTTAGTGTTGATGAAATTGAGAAGGCAGACAAGATATCTGCGGGGGGAAAAAGTATAGAAACAAGTGACATCTACAACCCCTCCTTAATTCACCTTGATACAACCTACATTAAGCTGCGTGATATATCAAAGGAAGGAGATAACTACTTCCACCATCAGTACATTGGCACAAAGTACTCTAGTCGTAGTCAGTGTAAAGGAAAATGAAAAGTTTGAAGAGCATAAGAATGAGACAAAAAAGAATGAAGGAACATAAGTTCTAATAGGTTAGGTAGACATTCTTACATCTACAACACAAGAATAAGGTGAATCTATGAATGTAAAGAAGACAAAGGATAAGACTGAAGAGCTGGGTATGACTACCAAATCTAAGGAGCAATTAGCAATACAAACACTTGTAACTTTACCAAAAACTACTACTCCTCCTAGTCAAGCCTTTTATAGGCCGAGTATAGAAGCTATACCCCTACAATCATCATGGCCTAGGCCAAGCACATCTAAGGTAGATGAATTCACATCATTTATCAATGTGAACTTGGATGATGTTATTGAGTTGCCCAAGTTTGATTATGCAACTATCACTATTGAGAAGATGGGCATAATCTAGGATGCTCTTGAAAAGAATAAGAATCAAGAACTACTTAGAAAAGAGCATAGGCAGAAACAAGCTTTGATAGATATCAAGGATATTTTTCTTGATGTATTTAGCCTGCAAGCACCAGAATCAACAAAGCCAATCATAGAGAAGCTAATCAGCTTAGTGAAGAAGCTAAATGAAGCATACCTAGATTCAAATGTAAAACTACTTGAATGGCCTAAAAGGAAGTTTCAACATAAGGTTGATGAAAAGATATCAAGTGCTATTACACTATCACAGGTTGAGTTAGCAACCAAAATTGACAGTGTGAAGAAGGTACCAGAGAACATTTTCTCTTTATACACCAAATAGTGTAATCCCACACTCTTCACACAAGAAATAAGGACTCATATTCTAAGCTTGGAGAGTAATATATGTTGACATAATGGGTGTTGCACACATTGCATAATATTGTTTATATTTTATCATTTTGTTTTATTATGTAATGTTGCACCTAGATGGACATGTAATATTTAAAGATTCCCATGGGATATACTTTATGACTTGTATTGTAACATTGTGATAATATTTCATATAATTATTTAATATTGGGGAAAAGAATTAAATTAAAAATATTAAATGTGGGGTTAGTGGGTTAGGTAGCACATGGTTTATGTAATACCAATTGGTGGTTTTGTGAGACTTGCTACTATATAAGCAGTTGTTGATGTGAAAAAAGAAGAAGGCAATAAGGCAAGAGTCGAGTAGGAGAAGGCTTGACAGGTTAGCCAAGGGAGCATTTGTGAAGGTTGGAAGCATGGCATGGGATGTGTGGTTCATTATTGTTCACATAGATTACTTGCTTATGGCTATGGCTTTGAAGGCTTCCATGGTTGTATTGTAATGGTATTTTTTTCTAAATAATACATGGTGGTGGATACTTTTGGAGGCTGGGCTTTTCCCTCAATGAGGGTTTCCCAGGGTATATCTCGTTTCACAATTTTGTGGGAATGTTTTCTATTCTCTTGCATGTGGATTTCAATTGCATGTTTATTTTAAATCTATTATGGGTTATGTGGAAACAATTATATTCTTTGTTGCAAGTTTTCTTATAAAATACAGTCATCTAGTATAACTCTGCCAAAGTCTCCAGATCAGAGTGAAATATTTTAGGAGTCTCCTCAACTCCCAAACTCAGTTAGCAGTATTACAAATAGACGAAGCAAACATCAAGGCTAAACTAATCAACATCCAGTCCATCCTGGCTCCACATATGGAGATATTTCACAAGGAACTAGCCTTTTCTAAAACACTCATGAAGAAAGATCTGCATCTTTCTACTCATGATGACTTAGTTCACCTTGCTACCAAGCTGGCCATCCAGATTAAGTCATTGGAGGTAGCTTGTGATAATTGGGATGCTGCATTGAAAATCATGGTTGAAGTCCCCAAATCATTTTTAGACAAACACACTATCAGTGTATAACCCTTTGACATTAGTGTCAAAATGGGGGAGAAATAAGAATTATGGAGGAAGTAAGAAGTATGTGGGAGAATATTTTTGAGGGAGATACAAAGATCAACTAATACAAATCTACTTAGCAAGAGGATTAATTTTGAATTCAGATATATAAAAGTACAATCAACTTAGGGGGAGTTATTGAATTTTGAGGTATGACGGATGAGTCATAAGCTTTGGCAATTTTTTTGAAGTTTTGTACGTATGTGGATATTTATATGAGTTATGCTTGAAAGGCTAAAGGTTATTCATACATGATCAAGTATTTTTTCACTCATGTCAAAGGGGGAGATTGTTAATCTTAGATTGATTTTGACATATGAGTGACAATATACTTAAGTCATTTACTTAGTTCATGCCGAACAAGTAATACATGCCAAGCATAAGTTGTCAGATAGTATATGCAAAGTCACAAGTATTTAGTGTGAGCTGAGTAACTTAGTAAGTGTCGAGTCACTCAAGTGCTGAGTAGATGGTATGTGCTGAGCTATTCAGATGCCAAGTGATTAGTGGATGCCAAGTCATTCTAAAGACGAGTTACAACATTGAAGTTGTAGTTGATGCTGAGCATCAGGAACTTCAAGTACCAAGTTACACAATTTTGACATAGATGTTTGTAATGACACAAACTTCTATGTAAACTATTTTGGGCTGAATTAAGAATTGTTTTACAATCTTTGATGATAAGGACAAATCTTAATTGTGAATCCCTATGCATTACATGCATCCAATTAGAAAAAGGGAAGGTTTAAGTGGCAATATGGGTGAATCACTACTGTTGATTCATACCTAACCCTAAGTCACCTAGGTCTTCTTAAGGATAACAAACCCTAAACTTTTAAAATGAATGCTTAAATAGAATTGAAGAGAGTTTGCATGTGCAAACAAAGAATTCATGGTGACTAAGGTGTTATGATTTGAGTTACATTGCAAAATCAGTTAAAGGAGAACAAAGAAAAGGAATCAGAGGACAACATAGATACATTGACCAGAAAGGATCAAGTATACATCAAGATAGAGGTGATTTGACATCAAGCAATAGAGTGCTAACCAAAGGATCATTGCTGAGACATTCTAACAAGTGAATCAGTTAAATCTCTTAATAGAGTAGTTTTGATAGGCTGTTGTAAATCCTTTAATAGGGTGCTTACTTAATTGTAAGTTAAAGTATTTTTACCATACACACTTTTAGTAAGGTGTTTAAATATTTTACTAGGGTAAGATCTAACAATCTTGTAAGCCTTTAACAAGGTATACCTTTCATAGGGTAGATCATGTTTCATTATCAAACATTGTAACCTTCATTGGATACACTTTATTACTACAATAGTGAAGATTTGTGGGTGTCATCCCCACCCCAGTTTTACCTTCTCCTTGGAGGATTTCTGGGTAACCAAATATCTTGTGTCATACATGTGCTGCATAGTTCACTTTCATGCTATGGATGTATATGCTTAATTTGGTATTTTAGTTTATATACATAGATTCTAAGATGGATGTATGGTGAATAGTTTTAGAGGTTCAAAGTTTGAAGTGTTGATTCACCCACCCCTCTCAAATTTTACTTCCCTATTGTATTTCCAACATGTAGGTCCTTCATAAATTTCATTAGACTCACAACTATCATGAACAAGTCAACAAGTCGACTTGTCCCTGCACCATTTGGCTAAATTTTTTACAATAGATATTTACATGCCCTAGATCCAAGAAAATCTAGAGTTCCAATATATTTGACATGTTGATGATAGTCAAATTCTAATCCAAAGGTCAATCTTCCTCTTCTTATTTCAAGATGTGTTCATTCTCTCCATTTTTATCTTGTACTTACTTTCATATATATCATATTTACTTTATCACACACATACCACATCACATCTTCTTAAGGAATCCAAATACCTTCTTGAAAACTAATCATGTATTAGCACCCATTCATCATTTTGGTTGTGCTAATCAATTTATTTAAGGGCGGGTATGTGTTCCAATGTATGTTAAGTTTATAGGATCATTTTTCTACAAATGTAATAATACTCTTGATTATTTTTGTGTGTTCCAAATGCAGATTTGAATGTTATATAAATATCTGTAGAAGAGACATGTCTCTACGGTAATAAATCAATCATCAACTATATATATATATATATATATATATATATATATATATATATATATATATATATATATATATATATATATATATATATATGAAGGTTTTTCTAATTGATAATTAACCAATAACCATAGAAGGATAATCTCTAGCTACAACATTAACACTCTATTAGCTAGGGAGAATTGTTATAGAACACATTATTCTCTCAAGAATATATAGAGATATCATCTCAATATGATATTATTAGAATACATATTTGAGGATATCAACATATATCCATCAACTTAGATGTTATCTTTCATTATCATTCGAAGTACGATTTAACAAGAAATATCAATCACATGATATATATATATATCACATACTTATATTCTCTTGGTACGTACACTGGCACTTAGATGCTATCTTTCGTTATCATCTGAAGTATGATTCAACAAGAATATAAATCATATGATATATATCATACTTATATTCTCTTGGTAGGTGCACTGGCATTGTGTTCATGATGCCTACCAAAAGAATATGTAATATCCTAGGAGGGATATGTCTTATCTAGTCTTCGAAAAACTTTGGGTCAACAACTAAATATATTCTATCACATAGAACTTATAATCTCATAAAATTAAAGTAATATCCTACAAAGGATATGTGTTATCTAATCTCCAACACACTTTGGGACAACAACTGAATATGGTCTGTTAGATAATAGTCATAATATCAACAACTTAAAGTAATATCCTAGGAGAATATGCATAATCTGATCTCCTAGACCCTCGAGGAAAATAATTGAATGTAATCTGTTAGATAACAAACACAATCTCAAGGACAACTTAATTTAGTCCATTATGACAAATATTGTGATCTTTGACACATTCTAGGAAACAAACTTAACATTGTCTATCATGATATATTCGTTATCATGATCTCCGACATATTCCAAGATAAAAAATTAATGCAGTCTCTATCATGATAACATGTCAATCCATTGTTAAGATCGTTACTTTACACTAGCTACCTCACAACAGAAACATCAATGAAATATCATCACCTTTCATGATTTTTTCCAACAAAGTCATGTAGTAACTCACATGATGTCTACCATGAAATAGGTTAGAGGGTGGATTCACCATAGCTTCTCCTAGAGGGTGGAACAAGGGCTTTCACCTCAAACTTCTCTCTCACAGAGAAGAATGCATTACAAAGAATTTCACCTCGAACTTCTCCCTCTCAATCTATTGAATTTTTCCATCCAAGGTTTCTTTTGATGGAATTTCAGACTCCTTATGAATTTGATATCAAACTTATGACATCCTTGTACAAGTGTTAGACTCCCTCCTATAAGGATCCACTTCAAGCTCTTATATCATGTAAGAATTTGTCCAAGAATGAAATGCCAAGTTCTAGAAGCTCAATTTTTGAATGGTAGGTTGAACCTTGTGGAAAAAAAAGAAAAAAGGCTAGTCATAGGATAGATAGACTAGATGTATGTGTGTTTACTGTGTAATATGAGATGTTTGTCCCATTGTGCTAGGAAAAGGCTAGGTGACAAAAATGTGTAGATCGAATTGCTTGGGGTAAGCTTTTGTTGAGGGCTACTGAGCTCGAGCTTAGATCTATGTGAGGATCTCATCGAGCTTGGATTGCTATTGGACACTTCTATCAAATGATGGACACTAGTCGAGTGCTCCAATGGAAGAAGGGTACATATCCATACAAATATTATGAATTTTGCTATGTGTCATGTGTTGTGATGAGGAAGTGGAATGCACAGTTTCTCAAGAAAAATGAGCCTTAATTATAGGTTTGAAATCATGTGATTTGGGCATCGATGAAGATGTGGCTCATGCAAAAAATAGGAGGAAGATTGATCGGGGGTTCCAAAGGTGAAGGGGACTTTCTTAGAATAAAAATATGATGTGTCGATGTGCAATGGAAATTGAATCTTTGGTCTATGAAATATCGTGGGAGGAAGAAGACTAGTAATGCCCTTACCACGTGGCAAAACCTTTGCAGGTCACCACTAGAGTGGAATATCTTAGTGCATAGGAGCCGTTGTGGGGGGTTGGGAAATTTTTTAAGTCTTGAATTCCCTGTGTTCTTTAACACAAGGTCTTCAAATTGAAAATGCCATGTTGTCTATTTCAAAGCCGAATCTTGAGGGTGGAGAGGTGAATTAGCTCATCTAAAATTATTTTATGATGTTGTGCACCAACACAATTACAAAGAGGCCGATCTGGCAAAAAATAATATTTTTCCACTTGGACAATGGAGAAAATGCAATAAATGAAGCAAATAGGAAATCCCATTAATTTTTTTTGAACAATTATTTTGTTAGAATTTGTAGATCAGGCCTTAGGGTTCCATTTTACAATTTTTTTTTGTCTCAGATTTGACTTTTGTCTAACATAAGAAAGTTTATAGTCAAAATTCACTAGAATGACCACCCAGATGTAATGATAAGGTTCAAATTTTTTCTAGATGATCCCACAAAAATGTTGATTCTAGATTTGAATCATGGCCCTAAAAAGTATGAAACAAAATGCCCTCCAATGGCTATTCAATGGAACTCCTTATGCTCTGGTACCATGTAAGAATTTTCCTAAGACAAGAATGAAATGCCAAGATCTAACTAGAAGCTCAATAGATAACATAAGAGAGATGGGAAAAATTATGATCAATTGATTCAGTCAATAATGATCAACAATACATTGCTCAATGCCTTTAAGATACACTACATGTAGATGTGCCTAAATATATAGGAAATGCAAGATGACTATGAGTTATACAAGTGATATGTACAACAACTAAGCACATGTCCGCCAAAGGTGAATTATCGTCCATTGGGCATGAAAGTAAATGCAACAATGAGAGGATAAGAACACAAAAGTGTATCACATAGAGAGGTGAGAGAAAATATCTGCTTAAATAAAGTGCAAACTCCTATGTGTCTACATGACAACTAATAAGAAAATGTAGTATCGTAAGTAAACATAAGTAAATTGTAATTAGTAATATTCAATTACACCAACACCACTTTATATAGGATGATACTCATAATCTCAATCATCAAATATATTTTCTTCAAGAGCCTCACTTATCTAGTCTAATCATCAGATGGAAAATTAATTCAGGATCGTAACTTCTTTAGAGCTATCATCATAAGATTGAGTCTGCACAATATTTGGTAGCATGTGTAAGGCACCAACATTCTTTTCTTGCAAGAACATCCTTAGACATAAAGGAAAATATCAAGGAAAATAACTCTTATAGTATGTCCAAAATTAGAAATAAGAAAGAGATTACAATGAGTAGATAAATATAATACTCAAATATAAAAATACTTATCTACACATGAGGGTCCATAGACATTTGAGAATGGAAAATCTCATCTCTAAATATGGTTTAAATGGGAATGGAGCATTCGTTATTATTCCTCCCCACAATGTAAATTCCCACTTGTTCCAAATGCACTGAATTTGCTTGCAATTCCCATGCTTGAGGTCTTATTAGTGTTTAGATTGAAATTATCCCATTCCAATCAAGTATGAAGGTTGAGTTAGCTCAACTAGCTCATGAAGACTCTTCTTCTATATTATGCTTGTCATAGCATCCCCCTTACACACTTGTGCTCTCATTTTTAATTACAAAGGTTTAAATTCCTTCTTTTATTTGAATGCTAAAACTTTACGACTACACAAGTGGGTAGATCAAATGGAATGGAAAACAAAAAAAAGTCCTCTTAAGTTATGAAATATGTCATGTTCTATTATTTTGATAGCAGATGTAGTTTAAACATAATTAGGAATTTCTATTAAGGATATGTACAGGATCATGGTCAACCAAACTATGGCCTTAAGTGGCAGTGAAAAATCAACAAATTAGGGCTATGTCAACTTGACACATTATTTTAAAGTAGTTATGAACTATATATAAAAATTTGAATGAAAAGAATCTATAGGAAATTGAATGTAATTTGTAAACTACTAGGCCTGATCTGGAGAAAAATATTTGATTGGTCAAAATTTTTGATTTTAATGTAGTACTACAAAATTTGTAGGGAAAAAATAAAAAGTAGGTGTATATCTAACCACCTTAACCAAAATCAAATGATAATATGTCTTAATATAAATTGATATAATAAGTAGACTCATGCCTAGATGTGATGCATATTTTTGGGTATTTTTATTTCAATTTAATAATTAAATATGAATTTTGTACCATAACTTATTTAGAATTAAAAAAATCCTGCGTCTAACCACCTTAACTAATTGAAAACTTTACAAAATTAACTAATTTTTTCCTTATACTAGGAGAAGCATAGAATGTGACACAACTTTTGGATTTCAAAAATGTTATACCATTTCAAAGTTACAACTATTTTTCAATCAATATGTCAATCAACACTTTACAAACACCTTCATTAGAAATGAACTAATATATACTTATCAAACTCATAATTTGACAACAATTATATTGATGATATCTTGAGAGTGTTCTCAAAAAATCCTTTTTGTTTCATTGAATTTGGATGAAAAAAATGTTGTCAGATGACTAGTCAAAGTCCAAAAGTTAGGAAAACATGTCTCAAACACTTTTTTTGAGTTGACCAAAAAAGTCATGATGAAATGGGTCAAAGGGGGTTGTAACCTATGACTCCCTTTGACCCATAGGATTGATTACAATATCAAGCCATCGAAGTGATTACATGTCATGATGAAATGGGTCGAAGGGGGTTGTAAGGACCCCTTGGGACACATGTCATGATGGAATAGGTTGAAGGGGGTCGTATGTTAGCCTATGACCCCCTTTGACCCATAGGATCAATTATAATATGTCCCTAGGGGTCCTAGGACCCCTACATACACATGTCATGATAGAATGGGCTAAAGGGGGTCGTTAGTTAGCCTATGACCCCCTTCGATCCATAGGATCGATTACAATATGTCCCTAGGGTTCCTAAGACCCTTAGGCACACATGTCATGATGGAATGGGTCGAAGAGGGTCGTAGGTTAGCTTATGACCCCCTTTGACCCATACAATCAATTACAATATGTCCTTAGGGGTCCTAGGAGCCCCAGGGATACATGTCATGTTGTAATGGGTCAAAGGGGGTCATAGGTTAGCCTACAACCCCCTTTGACCCATACAATCGATTACAATATGTCCTTAGGTGTCCTAGGATCCATAGGGACACATGTCATAATGGAATGGGTCAAAGGGGTTTGTAGGTTAGCCTATGACCCTTTTCAACCATATGTCCCAAGGGGTCTTAGGACCCCTAGGGACACATGTTGTGATGGAATGGGTTGAAGGGAGTTGTATGTTAGCCTACAAACCCCTTCATCCATATGATAGATTACAATATGTCCCTATGGGTCCTAGGACCCCTAGGGACACATGTGGTGGAAAGGGTTAAAGGGGGTTGTAGGTTAGCCTAGGACCCCATATGACCCATACAACCGATTACAAAATGTCCCTAAGGGTCCTAGGATCCCTAGGGACACATGTCATGATGGATTGGGTTGAAGGTGGTCGTATGTTAGCCAATGACCCCCTTCAACCTATATGATCGATTAAAATATGTTCCTAGTGGTCCTAAGATCCCTAGGAACACATGTCATGATGGAATGGGTTGTAGGTTATCCCATGACCCCCTTCAACCCATACAATTGATTACAATATGTAAAGACCCCTAGGGACACATGTGATGACATGAGTCAAAGGGGGTCTTAGGTTAGCCTACAACCCCCTTCGACTCATATGATCAATAATTATGTAATTATAATAAATAAATACATACATACATATATATATATACATACATATACATACATACATATATACATATATATATACATACATATATACATATATATATGTATGTAGATACATATATATATGTATGTATATACATACATATATATATGTATATATATGTATATATATATGTATATATGCATATGTATATATATATACATATACATATATACATATATATATGTATGTACATACATACATATATATATATGTATGTACATACATACATATATATATATGTATGTACATACATACATATATATATATGTATGTACATACATATATATATATATGTATGTACATACATATATATATATGTATGTATGTACATACATATATATATATATGTATGTACATACATATATATATATATGTATGTACATACATATATATATATACATATACATACATATATATATACATATATATATATATATATATATATATATATATATATATATATATATATATATATATATATATATATATATGTGATTATAAATAGACATACGTATATATTTGTGTGTGATTATATATATACATATATATGAATTAATAAATACTAATATATATGATATAACTATTATATAATATAATATATACATAATAATATATAATAAATGCATATAATAATATATAATAAGTAAATTCTATATATTTGCATAATTGTCCCCACTTGATTTCCCTCCAAAGATAATAACATATAATAAGTAAAATTCTATATACTTATATAATTGTCCTAACTTGATTTCCCTTCAAATTTTGGGCGTAGATTTTTGGTACCTGATATGAGATCAGGTATCTGATATTGGATTAGATACCTGATATGGGCTTTGGTACCCAAATCTATTTACTGACAGACTTTTACCAAAATATTGTGTCACTATAGACTTGATAATCACATTTTTTGGCTTTTTCATGGGGTTCAACAGTATTTTTGCAAACAAAACTTTGTTTGGGGCCCATTGTTTGAAAAGGTGGCTACATGTAGTGCCTACTACTAGTTTATTTCTCATGTTGTATTGTCAAACTCTTTTAGGCCATCTTTATGTTTATGCTTGATGATTTGAGACATTTGTTTTCCAGATTGTTGGAAATTATTTCATACTCAATTGATTATATGATGAGTTACCTTAGTACTAGTTATTTCATGTATGCATGATTATTCTTTCGATGATGATGCTAGTATACAATGTTTTTAGTTATCTCATGATTATAGTAGATGGATTATTTATATATATATATTTTTTATGTATACTTACCTCATACTTGCATGTGTATGGTGTACCTGTATGTTTTACTTTATGTATGATGTTTTTGATATGGTTGAGGGAGGGAGTCATAGTCACCTGCTAGTCAGGCTCTACAAGATGCACCACTCCCTGCCATTGCCTATTTAGTTTAGATTATATGTGTATGTACATGCATGGATTTTATGCAAATTACAGGTACTGAGCATCAACTTTCCTAAAATTCCAAGATGAGTGTACCCTATCACAGTATCTCAATGGTAAAAGAGGGGAGATAATTCTTAAGTCCAAATCCTAACCTTAAGCCAATTGTCCTAGAAAGGAGGACAAGTATCTAAGTTGTCCACCCTTTTGAATACATCAAATGACATAAATTCGTGATTTTGACCCTCGACTTCGATCTAGTATTTTGTACTTTATAATGGGTTTTGATATTTAGTCTTGTGGGTTTGTGATGATTTTTTGTTATAATTAAATCAAATTAAAAGAGTATTTAATGATTTAATTTAATGGAAATTTTATAAAGAAAATTCAATAGTTAATGATATTTAACTAATTGAGAAATTAATTAAATAAAGGAATTAAATTTAAAGATATAGTTAAAGTTCTAAATTTTGGTGTAATCATATTTATTTAATTTAATAATATATATTTAGGAGTTTCATTTTTATAATAAAGTCTAAATATTAATATTATTTCAGTTAATAAATATTTTATCAAAAATGTGTCAACAATTAATTAAAGAAAGAAAGAAATTGATTTAATAAAGATATTTTAAATAAGTTTTAAAAAGGTTGCACATGAAAATTAAAATATAGTAAACTAATAAAGAAAAAGGGGTTTCATGGGATTGCACAATCAAAGCCCTAAATTGGGGACAAACTCTTTATTAGAAAATTAGAGTTCATTTCTCCATACCAAGATTTGGAGGAGCAATTTTTCGAGATGGTTTTTAGAAAAAGGGGAATTACTTGCATGCTCCCTACGTTTTCATTTTTAGCATCAGATCCAAGCAAGATCTTGTGGGTTTATTTGTACAATAGTTTTCTATTCTTTGAATTTTTGTATTGTTCGTGTCTAGATGAATTTGTTTCAGAATTTGAATTAGGTTGAAACCCTTGTTGTAAATTTTATTGTTCTTTGTTTTGAGATTAGCTATATATAAATTGATAATTGGAAACCCTCATTGTTAAACTTTAGAGAACCATATTTTGATACGAATAGGGTTAAAAGATATCAGGATTATTTATTAAGATACGATTAAATTATGCGTATTTCTCCTATTATATTTTTGGGAAAATCTTTAAAAAAAAATATAAATGTTAATAAAATTACTACAGTAAATGTTTTTACTGTGATAATTTTATCACTCACACACACCCACACACACACACCCACACACACGCACACACACCCACACACCCACACACACACCCCACCACAACCACCTCCCCCCACCTCCCCTCCTCTCCTTCTCCTCCATGGCAAGACATTTTCTGTTGTATGTGTGTTAGTAGTAGTACAGTACTGTGGTAGCCTTTTAAGGCTAGGCCAACAAGCCTTTAAACTCACTCTATTAAACATTTATTTATTAAAATAAATTAAGTTTAAAATGATTTAAAAATGTTTTTAATATAGTTTTTTATTAAGTAATTTAATTAATATAAATTTTAAATTATTATTAATTAATTAGATTAATATTAAATATTATTTAATAAGTTTAAATTATTTTTTCTAATGTTATTATTGTTTAATGATTATGGTTATTAATAACTTTGTATTATGTTTTTTTTTTTTTGATCGATAGTTTGCATTATGTTATTAATAAATTGATAATAATTATTTAATAAATTAATAATTATTGTTTAAATTGCTTTATAATATTTTGTGAAGGCATTAGTTCTATAGTGGTAAATTGAGAGTTTGGACTTTAAAAAAGAAAATGGGTTTAGTTATAAGGGAAACTTTGCAAATTTTATTAAACCGAAAACCTATAATAGAAACATAAACTTGAATCCTACTATTAAATCAATTGTATGTTTTCAAAACCAAACAGAAACTATGAAACTACACTATCAGTTGTATGTTTTCTTGTGTGTTGGGTTTGGGGTTGACTTAGAGCGTTGACTAGTTTTGGGATGTCTACTAGAGGCTGGGAGTTATTATTTTTGGTGATGTCATGGATTGGTTTATGTGTACTTGATTTTGGATTAGTCCTATTAGGATGATTGTATTGGTGAAATTTTAATTTTGATCAGTGATATTTCAATGCTTTCCAGTTGTGTGTTTAATAATTGATGTGTATTTTATGGCCGTATGAGACCTTCTACTTTTACTGAGCTTAGGGTAGGTTCTCTATATGTCATTTTGGGAAGTGGTTTGCAATGGATGCCGGAGCCCTAAAGAGGTTGCCTGGGCAACCCATTGTAGGTTATTTTAATAAGTGATAACATTACATTAAATGAGAGTAAAATGAATTAATAAGAGTCATTGTTTTCCTCGACAATGCCTTGAGTACTAGTACAGGCTAGGATGGGAGTAGAGAGGATGCTTGATTGCGACCTTGCTTCATTAGTATGCCTTGTCTGTATAAAAGGACACTGGTGCGACATAGAGTGACTAGGGGGCTAGAGTCTAGTGAGGTTGCCAGGGTAACCTTAGAGTTGGCTCATATGATGACACTTGTCCACTTACATAGTATATTTCTTGTGTGTTATTATTTCCTTTGGGTTTAGATGTCATTTGTGTCTTGGTACCTTTGAGATAGATTACTTTCATGTTTTCCTTGACCTAGATGTTGGATTTGAATTTTGGGATTGTTATCCTATTTGGGACTTGAGACTATCTCCTCAGCATAGTGGGAGTGGACCATTTAGGTTTCATGAGGTTAGGTGGTAGTTCTTTTTACTTTTACCATTGAGATCCAACAATTTGATGTCGTTGCTAGAGTTCCCTATTTTGTATTACCTTTCTTTTTGTTTTTGTGTACTATGATGGATGGTTATACTTTTCTGTATTATATTTGATTTTATAGATCTTATGAGATGATGTAATCTATTTTAATATGTATATTCTTTCAAATTTTCATACTCTATGAGTTGTATAGTGGATGATTATGCATTCTGATAATAGCCAAGTGGCATTCAAGATAATTGTATATTATTTAAATGGATTCGTACTTGTAGTTATTCTTTAATGTGGATTTGTTATATATTAGTTTTAGTATTAATTAAATTTAAATGTGATTCAATGTCATGGGACCCTTAAGAGACATAATCTATTATGTGTTGCTTATGTATACGTGTATGTTATTGCTTATGCTATATTATATCTATTGTTGTTTATTATCTTAAAAAAAAATGTTTGGCAAACTTGGTGAAACTTTAGGTTAATTTCTTTTGGGTTCCCTGGTAGGGAATTACAATACAAAACTTGATAAGATATCCATGTTGGAAATATAAGGCAGGCTAGGTTATTGAGAGGGGAGGGGTGAATCAGGAACCAATAAAACTTTAAACTTAATTCACCAATTAAACCATCACCATATAATCTGATCTTAGTCGCATACATGAAAGAATGAAAGCAATAAATAATTCATAATACTTTGAAACAAGATGTGGTGACCCAAAAACCTTCCAAATAGAAAGCAACTGGGATGGGGATGATACCCACAAGCTTTAGTACTGTAGTATAAAGTTGGCCTGTTAAGGCTTACAATTGACCACTTTTGGTGATCTGTCCTATTAGGTCCACCTTGCTAAAGTATTTACAAACATATAATGAAGTATACACTCTCTTAGGAGATTTGGAGTAAGACTTTTAAGTCCACCTTGTAATAGGATTTGACTAATGCACCTATTAGGATGAATCAATGGTTGATCTCTATCTAAAACTTTGATTTGTTGAATGAGATTCCTTGAATTACAATGATTACCTAACTGTGATAGATAAGTCTCTACTATACCTTATACTACTTGTAGCCTTCTTCAATTCACACTCATCTTCTTCTTGATTTTTCACACACTTATTACATTTGGATATGATACAATAAATTATATATATACCAATCCACTTAATTATTTGCTAGAGTCAGCTATAGTACCAAATTCATCATAATTCAAAAAGTTAGCCCATTGCTATAACTCAAGTTTTGAAGACAACTTGGTGATGTTCTGACACTTGGAAAGCATTGTCAACACTCAACAGACTCTAACACTTGATTGACGTTGAAACTTAGTCCATATTGATCACTTCGAGTAGCAAGAACTCGCTCAACACTATATGACTAGGTGAACATTGAGAAACTTGATAGATATTGAAATGCTTAGTTGAAATTGCGATGCTCAGTCAACATTGAATTCACTTGGTTAACACTGCGAGCTTGATAGACATTGACATAATTGGTTAACATTAAAAAGCTTGGTTAACACTAAGATCTTCATCACTTCTACTAGAAAGCTTGGTAGACTCTGCTATGCTTAGGCAATACTATAAACTATCTCAGATGCTCGATAGATACTATGAAGCTCGACATGAATTGCAATCTGACTATTAAGCTTTATAGCAACTGAAACACTTGGTTAACACTACTAGAAGAATGATACGCTATGTAGAAATGAAACCAATTGACAAAGTGTTATGTCACTAATAGAAAAATTGACCTTAATGTCAATAATATCCCCCTTTGGCATTAGTGACAAAAACAATTATCATACCAAAAATTTGAATTCTCAAAATTACAAGTTAAAACTCCCTTAGTCAATAATTTGGATCTTCAACTCAATTTTGAGTGTTGTCTACTGCTATAGCTTGGTAACCTCTTACTCTATTTTTTTTGATATTTCAAAATTGCTTTTGTAAACATATTTTCTGCTATCTGTACATGTGTTTGCATATTACTACTCCCTCATACATATATATGGAGTATGATAATATTCTCTATACAAATAATCTTCTCCCCTTTTTTGACATAAATGCTAAAGGTGCAAAATATTTACAAGTTAATACCAAAATGTGACTAGAAATCACCATGGACCTTCAAATTAATTGCCATGGTCTTGTCCCAATTCTCTTGCAATACCATAGATGCATGTAAGGCTATCTATACTTCTATTGAAAGTTCCATCACGTGGTCAGCTATGGAGAAGTTATTGTCATGGATCAATGTCCTTGCATGTGCAATATGTTTTTGCATTGCGTCCATGTTTGGAAGGATCATGCCTTGAATTTTTGCAAGTGTTACTCTAATTCTGGTTTCTTCCCTTAACAATTCTTCTTGGAGATCTTCCAAGTACCCGATCTTTGTAAAATGTCCAGAACTACAACTAAGATCAAGTGATAATTGATGTTCACTTGCCTTCATATCTTCATCTATCTTGGATAGTTTTTCCTTAAGATTCTTAGTAAAGATAGATGTGTCACTCAACTTGACAAACAAAGAAACAAAATTATTTACATATGTTTCAAGTGTAGCAAGAATAGTAGATAATCCTACCTCATCAATAGCTATCTTCTATGCTACTTGCTCCAAAACTTTGTTTTCAATTTTTCTTTCTACCCTCTATAGAAGTTTTTCCTGCCCATTTAGTTCTTCATTGTATTTGTTAACAATTTCAACCAATTGATCCAAAATAGGTTGTTTCTCATCAACCTCAATGCTCAAAGCATCAACAAATATGCTCTTGATATCTTCAAGTACTTGGTTTTTCTTTTTCTTTTCCTCTCTAAGATTTTGTTGCCTTTCTCTCTTCTTCCAAAGCTCACCAAGGGTATCCATCTGATTAGGAGGCAGATTGGAAAGATCTCAATCTGGTATCACACTGTCCTCCTTTAGATTAATCTCTTCCTTAGAGGTTTCAACCTCTTGAACCTTTTCCTTATGATAGAGGAATTTTGTTTTTAAAAATTCAAAACTTCAGTGCTTAGTTGATACTAAGCCTCAACTGTCATTGTACTAGCCATGGTGGAAACAATAGAAATAAAATAAAAAGTAGGAATAGTAGAAATAGCACTAACAATAGGAATACCTTGCTATTTCTTGGTAGTGCCTGATGCTGGAATGATCTGATGCTGTTGCTCAATAGATAAAGTGTTAGATAGTTCACTCATTGAAGTACTCAATAATGCTGCTCTAGAAATTAGTTGAGTACTTGGTGTTTCAAATTTGACCACAACCAACTCAGTAGAAACCTTCTCTGAGCTAGATATTACTATGGCTTTTCTCAGAGAATGAGATAGAGATTTCATAACCTCTTCTACTATATTATCTACATCAGTATCCTCAATACTCTAAATTTTTGGAAGACTTCCTCCTGTAGCTTCTTGTTCTTCTTCCTCATCAATATCTACACTCTTTATTTCACCATCTCTTATTTATACATCCTCTTCCATGTCATCTTCTTTGCCATCCTTATCATCAATTTGCACAACATTATCACTAGGCTTGTACAACCCATAGATGTTTTTCCATGCAATAGTATTGGACTTCACAATAGACTCTATGTCCTTTGATAGGATCAACAATGCATTGAATTTTGGAGTAAGCTTTTGATCATTTTTCTTCAATGATTCCCTCACTTCCTTGTCTGATCAATTAGACTAAGTTGCCTCAAGGTCTATTCTTTGATGCCTTTAGAAACATTGAGTTCATTCTCCCAAACTGGTGTAACTACTTTTAGGATATTTTTAGGAAATTGTTTGACCAGTTCATTAGGGGAATACTTCCATTTTTCCATCTTTTCCACAAGGGCATCTTGAATTTGTTTCTTCTCTACTATAGTCCTAGTGTAATACTTAATTGATTTAAAGTAAGCCATGCCACCTTCTTCTTCTAGTATTTTCAGTCTCTCTTCAAAGGTAGGGATAGTATTTTGAAGTATGATCTGATTTACTTCATCATCAGCACCCAACTTTAGTTTTCTCCTAGATTTGGTGGATCTCCTTGTGAAAAAAATAGTGGAAGACTTTGTAGGCTTTGTTACTATAAAATTCCCTTTCTTCTTGGAAGGCTCCTCTTCTTCCAAATTTTCTTCCTCTACATCCTCCTCTTCATCTTCCATTATATCATTTCCTTTGCCTTTAGTTAGCATGAGAGGAGAGCTCGGTGAAATGGTGTTCTTCATGATTTTCTCTAACCTCTTTCTTCCTCTATTCACTACTTGGGGTAGCTTGATTTCAAGTTCAATCCTAGCTTTTGCCTCCTCATACATACAAAAATATGTAGCCTTGGGATCCATGGGCTCATTTAGGAGAGCCTCAATTATTTCTTTAGTGTCATCAATATTAACCTCATAACTCAAAGGTTTTATCCATGCCACTCTTGGCCTAACTGCTTGGATGTGAGCCTTGTCATAGTCTACTAGAAAATAGATATCCTACTCATAGTCTTCCACTAATTTCTTAGGAATCCTATATCTTCTCTACATTTCTCTTTGAATGTTTCAAAGTAGGCATCTATTATACTTTCAAAATTTTCTCCCATTTCTGCTATGAATTCATTAATTTGACACAATACAAGCATATTTTTCTTCCATACCACAATTCCTTTAAAAGGGAAAATTTTTTGTACATAGAATAATAAACAGGTTAAAAGAGAACCAAACTTACATGGATTGTTCTTGGAGACTCGAATACTCTCCATTTTTTTCCTAATTGACTCAACAATAGGTCGACAAGGTCAAAAGATAAATTATTTTTCACCATCTTTAGTGTTAAGTCAACTACTTCATAGGGAACACTATTTAGTTTGCTCAAGATATATATCTCGTGAGAAATCACATGTATCCCAAAATTGATTTCCATTTCTATTACACCATTCAACTTTATTCCTTTTCCATCGCACTCTACAAGAGTTCTCTTCACTAGTTTAACCTGACCTAGGGTTTTTGTAGTTTTTGCCTTACTAGCATGAACAACTTGGTAATCTTGTGTATCATCTTCTTTGTAATTTGGATAGGGTGATCCAACCATAGATGCATTTCATGAAGTATCCTTAGGATACATCTGATGCATTTCTCTCAGAAATCTCACAACATATACATAATGTGTGTTAAACTCTTCATCTCCAAATGTTTATGCTTAGTTTTCAAAACACCATCCACACAAAGTTCATTGAATTCCTTGTTCATTTCTAGGATTCCAAGCTCTTAAACTGAACAATGATAAAATGACCCGATATTGTGTATAGGAAGTACCTTAAGAGGGATTTGAGACTGCACTCCAACTGGGTCAAGTACCTCTACAATTGTTGGTGTTAATTAAAATGTGGGAGACTTACAACCCACTCCATGAATCAACATATTGAAACCTTTTTTTTTCTTTTCTTCTTGAATACAGCATTCACTCAACTAATTTTTGAACACAAAAATAATCTTTACTTGATATTGCTTCAAATTGATTGGGGGCTCTAAAATTACTCTTCACTTTTAGCCTTGAAAATTCATAGCGAGATGATTGGATGAATTTTCTCCTTAATTTTTTTTTTTTGTCTTTACAATTGGCATTAATGCTTCATAAAAATCTTCGCTCGGTGATAGGTTATCCTCCACTTAGTTTGGTCTTTGTGGTTCAGAACACATCTTCCACTCGGTAGGGTTACCACCACTTGGTCTGAACTTGGTACTCAGTAGAGTCACCAACTTGGGATCTATTATAAAAATCTTGGTAGGTGTAGGGCATCCCAACCTTTCTTTGTGAGGTCTTCCAACCTAAATTTTCTTGGTAAGTTCTTCAAATGTCATGTTAGCTCAGTGATCCTAATGCATCTTGAATGCTAACATGGATATTCTTCTTGCTAGTTGGAACTGATGTTAGATGAATTCTTCTAAATCATAGTTCCAATGATCTCCGTAGGGAACTAAGTTGGAGTGATTATGCCACTCAACTCATTCACTTGGGTGTCAACAACTTTAGACTTTGGCTTGCATTCTTTGTAGATTTCTGCACTCATTGCTATCTTATTAATTTTTTGATATTGTCAGCTTTGGGTTTCTTTTCATATTCAATTCTTCCTTGGTTCATACAATTCTTGGCAAGATGTCCAAGTTCTATACATACAAACCACCTTTTTATAGTGTCTCTCTTCCTCACGTGATGTTTTATATGGTTTTCTCCAATGTACCCAAACTCACCACAATAGTGACATCTACAACATGTGTTTTAATCCCAACCAAATATTTCTTTCACAATTTTCTTTGCTGGGTTCTAGTTCTTGGTCTTGCATTCATAAGATTTATGTCCTTATTTATTGCAGTTAAAACACTTTCCTTCAAACTTAGATTTCTCTTTGCATTCACTTGTTCCGTATCCTAGCTTGTTGCAATTGTAGCACTTTCCACTAAACTTTGATTTACCATTCCTTCAAAACTTATTTGATTTATGACCTATCTCACCACAATGATTGCAAGTAGGTCATTTATTCTTTTGAGCTCCTTGATGAGATGATTCACCTTCATCTATATATCCTAATCCATCTTTACCTTTATGTCTATATTAAATTTTCTCATTTAATTTATTCATGCTTTCTTGAGATTTCATCATCCTTTCATTGGTTTGTTTGTCCATACTGAGATCATTCTGTAGTCTTTCATTCTCTATCCTTAGATTGATAAGCTCTTGATTTGCATCATTGAGTTGATCAATCAAGTCTATTTACTAAAGAGATAGATGTTGAATTTCTTTGACCTTTTCTCCTATTTCTTATTTGGTTTATTCCTTTTGTTCCATGACTTCACACATTTTGACTAATTGGATTTCTTGCTCTCTTTTCAACTTTCTAACTTGTTCTTGAAGATTGATATTCTTCTCTAGTAGGTCTTTCATTGCTGCATCAACTTCATCTAAATTTATTTCTTGTCATAACTCTTCAATTCTTTCTTCAATGTAGAGATTGTCATTCATTTGTGCTACAAGATCTTTCCTTCTTTTTAAATTTTGAGAGAGCTACTCCTTTTCTTTCTTGAGTTGTCCAATGGCTAATTCTAGATCCAACTTTTCATTCTCAATAGCCTTTTCTAGCCTATATACCTCCATTTCCTGTGATATTTTCTCAAGCTATTAAAATTTTGATGTGAGAACCAAAAGCTCTGATTCCAATTGTTGGAAATATAAGGTAGGCTAGGTTACTCAGAGGGTAGGGGTGAATCAAAATCCAATAAAACTTTAAAATTAATTAACCAATTAAACCATCACCACATAATATGATCTTAGTTGCATGCATGAAAGGATGAAAGCAATAAAACATTCATAAAACTTTGACACAAGATATGGTGACCTAGAAACCTTCCAAATAGAAAGTAAAACTAGGGTAAGGATGATACCCACAAGCTTTAGTATTGTAGTATAAAGTTGGCCTGTTAAGGATTACAATTGACCACGTCTAGTGATCTTCCCTCTTGAGAGCAATAAGGACTATTAGGTCCACATTGTTAAAGGATTTACAAACATACAGTGAAGTATGCACTCTATTATGAGATTTAGAGTAAGATTATTAAGTCTAGCTTGTTAGAGGATTTGACTGATGTACCTATTGGGATGAATCAATGGTTGATCTCTAATTTTCAACTTTGATTTTTTGAATGAGATTCCTTCAATTGCGATGATCACTTACCTGTGATAGATGAGTCTCTTCTATACCTTATGTTACTTGTAGCCTTCTTCAATTCTCACTCATCTTCTTTCTTTTTCACACACTTATTGAATTTTGATATTACATAATTCATTACATATATAAAAATACACTTAATTACTTGTTGGAGTCATCTATAGTACCAAATTTATCATAATTCACAAAGTCAACCCATTACTATAACTTGGGTTTTGAAGACAACTCAGTGATGTTCTGATACTTGGCAAACACTATTAACACTTAGAAAACATTGACACTTGGTTGATGTTGACGCTTGGTCTATACTAATTTCAAGTAGTAGGAATTCAGTCAACACTGTAGGACTTGGTGAACACAGAGAAACTTGGTAGATACTAGCATGTTTGATTGACACTGTGATGTTTGGTCAACACTAAATTCACTTAGTTAACACTACGAGCTCGATAGACACTGACATACTTGGTTAATATTATAGAGCTTGGTTAACACTAATATGTTCATCACTTCTATTAGAAAGCTTGGTTGACTTTGCTACACTTAGGAAATACTATAAACTATCTTAGATGCTTGGTAGAAACTATGATTTGACTATTTAGCTCGGTAGCAACTGAAACACTTGGTTAACACAGCTAGAAGAATGATAAGCTTGGTAGTAATGAAACCAATTGACTAGGTGTTAAGTCACTAATAGAAAACATTTATCTTAATATCATTAATTTGGTGTTGTTGTCTGAATAGGGAGCAATAGTAATCGAAAGGCTAAATGCAAAAGGAAGGTATTGAATGAAGACATTGCAACATATAGGAAAAGAGATACATAAAACTATTAAAGGAAGAGACAAGGCATGCTAAATGTCAATCAAGTTGATGATGTATTGATCAAAGGTGAAATTATAGAGTCAAAAAATGAATATGTTTAGTTGGGGAATGAAAATGTACCAATTGATAATGACAATGTAGGGATTGAAAATTTGGCAGATGAAAATTTTCCAGTTCATAAAGAATGCCAGGATTGAGCATGTCAAAAAATGAAGGTCCTAAAGCAGCAAAATGGTTTATTGAAATTCATGAAACCATTACTAGTAAGTTGGAACAAAAAAAATCACAAATAACCATTTGGTTATGGGCTTCAAGACTATATACTTAATGCTTTTCAACAATAAGATAGTGGTGGAGCAATGTCAACTTTTTATGCACTTATTAAAGATGCAAAAGATGAGATTGGTGCTTTCCAAATTGAAGATTCATATCAATAAGAAAATGGAAAGAAATGCCATTATTTTGGAGAATCTTTTCAGTGCTCTCAATAGCATTGGGAAAAAAAGAAGGAAGAAGGATAAGAGAAATTCTCAAAGGGTTATTACAACCTCTTTGGTAAGTCATCATTTGAGAAAGGGTAGATATATGAGACAAACTTGTATTGAATTGAAACTAAATCATAATACTTTGATAAGAGAACTTACTAGACGAGAGAGAAGTGAAAATCCTCTTTGAAATTATACATGGGATTTTAATGGGAGACTTTCACATTTTGATAAGAAGCTAACTGATGATGAGAATCAAGACATTACACAGTTTTGGCACTCTATCTCAAGAGTCTCACCAAATGATAAAATGTGTTGAAGTTGAGAATTGGCATTAGAGACCACACACCACATCATAAACATTATTTGGAGGTAAGTCAAACTATATTGTTCAAATAATTTAGAAAGAGTCATCCAAGATTGCATGTATCACAAAGGGCTTTTGAATCCTTGAAGCTATTTTATTGTGTGTCACTGAAGATTCAAAATACATGTTGTTACAAATATCATATGGAGTTTTCCATACAACATAAACTATTACACTCCATCCATTCTAATTTGCATAGTAATGAAATGTTGGAGAATTTTGGTGCTAGAGGGCTTCCAAAATGATCAAGAGACTTCCTAGATCACTTTTTATGGCCTAGAGTTGATGGTTATTTATTTTATAGAAATGCTTTCTTAAATGGGAAGTGTTTAGAATGTGGTGGTTTATCCAAGTTTATAACATGTTTTTGTGAGGGGTACAAACAAGATCTTGAGAGGACAATAGTAAAAAAAAAGGTATATGGAACGGTAAAATACATGTCAAAGAGTGGAGGTGAGGACTATAGATGTGAATTGGTTGAAAAATAAATTAGTGTGGCTAATTTTATTCAAATTTCAAGACAAATATTTTCTACAAGTACTCAAGGTATAGTCCTAGGTCTTAGTGGTTAGATAATAAATTTATAATGTGTAAGGAAATGTTCCCATTCAGATTATTATATCAATTGTTGAATTTGTAGAGAAAAACACATTGCAGCTCCAAAATGAGACACAATCTTAGTATTACAACTCCATTTAGATTTCTATTTTTGTCCATATAACATATAGACATGACCCTAATAGTGCAAAAGAAAATTAGAAGATTAATAAAGAGTACCATTTTTATATGAGTGATGATAGATCTTACTCTCACGAGTTTGTGCAACATTGTTTCAAGAATTATTTTGATTTCTTGCAGGAGCATGACATTGATATGAATAGACATATCATTTGGTCAAATAATTACATATGTCAATTCAAGAATGATCACATGTTTTATTGGTTGTGTAGGATGCACGTAGAAAGGGGTGCCTCATATTTGGAGTTTTTTTGAGTCTGGCCATCGGAAAAGGGAACATGATGGAGCAGGGGTATGTGTGTAGAGAGCTCTAGATAAGGAGAAATTGAAGATTTTTGGAAAAAAGCTTCTTGATACTTGTAGCATTTTTGATTGGTGTAGTTCAACATTATCACAACGGGGGACTCTTGATTCAATGCTACAAAGGTTCTTTTGGTTGGTTGAGGAGGGGTGCATAGGTGATAGACCAAATTGTGTTACTATTGGAGATTCTTAAAAAATATATTCATTTTAGAGCTTTGATTGTAGTACATGGACCATCTAGACATAACAACTAGCTTTATTTTTTACTAGTTGTTTTCAGTGTGGTTGGGATCACCATGAATCAAGCCTCAATTTTAAAGATTTGGAATCATGTGATTTGGGCATCGATGAAGATGTGGCTCATGTAACAAATATTAGGAAGATGGATTGGGGGTTTTGAAGGTGAAGAGGAGTTTCTCAAAATGAGAATCTAATGTGTCAATGTGAAATGATGATTGAATCTCTAGTCTATCCACTATCGTGGAGGAAGAAGACTAGAAATTCCCTTTCCACATGGCTGAGCCATTGTAGGTCATCATGAGAGTGAAATATCTCATCCTGCAGGAGACGCCATGGGGGATGTGGGACTTTTTAAGTTCTGTATTCCTCATGTTCTTGAATACAAAGCCTTCAAATTGTAAATTCCATGTTTCCTATTTCAAAGTTGAGTCTTGTGTGTGGAGAGGCAATTTAACTCACCTAAAATTATTCTCTAATGTTTTGCAGTATGCACCAACAAAATTATAGAGAGGCTGATATGGCCAAAAGTAATATTTTACCACCTAGACAATGTAGAAAATGCATTAAATGAAACAAATAGAAAATATGATAATTTTTTTTGAACAATTACTTTTTAAAAATAAAATAAAAAAGTTGAATATGTATGGTCAATTTACAGATTGGGGCCTTAGGATTCCAATTTGCAATTCTTTTTGGTCTTAGATTTGATTTTTGTTGAACATAGGCAAGTTTTTAGTCAAAATTTAACGAAATGATTTCCTGGATGTAATGGTGAGGTTGAAATTGTTTCTACATGCTCCCAAAAAAATGTTGATCCCAAATTTGAATCATGACTCTCCAAAATATGAAGCAAATTACTCTCCAATGGGTAATAAATGAAACTCCTTCTACTCTGATACCATGTAAGAATTTGCCTCAATATCTTATATCATGTAAGAATTTTCCTAAGAAAATAATGAAATGCCAAGATCTAGAAGATCAATAGATAGCACAAGAGAGATAGGAAAAATGATGATCAATTAATTCAGTCAATAATGAACAATAGTACAATTCTCAATGCCTTTAAGATACAATACATGTAGATGTCCCTACATATATAATAAATGCAAGATAACTAGAAGCTATAGAAGTGATAAGTACAAAAACTAAGAACATGTCCACCAAAGGTGGATTATCCTCCATTGTGCATGAAAGTACGTGCAATAATGAGAAGATAAGAACACAAAGGTGTATCATAGAAAGAGAGGTCGGAAAAAATGTGCTCAAATAAAGTGCAAACTCCTATGTGTCTACATGATAGCTAATATGAAAATAAAGTATCCTAAGAAAACATAAGTGTAATTAGTAATATTTAGTTACACCAACACCTCTTTATATAGAATACTACTCATAATCTCAATCATCAAAGATATATTGTTCAAGAGCCTCACTTTATCCAGCCCAATCATTAGATGACAAATAAATTATGGATCACAATTTCTTTAGAGCAATCATCAGAAGATTGAATTTGCACAATATTTGGTAGCATGTGTAAGGTACCAACATTCTTTTGCTGCAAGAAAATCCTCAGACATAAAGGAAAAGATCAAGGAAAATAACTCTTATAGTATGTCTAGAATTACAAATAAGAGAGATTACAATGAGTGGATAAATGTAATACTCAAATATAAGAATACTTATCCACATATAAGGGTCCATAGACATTTGAGAATGAAACATACCTCTCTAAATATGGTTCAAGTGGGAATGGAGCATTTGTTATTATTGCCCCCTCCCAACAATGAAATTCCATTTTATTCCTAATGCACTGAACTTGTTTGTGATTCCCATGCTTGAGGTCATACTAGTATTTATATTGAAATTATCAAATTCCAATCAAGTATGAAGGTTGAATTAACTCAATTAGCTCATGAATACTCTTCTTCTATATTATGCTTGTCATAACATCCCCCTTGTAGATTTGTGCTCTCATTTGTAATTACAAAGGTTTAAAATCTTTCATTTGTTTGAAAGCTAAAAAGTTTACAACTCCACAAGTGGATAGATCAAAATGGAATGGAAAACCAAAACAAGTCATCTTATTTTGATAGTTGATGTAGTTTAAACATAACTAGGTTTTTCTATTAAGATTCAATCAATCTCTTTGGACTTCTGCAATCAAGATGGTCACAACTATCTTCAATCTCATCATCATTCTGTGAAGTGCTTCTAGTTTATATTGATCAAAGTCATGTGTGGCATCTCTCTAGAAAACTCAATATCAATCATCAAATTAGGAAGTTTTGAATTCTACTTAAAAACCTTGGAAGGAGAACATTTTCAATATGATGAGTTGACCAACATCAATAACATCGATACCCTATCATTACAATGTTATGAAAAGATATAAATGATCTTCTAGTGGATGCATATACTTCTTTGAGTCTTGATTCTAGACTTATTGATAGGAAACATTCTCAAGCTATAAAAAAGTGGGTAAAGCTCACAAGGACTTCTATTTGATCCTTACAATTAGTACCAAGGGTATATTATAATCCTTTCCTTTGTTATGTATTCTTCAATTCATTTTTCTATAATTATATTCTTGTAATTGATTAATGTCGATTTATTCTTTGCTCTATTGAAAAAAAACATACATATGGATGTTTAAGAGATAAAGGAATGATGAGGTACACCTTATGATTTTGTACTTGAGGACGATAGTTTATATTTTGATCCGATATGTATAATTTTTATATCATAATGGGTTAACTAATTTAATTATATACTTCCCAAGCCATAGATCGCTGTCATTAAGCATATCAATGATTTTTTATCATTAATTTTGTATGCTAATTAAATTCCTTCCATATTCAAATTGTTGACATTCTTAATTAAAGTCAAATTATATTTGAATTATTGCCTTGCCATGTTATCAATGTGCTACTACACCAAAGAGGATTCTCCTTTAAATAATTTTGTTGACATTCAAGGAACATGTCTGATTTCAAAAATGTATTTGCACTGTAATTGTGTCTATTGCCTCCATCCACTATAAATTGTATGTCATGAATGTAAAATACTAGATCTTTCCCACATATGTTTGTTAGTCATTTGTAGAGAAGAATACTCTATAAGTTCTCCCCCCTTAGAGTTTTGTGATACTCAATTCTTCTTTTTGCCTACTATTCTCATTTCCAATTTCTCAAAGATTTGTAATATTTATTTTTATGGAAAATATTATTATAATATCATATTGTGCTATATTAAAATTTCCTTGTAGAGTTGATAATGACATTTACATATAATTTTTTTAATGTTTGGCATGGATCACTATTTGATATTAGTCATTGCCTAAACATAAATCTCCAAAGAATGGTAGCATGGAGCTATTGTTTTCTTCTCTATGATTTCATAAGACACTTGATAGTATACCGATGTTATGACAACAAGTTGTAAGAGAATAAAAATCACAATGATAACAAGTAGCCAAATAGTTACCATAGTTATACCCTCATTATATCTGCGATCCAGAATTACTTCATTTAATTCTTTGAGAAGACACTAGTTTGTGTGTGTTGGGCTATGCTTACATTTCTTGAATTTATCTCTTTAATAAAATTATTATTTGTCTTAGCCGAGTACATAACTACAATATCTCAAACAAGTACTCCCACTTTATCATAGTCTTCTATATTAGAAAACACATGCAGTGAATGTCATGGTTAATTTAGAAAGTACTATGGAACCTTAAAATGATGATTTTCCTTTACAAAATTTGAATAGAGATGGATCATTTGACAACAACCTTCAAACCAATCCTTTTCTTCCCTCACAATCTTTGTTAGGAGAAGATTTCCCATTGTCTTCGCATAGTTTGTCACACACAAGAATTTCCAAATCTCATAATAAGTCCATAGAACATGGTAAATTGTAGGTACAAAGATGGTCCACCACACCCTAATGTAAGCCCATTGCATCCAAGTAAACATGCCATGATCATCAAGTTTGACAAACCAATTATTATGTTGTGTCAACACATAATGGGTACAACATTGTGTGATATTGCTATAAGGATTTAACTGTGTGATTTTGGGTCAATAACTCCAACTTGAGCATTCTTAACTACAGAGTTTCCTCCATGGTTCAACCCAAAGCTCGAAACCCCATTTGAAAAAACTTCAACAAGTGTTGTGCCTTATGAACCATTCATTAGAAAGCCCTTTAAGCTCATCAATCGATAAGTAGGAGATAATTTCCATAGAAAATCAAATTGTGAAATTGCTATCAGGATTTAACTATGTGATTCAACATGAATCCATCTCTCATGAGAATAAATGGAACACTGAGTACTCATTGGATCTAGGTGATGCTCATAAGGGTGAAGCAAGGGGACTTCTTGGGAGGTCACCCATCCCAGTACTACTCCATCCTGAGTGCACTTAACTATGAAGTTTCCTACATGGTTAATACCAAATATTTCAACCCCATTTACAAAACCTTCACCAAGTGTTGTGCCTTATGAACCATTCATTAGAAAGCCCCTTAAGCTCATCAATTGATAAGTAGGAGATTATTTCCATAGCAAGTCAACTTGTGAAATCACTATTAAGATTTAATTGTGTGATTTTGAGTCAAATTCATTGACCCATGTTTCATGAGTAATGATTCAACATGAATCCATCTCTCATGATAATAAATGGAACACAACACTCATTAGATCTAGGTTATGCGTATAGGGGTGAAGCATTGGGACTTCCTGTGATGTCACCCATCCTAGTACTGCTCCAATATGGACTACTTTCTTAATGAAACATATAATCCATCTCTTGGTCAAATAATTATGGATTTTTATACATTACTAGAAAATGTTGATGACCAGATTAGATTTTTGTTCTCAAATTCTGAAAAAGGAAGACACATGTAAGGGTGAAAATATACATGGTGGGGAATATTTTCCATCCTTATACATGAGGGAAAAAATATCCACGACTCTTGGCCTTCACATTAACAACCCAAACCATTAATAAATTTGGTTTACATGTCTCTACTATATTTGTCTTCTATCAATTTCCTATTAGATTTTTTTTTTCTTTTATCAATTTTAATGGCTATTCTTTCTTATGCACACAAGATATATGTAAGTCCCACACTAGTACCCTATTATAGATCTTCATGAAATAAATATGATTAGGAATTAAGTTATGATTGAAATTTTTGTTACTAATAATGTTTTATAAGATCCTATTAGAGACTAAAGAAGATTTTGGTTATTATAAGTGTAATAGCTATTCAATAGATAAGATCACATGGAAATGAAACTCTATATATTCAAGCTAGGGACTTGAATGGGGATTCATAGAATGATTCATTGGCTAAATTAGGAAAGATGAATTAACATTTTCTCTCATAAGAAATAATAATGGATGTAGATTATAATAACAACAAAACATAAATGGTTGCATTCATAGATTGTTTTAAAATAATGATGACATAATTTTGGAATATTCTAGTGGCTTGAGGGATTAACCCTAGAACACACACACCCTCATAATGTAATAAAGGGGAATTGATAGGAATGTTGTTATGTTTAACTTGACTGAAAAGATACTAGTTACATGTTTCCATATTAGTGATCTCCACTTAAGACATATACTAGGATCCATTTATTTATTTTAATGATGTAATGGATATAACCTCAGTGTTTCATGGTTATGATAGAAAAGTATTGTAATAGTGTTAGAACGATAATTTCGTTATGATAAGAAAGATAAATGTTGATACACATATTTTGATATTTCAAGGTTTTGAATATTTTATGGAAATGATTAGATGAAAGTTAATTGTATATGTTAATGTGAATTTTATGATATTGGATTATTCTGCACTTATCTATATGTATTCCTATAATATTTAATTGGGCTACTGATGGTTAAGTTGAGTGCGCAGGAAAGTTGAACCATGGAAATTATTTGGGGAAACAAGGTTCAAACCTATGTGAACATAGTAAAACCAAGGTGAATCTTTGGAAGATTCAAAACCTCATTGTATTGTGTTTATTTCATAATGTGATTGTGCATGGGTGTTATAAATTTAAGATCATGAGTAATTAGAGGCATGCCATCATGATGTGTAAGTATTTTAATGTGTGTCTCATTTGACACCTGTGTTGTCTATGTGTAAATGACATGTCATATAGGGTTTTTGGGCATGAAGTCACTTAACCTAAATTTAATACCCATTATGAAATTGAGTTAATCCACCTCGGAGAGTGTTAAGAGGAGCCACCATCTTTTTGGAATTCAAATTCAACTTGGTAGGAGCTTTAGAGAGCCTAAAAGTGGTTCCCAAGTGTTATTATGGTGAAAATAAGTCACCCACATGGTAGTAGTATAGGTTGGGGGTCTAAATATACCTATAAGTTAGTCTAGGGGACTTAGGAGACCCTCTAAACTAGTCATTTTCAAGCCAATTGAAAATAAGAGTGTCACATGACTTCTTTCATCATCCCACCACTTGGTTAAGTTCCTATTGGTAGAAAGGTACAAGGGTGTAAGAGGGGTAGGTGGGGATGGAAGTGGAGGTCTTTTTAGGGAGCTTGTGCCAAACTTAATGGTTGTTCACCCACTCTCTAATTGTAGAGATAGATATGGTTTTGGGAGGAGAAAACATGGGAGCCAAGGGAGGGAAGCTCTTCATCACCACTTCATAGCCATTAGCTTGGAAGGAGGTTAACGCTTCATGCAATGAATTTTCTTATCTCTTGAAAGTTGAATAATGGAGATTGAAAGAGTGTTCTTGTAAGTTTTATGTGTTGCATGTGGTGTAAGTAGTAGTTGTTGTGTATGTAAATGAGCATGTTGGATTTACTTGCATTTGATCTTGTTTCTTGAATTTGTTGTGGTGGATTGAATGTTTTTTTGGGTGTGAAGGCTTCACTCACCCTTGGGAGGGAAGAGAAGCCTTGGTGTGAAGGGGTTCGTTGGGCTTGTTGGAGTTTTAAAACTATTCAACAACTAAAGTTCAATACCAAATTGATATTACTGACATAACCTAAGGATTAGCCAATTACTATAAGCAATTACATGTGCAAATCATTTGAACCCAACTTCAACAAAACCAAGGGTGGTTTTCTACTCTTTAGGCTCTGCAAAACCAGGGTGGGTATGCCTAGGGATGATTCAAGACTGGAAGATACTTTATGAGAATTATTTTAGTTTCATTATGATTTTCATCTAAAATCCTCAAATACATGCATGGTTCAGAAATTTTGAATAAACACATCCCATATAGCAGATTTGGCCAAATTTCTTCTATAGATTTGCAAGTGTTCCTAGCAATAGTGGCTAACTAAGGCTAACACATTCCATGCAAACAAGTGCTGACCATCTTTTAAGATCTTCAAGAAATGTAAATTAAAACTAATTGTGATTTTAGAATTGATGCTCCTTCACAATGTATCTATTCTGCATAATGAGTAAAGTTTGATCAATGCCTATTCCATTGGGATTCAAAGTCTACTTCAATTTATGGATCTAATCTATTGCTTTACAACAAGAATTATCAACAATTCTTACTAAATTTCATTCTTACAAACATCCTTTCTATTACCATGATAATTCCACCAAATTCATCAAAAAAATTTACTTAATTCATTGAATTAACAACAATAATGAATTGACATACAACCTAAATGAATTGCACTCAACTGAGCAAGCTTTACTTATACAATTTCAAAATAACTAGGTAATAGATAAGGAGAAAAGATTCAATAAAAAATGATGTGGGGACAGCTCATAACTTGTATTAATTCTTTGAAAATTGTATACAATTTTCATAAACTCAGAATGATCTCAAGAAAGGACACAAAGATCAATCCATATTGACATATTCTCAAAAAAGATGTAGAGAAAATACATCATAAAGTTCTGCTCATAACTGGACCGAAAACATCCTAAGTGTAATACTAAAATGCATTAGAAATCGGACCCTTCTCTAGCCTTGGGATATCACTTATATACTATGAGATGCAACAATCTTTAGGCATAGAGAACTGACAGGTGTCCTTTACAAGAGATATTTACATACACCTATCACAAAAAGACAAAATTGTGATTAACAGAAAGACTTATACACTAAACATTCTTTTGTAGGTCCCTTACTATTACATCCTTTTAATGCTAATTGTTGATTTTCTACTATTCTAAATCCTTAGCATATGTTAGGCTCTGATTAATGTAGCTTCACTTCTACTCTATCATTTTCACTCATATCATCATGTGTGATCACATGGATGATTACTTTTGATTCTGTATCTACTGAGTCATCTAACTGATCCACTACTTCCTTTGCATGAAATTACTACCCTTCTTCTTTTATAGGTACTGATGGAGGTGGATTTATGACTTATAATTCATCTTGATTCATCTCATCATCATCACTTTCAAATTCTTTTAGTTGCTCACCAAAAGCAATATCCTCCATCCACTTGTCAAAAAGTGCATCGTTTGGCCAATCAAATTGCAGAATATCCTATTGTTTTTTGATAACATATTCTTCCTCTCTATTAATAACAACAAATTTTTGTTTCAAAGAATCAAAGAATATTTGGGCTTTCACTATCCCTTTAGTTGTGGTAGCCCACCATGCATGCCCTATTTCATTAATAATTCTATTCATCCTTAAACAAAATAAATCATCAAGCTCTTTGGCCCATTCATCTTTGTTTTTCAAATTATTTCTCTTATCTAGGGCACGAGGAAAAAAACTAAACTTTTGGTTCTTGTACTTGTTCAAGTAGCCAACTATTATTCTTTGCAAATGAACTCTCTTACTATCAAAATACAAAAGATCAGAACCAATATCAAAAGTTCTCTCAATTTGATCATAGGAAGTTTTTATGACAGAATAACATAAAAATGTCATCTCTTTCCTCCTTCTCATCCACTTATTCACAATAGGCTTCAAAGTCTCATCACTTGCTTTCAATTCCTCTTAGATATTGATCACCCTAGCCAACTAATCATAGACTAGTGGCCATTCAATTTTGTCCCCCAAATATGTGAGATTTTTTCTTAATTTATCTTCATATTTTGCCTCCAACTCCACATGTAATTCCCACATCTTGCCTTTCTTCTTCAAAATCTTCTGCTATGTAGTATTCTGGCCTTTGGGGTGGTATCTAGTATTTCTATGAGGGGGGTGGATTTGAAAGGTTCAACTAGGGGGTGAGGGTATGTTATTCTTGGTGTTGTAGACCTCCCCATTAGCTTGTTTTCAAGCTCAATTCTTTTTTTAACCTCTTTATTGTAGGCCTCTAGAATTGTTTCATATTTGCTTTGTAATTCAAACATGGCATGTTCTTCATTCTTAGCAATGGCCAACATAAATTGGGATGAGTCCACATTCCAATGTGTTGCTTGTACATGAGAGGTATCAACCACCCTCCTCACAGTGATGTTTCCTATTAGCCCATATTCATCTGGCTGTGATGAAATAGCCCTAGACCCTCTTCTCAGTGACCACATGACTAGAGTAGGTTGATCTTCACTAAATGAAGTCCCTACAAACTCCTTTTTATTTGGGTCTTGTAATTCCAATTTATTAGAAATAGAATTAAAAATTAGTGCATCTGCAATATCCCAATTGGGCAACAATAATATATTAGAAGCCTTTAACATTTGCCTCCCCTTTTTAGGGGTTATGTTCTGGAACTCTTGCATCATTTATTCCTTTATTTGGTTTTGTATAGAGGCTTCATCCATTTTTGGATGCTCTACTATCAATTTTTTGCATCTTTCCTCAAAATTGCTCATATTTTCCCTCCATGCAAATTGATGGAAAGCCCTAGACTTGACAAAGCTGTCATCAGACAAAAATTATTGACTAGCTTGTTCCAAAATAGGGTCCAATTCCCTTCCCCTATAGTCTACAACTGTTAATTCAAAACTTGGCACTAGAGGCTCTTGGGGTTCTCCTTCATTTATTTCTGATTGTGTGACCAAGACTTCCCTTTGTAATCCCATCTGTTCAATTTTCTCTTCAGTGAGTTGTTCCTCTTCAATTCTCAAGGGAGTCTCTGAGGGTGAGTATTCCTCAACATGAGGATCCTCTTCCCTTATTATCTTTCTCCTCTTTAGAGAGGATTCAAAAGGCCTCTCTTCCATAGTAGCACTAGTGGATGCCATTATTTGTTTCCCTTTGTCCATAGTGGCCCCTTTATTCTAAATAAGGGTGTACCCTAGCCTTTTCTAGATAGTTGATTAACCTACCCCTTGCAGAGAATACTCATTTCTTATTATATCTTCTAGGAAGTAAAATCCATGCTCAATTTGTCCCAGCTTAATTCTACACCTTAGGGCCAAACTGAAAAATCCCTCAGAATCACAAAAATGAGGGTGAGAAATAGCCATCTTGTAGGGATCCAAAATTTTGTTCAAAGAAAGCCAACCCCATTTGTGATTACAAAATGATGGGCTATTATGCAAGTGGGTAAAATTGACCTTGTTGATCTTTTTAGCAAAAATGTTTCCTCTACTCCTCCCATCTGCCACAAAAACTTGGCTACTCCTACCTTCAAGGGCACTTGGTAGGGCAATACATGAGGGCTCCCCCTAAAACCATAAATTCTAAAAATAGTAGAAACAAAGTAAGGAATAATATCTCCCCAATTATGTGAAACTTTCAAATAATGGGGTTATCCATAGGCCTAATGAGACCCATTAATGCCTTGGGGATTTTGTGATTGTCACTTAATAAAAGGCATCTCAACTTGAAAGTAAAATACCTATCAAACTTGATAAAACTAGCATTCTACACATCCCAAGTCATATCTACACTCCATAATTGCACTGGCAGTGCTTCCCCATTCTCCTCTCTATTTAATTTCATCTCTTTACCAAAATATGAAGCTCCCTTAAACAAAAACATATGCATCAATAAAGAATAATGACCAAATTTTTTTTCTACCTTGCTCTTGGCAATCCCAATTAATCCATTGTGAATTTCTTTAGCTAAATAAGAAGCAAAATAAAAAATTATGTCCACACCAAAAGATGAAATCTAAACAACCATATACATGAAATCCACAGGCATAAATTCTTGTTTGTCTCTCCCAAAAACTCTGCACAGGGTCCTAAATATCTCTATAGCCTTGGAATTGAAATATGCCCTTTTGATAGGTTCCTTGGATGCTACTATTATTGCTAGCAAGGTTCCAATTTTTCCTATATATGCCTTCAATGCACCTTGTCTAATGATATCTTTCTTGGATTTGTATTCCTTTTTTAACCCTTCCAAATCAATGGGCACATGGTAATTAGTGATAGGTCCTAAACCAAAAACTTCCCTAATCTCATTTGGGCTGACTATAATTAGGACCTGGCCATCAGTTCTTCTCACAACCCTAATAGCTTGGTCATATTTTTTGGCCATAGCTTCAAGAAGATCATAGTCCATGAACACACTAGGAACCATTAGTTCCCTTAGATCAAAATTCCAAATATTGGCATTTGGGGCAAAAAGGTTCCTCTCTGAAAACCATTTTTAAAACAATTCTAGGCCAGTTTTAGAGGTACTGGCATCCTGGACCCAATTACCCTTGTCATATAATCCATCTACTTTCTCTCTAGGGTTTAGTGTAGTGAGCTTTTTTACTTGCACAGTTTTAGTAGTGGAATTGGGAAGAAGCTCAAGTAAATCATCATGGACATTCCTATCCAAGTAATTCTCCTAACCCAAAAATCCTTTCTTTGAAGGCATTTTGAATTGTAATTTATAGAATTAAGACACTACAGAGATTATAGTATAAATACTTACTTGATGCTTTGCTTATTTCTCTATGTAACTCTATAATATCTTTGCAAACACTGGAAATTTGCTTCACGTTCTCGTCTATCTCACAAGCTTCTTAGTAATGGCTTCAGCTCAAGGAAAAGCTTGAAATATTTGTTTGCATGGGATGAGATTGAAAAAATCTTCTGTGTTATACTCTATTTTATTTTGCACGCAAAGCTTTCAAGCTTCATAAATGCACATAGTGGCACCACCTTCTATGTTCAAATTTACACTGTAGATTTTTGAAAAATCCTACGATCCAAGGATGCAGGAAAAAATGACTCATTTTCAACTTGACATGCTGGCAGTCAACCCAATGAAATTTAGCCATGTGTGTAGTTCCTTTCTTGTTGACGTTTCAGACTGGACCCACTGATGACGAGGGACATGTGTCATCCAGTCTCTACCTCACTATACATAAACTTCAAGCATCTTGCTATAGTGAAGTAGCGACAACCATTAATCCTACTTTGATCTTGTGGAAGATATTTTCTATAGTTCTTATGAGAAAAATGGTGGGTCCCTCATTCACTACCTCATTATACTTAACTTTCGAGCAACTCTTTATAGTGAGATAGTGAGGGCCATAGATTTAAAGTTGATCTGATGGCATGGAAACTACATGAACTTCTTAAGAAATGGTGGGCCCCATATTTACTATGTCGCATAGAATAAATAGCACACATCTTTCTATAGTGAGATAGTGAGAATCATCGATCCCATCTTGATCTGATGATCAGAATACCTCATGTGTTTTATAAATGGGACGTGGGTCCATGATACTGATGATGTGAGAAATCCTACATAGCTGGCATAAAAAAACCATACTTTAATTGTAGTCACCTTTCCACATTTCTTGAGGTCCCACCATGTGTTCATTTTACAGAAACTCATTATGTCGCTAATCACAAGATGCCTAAATTTTTCAATCGTGAAGTAGCGAGCTCTAGTGTCTTAACAAAACTCGGTGCCAGAAGAATAAAGGCAAGTCAAGTCACCATCACCCTTATTAAATGCTTTTGACAATAACAATTATTACTCACCATGCCATTTGGAAAATTTTATGGTTACTAGGAAGTTTAGAGGCCATCATGTAATATATTTCCTGACTATTCACTATGTCACAAATAGCAAGGTACTTAATTTTTCTAATAGCGAAGCAACAAATCATCGAAAAAACCATTATTTCAGTGATTTCTTTTGCCTGCCTTTTACTAGGTTCCTTTTCCTACTCTGACAACTCTAACAAAATGCATATGATTGAAAGTTTGGCTGCAACATATTTTTTAACTACCACATCTCCATTTTACGGCACCATTCTTTAGTTTCGTGGCATTTTCTATCTTGCTATACATAAGAAGTGCGCAACTCACCATAGCGAAGTAGTGATTGTTGTAGATCTCATTAGAATCAAATGATGAGAGACATAAGAGAACAAGACCACTTGGGGGCACAAAAAATTTAAAATGAAAAAAGAATATTTGCCAAAGTTTAAAAAGATTTTGCACCCGAGACTTTAAAGGAACAAGACATAGGTTTTAATAGGATTTTTCAAAGGAAAACAAAATCTAGAAGACTAATCAAGAAACCCTATTCACCAACAATGGATTCAATTTGATTTTTTAGTACCTATGTTAGGGAAATTTCATCATGTGTAAAATCAAACCAACAGGGCTTTACATTGAAGTTAAGAAATCCTTCTCTTGGAGAGAGGATAGTTTTCATGGAGTATGGGCTCCATGGAAAGCCATTTGCCTTTCTATTGTTCTATGGGGAGGTCTAAGTGAGAATTTGTAAAAGGAGAAAGTATGGATAATATTTTTGAGGCATGTGAATATTGATAGCCTTGGATGTCATGTGTTTCTTGGAAACCTTGTTTGGCATATTGCAATTGTAAGATTTGTTAATGCATAAGGATATGGCATTCTCCTCTTTGGAGAGCCCACCTTCACTTGATGTGTATGATTCCATTTGTGAATCATTGTATAAACCTTGTTTGGGGATGTGATTTTGTTGTAAAGATGTTTGATTAATATTAGTTCTTGTCTTGTGATTTTGCTTGAATGTATCCCAGTTGAGCCTTGTTTCCCCTAGCTCGGGGGTGGCCTCCTTGAGGCCTAATTTGGGAGGTGAGCCTCCATGGTTCACCATTTTTATTTCTTGTTTGTAGGTTCTTATTGAAAGATCTTGGAAACTTGGAGTTCTTGTTGTCTTTCCATGTGCATAGGAGGATAAGACATTATTGCATTAAGATGAGATAGAGAGAAAACTCCATCTTGTTATGTGAGTCTAAATGTATTGTAAGAGGATGTTACTGTCTTAGTTCAACTGTCAAATGGAAAGGTTGAGAGTATTCATGTGTAGTAAAAAGTATTTCTGATGGGGTCAAGCCCAATAACAGAATGGACACAACATGAAAGGGAAAACTTTACTAACTATGAAAATATGCTAATACACTCAGTACAAAGAAAATAGCCTTCAAAACATTCCCTTTGCGCTTACAATAGTATAAAATTGGAGATAATTTCTCCTTCCAGTACCTCCTCTCAAACTCCACTCCGAACTACTTTTTACAATGCCAAAAATGTTCTTAAATAGACCAAAAAGGGTTAAGGATTAGGAATACATTCTAGAAAGTTCCAGTTGGCATCCACCACCCAAATAGAAGGCTCCAGAAGTCAGCGCAAAATTAGAAGAATCCAAAAATGGCAGCCAAACTTTCAAGAGGCATAACTTTTGAATTGTAGCTCCGATTGATGAACCATTTACATTTTTAAAAAGCTCTAAGAGTGCTTTATAGCCCTATGGACTAGCTTCACTTGTCCCCCATTTTTTAGCCCTATACAAGGTCATTTAATGCCCCTAACCTGACTTTGAAGCATTCTTTGGAGGTCTCCAAAAATTGAAAAACTGTAATAAATTTCAAATCGTGGGGCCTTTTCACCTGATTCTTTTTTTGGAATGTTCTAAATTACAATTATAATCGTCCCACCAATTTACACCTTCTAACTCACCATAATTATGGCTCAATTACATAGTCCTTTTTTTTTTTGGCATTTACATGTATCCCAAGGTGCTTAAAAACTCTAACCCAGAACACTAATAGTGGAACTGTGAGAGTTGGAACCTTTATTTGACCCAAATGGGTATCCAAAAATGAAAACACATGAAATAGAAACTATGTCTAGCTATATATATTTTTGGGTGACACAAGATTGCCCTTATACCTTTGGATGCTCCTACATCAATTTCCATTGTGTATATTTTGATACGTTGATTCCACCATCTTTTGTGTATCATGAGAATATCATGGAAGAGAAATTCACTGTAATAATAGTGCTATTTTATTGTCTTGGATAGGACTATCAATCAAGGATTTAAAATACTTGATGTTCTTGAGTGGTATGCAAAATATGGCCAAACTAAATTTGATATCATAGAAGAGTTTGTATTGATAGGAACATTATCCTTGATTGAACGTTATTATCATCTCAGTTCTATTGCATAGTATTTGTGTATGTATATTCAAATTGAATCTTGCATGAGAATACAATGTTAATCCTTGTACAAATGGTATCTAAACTTCATAAGTCATAGATAAGAACAATTTAGATAGTTCATATATAACCTTGTCATGAAATGTATATCTATTGCATTAAGTTTAATGTTAAAATGCTAAATGAATCATCAATCTAGACTATACTTAGTCTAATGAGTAACTCCAATTTATAATTGTAATGACCTAAGAAGGATATTGTAGACCCTAGAGGTAGAAATTAAATAGATGACATAGAATGTATTAGTGCATAGAAAATATAATTTCTATAGGTGCTCATTAACTCTCTGGAATTTGTATGGGGAAAGTGGAAATCATACCTATCTAATACAGACTAATAAAATATTCAAGGGAATATGCTATGGAATATTCCAAAATGTAAAATTTATAAAAAAATCTTTCGATAATTAAGTATGTTCTCAATATAATAGATATATCATAAGTATACATCTTCCAAGTACATTTCATTATGTCTTAAATAGGGTAGTCAGAAAATCAAGAAAGCAAATCCCCATCTAGGGGTTTGTTAGGTGGCTAAATAAGATATAAAATAATAAACTAATAATAATAATAATAAAAATAATAAAAATAAACAAAAATTAAGAAGTTCCTCACCTATCAAGTCAAGGTGACCATTGCTTGTGCAAGCACAAAAAAAAAAATAGTATGGGGAAGAGGGAGGAAGGGGTCCCACCTTCCCATCTCCCCCTCCCATGCATTCTCAATCTCCTAAGCACTTCTAACACTGGCCAAACCTGACATAAGTTAAGAATTAATTCCCCATTTCACTTAAAAAGGCTAGCTACCTTTGGAAAGGACCTTGGTCAGCTAGGAAAAAGTGGGGCACACATATAGTGGTATAATAAGTGTTTAAAAAGTTACATTTTTTTAGCATGCTTGAGTCCCATAAAATATGGCCCATGTCAAACATACGTTGTGTTATAGTCACCTCTACCTTGGAAGACAAGAAAGGCACCCATCTAGGTGCCTAGGCACCTTGGAATATGGTGCAGATTTTAGTGGGTAGGTAGGTCTCATAGCCATTATTAAGTGGGGAATGTTATATTGTAAATGGGATAAGTAATAATGTTCTGGGATTATATTAATGTTTAGGGTTATGAGTTAATAGTTTGTAGGAAGGAATTGTATCAGAGGTACTTAAGTATAGAGTAATTAGTAAGTAGATTAGATAGGAACAATAGAATAAATTAGGTTAGAGAGTAATTATAATTTAGTGGTATCTTAGTTAGTGTTAATGTGGACTTGATTAGTAGATAATAAATATTTATTTTAAAATTTACTTAGTAATTAGTTCTATGTCATTTAGAAAGTAAGGGAACATTACTCAATTGGTAAACAATTCTAAGAATTTAGTTAATAGATATTAGTTAATTGGTTAATAAGATGTGAAGTATGGATAATATTTGATGTAACGAGTTAGTGATTAATTAAGGATTAGTAATTTGTAAGTTTAGTGTTGAGTGTAAGTAGTAGTAGGAAGTAAATTGATAGTTACATTAATTAAGGATTAGAAGGAAAATATTTATTACATAGTGTTATGGCATAAATATTTGAATATCGATATTTAAACGGGTACCATAATCAAATTTCCATATAAGAATATTTAATAGTGTAAAATCGAAATGCATGTTAAAATAATCTATGGATAACATCACCTAACCTTAAATATGAATGTGAAGGAGATTACTTAGAGTTCAAATCAAGCATAGTTGTGGAACTTAGAATTTAAGTAATAATAATAAAAAAATAAAAATAAAAATAAAAATAAAAAGAAACTAATTGAGGTTCATTTATATATGTTAGAAAAATACATATATATGTAGTGAATGAATATGCATATCCAACATCTTTACATCTCAATTTTAAGTTTGTGAACCTATATTGTGAAAAGACTGGGTATCCAACATTTTTACCAAGTTAGGTTATAAAATTGAAAGTAATATCAACGCTTACTCAATGAGATCTTGTGGGCAAACCTATTGCCCTAAAAGCTATTACTACCTAGTCATCGCCTAAACTCTAAATAAATGTAATAGGATTCATGTCAAAGTTATTTTTTGTCATCGTACTAGAGCATCAAATGACACAAATAATCTAACATCATCATTAAGCTAGGTTCATACAATTGATCAACTATATCCTAAAGGTACCCAATAATGCAACTACTTATCACATGATACCTAAGACCTAGGTAGGATGTTAAAGCACCCTAATACTGATAAGTGGATTACTCTATGATAAACAACCAAATTTAGAGATCACTTTCATTCTGCGATTTAACATATAACCATACATAGCACCTATTTAACATAACTATTATTCAAACCTGGTATGGATGTACTATAATAACCTAACTCCATGAAAACTTGGTTGTAGCATGCATAGGTCAATATGTGACTCCCTAAGTTATCTTATAAAAAAAAAGTAGTTATTTTTTTCCCTGTAAATGATGGGCATGACATTCTAGTATCCGAGCCTAGTTATACAACACTGGGCAATAATGAGCCCACAAATGAATGTACAATTGTAAGTTATCATAAGATCATATTAAAAATAGAAAAAAGGGGCCTACTAGGAAATCGATTCGTAATAAGTATTATTACTATGTAGCAATAGAATTGAACACCCTAAATGGATAACAATAATTAAATATGGTGACCATTTAGAACTACTAAGGATTGTGATGAAATGGGATATTCTATTGACCTCATGGAAGTTCAAAATTTTAAAGGATCTCTATGTAATCCCCTCTTAATATCTATGGGACTTAATGATTCTAGACCTCAGCACACGTGAAAATATTTTATGTCTTGATTATCTTGATATAAACTCCATAGTTAGGTGATAGAAAACACACATGAAGGATTCCATTGAAAGTGATACCAATAAGACAAGCCTCCTACTAGACAAGCAAGAGAGGTTAGTTAGAGATAATATGCAAATAAAAAAAGAACCATACACACTAGAACAAATAATGCTAGATATAACTTAATTCATCGATTTCATTTACAATATATACCTTCCATAGAAAAAGAGGACCCTTCACCACCCGTGACACAATCATATTAGGATGGGCAACATGACCATATATACTCATCAGCTAGGGTAACCCATAAAACATTAAGGTTTTTCAATATCGACCAATGGTTCTTGCAAGCCCAGTTTTTTCTCAAAATGTTGTCATGACTCAATAGCACTTTGCAACTCGGTGACAAACTGTAGCTCGGTTATCACTATCTTTCTTAGACTACACTATAGTTCAAAGGATACAAAAGCTTGACAAGACTAAATAGTTCTCACCATATTAACAATACCTTAAGGAATCCCAAGCTAACATGAGATTGAATGATAGAACCATTCTTAAAAGTATTGATACACCTGAACGATGCTTGAAAGAAGGTGTGATAGAGGTATAAGAGGTACCCCCATTGATTTCTCTAATAGCAAACTATTATAAGTGACATTGATCATAATCCTATTCTTATCCAAGGGTCACCAGTGTAATTTGGGTGGAAACCTTGGCCCTAGATTACAACTAAAAATTCTTGATAGTAATGGGTAGGTAGGTAAGGAAACTTAAGTAATTAAGGAATGAATTCCTAAGAATTGACAATCCCATAAGCACTAAGGTTGCATATCACTCTCATGACCTATTCTCAAGAAGGACCAGAAACACAAGGAAATCATTTTTGCATACCATTGATTTACAATGTAACTATAGGATAACCCTTCCTCTCCTTTCCATCAGAAAGATCCTTGGTATGACCGTGATGCTCTTGGAAATTTGAATTGTATTGAATTGTTGTTGTTTTTTTTGATTTTTGCATATTTTGAGTAATTTTGTGGAACATTCATTTATGATGATTTCTTGGCATGGTCCCCTTGCCTCAAGACGTGACTTGTTTTAACAAAAGATTTACCATTGTGGCCACACTTATGTTTAATTGGTGATTTTATTTTATTTTAAGTTATTTTATGAGGCATTTTTTTGTGAGTGTGTTGCATTATATTTATAAGTCGGTCATATCAGAGAGAATCCCCAACAACCATATGAGGAAATTTGGATATCACCCTTTCCTTGATCATAAGATACAATTACATTCAACCCTATAAACATGGAAATACCTTAACCCTCAAATGAATAGACCTAAATTTTACACCATGCTAAGGACCTTAGGTAAAGGTACTAAAAGTGATAAGACTACCAAGGTAGAAAGCTGAAGGATACACAATGCTATTTTGACCTAATATCTAATAATTATATCAAACCAATAGTGTAATGGCCAGAATTCTCAATTAAGATGTAACCAAAAGAACACCGTAACCACTGAGTGTCTACATTGCAAGACTTGTACGTGGATCTTGATGTTAAACTAAAATCAATGAATTCTTGGAGTTTTTTTAATGAAAGATATTAACTCTTCATCGGTATGTTGATCTTGGACTATCATCATAGACCTTGTTAGTGCTAAGGTGAGTGAGTGACTTGAAAACTAATAATGAGTAAGATAGTTAGTAAGAACTAATGAATAATATGATGATATTGGTAAATGAATAGTTACCCAAACAAGACATAGTATATAAGATTACAAGCTACCAACATAGGAAGAAAACCCTAAAATAAGAATAACCAATCAAGAGAGAGGAAATGAAGTAAGTATGCCAACTAAGGTACAACATAGGAGGAGATAGGTAGACAAGGAACACTGACCTATATATAGAAATGGCACCGATTAAATAATTCGGAAAAGGTAATCAGACTATGTCACAAAAATGACTAACCTAACAACCAAAGATGTATAATTACAGAAATAGCTATTGAATATATTATTCATGATAAACCATTCTTAACTGCCAAGAGATTGGGAATGCTACAATGAGCCTGAACATTCTAGATATAAATGATAGCCACCCTATCCATCTAGAAAGAAGTTAGCACAAATATATTTATATTAGTTATTGGGAGGTACCCTAACTTGGGATGATACTTGAACAAATCAATGGTGAGTTAATCAACTTTAAGAAGAATTATCCCTCTATGAGCTATGGGACAATATTTTATAATCTATATTTCAATTATATGTAAAAATATTAGGAATAGGAGCTGATCTTAAGGCAAGGCCTAAGTGGGACAATTATGTCAGATCAAGGTAAGCCCTATATATGGAAGTTGTGTCCCTAATTATAGAGACTTCCAGGAGGAAGTTGATAGCTAGTGGGGAGGATGTAAGGCCCACCCTAGTACCCAAATATAGATCTTGATGAAATAAATATGATTAGGAGTTAATTAAGTTATGATTGACATTTTTTTTACTAATAATGATTTATGAGATCCTATTAGAGAATAAAGAAGATTTTGGTTATTATAAGTGTAATACCCATTCAATAGATAAGATCACATGAAAATAAAACTCTATATGTTCAAGCTAGGGACTCGATCAAGGGATTCATAGAATGATTCATTGGAAAAATTAGGAAAGATGAATTAACATTTTCTCTCATAAGAAATAACAATGAATGTAGATTATAACAACAAAAAAACATAAATGGTTGCATTCATAGATTGTTTTTAAATCATAACAACATAATTTTGGAACATTCTAATGGTTTGAGGGATTAAAACTAGAATAAATACACCCTCATAATGTAATAAAGAGGAATTTCTAGGAATGTTGTTATGTTTAACTTGACTGAAAAGATACTAGTTACATTTTCCCATATTAGTGATCTCCACTTAAGACATATACTAGGATCCATTTATTTGTTTTAATGATGTAATAGATATGTCCTCAGTGTTTCATGATTATGGTAGACAAGTATTGTAATAGTGTTAGAAGGGTAATTTCATTATGATAAGAAAGATAAATGTTGATACACATATTTTGATATTGCAATGTTTTGAATATTTTTTGCAAATGATTAGATGAAAGTTAATTGTATATGTTAATGCAAATTATTTGATATTGGATTATTTTGCACTTATCTTTATGTATTCCTATAATATTTCATTGGTCTACTGATGGTTAAGTTGAGTGTGCAGGAAAGTTAAACCATGGAAATTATTAAGGGAAACAAGGTTCAAACCTATCTGAACACGGTAACGCCAATGTGAATCTTTGGAAGATTCAAAACCTCATTGTATTGTGTTTATTTCATAATGTGATTGTGCATGGGTGTTATAAATTTAAGATCATGAGTAATTAGAGACATGTCATTATTATGTGTAAGTATTTTAATATGTGTGTCATTTGACACCTGTGTTGTCTATATGTAAATGAAATGTCATATAGGGTTTTTGGGCATGAAGTCACTTAACCTAAATTTAATGCCCATTATGAAATTGAGTTAACCCACCTTGGAGAGTGTTAGGAGGAGTCACCATCTTGTTGGAATTCGAATTCAACTTGGTAGGAGCTTTAGAGAGTCTAAAAGTGGTTCCCATGTGTTATTTTGGTGAAAATAAGTCACCCAAAAGGTAGTTGTATAGGTTGGGGGTATAAATATACCCATAAGTTAGTCTAGGGGACTTAGGAGACCCTCTAAACTAGTCATTTTCAAGCCAATTCGAAAATTAGAGTGTCACATGACTTCTTTCCTCATCCCACCACTTGGTTAAGTTCCTATTGGTAGAAAGGTACAAGGGTGTAAGAGGGGTAGGAGGGGATGGAAGTGGAACTATTTTTAGGGAGCTTGTTCCAAAATTAGTTCTTGTTCACCCACTCTCTAATTGTAGAGATAGATAGGGTTTTGGGAGTAGAAAACATGGGAGCCAAGGGAGGGAAGCTCTTCATCACCACTTCATAGCCATTAGCTTGGAAGGAGGTTAGTCCTTCATGCCATGAATTTTCTTATCTCTTGAAAGTTGAATAATGGAGATTACAAGAGTGTTCTTGTAAGCTTTATGTGTTTCATGTGGTGCAAGTAGTAGTAGTTGTGTATGTAAATGAGCATGTTGGATTTACTTGATTTGATCTTGTTTCTTGAATTTGTTGTGGTGGATTGAATGTTGTTTTGGGTGTGAAGGCTTCACTCACCCTTGGGAGGGAAGAGAAGCCTTGGGGGGAAGGGTTAGTTGGACTTTACATTGAAGTTGAGAAACCCTTCTCTTGGAGAGAGAATAGTTTTCATGGAGTATGGGCTCCATCGAAAGCCATTTCCTTTCTATTGTTCTATGGGGAGGTATAAGTGAGAATTTGTGAAAGGAGCAAGTATGGATAATCTTGTTGAGGCATGTGAATATTGATAGCCTTGGATGTCATGTGTTTCTTGGAAGCCTTGTTGGCATATTGCAATTGTAAGATTTGTTAATGCATAAGGATATGGCAATTCTCCTCTTTGGAGAGCCCACCTTCACCCAATGTTTATGATTCGATTTGTGAATCATTGTGTAAACCTTGTTTGGGGATGTGATTGTGTTGTAAATATGTTTGATTCATTTTAGTTCTTGTCTTGTGATGTTGCTTGAATTTATCTTGGTTGAGCCTTGTTTCCCCTAGCTCGGGGGTGGCCTCCTTGAGGCATAGGTTGGGAAGTGAGCCTCCATGGTTCACCATTTTTATCTCTCATTTTCAGTTTCTTATTGAAAGATCTTGGAAACTTGGAGTTCTTTTTGTCTTCCCATGTGCATAGGAGGAGAAGACATTATTGCATTGAGATGAGATAGAGAGAAAACTCCATCTTGTTATGTGAGTCTAAATGTATTGTAAGAGGATGTTACTATCTTAGTTCAACTATCAAATGGAAAGGTTGAGAGTATTCATGTGCTGTAAAAAAAGTATTTCCATTGTGTATATTTTGATACGTTGATTCCACCACCTTTTGTGTATCATGAGAATATCATGGAAGAGAAATTCATTGTAATAATATTGTTGTTTCATTGTCTTAGATAGGAATATCAATCAGGGATTTAAAAGACTTGATTTTCTTGAGTGGTATGCAAAAGATGGCCAAACTAAATTTGATATCATAGAAGAGTTTGTCTTGATAGGAAGATTATCCTTGATTGAATGTTATTATCATCTCAGTTCTATTGCATAATTGTTGTGTATGTATATTTGAATTGAATCTTGCATGAGAATAAAATGTTAATCCTTGAGCAAATGGTTTCTAAACTTCATAAGTCATAGATAAGAACAATTTAGATAGTTCATATATAACCTTGCCATGAAATGTATATCTATTGCATTAAGTTTAATATTAAAATGCTAAATGAATCATCAATCTAGACTATACTTAGTCTAATAAGTAACTCCAATTTATCATTTTAGTGACCTAAGAAGGATATTGTAGACCCTAGAGGTAGAAATTCAATAGATGACATAGAATGTATTAGTGCATAGAAAATAAAATTGCTCTAGGTGCTCATTAACTCTCTAGAATTTGTATGGGGAAAGTGGAAATCATACCCAGCTAATTTAGACTAATAAAATATTCAAGGGAATATGTCATGGAATCTTCCAAAATGTAAAATTAAAAAAAAAATCTTTCGATAATTAAGTATGTTCTCAATATAATATATATATCCTAAGGATACATCTCCCAAGTACATTTCATTATATCTTAAATAGTGTAGTAAAAAAATCAAGAAAGCAAATCCCCATGTAGGGTTTGGTTACGTGGCTGAATAAGACATAAAATAATAAAATAACAATGAAAAATAAAAAACAAAAAAACAAAAATTAAGAAGTTCCTCACCTATCAAGTCAAGGCGACCATTGCTTGTGTAGGCACAAAAAAAAAAATAGCATGGGGAAGAGAGAGGAAGGGGTCCCACCTTCCCATCTCCCCATCCCATGCCTTCCCAAGCTCCTAAGTGCTGACCAAAATTGACATAAGTCAAGAATTAATTCCCCATTTCACTTAAAAAGGCTGGCCACCTTTGGAAAGGACCTTGGTCGGGTAGGAAAAAGTGGGGCATGTGTATAGTGGTATAATAAGTGTTTAAAAAGTTATGTCTTTTTAGCATGCTTGAGTCCCATCAAATATGGCCCATGTCAGACATACATTGTGTTATATTCACCTCCACCTTTGAAGACAAGAAAGGCACCCATCTAGGTGCCTAGGCACCTTGGAATATGGTGCAGATTTTAGTGGGTAGGTAGGTCTCATAGCCATTATTAAGTGGGGAATGTTATGTTGTAAATGGGATAAGTAATAATGTTCTGGGATTATATTATTGTATAGGGTTATGAGTTAGTAGTTTGTAGGAAGGAATTGAATAATAGGTAATTAAGTATAGAGTAATTAGTAAGTAGATTAGATAGGAACAATAGAATAAAGTAGGTTAGAGAGTAATTATAAATTAGTGGTATCTTAGTTAGTGTTAATATGGACTTGATTAGTAGATAATAAATATTTATTTTAAAATTTACTAATTAATTAGTTCTATGTCATTTAGAAAGTAAGGGAGCATTACTCAATTGGTAAACAATTCTAAGAATTTAGTTAGTAGATATTAGTTAATTGGTTAATAAGATGTGAAGTATGGATAATATTTGATGTAATGAGTTAGTGATTAATTAAGGATTAGTAATCTATAAGTTTAGTGTTGAGTGTAAGTAGTAGTAGGAAGTAAATTGAAAGTTACATTATTCAAAGATTAGAAGGGAAATATTTATTACATAGTGTTATGGCATAAATATTTGAATATCGATATTTAAATGGGTACCATAATTGAATTTCCATATAAGAATATTTAACAGTGTAAAACTGAAATGCATGTTATAATAATCTACGGATAACATCACCTAACCTTAAATATGAATATGAAGGAGATTACTTAGAGTTCAAATCAAGCACAGTTGTGGAACTTGGAATTCAAATAATAAATATAAAATATAATAAAAAAAATAAAAAAAAGCAACGAATTGAGGTTGATTTTAATATGTTAGAAAATACATTTATATGTAGTGAACAAATATGCATATCCAACATATTTAGATCTCTATTTTAAGTTTAAGAACCTATATTATGAAAAAATTGGGTATCCAACATTTTTACCAAGTTCGGTTATAAAAGTGAAAGTAATATCAATGCCTACTCAGCGAGATCTTGTGGGCAAACCTATTGCACTGAAAGCTATTACTACCTAGTCATCACCTAAACCCTAAATAAATGTAATAAGATTCCTGTCAAAGTTATTTTTTGTCATCATACTAGAGCATTGAATGAAACAAATCATCTAACATCATCATCAAGCTAGGTTCATAGAACCGATCAACTATATCCTAAAGGTACCCAAAAATGTAACTACTTCTCACATGATACCTAAGACCTAGTTAGGATGTTAAAGCAACCTAATACTGATGAGTGAATTACTCTATGATAAACAACCAAATTTAGAGATCATTTTATTCTGTGATTTAACATTTAACCACACATAACACCTATTAAACATAACTATTATTCAAACTTGGTATGGATGTATTATAATCACCTAACTCTGTGACAACTTGGTTGTAGCATTCATAGGTCAATATTTGACTCCTTAAGTTATCTTATATAAAAAAAGAGTAGTTGTGTTTTTTCCTTGTAAATGATGGGCATGACAATATATTATAGGTGAAGAAAATTTTTCTTATGACTATCCAAAACATTATAATCTCTATTATTTTTCAATCTCTTTTTCTAGATTTGCAACCTTTCTCTGATACCATGTTAAGTTTATAGGATCATTGTTCTGTAAATGGGATAACATTCCTGATTATTTCTGTGTGTTCCAAATGTAGATTTAAATGTTATATAAATATCCATAGAAGAGACATATCTTAATGGTAATAAATTAATCATCAATTAGATAATATTAATATATAACATATCTTCACACACACACACACACCCACACCCCACACACACACACACACACACACACACACACACACACACACACACACACACACACACACACACAAGTACACACAAACAAGTAGATATCTAAAGGTTTGTCTAATTGATGATTAAAAAATAACCATAGAAGGATAATCTCTAGATCAATTCATTCTAACTAAAGCTACAACATTAACAATGTATAGGTACCCAACTAAATTCAGTGAGTGATCTTCTTCTTAGTATTTATCACCATTATCTCCTATCCACCAATACTATTTTAGTTTTTCAATTTTGACATCGCATGTGAAATTAATGCCAAAATGATATATGAGCTAAATTTAAGCAGCTAATAACCATAAAAAACAAACCTTTTGATGTAGTATATGAAAAATTTACCAATTTCAAGAGAATTTTCGCATGCTTGAATTTTTTTTGGGGATATGAATAAAACCCACAATTTTTTGTTGTAATTTTTATTTAGAAAAAAGTGCTAGCATTATGTCTTAGTGCTCAATTTGTATTTAAGGTAGAGAAGTATAAGAGAAGCATTCAATGTTGTTATGTACTTGGTTATGAGAAGCTAAGATATGCATGAAAAATTATTAAAATTTTTATATTTAGCAAAGAGTATCTAAAGTATAGTATCAAATAATCACTTAGATGTTGTTATGATGCTTAACGATGATATAATTGACTTTTTTGTATGTCCAAAAAGTGAAAATTTTATGCAGGAAAGTATTTGAAGTCCATATTATAGAATGCTCTATATTTATTTGCATAAAAATATAACGACTTGTGGCTTTGGTGGTATCATGTATGCTCAATGAATGTTTCACTATCCTACATTAGGTCTGCAAAAGTCAACAAGTTGTAGTTTTTATTGATAGTGGTTGAGCATAATGAATATTTGAAATATTGATATAATAAGGAGTATTTGTACATTGCTACTAAATAGGTTAAATATCAATAGGTAATCAAGATATTTATATTAGACACACTAAAATATCCAAAAATGTAAATTAGACATTGATTATAGCAATGCCAACATTCCCCCCTATTACATTGATCCTAAGAAATATCAAATTCACCTTGCTCTAGGCCCCCTCTTAAGGCTTACATATAAAAACATGTTGATTACATAACATGACTAAATTTTTATCAAAAAATATTCCTTGAATTTTTTTTTGAATGAAGTGGAATCCATTAAGCTCTGTCCTCAACCCTTGTAAAGGTAGAGCCCTACGATATTACTTTTATCTCTTAGTCCTAAAATCTCAAATCATAGAAATTTAATTATTCTATAAAATAACCTATGTTAAGATACTCAAACACATAGATCTACATGCTATCTCTAACTCTTGTAAAGGTGATAATTCTAAGTCACAGTTTCATGCTCTTTGGATAACCATCCATACTAGAGATCTTCTCCAAATCTAAAATTTGTCTCCAAAACATAACATTTACACCACATGTATTCTACAAATCCATAAACATTAAAAAATAATACTAAGAAAGAAAGACAATCTAAAATTTCTTCTCATGCAAAAGCATCATCTCAAAGTCAGAAGATAACTTGAATTGATGAAAATCCTTCATCCTTTAGTTACACCAACCTCTAAATGATCCTATTATACTTTACTCTCTAAAAGTAGCACCAAAGAAAGAAATAAATCCTCTAAGATCCTAATTGAAAACATTCAAAAAATATTTACAATAGGTTCTTTTACAAGATGAACCTCAATAGGAGATCCTTGCAAGGTGCACCATATAATGGAAGCTACAAAGGTAAGAGAATCAATGCTAGTATCGAAGAATCAAGAGAGTATGAAAATGCAAAGTAGAATGAGAGTAAATGACTAAGATAACATGCAATGCAAGATAAAGGAAAGATGAAGCTAATCTAACAAGATCAAGATTACAACACCTCCTAATTAAGCTATATGATATAAGATAATCACAATAAAGAAAATACTAACCTAAGATACAAATGAAGTAGACTAGTATACAAGTAAACAAAGTTCAAATGAGTGCTCAAGTGATCAAGAGTACAAGTAGACAAAATGACAAAATAACACTATCATGAAAATAAGGTGAAGAATGTGAGGAGAGAGCCTCCTTTTAAGGAACAATGGATGATAGGATATTAAGAGGTAAAATCTAAGGTGGATAATGATCCTCATGTTAACTTTGGTGCAAAATAATCTCAAGAGGAAAAATCAAACATTATGTTTAAGAGGTAAAAGATGCATAGAGGGGCATAAGAGGAAAAAGAGATTCCATTTTATTGGAAAGTGTACATTCAAAGTGTAGAAAAGAAATGCCTTTTTCTTTTATTTTTAAATTAGAAAATTCATTTTTCATGTGGACAAATAAGAGATAGGGGATTTATTTAATTAAATGGGGCCATGTTCTTCTAATTAAATAAAGAGTTAGAATAAGGTGGTTGAATATAAGGCAAAATTGATAAAATATTTTTGAGATGATTTGATTAAGGATAATTAAGAAAAAATGATTAAGCATAGATTGTAGTCTAGTATAGAGATTAAAATTTCTATAAAGGGGGCTTATAATGTATTAGACCATTTTTGGGTGATTACATTTTCCCCACTTTGATTAATGCGTGAGTGATTTGGGAACACATTAAGTCAAAGAATGATGTCAAGGTACCTAATAGAAAAAAATTTGAAATTGATTAAAAGAGGCATAGAGGGATAGATAGTTAGAATCCATAATGATAAGATGAGAACTAATATGTCCTCAATAGATAGATATACCAAGATAAATTAGAACCCATAATGATAAGAACTAATATATCCAAGACAGATAGACTAATAGCCTTCCCTAAGTGAAGCAAAAAATAGATGGATTACATAATAAACTTGTAAATAGATTTTTCATGATCCCTCAAGATCAAAATTAAAATGATGTAGAGGAGACACAAAAATGAGATAGACATGATTAAAACATTATATCATAGGGCCCATGATGACATATGAGATATTCAAAGAGCATAGAACCAAAGTTTCACCACTAAGTAATGAGAATATGCCCTAGTTTGACTAAATTTGACTAGAAAGACAAATCATAAAAATTAGGTCAAATAAAGAAGAAAAGTGATGAAATGATAAAGAGGAGAAGATGAAAGGGGATAAATGATGGAAACATGATTGCCTCAAAATATTTGAAAGATTAACCTCAAAAAGGGCCAGTCAACTATGTAGAGAGGAAACAAATTTAAAACATAGTTTTGACAATCAAGATAAATCCAAAATTTGATTTTGATCCCAAAAATGGATCCAAGATGTCAAAATTAGGTTAGAGTGCAATTTTTACAAAAAATATGAGACATTAGAAAATTAGGTCAAAATGCTATATAAGGGGTCCAAAACGATAGATAGATGTAATGATAAGATTGACCCCTTTAATGAAAGGATACAAGAAAATAGGTTATGATGATGAAAGACCAAGAAAAGTGATGAAGATATGGTCGAGAGTTAGAAGAGAAGATGATTGAGAGCAATTGATGATGCATCCAAAAGAGTGATGAAGGAGAATCTCTCCCAAATTGAAATGGAAACTAGAATGAATCCCTAAAATGCAAACTAACATGAAATGAAAAGTGAGAATCACAAGGTTTAATTAGAAAAGTCCTTGTATTTATCATTGATTTCAGGACATCACAAGATCATACACCCATCATTAGTGCAAAACTATGAAGACATGAATATGATTTATACCAAATAGAATGTGGGAACCCAACTTGTGCATCAAAGACATAGAGGTCAAGATGACAGTGAAATTAGATTCCCTAGGTTTAATATAGAAATATTATGATCACATCAAGGCACAAAATTTTGAGATGGCCATCAGCACAGTCTTGTAGAGAAAACACAATGTAATAGACAAGGACATATGATGGGTTCTCCCAAGTGTCCAAGGGGTCAAAGGAAGAGACAACTAAGATCATCAAGTATACACTCACAATAAAAAGTCAAAGGAAAAAATTCCCCATGCTCCAAATCCTCTAGTCAAGTGACATCTTGGAGTAACTAAGAAGGGAACACTCAGTGAAAATCATCATCAATTAGCACAAAAAGAAAATAAGTCAAGCATATCTCAGTCATTTTAGTTTAAGCACGATGTGAGAAAGAAAAATAAAATCAATAACTTTCTAGGACTCACGCATGTAGGTGAGAAATATCACACAATCCTATACATGAGACAAAGAATCTGAAGGGTGGATAACTGATAAGTTTTAACAAAATATTCAATGTCAATGGAAGTGTTAAAGCACACAATTTTGGGTGAGCCACCAAGAGACATCATTGCAAAAAGATACCAAAGTAAGATATAGTTCATGACACCTAGACCTAGACAAAAATCAATCCCATACCAAGGAGACAAAGGTAAGAGATGGAAGTTAAAAAGGGCTCAAAGCACAAAGCAACAAGCTGATAGATATAAGTGCATATCTCTCAAGTAGCACTTATTTCTAGGTTATCACCACTTGGATTTTTTTATTTTTTATTTGTTTCCAAGAATATTTATAATTTTATTGTATTTTTGAGTTATTTAGATTTTTTTGATGATACATGAAAGTGCCTATCACTAGATTTTCACTAAGATGATCTTTTTAAAGGACATTTTATAATTTTTAGGACCGTATTTGACTTGTTTTTGAGAGTTTTTAAATGATTTAGAGGTTACTTGTTCTCAAGAAAGATCACATTATTTTGTCCTAGTGTCTAGAAAGGAGTAGGGCATGATAGATTAGAAAGGTGGTGGATAAGATGGATAGGTAATGATGCATGAAGAAATATGCATACCTTAAGAAATGTCTCCTGAAGACTACCCAAGCTAGGGAAAGAGGAAAATAACCATACAAAGTATATTTTGAATAAATAATGGAAGTCAATACACAAGGTATCATATAGGATAAATGAATTGATGTTCCAAAAACATATATACTAAAAGAGTGGACATGTCAAGAGGCTTCTAAGAATGATGCTTTATTTTTCATTATGATCAATACCAAGGGTTCAACTAGATATGATAGAATGATAAGGATGAAGCTCATTATAGAGGCTATGAGAGAATGATTTGGGATACACAAGATCATGATGAGGTATCTAATAGATAAGATAGTCAATGCTCATGGGTAGCTCAACATTTCCAATATCAAAGGTGGAAGAGGGAATAGATGGAAGATAAAATATTACACATAATGAATATTTTCCATGTTTTCATCATGGTACATTCCCAAGGCCCCACAAGAATGGGTTTTCACCATAGGAAAAATTATTTTCTCTTTACTTTTTCTACCAAGGTTCTTGTTTACTAGGGTTTCAACAAGGCACTTTCTTCTTGTTAATTCTAATTATATTTTTGGAAAGAATTAAAGATTTTTCTCCGTGGAGAAATTATCCTCTTGAAAGGATATATAATGATAGGTGAGGGCCATTGAAAGGTATGCTCAAAGATGCTATTTGGGTAATGGAAGAGAGATGATAGAGAAAATGGAGGTATATGGAAGATAAGGTTTTATGCTTTCAATGAGATTAATGGGATGAAACTAAAGGAGGATAGGTAGTAGATAAGTGTAGGCTTGAAAATATTACATAAGGGTAGTGATAAAGTGGGAAAGATCAACATTAACACACATCTTGAAGGGTGATAAAATGATAGAGAAATCATGGATGAAATAGCTTGAGGTTTAGATGTATGAGTTGGTAGGATAATTTTGGAAGAATAGGGAGTGGAAGGATTTGGAATATTTTGAGGAAGATGTTTGAAAGAAGATGGAGTGGAAGCCTTTGGTAGCTTGAATTTCAAATTTGATTTCTTTTCAATATTCAAGTCTTTTAAGAGATACTTAGGAATCCATATAGATTTGATTCTTCTTTTACTTTGGATTATTTAGAAAGCATTTATTCAATGATGGATTTAGGAACCCATATTTTCTTTGATTTCACTCTTTGGTTAGTGGAAATTTGTGTTCTCTTGATTATTATTTTTACTTTGCATTGACATTTCAATCAGATAGGATATAATGGTCTTCATATGTAAATGGATTCTTGCATTTCTTCCTTTTATGTCATACATCCAAATTTATTCTAAAAGACTTGGGATTTGTCTTAAAAATAAATTATTTATGTTATTGTGTGGGGGAGTTTGTCATTATGTCAAAGAGATGATTGAGTATTTATGTGCTAAATTCATGACAGAGTTACACAAATTTTTGTGGATACTATTCTTAGAGAGAGTTTCTCATTGTCAGTTTATGGTAATCATGTTATATTTTTTTGGTGAAGTTAAGTATTATTCAAAGGTATTGGATTATGGTAGAGGAATTTTTTAGGATAGTATGGTTAATGTGTTAGAATAATATGTTCATTCTATGAGGTATTTTGAAGATTGTTTAATGTATTGTTCCCATGAAGCTTACTATTATCAAATTCTTTATGGGAAGTGGTATTTGTAATGCAACATATTAATGTGGTCATATACCATTTATTTTAAATTTATAAATCCTCAAGGATGAATTGATACTTATTTTAGGACTTGGTGTAAAGGAATTTTTTTCCCTTGGTTCTAATCATCAGTGAGATCATTATGTTGTTTATGCAATCTTGAATATGAACTATGTATGATCATAGAAGAGATTGATTTTTATGATGTATTGTAGGCTTCAAAGGAACTATATTAGCAAAGAAGTTGTTGTTTAGTCAATTCAAGAATTTGGATATGTTATCCTAAAGATTTTTTAGTGAAGACAATATGAGACTATTTGAACAATGAGTTCAATTATCCTCCTTTAAACTCCTAAAATGGTTGGGATCTCTTGATAAGGACTTATAGTCTCCTAACATGAACTCATATGTTTTGATTATATTTCATTGGCTCCTAATATAGTCCATACTTTCATAAGGAACTTTTATATTAGTACATAATCTTAGGGATAGGGTTTTCCCTTTGATCAAGGGTTTCCCTAGTTAACATATCTGGTGTTATTGTGCATGGTTATCTTTCTATGGTTGTTGCATGTTTAAGATTTGATAAAGTAATTAAAGTTTGGTTTAAGCACACAACTAATTCATTCCCCTCCCTCTCAGTTATCATGAAAAAATATACTTTCTAACAATTTGTGGATGAATAAGGGTGATTTGGTAGGCTTAGATGGATGGGTGGATGGAAATTTGTGAAGGATTCATGTCTTTTTTGATCTTGAGATATGATGGGAGAAGAGGATGGTGAGCTAGAAGTGAAAGCTATAGGAGATGGAGGAATGTAAGACCCAATTTGAAGGCTTTACCTTTGATAGATAAGAACTAATGATGGATTTAGAATATGCAAGGGATAATGTATAGGGATATCAAAATACTTAGAGTGATAAATGTGACTGAGGCTACCAATAAAATTATGAATATATTTGATAGGAGAAACTTCTTTGATAGGATCAACTGAATATTAAAGGCATTTATCCTTATTGAAAGGATTAGGAGGAATGAGGGATTTATGAGGTGTATATGAATAAGTACTATAAGGGAATGATGGGATGCTTTGATCTTGACAATTCTTTTTGGATGACATAGGCATAGTGCTTTTCTCTTGATATTTAATAATCTCAATAGAAGTAGTGGAAGCGATATCTTTATCTTTCTTAAGAGTTGTATGATACACTAGACATGGAGAGATATGTTATTCTTAAGATGGAAGGATGACATTTGAAGGATATGAAATGATTCTTGATCTTGATCTTTCTTGATACTCTTATATTTATCATTTTGAGAGTCCTCTTTACATGGAGACACTTGTAAGGACAAGGAAGAACACGAGGTTTGCATGATAGGCTCTTGAAGAGGTGATGAAGGACTAGTTGGTGTAGGAATAATTGGCATGGTAGTGAATGAATGTTTAGGGTCTTTAGTCTTAGTTTAATTGAAAATAAGTTCAACCCAATCTTTGTTATATTGGGAATAATTTAGAGGTGTCTCTTGGGGATAGACATTCTCATTGTGAGAAGAATTAGGTCATTTTTTTGATGGAGTCATGTTGGAAATATTTAAGTTTTTAGGAGATGCATGAGTTTTGAAAGTACTAGAGGCTACAAGGGGACCATTACTAGACATAGGTTCATCAATACGATCTTTCTCAAGAGTAGCATATTCATCACATGAGTCCATAGGAGTTGCAACAATAGATAACCCATCATCAATAAGATATTAGATTTTATGTTTCAATTACATGCAATTTGAAGTGCTATGTTCATTATGTCAATGATAAGAATAATAGGTTTTTAAGAATGGCTTTCCATGTGAGTTTTAATTAGGTAATGTGATAAGATTATTATCAAGAAGTGTTGGAAAAATAACATCATAAGAATCTTTCAAAGGAGTAAAATTCATCTTAAAACTATGCCTAGGCTCTTTTTGTTTTTCATCAAGTGAATATGATGCATTTTTTCTTCATCATTGTCTCGATCAAAGATAGGTCCATAATAAAATTTTGGCATATAGTCTTGGTCAAAGTTTGGACCACTTTATTTCTCTTTATGAAGATCTTTAGATCTAATGAAAGATGATGAAATAATTTTTGAAGATATAGAGTGTGTAGACCTAGAAGAAGAAGATGAATAATGTTTTGGTGAGATAGAGAGTTGATACCTAGAAGAAGAAGATGAGGAATATTTTGGTGAGATAGAGAGTTGAGACCTTGAAGAGAAACATGACTCATGTGTGTATAGAGAACTTGAGGAAAACTTATGTGATGATGTCATTCTTTCCTCTATCATTTTTTTTCAAATTTAGAGTGTGATTTTATTATTCCCTTAGTGAGACTAAGGTAAGAAATATTACCTATCTCAAGACTAAATTTTGTATCAAGTGTAGAGGCATTACAATTCCCTAGCGAGATTAAACAACTTAGGATCATCTAGATGTCATTGAATTTTGGAAGAAAAAAATTCAAATCCCATAGTCCTATATGAAAATTCAAGAATGAAAGAGAGTATAAGAAGATGATAGAAGAACTAGAGTATTGTTGATTTACAAAATGTTATTTCAATGAACACTCATTTGCTATTAGTTTCAACATGTGCATAGAAACCAAGCTATCATATTTCCCAAGCTACGAAGGAGGATATTTGTGAAATTTAATACATTTTCTCAAGCTAAAGTATTCACTGAGAAATTCTACTTACACTAAGCTAAGAAGAAGCACGTGTACACCAAGCATAGTGTTTACCAAGTTGTACAGAGAATGATGAGAAAATGTTTATTGAGTATCTGTAAGGAAGAACAATGTATCTGCCAAGTGATACAAATATGACATCAAAGTTTTAATTAACATAGATTCTAATGCAACATGATTCTACCAAGCAAGGAAAATTGTTCACTTGAATCAAGGTAAAGAGTTATGATTTTTTTGAAGAATGTGAATTGATTGGTGTTGACTACGAGGTAGAAAGACCAATGAAAATAAATTTCAAAATAAAGAAAAGCTTGACTGTTTCTAGAACCATTGATCATGATCAAAGAACAATTCTAGAGAGTTCTAAAATTCTAATTAGGTCAAGCTATGGAGAAATAAAACTATAAATGGAGTAGTTGAGAATTTTTTAAAAGTTGTTGTTGACCAAAGTTTTGTTGGAGAAGTAGTGTTGAAGAAAATATTGAAGCAAGGAAGAGATCAAGGCCAAGTACAAAGGTTAGAGAAATAAGAGACAAAGATAGAGTTGCAATGAATTGTAGATGTATTACAACAAGGTGATAATAAGAGAGAAGAAGATGGATCTAATCAAGATAAGTAAGTTACTATTGTAAAGATAATTGCTACTATTACTTCATTACTATATTAGTTTCCTAAATCCTTAATAGGTGGACTTAAAAGTTTTATATGTAATCTCTTAACCCAAGGCTAACTTGAAGATTGTCATGAAATCCTTGTAAAAGGTAGATCTAAGTAGGTCTTATTGTATACTCCTAACTGAGTAAGTCATCAAAAGTTACTAATGCTATAGCTATAAAAAGGAAACCTCTCACTGCAGTAGTGATGGATTTTTGGGTAGCATCCCCATTGTAGTTTTCCCTTTGACCAAGGGTTCCTACAATACTAAATATTTTTGTTATGTGTTATGTTTCATGAGCTTATATGTTTTTAATTGTGAATGTTAAATCAATTATGCTATTTTCATTTACCAAGTATTGTAATGAAATATCAATGATTACATCATTACAACAGGTGAAAAAGGAAAGGACTAAATTTTTTTGAGATTGAAAATTTTAGAGGATACTAATTCACCCCCTCTTAGCATTCTATCTATCCTTACTATTCAAATAATTGGTATTAGAGCTTAGTTCTCTTATTTAAAGTTTTATCTCCTGAGAGTAAAAGATCATAATCATGGAGAAATATAGGTTGGATATGACTATTGCTAATCAGGTACTAGAATTGAGAATGGTCATGAATAAAATAAATGAACTAAAGAACAACCTAAAGATATCCTTGAATAGGAGAAAATAGATTGCACAATAGACCATTGAGATAGCCTACCATGACCAAGCATTGAATAATTATTTGATGGAAACATGTTTGATGAATCTAATGCTACAATAGATGATCTACTAGAGAAAAATATAGTCTTACCGAGTAGGTCAAGTCATTGAGAAGGGAAAAAGAAATGCAATGCACAAGGATGTGTGAAGTAGTGGAACAAAACAAAAAAGTTAAGGATGAAAAATTGAGATGGAAGAAGAAAAGAGACAAACTACTACAAGAATGGATATAATAATGAAGAGATTAAAAGATTGAAACATAACCACCATGACACGACAAATTAGCTACTCAGTGAAAATCATGAAATTGAGAGGAAGATGGAATAAATTATTGAGTTAAGAACTAAAAATGAAAAATTGAAGAGTAAAATGAAGTTTGAGAAGGAACTGATTAAGAGAATAAATAGATCACAAGAAAGTATCAACTTACTAGATGAATAAATTAGAGGACATAGGTGACCAAGAGATAAATCTGGCTTAGGCTATACTAAGCACTCCACTACCAAGCAAGGTGAACCATCAAAAAAAGAAGAGAAAATAAATACAAACACCAGTCCAAAGCCAAGGAAACCAACATTCTATCCTTGTGGAAATCCTAGACACACATGATCAAATATTTGTAAGAGAAAAAATGGTAAGAGCAATGTTACACTCATCTTTGATGGTTATTGTTATTATTGTAATAAGTGTGGACATCAAGAACTTGAGTGTAGATACAAGTTAAACCAATAAACTAAGAAGAATGCATTCAATGGTTATTTTTGTACTTGAAATAAGTTTGGACACAAGTCATAAGAATGCAGATCACTAATGAAGACCAATTGGAAACCAAAAAAAAGGTAATGCAATCAATTGGGATTACAACACATGGCATTCATGTAATGCATGTGGTAAGTATGGTCATATTGATGCAAATCACATGAGATTAAATTTTGGAGGAATATTTGGAAATTGGACAAACTCTGACATGGAATGTTATCATTGTCAAAAGGTCAGTCATCTAAGAAAGAACTATAGAAATTGAGCATTAACAAAAAATAAAGGAGATCCAAAAGGAAAAGGCAAGATAAGTGGGGGTGAAATTATTGAATAGATGAAAAAGGCTTGGAGAAGGAAGTTAGAAGAAAATGATACATCAAGTACAACCAATAGGGACACCTCATCCAATGGATTAGGTCTAACTAAGCCCTAGTAGAAGGCAAGGAACTACATCATAAAAGTCTTATCTTACACTAGTTCCTAAAGTGAAATGGAAGAATGTCCATATTTGCTTAATATTGGATGCACAAGGACAATATATGAAGTTACATTGTTATTACCCATTTTTTCACCATGCACAAAATTGGCTCAAGTTGACTAGTCATATATCTTAGGGTGGTGAATTTTTTTTTTTGACTCATTTATGCCCATGCAATTATGGGATACATAAAATATTGACCATTATTTATAATTATATCCCTAGGTTTTAATCTTATAAAATTTCCATGTCTTATTATTACAAATAATTTTACTAGAAGCTTTGAGTTTTGTGGGTCCTATTTTATGTCACGATATCAAAAAATTCATGAGAGCTCTTGATCTTCAATGGATCAAGGGTTGTCACTTTATCACTTTGGGGAACTACAAGGTCTTATCTATAGTGGCAAAGAGACAAATGGACAAGTAGCATGGTGGAGCCTCTTTTTCTCAGTTATGGTAGAGTGCATCATACATCTTCCTAGTCATCAATATTCTAGGATTGATGGTCCTTGCTATGTCATTATGGAAAGCTATGAGTACTTTAATTTATGTGACATAGTGAGCACTTGCCATGTGGATATGTGGGGTCACTTTCAGTCAATAGGACACAATATGACAAAAGTGATGTCAGAATAGGTTGGCATACAGATGCATTCCCATTGGCCAGAGGTCTTTAGGAGCATGAAGAGGATTTAGTAATATTTTCCACCATAGATCTCTAGAAGATATATAGTTATCACTTTGTTGCTAATAGAAACTACAAGGTCTTTATCCATAGTGGCAAAGTGAGGAGGTGACATGTGTCCCTATGAGCTCAGTAGAGAGTAAATAGTTAGCAATCACAATTAAAAGGAAGTAGTCAATGATCATAGGACCATAAAGAGGATGGTCAAACCTAAGAGGCCACAATATAGGAAGAGTCCCAATCTCATGAAGTTTAGATCTTACAACAAGCAGCTATCATAAGATCTCAGGGGTAAGATTGCCAATTTTTTATATTATGATACAAGGTTTATCGTACGGCCATAGAGCTATTTTCATGGTCTCGCAACACTATGATATAAAGAAGATATTTGATGATCATAGGATCATGAATTTGGGGTCTTCATGGTAAGATATCATGAAGGGTGTTCCTCTCTAGTATGTCATAAGCCCATAGTATCAAGAGATTAGGAGTCAAATTTTAAAGTTTCCTTTTCAACTATCCTAGATATGTCTTGGTAGTCAATTAAATTTTACCCTAGGGTGGTGCAATATCAATTTAGAAATGAAGCAGTGTGGGTTGGAATTGATCAAAGGGATGTGTTAGTATTTCAAATGGCCCAATTTTAATGAATATATGATTTGCATTTGAGTATGGGGATGGTGGAGATCAGATTAGATCACTTATGTGGAATGATCACCAAGAAGAAATGATTAATTCCAAAGGTAGTTGTAACTGTTAATGGTTATCTTGGCAGAGGTGGTTGTGGACCTAATCTTTGGGCACTATAGGAAGCAATGAAGTAGTTAAGGTACTCTATAGCATGTAGCACCTAGAAATTCATAATTATCCTCCTAGTATTACCCATAATGGGAAGATGTAAACTTAAATGTAAATGTAATTCTCTAAAATCTCTGACTCTTCTGGTGGATTGCTAACATGTGCTCCTCCCATCTGAAGCTTTTTGCAATCCTCATCTATTTAAGGATCCCAAGAAGTGGAGAAAGGGCTTGAAATGTTGAAGTGCTATGCAAAATAGTATTATCAAGATCTCCTAGGAGTCCATACTTTTCCTCTGCATGTCACTTTGCTTTTACAATCAATCTGGATGAGTTTTGTTCAATGACCTTTGAAATATGAATGAAGGAACAACCTTAGAATCCTTATTGTGTTTGCTTGTTTCTAAAGCTTTTGATTTCATACAATTTCTTAAGATTTACTCCTTAAATCCTTCGGATCCATCTCAGTTTTGAACTACAAGTGAGATTTGATTATTTATGTAGGTTTTTTTAAGTCAAGATATTCTACTCTTTTTCCAAGTCGTGACATTGAGAATGTTAGCATTCCCTTCAGCTCTTGTCTAAAGTACATCCTTCTTGTAAAATATTTGTATGTGAATGATTCTTTGCAATATTGAGTTGTTGTTAGCTTCTTGGAAGTGTCTCATCAAGTTAAGCCAGCAATATCATCATCCTACTAGCTGGTGTATCACCCCATTTTACTTTTTAGTATTTATTTTCAAGCAATCCTTCTAACCCTTTCCCCTTCAAGTTTATTTTCTAGTTTGAAGAAATAAATCAGTGAAACATCAAGAGGAGCTGGTATATAATCAAAAAATTCACTCCTAACTTAGGTACTTTCCATTGCCTAGCAGTGTTTCCATGTTACTCAAAGTTGACTGAGTTAGAATCTAGTCATAGGTGCAACTTTTAGAGATAAGAATTTTGGTACATCTGGCGGGATGAGAGAGAAAAGAGTTTTTTTTTCTTTTCTCATTATTTTCTTATTATTGTTGGTGTATACAATAGTAAATAAACTATGTAAAAGCATAGAATATACACATTTGGTGACTCTAACTATGTAAAGAGACAAGTGCACATGATTTATGAGAAAAGTGCAAACAAGAAGCAACTTTGCAAGTTTTGAATATAGAGAACTATCCCCACCTAGGAAGAAATGTAGAACAATTGAAAGAATTATGGATACCTTATTCAAACAAGAAGTTCCCAATCTACATCTACACCATCAAGTCTTATTATTGTTGTAAGGAAAGTCTCTATCCCAAGGAGAAGAGTCTTTCAAGCACCAATGGAAAGATAGTTTTCTTTTGTTTCTTATAACCAAGAGAGTCCACTACTATTTTCTTAACATCATGATATTCCCCTAGCTGCCCTAAATTTTTTTAACAAATTTGATTGGAGAGGGCTAGATGAAAATGTTTGAGCATATTAAAGATGTTGATACACTATGTAACATGCATCACATCATAGAAGAGGATGTTATTGTGAAGTTTCTTGCAACCCAATTCAAAGGAAAAGCTCCACAATTGTTTCAAAGCCTTATGGTGGGCTCAATCACTTTATGGGCTGCATTGGGAGATGTCCTAACAAACTACTTTGAAGGTAAGTTAGACTTTCTACCTCTAGTTGAGTAACTCATGACCATGAAAAGGGCACCTCATGAGAAGACATGGAGTAGAATACCAGTTTAGGTTAGACTTTTATAAGAACATGCTTTTATCTATTACTTGATAAGTTTGAATAGTGATATCTCTATTATGATAAAATCTATGGGAGGTTATTCATTACCAAAAGGTTATGAAATTTTCATAAGAGATGAGAATAGTCTTATTCAAGTGGGTAAGATTTCCTCTAGGCCTCTAATGCCTATATATCTAGATATCTATCCTAATACACACCTAGTTGTACCACCTCTAAATCCAATACTAGCTATTCCAAGCTAAGAAGTAGAAACTATAGGTCCTTCATCAGAATTGTAGGAGCTAAGAGATAGCTAGAAAAGGATGGAAAGCCTCATGCAAAGCCTTAGAAATGAGGTGGTGAATATTAAGAAAGGAAGCTATCAGGCTAAGAAAATATTTCAATTTGAGAACCAAGTTTTGAATAAGCTTTCTCAATAGTAGTTTCAAAGTCAATGCCAACCTAGTAGGTAAAACTATAATTAGAGATCTTTTAGGCCTTATAATCCAATTCTTCTGAATACTACTCTTCCTTTAAATACTACTAGAGATATGGTCCCTACTCAAAAGAACTTAACAAAAAAATATGAGTGGTGTAACCCTTGTAATCAGCAACATAATTAGGCTACATGCTAAACCAAGCCTTAATGATTCAAAGTGCCTCTAGCTCACAACCTACATTGGATGCTAATGTTGAGAGGCAACCAAAGGTTCTTCCTATGGGTACTACATTCATGAAATTGAAATGTCCCTTTACTGATTTTGTATGATATTTCCAACCTTTAATCAGATCTTTAAGATCAAACAACTAATATCACAAAGATCCTCCAAATTTCTCAAGAAACCCCAAATCGGGTATGCCAAAAATGGTGCCAAAAGCTTCACAGCTTCACCTATTATTAATAAATTTGAAAATGGACATTTTTACAGAAATTTCAGCAGCATAATGGCCTACAAAATGAAATTTCCAGATTTTTATAGCCTTTACACAACAGCTCACAAATGTAGGACAAAAACTATGCTCTTTGGGCTCCCGAAATTAACACAAAAATGCCCGAAAACACCACAAAACACTAATAAACTATCTCAGAAGTTTAATCATGTTCCAATACATATATTCAGCTCTATTTTAACATCTTAAAGTCTGAAATAAAGCAAAAACCCAAACTGATATGAAATACTCTACTGAAAACACCAAACTCATACCAAAAAAATAACCCCGAAAACTCACAAATTTGCACTATTCAGCACAAAGGAAAACTCTGTATGAGCATGCACATGGAATGGCTTCAAACTCCCATCCTTAGCCTTCCTAGAAACCTACAAAATCCTATTCTTGGGTCTCCCTGGAAACCTGCAAACTCCCGTTCTTGGGTCTCCTTCTCCACAGGTTTGGCAGCCTCTGAAGAATAACAAAGAAAATGAGCAAAATCAAGTTATGGAATTTGGCCAAAATGTCTCCAAACCCCTTAAAAGAGGGCATAACTGTAACTCACGTCCAAGAGAGGTTAATGAAACATATTTTAATAATAATTTTCATTTATTAGTCCAACGGTTTCCAAAGATTAACCCCCTTTTTACGAAACTTCACTTTCTTGGGCCTGCCTGCCTTAGCAAAGATTATTATTTTTTAATTATTTGAAAAGGGGACATGACAAGTCCTCCCCTCCCAAACATTGCTTATCCTCAAGCAATGGCTGAACAATAAACCAATCAATCCACCTGGATCCCAAATGTAGTCATGAACTATACTACTACCAATTAACACAGGCTCTTGCAATATCCTCTGCAATATGACCAAGAGGAATCCATAATCAAACTGACAATTATAGCTCAACCAAACTCCAAAATCACAACTTCCATAGTCAAAAACCCACGAGACACAAACTCTTAGAACATCAAAACCCGAGTAAAGTGGACTATCAACACAGTAAATACCATCAATGCATTCCATTGGCCTATACGAAATGTACAATCCAACTCTGCAACAATGGTGAATGCTCTCAAATGAAACTATACCAAGTATGGAGAATCCACACATTGTACAACTCCTACAGTCAACACAACTCTGTAGATCATCAGCCACTATCTCATAACCATAACTCCCATGCACCCCTGATGGTGAAAAGCCATCACACGATAAACAACAAGAAATGGAACCCAAACCAAATTTTCCTGCCATCAAATCCTCAACACAAGGATCAATTGCTAACTGATGTACATACCCTGCAATATAATGTTGATTAAAGAAACCAACCTCAGTCAACAACTCACCATGAACAAGTGATATAACCCACTGTGACTGATCACTAGCTAAGTCAGGAGATGTCATAGCCAAAGGAGTAGAATCAATAACAACACCTGCTAAAGCATCACTCCAAAACTCCTACTCTAAGTCATGTATTATCAAGCTATCAACTTTAGGACCTATCGCCATGTCGTGCCCATCACAACTCTCATCTTGAGGCATCAAACTATTCCATAACTGATGATAAGCACTAGGAACCAAAGTACATCTCTGTATCATAATCTCATCAACATGGTCATCAAAGGTAAATTGATGAGCGTACCTCATAGTGTAATGCCGATAGAATGCACGAATCTCAGTTAGTGGCTCAGACTATAATCTAGATGAAACTAACTGCAATTGATCATTAACCATGTTGGAACTGACTACTACCTCCAAAGATATCACCAAGGGAGTAGTATTACTAGCAGGAACCATGCCAACTGTTGACTCACCAACATCACACACGATCTTTGATACATCTCTAGTCTCTGTGCCTTCAATACTAGAGGCCACCACCCTGTCAGGTATACAACAATCTGCTACAACACCCAACTCAACTAAACCTGACTCTAGTGGGAATGAACCTGATATGCCAATGTTAGTATCAAGGATGGATGCATCCCCATCTCTACTGTCTTTAACAATCTCGGCCATGGACATCCTCGAATCACCAAACACCATAGCTTGTGACTGTATAGAATCAGGTAAAGATTGTAGTCGCTCTAACTCCATGGTCACCTTAGCCAAATGAAACTGTGACTCCTTGAAAGCCAACTGTGTACTCTTAAGAATCTCAAAAGTCTCCTCAAGCTGCTCAGTAAGCTCACTCACCTCATCTTCCTTGGCCAACAATGCATCATATGCTGTACTGCCCCACTTCATAAGATAATCTCTGTCGGCTACCAACTACATATAATTTTGTCTCAAAATTCGAATAGCCTCACATAAAGAGTGGATCTCTGTCAAGGAAAGATAACTTCCTTCCTTCTCATCACTAGTAGGAGAACCCCATCCATAAACTGCTAACAACTGACGAGCAACATCAAAATGTTGGCAAGTGATAGCAATGTCTCAGTCACTAACTCTCAACTGATTAGACACATGATGGCACTGGCTTGACTGTCTCCTACAAACCTCCTCTGATGCACTATCTAAAGGAGTATAATCAAAGTCACTAGTCTCTAGAGTATTACAATCCATATCATGTGAATCAAATCTAAAGCTCATGTCAACATATGAAGTATCAAAAACATTAGCACTGCTGTCCAACTCCTCTTTACCCAAGGAAACTAAGTTTTCAAAACTGCCCACTACATCCTCCTGGATGTCATCAATGCCAATATGATCCTGGGACTCATCTGTACACACTACCAAATATGAAAGATCATCAACACATTCCAAAAAATATGGTCGACTGGATATATGAACAAAGCCCAACATCAGTGTATAAAAACTAATACCAACATCAGACAAGATACTGGCACAAGAAAAGACAACACCATGTAATCTGCTAATCAAATCCATGATAGCACCCAAACAAACACTGCTACCAAAAAGTGTTAAAGATCTCCAGTCAACTGAATCCCAAATGCCAATATAACAATCTCGAGTCCATATCCATAAACTAGAATCAACTGGTAACTCAAGAAAACTCCTCACCTAAGTAATATGACCAATACCAACTAACTCCACATACCTGTCATGATGAGATAATGAAGTCACAATACTATCTTTGTTCACCTTTAGCTGGCTGGACAAATCATGTGAAGTACTGCCAGCCTCAACCTCATGTGGTGAAGCATCTAACTATGCCCGGTACTCTTTCTCAGAAAAATCATGAATGCTCAATGTCTGCTCATCTCTACCAGGTATCTCACCATCCTGCACAACAACATCCTCATAATCATCATCTGAACCTACTACACTATAGTCACTGCCTGTTGTAACTATACCATCCTGAATACCTATGGCATCACCCTTTGAGGACCTATAAACAATTATCTCAATTTGAGTATCAAGTTGACCATTACTATCAATCTGTGTAATATCCTTTCCCACCACTTCCTGTGGCAGAGTAGAATCTAAGACCTCTACCTGGCTATCAGCTAGTTTCTCAAACTCTTCATGCAAGTTCTTGGTAATTGTGTCATCTGTCTTGTGAGAAAATCTGCCAAATAGAAATCTAGTCAACTTATCCACCTTAGCTGGGTTAGACAACATGTCATTCATTATACGGTGGTGCTCAATCAACTGTTCAGACATGTCATGGCTTATTTTCATAAGTTTATCTCGAATGTCTAAATAACCATCCTTTCTACTGTTTTGACTCTGGATATCAATTGTCCAAGATTGTGTCCTCTGAGACTCTGTACTATACCTGTCCATTCTGGATAAAGTAGAGTGTAACCCCAATAGGATATAACTTCTTCAAACACCAAGAACTAACATGCAAATGATTAGAAGTAGCATGCAACCATAGATTTTGACATGCAACTGATTAGAAGCAACACATCCACCAAATTCACCAAGAACTAATATGAAAATGATTAGAAGTAGCATGCAACTATAAATTTTGACATGCAACTGATTAGAAGCAACATGCAATCATAAATTATGACATGCAAGATCTGGTAGTTGTCAAAACTGACATGCAAGATCTGGGTAGTTGTCAAAACTGACATGCAAACTTCTACAACCACCAAATTCACCAAGAACTAACATGAAAATGATTAGGAGTAGCATGCAACCATAAATTTTGAAATGTAGCTGATTATAAGCAACATGCAACCATAAATTATGACATGCAAGATTTGGGTAGTTCTCAAAACTGAAATGCAAGATCTGGGTAGTTGTCAAAACTGACATGCAAACATCTACAAACCCTCAGGCTAGCAAGATCACGGCTCTGATACCATTGAAATGTCCCTTTACTCATTTTGTATGATATTTCCAACCTTTAATCAGATATTTAATATCAAACAACTAATATCACAAAGATCCTCCAAATTTCTCAAGAAACCCCAAATCGGGTATGCCAAAAATGGTGCCAGAAGCTTCACAACTTCACCTATTATTAATAAATTTGAAAATGGAAATTTTTATAGAAATTTCAGCAGAATAATGGCCTAAAAAATTAAATTTCCAGATTTGTATAGCCTTTACACAACAGATCACAAATGTAGGATAAAAACTATGCTCTTTGGGCTCCCGAAATTAACACAAAAATGCCCGAAAACACCACAAAACACTAATAAACTATCTTAGAAGTTTAATCACGTCCCAATACATATATTAAGCTCTATTTTAACATCTTAAAGTCTGAAATACAGCAGCAACCCAAACTGATATGAAATACTCTACTGAAAACACCAAACTCATACCAAAAAAACAACCCCAAAAACTCACAAATCTGCACTATTCAGCACAAAGGCAAACTCTGTATGAGCATGCACATGGAATGGCTTCAAACTCCCATCCTTAGCTTTCCTAGAAACCTGCAAGATCCCATTCTTGGGTCTCCCTAGAAACCTGCAAACTCTCGTTCTTGGGTCTCCTTCTCCACAGGTTTGGTAGCCTCTGAAGAATAACAAAGAAAATGAGCAAAATCAAGTTATGGAATTTGGCCAAAATGCCTCCAAACCCCTTAAAAGAGGGCATAACTATAACTCATGTCCAAGAGAGGTTAATGAAACATATTTTAATAATAATTTTCATTTATTAGTCCAACGGTTTCCAAAGATTAACTCCCTTTTTTCCGAAACTTCACTTTCTTGGGCTTGCCTGCCTTAGTAAAGATTATTATTTTTTAATTATTTGAAAAGGGGACATGATAGAACTATCAAGTGGAAGAACATTATGGTGTAAATAAAGATAATATCACAAGTGGTGTCTTTACTAGAGCAAAGGAAAGAGCTCTAGAATATGATGTAGGGACAAGTAAAGATGTGCCAATTGAAAAGCCATCCATAGTACAAGAAAAGAAAGAACAATAAATAAGTATTCCTATTGTCACTCAAGAACATTCACAATAACTAGTGCATCCATTTGCTTCCAAGGCCTAAACAAAGGTGCATGCTACTATGCCATTTAACATTGTAGAAAGTATGAAAAGGATAAGTATCACCATGTCTACGTGGGATTCTCTAACTATTCTAGGACAAGTTTTCTTGTTGACGGAGGCTTGTGAAATAGATGTTCCAAGCTAGGTTGCTGGTGAGCCCTTAAAGGCTATATTTACAAATCAAGGAGCTGCTACCCAAGATGAAAACAAGAAAATAAATCAAATCCAAGGAGAAGATGTTAAGCCTCCACCATTTAATGTTTCATTGATAATAGGAAACAATTTAGTGGATAATTGTATGGTAGATAGTGGGGCTACAAGCTCTGTCATGCCCAAGAAAATAACATACTAGCTAGGTTTAAGGTATGAACCCTTAGAGAAATGTGTAGTCTATTGAGATGGTTCATGTGTTAACACCTTAGGTATCATAAAGAATGAAAGCCTAACAATTCATGCATGTCATACCTTTTCTATTCCCCAAGATATCTTTGTGATTGATTTGTCCCCATATTTTGCTATTTTCTTGTGAAGAGAATTCACAACCAAGATAGGAGGCCATCTATCAACAAATTGGTCTCATATGCTATTCAAGACCATAAATGGAACCAAAGTAACAATTAGGTCTGAGTTACTTGCCAAAGACCACATTGGACCTTACAAACCTAGTGTGATCAATGCTAATTGTGTTGCACCTAATCAAAAAGAAGATTTTGTCACCCAAGATACAAATACTCAAGTTGATGGTATCCTTGATGTCTTACTAGATGAGTGGGCAACAAAACACTCCCCAAGAAATGAGACCGATGACATTAACATTATTGATATTATAGATGTTGGTCTAGAAAATTATGTCTTCCAAGAAGCTAGGCTAGTAATGCCAAGCCTTATAAAATTTACAACTAATCATCTTGAGAAGCAAAATTAGGTTTGGGAATGATACTTTGCTGATTCTTGGAGAAAGAATGGTTTAGGTGGGGGAGAAATGTTGATCTCACCTTAGGGGGATAAGTATTATATAGCCTTTCATTTTAGCTTTACACACACCAACAATACAACTAAATATGAAGGGCTAATTGAAGAATTAGAATGGGCTAGGATGAGAGGTATCAAATGGATAAAGGTGTCTGGAGATAGTGAGTTAGTTGTCAACCAAGTGAGAGCATTGCACATGGCTAAGAATGATAAGCTAAAAATCTATAAACAAAGAGTTTGGGACCTAATTGAGGACTTTTATTCTTTTAACATAGTTGCTATCATTAGAAAATTAAATCAACATGTTGACAAGTTAGCTGCCGCCAAGGAAAGATTCGATATAATTGATAATATTGGCAAAGAAGATGTACAAATAAATGTCAAAGTTGTGGTCACACCCTCCATACCTAAAAATGATGTCAGTTGGAAAGTCTTTGATAGTGATGAAAAAATCCTAAAATTTCTACTTGAGGAAGATCGACATTCAACATTTAATCAATGAAAGGTGCGGGAGCAATATGGTGATCAAATTATACAATTGAATTTACCCAAGGGAATAGTCACTCTAGAGTCTATCTTTAACATGGATGACCAATTCAAGAAGAATAAAATTGGTTTAGTAGTTCAACAAGATTATTATGAAGATCTTTAGATTACAGAGGGAAAGAAATTAAATTTTGGCAAAGCAATCCTCACTGAAGAAAGGTAGTCTTATGTCCAACTCTTCCAAGAATATAATGATTTTTTTGCTTGGGGATATGCTAATCTTAAGGATTTGATCTATGCCTCACACAACATACAATTAAGTTGGAACCTAATTCCAAACCCATAAGGAAAAAGCAAAGACTATTAACCCAAAATTGGAGCCCTTAATGCAAAAAGAGGTATTTAAGCTCATTGAGAGTGGAATAATATTTACTATTAAACACACTAGCTGGGTGTCAAATCTAGTCCTTGTGAGAAAAAATAATGGGGAGCTAAGGTTATGTGTTGACTTTAGAGACCTAAATGGAGTGAAGGACCATCATCCCTTACCATCTATGGAGTAGATGCTCCAATATATTTTAGGCTCTAAGAGATTTTCACTCCTTGATGGATTTTCTAGCTATAATAAGCTTCTAGTTAAAAGGGAAGACCAATTCAAAACTATATTCACCACCAAATGGGATAACATGGATTAGAAGAGGATTCCTTTTGGCTTTTCTAATATAGGAGAAACTTTCTAAAAGGCCATAGAGATGGATGTCAGCAATTCGATATACAAATTTGTGTTGATCTATCTAGATGATATCACTATTTTCTCCAAATGTCCTAAGGAACATATTGAACATTTGAGACAAATCTTAGAGAGATGTAGGGAATTTGGCATATCCCTCAATCCAAAGAAGTGTGTGTTTTCTATCCATGAGGGCAAGTTATTGGGATATGCTATATCCAAACAAGGCATCGCCATTTATCTCGAGAGAGTTACAACCATCCTAGAATTGCCTTTGCCACATCATACGAAGAGATTACAAAGTTTGATTTGGAGGATCAACTTTTTCAAATACTTTATTCCAAATATTGCTAACTTGTTGAAGCCATTGATCCCAATGCTTAAGAAGAATATCATTCTTAGCTGGTTGAAAGAATGAAAACATAGTTTTGAGGTGATAAAGGAAGCATTGTCCACTGCTCCTACTTTGGTAAATCCTAACTTCTCAAAATATTTCACCTTGTATGTATATGGTAGTGTGGATACAATTTCTGCAATATTGGTTCAACAAAAATGATCAAGATATAGAACAACCTATTGCTTTCTTTAGTAAAGGCTTAGAATATTATGAGTAGAGATATAGTTTCATTGAGAAATATGTGCTTTCTATGGTGAAAAAAATAAATAAGTTTAAACATTTGGTATCTAATAATATGATTCATCTTATGGTGGCCCATCCTAGTATGAAAGAGGTGCTATTAAGAAAGGACCTTAATGAGAAAAGAGCTAGTTGGATAACTAGGGTCATGGAATATGATGTGGATATTCAAGTGACCAAACTATTTAGATGGAAAGACTTCTGTGAGTAGTTAGCTAATGGAAGAACTCAGGGTAAAAATGACATAGTATAAGTTGTCCTAGCCAATCAAGATTTTCCCCAGAAAGGTCAACAAGAAAATTGACTACAAGATATGACACATTTTCTACAAACTAGAGAATGTCCCCCTTCACTTGATAGGGCCAAAAGAAGGTATTTCAAAATTTAGTCTATACCCTACATATTAGTAGATGATATTTTTTTAGAAATGATATGAATGGAACTCTTCTTAGATATATTGATAACAATGATACTAGCAAGTTTCTGGAGTAGTTTCACGATGTAGGAGGTCACTTTTTCCCAAAAATGATAGCATATAAAATCATGAGGGATGGATATTATTGGCCCAACCCATTTAAGGATGCTTATTCCTGGGCAAAGAAGTGCAAACAATGTGCATTATTTTCTAGGAAGGAAAGGCTTGTTGCCTTACCCGTACATCCTATTTTGATCGATCATCCATTTGTGAAGTGGGGTATAGATTTTGTGGGCCCCATTAATCCAACTTCTTGTGTTGGCCACAGATGGATTCTGACAGTCACAAACTATTTCACACATTGGGCAAAGGAAATAGCTTTGAAAGAGGCCAAAGTGACTTTTCTTTTGAACTTCTATGATGATCTAATATTTAGATTTAGAGTTCTTAACTCCATTATATCTAACAATGCCTTGGCATTTGTAGAAACAAGAATAATTGAATAGGCATTGAAGAATGGAGTATATCTTAAAACTTCATCAAATTATTATCCTTAGGGTAATGGATTGGCTAAGAGTACAAACAAAAACTTGCTGAGAATATTGAAGAGGACTTTAGCAAATAACAAATTGGACCAGCATTCCAAATTTAGATCAGCCTTATGGATTGATAGAATCACTCCCAAGAAGATTTTGAGGAACTCATCCTATGTTCTAGTGTATGGAAAATAGGACAAACTATCTATATTTGTAGAGTTTCCATCATTAGAGCTTGTTGATAGTTTGATGCTTTTTGAAGAGGAAGGTGCTCTGAAGTTGAGATACACAAAGTTGTTGGAGCTCGAGGAAGAAAGTAGTAAACCATTACAAACAATGGAAGACCAATAGATACAAACCAAGAGGGTGTTTGACAAGAGGTCTAATCTAAGGGTATTAAAGGGAGAAGATCTAGTTTTGTAGTGGGATGTTCTTAAAATCAAACTAGGCCATCATAATAAGTTTGATAATATATGGACTGGGCCATTCATAATCTCAAAATACAAAGAACAAAATGCTTACCAACTCTCAACTATGTAAGGAAAACTCCTACCTATCCTTGTGAATGGTATACATCTCAAGCTCTACTTCAAAGTATGATATGCCTATGTATCCCATGTGTTCTATATATAGTCCCTTTTTTCATTTTCCCTAAGTGTAGTCCAACACAAGTGTGTTTAGTTGTAGTCTTCCCTACCTTCAATAAGTTCCTAAGGTTCTAGAGGTTTCAACAAGCAAGGTGTTGTACATCTGCCAATGTAGAATGTCTCTTTTCTCAGTATCCTTCCATGTAAATGTTTGATCCAAATGCATAATCCAAACATTTGCAACTATCATTTCAAGGTCCATTATCATTCCTGGGTGACTTTGTGTCCAATAGATTGCCTAAGGCTACTAGTTCAATGTCTAGCAGACAACCATTCAATAGAAATCACCAAAAGTGTTATCCATTTTGTCACCATGCACAAAATTGGCTTAGGTTGATAGGTCATATTTCTTAGGGTAGTGATTTTTTTGACTCATTTATGACCATGAAATTAGGTGATATTTAAAATTTTGATCATTCTTTATCATTATATCCCTAGGTTTTAATCTTATAAAATCTACATGTCTTACGGTTACACAAAAGTTTATTATAAGCTTTGAGTTCTATGGGTCCCATTTTATGTCATGATTCAAAAAATTCATGAGAGCCCTTGATATTCAAAACATCAATGGTTTTCACTTTATCTCTTTAGAGAATTGCAAGGTCTTTATCTATAGTGACAAAGTGACAAATGGACATGTAACATGGTGGACCCTCTTTTCCTTAGTTCTAGCAGAGTGCATCATACATTTTCCCATCCATCTATCTTTCTAGGATCGATCCCTATGTCATTATGGAAAAATATGAGTAATTTAATTTATGTAACATAGTGAGAATTTTCCATGTGGATATGTGGGGTCACTTTCAGTCGGTAGACGACAATATGACAAAAGTGATGTTAGAACAAGTTGGTATACAAACACATTCCCATTGGTCAGAGGTCTCCAGGAGCATGACACATATTCAATGATTTGTTTTGCCATAGATATTTGGTACATATATAGTTATCTATTTTTCATTGACAAAAAATACAAGGTATTTATCCATAGTAACAAAGAGAGGATGTGACATGTGCCCTTGTGGGCACAGGTGGAGAGTAAATAGTTAGCAGTCATGGTTAAAAGGAAGCAATCAATGATTGTAGGGCTATAAAGAGGATGGTCAAACCTAAGAGGCCATTATAGAGGAAGAGTCTTGATCTCACAAAGTTCCAATCTTACAACAAGAAACTTTCATAGGATCTAAAGGGTAAGATTGTCAATTTCTGATACTATGATACAAGGTTTTTCATATGGTTGTAGAGCTATTTTGATGGGCTCGCAACACTGTAATATAAAGAAGATTTCTGAGGATCATAGGATCATGAAGCTAGTAAGATATAAGGAAGGGTGTTCCTCTCTAGTATTTCATAAGGTCATAGTATTAAGAGACTGGGAGTCAAAGTTTAAAGTTGACTTTTCAACTATCATGGATATGTCTTGGCAGTCAATTAAATTTTACCTAGGGTGATGTAATATCAATACAAAAATGAAGCAATGTGGGTTGGAATTGATCAAAGGGATGGGTTGGTAGTTCAAAAAAATATGTTTTAATGAATATCTAATTTGTATTTGAGTATGGGGATGGTGGAGATCGGATCATATTGCTTTTGTGGAACAATCACCAATAAAACATGATTCATTCCAAAGGTAGTTGCAACTATTAATGGCTAGGCTAACAAAGGTAGTCGTGGAGATGATCTTTGGGTGCTATATGAAGAAATTAAGTAGTTAATGTACTCTATGACATGTATCACCTAGTAATTCATAATTATTCTCCTTGTGTTACCCATAATGGGAAGATGTGAAGTTAAATGTGAATGTAATTCTTTGAAATCTCTGACTCTTCCACTGGATTGCTGACATGTGCCTCTCCTATCTAAAGCTTGTTTCAGTCCTAGTCTATTTAAGGATTCCCAAGGTGTGGAGAAAGGGTTGGAAATGTTGAAGTCCTATACAAAATAGTATTTTCAAGACCCCCTAGGAGTCCTTCATACTTTTTCTCTACATATCACTTTGATTTTACAGTAAATCTGGATGAATGTTGTTCAATGACCTTTGAAATCTAAATGAAGGAATAGTCTTGGAACCCTTATTGTGTCTAATTGTTTCTTAAGCTTATAATTTGATAGAATTTCTTGAGATTTACTACTTAAATCCCTGGGTTCTATCTTAGTTTTAAACTACAAGTGAGATTTGAATTTTCATGTAAGTTGAAAGTCGAGATACTCTACTCTTTTTCCAAGTTGTGACATTGAGAATGTTAGCATTCCCTTCAACTCCTTGTTTGAAGTATATCCTTCTTGTGAAATATTTATATGTGGATGATTCTTTGCAATATTGAGTTCTTGTTAGTTGCCCAAAAGTGTCTCATGAAGTTGAGCCAACAATATTGTCATCCTACCATCTGGTATATCACTCCATTTTACTTTTTAGTATTTATTTTAAAGCAATCCTTCTAACCCTTTCCTCTTCAAGTTTATTTTCCTATTTGAAAAATTAAATTAGTGAAACATCAAGAGAAGCTGTCCTATAACCCAAAGATTCACTCCTAACTTAGGTACTTCTCACTTCCTAGGAGTGTTCCCATGTTACTCAAAGTTGACTAAGTTAGAATCCAGTCATAGGCGCAAATTTTAGAGATAAAATTTGCAATAAACTAGTTTAAATGAGTATGTCAGTAACTGTGTTCCAAAAAAGACAACTAAGCTAAGGTATGCTAATGTTTTTACCTAAGCACAAGTCAACTTTACTATTTTACTGTGTTACCCGAGCAATGATGGAAGTGTGATGCACCCAAGAAACTAATTATAAATGAGTTAAAAAAAAAGTGAGAACATAGAGAATGATGCAATTTAATGTGTCCTAATAGTAAAAAAATGTAACTTTATTGCATATTAATTAGGTTTTAAACTTTCATTGTTTACCTTGCATTTCAAAGAGCTAAGAGTGAAGTTGAGCAATTTGAGAAAAGAATCTTGTGTCAAAGTTCTCAAAGCGAGATTTTATTAGAAAATTTGAGACTAAAGTGAGTTGGAAGCTAACTGAGCTATCATTCAAGGATTTTTTGGAACACTATTGAGAAAAAAAGGCTTGAATATTTGTTAGTGTAAAGCAACCGACAAAGGAAAATGTGAACCTAGTAAAATTGATTCAGAATGATGCTTATGAAGAAGCAAAGTATACATTATACCCATAAATAGCAACACACACTAATAAGTTAGGTTCCTTATTTTTCATTCCACCTAGGGTTTTGTTAGTTAATGATATTCATTCATTCTATCCAAAATTGAAGAAGTTAGAGATCATGAACTTTGTGAGGTATATGGTCAAATGTACATTGATGGAAAGCTAAAAGATAAGTTTAAACATTTGGAGGCAACTGGTCTTGTACATGCCCTATATTTCCTAAAGGAGTTAAAAGAAAAATGGATTAGAGTAGTTTTGAGAAGAGTGTATGATATGTACATGTGGTTGGATGCCCCAGTTAAGATTATAAAGGATGTTATTCATATGGTAACCAGATACCTTGTCACAAAAAAGTCAAAATGGTCTGGACAACCCACAAGCATGAAACTTAGGAAAACATAAAGGTTCAATAGGATAATATAGAAATGAAGGTGGACAATATTACATATTTGGAGATTAAATTTGGTATGTATGTGGTGACATATAAGATATTTCAATCATGTCGATTGAATAGTGTTCTCTGTATGGTTGTTGATATTGGTTACAAAATTATAAAGAAAGGTCATAAATATGATACTGCTGAGCTTCAACTCAAGAAACTCACAAATAATTTGAAGACCATTTTAGTTGCAAGAATAAATACTTGCAAGTTTGTCTCACTTTTGGTATGTATTTTCTTTTACATGAAAATCTATTTCCCATCAATTGGTCAAGTCATTTGGAAGTCTAATACTCCAGTCCTTTATCAAATCAATGAATATATTCAGGCACTCGGGAATAATTTTGAGAGTGTTATGGATGAAGATTTTCAAAATTTCAAGATCAAAGAGATCCAAAGGTTTAGGATTCCCCCTAATTTAGTTGAGAAGTATCATGATGATGTATGTTTTCTTATGGATATTGACAATACACTTGTCAAATCTATTTTATCGATAGTTGCATGGCTAGAACCAATGGAATATGAAGTGAATATCAATTAGGCAAAAAAGGCCAACAAAGCATTGTTAAATGAACTAGTTGATAATGAATATCCAAGATTTTTTTACTTATGAGGAGGAAAAAGAAAGAATAAAATTGATATTATTGTTACATTAGGTGAGAAGAAAAAAAAGAAAATGTGAAGTACATTAGAAAGTAAATTTTATGGAGTTGAAATTGATAAACCCTTAATATCACCAAGGGTAAAGGAGAAGATGAAGCAAGAAAACAGGGGAATGACACAATAATAGTTATTTTTGAGCCACTATCATCAAAAGGAAAGAAAATGCATGCTGCTACCCCTACAAGCTCCAAAGATACCACGTTAAGAATTTGAGCAACACCATTGAAGAAGGGCATTGTTAAAATTACAAAGCCTACAACACCACAAGTAGAGACTTATCAGAATAAAAAGAAGATTAATGAGTCATCTAGAAAAGAGGCTAAGACATATATAAAGAGGAGAAGAAAGGTCATAGTCAAAGTTGATTATGATGATTATGATGATATTTGTTGAGATGTCATTTTTCATGATGCTGAATGATAGAGATCCTTCTAGATCTCTCTCTTAAAAATTTGATCAACAACCAACTCCAAGGTTCTAAGTGTCTATTTTTCAACCTATTGTGTAACTCAATTGAAGATATATGTGTATGTTCATGATGAGGCCTTTTCTAGTTCTAACCAATCTGCACAACCTATTGCTGAAATGTAATCACAAAAAGATACATATTTTTTTGGTATTTTCTTCTTTATGATGAATGAAATTTATTGATGCAACTATATGAATTCCTATTTTAACAAAGTGTTTTGAAAGAAAATAACAAAGAGAGATTAACGAGAGATAATTTTTTTTTTCTTGAAAGGGAAATTCCTAACAGACATAAGTAAAAAAAAACAACACATCTATGAATTAAACTATCAAAAGGATTTGGTAGAAAACCAATGAAATTAGGAGCAACACATCCTCAATTCTACTAATGTAATTATCAATGGGAACTTCAATAATAACTAAAAGATGTTACATGTTTCATCAAATTGTGAGGCCATGAAAAGTGTGCTTACATGAGACAAAACTCTATGCAAAAACAAAGATGATCCTTTCTCCAATTCGTCACAATAGTGGAATTCATTTTAAACAAGACAAACACTAGAACTAAAAGATTGCACAATCATAACAACAGAATAAAACTATTGTCTCCATTATTATTCATGAACACACATTCAAAAAAATGCACAATCTGACAAGAATAACTATACTTAGAATAAGAGCACTAATAACATATATTATTGGATCAAAATAATGGTCTGGAGTACATATTACATCCATGCATTTAAAAGAAATCCTCTCCTCCCTTTGTCTTAGGAGTGAGAACTCTTTTAATGAAAACTTATGCTAAAAAATAATAAAACAAATCTAATTATATACAAACTAACTCTCTAAATGGTGCTAAGTAAGTCTCCACCCTTGTTTATATCCATTAATGGGTGAATGTGCCTTTACCTGACATAAAATAGTAAAAGAATGAATATACAAGAAGATAAAAGCTGTGAGATGATTTTGAAGTTTCTGGGAGCTCTAAAAATGGAAGCTCAACCTTCTCTAGGTTTTTTTGGGAGTTGAACTGCTATCAAAATGCATTTCCAATCCATGAAATGCTCTAAAATAGTAACTAGTAGTTAACTATTAGTGCACTACTTCTTCTTCAAAATTTTCAATGCACCTTATTGAAAAGAACACCTATGCACCTGTGTACCTTGGTGATAGGTTTAAAAAAACTAAAAAATCTTCCCAATGTGAAAAAATTGAATTTCCAACATCTAGATTTTCTTCCCTTTATACCCAAACAATGTCAAGAGGCTTGCCTTTGAACTTCTATATTATTGTTGCAACTTCACTAGACTCTGATAAATTTGATGCACCATATTTGTCCTTAACTACTTTCTAATAGTTACTTAGTTCTATTCTAGTATCCACAAAATCCTCAAGCTTGGTGTCGAGTTCCAACAATGCTTCTTCAATTTTAAATCCTTGTTATACATCATCTTTCAATGGAGCATTTTCAAATATATTCCTAAATTGTTGAACTATCAATTGCATCGAGGAAATCTTGGTCTCTAACTCATCTTCAAAAATATTAAGGATAGTAGTGTTATAATACCTTAAAAAATTGCTCTTGATCTTTAATGTTTATTTGCTAGATTCCCTCATGTAATCCCTCCTTAGCCTTATTTCTTGTGGATATCTTTTCTATCCAATCATCTAGCTTATCTAGCTCCTCCACTGAGTATCGTTCCATCAACATCTGGTACTTGTGAAACTTTATTGATCCGAGTGCTTATAAATCATTTGCTTAGGTATGCACTTCATCCATCAGCCCAAAATATTGGTTTGTAATGGAAACCAACTTGTCTACATTAGTCTGGCTATGGTGCAATAGGTTCAAATTGCCCTATATTATTTGCACTCCTCTCTCTTCAAAAATATCACACCATTACTAACATGATTCCAAAAAAGAATATATTTGTCGACCTCTTTCTAAGTGTATCTACAAGAGTGTTGTCAGGATTGTCTAGGTTAATTGGTCCCACCACTTCATTTAGGTAGCCTATTAAAAACTCATTTTGCTTTCAAAATGTTATAAACTCTAATTCATCCTAATCCAAGTGCTTGAAAAATTCCTTGAGGCTTGTAGCGATCAAATTTTTTTTTTGTGTCCACCATGGGCTTTCCCAATGTGATCTCCTTCATTTGGTAATCCATAGGAGTCAGTTCTTCAGTTTTGACATGAGGAGGAAGAATGTTGATATGGGCTAGAAGTTCCTAATCTTGATTCTTCAAAATGAAGGAAAGTTTTCTAGCATCAGCATTAGGTGGCCTAGGCTTCATTATTTCTTTTATCAATTCCTTCATTCCTTCCTCTTTTATTAGCTACATCTACATCTTCTATCAAAACATGACCTCCTTTTTTATCCATGATGGTGTGGTCCCCATTGGTGACATATATTTGGTTGAAGAAGTTGGTTTTGAAATCAGGTTCCTTTCCCTTATTACACCTTCCTAGAGTCTTCTGATGTTAAGGAAGTTATTTGGAGGGAGTTTTTGTGCTCAGTTGGACTAAGGAATTGGCCTCTGTATCTAAGGGAACTCGTTGAGTTTCTTCTTCTATTTTCCCTTCTTTAGATAATTCATTTACTTGAAGTTGTTGATATTATCCTTCCCCAGTGTCTCGACTTTTTGCTTCTTCTTGGACTATCAGAGGAGGTGGAGCTACTAACCCTTTATCCATTATTGTGGCCATGTCCTATGGTGGTGGTGGTGGAATGCAAAGAGGTACCTAAGGAAGAGGAGTCAATTGATTCCAATCCTCTCCCAATGACTCATTTTTTGGGTATCCCTTATCTTCTCTCCCACCATCTCAGTGCCTATAGGCATGAAGTCAAAATATGAGAGGTAAAAAATATTGACCCCCTCACCTTCCATCTTGACTATCCATTTTTTCCATTTTTCTTTTGAAGTTTCCACTTGGATAGGTTCTCTAGGGGTAGATGAAGGTGTTTGAGTAGAGCTTCTCCTTCTCTCCTCCTCTATTGCCTTGGCCAAGTGGGTTTTCTTATTTAAGGGAAAAATTTGACTTGTTCCCCTTCTTCCTCATCCTCCTCTTCTAGAATGGTTTCTAGCACATGTGGTGAGGAAGTGGCCTTATTTTTCAATTTCTTCCTTCTGACAACTACCACCATTATTTATGTTTTGTCTCTCTTCGGTACTAATAGGGAGACTTCTTCCTTTGAGGTTCTTGGTGGTAGGATCCCTTGCTCTTCTAGTACTTCCACCTCTTGTTGCTGTGGTTAATCTTTATCTTGTGGTTTCTCTAAAAGTTTCTCTAGTTCAGCTTACTCTACTAGCTTTGGGTTTGACAAGGCTTTCTACTTAGGCCTTAGCTTCTTGCTTCCTTTCCATAGGGGATGCCATTTTCCTTTTACTTTTTCTCTTGTTAGGCTCAAAATACTCAACCTCCTACTCATGTTGGTGTACCATATTAGGCCTCACTGGTGATTTAGTAGGGTAGGTTGGTATGGTGACCTTGGCACCTTTTCCTTTAGAGGCCTAATAGTAGATTGTAAAGGTATGGCTTGGGGAATTGGATCCATCTAAAATCTCTTTTAGATCCATTCCCTCATCAGTTCCACTATATTTCTTCCTCGAGGATCTATGTCATCATTATTCTCACTCCCTATTTTTGCATTCATAATAGGCATGTCATAGATTTTATCCTTGTTGTACAAAGGATCCATCACCTCTAGGACATCCTTTTCTATGGCTTTTAGGGGTATCTTCATTTTAAGAAAATTTTCTGCTAGACGTAGAGTCATCCTACAATAGTCCCTAATGCGAACATCATAGTCATCTATCTCATTCATCCAATGATCCTCAAGGGATTATTCATGCACAAACTACTTCCCCACTAGATGATGAACCATCCCAATATTATCAAAATGTGGGCAAGGGACCTGATATTATTCCAAGGGATGCTAATCCCATTATGAGTTAGGTAGCTATATCCTATTTTTTCTTTACCTCAAATGCTTTAATGGTGACTATCCAAACCCATGTCTTTTTGTGTTGTTGCCTCACTCTTTCATATGCATAAGTGAGTTGATGAGCTATTTCCAAAAGTATAAGATGATCTGAAGGGTGCATTAGGATCTTCTTAGGGCACAAAAGAGTACCAATCATGTAGAGATATGTAAATATCTTAAACTAGATGTGGTAGGCTCCTACTTCAGTTATTCTTGCCATTACTTCTACTAACATCTATTTGGCATAATCTCCCTTGGTAAATGTAATGATGACAAATATGAATCCATCATTAACTACCATATATTCCACAATTTATAGTGGGAGATTCTTCTTCACCAGTTATGGATAAACCATATAGGGCTAAGCATTTGTGTCTTGCATTCTCTCCTTCTTGTACAACCCTAGGTAATCTATGGTTTTGGTTGTTAGTAGATACACCATATAAGATATCATATAGAAGCATGAGCCTATCTTGACCGAGACTAATTTCTCATCCAAGTTGTCATTTGGGATGGTGGCCCAATCAATAGGAATCTTTGTTGTCTTGATGGTCTTAAAAAAGTGAACCATCCATGTTTGTAGGTGACTTTCTATAGGGAGGCCCATTTCCATGTTTAGGAGAAAAATTGAATACTTGATATCATCCTTCCTGTAACCCCAAGTCATGTCCACCTTTCCCACTCTTTAGCCCAAAGGTGTCCTATTGATCAAGAATGTAGATTGTACTAATTTCTTATCATATTTCTAATTTTCCCTATACCATGTGTTTTCTCCAACATAAAATATTTGGAGGTATTTGTCTACCCTCAAAAGATGGAAAAATTTCTCTATGTTTCTTGGTTGAAGGTCAAGGACACTCTCTCCTATGACACTCTTGATGACTTTTTCTTTTGGCAGACAATGTTTAGCTAGTGTCATGATTATTTCTAAGGATTGAACTAATGTAGGGTGTGAAGTGACATTCACTAACCCACTCTGGATAAATTTTGATATCATTGTTGACCTCTCCTTCAGTTTGTTGTAGATTGTTAAGAAAGAATTCCAGTCAATGTGGCCAAGTTTTCTGTTTGAATATTTGCATGCCCATCTTGGAATCTAGATTTCTTGGGAGGTCCTTGGTATTTGAACACTATGAGTTTAGGTGCCATTTTTTATTACATGGAGGATGATGAAAATGCCATTATATCTACAAAAAAGAGGAAAGCATCAGTAATCTTATGTCAAAAAACTCTAATGGGACTCAAACAATATCTTGACTAAGGACAAATTGAACAAAACTAGCAAAAAGAAGAGTATCCCCCTCATTTGTCTATTTTGTGCACCAGTCCACCTAGTGGACTTGTGTAGGGTGTGCTAGTTCTCTCTCTCTCTCTCTCTCTCTCTCTCTCTCTCTCTCTCTCTCTCTCTCTCTCTCTCTCTCTCTCTCTCTCTCTCTCTTCCCTTGGAGGTGGCAAAATGTGAATTGCATAGGGTGTGCATGTGCACAACTCTGCACTTCCTTGAGGGTTGTTTTTTTGTCTATTGTTTGTATTTTGTCTTGGAGGTACACAAATCTTGAGGGTGTGCACATGTGCACACCTACAAGAGAGAGTTTACCTTGGAGGATGGAGTAGCACAATTTTCTAAGGTACAAAGGTGTGGGAGAATTAGGTAGGTGAAGAATAAGTGAGGAAAAAGGGAGGAGGAAGGCAGTTATATAGGCCTGAGGCCTTGTCTTGGTGCGAGCTCCATAGGTGCACACCTCTGAGGGTACACACATGCACATGTGCACATCATCAAAAGGAGGTGAAGTGCACATTTGTGCACTTATGGCACATGCACAAGTGGACATTTTATTCACTTTAGAGTTAAAAAAAAATTGATTTTTCCCTTGCCTGACTAACTAACACTACCCAATTGAGGATTGGGGTTTTAACTAGACCTAGGGGAGGGTCCTAAATGTCCAAGGATTTAAACTAGATGCTTCACAGAGAATTTTGAAACTAGGGGGTTCCCATTTTGTGACTCAAAATGGGACATGCATTATGAAACCACAACAATAGTGAAAAAACATAATTTGATGAGGTAAGCCATACCCAAGCTATTTCATAAAAAAAGACCAAAATTATAGATGATATTATTCAAGCTATAAGTGAGAATAGTGGGCTAGGAACATTTAAATATTACAAATATCAAACCATGAGTGAAGAAGAAAAAAGATGATAGAAGATACATTGATTATCATGACAAAAAAAATTAAATATGAACCTCTTGAAATTTGTGACCAAATTCTCAATGAACTTTATTAGAGGATTGACAATCGGTGGAAATATGCATTGAGAACTAAGAAAGAAATGAGGAGTAGAATTTTGGCAAATCTTATGCCCAAATTTAGTTTTGAGGAAACTATTGAGGCTTTAGAGAAATACAAGAACCAATTTTTATAGAAACATAGAGCTATATATGTTTTATTTGATAATTTGAAACTTTTTGATGAAAATTATGAAATTATATGGAAATTTGTTGAACCTAAAAAATAAACAAGATGATTATATCAACATCATTCCATAGAATTTTGTAGATATAATGGAAAATAAAGAAAGAATGATAATTGAAGATTTGATAGATGCAATTTCAACTGAGCCAAAAAAATGAAGATATAACTATAGTAGTAATAACTGCGTCTATACACACAGATACCTAGGTTTTAGCTTAGTAAATTAGAGACTTTTCAAAGCTAAAGGAACAAGATGTTAATGATATACCAGTAGGTTCCTTATACATAAGTTAGCATATATATAGTACAAACTAAGGGACAACACGTGAATGTACATACTGAGCAATAGAATAAAGGGGAAAGTACATGAAATATTTGAGATAAGAATGTTGGAATTGAAAATGCTCAAATTGTAGGAGACTCCATGGAGTATAATAAAAAGATTTATGCTATAGGTGATCTAGCACTAGCCCATGGACCTTCAAGTGAGGGAATAATTGGGTATGGAAAAATAACACTTGTAAAAGAATCTAAAACTGGCAATTCCACTTTCTTGAGTAATTTGTCAAGTTTTTATGTTGAGCCTATATTCTTACATACACCAATTTTGAAACTAACTAAAGTTAAATTAGAGAAAATATTGAGTGTTGAGGTCAAGAATAATGGAGAAGAGGACACAACACCAAGCATGGAACTTGCACCTTTTGTGCCATAGTTATCTACTAATGAATTACTCAAGCAAGATGATTAATCACTAATAAAAACAATGACCACATTGTCGAGTTTTAAAATTGAAATTCCATTGCCACAACACTAAGCACTAGTAGAGGCAAGAATCTAAAAATTAAGGAGTCACATAGTTTTTGGTCAAACCTAGTAACTTTGGATGAATAAATCATAATACCAAGATAGGATCCAAATAATTTTGATGATTACAAAATTTCTATTTATCTAGAGCTATTTTAAATGAAGGAGAAAGAAAGGTTGAGAAGAGAACAAAAACAAAAGAAAATCCTTTATGATTTAAAAGATATACTTTTGGAAGGAGTGCCAAGAATGGATTTGAATGAGAAAGCACCCATTATGTATCAAAGTGTTGATAAAATCAATGATCTAGATATTGATACATAATTACTATTGATGTAGAGGAGTGAAAAGAAATTGCAAATAGAGTATTGGAAAAAGTCGCTACTCAGATTTCTATTGAGCAAGTGGGTTTATCCTCTATTGTTATAGATTTTGAGACTGTTATTCAAATGTTTTATCATTATTCCAACAATTGTGTGATATTCCATTTATTACCAAAGAGGTCACAGATAAGCTAAGGAAAATTGATGAAGATATGAAAGTGTAAATGAATTAAGAAAAGACTTGAGCACATTTTCATTACACTATACCCAAGTGAGATTCCTCATAGGACTTTGGCACATATTTATAAAAGATGAGAGAAATATGAGAATATAAATTAATGCAATTCAATCTTTTTTACTATCTCATATGGAGGTTATGAAAATACATATCGGAGATGAAAAATTTTTCATAGTTGCCTTGAGTCTTTCAATTGCTGATCATGTGATTGATCTCAAAACCAAGATGAAGATTGGAAATCAGAGTTTAGAATTGATAAGGTCCAGTTGTGATAATACTATGAAGATTATACTGCAAAATTACAAAAAATTATTGGAATATTTTGAATTATCTTCAAAGTAATTATTTTTTTGTGTTCAAAATTCTTTTGACATAGGTGTCAAAAAAAGGGGGAAAATATTTATATGTTTGTTCATATGTATTTCAAGATTATAAGGAGATATTATATGTTTATTACAAAAAAAAAAAAATTTGAAAAAGATTTCTCAAAACTAAAGTTGTACTAAGTGGAATCATGTGTATATGGGGAGTTTATGAGGTGGAAAATTTTGTATAAAGGTCAAGTTATCTATGTACATAATTTTTTTGACACCAATGTCAAATAGGGAGAATGTTATTTCTATGAAGAATCATATTACCCATTAGTGTCAAAATGTGCATAGCAACCGAGCTATCATATTGCCCAAGCTATGAAGGAGTCGATAAGTGAAATTTACTAAGTTTACCTAAGATCAAGTATTCACTGACCAATTCTACTTACATTGAGCTGAGAACATGATGCAGGAGCATCCAGAGGTATAAGGGAAATCCTGTGTCACCAAAAAAAATGTACTTAGACTTAGTTTCTGTTTCATTTTTTTTCATTTTTGGATACCCATTTGGGTCAAATAAAGGTTCCAACTCTCACAGTTCAACTATCAGTGTGCTAGAAAAACCCAAAAAAATAGGAGCATGCAATTTGGCCACCATTTTGGTGACCTAGAAGGTGTGAATTGGCTAGATGAATGTAATTGTGATTTAGAGCATTCCAGAAAAAGAATCAGGTCAAAAGGCCCCACGGTTTGAAAGTTATTACAATTTTTTGGGTTTTGGAGACCTCCTAAGAATGCTTCAAAGTCAGGTTAGGGGCATTAAATGACCTCAAAAAGGGCTAAAAAATGGGGGACAAGAAAAGCTTGGTCATAGGGCTATAGAGAACTTCAAGAGCTTTCAAAAAATGTAAACGGTTCGTCAATCGGAGCTATGGTTCAAAAGTTATGCCTCCCGGAAGTTCGATTACCGTTTCTGGATTCTTCTAGATTTGCACCGACTTCTAACATAGCCTCTGGAACCTTATATTTGGTTGGTGGATGCCTACTAGCACTTTCTAGAAGGTACTCCTAGTCCTTAACCCTCCGGGGTCTATTTAAGGAGATTTCTAGCATTGTAAAAGGCAGTTCAGAGTGGAGTTTGAGAGGAGGGACAAAAAGGAGAAATTATCTCCAAATTTATGCTATTGTAAGCCCTTAGGGCATGTCTTGAAGTTTATTTTCTCTATACTATTTGTACTAGCTTATTTTCTCAATTAATACAATTTCCCTTTTCTATTGTGTCCATTCTATACTTGGGTTGTGTCCCCATCAAGTGGTATCAGAGCGGGTTTTCCTGTGTGTGTAGACAGAACACCGACTGTGAGGCAGTTTGCACCAGGACTGTGTGGTTGTGGGTTCGAGTTAGAAGATGCCTCCAAAAAGAGAGCATGGTGGAAGGGCTAGAGCTATTAATCTTGAGGAGGTTAGAGCCCTCCAAAGGCAAGTGCAGGCATTGCAAGAGGAGCTTCGTAGAGGAGCAAATGTTGCCGCAGGTGACAACGGTGAGGATGATAATGAAGACGAAGTAATGGGACCAGAAGAGGAATTTGATGGGGAAGTTCTAAATCATGCAGAGGAAAGGCTTTTTAGGGCCATTACTAAGTTTGGGAAAAGGCCTACAATTGAAGTGGGTGTATTTTCAAGAAATCTGAAACCAGATGAGTTGATCGATTGGATCAATGAACTGGAAGAATACTTTGAGTATGAGGATATCAGGGACCCAGATAGGGTTAAGTTTGCAAAGGCCAAACTAAAAGGCCATGCCAAAATCTGGTGGCAAGAGGTTCAATTGGAAAGAAATAGAAGAGGAAAGGAGAAGATCACAAGATGGGATCGCATGGTGGACAAATTGAAGAAGCAGTTCATTCTTGTGGACTATGAGCTTGATTTGTTTAAGAAGATGCATGGGTTAAAGCAAGCAGGAAGATCAGTCCAAGAATATACAGAGGAATTTTATCGACTCTTGATTAGAGCGGGGTATGCAAAAGCAAATAAGGAGAAGGTTGCTCGTTATATCAATGGGTTGCGACGTAGCATCCAGGAGGAATTAAGTTTGGTAAGAATGACCAACGTTGAAGAGGCATACCAGTTTTACCTACGAGTTGAAGAGAAGCTGAATAAAAGGTTTGAAGGAAGACAAAGAGGGAATGGTCAAGGAGGAAGGGGAAGTGGTAGATCATCTGGAGGCTGTAATGAAACCCAAAAGAAAAATGAAGATGTGGGTACTAGCAGGAACCGAAGGAATGAGGGTTTCAACTACTCCCATGATCAAGACTTTGGAAATAAGAGAGGAAGAGGTAGAGGACATGGACAAGGAAGAGGAGGCTTCCATGGTACCTATTTCCATTGTAATGAAGAAGGTCATCGTGCCTTTGAATGCCCTCAATGACAAGGAAGGATAGATAGAAGAGCTGAGGGCCAAGCTAGGGTTGCTCATGTGGATGAGGATGCAAAATCATCACATTCAGAGGATGCAGAAAGAGGAGAGACCTTGGTAAATGAAAGAGTCCTACTAAGTGGTGAGATTGAACCAGGACAACAGAAGAGTTTTTTTCGTATCAGATGCAAGTGTGAGGATAAATGTTGTGACGTGATCATTGATGGTGGTAGCACTGATAACTTGGTATCAGAAGAGATGTTCTCTAAGCTGAAGCTCAAGAGGGAGAAACATCCCCAGCCCTATCGGATTGCTTGGGTAAAAGATGATCATAAGGTCCTGGTAAGTGAACAATGTTTAGTGAAATTCAAAATAGGGAGTTACCATGATGAAGTTCTCTGTGATGTTATTTCGATGGATGTTTGCCATCTATTGTTGGGTAGACCATGGTAGTTTGATAGACATGCAGTGCATGATGGACATGCAAACACATACTCTCTCACAAAGGATGGAGTTTGCCACAAATTGAAGCCCATGAAAAAGGAAGGTGAAAAGGTATGTAGCAGTGCTAGGATTTGTCTTGTTGATGGAAGAAAGTTTTTAGATGGCATGAAACATCAGCATATGTGCTATGCTTTGATTCCTAAGAAAGATAAAAAAGGTAGCAGTGAAATACCACTTGAAGTTTCAAATTTACTAGGAGAGTTTGGAGATATTATCTCTGATAATGTTCCAAATGGATTGCCACCAATAAGGCAAATCAGTCATCAGATAGATCTGATTTCAGGAGCTAGTTTTCCTAACAAGGCTACTCATAGGATGACTCCTACTAAAATAGAGGAGCTAAATAGACAGGTTCAGGAGCTGTTGATGAAGCGCTTGATTCAAGAGAGCTTGAGTCCATGTGCAGTACCTGCAATACTTGCACCAAAGAAGGATGGAGAGTGGAGGATGTGTACAGATTCTCGAGCTATAAATAGGATAACCATCAAGTATCGATTTCCTTTGCCAAGGATGGATGATCTTATGGACTGCTTGAGTGGAGCTCAATACTTCATAAAGATAGATCTGAAGAGTGGCTATCATCAGATATAGATTTGAGAAGGTGATGAGTGGAAAACAACCTTCAAGACCAAGGAGGGTCTTTATGAGTGGTTAGTCATGCCCTTTGGATTGACGAATGCCCCAAGCACCTTCATGCGGCTCATGAATGAGGTACTTAAGAAGTTCTTGGGAAAATTTGTTATTGTCTATTTGGATGATATTTTAATTTTCAGAAAGATTTTGGAAGAACATTTACTGCATATTCGTAGTGTCTTTGAAAGGCTAAGGGAAGAGAAACTGTTAATTAATCTGAAGAAGTGTATCTTTGCAAAAAGGGAGTTAGTCTATTTGGGGTTTATTATATCACCTGAAGGTCTCAAAATGGATCCAGAGAAGGTAAAAGCCATCTTGGAATGGCCTACTCCAAGGTCTGCTACTGAGGTAAGATCATTTCATGGTTTGGTTAGTTTTCATAGGAAGTTTATTAAGAATTTCAGTGGCATATGTGCACCCCTAACTAATACAATAAGAGGGGATAGAAAAGAGTTCAAATGGACTGTAGTAGCTATGAGAAGTTTTGAATTACTGAAGAAGAAGGTAACAGAATAGCCTATGTTGGCACTTCCAGATTTTAGAAAGGTTTTCCAGGTAGATTGTGATGCCAGTGGCAGTGCTATTGGGGCTGTATTAAGCCAAGAAGGTAAGCCTATTGCATATTTTAGTGAAAAATTGAATGATGCAAAGAAGAAGTATTCTGTTTATGATCAAGAATTCTATGCAATAGTTCAGGCCTTAAAGAAATGGAGGCATTATTTATTGCCAAAGGAATTTGTTTTGTATACTGATCATCAGGCATTAAAGTACCTAAATAGCCAAGGTAAATTGAATCAGAGGCATATGAAGTGGGTAGAGTTCTTGCAGAGTTATACATTTGTGTTGAAGCATAGAAGTGGAAAATCTAACAAGGTTGTAGATGCACTAAGTAGGAGATAGTTGTTGCTTACAGTAATGCAGGTTGAAGTAGTTGGGTTTGATGAACTCAAAAATTTGTACCCCGAGGATCCTGATTTTGCTGAAGCATGGAAAGCTTGTAAAGAACCTGTTTTTGTAGATAGAACCAAGTGGTTAGACTATTTGATTCAGGATGGTATGTTGTTCAAGGGTAGTCAATTGTGCATTACAAGGAGTTCCATGAGGGAAAATTTGATTAAGGAGAAACACAGTGGAGGGATGGCAGGACATTTTGGTCGAGATAAGACCATTTCCATTCTTAGAGAACATTATTTTTGGCCTTAAATTTCACAGGATGTGAAGAAGTTTGTACAGAGTTGCCAGGTTTGTCAAGTTACCAAGGGGTTTAGTCACAATACTGGCCTATATCAGAAATTGCCTGTTCCATCAAGGCCATGGGAGGACATAAGTATGAATTTTGTTCTTGGATTGCCAAGGACATAAAGGGGTAATGACTCAGTATTCGTGGTGGTTGATAGGTTCTCCAAAATGGCACATTTCATTCCATGCCACAAAACTCATGATGCTGTCCATATTGCAGACTTGTTTTTCAAAGAGGTGGTAAGACTACATGGTGTTCCAAGAAGTATAGTTTCTGACAGAGATACTAAATTTGTGGGGTATTTCTGGAGGACATTGTGGAAGAAGTTGAGAAAAGACCTAAAATTCAGTTCCACACATCACCCACAAATTGTGGCCAAAAAGAAGTGGTAAATAGAAGTCTGGGCAATTTGCTGAGATGTTTAGTTGGGGATAAGCCCAGGGGTGGGATTTGATTCTACCACAGGCAGAGTTTGCTTATAATAACTCTGTAAATAGGAGTACTAGAAAATCACCATTCCAAATTGTATATGGGAGTAGCCCAAGGACTGCACCAGAGCTGAGGAAGATAGAACAAGGGGAGAGGACAAGTGCTGAAGCTGAGGAATTTGTTGAACATATCAAGCATCTACATGAGGAGGTTCAAGCACACATTACCAAGATGAATCAAGTTACTCCATCTATATTTCCAATAGTTAGTACAATAATTGATACTACATGGGTTACATATCTCATAGTAGTTTTAGAAGAAAGTGTTGAGAAACATGGCAAGGCCATTATTGTGCTACCACAATCTACATATGACATTAATGAGAAGGAAAAGAGAAAGGTGAAGCAAATCAATCTAGTCAAGACATCATTGAGAGAAAAGAAAATATAATCAACAAAGACCAAGAAGCCTAAGGAGTAAGAGGCTAACCAAGCTCTTATTGAGTTTCTGAGTGCCATTTATACTAATGCATTAACTATTAGACCTATTCACTAGGTGACATCAACTAAACCTGGATTGAGTACATAGGGTAAAAAATTGTAGATATCACTACCTAGTGAAAACACTCCTTGGTCATAGTTATTGGCACACAATATTGATTCACTAGAGATAATAGTCAGTCTAGATGAGGATATCACATTTCCAAAATATGACCTTGACAACAAGACCCTAGAGAAAATGCAAGACTTACAACCTTTTTTGAGTCACAAGACAAAGCAAGAGAAACTAAGGAGGGAGTTCAAACAAAAATAGGTACTACATGATATAAAAGACATATTTGTAGATGATTTTGATATACATGATGTAAATGGGAAACATCCAATTTTGGATTAATGAGTGTATATAGTTGACAAAGTACATTATAAAGATATAGAGACCAATGGTAAGATTACGAGATGGTCTGAGAAAAAGCTTGAGCACAGAGTCTTGGGGAAAGTCTCAACAAACCTACAATAAGGCAGGTTGAGATTTCTAACCTTGTAACTAGTTTGGAAGGAATTTTGACAATTATTCATTCATTGTATATGAAACTTTGTGATGTTGATTTCTTCATTATGGAGAATCAACACTCCATTGATTAGCTACAAGAAGGTTTGAAGGCTTGTGCTAATTTATTGAGAAAAAACACAAATTGAACCTCCCATACACATAATAAATTGATATTTGGTAAAGGGAGATTAGCCAAGCTAGTGGATAAAGATAATAACATTAGATATCAAATGATTTCAATAAAAACCATGTTTCTATCTCATTTGGAGGTCATATAGAAGGAACTATCAATTGCATAGGATTTGATTAAGAGAGATCCTCATCTCTCAATGACATGTAGCTATTTGATCTAGTTACTCAACTGGAAATCTAGATTCAAGTCCTAGAATTGGCCAAATCTAGATGGAATCAAGGATAAGAAGTGATTTTATCAAATCACAATTTTTTTTTTGACAAGTACAAGTTCACCCCTACAAACCCTTAAGCCATAGTGACAAAAATAAAGAGGAAATCATTCATGACATCATTCATAGAGACATCAGATCAGAATGATTACAATCACAAAAAGAAAATTAGATGAGCCAACATTAGAGATCACAAACATGTATATATTGTGTATAGAAGATTCAAGTTTTTGAAGACCAAATTATGGTCCAAGGGTCAGTGATATTTTTTTCTATTTTAGAATTTTATTTAATTAGATGAGCCAACATTAGAGATCACAAACATGTATATATTGTGTATAGAAGATTCAAGTTTTTGAAGACCAAATTATGTCCAAGGGTTAGTGATATTTTTTTCTATTTTAGAATTTTATTTAATTGCTAAGTCATGAAAAAGTATTTTTACCAATAATGTCAAAGGGGGAGATTTTTGATCTCTAAGTATTATTGTCTATTAGTGTCCAATACTTAGTCATTTTCTAGATAGTTTTGGTTGGTCATCATTGCAATCGAGCCATCTTAAGAAGGCCAAGATACATGGACTTGTTTATATTTCAATACGTGTTGAATAAGTCAGAGGTTTTCAAGAACCCCAATAGAGACCAGGCTACTATACATGTCGAGTGAAATATATGGAGACCATGCAAAGTGAAGTTAACTTATGCTAAGTGAGTCAATACATACCGAGCCTATAGAAGCTAAGGGACAACATGATTTTTAGTTATGATTGAGCGTCAGAACATTCGATTGCCAAGTAAAATAGTTTTGGCACATATGCTTTTGTAATGACACAAACACTTATGTAAATCATTTAAACCAAATTCTCTACAACATTTATGGATTGTAGAGACAACCAAGGAGAAAATTACACATTTTTTTAGAAGGCATTAATCCCAAGAAAGGTAGATTGACCAATCAAACAATTAGAAGGGTTAAATGACAAAAGAATGAATTCTAGATCATTGATCTTGATCTAGAACCTTCCATGATTGTCAATTTAAGAAGGGATAAAATCCTAAATCATATATGCAAGAAAGAGTATGAAGGAATGCAAAGGAAGATCAAGAATGTGGGAAAAGGCTAAGGACAAAGAAAGAAGGCTAAGTTTTATAGAGACAATAAACAAAGAAACCTAGAAGTGAAGAGCATACTTGAGAAAACTAGATTAGGAGATTAGACTTAGACATTAAAGAGAGAAGATATGTAATCATCTTTGTGAGAGAAAGACAACAGATTAGGTACTGAGACATTCTAACCAGTGTATCAGGGAAAATATCTTAACATACTAGTTTTAAAAACCTAAGAAAATCTCCTAAGAAAGTGACTACTTCATTATAAGTTTAAATCTTTTTTTAAGGTAGACTTAATAGTCTTGTAATGCTTTTAATGAAGAAGAACCCTTACATGATAGATCATCATAAGTGATCAAATTGTATCCTTAACAGGAAAAATATTTTATTATAGCAGTAGAGATTTGTGAGTGTCATCCCCACCCCAGTTTTACCTTCACCTTGGACGATTTCTAGGTTACCAAAATATTTGCATTATGAGTTTACATTTCCATGTTAATGGATGTTAAGAATAGCTAGATTTATTTCATTTTTACAGTTCATGATTACATGGCATGATATCTAGAGATGAGAAGGATTAATAGTGAATGCAATTAATTAGTTGTATTGTTCAAAAAGTGAAAAGTTTTATAGATCTTGATTCACCCCCCTCTCAATGTCTAGTTTCCCAAAAAGCCTTCCAATGAGAACTATGAGGAAAATATAAATGAATGTAATTCAAGCTTTGTTACTACCAGAGGCAATGCAAACGCATAATAGAGATGCAAAAATTTTCATAGCTACCATGAGTCTTTCAATTTTTGATCCTATGATTGATCTGTTTCCAAATTGAAGATTGAAATGCAGAGTTTAAAATTGATAAGGTCTAATTGGGATAATAATCTAAATATTATACTACAAAATTATAAGGATTTCTTGGAACATTTTGGATTATCCTCAAAGTAAACATTTTTCTATGTTAAGAATTATTTTGACATAAGTGTCAAAAAGAGGGAAATATATATATATATATATATATATATATATATATATATATATATATATATATATGTATGTATGTATGTATGTATGTATTTTAGAGGTATAAGGATATATTATATGTATACTAGAAACAAAAACAATTTTGAAAAAGATTTTGCAAAACTGAAGCTATACCAAATAGAAGCATATGTGTAGGGGGAGGTTATGAGTTGGAAAAGTTTTTATAAAGATAAAGTTATCTATGTACATAATGTTTTTTACACCAATGTCAAAAAAAGGAGACTTTTATTTCAATGAAAAATAATATTTTCTATTAGTGTCAAAATGTGCATAGAAATTGAGCTATCATATTGCTTGAGCTATGAAGGAGGATACAAGTGAAATTTACTATGTTTAATTGGGATGAAGTATTCATCTAGAAATTCTACCTATAATGAGATGCAAAGAAGCAAGTGTACACAAGACACAAATTTTATTGAGCTATACAGAGGAAGCTGAAAAAATGTTTACTGAGTATCAATAAGAACGAACAATGTATCTACCAATTGACACAAAGGCAACATCACAGTTTGAATTGGTACAAATTCTAATGTAACACAATTCTATGGATCAAGGAAAATAGTTTACATGAATCTAGGTAATTTTTTTTTTTGAATAATGTAAATTGATTGTCATTGATTATGAGGTAGAAAGACCAATGAAAATAGAGATTGGTCATGATCAGAGAACAATTCTAGAGAGGTCTAAATCCCTAATTAGGTCAAGATACAAACCAAAAAAAAAACCATAAAAGGAGTAGTTGAGAATAGTTTTAAAGTTGTTTTTGGTCAGAGTTTTGTTGGAGAAGTTGTTAGAAATAGATAATACTGAGAGGGGAGGGGGGGAGAGGCTGAATCCATATTCTACAAAATTTTACCCATAACTAGATATTATTACTTTCTTTGAAATATGCATATTAAAGTAAACCAATAATGTTGAAAAATGAATATAACCATACACCAAGAGAAATCATAACACCATCATTTTTTAACTAGGGAAACCCTGGACAAGGGAAAACCCTGGTGGGGATGGCACCCACAAAATGATCCACTAAACAAAATAATCTTATTAAGGATATTGACCCTGTTAGGAGTTTGTGAATTACATATACTATCTCGGTCCTTGTTAGAGGACTAGGCCCTGCTAAAAGCCTCAAAAATGTTAGGAGTTGCTTCAAACCTATTAGAAGATGGTAATACAATTACATTGTATGCAAGATGAGCCCACTGCCCAAACATGCAATATAGTTAAGTTTCTTTACAAGAGTAGATATACGTACAATATTTTCTCATTCTTGTAATGTGCAATTCCTTTGGTCATACCCAAGATCTCACATTAAAAAAGGCTCACATATCACATGTACATCCTTCCCATTAGTTCACATGTCATTACATTCCACACTTAGTTGTGCAAGCTATGATCTTTTCCTCACATCTTGATTTTTAACAAATTTTGTTTAGTTAGCCTTGATGCTTCCACATGTTTTGAAAATTAAAAAATTAACTTAGGTTTAGCATCTAGAATTTCATCCCATCATAGTTAAATAATTACTTTGTTACCAAAATAATTCCTTAAGCTGTAATACTCCATCTTGTGCTATGCTCTATTTTGCCTTGCTAATTATCTACATTGGTAATTCCTCTGTAACTATTGCCATACTATTCATATACATTTTGCACTAGCACACATCATCTTGACACTGTCAACTATATTTTCTCAACTATGCACATGTCAACTATAATTTTTTTATCCATACATACAAAATCTATCTATATACTACTACAATTGTCTAATACTTAGATAATTTTCTATTTTTGATTTCACAATGAAATACCAAAATATATTTTTCCATAATGGACAACACTAAATCAACTAAACACTCAACTAAATTAACCATATTGCCAACAAACTCCCCCTTTGACATTGATGGAAACATATGGGAAAATTGGCTAAGTCCCAAAACATTGAACAAAACTATGGCCTCAATTTAAAAAAAACTTGGATCATTACATATTACCATCCTTCCTTATCTCTCCTATTATAATGATTTCCTATATACATAGATAAGCTATCCCTTACATATATATGAATCTTCTACATTCCTTCTTTACGTATATCATCTATGTAGTTTATACAATTTTCCTTTACACTATTCTCTCCCTTTAACATCAATGACAAAGGTATCCAAAATTATATGTACAAGACAAAATTGTGTTACCTTTCTCTATTCTAATTTGAGATTCTTGGTATGATATCTGCAAAACCAAGTTTTAGACTCTCAAACTCCCTATTCAAGTTTTCTTTTACTATGTCAGATATGCTAATAAGTGCACATAATGCATATGATGCAACTTCTACTATGCTCAAGTCTATATAGGAAAATTTGTCATAGGATGCCTTTGTTGCAAGACACTCCTCCAATTGCCTTTGCAAAACACTGATTTTAGGGGATAAGTATTCTCTAAGAGTAGAGAATCTCTTTACTACCTTTTCCTTGTCATGTTTAAGATTTTTGATTGCATTGTGAACTGCCTCCATGTTTGCTGTCATGCCCAAATTTTTAGGAGAAAAACACGACTAATATTTTTTTTTTGAAAGTACACTTGGGTTACTTACACTTCAATATTATATTAATATTTTTTTCAACTTAGTCATAGATTTGTTATGTGTATGAGACACATCTACTCAAGGTATTTGAGTAAATATTATGATCATATGGTGTGGTATGCATTGATACTTACTGCTATCTCTAATAGAAGGTATTCTCTTAAATAGGTTGAAATAGAATAGGGTAATATACATAATAGTCTCATGATGCAATAACATTCTCCAACTAGGCTTTAGGCATCTCAGGGTCCATCTACAAATGATGCATGGACCTATAGGATGTTGTTAGATTAAGTTTATAATTCCCATTAGGTCACAAGGTCAGATGACTCGTTCCATTTGATACTCTAGTATCACCACATCAATAAATTAATGGGAGATCTACTACATTATGATTAACCAATACTTGTATTTAATAATACTCAAGTTATAACCAATTTCTAAATATTAGATTTCGAAAGGTATGTTTTTTTACCTGACAACTATACAAAAATAGATATAAAACATCAATTTGATTCTACTACCCATACTTGTAAGTGAATGCTTGCAATTATCAATATAACTTGTTATGGATTCTTTAATGACTAGGTTCACAAACTTAATTTGGTTAAATGAAATGGATATATAGATAATTAATTATTGATAATAACTCCAATATCATTAATTACAATTTGTATTATATCATATATCTATAGCATTTCTCCTACATAATTAGATCACTTCTTATAACCACTTCATTTCCATATTTCAAAATACAAGATTGTTGAATAAATAGCCCCATACATATTTAAACCTCTTTTTAATATAAATATGCAACTGGTATAGTGTTGAGACATATGTTATTGTCATATACACTAATTATTGTGATATATATATCAAACTATGTTATACTAACATTTGCAGCTCACTATAAATGTTATGATGCATAGACAAAACATGATTGACCTATAATATAAATCCTAACTAAGCCATACTCATACTTATTTCTAATTTAGAGACATACAACTATTTACTAGGTAAATTATACCACTTACCCCTTCACTTAATTACTCAAACATTACATGAGTCACTGACTTACTAAACTATTACTAACTACAACTAACAATTAATTATTAAATCATCAAAATTACTTATTCAAAAGATATGATAAAACTACTAACTACATAATACTTTACTACTTACTAGGTCACACATCATTTAATTAGAATCATAATTAAGGGAATTGGCAACATTTGTTGATTACTATCTATTGATTTATTAACTACTACTTTATTAATTATACATCCACTAACTAATTTATACCATAATATTTACTAACTAAATTTTTAACATGACCCACTATGTCATCATCACTCAAATTTTGCACTAGCCATTAACTAAAAAATATTAAATAATTAAAATCCTTAACTACTCACTATCCTCATCCCTCTTCCATTAAAATCCAGCCAATCCCCTCACCTATCATACTTCCCTAAACCCCATAATCCCTTCAATTATGTGGATTTTCTATTAACTCTCCACGTTACCCTTCCCTTTTATGCACTGACCAACTTCCTTAAGTCCACTTACATGGGCTTTCCTCAATCCTAAGCATGTAATTGGTGCCAGCAATAGCTACCCAGGTAGTAGGATTGACTACCTGGAGGCCTCATCCTTATGCCATCTCCATCATCCCATCTGACCTCCTACGTCCGTCTAGCAACACCGTACTCTGACAGATTCCAATGAGGGAAATAACGATTCATAAAATCAAGATTACTTTTGGCCAGCTATGACGAAAATGTGCAGGCATGATTGATGGCGATTGATAAATAGTAATTATAGATTGATAGCAAAATTCTTTATTTTATTACTTTAGATATTTGGAGACGTGTCAAAAAGTCTGTTTTTGAATTTTAGAGGTCTGATGTTTTAAATGAATTGGATTCTCTATGATTAAGAGCATATGGTTTGGGATTATATTTTATATTTGCATTGAATGGTTTGGTATTATATTTTATATTTGCATTGAATGGTTTGGTATTATATTTTATATTTGTATTGAATGTATGAGATACATACAATCTTAATTGGGCATGACTTATAATTATATTCTTTGATTTTAATTTGTATTACATTATAAATATTTAGTTTTTAAAGTATTTAAATCATATTATTATTGTTTACAAAATCGGTTAAATTAAAAAGATTTTAAATAAGTAAACAAAAATTAATATTTAAATGAGTAAGTCAATATGATTGATAAGTATATTATCATTTACATGAATATCTATGATTTAAGAATATTTTATAATGATATTAGATTTTAAATAATTTTATATAACGTAATGATTTTTCTTATTATTTAAATTATAAAATATTTATATTTTAGTATTTAAAAGATCATTTGAAAAAAATGATAATAGAATAATAATTTATTTATAAAATTTTATTTGTGTAGTGAGTATATATAATAATAATAATATTTTAAGAATAAAAATATTGAAAATTTATTTAATGAATGTGAAAAATTTAGTCTTATAAAAAATGATTAGTTATTATGTTTTAAACTTAATAAATTTTAATAAAAGTATTCTTATTATTTAAATTAAAATAGAACTTGTCTAATAATTATAAGATTTATTAGACTTAGAGTAACACTTTGACAAGTCAGCAATAATTATTCACTATAGTCAAGCTTTAAAGGCATATTATCTCTTATCCATACACTATTCCAAATGTGAGAAGAAACATTTGCTTTAGCATTATTTTCAGTACTATAATAATTATCTCATTTATTATAATAAATATAGAGACATATTATTCACATAATTGGAAAAGAAAATTGATAAAATGGTATTCATGATCAATATTTGAATAGGTATATATGATTGATAAATATATAATTATTTAAATATATACATCCATTATTTAAGAATATAAATATAATTATTTTATTTAATGAATGTTAAAAAAAGTCATACAAAACTATATTATTATGTGTTATATTTTATGATATTAGATTAAAAATGACTTTAAAGCAATTAAAAAAATTTACAATTATTCTTATTCTAGTAATTTTAATATAATTATATTTTAGAATTTAAAAGATTATTTGAAATAATGTATAGATTAATAAATTGCTTGTATAATTTTATTTGTTCATGAATGTAACAAATAGATAAATAATAGAAATATATAACATTCTTAAAATAAAAAAATATTATTCATGAAAATATATTGAATCACTTAATTGAAATTAGAGTAATTAATACGAAAGAAATAAGATATATAATATACTTTATTTACTCTTTGAAATTGAATTGAAGATAAATCAAATATTCAAATATTTTTTTTTTTCAAAAAACAACTTTCAACCATAACAAATTTAAGATTGATGTGATACTAAGATTTTAAAACAAACAATAAAGAATCTTGTTAATTAATTAATTTAGATATATTTTATGAAATGTTTGTCTTTGTATACTAATTGGTGTAAGTATCACATGTCAAGTAGTATCACATTTCAATAAGTGCTAATTTTTTTTGTTTTAACAAAAGTGAAATATCATAAAATATTATAATAAATAAACTAGTTCAACGAAAGCTCCCGAGGGAAAGAAACATAAAGAAAACCATCATTTGTTACTCATAATATACAAGATGTGCAAAGTGTAATCCCTAAACTAAAATTGTCGATGAGACCAAAAGGCTTGCCTTATATCCTCTAGATATTCAAACTCTCACCACATATTGGAACACTAATGAGGCTTTACAAAATAGCCATATAAAGTGCCGATACAAATATAATCATGAATTCATTTATATAAAGTTTGATAAACTATAATGATTATCTCAAGATTAATTAATTGAGAGAGAGAGAGAGAGAGAGAGAGAGAGAGAGAGAGAGAGAGAGAGAGAGAGAGAGAGAGAGCAATATGACTTATTAAAAGTAGTTGACTAGTTATAAAAAAGAAGTGGAATTTCCATGTCCATACTAGTGGTCTAATTTCAATGAGTGTTATTATTTTTCTTAACAAGAGTACAATATCACTATATATTATAATAAATAAATTGGTTCAAAAAGAGCTCCTAAGGGAAAGAACCAAAAATAAAACCTTCATTTGTTACTCATAATATTCAAGATGTGTAAAGTGTAATCCCTAAACTAGAATTGTTAAGAAACCCAAAAAACTTCCCTTCATTTGGCAAAGTCAACTGGAGTCAAAATAAAACCATTGTTGATCAAATTAATGATTTCATTGCACAAATGGGAGATAGCTTTGATGATCAAATGTCTATCTATTTTGAGGATTTCAAAAATACAATGAAGAACAGAATGAGGATACCAGTCTCACTGGTAGAAAAGCATATAAATGACATAGGTTTCCTTTTTGATATTGATTACACCTACATTCAAGCAGTCCTTCCAAGGACAAGATAGCTTAGACCATTAGGATATGAGCTTGATGTTGACCAAGCTTTTGCAACCATCACAGCTTTACTTGCAGAGGAAATGGACAAATTTGCCAAGGCATTTGGAACATATGACACTGTAAAATCAAGAGTTGTTACAGAACTCAAGATAGCCTCAACAGTAAAGAAAAAGGACAAGCTGGTATAGTAGATAAAGAAGAAATTTGGTGTTGAAGAATCAAGTGCAGCAGGTGAAGAAGAAGAGATTAGTGAAGGAGAAGAAGAAAGTGAGCCAGAACAAGAGCCACTTGAACTGCCTCAAAGACAAGGAGAAGAAAAAGATGAGAGTGCCGAGGAAACAAAAGCCAAGAAAGAACCCATCAAAGGCAGAGTCATTAAAAGGAAAATAAGGACCTTTCTTGCTTCTCAGCCCTCACCAAAGAAAGCTACCATACAAACACCAAAGCTACAACAAGGGCCTCTACCCAGAAGGCTAAAGAGGAAGCCACAAAGAAGAAAAACACAAAGGCATAAGAAGAGCCAAAGAAAAGGAAAAGATATGTGGCCCAACCTGATACTGATGAAGAAGATCAGACTAAAGAGGTAAGTCCTCCTAAATCTTCAATTGATATATTATGTAAGAAGATTAGGAATGGAGACTTAAATGAAATGAAAAAGATTGATTTTAATAAGTTCAGTAAAGAGGAACAAAATAGCATAGAAGAATTAGTCTATGCATTTATGGCACAGTTCAAGTATACACCTCTTGAACTAGATGGACAATTGCCAAAGGAATTGTCTAAAATTATAGAAGACAAATGGCATTTCTACCTAATGATGGAGAAAGAGATGAGGGAATCAACCCTAGCAAACTTACTGCCTGATTTGACAAAAGAACAGGTAACTCAAGCAGTCAAAAGGCATAACAAAAGGTTTACACCCAAATATAGGGCATTCTCCATCCTGCAAAAAAAAATTGAAGAAGTTGTGTAGAGAACAACAAGAGTATGGAAAAACTTGTACAAAAAATTTGAAGATGTCCTCGAAGAAATATACAAAGAAGAAGCTGCTGCTAAACCTGAAGAAAGAAGGAAGAGGAAAGAAGAGAAAATAGAAGAAAGAAAAAGGTTGAAGAAGAGGAAAATAAGAAAGAAAGAGAGGAGGAAAGAAAAGATGAAGACAAAGGAACTGATGAACAACAAAGTGTTCAAGGCATACATCTTTCACCTCCTAGCTCGCCTCACTCACCTACCACACCTAAAAAAATCATAAAGATTAAGGATGTTGTTGACACTACATGTCAAAACATCAATCCATTAACTATAGCGGATCTTACTAAGATCCTTGACCAAACAAATCTACAAGCACAATTGCGTACAAATCCCATATTGGTCAGTGTGGATAATCTTCAAAAGTTAGTAGATAAACTCAAAGAGGTCAAGGTGCCATCACAACAAACACCTCAAATCATTCAAACTATTGGGCTTACATTTCTACCAACTCCATCACCACCAAGATTAGCCACTCAAACTCATCAGGAGCCGAGTGCAACAATAGTGGTAATCATAGGGACAATAGTTCAGACAGTGGGTACACCTCCAACAGCAGTAGTACAACAAGAAGAAGACAAACAAGAAGAAGAGGAGAAGGAAGAAACCCAAAATAAAGAGGAATCTACAATACAAACTTTGGTTGAATTACCAAAAATAACAACTCCCACCAAACCCAGTCATGAGCAGAGTGCTGAAAAGATAACTTTACATGTTAGTACTCCAAGTTCAAGTTCTACAAGGGTAGCTAGGACCATCCATTATGGTATTCCTAAGCTTGATGAAGAAATCAAAATACCCTATTATGATTCAAGCACTCTCAATGAGGAAAAGATGAATGAAATATAGAGTGCATTGGATAAGAGGAGGAGATAAGAGGCAATGAGAAAAGACTACAAATACAAGTAGGCAATGAATGAAATAAAAGATATATTCATGAATACTTTTAGTCTTCAACCTCCAGATGCAAATAGGCTAATACTTGAGCAATTATCTGATATAGTTGACCAAGTAAATAATGAATACCATAATACTAATGTAAAACTAATGGAATGGTCAAAAAATAAGTTTATAGGCAAACTCAACCAGAAAATAGCTAACAACATAATTTTGGGACAAGTTGACCTAGCCAAGAAATTGGAAAATGTAAAAAGTGTATTAGGGAACATATTCTCCCTTTATAGCAAATTGTGTGATTTTTCCAGGTTCACACACGAAATAAATCAGAAAATTTTGAACCTTGAGAGTAAATTAAAACTCTCCAGCACGCAACTACCCTCAGATCCTGCACAGAGTGAAAAGCAATTTGCTCATACATTACACACTCAGAGGGAATTAGCTACATTATCAGCAAAAGAAGTCACTATCAAAGAAAAGCTGATACAAATTCAAGCCTCCATTACTCCTCACTTAGAAGTATTGCACAAGGAGCAAATGTGTCCAGAAATAGTCCTGAAGAATGATCCTAATACTTCTACACATGAAGGACTAGTTGATCTCGCAGCAGAGCTTGCAACCCAACAAAATTCATTGGATATTGCTTTAAATAATTGGGACGCAGCTCTCCAAATACTCTTTGAGGTAAAAATGACATTTTTGGCCAAACATGGCATTACTATTTAGGACCCTTTGACATAAGAAACAAAAAGGGGGAGATAATACTCTAAGGGGGAGATAATATGTTGAAGATATATTAAAGAACACATTAAGCATAATGACACAAGACATTGGCATGATCAACTTAGGGGGAGTTATAAGAGCTATAATAACTTTGAGGTATATATATTGTAAGTTACACATTTTTGTTAAACCTCTGTATACATACCAAGCAGATTAGAAAGTGTACTCATAACATCAGATGAATATTGCTTAAGTGTTTTTGACACTCATGTCAAAGGGGGAGATTGTTAGTCTAAAAATGGTTTTGACATTTGAGTACCAGCACACTTAACAACCTTTCTCATTTGTCATGCCTGACCACTACTTCGGGTTTTTCTACAAGTTGGGACCTTGCTATTATAAGATACCCTTCAGTTGTTATGTTTGTAATTCTAAAGTACTTGGTTATATTACTGTCTTTGAATGATGAGACTGATGTTGAACGTATTTTCTATTTAGAACTATGCTATTAGAAATGAATGTGATTTAGGATTTTGTGATTTGAACTAGCATATTGATATTTGCATGTTGATGGGGTATCGATTATGTTCATTATGTTTTCAACTCATTGTAAACTACATTATGTGTTTGAATGCTTTGGAAAGAAAGTAAATATATTGTATGTTTAATTTGAATGTTAATTTGCTCGATATATATATTTAGAATTTGTTTTTGTATTTATGTACGTGTGACTGAGAAGGGATTAATTATTTCTTTGGATTTGTTTTTAGTTTAGCATATAGGCATATGCTGTAAAGGGAATTAAATACCTTATATTTCATATAACCTTGAGATGGTTTTCATTACATAACTTGTATTCATTTTGTTTTAAAACGGTTTGAGAAACTGCAGTTTGCATTGCAAATATACATACTTGTTTAAAAGGGTCTAAATACCCTAAGTTGTGATTGGCATAAACTTTTCTATTTTTAAAAGGTTTAATTACCTCTTAAGCATTAAGGTAACCCTAAATGGGTATCGATTGCAATGAAGGAGGGAAACATATTCATTTTGGTTGGAAGCCAAACATGGCGATGGCTTTGTAACCATCTGGTGCATGACCCTGTGTAGTATTGTAGTTGAATTGAATGTTGGTTTATGAGGATTGATGGCACTAAGGGTTTGGTTAGCCATTTCTTGTTGAGAGTCAAGTTTTTTGCAGAATATGGGCCAAAAAATGGGCCACATTGCATTGCTTGGCTTAACATTTGTAATCTTGTTGCTGAGGTATTGGCATAATGTTGGTTATTGTTGGGATTCTTCTGCTACATCCCATTGTGAAGTCATTTGCAAATTGTTGTGTGTCAGTTGTGTGGAGATTGTTATCAATTTGATTCAGCATTTGGGGCTTTGGCATCGAGTTGGATTGTAGAGCATTTTCCATCTTTAGTTTTCATGTAGGGGCAATTTCTTACCCTACTCTCTCTTTCTATATGCAATTGCAATGTTATTTCAATTGACATGTTATAAATGGTTATGAGATTTACATATTGTGTATCGATACTCAAGGATGGATATGTGCGGAGCATGGCACTGTGTGCAATGCTTAGCCCTGCATATACCCATCTTTGAATGTGGATTTATGGAGAAATTAAGTTAGGTGTTGCTTTATGTATATATTTGATTGGGCTTTGCCCTAACCCTACATTCTTTCCCCGAGTTGAACCCAATCGGGTTTCATATTTGCAACAGTATGAATGCAAAGTTGTAATGCCACACTAAACATAAACTAAAAGATAAGAAACAAAGAACAAATACCATATCCACAACAATTTTTTAAAAAAAAATTATCTTAATACAAGTACAAATACACAGATTGAATCATTCTTAATCTAAAACCCTCAACAAGAAATATAATATCATCCACATATGTTTCCATAATGATGCTAATACAAATCGAGTTTAGTACAATAATGTAATACATCATCTTTTCTAAACACCTGTCTAACATAGGAATCCTAAATGCTGTTTCAAAAGTACTACAATAGTCATCTTTGGTTATTTGCTAAACAATCTTGAAGCACCTGGAAAAACATACAACAACGCAACACAACACAAAAAGGGGCTCAGTACACACTAATTAAAAAATATAGCATAATTGACCTGCATACATGTTAGAATAAACATATATAAACCATAATGCAGATATCTGAACCACTTTAACATAGTGTAGTTTCAAATTAATATGCAAGAAGTAAACATTTACTTAACAATGCAAAATTAGACTCGCACTAAGAATAACTTATAAATGAATCATATATATACTAAGGTGTCATCGTTATGGCACTAAGATTCTGCATCCGTGTATGGTATGCCCATAGTCAACTCATAATGGTAATTTCTATTATACTTATCATTGACAGAATATAAATATGCCTTTTTCTCCGTACTCAACCATACAGGTTTAAGTCATAGTTAAGGCCAAATATATTTTATATGAAATTAACCCACCCCAAATTATTTTAAGGTTATCACTGATTTAATCAACTGAATTAGAATAAATTGATATTCAACCACCTTGATATACATTCATTACAGTTATCCTTATAATACACATCAAGCAGATATTCTAAGAATGCACAATTATGAATAATAAATTAGTTATTACATTCTTCATCTTTTGATAAACAAACTCATCTTTTACTGCCACATTCAAAAGTAAACTTAGATTATTTTAACAACAGAAATAAGTACTATAATATTACACTCTCATAACTATAACTAAACTATTACACCAGTTTAATGATAATTACCAGTCGTAAAACTATACTACTTACTCCTACTATCAAAGTAAACTAAATTTATCCTTTGAAAAGACCAAAAAACAATAAAATAATGTTCGTATGATATTCTAGTTTAAATTGGCTAACTTATATCATAAAGTTGCCTTTCACAAAACAACTATCCATTTCATTTATGGACTGAAATACATCTAGATAAATTAAAAAGAATCCTATTTCAACATAACATCCCAAACAATCCATGTTTACTATAAAGATACTTCACAACAAAATCAAATATAATTAAATCCATATATAGCCAAATGATCCTTTACCATGTTATGGTATATCCAAAATATGATTCACAAAAGTGCAATTTAACTTTCAACATGCCTTTAACCAAAAGCCATTAAGCTATATAATCCTTATACAATAAAATACATACCATCTATTCACATGACGACCATACAAATATTGATAATACAACATCCAAGACAAATCCATTTCTACAACCATAAAAAGAAGTTTATGCTGTCACAACTAAACTTATACTTTAAATTCAAGTTCCCAAATAATTGCTTGACGAATTGCCATGTCAGATATTAACCGATAGAAAGATCTAAATTTCAAATTATCAAATGAATACTTTGTAACAATAATACGATTTCGAACCACATTGCATTTCCATGATAATGACAGTCAATAGCTTTACTATGCTATTAAGCATTATACAACTCTAAAATCATTTCAATTTTTTTTTTATAGTACCTGTTCTATAATCTTGAAGGTCAAACTCGAGTTTTATCCCTCCAAACCCATACAACTGAATAAACAATGACAGTACCTTAAACAACATATAGGTGACTCTATGTTACGGCTTAAACCTTAGATCCTTGCAATAGTATGAAATTGTAAACACATAATGCCTACTGATTTAACTCAATGATACCACATAAAAGCTCAAACAATTCACACTAACATATTCTTATAAAAACTCTTTTTACATACAACCGAGCTCAAACAAACACCATTATTTTGAAAAATGGTCTCCTATGCCATTAATCCTAATGCCATTACTATCAAAAGTCACATATAGTTCACTATGTTTTTCCTCATCTTTTCAAACAACGGTTCCAATTAGCTAATTCATAAAATAGAGTAACTATGCCCTCCAACAGTCGTGAGACTGCAACCTAATACATGCACATGATTGTGGTAGAACCACACATACCAATAACTCGAGATATGGGTTCTATCTAAACTCGGCCCTGACAAAGCCATAATACCAAAACCACATACAGCTAACTGTCTCAAAATGAGGCCCCGACAAGGTTTAACATGAACAAAATAGTATAGCTAGGGAAAAGCCCGAATATAAAACTCATCACTATACCCAATACAATATTCCCATACTCCACATCTAAAGGTGGGTATCTACAGGGAATTGCACACAGTGCCTTGCTCTATACATATCCATCTTTGAATGTAGATTCACATTATAAGATCAAATAACCATTTGCAAAATGCTAATCTACAACATAATAAGATTACAAATAGAAAGAGAGTAGGGTAAGGAATTGCCCCTACATGAGTAATGAATATGGAAAACACTTTTGCAATAAAGCTCAAAGCCAAAGCCCAAAACCCAAGTTCAAACCGCACTTCCACAAGACAGAGATTGAAGAACTTGCTCGCAACAGAGGAAACAATTTCCAACAACAAAACTCGAACCATGAATCAAATGAACTGACTGTCAGCAACTTCTCAAATCTCTGTCTCATAAACACAAAATCTCTTTCCACAAGACCCTCCATAATGTTGATTTTCCAGCATCAAGGGCTACAGATGCTTAAAGATCAAAGCAATGCAGCCATATTTCCGGCCCTATCTCAAAAGATAACCCACTCAAACAACGAAAAGATCAACAAAACCCATTAAACCATAATATCTCATTAATACGCAACTGCCAGATTCATTGCACTAAAGTTCACCACAGCGCCATGGATATGGCAGTTCCATTTCCACTGCCATAAGTTTGGCAATGATCAAATGCAAATATCCCATTAAAAGATATGCTTCAAAAGAAAAGCAAAACCCCTTAGGGTTTTTTATTAATAAAACCTCCTTTCATAACCAATAAAACAATATGAGATGCCATAAATCCATTCATGAAAGGTATAGCCACGGGTTTTAAGCCCATTCCAAATAAATACAACACATAACATAATGAAGCTATTGGTATTTAAAAAAAAAACCCTAATCACATAACCAAAAGAATATAAATATAAATATAAATATATATATAAACAAGAGAACCTTTTAATACTTATCATCATTTAACACAACTATAACATAATCATCTTAACAGAATATAATTCTTTTAATTTATTTGAATAAGATCGAACTATTTTATAACAATATGCCTAAGCAAGAAAAACTCTTTCTGCATATCATAGATTTAACATTGGCAATTGAATAACCTAGCAATGTTTGCAAATTAAACACACCATAACAATCTGAAGTAAAATTTCTAACATAATTCCTAACAGAATTATTAAAAATGTTTACAGAACAATATTGTAAAAATAGTGAAATCAAACATAGAAATCTGAGATAGCAATATGTTCTGAAATAACACATGTCCCAAGACATTAACACCAAGTTCAACAGATAAAAAGAACATATCATTAGAAAGATACTATAACCACAAAATCTTGATAAGCAGTAAAGTCCAAAAAAAGGTCAGGCATGACAAAAGTGTTTAAGATATGCTTGTGGGTACTCAACTCTGACAGGGCCGAGCGCAGTGAGAACCCATATTTCAAAGCTCACTTGTTATTGCAACAAATAGATGAGAGGTTCAGCCTCAGTCTTGAGTTGTTTTAAATTATTGACTCTTAACCGTAGTTGAGGGTAGAGGCATTTTGTCAAACAGTTAGTATGAAACCAAACAAGGTTGAATTAATATGTAAATAGCATAGCATTTTTATGGTTATTAAATGTTTGAAAATTTCCATGTTTAACAGCCGATACATTGTCTGAACATTGAAGTGTGGTTCAAATTCTTTATAACAGTTGCTTGAGGTTGTGTAAACTGGAAACATGTTATGTTGTGTTGCATCTTGTCTAATAGTGTATTGGAGATTCTAAAAAGTAAATATGATATCCATGGGTCAGAACTTGCAATTTGGCAAAATGGAAGTGAGTTTGTTTGAACACTCGGTATCATCGATTATGTTCTTTTTGTTTTAAAACAACAATAGAGCTTGGAAAATTTAGTTAACTGTATGTTGTTAGGATTTGTTAGATATGATTTAATTGGATTTGTTTTGAAGCATTTTAGATATACCAGTAGTATTTATATTATGTTTTGAGAGAAAAGTTATATGTTTTCAAATTGGAATTCTATTATTTTAATGATGTTTTTCTGTCCAATATTGAATTGGAGATTGTATTTAATGGAAAAGATAGATTTATGATAGATGTGTTTGATGATAAGTTATTCAAAGCAAGAATATCATATGTGCATTATATTACTATCTTGGCCAATTCGAAGGATAAGATTAGTTTGTTATAATATAAGAGATAAGTAGTATAGTACTACAACTGGTAAATGTCGTTAAACTGATGTAACCGTTTAATTATATTTATGAGATCGTAATATTATAGTATTTATTTCTATTGTTATAATAACCTGAGTTTACTTTCAAAGTTTGGTAGTAGAAGATGAGATTTTAAAAGATGAAGAATGTAATGTCATGTGAAATCTGATTGTTATTCATTGCATGTGCATTCTTAGAATATCTGATTGATGTATATTTTAAGGATAGCTGTAATGAACGTATATTGAGGTGGCTAAATATCAATTTATCCTATTTAGTTAATTAATTCAGTGATAATTTTAAGATGAATTGGGAGGGTTAATTATAAATAAAAGATAATTGGCCTTACCTATGACTTGAACCAATAAGGTTAAGTACGAAGAACAAGGCAAGTCTCTATTGCATCTTTTCACGAGTACCATAGAGAATTCCCACTATGTGTTGTCTATGGGCTTACCATATATGGATGCAGTATCTTAGCACCATAGTGATGACACCTCAGTATATATATATGATTCATTTACTAGTTATTCTTAGTGCAAGTTTAATTTTTCATTGTTAAGAAGATGGTTACTTCTTGCATGTTAATTTTAAAATTGCACTATGTTATTTGGTTCAGTTATCTGCATTATGGTTTTATATATGTTTATTCTAACATGTATGTAGGTGGACTACGCTTTTCAATTCAGTGTGTACTGAGCCCTCTTTTTGTGTTGTGTTGCATTTTTGTGTATGTTTCAGGTGTTCAAGTTGAATAACTAGTGCTAAGGAAGATTGTTGAAGTTACTTCTTGAAACTGAATTTGATATTGTAAAGTCCATATGTTGGACTTATGCGTCTTTGAATGATATTGTTCTTCATTATTGTACTGAACTCATTATGTATTATCAACATTATGGAAATTTATTTTGACAATATATTCTTATATTTTGAGGTCTTCGAATTGAGAATGATTCAATCATTTTACTTGTTCTTGTAATATGATGATAAAATAAATTTTTTTTCTATGTTCTTTATGTTTGTTCATGGTTTCATAGTTTTTATCTTTGTTTTGTGTAGCATTACATCATTAAAGCCAAGTACACTATATATGCAGAGCCATAGCATGTGCTGAGTCAAGAAATTCATTAGGTTTCAAGTGATCTTTAGGTGCCGAGCAATCTTCAGGTGCTCAGTGAAGATCAGGTGCCAAGTGAGTATAGGTGCCGAGCATGATCTAAGTATCGAGCATTATTTAGGTGCCAAGTCTTAAACGATGTCGAGCAAGATAGGAACATATACAGAAGCCGAGTTACATTAGGTGCCGAGCATTAGGAAGCAGTAAGTGCTGAGTAACTTAGAATCAACATATGAGTTTGATATTTCACAAACTCAGATGTAAACCATTTTTCTAGCTGACATAAGAAAAATCTCAAAGGATCTAAGTGATTAGATCAAATCATTTATATTTCCTATGCAATCTACATGCAACCAATAAGAGATGTGCAAGGAATAAGCAAAAATTAGAGATTAAATATGAATCGTAGATCCATACATAACCCTAAGTCTTCGAGTGTCTTTATAAGGAAGACAAAATCAGAGTGAAAATCAAGAACATGAAAAAAGGTGTATAAGGAAGTCTAATATCAAAGAGAAGAGAATCAGATCATAGAGGATCAAGATCAGAGAGAGCAGATCAAGTGCCTGTATTCAGCAATCGAAGGATTGTAAGCCATCAGGATTATCATACCTAATACTCTTTAGCCATTTTATTAGAAAGGAAATCCTATGATGATAGGTTAGCTTAGCAGCTATTTTATAGATCCTTTAACTAGGTGACTAAATCCTTTGACAGGGTGACACTTCATGTAAATTGTTTGTAAATCCTTTAACCAGGTCACTATTGATATAGTGTAAAGCCTTTGACAGGGCAGGCCTTTAACAGGGCAGACTATCAGAAGTGGTTAAACATTATTATTGCAGTGATTTTGTGAGTATCATCCCCACCCTAGTTTTACCTTCCTATTTTTGGAAGGTTTCTGGGTTACCAAATCTCAAGTGTTATGTGGTGATGCATATTTGTTTCTTATGATTGCTTAATATTTATATGCATTCATGTTTATTTCAAAAATATGTTATTAAGGATTTGAAACTAATAAAAAGGCTAGTACTTCTGATTCACCCCCCCCTCTCAGAAGCATTCTTTCCAATAAGATAATCCAACAATTGGAACATTAATGAAGCTCTATAAAATAGACATATAAAGTGCTTGTACAAATATAATCATGAATACATTTATATAAAGTTTTATAAACTTTATTGATTGTCTCAAAATTTATTGGCCATAATCCTCCATATAGATATCATCAATACCTACAAAATGAATGAGTTAGTTATAAAATTCATTTAAAAATAAGATCTTAGAAAATTGAATATCATTTCATAATTTCCTTACCATCTCCACTTGTTATGTTTTGGTTAAGATCAATAGAAAAGGGCAACCCATATTGTTGATTAGTTTGTTGATCATCTAATACAACAATGCACATTTAACACATCTTTTTAGATAAAATTAAATTATAAACTAAAAACTCAAATATAATTTCAAATTTTTATTTGTTCTATCATATCTAAATTCTAAATCAGAATATTGTTCTCATAATCTATATCACATTATGTAACAATAAGAAAAATCAAAATTCCATTACCTCCACAAGTTTGTTGAAATTTTTGAGGATGAATAACCTTTAGTGTTGATGGTTGATCTCCACAAAATACATCTTAGTTATTTGATAATGCATTAAATGAAATTAGAAATGTGAACTAAGTAATAAATTTTAATAAAAATAGTTAATAGTGAGTAAATTACCATCTAGTACTTGTGTGTCATCTATTATTGTTTGGTTCAAATCAATAGAGAAAGGCAATCGATGTCATCAAGCATCTCCTTGATCAACCAAACCTATATTGACACATGTTCTATTGGAACTATAGATGGAGTAACTGAGAGGGGGGGGGGGGAAGGGGTGAATTAGTTACCTCAAAAATAATTCCACAAATCCCTTAGATGTCTTTAATACTTATTTACTATTGATACTTGGTAAACACTGTAAGAATGCTATAACTTGGTAGATTAACTAGTTATTGATCATCTAGCATTCATAATTATTAATATGCATGCAAAAGTTAAATAAAATGAACACAAGAGACACTAGATTTAACATGGAAACCCAATATGGGAAAAACCACCAAGTAACTAGCTACCAATTTTTTCACTCTTTTGAAGTGAGCCCTATAAGGAGCCAACCCTGTTAAAGGTTACAATACACACTGTTAGGTGTGACCCTATTAGAGGATTTAATCACCTTGTTAGGAGTGGCCTTGCTAGAGGTCTTTAGAACAACTCAACTAAACTGTCACCTTGTTAGAGGATTTACAAAATGGCTGTTAAACCAACTCTGTTAAGAGATTTGAAATCAGTGCTACAATTGTTAGAAAGTAACAATGAATTGACTTGAATTAAGATGAAATTGGTTTTTCTGATTACAAGTCTCTGTTCATCATCATTAGATCCTCCTTGATCAAGTATAGCTTTTTTGTTCCTCAATGATCTCTGATCATTATTCAAAATTTGCTTCCACAATAATCAGTCTTCATTTCACATCAAATCCATTTCTCACACTTAGAATTCACAAATTGACTTCTTATTTATACCATTTAGATTATCAAGTCAACTCATTCACATGTTACATTTACCAATAAACCATACATCAGTCAGCTACAAATATTACTTTAGAAAAATAGATATTATTTCAAACATCAATGAAATCCTTTACTAGCCGACCCTGCTTGGTAGATACTGCTTCTAAAATTTTTTTGAGTTAACCATCTTGACTCGGTTAACATTACAACTTCTACAAAATCCTTTGGTTACCAAGTTGACTTGATAAGAACTAAATTCCTTCTTTGTCCATGAGAGCTTGGTAAGAACTGTTTCTTTCATATTTCCCTTTGATGACCGAGTGAGCTCAATAATAACTAAATTTCTTGAAAGCTTGGTAACAACTGTCTACTTGGTAGACACTGCAAATTTTCTTTACTAACCTTCTAGGCTCGGTAGACTCTATCTTTTCACCTTACTGACCATCTGAGCTCAGTAGATTCTATCCTTTTCCTTGCTGACCAACTAAGCTTGGTAGACTTTGTTTGATGACTGATATGACATTTGTGTGACATCAAAGACAATACACAATTGAACAATTGTATCCAACATGTTCAACATATGAAATAAAAATAACAAGTACTGAGCTATATGTTGAAAGTAATAAAGTACTTTTAAATAAATGTACTCATCTTGTTGTGACAAAATAACCCTTTCTCCTTGGATTGCTATGCTTGAATGATTAATGGCCTTTTTTCCCTTTTTCTTTTTAGAGCATATAGAGGGGAATTGAAAATTTTCATGCTCATTAACTCTTTCACTTAAGTTTTTAGTCCTAGGTTTTTTTTTTTTTTAATGAATAGATCGATGCTTACACATTTTGGTTGGACTAAACCATGGTTCCTTTCACCTCATAGGCATGTTCTCTGAGCCAAGAATTGATTCAGATTTGGAACTTGAAGCAAGAGATGCATGTATATCATTTCTAAATCTCCCATCATGTTGAATGAATATTTATTTTTCATATTCTTCTTTAGTTGACAAATTTTGGATAAATGAATTTACATAATCAATGTAATTTTGAAGTTCATCATGAGAAGTATCAAATGATCTCACACAATTTGTAGTAAATAAAATAAAATTGTAAAGTCAAAATACTATTTTAAAACACTATATATTTCTTAATAATTTTTTTGTTAAAACTTACCAATTCTCTCATCTTCCCCAATGTTTACTCCAAGCACATCTTGATCTTTTGAAGGTATAGAACCATCTACAATTGGGAAAAAATCACTTAACTTCTTGATCCATAAAATAATTTAATATTTACTTGTAAACACACATTCTTATTGCCAATGTTATAGTTTTTATGACCAAAATTCTCTCCAACTTTTTCATAATCCTCAGCCAATGCTGTAACATCATCTCATTTAAGATCAGTTTAAGTATTTCTTAACAATATAATAATCAATTTTATAATATAAATAATTAAAACTAACTCTCAAATGATACTTACCAACCACTTGACCTTGCTGGTTTATATTGGTTCTCTTTAGTAGATCTAAAATCTTTAGCACATGTTTACATGTGTTACCTCTTTTTGCCCACTCACAATCACACGCTTGTAAATTTGGTCCAAATTTTCTTACAAGATACTATTTGGTTGAAATGGTTTGACTTCTAACTTTAAATGTATCAAGAAGGTCATATAGGTAGCAATTTGTATCTGCTATTCTTTTGGATCTCTCTAAAAAGTTAGGTAGTATCTCTCCTTTTTGAAGTTGGTTAGAAACTCAGATAACTACAAGTATCTCTTATTTTTATAGTATGGCTCTACCCTATGAAGAAGAACATGAATGATCCAATCCATTCTCCTTGTGCATTTTCTAGAATAGTCGGTCAAGTAGTGACTCTTGATGTGCATGTGGTGTAACTCTATGGAAGCATTAGTCTCTTGATTCGCATAAGAGAAACCTCTAAAGTTTTTTGCCCACATTTGTATGAAAAAAAGTATGATAATGTCTTAGCATATATATAATAAAATAAACAAGCAATAAAAATTAAAATATAATGTAATGAATAATGTATATGATCTTACCAATGCATCTCTCATCATGGCACCAAGTCTTTCGAAAGTAATCAATAAACTCTTTTTTTTCTTTGAATTCTTCAATAATTTTTTATATTAGATGAGTAGTGACATCTCCATCATAACTTATGGAATATCTATTTGGGGTTTTATTCTATTATCATTAGGTCCAAAAGCAATATGATAGCTTTATATACATGTACAAATATATTTATACCAATTTATAATCAATAAATTTTAAAAAATTAGAATATTGCGTGCTTAATTATTATTCTAAATCTAAAAAAACCTTGAATACATCTTGGTAGCATGGTTAGTAGGGTTTTTCACATTCTTCTCATTATGTTCTTTTTGTATGAATGTTGTTTCTATACCATCTAGTAGACCTTCTCCCTTGACAAAGTGAGAGAGTCTCTTAAGAGGGATAGCGACACATAAACCCATAAATGTATTATGATTTCCAATAGGTGTCCACTCTAGTTGTGCACTTGAAAAATCATTTCCTTCATTGGGGACATCTTGCACATGTAGGTTGATGAGTGATTGCCATTTAAATTTTGTATCCATTCTAAGGAATATTAATACGGTCAGTGGTCCTTAACTTGTTGAAACATGTTAAAAAAAACTAATAGGGATTGTTACATATATCCTCAATAAAACAATTAGTATATCAAAATCACAATAAATACAATTATATCCTCGATATGAAATAATTTTGCTATACCATCAATGAAATTATTTCTAAAAATTATATTAGAAGTTGCTATTATATCTTTTATTCTATATATTTCTAATCTTATGATCTTGTAATGAGATGCATGTTAGTGCAAGCCTAAGACACATGATTCATATTGCCCTAATAAGCGAATTCCTCTTATATAGAAAATAGATTTTTATAATCTCAAAACCTTTACTAGGAAATCATGTTCTCACTTATAAATCTAAGTTATTCAAATCTAATTTGATTACTCCACTAGTCATATATTCTAATTCATCATTATTTATCACTAACTAATTCATTTATTGTGTCATTAAAGATGATCACCTAATTTACTTTTTAATACTAGGCTTCTTGTTATGTATGTACATTAATTTAAGCTTATAATATTTTTTAATGAACTTGAGTACAACTAACATAGGATGTAATTTCAATGGGATAGTTTTGAGATGACCAAGAGAGGTAAGAATAATGACAAAAGGAAAGAATTGTATTGGCATCAATGACAAGACATCTCCCAAATATGTGATAAAATCTCTAAAGTACACATAATTTACACAATATTTTCTTCTCCAAGTATGTTATCTTTTCCAATTCATCTTGTCTGATTTTATCATCTATTGAGTGAGAAGATTTAGGTGATAATCTAGGAGGAGCAAGAAATGGAGAGTAGTGTTGATTTCCTCCAAAAAAAATCATTTGTTAAGGTAGTTGCATCAATATCTTCATGAGTTATGTGAGATCCCAAAGGTTCAACCCCATGTTGCCTCAATAATCTTTCATTTATTATGTCATCCATGCTTTTATCTTTGCTTCCAGTGAATAACATGTCTTGCTCAAAAAGTGAAGAGGGCCTAGGTATGTTCAACTTACTAAGATTTCTAGGAGGAGTAAACTTAATTTCCATTTTTCCCTTAGCTATTTGATTAAAGTTAGGTTATTTTCCTTTACATTTTTGATGAGTTGGAACTAAGGGTAATCGACCAAAGTTAACTTGAGGTTTTTTATTGTGACTCACTTGAAACCTAATCGTAACTAGCATGTGAGGGAAAACACTAGTAAATAGGAAGACTCCAAGAAGTGTTGGTATCACTTTTGGGTAGTAAAGTAATCATTTGTCCAATTACTAAGGTGTTATAATGTAATTTTCTGTCACTCTCATTAACTTAATCAACCAATAGACATCTCACAATTGTGAAATTATCCAAGAGTTATAAATGTTCTATAATAATATGAGATAAATTGATATGTTTAGACAAGTCATGAATACCCACAATCCAAAGTGACAACAAGTTTAGATGCTCAAGATTAGGTCCAAAATGGTCAAATCAACTAAACAATGACAAAAACATAGTTACCCTAGAGTCCAAATGATGAATGATGAATTATCCTTTTTTAACCAACTAAGATCAATTTTAGATTTATAACTAATAATTAGGCACATAGAACAACAATCGGGGATTTCAAAAAAATGTTTACAAGCAATGGGCAAGGGACAAAGCAACATTGCACATGAACAAGAATAGTGTTGTAGTACGAATCTAATCCCTAAAACCACTATTGTGTATGTTCTCAAAATATTTTTCAATCATGCACATAGTCCTAGAAAAGAAAATTTAGTAGCACTAAGGTTCTTAATAATGGTAAACTTTGTAGCTTTTTCAATCTAGAGTGGGCAAAATCTAATCTCGGCATACTAGAGTTTCGACATATTTTGAGAATTTAATCAATCAGAGATATTGAGGAGATCTGACAACTCAACAAAAGACTACACCTATGGAGATTTCCTCCACAAGGACATTTATATAGCGGTTGCTACTACCATGTCAAAAATGGCTATTACTACTTGAGGTTCCATCCATGTGGTTGACCCAATAAAGGGAATGTCCACTACGATTTAACTCTTTCTAATTAAGGAAGACTCACAAAGTTGTATCTCATCAAGAGAAGCTTCACATTTAAAGAAATTGAATGAAGCTTAGTTTCTCAAGATCTCCCAAACAATTTTCATAGTATCTAATTACTATGTGAAACATATATGCGTGAAAGAAAATTTAGATCTAATTTTAGAGCACCAGATGAAGTGTGAATCTATGAAAGCATGTAAAAGAACTCAAGCCAAACACATGAGATGTTTGTTTTACTTCCAAATCCATATTTATAGAGATCCAACTAAATACCTAGTAATCCTTGTAATACATTTTTCTTTGTTGTGCCTTTTGTTTATGCTTGAACACTCACGCGCAATGAACAAAGCAACAAGCAAAACAAGTAAACACACGATATGTAATATATATACCAAAGCCAAGAGGCATTCCCAAATTAGAGGGAAAATGAAAATTAAATGAAAAAGGTGTGACCCACAGAAGAGAATGTGCAATTAGCATTTAATTAAGAGATGTGGAGTGTAAAACTCCATAAAAATTATAAGATGAGGGATTCTTTTATTTAATTTAAATGTAAAATAATCCCTTTTCTTATAAAATAAAGTGTGTGATATTTATTTAATTATTACTTTTAAAATAATAATTGTTACACATAAAATTAAGTGAGGAGCGGTTTTATTTAATCAAAAGGGAGCAAATTCCTTTAATTAAATAATACAAAAATCAAGATGATCCAACCATTTATTTAAAATTAATTAAATAAATTAACTCCAATTTAATCAAGGAAATTGATATAAAATAATAACGATTAATTAAATAATTCAAATAAATTGAATAATTCAAATAATTTAATTTTATCAAAGGAAATGATGATGTAAATATCAATTCAAGCTTGAAATAAATTATGAAACCGGGGCACATAGTCAAGATGACCATTTTAGGGTGCATACACTAGGATGTTGATTCTTAGTTGTTTGTTAGTTGCTAATTTATAGTGTTTTATCCTTGTAATAGGTTATTTAATGGAGTTCTAGATCCCTCTCAAAATCTATTTGTAAAGGGATTGAGGTCCCTTTAAACCTATTTTCCTGTAATAAAAAATACGGAATACCATCTTCATAAGCATTTAACAACTACGAGACGAGATCTTTCTCATCTATAGAAAGGATAAGAACAAAAGAGTATATTCTTTAATACTAACTTGTCAATAATAATTAAGCCCCAAAAATGCTCTTTATAGAATTTAAGATACGAACTCAACATTTACTAGTCCTACTATATCCTTGTAAATTTGTAGTATTTTATCTTAGAGAGTCTTAGTTAACTTTAGGTGTTTAACACTTTAAACCATAGAGCAGATATTATTGTGTGATTTAAGCAGTCAATCTCACCCTTAGTAATTTATCCATTTTCCTTTTAGTCCTAATTTTCTTTGTGGGCCTACTTATCCTATCCTTTTCTATTTTCCTTTTTCTATTGCTATGGATTTTCCATACCAGGTACCTAAAACTTCTTTGTGAATAACCCCCATCAAAAAAAAAAAATTAGGACTAGGAGTGTGGAGTATTTAAAATGGTTCTTGTTTCAATGAGAGATCATTAGATAATTATGCTAACTTTATTCTTGATAATTAGAACATTTGTGTAAGTATTGGATCAATTGTACCACTTATTTTGACTTCAAAGTAAGTGGATAATAGACCAATATAAAATATAATTCAAATCGCATTATGGCCACTTTTAACACTTGCACGCATGAAGGATTCTACAACATTCACCTCAAAGCTAAATCAATAGTTATGAGTAATTAAGTTATATACAAAGTTGTCAAATCAAAAGTTGTGCACTAAAAAACATGTAGGAGGTTAGGTACATTTTTTGTGCACACAGACACAGACACAGACACAGACACACACACATATGTATATGTATATATATGTATATATATACATATAGATATAGATATATGTATATGTATATGTATATATATACATATATGTATATGTATATACTTATACGTATACGTGTATGTGTACGTATACGTGTACGTGTACGTATACATGTACATGTATGTGTATGTATACGTGTACGTGTACGTATACATGTACATGTATGTGTATGTATATGTGTACATGTACGTACATGTATACGTGTACATGTACGTACATGTATATGTGTACATGTACGTGTACGTATACATACATGTATATGTATACGTAGATGTGTATGTATATGTGCATGTATATGTACACATAGATGTGTACGTACATGTATACGTGTATGTACATGTATACATATACATATACCTATACATATAAGCAACTCAAAAAAGAATTATGTTTAGAATGTCATGTACCTATAAGTATGGCGAAGAAAATCATTACAAATTTCAAATTTTAAAACATGTCATTCTAATTTACATTAAAGTTTTTGAATTAGTGATTAAGCCAGAATCTCATGATAGATAAGTTCATAGATCACTTATTAGCAATTTGAGTTATTTATGAGACTAAGAAAATGGTGAAAATCTATTGCATCATTAAGTAGCTTAGGATGCAAAATTACTATAGTAGCTCTTGGTACTCTTCCCTAGTTTAATTACAAATTGTTCTTTAAATTTTTTTATTATTAGCTAAAAGATTTTTGATTGTGGACATAATTAAATATTATCAACAAGAAAAAGAATGAAAAAATAATTCAATTTATTATTATCAAGTGCTTTAATAAATCTATTTTTTAATATAATTATACTTAGGATATTATATTTTTAGTGTTTCAAAAAGTTAAAAAAGAAAAATATTGAAGATGAAAAATTAACTTTATTATATTCTATTAGTTATAAAACTTATTTTTATTACATATGCATTCTTATTAAATTATAAATAATAATAAAATATATTAGACGTATTTTTATATATTAATTATTGTATAATAAAAATATATTAATTATTGTATAATAAAAATATATTAAAATTTATACCTTTAATCTTATTAAATTATATAGATTTGAATTACATTATACAATTAGTTATACAATATAAAATAAATTAAAACTCTAACGTGTTAATTTAAATTGTTATTTATAATAACATAAAATAAATAAATATTGCATATGAAATTTAATTTTAATTTTATAAAAACAAGAGTTTTTCTAACATTATTCCTATTGATATTTTTTAAAATATCAATGAATCTAAAATAAATAATAAAAGTATCCTTAAACACAAGGACAAAAATAGAAAATATTCAAGATGACCTCCACTTTCCTTTTACAAAAATAGTATTTTCCATTATCTTTTTAAAATTTCTAACATAGTTTGAGGTTGATCCTATCTACACAATTAAACATAAGTAATATATAACTTATCTAACACTAAAATATATATCTAACTCAGATTTCCTATTAATTAATGAGTTAAGAGGCTTTCTAATGAATTGTTCATAATTTAGACACAACATTCATTGAAGGTTTGTAAATGTAATATCAAGTTAAGTAGACTTAATCTTCATGGGAACTCCATGAAATAACAAGCTAAATAGACTTAATCTCCATAAGAATTAAAATAATACTAAAATAAATGAGTTTCAGAAAAAAATCCAAAGCTTTCTCTTTATGAACATAATTAGCACTACCATTCATTCCATATATCATATTAAAATACATCCAAAAACCCACTATAAAGTATGAGTTTCTAATATGTCTTACCAATATTACAAATTTTCATATAAATATATGATCCAAAATTATTCTTTTCTTTACAATCAAGCAAATATCTATAAGTGCATGCAAAGATAAAATAAAAATTATTGCAATTGAAAATGAAATGTTGTGAAATAGAAAGAAAGCTTCAAAATGATCACTGTAATTGAAAATGGAATATTGAGAGATTGAGTGTCTGCTTTTAATAGATTGAAAAGTATTTAAACATATTACTAGAATTGGAAATAGAGCATTGTAAGATCAAAGTGTCTAACTTTGAAAAATTACTAAAAAGCTTCAAAAATAGCAATTATCTATCTATCTTTTAGTATTACTAAGGATTTATAACAACTTATCTATCTTTATTCATTTTTCTTCAAAAAAAACCTAAACAAAGTAGAAAATCAAAGCAAAATTGAGCAATAGAGTAGAACTTGCATACCTTTTGCCTGGTGAAGAGGGGGGAGGAATTCACCTAGGCAACAATCATTGAAGTTTGGACAAATGAGAGAAAAAATTGGACAAACATGAGAAAAATTTGGAGGTAAAAGGGAGGAATCAAAGAGTTGTGTATGGAGCCCTATAAAAGATATAGGGATGGGTATGTTTAACAAGATGCTAAAAATGAAATAACAACAAAATGTCTCTATAGGTGTACAATGAAATTGGAGATAAAAAACATAAGACTAGATGTTTTATGGCTAGAGAAGACTCTCACTTCATGCTTATTTTGCTATGGAAACCAGCAGTATGTAGATGGGAAGTTAATGCCAATAAATGAAAGTGGGTGTGTCATTTATTCCTTTGGGTTTGCCTATGTAGAGCTATCAATATTGCCATGTTTTATTTCATGGCATGTAAATCATGTCTTGCAGCTATTGCAGTGGTGCGATTGTCAATATCCATTAGAGTAAGATGTTATCAGATAGACATAGGAGGTCAGATGGGATGATGGAGATGACATAAGGATGGGGCATCCAAGCAATTGATCCTATTGCTTGGGTAGCTCTTGCCCTTGGTGCCGTGCACACTCCATAGTGAAAATTGAGGGAGTAGGAAGGTATGGTTCATAAGGGAAAGAGGCATTGGTGGGGACCACCCTCTAACACCCATGTCCACTATTTTCCAAGTGCCAATGCCATGCACTTTACCTAGCATTTTGACAAAGTGGCCTAGATGGTACTAAGGTAGCCCATGACTAAGTACATGTGGAAGGGCATGATGGAGGGTATGATGGCACATGATTCCACACCCCACTTTTCCTTGTGTCTTGCATGGTTGTAGTGTGGAGATGGGTGATTTAGGAGGAATGATGGAGAGAGGAGTGGTGGGAATCACATGATTCCCACTCTCTCATAATGAATTTGCATGCCCAAGAGGGAGGTTTTAAAAAAACATGTTTTATTTTGTACAATAGTCCTTTCTAAGGACCAATCAATTCTTTTCTTGGGTGACATACATGGTGGAGTGTCCACTCATTAATTAGTTTTGTTAAATTTTCTTTCTTTTCCCTCATTCAAGGGAGTGATCACATGGAAGGTGGACATGTTATCCTCCATTACAAAAAAATGTGCCCCTATCATTTTGGTTGATTTGAAATACATGGGTCAATTGGTTTCTCTAGGAATTCTCCCACATCATGTTTTGTTTTTAAATAGTGATTTCTTCAAGTGTATTTTCTTTCTATGTAGGGGATTATTTTAATGGTCTATAATATAAAGTGGATTTTTCTTTCATTTCTTGTACAAAATCCAAGGAATTGAATGTCCACTTACAAGCTTGTTTTCTTATACATTTTCTTTGGTGCTATGTTTTCTACTTAGTTTACTCTCTCTTTTCTTTATAATGACTTGAATCTTAATTTTGAAGATTAGTTTGGTATCATTATCTAGCACTCTAAAGAGTATTTCAAGATTGACAATGTTGTTAAATTCACTTGAAAACATTGAAATATAAGCTTGCATCCCAAAGTTTGTTTATACAAGTTACTTGCTAAACTATATTATTTTCATCTATTACATTTGAACAAGATCAATTTAAAGCATCTATTAGCACAATCCTTATAATGAAACTTTAAATGAGATTAATTATGAAACTAATTACATTATCGAGATCCTTTACATGAGCAATCATAATTGAATGTATTTTCCATCTATGATTCGAGAATGAACATGTCTCAAAAAATATCTAACAATTCCTATGAGAGTTAAGAACAATAAACTATCTATTTGAAATGAATTACCGTATAACCTAATTGTATCATTAAAAAAATCCATCTCTTCATATCATCACATACGTGAATTCTCATCTCTAAACAAAATGATCCAATCTACACCTTCTCAATCCTTACATTGCTAATATGAAGTAATACTTCATAAATACAAATAAGATAGAGATTCTTCCATAAGATGCAATACACAAATGACAGAGTTTTCCTTCAAGCAACATCCAAGATTTTTCCATGAAATTATTGAGCACAAAATCTACAAAAACATCACAAAAATTCAACAAGGACCATGTGTTGGAAATATTAGAGGAGTAACTAAGAGGGGAGGGGTGAATCAATTACTACTAAAATAAATCCAAGATCCCTTAGATGTCAATACAAAATCATAATCTAAAAACTAAATACTGTTGATGCTCGGTAAACATATAAAATTTAAAATACTGTACCTTGGTAAATATAGAATGTGTTAACTTTGCAGATCTTAAGATAATGTTAGTGATTAATTAATCTTAATTGCAAGTATGAAAGCAATAACATCAACTCATTTGACACCAGGATTTAACGTGGAAACCCAATTTGGGAAAAACCACCAATTGCAACTAGTTACTGATTTTCACTCTTATGAAGTGAGCCTTGTTAGGAGCCAACCCTGTTAAAGGTTACAAAAAACATTGTTAGGTGTGACCCTGTTAAAGGATTTAATCACCCTATTAGGAGTGGCTTGTTAGAGCTCTTGAAAAAATTCAATAGAATTGCCACCTTGTAAGAGGATTTACAATTGGCTATTAGACCAATTCTATTAAGAGATTTTAGATCACTACTACAATGATTAGAGAGTAACAATGAAAAGACTTGATTGAGATGCAACTAAATTACTGATTATAGATCCCTATTCTAGCTTGTACTTAATAGTTCTTGATTGAATATGGCTTTTTTGCTCCACAAGAATATTCTACTTATCCTTCAAATTCACTTCCTCTCTTCATTCCTTGCAATTCATTCAATACAACTTTCACACTTTGAAAGCACAACTTGACCTTTTACTTATACCTTTCATTTTGTCAAGTTAGCTCAAATACAATTTAAAATAACTAATATTCATCACCATAGTTAGCTGGAATCAATAGATAAAAAAATTAAGCTTCATATGCCAAAATAAGAAAATCCTTCGTTAGCCAACCTAGCTCGGTAGAAACTAACTCAGAAACTTGCAAAAATCCTTTGGTAACTGAGTGAACTCAGTCACCACTAATACCATCTAACTTTCCTTCATTAACTAAGTGAGCTCAGTTATCATTCATTTTCTACATGAATTCCTTCGACATCCGAATGAACTTGGTAGACACTGTCTTCTACATAGGAATGCTCAGTAGACATGGAAAACTATCTTCACTGCTTGAGTGAGCTTGACATGCACTGACTGATAACTATTATGAAATTTGTGTAACATCAAAGACAACATACAATTAATCAATTGTATCCAACAATCTCCCTCTTTGGCATTGATGGCAACATAACATGTCATAGCATAATGAAATTTTGAGGACAAGACTCCCTCTATCAATAAAATTTAGTTTACAACAATCTTCTGCCAAGTTTAGTTTCTTTTGATGTTCCTTTATAGAACTTCTCCCTCTTACCTTAGAGACCTTCTCCCTTTATGAAATAACAATTTTTTTAGAGAGATATGAAAATATACTTCTCCCTCATTGACAACACATGCCAAAGTCAATAGTTCTAATTAGTATCAATGTACCTTGAGTATTGATTCATTTGCAATATGCTCTTGACAATGCTGCATCAACTAATTGACCTTCAACTTAGTTCCTATTGATACATCACTAAACTTTATTTATTGAGCTTCAGATAAGGGAATGACCCCTAGCTTACCTCTTAGTTTGGTGAATATGTCTGCAATCTATTCTTTTGTATTCACATATTCCAATCTAACTTCTTTATCCTATACTAATTATCTTACAAAGTGATATTTTAGAGCAATGTGCTTTGTTTTGGAATGCATCACTAGATTCTTTGGTATGTTGTTTGCATTGGTTTTATCACAATATATGACTACTGGCTCTTTGATTTCAATCTTCATTCCTTCCGACAATTGTTTGAACCAAACAATGTTATAATAGGTTACTGTTGCTACCACATACTCTGCTTTTGTTGTGGATTGATATATGCAATTTTGCTTCTTGCTTGTCTAAGATACTAGTCTTTTAACAAGAAAGAATGCTCCACCATTAGTGCTTTTTTTGTCATCAAGACTTCTTGCCCAATCAGCACTAGTAAATACTTTAAGTTTAGATTGCCTCCAAGTTTGTACCAGAAGCCATAATCTTTAGTACCTTTCATATATCTCATGATTCTTTCGATTGCCATCATGTGGTTTTCTTTAGGTTTTGCTGAGAATATTGCCACTATCCCAAGTGCTAAGGCAATCTCAGGCATTGTATGTACAATATACTATAATTTCCCAATCATTGATCTATACAAGGTATGATCTACTTCGTTGGAGTCACAATTTTTGGTAAGCTTATGTCCAATACACATGGGAGTTCCAACTGGTCTTGAATCTTCCATTCTAAACTTCTTTAGTATCTCCTTGATATACTTAGATTGAGTGATATATATATACCATTTTTGTTTTGTTGAATCTGCAATCCAACAAAGAATTTTATCTCACCAAACATGAAAATTTCAAATTATTTACCCATTTCTTCTAAAAATATTTTGCATAAGTCATCATTTCCCATAAATAGAGTATTATCCATGAATATTTATGCCAACACAATCTTCTTATCTAGTCCTTCCTTGATATACAAACTACTATTATCATTTGTTGTTTGAAAACCAATCTGTAAAATAGTTATGTAGTCTTTCATACCACACTTTAGGAGCTTATTTGAGACCATATAGTGTTTTGTGTAATTTTCAGACCATGTCCCTTTTGTTAGGATATAAAAAACTTTCTAGCTATTCAATGAAACTTCTTCATCAAGAATTTCATTCAAGAATGTAGATTTAACATCCATCTAATATACTTTGAATCCTTTGTGAGCTGCATATGCAAGTAGAGTCCTAACACCTTCTAATCTTGCAAGAGGGGCAAAGGTTTCACCATAATCAATACCTTCTTCTTGAGAATAGCCTTTACATATAAGTCTTTTTTTTGTTTCTAGAGACTTTTCCATCTTCATTCAACTTATTTTTGAACACCCATATTGTGCCAATTACATTTTTATTCTTAGGCCTAGGAACAAGGGTCCAAGTATTGTTCTTTTCTATCTATTCTATCTCTTCATTCATAGCCCCAATCCAACTTTCATTTTCAAGAACATCTTTAACATATCTAGGTTCAAACTCAGCAAGTAAACATGTACCTTTTAATTTGCTTCTTGTCATTGTTCGATTTGATTTATCTCCTTTGATCTGGTCAAATGTATGATGCCTTCTAACATATTTTGCCAATATAGGTTCTTTGGGTTTATGATGAATTCCATTATCTTCATTATGAACTTCAACTTCAGTCTTGGGTCCCTCTATCTGTGGCTGAGGTACTTTAGACTCACTTTGAACTAGCTGGTAGCCTCTAAATGTAACTCGGATCCCTATGACTCAATTTGCACTTCCTACAACTTGATAACCATTGGAGATCTAGGGAGCTTGAGAGATAAAGTATCCTTTCTCTCAAATAGATTTGGTAGGGTATTAGGTTCATATTAAAAAAACTTCTATAATCATCTAGTTCTTTTTTTCTTTCTTCTTCACTCCTTTTTGCAAACTCATAAATTCTTACATGTGCAATTTCTATTATCTTATGAGTGGAAAAATTCAAACATTTGTATGCTTTAATTTTGCAAGAGTATCCTAGAAATATGCCTTCATCAAATTTTACATCAAATTTTTCTTTTCTAGATTCTTTCAAGATATAACACTTGCTACCAAATACTTTCAAGTAACTTACATTGGGTTTGTAGCCATACCATAGTTCATAGGGAGTTTGGTTTGAGTCTTTCTTCAACTGAATTTGGTTCAAGGTATGAACTACAGTGCTAATAGCTTGCTTCTAATATTTGATAGCAACATTCTTCTCAATCATTAGTGTCCTTATACAATCCATGACGGATCTATTTCTTCTTTCAGCTATTCCATTCTACTCTAGTGTGACAGGGGCTAATACTTGTCTTTTAATTCCTCTTTCAATGTGGAAATTATTGAATTCACTAGAGATGAATTCACCATCTTTGTCTGATCTTAAACACTTAAATTTCTTTCCATTTTCTTTTTCAACTCTTGTTAGATACCATTTGAATTTCTCAAAGGCTTCTAATTTTTCCTTTAGATACATCACAGTCATCATTCTAGAATAGTCATCAACAAAAAGAATGAAGAATTTTTCTCCACTATAACTTTCTATTCTAATGGATCTACATAAGTTAATATGCACAATTTCCAAGACTTCTTTTGACTGATAGTTTTTTCTCTTAAAACTAGTCTTTCCTATTTTACCAATTTGGCAATTTTTGCACAATCCAACATCAGGTTTCTTTAGACTAGGAATAACTCTTACTCTTTTATGTTTTCTTATCTTGATTAGATCATGAAATTTTATATGAAATAATCTTATGTGCCATAATCAAAATTCTTCTTCTTGAACAATAAAACATGAGCATTCACCAAGTTCAAGATAAAATAGATTACCTTTTGTTTGCTTGCCTGATCCAACTAGATTTCCTTTTTCATCCAACAGTTTTGCCATGCCATTCATGAACTCTACCTTGAATCCAATGTTGTTCAACTGTGCCATGCTTAGTAGATTATTCTTTAGTCCTTCAAACCAATGGGCATTATCACACACAAGTTCATTGGTTAATGAGATACAACCTTTTCCCTTTATGTAGCAAGGTTCATTGTTTCCAAACCTTAAACCGCCTCCATCATAGTATTCAAGATTTTCAAATTTGGTTTTGTCACTAGTCATATGATGTGAGCATCCACTATCAATAATCCATGTATCCTTTTTTCTAATATGAGAAATAAGTGCCATCTTATCTTCTTCATCATCAAATTTATCTTTTATAGCAATTTACACCATGTCATCTTCACTATTATCAGAATCTTTAGCCATGAAACAAGTTTTCTTACCTTTGTCCTTGTACAATTTGTGACCTTTGAATTTCTTCTTGCCTTTTTATTTGTGGGATTTATTTTCATCCTTGCTTTCTTTGTTTGGACACATGGCAACAATATGACCAATTTCTTCACAAGAAAAATAGATTAGAGGGATTTTACCTTTGTATTTTCCTCTGGCTTTGGAGTATTTCTTTGCAAGTAGGGATTCAAAAATTTCAAGATCACTGTTAAAGCTTTATTTAGTTTCTTCCTCATTTCTTGATTGATTGGCCTTTGATTTCTTGACCTTTTCTTTGAGTGAGAGCTTGGCTTCAAATGTAGATTCAATATTCTTTGAAGCAGGAACATAGTTGCCAAAGTTGTCTAGTTCAAGAGCTATCAGTCTTCCTACTAGGGAATCCAAGCCTAATTTTTTATTTGAATCACATCTCTTTTCTTGAATAGAAGACACTTTGATTTCATAGATAGGAAGAAGAGTTCTGAGTATTTTACTTACAATAGTTTCCTCTTTGATATCTCCTTCGAATGCTTTGATTGCACTTACATTAGCATTGATTCTTTTCACATATTTTGCAATGTTCTCATCTTCTCTCATTCTCATTTGGTCAAATTGTCCTTTGTGACTTTTTTCTTTGGCTCTTCTTACATTTCATCTCTGCAATAGATATTTGTCAGTTTGGTCCACATTTCATGAGCAATTTGATAGTCTTTTATGTCGTCAAATTCAACATAACAAAGAGAAGATGCAATATCAATCATCATGATGTTATGATTCTTCTTCTCAATAATTTCTTCAATTGATAATGTTCTAATGAGAGTTTTGTATTCAGTATCAAGATACTTGCAACTTGAGTCACTAATTGTAGCCAGATGTAACATCATGAGTCCTTTCCATGCTACAAAATTGTCTCTATTGAATTTTGGAATCTCTCTTTTGTAAGAAATCTTGATCTTTAGATTAGGTCCTTGAAACCTTCTCTACAAGAACCAAAAGCTCTGATTCCAATTGTTGGAAACATAAGAGGAGTAACTAAGAGGGGAGGGGTGAATCAATTACTACTAAAATAAATCTCATATCCCTTAAATGTCAATACAAAATTATAATCTAAAAACTGTGCTAATGCTTGGTAAACATATAAAATTTAAAATACTATAACTTAGTAAATACATAATGTGCTAACTTTGTATATCTTATGATAATTTTAGTGATTACTTAATCTTATTTGCAAGCATGAAAGCAATAACATGAAGACAGATGACACCAAGATTTAATACGGAAACCCAATTTGGGAAAAATCACCAATTGCAACTAGTTACTGATTTTCACTCTTCTAAAGTAAGCCCTATTAGGAGCCAGCCCTATTAAAGGTTACAAAACACACTATTAGGTGCGACCTTGTTAAAAGATTTAATCACCCTATTAGGAGTGGCCTTGTTCAAGGTCTTGAAAAAATTCAATCGAATTCCCACATTGTAAGAGGATTTACAAATGGCTATTAGACCAACTTTGTTAATAGATTTTAGATCACTACTATAATGGTTAGAGAGTAACAATGAAATGACTTGATTGAGATGCAACTAAATTACTGATTACATATCTATGTTTTGGCTTGTACTTAATCCTTCTTGATTGAATATAGATTTTTTGCTCCACAAGGATATTTTGCTTATCCTTCAAATTCACTTCCTCTCTTCATCCCTTGCAATTCATTCAATACAAATTTCACACTTTGAAAGCACAACTTGACCTTTTACTTATACCTTTCATATTGTCAAGTCAGCTCAAATACAATTTAAAATAACTAATATTCATCACCATAGTCAGTTGGAATTTATAGATAAAACAATTAAGATTCATATGCCAAAATAAGAAAATCCTTTGTTAGCCAACCCAGCTTGGTAGAAATTAACTCAGAAATGATTTTTTGTGCTAACCAATAGAAGCTCAGTTAACACTGTGAACTTGAAAAAATTCTTAAGTAATCAAGTGAACTTGGTCACCACTGATACCATCTAACTTTCCTTTATCAACCAAGTGAGCTTGGTTATCATTCTTTTTTTGATAAATTCCTTCAATGCATGAGTGAACTTGGTCGACACTATCTTCTGCATAGGAACACTCAGTAGACATGGAAAATTGTCTTCATTGCTTGAGTGAGCTCAACATGCACTATTTGATAACTGTTATGACATTTGTGTAACATCAAAGATAACACACAATTAATCAATTTTATCCAACACCATGGGTACTCTCCACTGAACCATAGGCCTCCAAAGAGACCACCCCTAAGCTAGGGGAACAAGATTCAAACTAGGTTTCATTCCATCTTACAAATTCATACATCACATTATAACATTTAACAATTCCATCCCAAGGATATTTCATAATGGTTCACCTATGGAACCATGAACATAGGGTGAAGGTGTGCTTTTCAAATGGAGACCTGACACATCAAACAATATCTACAATAAATAATTTTCATGGCCTTTTGGGGTTTTCAAAAATTAGAAAATTTCATGCCCTTATAGGGCTTCCACAATCATCCTTCAAACACATTACCATCAGCTATAGCTTCCTTGGAGCCCATACTCCATAAACTTCCTTTCTACACCATACTTCTCGTATCACCTCTAGCAAGATATGAATGATTATGGCATACAATGGAGCCTATAGTCCAAGGTTCTCAAATACATTTTGAATCCCAACTAACCCTTTCACCTTGGGCTTCTCTTCCCTTTCTAAAGGGTGAGTGAAGTCCTCACACCCATAAATAACATACATAACAAAATGGAGAAACAAGAGAAAAATCAAATGCAGAAACACATTTAATCTCAACACAATGCTGTAACAATTTTCCTAGAACATGAATCATCATTTAAACATTTACATGAAAGCTACATCACAATACAACACCATGAAATCTACATACAATATGAATCTCACACTTCTTCATGCTCATGAATGGAACACCATTATGAAAGTTTGAAGAAAAATACTACATGGGCAAGAACAAACCAACTTCAAACCCTTTTGTAAAATGGTAATGAATGGTTATAGAAGAGCTCCCTCCCCAAGCTTCCAAACCCTAAGAGCCTCTAAAGTTAGAGAGTGGGTAGACACTCTACTAGTTTTTCCAAGTCCACTAAAAGAACTCTCCCACTATATTTTTTGGAAAAAACATCAAGCCACTATCTCTTACACCCTTGTCCCTTTCTAAAATTATAACATTGACCAAGTGGAGAAAACATGTGAACTCTTCGAATTTGAAGTTCTATGAAAGTGACTTCTTAGGAGGGTCTCCAAATTAATCTAGATCTATTAGAGGTTAAATTTAGACCCCCAACCCATACTACTACCATGTGAGCACTTATTTTTCACCAAAGTATCCCCCTTGGACCACTTTTTGATCCTTAAAAGTTAATAGGAATTTGGAATTCGAATTTACCTTGATGGAGACTTCTCATAACATTTTTCCATGTGAGGTTAACTTGGGTACTACATTGGGGTTGGGTTTAGGTTAGGTTACTTCTTGCCAAACCTTAAATTCCATGTTAGATGGACAATGCAAGTGTCAAGTGACACATTAAAATAGATCACAATTCAAAATGACATGTCTCTAATGTATTCATGAATTTACATTTACTACACATGTAAACTCACATTTACAAATAAATACGTCATAATGAGGCTTTGAATCTTCCAAAGATTCACCTTGGCTATGTCATGTTCACATGGGCTTGAGCCTTGGTTCCCCATTAAACCCCATGGTTAAATTCTTACACATTAAACTCAAGCATTAGTAGTCCAAGAAAATCATATAAGCAATGTAAATATGTAAAATAAATCATTATCATGTTCAACATTTGGGTCTTGTACTTTATCAATTCCAATTAACTTACTTTTTCTAATCATTTTCACATAAAATGTTCAAAACTTTAAAATGTCAAATTCTGTTTATCAACATTAAACTTTACTTAACATGATCAAATTAATATTCTAAATAACTTCATAATCTATTTTCTATCATAGTGAAAAAATATTGAATCCATGACTATTGAGTCCCTAGGTATGTGAACTAGGTCCTAGTGCATATCACAATCTATCCTTTAACTCTAATTTCTACTTAAACATTAAAATTTCACATTACAAGCATTTCTGCAATTCAGTTTCTATCAAAGTAATTGCAATAGATTTGAACATGAATGAAATCATTAAATATATCATTTAGGTCCTAATGTGCAGACATAATTGTGGATCATCAAAATGTAAATATTAAAATGAAAAAACCACCAGTACAAAAACAATAATATATTACTAAATAAACTACTAAAAATTGTAGATATGTGACTAATTTTGGTCATGTGACCAATGGTAGTTAATTGCCAGACATTTATCTCCCAACCAAATTTATGACTAAACTATTTTAATCATTGATTTGGTCATTTATTGTTGTTACTTGGTAATTTATATGGTAGTTTATTTGATAATTTTGGTAGATTATTTGGTAGTATATTTGGTAGTATACGGTAGTTTTTTTGGTAGTATATATGGTATTTTTTGGTAGTATATATGGTCATATATTTGGTAGTATATTTGGTATTTTTTGGGTAGTATACACGGTAGTATATTTGGTAGTATATGTGGTAGTTTATTGGGTAGCATATTTGGTAGTATTTATGGTAGCATATTTGGTGCTACATTTGGCAGTTTATTTGGTAGTTTATTTAATCATTAATTTAGTCATGTAAGGGTACAATGGAATTGAACCACCATCCTTCTACTTATAAAGTAAGTTCTCTTCCATTGAGCTAGTACCCTTTAAAGAATAATTCAAAAAATTGACAAAGTTGTCTTCCCAACATTAGACCTACCATGATCATGGTCACTGTAACATGAAATACTCTTCTCAAAGACCACAAATTCTAGTTATTATGAAAAAAAAATCTAAATCTTTATCAATAACAATTCAACAATTTTAAATTCTTCCACTCAATCATTTTAAAATTGTATTTCATGTCAATTACACTTCTAAATTATTGTAGTGATAGACTCTTATAAAATATAATTTGGAGCACTTTGGCCACACACATGTATTGCTTCTTGAGCTAACTTCTGAGAAAAATATACAAATGATTATGCAATTTATGTCAAAAAATAGATCTTTTCATTAAATAAAAATATCAAACCCATTAAAAATCACATCTATTAAAAAATATGAAACACAATCAATTGAAATACTCACTTTCTAACATATGGAGGTGCCAAAGGATCAAATATTTCCTCTTCCTTATACTCAGATGGGTTAAAAGTGTTCATTACTCTTGAATAAACACCTTTAGCACCATATGGCATCGACATCTAAATGAACACTATATGGCATCAACACCTAAATGAACAATTTTAGCAAGAATATTCCATATGGGATCAAGCATCTCATTCAAAACAAGGGAGCTTTATAAATATGATAGCGGAGAGAAAAATAACTCCATCTCAACCACTTAGGTATGTTGTTTGTTTAGTAAAAAAAATGTTAAAGAAGTTGAGATCCAACAAATGTTTTCTTTTTGAGTATGTGTAGCTTGAGAAGGATGACATACCTTTGGTTATGATGACTCCTCCAAACAAAGAAACTAGTAGCAAAATGAGTGCTACTCTAATATTGGATATTATCTTTGTCCTACAAAGTCCTAAAAATCTTAAAAGAGAAGATGATGTCTAATGAAGAAAAAATAGTATAAGAAAATGCCTGAAAAATGTGCGTTGTTAGTGACACTAAAAGTGTAAAGGTTCTAAAAAAACCAATTCAACCAATGATAAAAATTCTAAAATAACTTGCAAAAGTTTGTGGATTGTTCACAAAGAAGTGTCACATGTTATGCTAGAGAAGATAGTTCACAAAATTAATGAAAAGAGAAAATGGTTCAAGCGTGACAGTGCATCATTTCTCAATGTTGATACAATATTGAAGCTTACTTGATAGCCTAAGGAGAAAATCCTACTCCATAATAGGTCATGGAAATATAGACACCCAGTTCTAATAATGAGATTGGAATACTCGGCAAAAAGAATGGAAGAGAGAAAGCCCATGCTGGATACAACAAGAGGTCTTGATGTTTGTAAAATATAGGTAGTTAGGCAAGTGTTAATGGAAGCTCAACCATGCGCCATTGAACATGTTTTTCATCAGGGAAATGAAGAGAATTCCAAGATATAAATTTATATCCTTGTCATTTGGTTGATGCTTTCATGTTCTTAAGAACATTGTAGTTGCTACAAATGCTACAAATATAATCTGCATAATAAATAACTTTCATGAGGTCTAGTTATATTGAGTGTGAATCACTATATGGTAGAGCTTCTTGTTGTACATTAAGGCTTACCTATATAGTATTGAATATGTAAATGAAGGAATTACATTTGAGAAGAAGGCATTCTTTAAAAAAGAAAACCCTAGAGATCTCCATTTTAGGAATTAGGTTTTTACTTAATACATGAGATTGCTTGCTACTGGAAATCTTGTCATGTGATAAATATAATTGTTGAAGAGCCTTCTATCTATATAAAATATTTTGTACATATCCATAAATTCATTCATAGAGATATATTTATATGGTTTACTCCTATCAAGCCAATATTGCTCTTGGTCCTTCATTGAAGTCATCTACAAATCACAACCTAGTTACGTGTGTTTTTGGAAAAATATAATGAAAATGAAAGTGAAATTCATGAAGAAAGAGAAAACCAGTTTGGTGCATCGTGTAAATATCTATGGATTCAGAGGGACTTGAACTAGTGGATTTTAGTGGACAAGTTGTTGGATCTTATTTATGCTAGAGTAACTCCTAGATTATCTATGATTCAAATTTAGAATCCTCTATTTATTTTTAGAGTGTTTCATTATTACTGAGCTACTACTTTGATTTGAGTTTGAATTTAGAATCTCTAATTTTTTAATTGGAGTGCTCCATCACTGAGCTACTTCTTTGATTTGGGTTTAGCTTGTTTCCAATACCTTTTTTTAACTATTCTATAGAATGCATGGAGTTTTTCTAGCTTGGCTATGATATTATGTTGATTTTTTAATAAATTAGCTACAACTCTTGAACAAGCTAAAATTTTTCTATAGAACTCATTGTTGTGCCATGATCTATATGTTTGGCATGGAAAAATATACTCTCAAAACTATGTGTGCATATAAATTTTTACACTATCATTGATTGATGATAAATTACACTATATTGACAACTGATAATCAAATGAATTTTCACAACACAATGATTGCATGAAGCAAACAAGATACATAAATTGGTTTTCTGTAGTATGAATACTCTGTCATTAGTAGTGATAAATTAAAGAAATTATTATACTCTATTCTTAGTAGTGATAAATTAATGAAATTATTACTGTTTCATAAGAAACTCTAGTGTGATTTAAGAAATAAGAAACATAGCTATGTGGTGATAGATTTTGAATTTGTACTCCACATTATACAAATATCTTGATAGCAAATTGATTTCCTAGATTCTGGTCACCCTAGGAGTCTCATGCTCTTATAAACTTGATATTTGTATACCCTAAAGCATTGAAGAATATTCTAAGTGGTGAAGTGGCTATTTTTTTTTAACAATTTATATTCTTTACATTTTTTTGGATTACCTGTCTTTCCCTAATCTCCTAATGAGAGCTTCCTTCTAAGATAATACTATTAATATTTTCTTGAATATTATGGTCTCCACATTTAATTTTATTATTCATTTAAGCTGGCTAACATCCCTGTTGTAATTGAGATTGAAGCGCTTATTGTCTTCAACTAGCTTAAAAAAATGACAAAAAATTAAAAATTTATAAGATTGTTCCTATTTACTAATAGAAAAAACATTAATATTGCAATGTTTATTGGTGATTACAATATTTATTACTAATGTTATACTATTGTCACTGTTGATCTATAGCTGCAAGGAAGGGTGTATTGATTTTGACTTAGGAATGGAAAGAGCACAAGAAAGTAGAGAGTTCTAGAAGTAAGAAAAAAAAGATTATATTAAAATACTTCTAAGGAGAGGACACCAGACAACATAAGGTGACTACTAGATAAGTTGAATAATTGACTAAAAAAAACAAATTATTCCTCTTCTAGCCATATTTTATGTGTTTTATATCTATCATTTATCATTTGACATAGCTTCTATTGATCTCTATATGGTCTTCAGCTTAATGATATAATACTTAGTTTTTAGCATAATATTGACACCCTCTTTTCATTATTTAATGTTCTTAAAAAGTCTTATCTAATTTTGTTCAATAGTATAACATAAGCACTCATAAAATTCTTCTTTATATAGCCTTTTCTACCCCTTAAATTTACAACCCTAAAAAAAAGATACATTATTAAAATAAAATGAAAAGAATCTTGTAAGAATATTTTTTCATCCATAATATACTTGACATCTTACTCCACAAAAATGAATCATATAGCCCACTATGTAGAACCACCCACAAATTTTGAGGGATATCTACATCCTAACGTATCATTATCAAGATTAACTATGTCATAGTGACACTTAATTCATGAACCCATCTACTTCACCTATATTAACCATCACTCAAATGCAACAAGTGCTAAATGTTCCATTTGTATCCATCTCTCATTATAATAGATAGAATGCTTCCCTCATTGCACCTAAGTGATGCCCGTAGATATGAAGCACTAGGACTTCCCAAAAGATCACCTAAATGCATTTCTCATGAGATTATTGATGTCCATTAACTTGTTGTGGTGTTTCACCTCTATGAGCATCATATTGAAAAGTGTGTCAATTGTTCCATTTATTTATATCTCTATGACTTTCCAAATGATCACCTAAACACATCTCTCATGAGATGAGTGTGTATGTGTGTGTGAAGTCTTAGTGTTTCACCTCTATAATCATCATCTAAATGAAATACATTTCAAGTGTTGCATATAGATTTCTATATTTTCACAGTGGATTTAATTTTATCATACAAATAAAATGCCAAAAATCTACATGCAATGCTCAAATGAATTGTTGAAATCTAAATAATTTTATATTTCATTCATGCCAATCTCTTATGAGGATGAACAAAAATTCATACCATAATTACATCAAAGTCATACTCAAAGAGGTGAAAGAGTAGGATTTCCCTATAAAACATCTACCTAGTAAGAAATGGATTCATATGAACTTCTACTTATAAAATATGAATTGTTTTAAATAATTAAATCATGATAACAGTATCACATTTTCCCTTGCCCTAGTAAATATTTAGATAAATATCTCACAAGGTTCCACTCCATTATTAGAGTTGCTAAGTTTACCTAAGAATTAGACAATTAAATCATGATAAGAAGATAACAAGTACTAAGTGCAGCTTTGAAACTGAAGTAATCAGCAACTGGAAGCTATCTAATGTTTTGAAGCTATTTGGAAAATTGAAAACTAAAAATATACTTGTTCTTTATTTTTGGTGAGACTCCAACTTACTCAATATTGTAAGGCCTCATGACATTTGGTTCGATGGAGCTACCATATTTAAAGCTTAACATTAACCAAATGTCTTCATGACAGATGTAAGCTTCTCTAGTCAGGTCTGTAGGCAAGAAAGCAGAATGAATGACTAATCAATTCAGTTTGGGTATATACCATTCAATAGTATACAATTCTTTAAAACTGTAGCTCATCAAAAAAAGAATATACTAATTATTTAACATCACATCTTGTCCAACCATCGATTCACAGATGTTGAGGTAAGATGGGAATTTGGAGTGAAAATGATTTGAACTTGGAATTGCTGTAAAAGTAAGCTGATATAGCTTACTGACATTCGACTGTCGTGAAGTCTGAACAAATCGACGATACTTTTGCTAGGAGTAAGCCTATCTGCTTAATTAAATATAGTTTTGGATGTATGGGATCTTTTACCTTTCAAAATGTGAATTATTTGAAGGGATCTTGCATGCCCAAAAAAAACATAAAATCTATTGGAAATCAAGCACTGCCTGAAGGTTATTGGGAGATTCCTACAAGTCTACTTCTGGAATTTCTTTACTAGGGCACAATATACATGCATTTCAAAGAAGAAATCTTAAGTGTATCCATAACCAATATGTTTATGACAAATATCATCCTCTATTTTAGGAAGGCCTTCGTTTAAATGAAATGGAAGAGAAATACAAATATATCTTCTAAAAAGGAACAATTTTATATAAAAAAACAAGAGTAAAATCCAAAAAAACTCTCTTACAGGCTACAGACATAGTAAGAAAAGAGAAACTGATACATAGAGAAAAACCATGCAAGCCACAAAACAACATTAAAAACAAGATAAGTAGAAATACTATTTTCTAGAACCTCAAATGCCAAGTATGCGGGGCGGCTAGCATGAAACAATAACACAAATTCCCAAAAGTCAAGATTAACCCTTGTACAGGGTATATGTAGATAGAGAATAAAGAAATGCAAATGATAATATGGTGTAAACAATAAAGTTATAAACCTTTAGTCATGGCATTCAATCGATAGTGCCAAGTATCATTAAAAGTTTTAGAAAATAGATTCAAATATGCAAAGATTATTCAAAATTTCAATGGAAAATAGTAGTTACCCACAAAGTAAAAATCCAAAAAGGCATGCTTATGCATAGATACAACATTATAGACCAAAGAAGCTTACTTGTTACAAATTTTTTTATCAAATAGTCTAAAGTTTCGAGATCTTAAAACCCTTTAGCTTCAAACTTGGCATTAATAGAAGAAGGGGAAAAAAATCATTGAAAAATAAGGTTTAGGATTACTCTTTTTCCTTTAGATAGGATCTGAACCCAAGATATGTTAATTTCATTCCAAATTTTAATGAATAACCTTGTGTGTATTTAATCAATACTTGATAATATACAACTACTTATAGTTTAGAACACTAGACCAATATTAATACTAATAATAATAATAATTCATTGCACACTTTTGTGTTTACCAATAGGAATTTATACTTTTAATAATAATAAATAAATAAATTTTAATTATTAAATTGAAAAATAATAATAAAGAAATTAAAAATAATGTTATTTAAATATTAAAAATAATTGTATTTAATGTTTTTGTAATCTATTATGTTTTAATAATACAACATAGAGTAAATAGAAGGTATATGTCCCTATAACAGTAACATTGAAGATAAATAATTTATTTATCTAATTAAATTCAAAAATAACATCTTACCATTAGAATGCTCAAATGTATTTTTTTAAAAGGAGTATTAAAATATGTAATACTAGTACTAAGTACAATAATACTTCATTTAGCCAATTAAGGTTTAAGCTATGCTTTCTATATAATCTTATATTTTTAACAAAAGTTTGTAAATAAAGAAATTCAAAATAAACTATTAAAAAATAAATTAAAATACAATCTTTAATAATATCTACCATAATCTAGACAAATAACAAATGAAAGGCAACACACTATTCTCTTCTTTGAGAGCTTTTGAAACACCACAAAATAGAAGGATAATGGTAGATCACAACACATTGTTGTATTCTTCAATTTTTGAAACAAAATCAACCACCACAAAACAAAGACATGATGACAGATTTAAGAAAACTAAAAGAAACTTTAATTACATTATGTATAAAAGAATATAAGAATGACACAAGCAACATACATTTTGAAGAAAAAATCAATCATATAATAGTCCTCATGGAATCTCTTTTGTACTTATTGATTCAAGTACATTTTTTTCTAATATTTATGACATTATTTACAAATATAAGAAAACATCTAAAACAAAATTTTAATTTTTTTACAAATATTTTTTTGTTTTCTCAAACTGCAAATAAATTAAATGAATATGTGTGAGGCCTCGCCCCGACCCTTCGTAGCCTTAGTTGTTACTTTATCATTTTGAGACTCATGACTTGAGATGTCGAGACATTATCTGATACTTGAACATATTATATTATTTCATGCTGTGTGATGTTACTTTCAGATATATTTGATGTTTGTCATTTAATGTTTCATGTATATGTATGTTGATGAAATTAGTAAATGTAGGATTGATACTTTGATTTAAGAGATTTTAAATGGTTAAGAATTAAGTAGGATGAAAGAAACCCTTATTGATGTATGTTTCTATTCACGTGAATTTTTGATATGTCTACATATATGTACATGTGTTTTTATGGGACTACTAATGTGTGCAATGAGTGTGCAAATATTTTAGCCAAGAAAATCGATGGAGGAACAAAACTGATCTCTATGTGTTAATTTTGAAAACCTTGTTGTTCGTAATTCAAGTATTTTAATTGTGAGATGTATGTATGTATTTTCCTGTGATTAGTAAATGTTAATGTTCGTAACTATGTTCTTTTAGTGTCGCTTAACACTTGTGAATTGTTTATGTTCTTAAGTGTGCTGATTAGGGTTAGCTGTGTAACTTTTGGACCTAAGTCGGTTTAAGTTAGTGTCAGTTTGCTAATTGGATTCTTAATCAAGTTTAGTAATCCTTAATTTGAATTAGTGCTTAATCTACATTTTAGAGTTGTTAGTTGGTCCTAATTATTTTCCTAGCTTTTGTTTGGCTCCAAACCTATTCCTAAGGCTTTAAAACATGTAATTATTATACCCAAGGGGTATGGGTATGGGTTGGGGGTCTTTTCCAACCCCTAAGCCCCTTTTATTGACTTTTGAGGTCACTCAAAAAGTCTCTTTTTGCCTTTGTGCGAAAATTGACTATGGCTACCATGAGTTGTCTCACCTCACCTCCACTTAGTGGTTAACCATAGTATGAGTTGAGTTAGGAGCTTCTAGATTTGTAGGTGAGTGGGAGAAGTTATTGATCCCTTTGGTGGTTGAGTTGAGGCTTATTTAGAGGCCCTTCTTAGACTAGTGGAGGTTGTTACCCAATCTCTACATTTAGAGAGGAGTCTTGGAAGATTGAAGCAAGGAAGGGGAGAGCTCTACTCAAACTTGTTCATTTGCCATTACCTCTTGGTGAAGGTAGGAATTCTCATCTCCCTTGTTCAGATTTCTTGTTTGTTTCATGCTTATGCTACCTTGTTGTTGTTTGAATGTTTGTATGTTTGTGGGTATTTTGGGAATATTTGAAAACCATGTTATTTTGAATGATTTCCTTTCATATTTTTGTTGAATTTTGAGATGTTCTTGCATGGGTGTTTTGGCATTACTCACCCTTGGAGAGGGAAAAAGTGGCCAATTTTGGGAAAGGGCATTTTAGTTGGACTCCAACAGTGTAGAGTCTCTTCTCAAGATGAGAAGAGAGAGAGAGAGAGGGTAGGGTGCTATGGGCCCCTACCTGTTAGCACAAATCACGTATGAGTTTTGGCATGTAAGAATGGAAGAATGAAAGTTCTTGATTTATAGCCCCGATTGGGCACCTGGTTTGGTGTTGTGTCTGACATCTCCTATTGGAAAAATCCACCTTTCCCTAGTGTTGATTCATTGTGAATCCTATTGTGAAAACCTTGTATGATTATGCATGTTTGAGTTGTTCTTGGTCATGCTTGTGGTCACCTGATCGGATTCTGTTCCCTCCATGGTTCTTGAAATGTCTTGCAAAAATTGTTATGAATCCCTTGATGAGGGTCATGAAGAAAATTCTATTAAATTTTTGAAATTTGGGATTGATATCCTATGTAATTTGTATTGCAAACTTTGTTGTAATGGCAATGAAGCCGAGTTTTCTTCCTAGTTCTTTCCTGACTGAGCCTTTGAATTAGGTTAGCCAATAAAATTGGTGCTTGAGTATAATTGCTTGTCATGTGATTTAATCATAATTTTAAATTGGATGGATGCACATCAAAATAGGATGGAATTGATGCTGATTTAATTTGGCAAAATTTCAAGTTTCCTTATATGTTCAAAAAGAAAATTATGTTAAGGAAAGAAAATAATGGCTATGGTTGATATATTGCAATTCAAGTTGTATGGGAGATCAAACAAATATGGTGTTAATGTGCCAGAAACTATTCTATCCATGTTTTAATTCTATTCAAAATATTCACCTTGAAAAAAAAATACAATGCTTTGTAAATCTATACTTAGAAAAATTTGACAAAAAAAAATGTATTCCAAGAGAGTAAAAACTCTCTAGTTTTTGTATGGAGAGAAAATTTTATTCCCCTCTTTACAATAGAGAATCTTACAAGATTCCTTTTACATTTTGATGGAAAAATATAAATTCAAATTAATCAAATTATAAATAAATATAGCAATGCAAAAAAATAAAAACAAATAAACTTTTAACATTTTAAACTATTCTAATATCTATTCTCACCAAAAAAACTTTATCTCTTAATTTCTTTACCATCTTCCTTGGACGTCAGTGTGGAGGGGAGAATTAAAAAGTTTTAAATTTTTGCAAAGTCAATTATCATCATAGCAGATGACATCACTTGCTCCCTCCATAGATTTTCACAAACCTTTGCTTAGGGTTTAAAGTTGTTTTTAACTCCTTTCTTTCACCCCCCATTAAGCCTTGGTCGCCACACCACATTTTCATGGGAGAGGGGGTGTCAGCATACCCCACTTGGGTCTGCGCTTGCAGGCGTGGGGCAGTGCACCCTGCTTGGGAATTCGCCCAAGCAAGTGGGGTATAGGGGGTAGAGTAGGGTTTAGTAGGTTAGATGGTTAGGTGTTAGGATAGTTAGTAGGTAGGTTAGTTTAGTATAAAGTTTTTTGATTATAGTTTAGTTTTGTTTAAATTGTAGTTAGTTAGTTTTAATTATATTAGTTGGTTAGTATTAGTGTTAGGATTAAATTTAGTTAGTTTTTATTTTGTGTTTTTTGTTAATAGTTTTTAGTTAATTATATTTTCATATAGGTTTGTTTAATTTTGGACATGTAAATTAATTAGTTTTAATTTAAGTAAGGATAGTTTTTAAATTTTTTTTTTTAACTAAGTGTAGAATTATGGCTAGTCTAATATTAGATTTAAAATGGTTTAGGTTTTTAGATTAATTTAGTTGTTTTATTAATTTTAGAAAGCTTTATTTTAGTTAGAATTAATTAGTTGTTAGTTGATTAAATTTAATTTGGTAAGTTTTTGATAGTTGATTTATATGTTAAAATAGTCAGAATGTTTAAAGTTAATAATTTATATATATTTATATTTTTCAGTTTTAAATTCTATCTAATTATTTTCTTAAAGTGACCTTTTAATATCAGTTAGATTGTCGATCGATAATTGTCTAAGAGATTTATAGTTGATTTTGATTAGATACTTTCAATTAATCTAAACTCGAATACATTTACATTGTCATTTAAATAATTGTTTCATATTGTTATAAGTTAATGTAAGAACGTAAATTATTATCGATATCAACTTTATAACGAGAGTATTAGTTTAATAGTGTAGAAAACCGTTACCTAAAACTGTGAGCATAACCTTATCATCTTTGTACATTTTAATTATCTTTACAAAAAAGTTGTGTTCTTGCCCTCATAGTTTGAGCATGACAATATGTTAAAAAAAACACGGAACCCTCATTTCCTCTACAAATACAAATAAAGAAAAAATTAGCATCAAGATATACTTTAAAAAGGAGAATAAAATTTACAACACATTAGCAAGCCAAAAGAATGAAATGATTATGGCGAGAAATTAATGGTAGATTCATTCTACTGATTTTTTTAATTCTAAAAATCTTAAACTCTATATTACCATCTATGCAATACACACTAAAGAAATCTGCCCCACACTAATAACATGTATGACAAATTGTTATGGTTTTCTATTGACACAAGATTCTTGAGAAAAATTATGAGAGACTTAATGGTAGTTTCATAGTTATTTTTATTATGAATATTCAGAAAAAAAAATACAATTTATCAAGATTTAGTTCTTATCTATTTCCATTAAAATCATTATGTCATTCAAATATTAATGCATATTTTATTCAAAAAAAAAATGAAAAAAAAGAAGAAGAGTATGAATAAATAATAAATTCAACTTCTTTATAACAGTGATCTAGCATAGCCTTTTATTCTAGAAAAGAATAAAGAATGCTTTCAACATACAAGATCACTCATAAATAATGTTTTCAAAACACAAGATCACAATTTTATAAGTTAGTTGAGAGGGAGATCCCATGCAAACCGAAAGACCATAAAGCTAGGAATGCAATTAGTAATAGCCAAAAAGAAGTGATTCATAATAGTACATTCTAAAATATTAAAAACATTTATAAAAAAGGTGCAACAAGATTTGTACAATAAATCTCATGATATAAAAATAAATGTAGCAAAACTCTCACAAATACCTTCACCTAAATTATGTTATACATTATAATTTTATTCAAGATATTATATGATATATTACAAACTTTTTATAATAATTTATAAATAAAATGATTGCATATAGTATAAGTTAATGTTAGCCTTATATTATTATGTTCAATATTAAGTAAATTTTAACATTTATAAAATATTAAATATATTAATATTAAATTAGTATTTTAATTTTAATTCTTTATATAGATATGTGTTGTGAAATATTAAAAGAGCATTAACATTGTTAACTTGTTAAAATTTATAGTGAATTTTCTTTTGAAGTGGAGGAATCTTGAATACAAATTCAACATATAAGGGTCACGTGGAATTAAAGTCTTTTTGTACAAGGAGCTAGATTTTAGACCTAGATTCTACTCTTGCATTAATGGAATTATTATCTCTTTCTACATATTAAAAGTATTTTTATTTATTATTTTAGAAATGATAACTAATATTATTATTATTATTATGTCTTATATTTATTAATTCCTATTAAAAAAGATATATATTAATTAATTAATTTTTATAGATTATTTAATATAAATTAAATATGACAAAACTATACTTTTAATTATCATTTTGTAATTATTATTGATGAATTGATGTGTTATAAATTAATCAATAAATATTAGCTTTTATAATACAAAATAGAAAAGGTATTTTTGCGCTTTGAAGGGGAATTTGCACCCTTTTTTTTTTGAGGCACCTAATTGAGGTAGAGGATTTTTGTGATTTGAAGGGAAAAGAGGGAGTTGATTATTTGTTTTCATGTATTTAATTGATAGAGAGGATTTTTTTTCTTTTACAATATTTGAGAGGATTCACAAAATATTTTTGAGATAATTCATCATTACTTGGTATCTTTTTGAGTTCTATAAATTGTTGTCATTTTTAGTTTATTGTCAATTGGTGCCTTTTTTATTTTATCATTAGTTGGTGTTTTTAAGTTCATTATTGAGTAATATAGATACTTTCTTGCACTAAGCAACTTAGGTGTCCTTGTGACCTAAACAATTAGAGTTCTCATGAGGGGACTTAAGCTCTATTGATTATCATCAAATTTGAAAGAAAATAAAATATACTAATAGCAATCATTTATGCTTGAAAATTATTAAAAGAAATGAGTAGTATTCATCAGAATGTATTAATATAAAAATAAATCTTTTATCATTTATTTAGTCATTTGTTTGGGTGACTAATTATTAGTAACCAACTATTTAGTCATTTATCTTATCATTTATTTAGTCACTTATCTTTGTCTAACATTATGATTTTATCTAATGACCAAATTAGTCATTTATTTAATCACTTATAAATTACAAAGTGTTACTAGAATTTGATCACTTTTAGTCATGTGACTAAATTTTTTAGACTTGTGACTAAAATTTTTAGTCACATGGTCATTTATTTGCCAAAATTGTACTAGTAAACCATATAGTCTTAAAAGTGTATCAAAATATTGAATTAGAATATCATAATGCAACTATGTCATTGACATTATGGAAGATCAAGTGAGGCTTGACATTTGCTTCTATATCTTCAATTCTTGCATCTGGTTTCTATAATATGATAATGAGTATTTGAAGCTCACTCATTCTACCTTTGATCTTGTCATTAAATTCTATTTAGTAATTGTATGATATTGCACATTATACATACAATTTATTCTCTTCATTTATGCTCTTCCCTTGCTCCTTGATGCAAACATTTAGGGTTTGCAAGTCATTCCTCACATTGGTACATATTGTATCAAATAATGTTGCATCATGCTTGGTCCATGCTTGTATTAAAGCAATATCAGACATATTGGTGAACTCAACATCAAAATTTCTTATCATTTCTTTAACTTTCTTCTAAATGGCTATCTTTGCAATACTTGTCTACACTATCTTTTGCATTCTTTCCAAAACTTCTACAAAATTTATTTCTACTTGTTCTTAATAGACTTAAATTCTTTTGAAGCAATTTCTTTAGAGGTGACATCAGAACCTTCTGATCATCATCATCATCATCATCATCATCATTAGATGGTATAGGAAATGTAATGATTATTATTGCTGGGATAGGTGTAATCACTAGAGAAACATAAGGTATATCAAACTCATGCTGGAATAATACCTTTTCTTCCTCAGTAATTGTATGTTTGAGCTGTGGCTAGAAGATACTTTCTTGCATCACAAGTTTCCAAGTATTCTTCATCTTTTCATCTTCTTCCTTTACTGCAACTATTCTTGCTTGTTCTTCTTTCTATCTTCTGCTACTTTTTCTCTCTCTTCTTCTTTCTTTCTTTACTCTTCTTGCTTTCTTCCTCTTCAATCCTTTGCTTTTCTTTATCTTGTTCTTGTATTTTCTTTTCTTCTTCTTCAATATTTCTTACCTTTTCATCTTCCTACTTCCTTTCTTCATCCTTTCTATTCTTTTCTTCTACAATTTTCCTCTTTAGTTCATCCTCATCTTTTATCTTTTCTTCTTCCTCATCATTCTGCTTATCTAAGCTAGAGTACTCAGTTATATTGCCAACAATTTTTGTGTGAAGATCCTTGAAAGTATCTTCTTCCTTATCAACTATCACATGAGTGTTATCCACTTGCACAAATTTAGTATCAATCACTATATGTGAAGGTGAGTCAATTTTCTGAGTTCCCTTAGCTTCTTCTTCACCAACACTAGGTATTCTAGCCTCAATATGCATAGAGCTTCCTTCTTCTATCCATACACTCTCCTTAGTGGCTTTAGGCATAGAAATCATGTAACTGGCTATGACTTCTTTTGTTTCTTTGTTTACTTATTCATAGTTTCCTCCCATCAAAAGAATGTGTCTTCTCTTGTTCCTTAGCAAGGGCTCAATTTCCTTCAATATATCTTTCAAGTCTTCATCATTATTGACTTCAACAATTTTCTTGATCATGTTTTCTTTGATTTTCTTATCTTCTCCAATCACTCCCCTTCTCGTATTTATTAATCTATTGTACAAATCCTGTGGAATGTGTCTTTTAAAATCTTCAAATATCTTGTTCCCTAAAATCATAGTTCTTACTACTACATTTTCTAACTAGATTCTATCCATATTACTAAATAAACTGTAATATTTAAATTTAATTGAACAAAAATGTCATCCTCAATGATTTGTACATTTAAATTTTCCACTTTGGGTTTTCAAGATTTCTTACTAGTTGATGTTGTGTATTCACCAATTATTTGTTCTACTACCTTCTACTTTATCTCTTCCTTAAGTTCACTAGATTTACTAATCTCTAATGTTTTCCTTCTCTTTCTTAGACCAATAGTGGTCTATTTGGTACTCTTCTTAAGAGGTGTGCATATTCTTGCTTAAACTTCACCAATCTTTTTTATTTTCTTTGTGCAGATGATGTTACTACCACATCTTCATCATTTTTATCCTTCTGTCTAGTTGTTTCTTTGTTAGGTTACACTTGTGCAATTGTGACATAAGGTACACTTGGAATTTTTTTTGATTATCCAACAAAAATAATTCCTTCATCAAGTCTAGCTAAAACAAGAGGTATAGCTACTAATAGTATTGTCTCACCTCTAGCTCTCATCTTCTTGGAAATACCTAAGGCTTTACTATATTCTTCTCTAGTTATACTAGTTTCTTTGAGAATAGCATCTATCCTATTTTGAATATTCTTCTAAATTTCTTTGCTATGAAGTTTAAAGTGAACTTACCTTATATATTCTTCATATGTCCCCCATCTAGGACATTTAGTATATCTTTCTGATTGTAGTATCATCTTAGGAAATCCTTCAATGAGTTCTCCACTCATTTCATAATGCATAGGTTCTATGAATTTTACTCTAGGTTCCACTGCTTCCATAAAACTTGTATCTATTTCTACCATAAAACACATTTCATCTCTATACTTCTCTACCATATCAGGAGGTATTCTATATCTCTGTTTCATTTCCAACTGAAAATTCTTCATCATTCTGTCAATATCTTTGTCTCTGATATCTTCAAGTTTGGCCTTGTAAAATTGAGTGATCAACTTCATGGTGCACTCATTACTATTCCAACTTTTCATACTAGGGAATATTTTGGTTGCATTAAAAAAACAAATTGGTCAATAATGATTCAAATCTAAACATTGTGTTCTTAGATTTCTTCATCTTTACTATGTTATTTAACAACTGTACTCTAAAAATCTCACATATGTTCACCTTTTTATTTTTAATGGACATAACATATTTTGCATGTAAAAATCCTACTGGCATAAAATTTACTCTTGAATTGTGATTGAGTTTATATCCAATAATATTGCTAAAAATTCTAAATCTAGTATCCTTTATTAGGTCAACTTTCATATTTTTGCAATCAAATTAGTTTCAACAACTTTCTTGATGTTTCTATCATTGAATGGATTATAACCTTCATTTCTCAATCTTTTGACCTTATGACTTAGGTCATTTTAAATTATGATAGGTATATCTCCTACCCAGAACATCTCTTCATGCACTCTTCTCAAGATAATCCTACTTACTCATGATTATCAAATTCTGTATAAAACATATTCTTGATCAAGTTCAACTCATTCAAGTATGAAAAATTGGGTTTCAAAGATAAGTTTCCATTGTAGACAATACCTAAATCCTTATGAATATATTCATCTCCAATACTCTTGAATTTATAGTGAATACAACTCCTAACATCTTCTACATGAAGCAAATTTGGTGGAATTTGCAAAAACACTCCCAAAGGATCATCAATTAAACAAAAAAATGGGTGCTTCTTAAATTATATCTTGGTCACTCACTAAGATCACACATAGACTAGCTTGCCATTATACTAACTGATTATGCTAAAAATTTTAACCGAAAGCTTAATAAAATACCTTAATTATCACATATTAGGGCTTCTATAACCTTTCACTTCAAATGCTTCAATTTTCTCGCAATTCACTATAAAATTACTCACAAATGCTCTATAACTCTTCACATGATCAAATAGTACTCAAAATATTGTTTGCAATCCTTAAATCATTTCAAAATTAACTTCATATTCAATGTGCATCTAATTTATTTGCAATAGCTATTTTTGGTTACTAGTAATATTGTTTTCTTCCATACAACTTATTGTGATCACAAAAATGTTTGCACTCTTATGTATAACTTCCTCATTATGTATTCTACCTTCTATTGATTGCGCAAGTTTTCATTCAAACTCTATCTTTAGTCTTGAGTAAGTGATGCTCTATCTTTTCTAGAAATGCTTAATTTAAATATGGTGAGTTAAAAACAATTGCTGAATTCAAGCTTTCATTAGTTGCATCAAAGAATTCTTCTTCTATTATTGCATGTGAACTTGATGGTTCCTTTTCTTTGACAAATAATTCCTTGAAATCTTCTACATGATCTTTAAGTGCTTCCTTCTAACTATTATTACTATTATTACCATTTCTTTTGTGATTTTTGTTATTGTTTCTTCTATAGTTAGTCCTATTGAAATTCCTTTTTTCCATTCTACAAAATCTTGCTATGTGTCCAAAGCTATTGCATAACTGACATACATGTGCATTCCTTCTCTGATTGGTTACATTCTGATTATCTAGTGTTGTACAATTTCTTGCAATATGTCTAGGGTTGTTACAATTGTAACATACAATCTAGTTCATTTCTCCATTAGGTCTTGCTCCAGCATTGGATCTTCTTTGTGATCTCCTTCTTTCATTACCTACAAGGTTAGTTTTCCTAAACATTCTACTATTTCCATTATTGCTATCAAACTTAGGTTTCTTATAATCTACTTCTTTGTGTCCAAAACTATGAAAATTATAACAATAATAATTAGTGATAGGTTTGAAAGACTTACTTTTATAATCTCTCTTCATATGGCCAACTTAATTATAAATAAAACATCTATCTCTGAAATCATGTCTAGCCTCTTTAGATGAATCAACTTGCTCTATTTCCTTAGGTTCATAATGTTTCTCAAATAGATTAGCTTGCTTAACTTCTTTAGACACTTCTGTAGTTATACCTAGTTCAATCCTACTTTGATCAATTTCTTTAGTCTTAGGGGTTTCAACATCTAGATCTAGTTCCTTCCTAACTTGAATTTTATTTTTTGATTTCTCTCCAATAAGATATCCAAGACCTATCTTATCATAAAAAGATCTTTGGTAAAATAGATACTCATCAATTTTCTCACTATTGGAATAAAGCTTCTCTAACTATTATTTAGCTTGTGTTAATTCTCCTTTCACAATGATATTGTATTTTTCTAATTCTATATGCTCTATCCTTATTGCATCTAATTCTGATGTTACTTGAGTCAGATGTGATCTTAGGTATGCATTCTTAGGTTTCAAATCTAGTTCAATCTTAGTGTCATCTTTCTTAAGACTTAAGTTTAACAATTTTCAACTCATGTTTCAAGATCTCACTTTCTTTCTTTAGGGTTCCTATTTCATCATTATCACTAGTATTCTCTTTTAATTCCTTCCTAGATATTAGTTATGTTAGGATAAACCACGGACATAAATAAAACTATATGCAAATATAATCAATAATAGAAAATAATAGATCACACAGAAATGAACACAAGGCACCAAGATTTAACGTGGTTCACCCAATCCCTGGGCTATGTCCACCAAACAACAAGTCCGATCTTATTACAATCCAATGATTACAACCTGATTACAATCCGTAATCCCTTACAGCTCAATACCATCACAAGAACCAATTTTGCATCACAACATAATGAAAAATACCTAACCCTAAACCCTTTTATACAAGGATTTTATTCATTTTAGGGTTACAACATGTCAGCCATATGTCGGCCACAACCCAAAATTTTTTTTGGGGGCGATGCCTCGAACCCCACTATTAATGAAGTATGTACAGTACTTTCCTAATCAGTCACCATAATCTAATGGTATTTGTTGTTGCAGTTGTTGCACATCATGAGGAATGGCTTGAACATCAGCTTTGGAGTATCATCCAGCACTACATAATCATCTTCTTTCTTCTCATGTTGCTGCAACAGATCTTTGTACAACACTTTTTCATTGAATATGACATCCTTGCTTCTTATAATTTTATGATTTTCAAAATCCCAAAGCCTATAACCAAATTCATTAATGCCATATCCAAAAAAGACACATTTCTTTGATTTAGCTTCTAGCTTGGTTCTATTTTAAGAGTCTATATGAGCAAAAGCTTCACAACCGAAGGTCTTGAGAAAATAATAACTCACCTTCTTACCAGTCCATGCTTCCTCTGGAATACCATAGCCCAAAGGAGTAGAGGGACCTCTATTAATCAAATATATTGCAGTATTGATAGCCTCCGCCCACATGTGTAAGGGCAACCCAGCATGCAACCTCATGCTCCTTGCACGCTCCATTATAGTCCTGTTCATGCGTTCAGCCACTCCATTTTCTTGTGGAGTCCTTGGAACAGTTTTTTGTCTATGAATACCATTAGTGGAGCAATAATCTTCAAATTCATGACTGCAATACTCACCACCATTATCAGATCTGAGACATTTTAATTTCTTACCAGTCTCATTTTCAACCAAGCATTTCCATTTCTTAAAAGTTTGAAATACATCATATTTCTGTCTAAGAAAATAAACCCATACTTTTCTAGTTGCGTCATAAATAAATGTAAAATAATAATGAGAGCCACCAAGGGAAGATACCTGAGCTAGTCCCCATACATATGCATGCACAAGCTCTAATTTCTCCTTTTTGTTTTCCTTCCCAGTCTTTACAAAACTCACTCTCTTTTGTTTTCCATACACACAACTTTCACAGAAATCCATATTCACACATTTTAGACCTGGTAAAACTTTCTTTGAATGAAGTACTTTCATACCTTTCTCACTCATGTACCCAAGTCTATTGTGCCACAACGCTGTATCAGAATCTACAACAGCTATTTGTTCTCCCTGCTCAACTGCAGCAATTGTTCCTGAACATTCATTTTTCTTTGAAACAATCAAAGTAGAAGGAACAATATGACCTGTACAAAGATATAAGGTGCCTACTTTCACAACTTTTTCTACTACAAGGGAACCTTTTGAAACCTTCCAATTTGTATCATTAAAAGTAACTACACAACCCTCATCACTGAGTTGCCTTGCTGTAATTAAATTCCTACTTAGTTTTGGAACATATCTTACCTCATGTAGTAGCCAATGATTCCCATTCTGCAACTTAATCTTAATTTTTCCCTTTCCAATAATCTAACAAGGTTCATTATCCCCCAAATAAACAAGCCCAAAATCCCCTTGGACATAATCAATAAAATAACCTCTATGAGGTGTAGCATGAAATGAAGCACCAGAATCTAAAACCCATGAATCATCAACACTCTCTAAAGATAGAAGCAAAGCATCCTCTTTGGATTTGTTACTTACCACATTTGCCTCCTTGTCTCCATCTGATTTATCTCCTTAATTTTTCTTGTGATTCCATCAATCTTTCTTTTTATGACCTAGTTTTTCACAATACCAACAGTCATTTGGTCCTCTCGATTGAGACCTCTTCCCCTTTGACTTTCCTCTTGATTTCCCACAATTTCTAGAGTTATTTCCTCTCTCAGTTGTTCTACCCCTACTTTGTGCATTCAAAGCACTTACTGATGTAGATCCACCTGAGGATTTTTTATGAGTTTCCTCACTTAAAATAACACCAATCACATCATCATATTTTAGGGTACTAGATCTAGGAACATAATTACTCACAACCATTACCAAGCCATTCCAGCTTTCAAGCAAAGAACACAAAATCAAGAGAGCCCTAATTTCTTCATCAAAATTGATACCCACAGAAGATAATTGACTAGTAATAGTATTAAACTCATTTAAATAATCTGCAACAGATCCACCTTCTACCATTTTCATATTAAATAAATGCTTCATGAGAAATACCTTGTTTGAAGCGGAGGGCTTTTCATACAGTGTCGCTAGGGTTTTCATCAAATCTTCTGTCATCTTTGCTTTTGTAATATTAAATTCCACTGATGGTACCAAGCATAACCGAATGCTTTCGAGTGCCTTTCTGTCCAAAAGATCCCATTCAGCATCTGACATAGTTCCTTGATTCTTGGCTTTGCCTTCCAATGGCTTCCATAAATCCTTCTGATATAGATAGTCTTCCATTTGCATCTTCCATAACTGGAAGTTCTGCCCATTAAACCTATCAACCCTCAGCTTACCCTCATTTGCCATTGCTCCCACTCAACCGTGAGACTCCCACTTAACCGTGAGACTTTCTTGTAGAGGATAACTGAAAGACAACCTCGCTCTGATACCACTTGTTAGGATAAACCACAGACATAAATAAAACTATATGCAAATATAATCAATAACATAAAATGATAGATCACACAGAATGAACATAAGGCACCAAGATTTAACGTGGTTCACCCAATCCCTGGGCTATGTCCACCAAACAACAAGTCCGATCTTATTACAATCCAGTGATTACAACCTGATTACAATCCGTAATCCCTTACAGCTCAATACCGCTGCAAGAACCAATTTTGCATCACAACATAATGAAAAATACCTAACCCTAAACCCTTTTATACAAGGATTTTATTCATTTTAGGGTTACAAAATGTCAGCCATAATATGTCAGCTACCATGTCGGCCACGACCCAAAATTTTTTTTTGGGGCGATGCCTTGAACCCCACTATTTATGAAGTATGTACAGTACTTTCTTGATCAGTCACCATAATCTAACAAGTTAATCAATCTTATCTATCAATTTACCAATGTAATCTTTTACATCTTCATATCTTTCTTTTAGGTTGTCTCTTTCTTCTGTAGGAAGATCAATTTTCTCAAGAGCTTCTTTGAGATTTCTCTTTAACTATTCCATATCCATAGGGATCTTACTCAAGCCTTTAAACCTTGTCTAAGTAATTGGGCTCTGATACCAATTGTCAAAAATAGATAATACTTGGTAGATAATACCAAGTTGTGAGAAAATACCCTACACAAGACTCTTTTGAGTAAGATAAGATAAAATAACCCAAAAGAGATAATAAGCCAAGATGGACAAGTGGAAAATTCACTAACCAAGATTGTAGTCAAGTAACTCAAGATAATGTTTCATTAAATAGAAGGTCTTGGTATGCTAATAAAGACTAGAAAGGTGGAAAAGACCAAGAGTGGGAAGACCAAAGAACCATTTTAAGAAATTTCAAGAAATAGTTATTCATATAGAAGTTGTACGATGATTCATAGTGAACTATGTGTGAGAAAGATAGTAGGGAAACATCTCTCAAAGAAACAAGATAATGTATTTGAACCAGATGATATTTTAAAATATGGTAGGATGATGTTTCATAGTACTAGAAAGTGATGTTTATGAGCATAGACATATGATATTCCAAATGGTCATATGATATTTCTCACCAAAATAGATAATCATAAATCATCAAGTACAAAAATACCAAGTCTTAACTTTAAAAAATCCTAGGTCAAATGATTGTTTTGATAGTGTGGATTGTTTTGGACAATGTGTAATCTCTATTTTGACAACAAGATGGTGCTTAGAAAGAAATGTTTTGGCAACCAATTGTTGCAGAAATGATAGTCTTCAAGAAATCAAGAAAGGGACAAAAAAACCTTGCATGACTAACACTTGTGAAGTCTAAAAGAGAAATCTCTAAAAAACTACCATATCTGGGTGTTTAATATATTTCCACAGGTCTAAGCACAACTCAAAAACATGTTAATAATATTTCAACTGAAGGAAAGAACTAATTACTTAGTAACTTATACCAAAACTTGATTCCCCCTCACCTCATACAAAGTGGTTACCCATAATAGATATTGGATTCATCACAGAGTGCTATTAACACATCCAAAGAGACACATATGGTGAGTCAAATATTGGGGTGATCCAAGTAGTCCACTTGGATTGATCCTTACATTGATGTATATAGTGACTAAATAAAGAGCTTCTCTAATCATAGGTTTTTAGTAAGGGTCTCCATTCATAGCATCCCCTTTTCATTTGATAGAAGACTAGGGCCTTATGACTATAAGGGTATTCAAACTAGAAATTTACCCATGATCACAATCCCATGAGCATCCTCACTAGGGATAATGGAAAAAATATTTACCCAAGGCTTTGGCCTTTGTCAAGGGATTTATGATTATAGTGAGTTGGAGAAACCGAGTTTTCTTTTTCCCACTTGGGTTTCTCCTATTGAGATTTTCTACCCAGTAATAGGCCCTCTAAAGGTAAAAGATCAATTGATCCTAAAGGAAAATTGTCTATTAGTGCAAAACAACTAGTCATTTAATAGGAAGAGGTGGTTGGTCATTACTATGACTGATCCACCAAATAGTCCAAGCTACAATGTGACGAAGTATATATATTCAACATGTGAAAGTCGTATGTCATGTCATCAATAGTTTCTAAGCATTTTAGTGGCAACTGAGTGATTCAAGAGGTGATATTTGTTGAGTAATTTAGAAAGTATATTAAGCTTTGGCCGATTCAAGTTCTTGGTGAGGGACAATATAGAGAATGAGAATAACTAAGTACCATAAGCCATACATACTGAGTTACACAATTTTTGTATATGAGTCTAGAATGACATAAAACCATAAGTAAACCATTTTTTCCAAGCTAGAAACATGTTTCTAAGTTCAAGGAGAGAATTAAGGAGGCAACTACACATGTAGTTGTAGATCATTAATACCTATATTACATGATCAACCAATAAAAAAAAAAAGAATGACCAAGTGGGAAAGAGGATGAATTCGAATCATTGATCAAGATCTAGAAGTTTCTTTAGATGACTATAAAGCAAGGGTTTAAGAAAAAAATTCTATTATCAAAATTGTAAGTGGGAGGATTGTAAAGTTGAAGGTAACTTAGAAGTTGAAGCAATAAGGTAATCGAGTAGTACAGAGAGGAGATATTTCATATCAGTCATATTGAGGTGATTACATATTGGAAAGAGATGATCTATCAACAGGAATCAAGTTCAAACCAAAGGATCATGGTATTGATTACATTCTAACTAGTGTATTAGGTGAATCTCTTAATAGAGTAGCCCTAATAGACCTATAGTAAATATCCTAATAGAGTGCTCACTTTATTTTGATGTATAAATCCTTTAATCCAAGTAGACTTAATAGTCTTGTAAGCTTTTAATAGAGTAGACCCCTCATTGGGTAGATCATTAGAAGTGATAAAAATTGTACCCCTAATAGAAACATTTTATTGCTGTAGTAGTGAAGTTATTATGGGTGTCATCCCTACCATAGTTTTATCTTCGCCTCAGAGGGTTTTTTCATTACCACATTTTTTTTAATGTGTTGATTACATGTTTATATGTGTTAGCCATGTTATTAGATGTTAGAATTGATATTACATATCATTATATGATGATGAATGGTCAAGGTTAAAGTTGAGATGTGTGGTGAATCAAGTTTGAATATGGCTTATGTTTGAAGTGATAAAAGTTTTAGAGATCCTTATTCACCCCCCCTCAACATCTAACTTTTCCATTAGATTTCCAATGATAGGTAAAGTTGGTAATTTCAAATTGAGGAATGCGTATGAGAAGATGTGTATTGATGGAGAAAGTTTTTACTCATATTGAAAAATAGGTTGAACTTTGTAGTCTTGTAAATGTTTTTGAAAAGATAGTTCAAAATATAAACACATTATTCATGAATTTGTGTCATGTCCAATCATTTAAAAAAGACAAAAGGGAACAAATCATAAGAGTAATGTTGATTTATAGAAAAGTGGTAATATACTAAACATGGATGCAAGTTTTGTTAAAATTACAAATAAGAAACATACACTTTTGAGAGGGGGAAGTGAATTAGAAGTGTTAATATTTAACCAATTAAACTTTCAACAATGCATGCATTAACATATAATAAAATGTAAAGTAGGTGCATTACACAAATACTTGATACTAGATATGATTACCCAAAAACCCTCTGAATGAGAAGGTGAAATTGGGGTGTGGATGACACCCACAATTCTTCACTACTATACCAATAAAGTGTAACTTGTCAAGGTTACAAAGTTTTGACCATTTTCATGATTTTCCCTCTGAAAGGCCTACCTTGCTAAAGTCTACAAAGGATTGCCAGATCCTATCCTATTAAAGGATTTCACACCCTACTAGAAATGTACCTATTTAAAGAATTTTTAGAACATTTACTTGGAATGTCACCCCGTTAAATGATTTTACAATAACTGTTAAGTCAACCTTAGTCCAAATTATTTCACCCTACTGATATAGTTATTATAAAGTAACAGTAGAAAGCTTGATCTGATAACTTACAATCTAGTATTGCTAATTTTAGATCTCAGTTTTGTCCATCTTTATCCTCATGATTTGATATGTGAATGTTGTATCCTTGATCCTTTGTTCTGCAAATTGATTCTGCAATTAGTTTGTTCTACTAAGTCACCTTGAATGTCTTCGGATCAATTCACCCCTTTCCTTCCTTCTATTCTTCACTCACATCTATCTTTATACACTCATACTAAATTATGGGATTTTTTCTTCCTTATAAATATTTCTGTGACTTAGGGTTAGGTATGACTCTATAACTAAGATTCATCCTTTTTGCTGCTTAACCATTCCAATTTTTTGATTGGTTGGATGTTGATTGAATAGGAATTTCAAATAGAGTCAATCTTATCTCTAAGGCTCCAAGATCTATCCATAAGCTAGCATAAAAATGGTTTACATAGTTGTTTGTGCCATCACAAACATCTATGTCCATTTTATTTTACTCGACACTTGATATTACTGATGCTTGACACTTATTGTAATTCTATCTAGCTTGGCACTTGAACTTACTCAACATTAACTATTCACTTGACACTTTAAGTGACTCGACACTTATTACAACTTGGCATCTATACATATTATACTTGGCATATGTTACTAGCTCAACATGAACTTAGTGAATATCTTAAGTGTGTTGACACTCAATTGTCAAAACCAATTTGAGATCAATAATCTCCCCCTTTGACATGAGTGTCAAAAACACTTAATTGTACATAAAAAAACTATTCTTCCTCGAGCATAATACACTCATAGTTTGGAATATATACAAAATTTAAAAATTGTTCAAAATTTTGTAATAGACTATATAACTCAAAAGTTTTGTAACTTCCCTTGAGTTAATGTGCCTTCTTTGTATCTAAAATCTCTTCTCTGATACTCTTTATTTGATGTGTGCTCTATTTTTGCTATTCTGTTGTTTGCTCTCCCTTTGTGTGCTCTCCCCCTTTGTTTCATCTCCTTATTTTCTTTAACTTCTCCCCTTGCATATTTGTCTTCCCCTTTTATCTCCCCCTTTTTGACACCTATGTCAAAGGGTCTATACACTAGTTGTGTATTTGACCAAAAATTTCTTATAGACTTCCATTATGACCTTCAAAGAATTATCCCAATTGTCTAATGCAACATCTAAGGATTTTATCTGGATGGCTGTCTCTACTACAAGGTGAATTGGTCCATCTAATGTTGAAAGATGGGGATCTTCTTTAACACTATCTCAGCATAGGCTAGTTCCTTTTGGAGTATTTACATATGAGGGGTAAGAGAGGCTTGTATATTAATCAACTTAGCTCTTATGTTAGCCTCTTTTGCTATTAATACAACTAGTCAATTTTGTGTATGAAGCATTAAATTAAAATGCTTCTCACTCTGAACTAGATTTTGAGGCAGTTGCATATCTGATATCTTCAAGTTGCATTCCAAACTCATAATTCTATGGCTCATTTCTTGTGTGAAGAGTGTGGTATCACACAATTTTGTACAATGAGAATATGTTCTCAAGTACCTTCTTCACTTTTTCAATTTTGGTAGCCAATTCTACTTGTGATAGTGCTATTTCACTAGATATTCTCTCATTTACTTTTCCTTGAAATTTCTTTTCAGACCATTCCATAAGTTTAGCATTTGTATCCTGGTCTTTGTCAGTCACCTATTCCACAATTTCTAATAGTTGTTCTAGTATTGGTTTAGATTCATCAGGTGTTGGCAAGCTAAAGGCATCTAAGAAGATATCTTTGATCTCTTGAAGTGCTCTCCTTTGTTTATATTCTTTTCTAAGTATCTCTTGTTTCTTCTTCCTTTCTAATGCTTCTTGCATTATGTCTATTTGCTCCAGTGTCATGGTTGCGTAGTCATACTTAGGTATCACTATATTTTCATCTAGAGTTTGGTGTCCTTAGTGAAGTACCTTTGCAACTTTTGTTGAGCTCGAGCCTAGTATAGTAATCTGTAGTGGTATTGCATCAATGCTCGACTTCTGAAGGACTTTTGTAGGAGTGCTAGTTGTTGGTAAATTTACCAATGTCTATAGAGCTTATCGCTCCTTCTCCTTTGGTATGTCCTTGTCTTCATCAGATCTTTCTTGATCAATTTTTGGTGCACCTTGTGTTTGTGCATCAAGTACAAAATCATTTGTCCATCCTACTTGCTCTATTGTAGGCTCCTTTGTTTTTGTAGTTTGAATTGTGTCAACTCCTATGATAGTGTCGACCTTTTTTGATTTATCATTTGATTCCATTAATGGTTGAACACTAGTAGCTGAAGGGATGGCTGAAGGTGGTTCTTGTGTGTTCACCTTATCCCTAGTGATATCAACTACTAGTTTTTGTAATTCATCCACACTGACCACCACTGGGCTTTCACATAATCTAGCTTGTAGTTTAGTTTGGTCAAGGATCTTCTTTAGATTCTCTACAGTTAATGGATTGATGTTCTGAGTTGAGGTATCAGAAACATCTTTCACTGTTAAGGTTTCTATAGGTGTTTTTGTGTCATGTGAAGGGCTTAATGATGGCATTTGTGTGTCTTCCACACTCTATTATGTTAGTTGCTCATTAGTTACAACCATCTTATCTATCTTTAGTGCCTCCTCCATGGTGATTTAATCTATTTCTTTGGCTATTTCTTCTCCCTTGTCATTATCTAATTCTTCTCCATCATTTATTCCCTCAAAGGGATCTTCTTCTCCTTCTTTTAATGTTGTCAATCCATATATTAGTTTCCATATTTTAATGGATTTATGTACAACATCTTCAATATTGTTTTGAAGAATGTTGAATGCCCTATACTTTGGTGAAAATTTTCTTCCATGTTTTTTGTCCATCTTGGTGATTTTCCCTCTTGTCAATATTGGCATCACTTGTGCCAATTTTGTTTCTCTTTTTTTTTTCAACATTTAGGCTTGATGATGCCATGTATTCTCAATAATAGTGTACAATTCTTTGGGTATTGTGTTGTCCAATTCAAGAGTAGTGTTCTTGAATTTTGCCATAATTGTATACACTAACTCTTCTAACATATTTTGATCTTCTTTTCCAAGTTTGTTAAATTATATGTCTCTTAATCTTGTCAAATCTGTATTGTTCTTAACATTATCACACATGTTTTCAAGATTAGTTTTAGGAGGATGACTTACCACTCTAAACCAACTTGTGTCCTCTGACTTAGTTTTCTCATCATCTATTTTTGGTTGTGCTTCATATTTTCTTCTTGGCTTCTTCTACACTTTTTCTTTCTATTTAGTAGCCTTTTTCTTTTCCTTTTCCTACTCTTTTACTTTTTGAGTGGTGGCCCTTGTACTAGCTCTTGTTGCTTAGGTTGTAGGCTTTTTTGCAGTCTTCTTTGCCTTTGGTTGTGCAACAGGCTATGCCTTAGCCTTTCTCTTCTTAGATTCTTGTTTGGATGGTGCTTCCTTGGCTTATTCTTCTCTGCAACTTCTTCTTCTTCATCTTCACCCATGCCTTGGGTTAAAGCTAGAGGTTCTTGACCTTGTACCTCATCTTCCTCGTCATCATCTTCTTCTTCATCTCCTGCAACCTCTCCAAATTTAGCTTTCAGATTTCTTAGCATTTTATCTTTCTTTTTCACTATTGAGGTTGCCTTTAGTTCCATCTTAATTTTGGATTTCAAAACATCATATTTACCAAAATATTAAGTAGTCTTATCAACTTCTTCTGTAAGTATTGCAGTGATAATAGCTAAGGCTCCATCAATGTTTTTTTCATATCCTAGAGGTCTTAACCATCTAACTCTAGGTAATGCATCTTGAATGTAATTGTAGTCAATATCCACAAGAAAAAAAATATCATTGTAGTGTTGTTATACTAGGGAAAGAGGAATTATGTACCTTTGTTTCATAGATTTCTTGAAGTCTTCAAAATAACTAGTCATTATTGACTCAAAATTCTCTCCCATTTGTTCAATATACTCATTTACTTGAACAACAACTAACCTTTCTCTTCCATCCTAATTTTCCAAAGGATGGTAACTCATTTTGTACGCAGAAGAATATACATACCAAGATTGAACCAAACTTACGTTTATCACTTTTAGACTTCCTTATTGCTCCTAGGTTCTCCATTATTTGTTGCATTTGATGTTTTGCAAGATCATAACTATGATCTTTCTTAACAATTTTATATCCTTCATCAACTACTATGCATGGAACACTGTTTAGTCTACTTGACTGATAGAATTTATGTGATATAACCCTAACAGTAAAGTCAAGAAGTGGATCTTTGATGGTGTCAATGGTCATTCCATGCTTGTTCCACTTAGCCCCTATGTTTTTCTCAATTACCTCTTTGGTGTCACTCCTTAGGGTCTTGGGCCAATCTTGGATTGGATAACTTGTAACCCTATGTACAATCTTCTTTCTGATTTTAATGTGTCTACCTTCTAACCATAGGAATCCATCATGTGTTCTACTTAGGACTATTTTGATCCATTTTGTTTTGAAAATGGTTGGGAATTCTAGGGCATGAGTTAAACCCTTTCTCTCAAAAATCTTGAACTCTTCCTTTTACACCCCATTTTCACATATTTTTTCATAAGCCTAATGTATTTCCATGTCTCCAATCCCTCCTATTTTGTAGTCATAGCATTTCCTTACGTCTTGTACCATTATGACCCTAGGTGGAATCATTGATACCATGCCTGAAGGCTCTTGCTTGTAAGAAATCTCGAGTATAGCCTTGAAATTAGGTTGCTTAACCTCATTTCTAAGCAATTGGACTTCAAAGGTCTTTTACTCCTTCACATTTTTTGAGCTAGATGTTATTTTTGTGAACTAGGGTTTTAACAAATTGAAATTACGTAACTTGTTACATGAAGAATACCATTAAGATCGACAAATTGATGCTTGATTTCTATTAGAATCTATGCAAATGCTTCTAACTAGTTTATAGATTGCTTCTTCACTCTATTTTCTCTTTCTCTAAGTTTGCAATAATGAAATATGGGTGAAAATTGGCCTTATACCTTTCAAAACATAACATTTATTGTATGGTGCATGTACAGCTATGAACTCGGCTTCAATTTGAGTTTTGTTTCACTTGGCATCCATAGAGATTCCCTTACTTGATAGCTATTAGTATTTACCTTATTAGTATTTACCTTACTTAGCATCTACTGAAATTACCTTTACTTAGCACCTACCACTAATTCAAGTCCAACTGACTTTGAACAACTCGACACTAACTAGCATTTTACTCAGCATCTGAAGAGGACTTTTCACACTCCGTAGTAATGTGAAAAATTTGAAGATTTGACTTTGAATTTTCATTTACATCTTTCTTCATGCTAATATATCCTTTTTAGTATTAACTTATCTTAGAATTGATGTATGATAAAGCATTGAAATATCAATCCCAGATACCTCCTTTTGTTTAGTTTGATGAGGTGTGACCACTTGACCTATTAGGTGAAGTGATCCCTTCTCCATTTGATGTGCTACTTCCATCTCTTTTCTTCCATGTTTTATTCATCTCTCTTCTAGTTTTTTCAACATCTACTTTGCCTTTTCCTTTGTTAAACTCTGAATTAGGTGTCTTTGAATTTGTTGGATAGTGCCTATTGATATGTCTGGTCTTCAGGCAGCTAAAACATGTGGTTTGACTCAACCATCTATTGTAGTTGCCACTGAAGTGTGTTCTTATGAAATTTTCATGGATGTGCCCATACTCTTGACAATAGTGATATCTTTGCCTGGTATTGTAATCCTAGTTATAGAAGTGTCCATGACTTCTTTCTTTTGCTGACTTTTCTGGTGCCCACATATGCTTGGATCTACACTCAAATGCTCTATGTCCATATTTTTGACAATTGTAGCAGTAACCCTCGAATCTTGGTGCATGCATCATCTTGGTCTTACATTCTTGTGCCTGATGTCCTTGCTTTTTGCACTTATAACAATGAGTTACATTTTTGGCTTTGTCATGTTGTTTTGTAATTTTATTCCTACACACATTAGCAGTGTTTCCTTTCTTACCACAATAATGAGAAGTGGGTTTGGAGTTCTTACCTTTGTCATTCCTTTCTTTAGTAGTCCTAGATGTTTCTCCTTCTTCAGTGCTTCTAAAGCCTAGTCCTTGATGTGTCATTACTAGATCTAGGGGATTTCAATAGCTGCTCAAAGTACTTAATGGCTTCATTGGACTTGTTGAAGCTTTCAAAAATCTCTCTTTCTCTTCTCAGATCATTTTGTAGTTGTTCATTCTACAATTTTAGTGTGGTGACCTCAATGTCTTTGACATTCGACTCATGATGAGTATTCATTATTTGGCTTAGGGTATCCAATTGCATGTTGGATATTCTTGCAAGCTTAGTTGACTTCTCTTCCAGTTTGTTAGTGAGGTTTCTCTTATCTTCTTCAATCATGATCTTGTCCTCTATGGCTCTTTTCTTTTGTTCAGTTATCTCACACATCATCATAACTTGTGATTCTTCTTCAAGCTTGAGGTTTTTAATCTCTTCAGCTTGTGCTCTTTTTCTTTCCATCAAATCTACTATTGCTACATTGAATTCATATGAGTCTCCATTTGAAAACAATTTGGTGGTGTCAATGGCAATCTTTTTTCTTCTCTTTAAGGACTTTCTCATTTCTTCTCTTGCTTCATCCAGTGAGCATAGAATGAATTGGATCTCAATTTCTTGATTCTCAATAACCTTTCCCAATTTGTAGACCTCTATCTCAAGATCTTTTCTCTAAGTTGTGAGGCTTCTCCTAATGAGAACTTAGCTATGATACCAATTGTTGGAAAGGTGGGGGGGAGGTGAATTATAAGTGTTAACCTTTAACCAATTAAACTTTCAACAATGCATGCATTAACATAAAATAACATGTAAAATAAATGCATTACACAAACACTTGACACCAGATATGATTACCCAAAAACCCTTCAAATGAGAAGGTAAAATTGGGGTGGGGATGACACCCACAATTCTTCACTACTGCAACAATAAAGTGTAACTTGTCAAGGTTACAAAGTTTTGACCATTTTCATGATTTGCCTTGTGAAATGCCTACCCTATTAAAGACTACAAAGGATTGTTAGATCGCACCCTGTTAAATAATTTCACACCTGCTAGAAGTGTACTTGTTTAAAGGATTTTCAGAACATTGACTTGGAATGTCAGCCTGCTAAAGGATTTTACAATGATTGTTAAGTCAACCTTAGTCCAAAATATTTTTCCTTGCTAATACAGTTATTAGGAAGTAACAGTAGAATGTTTGATTTTAAAACTTACAATCTAGTATGGCTGATTTTAGATCTAAGTTCTATCCATCTTGATCCTCATGATTTGATATGTGAATGTTGTATCCTCGATCCTTTTTTCTGCAAACTAATTCTGCAATTCTTTGTTTTGCTACTTTTGATCAATTCACCCCCTTCCTTCCTTCTATTCTTTGCTCGGATGTATCTTTATACACTCACACTGAATTATGGGATTTCATCTTCCTTATATAGATTTTTGTGAATTAGGGTTAGGTATGAATCTATAGCTGAGATTCATCCTTTTTTCCTCTTAACCATTCCAATTTTCTGATTGGTTGCGTGTTGATTGCATAGAAAATTCCAAATAGATTCAATCTTATCTCTAAAGCTCCAAGATCTATCCAATCATTGGCATAAAAATGGTTTACATAGTTGTTTGTGCCATTACAAACATCCATGTCCATTCTATGTTACTCGACACTTGATAAAACTAATGCTTGACACTTACTGTAATTCTATCTAGCTCAACACTTGAACTTGGTCAACATCAACTATTCACTTGGCACTTTAAGTGACTCGACACATGAGTGACTCGGTACTCATTGCAACTCGACATCTATGCATATTATACTCAACATATATTACTAGCTCGACATGAACTTAGTAAATATTTTAAGTGTGTTTCCACTCAATTGTCAAAACCAATTTGAGATCAACAAGTTTAAGTTTAGTACATTTTTCTTGAGTTAATGCAAGAGGAATGTAAAATTAGAGAAAAGATCACAACAATTCAAACTTTTTTGACACCTAATTTGGAGGTAATGCAAAGACATTTGAAGATTTCCAAGGATCTACTTTAGAGCAATAAGAATTTATCTATTGCATATAATATGGTGAGTTAAGATACCTAATTGGAGATTGGACACCAAGTTCTTGAGATACTCGAGAACAATTGGGATAATACAATGTCAAATTTAATGAAATGGTACCACCCATTTTTGGCTAAGTTTTGTATAGTCGTTGGTCCCTTTCTTAATGTTACTATGAGGTAGCTATGACAAAACCAATGGGGAACTATTGTACAAAGAAATATAAAGGATAAATTATTGCTATGATCCAATATACTAAGAAATAGGGAAATTCATATAATTAATGAGCCAAGGTATGGAGTACACCCTAAGGGAGAGTTATAGTTTTAAAGTTTTATTATGTATGCAATTTTTTATAATGAAAAGTTTTTTTTATACTAAGGTCAACGGTGGACATTGCTGACCCTAAATGAAAATGGTCATTTAGTGAAAAGATCTTAGTCATTTACTAGGAAGTGTTGGTTGGTCATCACTGCAATTGAGCCACTATGTAGGCCAAGCTATAATGTAAATTAGTATATATATTCAGCAAGTACTAAACAATAGTAGTTGTTGATAAATCTATAGTCATCATGCATTTCAGTGGATGTCGAGTGATTCATAGGCAACATGTGTCGAGCAATTGAAAAGGTATATTTATTTTTAGCCTTGTCAAATTTATGCAGAGGGACAACATGAAGAACATGGATAGCTGAGCGCTAGAAGCCATATATGTTGAGTTACACAATTTTTGTATTTGAGTCTAGAATGACACAAAATCATATGTAAACCATTTTTACTAAGCTAAAAATGTGTTTCTAAGTTCAAGGTGATAATCAAGGAGGTAATTATACATGTAGCTACAGATCATCAATCCCTATGTTACATGATCAAATAATAAAAAAATAGGAATAACTAAGTGGAAAAAGGATGAACCCTAATAATTGATCAAGATCTCAAAGTTTCCTTAGATGGATATAAAGAAATGGTTTAAGGCATTTTTTTTGTTTTTGAATTTGTTAGTGAGAGGATTGCAAAGTTGAAGGTAAATTAGAAGTTGAAAGACTAAGGAAACTGAGGAGTTTTAGAGAGGAGATATTACATATCATTCACAGTGAGGTGATTAGATATTGGAAAAATAAGATCTACCATCATAAATCAAGTTCAAACTACGAGATCATGGTACTATTTGTGTATACAAAAAGTGTCACACTTCTATAAACCATTATTATATAGAATACCCATGAAAGAGGGCATCTCAAGAGGTGGCTTATAGCTCTCTATCTATGAAGTGCAAAGGCTATGAGATGGTGGCTCTCAAATAAACCAAAATATGCAACCCTTGTAAGGTGCACCATAGAATGAGAGATTAAAAGATGGGATCAAGAATGCTATCATCCAAGAATCTAGAATGAATGTAATGTAAATGAAAGATAAATGAGAGAAAGTAAAATGCAAGCTAAACTAGAAAATAAGTATTACAACCCCTATTTAGACTTAGAGATGATTTAAGCTATAAGCATGAAGATAAGATAGAATGAATGACATGCATGAGGAATGAAGAATAGAAGATAGAAGAAGAGGAGCTCTAGAAGTATGATATCTTCAATCTTGCAACATAACATTAGTAAAAGAGTGGAGTTTTTTTAGTGAGGAGAGAGCTCTCCCTTTTAAAGAGAAATGGATGATAGAGATCATGAGGCAAGATGCATGTGATCAAGGGTGAAGTTTGAAAGTGGGAGTGATCCATGTCCACTAGCATCTCCTTCAATCATGATGAAGAGTTGATTTTTGTCCCCCCATGTGGGACAAAAATGTCTTTTCTTTTACTTTTAAATAAGGGAAATGCTTTTGTGTGTGTAACTTAGGATAAGAGATGAGTGGGGAATTTTATTTGATTAAATGGGGACATGCCATTTTAATTAAATATGAACTTAGGATAAAGTGGTCAAACTATAGGATAAAATCACATAAATGGATTTTTGGAGATTTGATCAAGGATAAGCATTAGATAAACTATGAAAAAAATTCTAGAAAAGGGGATCATAGTCTATATGACCATTTTTGGGTGATTACACTGATTACATTATAACCATGTATTAGGTGAATCTCTGAATATAGAGGTCCTAACAGGCCTATAGTAAATCTCCTAATAGAGTGCTCACTTATTGTGATATAAAAATCCTTTAATCAAAGTAGAATTAACATTCTTGTAAGATTTTAATAGAGCAAAGTCCCCACAGGGTAGTTCATCAAAGGTGATCAAAATTGTATACCTAACACACACTTCATTGCTACATTAGTGAAGATTTTACATGTGCCATTCCCACCGTAGTTTTACCTTCATCTTGGAGGGCTTTTGCATTACCACATCTTGTGTTATGTGTTGATTACATGTTTATGTGTGTTATTTATGGTATTAAATGTTAGATATGATATTACATGTTGTTATATGATGATGCAAGGTTAAGGTTAAAGTTGAGATGTGTCATGAATCAAGTTTGAATATGGTTTATGTTTGAAGTGGTAAAAGTTTTAGAGGTCCTTATTAATCATCCTCCAAGCATCTCACTTTCCCATTAGATTTCTAATAACTCATGAAGTCAGTGATTTCAAACAAAGAAATGCGTATGAGAAGCTATGCATTTGTGGAGAATGTTCCTACTAAGATTGCATTTAAATAGGCAAAAATTTCTAATCTTTTAAATTAATTAGAAAAGATTTTTTTAAATATAAATACATTGTTTTTGAAGTTGTGTCATGTCCTATCAATTACAAAAGGCATAAGGGAACAAATGGAGAAGATTGATGTTGATTAATATATTGACCTTGGATGCAAGTTCAAGTTTAGTACATATTTAAAAGTTAAGATTTTTGCATGGAAAATAGTTTAAGTTGATGCAAGAGGAATGTAAAATAAGAGAAAAGATCACAATAATTCAATCTTTGTGAACACCTTATTTGGAGGTAATGCAAAGACATTTTAAGAATGCCAAGGATTTATTTCAAAGAAATCATAATTTTTTCTATTAGAGATAATATGGTGAATTTAGCTACTCAATTGGAGATTGAACACCAAGTTCTTGAGACACTCAAGAAAAAATGGGATAATACAATGTCTATTGTTATGAAATGACACCACCCATTTTCAACTAAGTTTGGTGTAGTCCTTGATCCCTAGCTTAATATTACTATGAGGAAACTATGAAAAAACCAAAAGGGATATATTGTACGTAGAAACATAAGGGAGAAATTTTCACTATGATCCAGTGTACCAAGAAATAGGGTAATATATATTTATTGAGCTAAGGTATGGAGTACACCCTAAGGGGGAGTTATAGTTTTGTAGTTTTTCTATGTATACATTTTTGATAAAGATAAGTGTTTTTTCTACTAATTCCAAAGTGGGAGATTGTTGATCCTAAAGGAAAATTGTCTATTAGTGCAAAACACTTAGTCATTTACTAGGTAGAGTTGGTTGGTCATCACTACAACTGAGCCACCATACATGCCAAGCTAAAATGTGAAGAAGTGTATATATTCAACATGTGTTGAGTAGTAGTTACTTCCAAGAAATCTAAGTCACTGAGCATTTTAGTGGTTGTTGAGTGATTTAGGAGGCAACATGTGCTAAGCAATTTAGAAGGTAAATTTAGTTTTGGCCAAGTCAAGTTCATGCTAAGGGATATCATGAAGAACGAGCATAGTCGAGTGCCAGAATCCATATATGATAAGTTACACAATATTTTTATTTAAGTTTGGAATGACATAAAATCATATTTAAATAATTTTTACTAAGCTGGAAACATGTTTCTAAGTTTGAGGAGAGAATCAAGGAGGTAATTACAACTATAGTTGCAAATCGTTAATCCCTATTTTTTTTGATCGAGCAATCAAAAAATAGGAATGACTAAGTAGAAAAAAGGATGAATCCAAATCATTTATCAAAATCTATAAGTTTATTTACATGGCTATAAAGAAAGGGTTTAAGAATTTTTTTTGCATTGTTGAAGATTGAGAGGATTGTGAAGTTGAGGGTAAATTAGAAGTAAAGAACTAAGGTGACCAAGAAGTTTAGAGAGGAGATATTACATATCAATCACATCGAGGTGATTACATATTGGAGAGGGAATATCTATCATCATCAATCAATATCATGGTATTTATTACATTTTAACTAGTGTAGTAGGTGAATCTCTTAACAGAGTGGTCTTAACAGTTCTATAGTAAATCTCCTAAAAGAGTGCTCACTTTATTGTGATATATAAATCATTTTATCAAGGTATACTTGAAAATACTGTAAGATTTTAACAAAGTAGACCCCTCATAGGATAGATCATTAGAACTAATCAAAATTGTAACCCTAACAGACACACTTTATTTCTGCAATAGAGAAAATTTTGTGGGTGCCATCCCCACCATAGTTTTACCTTCATCTTGGAGGGTTTCTATGTTACCACATCTTGTGTTATGTTTTGAATACATGTTTATGTGTGTTATTCATGTTATTAGATGGAATATCTGATATTACATGTTATTATATGATGATGCATAGTTAAGGTTAAAGTTGAGATGTGTGGTGAATCAAGTTTGAATATGGTTACCCCCTCTCTCAGCACCTCACTTTACCATTATATTTCCAACAAGATCCCACTAAGAGATCAACACAAAATGGATAGCAAAGGTCAATATTTCTAATTTTACTCAAGTATGCAAAGAGCATACTTGTCATGCCCAAATTTTACAAGGCGAAAACATGACCAATTATTTATTTATTTTTATTACTATTTTTTATATAGGGATAACTAAAAAAAAAGTTTGTAGAGCTATACCTAGTTAGGAATGTTCCACTGAACTGCAAAGTGTCTGGTCTATAACTCATGTTAGAAAGAACCAACTCGATCATTATGTTTGGAGGTGGGAGAGTTAATTGGTTGAACAGAATTTGTTTCCATTTGAATTCATAAACATCAAGTTTTCACGGGAGGATGATCATTAACTGAATACCTAGGTATATCATACTAGCTAGGCAATGTTAGTCATATCGGAATTCACCTTCTATCCTCGAAGTGTGACTTGTGTAATTAAGAAACATAGATTTTTGTGTCGAGGTTGTGTCTAATAGATTTCCATAGACACCTTTTGGGAAGATACTTGATAATTTCCCTCATTACATTCTATGTCCCATTTTGACACTAAGTTACTATGAAAGTTTTGCTCTACATCTTTTGACCTCTCTAGTCAACTAGATGCTTTACCACTAAGTATTTTTGAATTGCTTACCTTTTTAGGCATCTTCCATTTTCAATGATGTGTGCGATTTACCAATCCCATTTCATTTTATTTTATTATTTTATTTAATTCTTTTGTTATAATCTTCTTTTAAATTGGGAATACCGAATTAGATGGTTATCTTGCATAAGGTCATCTCATTAACTCCTGATTAATTAACCCGACCCTATACCATAGCTTGACCATGAAAACATTTACATATGTTTTATTCATTTTAATGCTACTACTACTAAAATCTTATTATTATTACATGATATTGTTAAGTGTGATTAACATCTAACTCAAATTAAGGAAATTAGATTGTTAATTCAAAACTACTCTTGTACTAATAATTCAACCATTGACACAAATTGTACATACTCTTTTATTATTATTATCATTATTGTAATGATCCCATCTTTTGGCCTTCACGTTCTCCAAAGTCTAAGTGGAGGATAAGAAAAAATTAAATTAATTTCTTATAAAGTCATTCAATTTAAAGTTGACTTTGTATTTAATTAATTTAATTATTAATTACAAGGGAGTAGCTTCTAGGGTATGTATTAATTATTGGAAGGACGGAAGCCTCTCGATTTAATTAATTATTTCCAGGGAGGAGTTTTTAGGGTATGCATTAATTATTGGAAGGAGGAAGCTTCTAGCCCTTGCAATTAATTAACGTTTTAGTTCCTTCCAGAAGGATGAAGAAAAGGATAAATAGGGCTGAAAGTCTCATTGTTGAGCATGGGATTATTGTATCGAATGATTATGACTTGCATTTGATAAGAGCTTGGATGTGTGAATCACACTCTTTTTTGGCAATAGAGGACGTTCATTCTCTGTTGTAACATTCTAGACGTCATTCCCTTAGGGTTTGGCCTTTGGAATACATCTCTTTGTACTTGATTGCAACATTTTTAGAATTAATATAATTTCAGCAGTTGATTCAGCTTTTGGGCATTCCTGGGTGTCCATTACAGTGGTATCAGAGCTTGCTTACAAAGTGTTTCACGAAGGTGGCTTTATATTTAATTAATTAAATTAATTATTGTATTACAAAGGAGATGCATCTAGAGTGTGTATTAATTATTGGAAAGGTGGAAGCCTCTAGAAGCACAATTAATTATTGCAAGAGAGGAGTTTCTAGAGAGTGCATTAATTATTGGAAGGGGGAAGCTTCTAGCACTTGCAATTAACTAATGTTTTAGTTCTTTCCAGAAGGATGAAGAAAAGGATAAATAGGGCTGAAAGTCTCATTGTTGAGCATGGGATTATTGTATCAAATGATTATGACTTGCATTTGATAAGAGCTTGGATGTGTGAATCACACTCTTTTTTGGCAATAGAGGACGTTCATTCTCTGTTGTAACATTCTAGACGTCATTCCTTTAGGGTTTGGCCTTTGGAATACATCTCTTTGTACTTGATTGCAACATTTTTAGAATTAATATAATTTCAACAGTTGATTCAGCTTTTGGGCATTCCTGGGTGTCCATTATAATTATTGCCTCTAAGACTTGATTATTGATTGATGACATTTTAGGGTTGATTAATACCTAGATTCGACGAAGGTTGACATGCTAAGTTTGTATCTAGACATGGGTTCATACCATTATCAATTAAAGGGTTGTATAATATAAGAATATAAGGACTCCAAGCAAACATTACACATCTCCTTTTGAATTTACTACTTCCGTCCTTCTTTGCTATTTTACTTGATAGAGTGATGGTTTAGAAAAATAATAAATACCATAAAATAACTTAAACCTTACATTTAAATTAAGTTCCTCTTTACCAACCACTACTTCTTTTTGCATGATTTAATAACATAAATGTGATTCAATGACTTAAGTATGATTTAATACCTTAAACATAATTTAATAACTTAAATGTGATCTAATTCCAATTTTATTTTTATTTTATTTATTTTTGCTAGAATTAATAAATTTAACTAAAGTCTACTTTATAAGATCCCACCTAATGCAACATGACTACAAAATAAAAACACTTCAATACTAATCCTTAGATGCCTTTCTATCTACAAAGATAGAAATGACAATTAAATGGAAGTAGTAAATCACCACAAAATAACATAAAACCTAAATTTAATTAAATCTCTATTTATTAACTACTAACTACTTACCCCCCTTCCATCCCTTAATACAAGTTTGAATATATAAAAGCATTATTCTAATCCTAAAACCACAACTAACTCCCATACAAAAAACATGCGCCTATCTCCACTTGGAAGGTTTCCTAAACTACCCATCGAGCATCCCACTAACCCTCTAATCACTTGCAACTACCCCTAACCCCTTTCCTAGGTGACATAACCAACCCAAGGCACTTTCACCTATGTGGGGTGTTCCCTATGCTTACAAGGCACCATAGGAGGGCAGGTCTAAAATGTGTAAGTGCAAACAAGTCAAATCTTCCTCCCAAGCACCAAAAAAAAGGTCACACTAATTCTAGGTTTTTCTGACCATGTCAGCCTGTCCTACGATTTATCCTCTCTCTTAGGCACTTTGGTACTACCTAGGGATATGGGGCCACTCAATCTCTATGACACCGCTTACTTCTCAAAAAAACAATGGTGGCGTTAAAGGAGAGATGCTGACTTAAGTCAGATTACATACCATCTTCAAGCACTTGGAAAAGAGGTTAATAAGTTAACAGTAACAGATTTCCACAATCCATTTGTAAAGTACTGAGTTTTCTGGATTAGAGTGTGTTTGTTTATTTTCTGGATTGGATTTGATGAAATAAACAAACACAGGTTAATAAGTGTTATGTGATTCGGTGGGGCCATTACTTAATTGCATAAAAGGCTTTCCTCCCTCCTATAAGATAGAAGCGCCTAGGTCTTAGAACTTGTAGTGCTTGAGTTGTGTTCCATTATTATTATTATTTTTATATATGTATTATTATTATTATTATTATTATTATTATTATTATTATTATCATCTAATTACTTGCTGTTTGTTATGCCATTTGTTGCTAAGATAATAAGAAGATTTTGATTTTTGTTTTTTTATGGGACATGGAGTTGACCCATCCTCAATGGACACAACTCATAATAACCTAAATTTATAGAGGGAACTATAGGATCTATTTGATTATTGTTTGGTGGAAAAATCAAGGGGTATACTTGATGATAATTTTAATGTTTGTAATTGGGGAGTGGATTACTTTCCACTTCCCATACGTTTTCCAGAGAACATTTTATGCTCCTACAAGAAGTTCTCTTTTATGAGTTTCTAACTCTGTCATTTAAGGTTGTTTCTTATTTCACCAATGATTTTTAACTTGCTAGTCTACATTATTGTAGCATCAATCTCAACTAAGGTCTAAGAGAATTGGGAACTAAATGAACTAATTGCTTATTTGAAGACATCTACATTGACAATCTTGATATAAGTACAGTTTAGCCTTCACATTCCATAAATCAACTTGGCATATTTTAACACATAATTCACAATGATAGACATTAACTACTTTTGAATAATTGCCTAAAATAATTCCATGAACATTTCCAATAATATCCACATTATAGTTTTCAACTTACAACCTCAATACATCCAAGTGCATACCAATGAAAATTAATGGAACAATTACATATGATGCCTTCAATATTTTGTCATTACTACCATGTAATCATGGATCAAAACAACATGAACAAGATGGAGTATCCTCCATCACAGATGTAATGCACAATGACAAGTTTTCTCTTTCAAGATACAATCTACAAGATGATCATTCCAAGCATTCTTCCATTGCTCCCTTGGATTCAAATATGCAAATGCATCACAAAAAAACAACCAAGACCATGGGTGCTCTCCACCCAACTATAGGCCTCCAAAGAGGCCACCCCCATGCTAGGGGAACAAGGCTCAAACCAAGATTCACATACAACTTGCACATACATTAACATTACATTTTAGAACTTGAACAATTCCCTCCCAAGAATACTTCACAATGGTTCACAAATAGAACCATAAATATAGGGTGAAGGCATGCTTTAAAATGGAGACTTGCCATATCAAACTATATCTGCAATAAACAATTTTCATACCCTTTCAGGGCTATCATAAATCAAAAAAATTCATGCCATCTTGGGCTATGATAAATCAACAAATTTCATGCCCTTTTAGGGCTTTCACAAATCACCCTCCAAACACACTACCATCAGCTATAGCTTCCTTGGAAACCCATACTCCATAAAACTTCCTCTCCACACCATACTTCCCTTATCAACCCCAACAAGATATGATTGATTATGGCATTCAATGGAGCCCATACTCCTTCACCCTAGACTTCTCTTCCCTTCCCAAAGGGTGAGTGAAGCCCTCACACCCATAACAACACTCATGCACAAATCATGGAACTCAAAAAAACAATAGAACAATGAAAACCCAAACTCCATGCGCATCACAACACAATACAATACAACAAGCTACAAGAAGATATCACATATTCCTTCTCACAATGACACTCTCCTTACCTACATACTCATGAATACAATACCAAGATTCAATTTCATATGGAATCAAACTAACTATATGGTAAAAACACCATTCAAACATTTACATGAATACTACATCACAATACAATGCCATGATATCTACTCACAATATGAATTCACACCCCTACATGTTCATGAATGCAATGCCATTTTGTAAGTTTTGGAGAAAATAATACATGGGCAAGAAGAAATCAACCTTGAATCCTTTTGCAAAATGGTAATGAATGGTTATAGAAGATCTCCCTTTTCTTATACCCTTGCCCCTTTCTAAAATTGTACCTTGACCAAGTGGAAGGAAACATGTGAACTCTTAAATTTCGAAATTCTAAGAAAGTGACATGTTTGGAGGGTCCCCAAGGTCACCTAGGCCTACTAAAGGTTAGATTCAGATCCCCAACCCATACTATTATCATGTGGGCACTTATTTTTCACATGGTAACCCCCTAGGACCACTTTTTGGTGCCCAAAAGTTAATGAGAAGTTGGAATTCAAACTTTAATGGATAAGGACTTATCCTAACACTTTTCAATGTGGGGTTAACTTGGATACTATGTTGGGGTTATGTTTAGGTTAGGTTACTTGTGCCCAAAACCCTAAGTGACAAGTCATTAACACATGGACAACACAAGTGTCAAGTGACACATAAAAAATATCACATTGCATTTATAATGACATGTCTCTAATTATATATGAACTAAACTATTACACACCCATACAATTCACATTTATGAAACAAAACACATTACAATGAGGTTTGAATCTTTTCCACTGATTCAGCCTTGGTTATGTCATGTTCACATGGGCTTGAGCCTTGGTTCCTCGTTACCGCATGGTCAAATCCTTGTACACTAAACTCGAGCATCAGTAGTCCAAAAGAATCATGTAAGCAATGAGTAAATATGTGCAATAAATCATTATCCCATTCAACACTAGGCTTGCACATTTCATCATCTCAAATAAAACATTCAAAATATTAAAATATCAAAATTTGCATATCACATTTAACATTTGGGTTCCATACTTCATCATTTCCGATTAATTTACTTTTTCTAATAATTTTCACACAAATGTTCAAAATACTATAATATCAAACTCTGCTTTTCAACATTAAACTTTACTTAGCATGATCAATTTAATATTCTAAATAACTTCATAATCTACTTTACATCCTAGCAACAAAATGTTGAATTCATGATACTGAGTCCCTAAGCATGCAAATTAGGTCCTAGTGCAACAATTTCTACTAAAGCAATGCAACAATTTTAGAACATGAAATGAAATCCTTAAATTTATCGATTAGGTCCTAATATACAGACATAAGTGTGGGTTATCATAATGCAAATATTAAAATGACATAACCCTATAGTCTCAAAAGTGTATCAAAACTTTGAGTTAGAAGTATCAAAATGAAAATATGTCATCTATGGTAGGGTAGGTCGGGTGAGGCCTCACAATACTCTCCTACTCCAAATGCTTCTTCCAAACACACTGGACAAGGGGTTAATTAAGGATACTAAATAATAACCTATCCAAACCAAAGGGTCAAGGTTTTTCATTTTCATAGAAAGACAAGAGCATACTTCCCTACCAATGGAAAGAAACCCTACTAATGAGATTTTAATGTGCCTAAGAATATGAAATCTAACAACAACAAGCACAATGATTATTTTTTTCTTTTTTTGCTTTTTCCAAATACAAATACACTTGCAATTTACTACATGTAGCATTGAAATAAAAGTACATAACCTTCAAAATCATTGATTAGATAAAATATAATGTTGAGAAATGAGAAGTTAAAAAATATAAGTGAATCAAACATATAAAATTATAAAATTCAAGAAAATAGAACTAGAAACTTAGTTCTAGCCCCACGATGGGCACCATAAATATATTCCAAAAATGTGACCTACTTCTATAAACCATTACACATAAAGAATCCCATTGATTAGGAGACTTGGAAAGTGGATTATATCTTCCTATTTACGATGTGGAAAAATAAAATAAATAGAGATAATGAATAGGGATCTCAAATGAACCTCAATAGGACATCGTTGCAAGGTGCATCGTCAAATGGAAGATTCAAAGATAAGAGAAACAATGATAGTATCCAAGAACCAAGAGAGTACGTAAATGAAAACTAGAATGAAAGTACAGGACTAAGGTAAAATGTAATGCAAGAACAAGGAAAGATCAAGCTATTCTAACAAGATGAAGATTACAATACCTCCTAAATAAGCTATATGATCTAAGCTAGTAGTAATAAATGAAATACTAATCTAAGATGCAAATGAAGTATTTTAGTATGAAAATAAACAAAGTGCAAGTGAGTGGTCAAGTTATCAATAGCGCAAGTAGAAAAAATGACATCATGACACTCACATGAGCATAAGATGAAGATAGTGAGGAGAGAGCCTCATTTTAAAGAAAAATGGATGATAGGAAATTAAGAGGCAAAATATATGATGGAGAATGATCCTCATGTTGATTTTGGTTCAAAAGAATATCAAGAGGTAAAATTAACTATTATGTTTAAGAGGCAAAAGATGTGTGCAGAAGAATAAGAGGCAAAAGAGATTCCATTCCGTTGAAAAGTGTGCATGCAAGGTGTAATAAAAAAATCCTTTTTCTTTTAATTTTAAATTAGGAAATTCAATTGTCATGTGTACACATAGGATAAACATAATTTATTTAATTAAAAGGGGATATGCTATTCTAATTAAATTAAGAGTTAGGACAAGGTGGTAAAATATAAGGTAAAATAGATAAAATATTTTTGAGATTGTTTGATCAAGGATAATTATGAAAAATTGATTAAGCATGGATTGTAGTCAAGTATAGAGATTAAAAATACTAAAAAGGGGGCTTATAGTTTACTAGACCATTTTTGGGTGATTACAGTAATAACCTTAAGTTAATTTGAACATGTGTGAATAAAAGGACTATTAATTTCTTATAACCTAGTTATAGATTAAAGGCACAATAAATTCATAAATTAGAAACTCTAATTGACTAATAAAAATCAATACTCCAAGTTAAGTAAAAATAAATAATTACAAAAGCAAGGATAAATATAAAATCTAATCACAAAAAATAAATAACACATATATACTCAAAAAACCCAAGGCGAGAAAAACCTACAAAGTTTGGATCTTATACTGATGCTAATAATAAAATTTCTCTTCAAAATACACTATAATTTTGTTACAACAATCTTACATATATAAACACCCATTACTTTACTTATCTTGCAAGGAAAGAGTCTTTCCTTTCTTTCTTTGGTTTTAAATAATATATAAAATCACTCTTGATTTTACTCGACCTCACAAAATTAGAAATATTCTTTAAAAGTACAAAAAAAATTTGTTGCTAAATAGACAACTTGAGTTGCTTTAAAAAAATTATACTCTACCTTTTGAGCTAATAAACAATAATATTCCCTCCTAATGTGGAATATATTTTGCAATACAACTATCTTATCCCTAAAGAATGTAAACTTAGTCTTCACCAATGCTATTTTTAGGATGCCTACTATCTGTTCATCTGTAGGAATGTACTAGAGTTTCACTATCCCATTCTTCATAAAATCTCTAATGAAGTGGTGTTTGATATCAATTTTCTTTATCTTATAATGAAACATTGGATTCTCAACAAGTTTGATGCAAATATTATTATCATAGTAAATGAATCTAGGATCTAGCTTCTCATCAAAGAGCCCAACAAGAAGCTATCAAATCTAGATAGCCTTAAATGTAGTCATACTAGTTGCAATATACTCAACCTTTCCATAAATCTGGGCAACTAGCTTCTACTTCCTACTACACCAAGAGACTGCTCATGATCCCAAACTAAAACTGCAACCTAAATTTCTCTTCCTATATAATGTACTACCTTCTTAATCTACATCAATAAAACCCTCAAACTTCACTCCATCTTGCTAAACATACTTCAACCCATAATCAACTGTGCATTATATATATCTCAAAATATGTTTTATATCTATCTGATGTACACATTTAGGTTCCACCATGATGTGACTAGGAGATTTCATTACAAACAAAATGTTTCACCTAGTTTTTAAAAGATACATAAGAGAGCCTATCAACTATCTACTTTAAAGTTGGGTCTACTATCTCTAATATAGAAACATCAATCATCTTCTAATTGGTCACAAATGATGTCAAAATGGGCTTATAGTTCTCTATCCTAAATCACTTCAAGATAACAATTAGTTATTTCCCTTGTCTAAGAAATATATCTCCATGTTTTTCCCACAAATCTATTACCATTAAGTAGTCCATCAGATTCAAATCCTTCATCTCAAAATATTATGCAAGATCCTAGTGACAATGTGTTATGAGCTCATCTCTATGAGGAATAAGTCATCAACACATAAAAATAGTATGAGAATTTCATCCTTCACATGAACATATTATAGGTTTACATGCACCTCACTCTTAGTAAAACCCATAGTCTGCAAGTAATTTCCAATACATGAATACCATGACCTAGGAACATACTTGAGTCAATACAATGATCTTTTTAAAACCTACAAATATTAGAACACCTCCTACGGGTAACAACAAAGATGATTATTGTAGTTAGTGACAATTGGGGTGCCTTGATTGATTAGTGCTCGATTGAGTAGTGCTTGACTGAGTATGCCTCGACTAAGGCCACTTGGGTGCTATTTGGTTCTAACGTGCCAAGGGGTACTTGACTAAGTATCACTCAGCCGAGTACCCCTTAGCCAAGTACCCTAGCCCATATAAATTCCTCAATAAACCTTATAGCCCCTCTTTTTACACAAAGGGGTTAGAAGAGAAACAACAATGAGCTATAGGGGATATTCGATCGAGTAGAGGTAAGTCCTTTAAATTATTTTTGTTGTTGTTTTCAAATCTTTTTCATATAATTCTATTAATATAATTAAAATTTAGTTTTCAATTTGTATTTAATTAAATGTGTTATGTTTTAGTTATATGATAGTTAAAATAGTTAATGTAATAATGTTTAGTTATAATACTTAAAATTAATTAATTAAATGTTATATTAGTTAAAATGTATTAATATTTTACTTATTAGTTTTTCAATATTTAATCTAGATGCATTTTGATAGCACAATTTAATGAATAATATTTATTTTGGAGGACATTTTTGTGTATAGATACTTAAAAATAGGTGTTGTAGTTTTTATATTAATTAAATTTTAGTGTTTAGAGCTTCGTGACAAGTTCAAAATAAACACTAAAACATGCCAAAAAAATTGTGACAAGAAATAATTACAACATAATCTCATTTGATATATATATATATATATATATATATATATATATATAAAACATAAATAAAAGTCAAGATAATAGAGAGATGAAATGTACTAATAAACAAGATGAACAATGTACTACTTTAAACAAGATTTCCTCAATTTATAATTCTCATTAATTAAATGTACATCCTCTATATATAGTCAACATTTACCTTGCTCCATTATCATACTCTTCACCCTTCTAAAATTGGTAATTTATCCTTGTAACATTATCAAAATATAGATCATATATCTTAAAGAAAAACATAATAATATAGACTACTTTACCAAAGTGTAGATAATTCAACTTGTAAGAAAGTTCAATGACCTTTCAAATATACACCCAAAAGAAAAATCCTAAATTTTATCACCATGAATATCGCGTAAGAAAAACAAGGAGGGAAAGAACACATCCCATCTTAAATTACCGATAACTCTCTCTCATCTCTTTCTCTCTCCTCATTCTCTATCCCTCTCTTCACTATTTTTTAGTTCTCTAGATTCCCACTTTCTCTCTCCTTATTCTCTCCCCTCACTTTCTCTCTCCTCACTATAGCCCCACTTTAACATTTTTTATTTTATCTAGACTTTAAGCATGTAAATGTAAAATTTTATGATTTTAAATGTTCATGTGCCTTAAGGGGATATTTGTATGTTTAATTTAATCATGTTAAATTCAAGAACTTTTAATATTTTTTAGTTAGAAATTTTGTTTAATTTTAAAGATTATTTGAATGTACATGTAGTGTGAAGGATCTAATTAAAATTTTTAATGTACATGTGCACACAAACAAACACATGCACACACACATGCATATACTAGATTGAATAATTTACTAAATTCTAATTTTATATCTATTTACACGTGCACACTTGTAGTGTTTATCTATTCTATTGTCATCTATATTTTTTCATACATACATATTATGGCATCTAGTGGTTTAGAGCCTAGTGTAGGGGCTGGAATTGTTCAATCATCATATAGTGGTCGATCATCACACACTTAATCTTAGGACCATACTCCCTAGAGTACGATGACCCATAGAGAGGGTGTTATTATGACATTGTCCGACACTCTAGATAAGCTAGAGTGTAGGTTGCAAAATGTTGTTGTCCTACTTAATAGGGAGAAACTATATTCTATTAGGACCAATCTTTTGAGTATGATTTAGAAGATTGAATCATACAACCCTTATGATGATACATCCATCGAAACATATAACTTCATGTCATCTCACATAGTTTCAAGATCTACTAGATTTAGCTCTATAGATGCAAATATTTCAACATAGATGGTTAAGACCACAATATTTCTTGATTACTTACCTATCTATGTAGGAAGAGCCTATAGAGTGACAAAGTGTCAGGATCCCCTCGTTGCCCCATTCACATATCCTAGATGGTTTGGGGAACATCATATGTGGCTATGAAAGGATGAGGTTCCCCTTTATTTTTCCAAACAATTTTATGCATAATTTTATTTTGGTTATGATGTGGACTATACAACTATCTAAGTCATGCAGGCTAGGAGAAGGGTCAATTTAGGGATAAGTTTAGATCTCCTAACCTACCACAACCCTTTATTCAGGAGCATCCTAGGTGAAAGAACAATCTTGGATCACCCAAAAATATTTTTGTTTTTAGCCTTTTCTATTTTAATAAGGACTAGTAGACAGGGTGGTTACTATTTATGGGAGCTTACTATTTTTAGTAACTTAGTCATACAAGCTCAAAATGTTCTCATTTTCTACATAAGGGTTCATGTTGGAATTATAAGCCTACCATAAAAATCTCATTGCCCCTACTTAAGTATTAGAGAGGTTATTGCAGATTTTTGATGGACAAATTTGCATAAAAATATCTAGGCTCACCATTGGAGGCCTTAGAGTGCCCGGATGAGGTCTAAAAACTTGATAGAAGGGCACTTGTACTATTCCAGTTCTGTAGATCAGGAGTTGGTGTTTTCAAAAAGTGGTTATAATAGCCAATTAGAGAAATGGTTTGTGAGTTATGGCCTTGCAAAGTTGGGCTACCCAAAATTTCTAAAATAAATATCAAAGATGTATTTGGCTGACTCTATATGTTTTGTTAGTGTCTGTTGGCCCTAGGTATTAAGTTTGAGCATCTAGAACCTTCCCAGGTGGAATAAAGTTGCCTATTTAAGAAAGGCCTGAACATTGTCTAGGATAGCTTTGGTTGGTAGTTCACAACTTAGTCTTGCAAATTACTATAATGAAGGTGCCCATATGGGTTAGCATATTGTACTTATGAATTCTATAGTTCCACATTTGTGGCGATAATATGAAGTCCATATTTTGTTCTCGGATTTGCTATTGTTTCTATATATTTGTTATGTGTTTATGGTGTTAAGGGAGCACCTTTCATCAACCCCCTAATAAGAGGGCTTAGGTGGTGTTGGGTGATCATTATGCATGAGGTCAATGGCAGGAATCCATTGCGCAATTCCTCTCTTGAAAAGCCAATCTTTTTGGGATCAACTCCAAGGTTCAGTATCTGTCTTGCGATGTACCAAAATCTGCTCAGTTGAAGATAAATACAATTAATCACAAGGAGGCCTTTGCTACTTCTAATTTAAACTCAGAATGAAGTATATCTATCTGCTATCTCAAAATCACACACAAAAGAACAATATTTTTGTATTTTTTGGTTTTTCAATGAATGCAATCTAATAGTGTAGCTAAAACGAGTTCCTATTCTAACAAAGAGTTAGCAAAGCAAAAAATGAAACTGAAAGCAAATAACATGAAATTGAAATAACTTAAAATTGAAATCCTAAATGGACATAAGCTAAAAAAAACAACACACTGCGAGTTAAACTTTTGAAGAAATCAGTAGCAAACCAATGAAAATAGGAGCAATGCTTCCTAGAATCCACTGATGCAATTTTCGGTGGGAAATTTCAGTAATTGAATGATGTTTCACTCTTCATCAAATCGCAAGGACACAAAAAGTGCGCTCATGTGAGACAAAGAGTTATGTAGGCACAATTTGTGATCTCTCCTCAAGCTCATTATGTTAGCGAAATTCATAAATCTATAGCAAACACTAGAATAAAAGATTGCACAACCAAAAACAATGCAATAAACCTTTAGCTCAATCACAATCTCATGAATAAAATCCACAAAAATATGACACATTCAGGCAAGAATCACTACACTCCAAATGTCAGCACCAAATGCATAATTTTATTGCATAATAATGGCAGCGCTTGTTACATATTACAGTGGGGTATTTATAAGAAATCATCTCCTCAATTTTTGTTGAGAGTGAGAGATATCTTCACACAATAAAATGCTTTTAAAACATTAAAACAAACAAAATATATACAAACTAACAATTAATATGGTGCTTAGAGGGACTCCATCTATATTTTATTCATTAATTGGATGCACGAGCCCTTTACATGTCAAAAACAAAGAAAGCATGAGAGATAAAGTAGGAGGAAGCCATTAGTTGAAGTGGAAATGTCTGGAGGTGCCAAAATTAGAAGCTGGTCCTTCACTAGGCGTGTGTTGAAGTTAAACTACTGTCAAAATGTGCTCTCGATGCATGGAAAGTGCTATTTTTTGAACTAGCAGTTAACTGTTAGAGCACCTCTGAATTGTAGAGCTACATGAAAATGTAGAGATACGAACCTGCGGAGCTATGGAGCTACAGACCTCGACAGAGTCAAAAATCTCAAAATTTTACTGTGTCAAAATTGAAATTCTGGCATCTGGGTTTTGTTCTTCTTCATCCCAAAGCTATGTTTGGATGTTTGTTCTTGAATTTATCTATCATCTCAGTAATTTTAGCCGCATCTAGAAGATCTAAAGACTCATACTTGTCCTTGACCTTCTGTCTATAATTTTCCACCTCAATTCGAGTCTCTACAAAGTCTCCAAGTTTGGTGTCCAACTCTAACAGTGCTTCTTCTATCTTGAAGACATGTCTAATATCTTCATCATTGGATGCTTCCTCTAATGTCTTCTTGAAATTCTCTACTACTACCTCAACTGGCAATAGCTTCTCTCATTCTTCATCTTCAAAAATTTCCAAGCATGCATCACTGTACAACTTTTTTGCTTCCAAAATTTTCTCTCGGGCTTGGTCTTTGAGCCGATGGATCTCATCCTGTAATGTTTCCATTACTTTATTGCCATTTGCTATCTTCTCTATCCAATCATCAATGATTTCTAGCTCTTCTCTAGTATATACATCGATCAAAGTGCAGTACCTTTGCCCTTTTATGGCTTGTAGAGTCTGCAAATCCTTGCTCCATACCCATACCTCATCCATGATACTGAAGTCCTGCCTCAAAATTGCTATGATCTTATTCACATTCTCTTTCATAGCATGCAATAACTTCAAATTCCCTATAATTGTGGTAACACCTCTATCCTCAAGGCTTTCTCGCCATTCCTGACAAGCTTTCAAAAATGGATTGAGCCATACACCTTCCCCTTCTCTAAGAATGGTATTTAGAGTTTGCTCGGGGCACTCAGGATCAAGATGACCAACAACTTCAGCTAGATATCCCTTTAGGATCTCGACTTGCCTTTGAAGTGTTCAAAGTTCAAACTCATCTTGCTCCATGTGCCTGAGAACCTCTTTGACTCCCATAGTCATCATCTATCAGGCTAAATCCCATGTAGGCTTTCCCAAAATAAAATCCTTTACTTCATAATCCTCAAGGCTAATGGCCTCTACATCTGTACCTTCAAGAGGGAGAGCAACTTATGCAAATAAATCTTGGTTTCGTATGGTAGTGACAAACACAAATGGCATTGCATCATGTAATGGAGACTCGAGTTGGTTCAAGATCTCTACAATATCACAAATGTCATCCTCCAATGCATGGAACTGAGGCTTATCACTTCTCATTATCTCCTTTACTAACCATCTCAGGATGTGTTTCTCTACTACCTTGGCTCTTGATGATGAAGGGGTGTTTTCAACTACCTCCTTCCCTTTTTGGAGTCATCTCCTATTATGAGGAGTCTCCATCTGTAACTTTAGTCTCTGCAGATCCTATAGCATGCTCCTCAACATCTTGGGAAGGTTGTTGTGCATATTCTACCATCTGTCCCCCTTTTAACAATTCATCAGTAGCCCTTGGCTTTGGTTTCTCTTGTGGTGATGGTTCCTTTTGAACTTGTTCCTCTTCTGAACTCAGAGGTGGGGGAGTTACTGAACCCTTATCTACCACCATAACTTGTGGTGGAGATGGAGGAGTAAGATCAAGACCTTGTGTATCTAGCGACATCTACATCTAGTCTTCCTGTTGGAGTTCACCTGTAGGGGGTGTCTCTAATCTTATCTCCAACCAACTCTGTACCCACAAGCATGAAATCAGAATCTGTCATGGAGAAAACATCCTCTCCTCCTTCCCTTTTCTCATTCACCTAGTGTTGCATTTCATTTTCCAAAGAAGAGAGTTCTAATGGTTCTACTTGGGTGGATGGTAGGGTGCCTATGGCACTCTTTCTTCTTTCCAACTCTGTAGCTTTTGCTAACCGAGTTCTTCCTTGTAGGGGCACTTGTTCCTCCTCCTCTTCTGATTATGTTTCTTCTTCATCTTCTTCTTCCTCCAGAATAGTTTTAGGAATAGATAGATTAGGTACTAATCTTCTACGAGTCATTTTTCTTTTCTTCATCTTAATCTTGATCCTCTTATGTTTCTTGTGGACGAAAGGAGAAGGGGGTTCTTCTTGTATAGGAGGAATGGAGGCTTTTGAAATCTCTCCCTCTTCTGGTTGGCTAGACACAATAGGAGGCAATTGTGGTTCATCTTGGACTAGGGTAGCTCCAGTATCTTGAGACTCTTGTGGACTCTATTCTTGTTGCTAGGAAGGCGCCTGTTCTATTTGAACCCTCTAAAGGGAGGTCCTCTTTCTTTTGTTCTTTCCCTTCCTTTTTGGAGGGTGATAATATCCAATTGGGTGATCAAGCTAGTAGACTATCTCTGGCCTAATAGGAGACTGGAGTGCAAAGATAGGAATTGTAACTTTCCTTCCTTTACCCCTTTTTAGGCAAGCATGTGCATGGAAGATTACAGTATCAGGAATTGGATCAAGTGAAAAAGGTTTCTTGATCCAATCCTCTGTCATTCTAATGAAATGTCTCGCTCAATGATCGATGTCATCTCCTTCCTCTCTATCAACCTCTGCATTCAGAATGATTCTTTCACTGACTTGATCTACAATGAACAAGAGATCCAATAATTCTTTAGAGTCTTGTAGCCTTATCTCATCAGGGATATTCAAATGGACAACCTTTTCTGCTAGATACAAGGTCATCCTACAATAGTCTCTGATGCGGACATCATAGTCATTTGTGGCATTCATCCAATGATCTTCAATGGCATCCTCATGATGGAAGTCCTTTCTTGCTAGGCTCTCCACTTTACCAACATTGTCAAAATATGGCTGAGGAGAGTTGTATTCTTCAAGAGCATAGTTCTCCCATTCCCACTCGAAGGTTAGAATATCCTATTTCTACTTCACCTCATAGGGCCCAATGACCAATGGCCATTCCCAGTTATATCTCCTTTGCCTCTTTTTCTTCTCATAGGCCAACTCAATTTTCCTAGAGATTTCCAATAGTACTAACTTGTCACTAGGATATCTCGGGAGCTTCTTAGGATTGATAGATGCACCACCCACCTGACGATAGGTGAATGTCTTGAATTGAATGAAGTAGGCTCTAAGAGCTGTGATCTGTGCTTTGGCTTCATCAGATAACCTCTTCCCATAGTCTCCCTCAATGAATCGAATGATCACAAAGATAAACACATCATTCATGATTCTATACTCCTTGCTCTATGCTGAGAGCTTCTTCTTCACCAACTGAGGATAAACTATGTAAGGCTAGACATTAGGGTCCTACATACTGAATCTCCTATACAAACTAGGATAGTTTATCGCCTTCATTGTAAATAGGTACAACATGTAAGAATTCATGTAAAACTTCTTCTTTTCCTTCACCGCCCTCAATTGCTCACACAAGTTTTTACTTAGTGCGGTGGCCCATTCCAATGGTATCTTCACCTGTCTCATGGTCTCAATGAAGTTGACCATGAATGTACTGAGGTGACCTGCTGAGGGTAAGCCCATGACTCTACTTAGGAGAATAATGGAATATCCAATGTCTACCTTCATGTATCCCCGAGTCATATCCACTTTTCTGGTTATCCTTCCCCGAGGATGTGATGCTGCATTCACCAATCCAAAATGGATCAATGCAAATACCAAGGCTAAGCTTTCTATTGGCTTGTTGCAAATTCTCAAGAATTCACCTAGGTCTGTGTGTTTGAGGTCGGTATCTCTGATCTCAGCCTAGTCATCGTGAAATCTAGACTTTGAATGTATGTCTTGGAACTTGAACACTATAGGTTTTGTTGTTGCTTTAGATGTGGATGCCATTTAATCACCTACACATTGTGAAAAAGAAAAAAAATGTTATTAGTCAAAGGATAAAACACAAAAACTATGAATTAAAATAAACATAAAGATTAAAAAAAAAAGCCCCTATTTGAGCATTTTACTTATTTTCATTTACTTTTCATCTTTTCCCTTTTTATTATTATTTCATTTTATTTTTTTAAAAAAATATTTTAAATTTTTATTTTTTGAAAAAAGAAATTTATAAAAAAAATTTAAAAATTGGGAAGGGGCAAGGCTCATGCGCCTATGGTTTTAAGGCGCACAGCCGAGCCAGCGAAATGTGAGTGCAAAGATAGGAACAAAGTCATTTTAATGCATAGGGTTCTACGAGCGCGGGTGGGGAGCGTCGCTGCATGAAGACTTTGGAAGCGTGGGCGCAAAGTGCTGGTGCACTAATATTTTGAGGGCGCATGTGCAAACACATGGCTGCACTAGGGTTTGAGTAAGGTGCAAGTGTAGGCACCGCTGTAACTATGCTAAGGTTTGAGTAAGGCACATACATAGGGACCATTGCCACCACACTAAGGCGCGAGCGCAGGCACTGCTGCCATTGTGCTAAAGCATGAGCGTAGGCACTATTGCGCATGAGTTTAAGTATGGCACAGGTGCCATCACCACGTGCAAGAGTTTAAATATGGGGCGGGCACCACCACCACGCGTGGGAGTTTAAATATGGTGCGGGCATCAACATCACTGACGCGCGAGTATTACCTTGTGAGCGCGATCCAAAAAAACTCTCAAACAAACTTTGCAAAAAAATGAATGCTACATTGCAGCCGCATGGGGGTTTTATAACCCTTCGCGGGGTGGGAGTGCATTGCATGCCTCGGTGCACATGCCTGTGCGTGGTGCACTCCGCCCATGTGCGCGTGTGCTCTAATGCATGATAATAAAAACTTATTTTATTATTATTAATTAATAATAATAATTAATTAATTGATTATTATTATTATTAATTATTAATAATAATTTTATTTTATTTTTAAAATTTGCATTTCAATTTTAATAATTTTTTGTTTGTAGTTTTCTTGATTTTGCTAATGTTTTTGTAATTTTTTTTCGATTTTCTAATTTTTTATGATTTTTATGATTTTCTAATTTTTTTTTTGTGTTTTTTCAATTTTTGACTTTAAAATCTAACTCTAATAGAATTTTCTTGTCCCGACTCTCGAACTATGAGTCCGGGAGTAAAAAAAGTTGGGGGCCCCCATTCCTAGTGAGGAATGGGGCATGTGTTGTGGACACAACAACAAATAGCCTTGAGAAAAGGAAGAAATGAACAAGGCATTTCTTCATCAGCAAACATTCTTCCAACAGTGTCAAACACCAACCAAAATTTTGAACATATCGAGTGTCTTTCAGATGACTATTCAATCAAAAACTCAAAACTTGAAAACCTTCAAGCTCAGTGTGTGTGTCGTGTATTCATTCCCTTTGATGTGCTAGGATGTAGTCAATCAAAGTTTTTTGACAACTCAAAACAATCCTCCACTCCTCCTAGCTCATTCATTCGAAAACTCCACAAGGGTTTTTATCAATCAATTGCTTGACCGGATGAGAGAATCAGTTCGAGGGCTCTTGGTGGGATGCCACGTTCTTTTAATTTTTGGCTTTTTCAACAATTGCTTCATGTCATTCAAAACATTACTTTTGATGAGACAATGCTTTGAATACAAGATACTTTTTTTAAAGAACATATCTCTTTCCATTTTAGATCTTTAGAATCCTTTAGACATAACACCATATTTTCTCTCTCTCTCTCTCTCTCTCTCTCTCTCTCTCTCTCTCTTTCTTTTTATGTATCCTGACTATGCTTAGACTATGTAGTCAAAACATCGATGTCGTTTCTTAGATTTGATCTCTTGTGAACATCCCTTGCATTCCTCTTTTAGAACCTTTTGGAAACTCTCATGCCAAATAATGATCTTAACAACCTTTCGAGGAGATCCCTCCTATTTGAACTAGTCAGAGTTTGGATCATCTCTCGTCATCTTTGACTTCAATTCAAAAACACCTAAAACAATCAAATCTTTAAATTTTCAAAGTGTCAAGAACTTGTTGGTCTAGGCCTCTAATTTCCAAACTAAAAATCCCCTATTTCCACAAGAAATATCTATTGCTTGGTTGGTATAAGACACACAATCATGTAACTGTTTTGACAAAGAAATACCTCTTCCTAAAATAAGAACCATAGAGTGGATAGTGAAATCTTAAGAGAAAAAACTCAAGTACACCTTACCCCCTAGGACTGACACAACTTTGAAAGAAAACACAAGACTGAAAAAAATGCACAACATGAAAGCAAAAACACTTGCAAAACTAAACACGCTTGCATGAATGAAAATTTAAGCTAAATGTAGAAAGAAAATCTAACTTTGTTTTTGCTTTTTTTCTTTGTGTTTTAGGATTCAAAATAATGCTTCAGAAATTGCCCATTTATGGGTAAGGGAAGAAATTCCCCTTGTAAGGAACTAAGCCTAAAAGTTTTTTCTCCCAAAATTTTCACAATTTGATAAGGGCCTATCCATAAGCATTGAAACTTGGTATGACTACTCGACTTTTCTTTCGCCTTATCCCAGAGTAGAACAAGGTCAAAAATCCTAAATGATTTGATTGTGGCTCTCTTGTCAAACCATATTTTCACAACAACCTAATGTTTAGCCATGTGCTCTAATGCAACTATTCATTTTTCATCCATCTCTAAAAGATTCATCAATCTGATTTGTACTTTGTTAGCATCTTTAGCATACCCACTCATGAATTTCAAAATCAGAATTCTGAGATTAAGCGGGAACACTAGTTCTTGTCCATAGACAAGAAAATATGGAGAAGTCCCCAAAGCATTTTTGACTCTCACTCGATCTATCCATAAAGCATATTTGAGTTGCATGTGCCAATCCCTAGGATTCTCCTTCAACAATCATTTTATCACTGTGATCAAATTCTTGTTTGTAGACTCCACTACCCCATTTCTTTGTGGGTAGTAATTTGAAGAGAACTTGATAATGACTTTTTTTTCAAATGCCTACTAGGTCAAGAATGCAAATGCAAGTGTAGACCCATTATCGCATACAAGGGCGAATGGCATTCTGAACCTGGTAACAATGTGTTCTTCTAAAAAATCTATCACCACCTTAGCAGTGAAATTTTTGAATGTTTCTACTTTCGTCCATCGTGTGCAGTAACCCATAGCTATAAGAATAAATGCATGTCTAGTTGATGATGGTGGATTGACTGTATCAATAAAATTCAACCCCTAGTTTATGAAGTGGTGTATCTTGTACACAAGCTATAAGGGCATTGCCAGGTTCCTTTCTCTATTGGCACTGGTTTGATAGATATGGCAAGAGCATACATGCTCGAAAGTGTCTTTGAATATCAAGGGCCAAAAATAACTCAATCTTAGAATCATGTGGGCTGTTGCTTCTGCCGAATCATGTCCTGAACCACAATTATCATGAAAGTGTTCCAAGACTTCTTTTGCCCCCTTACGGCCTAAACACTCTAGATAAATCCCTTCATAGTTTCTTTTGTACAACTTGTTGTCATGCAACATATAAGATTCACACTTCTTCTTAAGTCCCCTATGTTGTGAATTGTTCATCCACTTGGGGCATTGTTCCTGTAGGAGATAATAATAATGTCTTGATAACAAACATCTATCACCACTCCCTAATTAATGTCAACTTCTCATACAACCATCTTCTTTTGATCATCCTTATTCATTTCATTTTTGAACTTGAATTCCTTTTTGTTTCCATCTTGGTTATCCGGTATCATTTTTGACAACCCTTGACCTCTAACTAATCTCATAGATTGAATTTTGAGGTCAAATTCTTGAAGTATGGCCATCCACTTTCCTCTCCTTTTTACAAGTTCATTCTGCATCAAAAGCGTCTTTACTACTGGATCAGGTACAATTGCACACACCTTACTTCTAAGTATGTAGTGATGGAACTTCTTTATTGCCTTGATCAATGCAAAGGACTATTTAGCAAGGTTTGAATATTTCAACTCTACATTCTTCAATGGACAACTCATAAAAGTAATTGGTCTCTCATCTTCCTTTTCCATTATTTTTGTCAAGATACCTGCACAAAAATGTTCGAAAGCAAAGGAATAGATCTTGAAAGGTAACTCGCAATCCAAACTCACCAAAATTGGGATTGTAGAAATGGCCACCTTGATATCTTCAAATGACTTCTTTATCTTTGGAACCCATTCCATTTTAGCCCCCTTTTTTAGTAAGTCATTAAGGGGATGAACTATCTTTTAGTAAGTCATTAAGTGGATGAACTATCTCTGCAAATCCACTTATGAATTTTCGCACAAAGTTTATCTTCCCAAAGAAAGACTTCAATTCTTTTCAATTGTGTGGAGGGGCTAACTTCAGAATAGACTCAACTCAATCTAGATCAATGGAGATTCCATCCTCAAAAATAACATGGCCTAGGAGCTTTCCTTTAGTAACACCAAATGAACATTTCTTGGGATTAAGAGATATGCCACATTTATGACATCTATTGAATACCTACCTTAGATCAACAATGCAGGTACTTCAATCTTTTGAAAATATAGTCAAATCATCCATGTAGATAAATATACACCTATTAATTAATCCTTTGAAAGCTTCATCCATCGCATGTTGAAATATGTCTCCTGCGTTAATTAGTCCAAAGGGCATCCTTCTGTAGGAAAAAGTTCCCCACTTAGTCGTGAAAGCTATCTTCAAACAATCTTCTTCGTCAACCATCACCTAATCATATCCTAAGTAACCATCCAAGAATGACATCATTTTCAAACCATTAACAATTTGCAATACCTCATCTAGAGAGGGTAGAGGATAGTTATCCTTCTATGATGCTAGATTCAAGTTATGAAAGTCAACACAAAGACGAATCTCTCTTGTCTTCTTCCATAAAAGAACCAAATTTGCCACCCATGTGGAATGGAGGGTGGGAAATATAATCTTAGCATCCAATAAATTATTTACTTCTTTCATGATGAGTGGTTCAATGAGAGGATTTATTGGTCTTTGTCTTTGTTGGAATGGCTTGGCATCAGGCTTCAGCAGGATGTCATGTGTGATAATCTTAGGGTCATAAGTCTTCAGCTCTTCATAGCTCCAAGCGATGACTTCCTTATACTTGGTGAGTAATTTAAGCATGTATCCTCTTTCCTATGAGTTGCACACTTTTCCTATTTGTACCATTCTTGGCTCTTCATCAGTACCCAAATTGTATGAGTCACATTCTTAGATTCCCTTTTCCTTGGGTTTCCCTTCTATTGAGTGCTAATTCATCATGGTCAAAGATACATTCAAGTTCAACCATTCCCTTTGGAATAGTGTTATGTTTAAGTTCAACCATTCCCTTTGGAATAGTGTTATTTTTTGAATTTAGAATCCCATCTTCATCTTCAAGTCCATCATCTTTAGGTCTATCATCTGGTGTATCATCAATTTCTTGTGCCTCAAAATGATGACTACAAATGATAAACTCAAGTATATGTTGATAATCCTGAAAGACCTAAAAGTTTTTGATATTATCAGGGATGGATGGAACAATAGCCAATTCTACTAAAAATCTTTTCAACTTGGTTCTTTCAACTGGTTGCAATGCACTAGCTGAGATGGTGAGAGCATCTGCTACCATGTTCTTTCTTCTTGGGATGGATTTGATGTTTAAGGCTTCAAAGTCATCCAATATATCCCATACCCTTTTTTTGTAAGAAAGTAATCTTTTGTCATTGCAAGGGTATATGGATTTTACTTGTTGCATGACCAATTGAGAATCCCCTTTGATTTTAAGAGCTATGACTCCTTTCTCTAGTGCCAAGAGAAGTCCTTGAATTAACGCCTCATATTCTATAGTGTTGTTAGTGCATCTAACTTGCAACCGATATGTGGCAGAGAAAGACCTACCTTTTGGGTTGACCAATTTGATACCTATATTGGCTCCCATCTTGCACCTAGAACCATCGAAGTGGAGTGTCCAAATTGCATTTTCCTTGGGTTTTTTGACTTTATGCTTATTCGTCCTTAATTTCTCTCTCACTTGAGCCTTGAATGATTGTTTCTTAGGAAACCATTGTAACTTCCCTTGTGTAGAACTTGATGAGTCCCCCTTGTAATCTATAGATAGAGGAAGTGTGTGTTTTTCTTATTTATCTTGAATTTCACCTATCAGCTTTTTGATTTCCTCAACTTTAGGTTGAGGATGAATGACTACTGAAGTCCATCCTTTACCTTTCACATATCATCTTCTTCTTTGGACTTTAATCATCCTTGGAGGAGGAGAAGACAAACCTCCACCATCTAAAGAGGTATCACTGTATGACAAATTTAAATCTTCAATTTCCTCTTCAATCTTTTCAACAAGGTGGAATGAGTTCATAGAATTTTGACTTTCTGTGAGTTCATCTATTGAGGTCTTTGTATCTTTGTTTTCCATCATGTGGGTCAATACCTTCGCAACTGCTTCTTGACATGATGAAAAATCGAATTCAGAGTGACTAACTTTGTGTAACCGATAAAATCCTGGAAGAAGGAGAATGCTAGGATCAACTTCTTCTCCTAAACATTGTAAATTAGTCACCATATTGTCTATGCACTGTATCTTAGTTTCACTTTTGGGCATTGGCACCTTAGGTTCTCCTTTTAAATCTTGGGGTGTATTGTTTGGAACCATATCCAATACAATCACTTTGTATGAACCCAAATCTGATTGTAAAAATGCTATCTCATTCGGGGGCATTGTAATTTGTGATCATTGTTTTCAATTTGGGCTTAGCATCTATTTTGATTTGATTGTTCAATCCTTTCCATGGCAACCATAATTAAGTGAAGTCTATAGAAAACCATCCTCTTAGACATTTTGTCTATTCTTTTCTTAGAAGCAATCCATACATTTACGAGATGTCTACCACATGTATGTCAATAACATCCTAGATCCGAGGGTCAACTATTAATTGTATATGCACATCTTTCAATACTCCAATGAATTTTACCTCTATTTTATCCAACTGTATCACCACTCAATTAGAGGGTTGAGAACTATCTCCTAGTCTTTGAGCTATTGATAATGGCATTACATTACATGAAGCTCCTAAATCAGTGAGCCAATTGTGAAGATTCTTTCCATATATCCTGATGCTAAGCAAAAATGGGGGTACCTCAACTTTGTCTTTGAACATAGTGGGCATTGCTTTTGCAACATTCACTTGTTGAGACACTATCTTTTGAGGGACAACATTTGTATTGTGGGAAACCTTTGTATTATCCAATTTCTTCATTAGAGCTTCTCATTGTTGTGCACAATTTTGTAACATGTCAAACATGGACATATTGGCTTTAGTTTTCTTCAAATCTTCAACTGTGTTGTACTTTTCAGTGGACCAAATAGGGTTCTTTAGTATTGTTGTTACATTCACTCAGTTATGATTCTGTTGTCCCCCCTAGACTAGTCTTACCAGTGGTGGATTGTTACTTGCTCTTGGATCAGGTGGAGTTGGTTGCAAACCTGGAGGAATCCCATATGTCAAGGGATCCTTTCTATTTTTGAGATTGTATGTATTTCGATTATCATTGCCAAAAACAAACATCTCATCATGCTGAATATTAGGTTCTTGACTAAACGCAAATGAGAATTTTTCATTTGTTGGTTGTTCCACTTGTGGATTCTATGTAGAATCATAAGATTCCAATAGCATGGCCTTGAATTAAATATGAGGAGGATTGTCATTTACTTGTGAGTTTTGATTCACCTCCTGATTACCATTGTAGTATGAACCATCATTGTTAGGCACATTTTGGCTATCATCATACTGACTGATATCAGCATATTGCACATTGTTGTTGATGTTTTTAGTAGGGATGCTTCCATTATTGGGATGAGTGTTCCCTTGTCAGTTTTTCCTTTAGAAGCCATTGTTACGATTAGGAATATTGAAGTTGTTTCCTCTACCATTGTTTCCTGCATTGTTGTTGTTATTCCCATTGAAGTTCCTATTGTAATTCTGACCAAAATTGTTGTTGTAGGGGCCAACATTATTTCTTTGCAGGTTTTTACTTGTCCTTGTGACAATCTAAGATGTGTCACCTCATTGTTCATTTGTGACATAGTGTTCTTCATTTGACAAACTTTTGAAATAAGATTATTATCCGTTTCCACAAGAACCATTGCTTTCTATTCAAAGAAAGCTATTTTTGGAGGCTCATACCTTGGATATGTTATTACTTGAGTTTGTGGAGTGATTGCCTACTGTAACAAAACTGGATTCATAGGTATGAACTGGCTAGGCACGGTGGGTGCTCCCACAGGGTATGTTGGTATTGTAGGGATTGCTTGTGCTGGAAGCATCATTCCTCCTCCATTAGGATTGGCTTGCTTTGTGAATGTGATCGCTTCTGCAAATATTTTATCCAATGTGTCAATATTTGTTGCAGGATGTCTTCTCAAAAAGATCACAGTAAGAGGGTCCATAACATTCAAATAAATCTGAATAGTGGCTTCAATTGGTAAGATGTATGGAATTTCCAACTTGCAATAGGCCATATGAAAGCGATGGTTGAAATGGGAGACTGTCTCAGCTGGGTCCCTTTTGATTGATATGAATTATTGATGTATCATAGCTGGATTGATGAATGTTTTGAATTGTTCCAAGAATTTTTTTTTGAATCTATCCCAATCTCCAATGCATTTAGGTGGAAAATTGATGTACCAATTGAAGGAAATTTCCCCCAAAGAGTAGGCGAATAAACAAAGAACCACATCCTCATTAGCAACTTGCTTGCAATTGCAAATTTCCTTGAACAACTTGACATTATCTTCAGCAGTTTGAGTCTCACCATAGATGAATATGGGGAAAAATTTCATAAGATTCTTGGGGAGGTCATGGAGTGCACCTCTCAAGTTTATTGGTGAATCTACAACATTTGCAAAAAAAGCCATTGGAGAGTTTGGTGGACCTAATGATGGTTGTTGAGGAGTAGCTATTGGAGTATGCAGTGGTCCACCAGGTGGTTGGAGTGGAGGTGGAGTTGAAGAAGATGATGAAAGTTTGAATGGAAGTCATTGAATTTAGGATGTTCCCTTGTCACTACATGGTTTATGAAAGTGGGTAAGCTCGAGAAACTTGTGTGCACTTGGTGTAGACCTTAATGCTCACTCAAATAGGGATTTTGGATCAATATCCTCCAGCTTGCATTAATTCTAGAAAAAGTGCACCTCTCTGCAAAAGTACACTTTCTCACCTCTCTAAATTTTGTGCACCATAGAGTTTTGTGCACCTGTGCACCTGCAAAGTTGTGGACCTACAAACCTATAGACTTGTGTAGCTGCAAACCTAAATTTGTCAAAAACTCAAGAAAATTTTGTGAACTTTTGTGAAGCACAGATTATTATAGAAGTGCAAAATTCCAAAACTTTAACAAATTTTCTCCCTTTCTGGGAGTCAAAAGGGGCCCTCCTTCTAGTGCCACTTCTGTTGGGTGATCATTATGCATGAGGTTAGTGATAGAAATCAATTGCAGAATTCCTCTCTTGAAAAGCTAATCTTTATGGGATCAACTCCAAGGTTCAGTAGTTGTCTTTGATGTACCAAAATCTGCTTAGTTGAAGATAAATGTGATTGTTCATAAGGAGGCCTTTGCTGGTTCTAATTTAAACTCAGAATGAAGTATATTTGTCTGCTATCTCAAAATCACACACAAAAGAGCACCTCTAAATTGTAGAGCTGCATGAAAATGCAGAAATGTAGACCTACGGAGCTACAGAGTTGCAAACCTTGACAGGGTAAAAAATCTCAAAATTTTACTAAGTGTCAAAATTGAAATTCTGGCATCTGGGTTTTGTTCTTCTTCATCCCAAAGCTATGTTTGGATGTTTGCCCTTGAATTTCTCTATCATCTTAGTAATTTTAGCTTCATCTGGAAGATCCAAAGCCTCATACTTGTCCTTGACCTTTTGTCTATAGTTTTCCACCTCAATTCGAGTTTCTACAAAGTCTCCAAGTTTGGTGTCCAACTCTAACAGTGCTTCTTCTATATTGAAGGCCTGTTTGATATCTTCATTACTGGCTGCCTCCTCTAATGGCTTCTTGAAATTCTCTACTACTACCTCAACTGGCAATAGCTTCTCTCATTCTTCATCTTCAAAAATGTCCAAGCATGCATCACTGTACAACTTTTTTGCTTCCAAAATCGCTCTTGGGCTTGGTCCTTGAGCCGATGGATCTCTTCGTGTAATGTTTCCATTACTTTATTGCCATCTACTATCTTCTCTATCCAATCATCAATCATATCTAGCTCTTCTCTGGTATATACATCGATCAAAGTGCGGTACCTTTTCCATTTAATGGCTTGTAGAGTCTGCAAATCATTACTCCATACATGTACCTCATCCATGGTACTCAAGTCTTGCCTCAAAATTGCTATGATCTTATTCATGCTCTCCTACATAGCATGTAGTAACTTCAAATTCCCTATAATTTTGGTAACACCTCTATCCTCAAGTCTTTCTCACCATTCCTAACAAGCTTTCAAAAATGGATTGAGCTATACACCTTCCCATTCTCTAAGAATGGTATTTAGAGTTTGCTCGAGGCACTTAGGATCAAGAGGACCAACAACTTCAACTAGATATCCCTTTAGGATTTTGACTTGATTTTGAAGTGTTCAAAGTTCAATCTCATCTTGCTCCATGTGCCTGAGAACTTCTTTGACTCCCATAGTCATCATTTGTCAGGCTGAATCCTGTGTAGGCTTTCCCAACATAACATCCTTTACTTCATAATCCTCAAGGCTAATGACCTTTGCATCTATACCTTCAGGAGGGAGAGCCACTTGTGCAAATAAATCCTAGTTCCATGTGGTAGTGACAAATGTGAATGGTGTTGCATCATGTAATGGAGACTTAGGTTTGTTCAAGATCTTTGCAATATCACAAATGTCATCCTCCGAAGCATAGAACTGAGGCTTAGCACTCCTCATTATCTTTTTTTGGAACCATCTTGAGATGTGTTTCTCTACTACCTTGGCTCTTGATGATGAAGGGGTGTGTTCAAAGACCTCCTTCCCTTTATCACTCTTGCTTAGAGTCATCTCCTGTTGTGAGGAGTCTCCTTTTATAACTTCAGTCTTCGTAGATTCTATAGCTTGCTCCTCAACATCTTGGGAAGGTTGTTGTGCATATTCTACCATCTATCCCCCTTTTAATGATTCATCAGTAGCCCTTGGATTTGGTTTCTCTTGTGGTGATGGTTCCTTTTGAACTTGTTCCTCTTTTGAACTCAAAGGTGGGGGAGTTATTGAACCCTTATCTACCACCGTAATCTATGGTGGAGATGGAGGAGTAAGATCAAGACCCTATGTATTTGGTGGCATATACATCCAGTCTTCCTATTCAAGTTCACCTGTAGGGGTGTCTCTAATCTTATCTCCAACCAACTCTATACCCATAGGCATGAAATCAAAATCTGTCATGGAGAAAACATCCTCTCCTCCTTCCCTTTGCTCATTCACCCAATGTTGCACTTCGTCTTTCAAAGAAGAGAGTTCTAATGGTTTCATTTGGGTGGATGGTAGGGTACCCATGACACTCTTTTTTCTTTCCAACAATGCAACTTTTGCTAACAGAGTTCTTCCCTATAGGGGCACTTGTTCCTCCTCCTCTTCTGATTCTATTTCTTCTTCATCTTCTTCCTCCAAAATAGTTTTAGGAATAGATAGATTAGGTACTAACCTTCTACTAATCCTTTTCCTTTTCTTCATCTTAATATTGATCCTCTTATGTTTCTTGTGGATGGAAGGAGAAGGGGGCTCTTCTTGTATACAAGGAATGGAGGCTTCTAGAATCTCTCCCTCTTCTAGTTGGCTAGACACAATGTGAGGCAACTGTGGTTCATCATGGACAAGTGTAGCTCTAGTATCTTGAGACCCTTGTGGACCCTATTCCTACTGTTGGGAAGGCACCTATTTTGTTTGAACCCTCTGAGGAGAGGTCCTCTTTCTTTTTTTCTTTCCCTTCCTTTCTGGAGGGTGCTAATATCCAACTGGGAGATGAAGTTGGTAGACTATCTTTGGCCTAATAGGAGACTGGAGTGCAAAGATAAGAACTGTAACTTTCCTTTCTTTACCCCTTTCTGGGTGAGCATGTGCATGGAAGATTACAGTATCAGGAATTGGATCAAGTGGAAAAGGTTTCTTGATCCAATCCTTTGTCATTCTAATGACATGTGTTGCTCAATGATTGATGTCATCTCCTTCCTCTCTGTCAACCTTTGCATTTAGAATGGGTCTCTCACCAACTTGATCTGCATTGAATAGGGGATCCAATAATTCTTTAAGAGTCTTGTATCCTTATCTCATCAGGGATATTCAAATGGAGAGCCTTTTCTACTAGATACAAAGTCATCCTACAATAGTCTCTGATGCAGACATTGTAGTTATTTGGGGCGTTCATTGAATGATCTTCAATGGAATCCTCATGATGTAAGCACTTTCCTACTAGGCTCTCCACTTTACCAACATTGTCAAAATATGGCCAAGGAGAGTTTTATTCTTCAAGAGGATAGTTCTCCCATTCTCACTTGAAGGTTAGAATATCCTATTTTCACTTCATCTGATACGACCCAATGACCAATGGTCATTCCTTGCAAGTTCTCTGTTGCCTCTTTATCTTCTCATAGGCTGACTCAATTTTCCTAGAGATCTCCAATAGTACTAACTTGTCGCTAGGATATCACGAGAGATTCTTAGGATTGATAGATGTACCACCCACTCGAAGATATGTGAATGTCTTAAACTAGATGAATTAGGCTCCAAGAGCTATGATTTGTGCTTTGGCTTCATCAAATAATCTCTTCCCATAGTCTCCCTCAATGAATCAAATGATCACAAAGATAAATGCATCACTCATGTTTCTGTACTCCTTGCTCTACACTGAGAGCTTCTTCTTCACCAATTGAGGATACACTATGTAAGGCCAGGCATTAGGGTCCTACATACTACCTCTCTTGTACAAATTAGGATAGTTTGTCACCTTCATTGCAAGCAAGTACACTAGGTAAGAAGTCATGTAAAACTTCTTCTTTTCCTTCACTGCCTTTAGTTGCTCACACAAGTTTTCACTTAGTGTGGTGGCCCAGTCCAATGGTATCTTCACCTGTCTGATGGTCTCAATGAAGTTGACCATGAATGCGCTAAGGTGACCTACTATGGGTAAGCCCATGACTCTATTTAGGAGAATAATGGAATATCCAATGTCTTTCTTCATGTATCTCCAAGTCATATCCATTGTTTCAGTTATCCTTCCTTGAGGAGGCTTCTCAATTAGGTATGAGGATTGTATAATGTTAATGGTCTCTTACTGATGCTCCCTGTACCATCTCTTAGCCACTTCATAGAAAAGTTAGATGAACTAGTCTATTCTTGGTAGGTGGAAAATCCTCTCAATGTTCTCAGGTCACAAATCCAATACCAATTCCCCTGTGACACTTTTAACCACCCTATCATTAGGAACAAAATGTTGGGATAGGGTTATGATTAGCTCAGCTGATTGCATCAACACAGGATGTGATGTTGCATTCACCAATTTAGAACGAATCAATGTGGATACCAAGGCTAACCTTTCTATTGGGTTGTTACAAATTCTCAAGAATTCACCTAGGTTTGTGTGTCTGAGGTTAGTAATCTCAGCATGGTCATCATGAAATCTAGACTTTGAAGGTATGCCTTGGGACTTGAACACTATAGGTTTGGGTACTCTGGATGTGGATGCCATTTAATCACCTGCACTTTGTGAAAAAGAAAATAAATGTTATTAGTCAAAGGATAAAACACAAAAACTATGAATTAAAATAAACATAAAGAAAAAAAAAGCCCCTATTTGAGAATTTTACTTATTTTCATTTATTTTTCATCTTTTCCCTTTTTATTATTATTTCTTTTTTTAAAAAATTATTTATTTATTTATATTTTGAAAAAAGAAATTTATAAAAAAAAATTAAAAAATTGGGAAGGGGCAAGGCGTGCACACCTAGGGTTTTAAGGCACGCGGCTGAGCCAGTGGTGCACTAGCACAATGCTAGGAACAAACTCATTTTTAATGTGTAGGGTTCTACAAGTGAGAGCGAGGAGCATCACCATGTGAAGACTTTGGAAGCGTGGGTGCAAAGTGCCGTCACGTTAATATTTTGAGGATGCGCGTGCAAACGCGTGACCGTACTAGGGTTTGTGTAAGGTACAAGCGTAGGCACTGCCACCACCATGCTTAGGTTTGAGTAAGGCAAGGGCGTAGGCAATGCCACTATCGCGCTAAGGCATGAGTGTAGGCACCGCTGCCATCATGCTAAAGTGCTGGCTCAAGCACTTTCTCGCATGAGTTTAAGTATGGTGCAGGCACAACCACCATGCAAAGCAGTTTAAATATGGTGCAGGCACCATCACCGTGTGCAGGAGTTTAAATATGGTGTAGGCATCAACACTATTGCCGCATGAGTATTACCTTGCGAGCGCGACTCAAACAAATTCTCAAACAAACTTTGCAAAAAAATGAATGTTGCAATGTAGCCGCATGGGGGTTTTATAACCTTCCACCAGGCGGGAGTGCACAGCGGGCCTCGACGCGCGCATTGGTGCACAGTGCACTCTGCCAATGTGCGCGCACGCTCTAATGGATGATGATAAAAACTTATTTTATTATTATTAACTAATAATAATAATAAATGAATAAATTATTATTATTAATTATTAATAATTTTTTTTCAAAAAAAATTGCATTTCAATTTTTATAATTTTTTGTTTGTAATTCTCTCGATTTTTGCAATGTTTTTGTAATTTTTTTCAAATTTCTAAGTTTTTATGATTTTTTCAATTTTCTAATTTTTTTATTTATTTATTTTTGATTTTTAATTTTTTTTGGTGTTTTTCCAATTTTCTAATTTTTTTTTTGTGTTTTTTTATTTTCAACTGTAAAATCTAACTCTAACAGAATTTTCTTCTCCCGAATCTCGCACTATGAGTCCGAGAGTCAAAAAAGTATGGGGCCCTCATTCTTAGTGAGGAATGGGGTGTGTGTTGTGGACACCACAACAAGTGGGTTCCCTCAATAAAAGAGCTTTGGCAGGTCAAAACCTTTTGGTTCTTCCAAAATGTTTGGAGGCATACACACGAGTAGGAGATTAGGTAGCTGAGAATGCTCATATGGACTTGTACTCTAGCATTGTGTCCATCATGACTTAGGTTAATGAGTTATCATCTAACTTTTTTGGTAGGTATATGCTACAATATCAAACCACTCGAGTTTTTGATCCATCACATCCAATTTATGACCCATAGATTAAATATGATCTTCCTACATTGGATGAGATAATATAGCTATCAAAGGGTCATCTACATAGGATGAGAACTATTCTAGTCAGAGATCTCCTTGAGGCATGTTAGACTATCAATATGTTCCATGGGGTTAGTTCATCTCATTTTCTCAACTTCATTAGAGGATTGGTTAGGAGGTCATCCAAAGGTAGCAACCAAAAACATGGAGATGTAGGGGCCAGTGGTTCTAGACAAGAGGACATTTTGATAAGTCCTACAACTCTGAGACATTCTCCAGAGTAAACAACTCAAGATACAATATAGTCCACACTACCTCCATTATACTCCACACCTCCTTATCTGCATCATCAACCTATTACATCCCAATTCATGACTAGATTCTCATCTCTTCTTATGGATGAGGCCATTGATCTTGATGTAATCTCCATACACTCTTTTGAATAATCTGAGATTGGACATTCATCCCAAGTATGAAACCAAAAGTTGATTAAAAATTTCACGTTAAATTATTTACACACACACACACACACACAATATTATATATATATATATATATATATATATATATATATATATATATATATATATATATATATATATATATATATATATATATATATATATATATATATATATATAATAAATGATTTTACATATTTATATGTAGATATATTATGCTAAAATAGGCTCATTCTATAATGACATCATTTGCATATGGAGATTTAGTGGCATCTAGTGATCCTATTGATCAGGATTTACAAGTAAGTTAATTCATTCAATTTGTAAATTTAAAATATTTGAATCAAATTATATTTTTTGGACTCAAGTCTTATATATATATTCTAATGTATTTCTAATTTATTTTAATATAATTTACAGATCCCCAGAGCAAGAGCATCATTAGATGAGGGCAACTTGAGACATATTGATCCTATTTATTAGGATATACAGGTAAGCTAATTTGAATTTAATTTGTATATTTAAAATTTATTTTGAATGAAAGTATTTAGATTGGAATCTTCTTTAAAATATTATTTAATGTACATATCTAATGTCTTGAAATATACAATTTATGCAAATCCCTACAACAAGTGCACCATTGGGTGATGAAGTAGGTGGTTCTAGGCCCACATGAGTTATTTTGTACATCAAGAGATATATTTAAATTTATACAACTCATGCTCACATTTATGATACTTGTTGATATATTCCTAGCATGATATTCTAGACATGTATTTAGATATATTTTGGACATTGATCTTCTATAGATGATACATGTACATGTTTAATGTGTATGCATGTCTCTTTATATATTTAATTTGGTCTATTTTTTTAAAAATATTTATGATTAAAATTTAATGTCAAATATCTTTTAGCTTATTATTGGTGTAGGAGCACCTAGGGTAAGTTAAGACCCTAAATCAAATTTTGGTTTGTAAATGAAATAAAAAACCATTTAATAAAGTCCCAAGGTAGGTTTTATAATTTTTGGTTAGGTGAGATTCTAGGTTGAGTCAAGTTGTAAGCAATTAGGTGTTGTTAAGCCTTAAAAGTGCTCAAAGTTTCTCTATAAGGAAAAAACTAGAAAAATGCCTAATATGGGGCAAGAAGTGTTCAAAGGAGCTCCTTAGATGTCCCAGGTTCATTTTATGAAGGTGGAAACCAAACTGGTCAAGTTTGGAGGCTGAGATTACAAAATTGCAAAAGTTGTCAAAATTATTCATTGACAACTTTGCAATTTTTGAAAAATTACAATTGAGAATTTTTTGCAATTTTTGAGGAAGGAGAAAAATAGGTAGTTACAATTCAAGCCAAAGGCCAAGATGTATGGGAGGACCTATTTAAACACCTTCCAAATCATTTCTAAAGGTTGGTTGATTCACATGTATGGACAGTTAATGAAACAAAAGGAATTGTTGACATAAAATAGGTTTTAGGAAGATTCCTTGCTTTTGTCTAATTGGTGTGCCTACTATTCTTGATTGATTAGTTTCTTTGATTTATGTATTGATTATGTGTAGGGTTTTTTTAGATCTTAAGTCTTCATTTTAGTAGGTTTTCAAAATTAATTAGTATTTACATTTTTGCTATCCAGTTTGAGAAATCAACAATAAACATGGCTAAGGATTGACTTACCATGGTTGAAAATCAATGGCCTTTGTCTACTATGTATATACCAGTTTTGGAGGTTTTGGAAGGCAGTTAACTATTTTTACAAGTTAGCCCTATGCAAGCAAGAAAGGCTTGGCAAGGAGCAACGAAGGCTTGTAATTGAGTTTTGGTGAGGATTGGCACATGCAAATCTTGCATAGGAAGTGATGGAGTAGGTTACAAGGGGTCCATAAACTAGAGGATAAGGTTGAATGAAGAGTTTGGAGCAATTGGATTGGGTTTTACTATCATTAACTTTGAAACCCTAAAAATAAGGGTTTACTTGAGCTATACTATATAGATACCATGGAGGCCTAAAACCTGGAAAATATTCAAGCCTAGGTCATTAGGAAAAAAAGTCTAGAAGGCATAAATAGACATTGTTAAGAGATTTTAGGAGTTATTGTCAGTTCCTTATTTTTAGGAGGGCTAATAGGGGCTCTTAAGGCTATAAGGGAAAACAAGACAATTTGGAGTTGTGGGTATGATAGACCTACTCAAAAGATGCATAATGAAGTGAAAAGAATAAAGAACCATAGAAAGTTGGAATGAACTTTATTTTGTCCCTTTGAATCATTTGGTGGAGTTTTGGCTCACTAGGTCAAAAGATTCATAGTTGGGGTTGTAGACTAAGAAGGTTAATTGGTGAGTTTCTTAGAGAGAGGGGATTGGAAGAGAGTCCTCTAGATTAAGGGTTGAAATAGTAACCCTAGTAGGATAGGAGTAGCCTTGGTAGAGAAGAAAATCTCTAGAGTGAAGAAACTCCCCATCAAAGTAGTGTTAGAGCCATACAATCATTTCTTGTGGTGGTATGCTATATCCCACTAAATCAAGTAGATCTTCAAAGATGGTTACCACTATAGAATTGGCTATGGAGGTAGATGAGGAGAAGAATCTCATGGAGGAGAAAAGTAGGCTTCTTGACGAGGCCATAGAAGATATGAAAGATATGTTAAAAGAGATGGAAGATGCAACCCAAGAAAAAGAAGATGAAGACAAAAGTAAGGATAAAGAGAAGGTGAACTTGGAGGATGAAATACCTAAACTTGATCCTCCACCTGGTGAGCAAGAACAATTCCAAAAAGCCCTCAAATAATTTGGAGGAAAGAGTCTTGTTTAATTATTTCACTATTCCATGGCAAAATGGATGCACAATTGGACAAAAAAGGATCAAAAAGTGAGATTTACAAAATCATGATTGAAAGGACAAGTACTGACATGGTGAAAGTTTGTGCAAGAGGAAAGATAAATTCAAGGAAAGAAGCCAATAGCCAATTAGAAGGCTATGTTGGAAAAGATAAAAGAGAACTATTTACCAGAGGATTATTAGATCCAACTTAACAAATAAAGGAAAAATATAAAATAGAAAGATCTTGATATGGCTACCTACACTAAGGAATTTCAAAAAATGTATCTAAGGTCAAGCGTATAAGAGGCAGATAGTATCAAGGTGGAAAGGTACTTAAATAACCTCAAGTGGTCTATTTAGGATGAATTGAGATTGTTTAGCCTCACTATATTGCAAAACTATTTTCAGGTGGCTAGGAAAGTGGAAGACAAATTGAGGAAGAAAGGTAACTCAAGTTCCAAAGGGAGAGGCAGAGGTAAAGATTTTAGAGGTGGCTCAAGGGGTGGTTCTAGTGGAAGGATCAATGAATAGAGGAGCTATGGAGAATCCAAATGGAATGAGCATACTAATGAGACCAGTCAAAGGGGAGGCTCTAGAAGATACAGAGGATCTAACAATAATGGTAGAGGAAGATATGGGAATAACAGCAGAGGTTCGCACTTCAGTAATATTAAATGTTACAACTGTGGCACGTTGGGGCATCCTCCCTATAGATGTCCAGAGAAGGCATTAGCATTGTATGGAGAAAAAAAGATCACTTATGTTAAAGAGGAAGATAGTCAAAAAGCAGGAGAAGTGGACATTAACATAGAGAAGGGTGATAACCTCATGTTGAGGAGAGTCTTGGTTAAGGAGCCAATAAAGGATGAACCAAAGTAGTGAAGAGCATTTTTCAGGACTACATGCAAAATACTTGGTAAGTGTTGTGGTTTCACAATGCACACCCCATTTCTACTAGAAATGGGGACCCCCTATCATTTATTTTTGTTTTCCTAGACCCATAGTCAAGGGTTTGAGTATTTTTAGGATTTTTTTAAATGTCTGAGTATAGCCTAGTCCTCTACCTGAAAAACCCAATTACCAAAAATTAAAAATTTAGATACAAAAGGGATTTTAGAAGTGAGAAGGGCACACTAGCACACCTAGAACACCTAGCACACCCTTTAAGGTGCACTAGATTCACTAACATAGAAAACTTACCTTTGGAACTGTGCACATGTATAGGTGTACATCCCCAAAGTATGTGCCCCACCTTAGGCCTAAAAAATCTAGGGATCCCCCCTTCTCCCTATTCATTTCCTTCTTTGAGCCATAGATTCGTGCACCCTCACACCCTCTGAGGTGCACCACTTTCCTCATGCTTTCTGCACACACAAAAAATATTCACCAAGTGAAAATGTGTGCACCTATCCATGGTGTGCAAGTGCACACCTTTTTTACTTACAAACACAAAACACTAAAACTTTAAAGGTGCACACCTTGCGCACCTATACAAAGTGCACATTATGCACGCCTTTACTCATTAAACCTAAGAAAACTAAAATAAAAATTTCTTTGTAAGGTGCACATATGTGCACACAAAGCTGCAAATAAAGAACTCCTAGGCTAAATGGTGCACACATGCACACCCTATACAAGATGTGCATGTGCAAACCATTTTTTGACACTTAAAGTGCCTTTGTAGAGAGTTAGTGCAGACCCCACAAGGTGTGCATGTGCACACATTGATTTTTTTAGTTTAATTAATTATATTGGTGTACCTCGCACACCTTCAAGGTGCATAAGGTGTGCCCAAAACTTGCATATCTGAGTGTGAACAGAGGTTTTTAGGTGTTTTTGTAGGTTTTAAGGTTTTGGGTTAAATTTTTTAGTAGCTAGGGTTCGTTTAGGATTGTATTTTTCACCTTTTGGACTAATGTATTTCTATTTTATGTAAATAAAATGGTTTCCTCCTCATCCTCACTTGCAACAAAGATTGCTCTAAAATTAGTGGTCTTTAAGTCTCAAGGTGTCCAACCAAAATCTTGCTTCTAGGATGGGCATTTAGAGATTCTGGACACTGAGTTAGGTCATATTGATTGGAATGAATTCTTAGTACTCTACAACAAACCAAATGAGAGATCCCCAATGATTTCTACACTTATTAGATTATTATTGGTAAAAATGGCTTCATACCCTGTATCAGTACATCCTTCAGAATTGATTATGGCCTTAGCAAAAAATTATGTATTGTAAGAGAGAGTGGTGAAAAGCATAATAGGTGAGATCATCCTAGATCTAAGACTGAAGAAAATTGAGAAACTATTCCATCTTCCAAGTGTAGATCAATGTATTAGATTGACTTATCATCAAGTAGAAAGGTGGTGAGGGATCATGAACAAGAAGCTATAGAAATGATTCAATCATCATATTTGACTAATAAGACACCTCTAGTAGCTAATAGTGACATGTTGTGATGGCTAAGTTGTTGAGTTGTTGTCCTTGCCACCAAGGTTCAAATCTATTAGGGATGAGGTCCCCCATTTGTGGCCTCACTGGTTTATAGCTCTAGGTCAATAGCGTTTACCCCTCTCTTTTTAAAAAAAAAAGAAGACTCCTCTAGGAAGAAAAGTTGGAAAATTTGACATGACTAGAGGATATATGAAGGATGCTATTAGACATTCCATTGTGTTGTTGAGAAGGATTATGGGTCAACCGATAGTAGGGCACTTGAACATTTGGATCATACATTTCCTTGAGACCATCACAATGGCTAAAATGCCAATTTATTGGGCCACAATACTTAGTGAGAATCTGGATGAACAACTGGTGGCAGTTAAAACTAACCCCATATTCTATATGACTTCATATTTGATATATATATTATCAACAAGGCCTACAAACTACCTAGGGTTGTTTAAGAGGGGAAGCATACAAGATTCTGATGCATGGCCTTATGTGGTATACCCCTAGCTAGTAAAGAAGAAGCTATCAGATCAGAGTATAGAATACAAGATAGTGAATGGTGCTTTCATTTTTGCAATCATCTGATTCATCGAAGGTAACTATGAAAAAAGGATGTTAGTAGAGGAAACAACAAGAATTGTAGAATTAGGCACCTACTACATTCAATTCAAGACATTCACCTACTTAAGGGTAGTGGGTACAACTGTAAATCCTAAGAAGCTCCCTAAGTATCCATGTGATAGACTCATTTTGCTAGAGATTGCATGACAACTCTCATCTACATTTGATAGAGTAAGGAAACAACATAAGAAGACCTGGGTATGGCCCATCACCATAGGTCCATTTGGTGTCAAGTAGAAGAAAGATATCATGGCTTCTGAGTTAGAATAGGATCAATATCCCTTGAAGGATTATAACTCCCCTCATCCATGCTTTGATAATATTGGCAGAGTTCAATACTTGGTAATAAAACAATTTAAACATGAAGATACCACAGAGGATCATTAAATGAATGAAATAGATGACTATGATATTTGGATAATGGATTATTGTAGGATTACTCTTTATTTGTTAGGTAGTGCCTTGAAAATAAAGATCACATTGAAGATTGTTTAACAAGACACTGAAGAGGTTTTAGCTCCCTTGTATAATCAAGATAATATATATGATTGATTGATCATGAATGCAAAAATTGATAGAGAAGAAAATATCGATATCAATCACAAGGAAAGGCATATCATCCAATTGATAAAAGAATAGATTAAGAAGCCATTCAAGTTGGACCCGATTCCTAAAAAAATATTTGAAAGGGAAGAGGGGTAAAAGTTAGAGTACCAATATTCACAAACCAATCTCAAATTAGGCCGAAAATGGTGTATCACCATGATAGCAAAGTTGGATAATTGAAGACACATAAAAGGAAAAGAGTTTCTCCACAACAAGCTAAGCTTGAAGTTGAAGGGACTCAAGGCCAGGAGGTAACTCAAGCCCAAGAGGTAACTCAAGCCCAAGAAGCCACTCAAGATCAAGATAATGCATAAGTTCCACCACTAGAAGATGGATAAGGACTTGAAGAGGAAGCACAAGAGGTGTCCCCATAGGTTCAAGAAGAAGAAGCCTCTCCATTAGCTCCTAAGAGGAAAAAAGGTAAGACTCCAATTAAAAGGACTAGAAGGCAAAAATTGCATAGTACAATTATTCCTATTCCTTTAGTCCCAAAAACCATTTTTGAAGAGCTGAAGAGGATAAAATTCCCTTGAGTTAGAGGACTCATTTGGCCAGGTCTACTGAGGCAGAATAAAGGAGTTCCACTATAACATCACCATCTATTCCTATAAAACCTATTTAGTATATTTATGAACAAGAGGACCAAGGGATTGATGTCTTTAAAATGTTAGATTTTGACTTCATGCCTATAGGTACTAAACTCATAGGTGACAAGATAAAGGATATACCAACAAATCAGCCTTTGCAAGAAGATTGGAATCAATTATTATCTTCTTCCTTAAGGACCTCTAGGTGCTCCACCATCACCAAGTCAAGATTTATCTTTATTGAATAATGGTTTACCCACTCCTCTTCCTACTATTAATGAAGAGGAAGTACAAGCCATGCAGGAAGAGGAGCCCCAAAAAAGATCCATTGATGAAATATTAGAAGAGGGGCAAATATATGAAGAACCTCAACAAACTTCTCAAGATACAAAGAGACATAGGGATGCCTGATGTAGATCCCTCATAGAAAGAAAGGAATCTAGAGAGGAGTAATAAGGGAAAGGGTCTAGCAGAACAAATCCCATCTTCATCTAAGTATAAGTCTCCAATGGACACTACTCCAAGATGGTTGAGTAAAGAGGTGATGGTTAGGCATAAAAGGTAGCTGTATTGTAGTGAGGATGAGGGAATGAGAGAATTAGTTGAAGTCCTCAAGAAACTTGGGTTACCTAAGGGTGATGCACATACATTGGCCTTTATTATGAGGAATTGAAATTAGGACCTATTTTATCACATTACCATCTCTCCTCTACATGTAGATACTAAAGATCTTAACACAAAATATTATGAGATTAAAGAGGTAATGTTGGGAAAGCCAACTATGGACACGACTAAATTGATGGTCACCATAGGAATTAAAGAAGTGTTTAATCACTTGGGAAAAGATGAGTCTAAATTGTTGAGGCTCCAAAAATAGAATGAGATTCTAAGAGGCTATTTTCATGAACTGGTTGGTTCTTTGGACCCTAATCATCTTGAGGAAACTCCAGGTGTGACACTTGATAGGAAGGAGAATGCGCTTGTACAATTGGATCCATTTTTGAAGGAATTTTAGCAATGGAGGGAAAGTTTTGAAGAAAAAGGAGTGCAAATAATACAAGGACACCTTAAATTATTACACCATATGCAGAATAATGTAGACATGCTAGTTGCTATACTAAAGTGGGATTTTGGATTGATGGAAAAGGTACATACTTAGGGTAAAGACCTTCAAGCATTACAGCCAATAAATGGGCAAGGGTATCGTATTCTCATGGATGTATGTGTGGAGGATGAATTAGATAAGATAGGTGAATGGATTGAGAAGATTACTACTGGTAATAAAGTAATGGAGACATTACATGTAGATATTCATAAGCTCAAGGATCAAACCCAACAGAAGATTTTGGAAGCTGTGAAATATTACAGCAATGCTTGCCTTAACATTTTTGAAGATGAGTCTAGGGATAAATTCCTGTCTATGCCAAAAAAATTTAAACAATTTCAGAAGACCTTTGAATAAGTGTCGACTGATGAAGACATTATATAAGCATTTAAGATAGAGGAGTCATTGCTAGAATTGGATGTAAAGCTCAAAGACTTTGTGGAGACTCAAATAGAAGTGGGAAACTATCAACAAATAGTAAAAGATAAGTATGATGCTTTGGATTTTCTAGATGCAACCCAAGTCATGGAGATCATAGAGAAATTCAAGAGAAAATAAGTAAGCATAGCTCTAGTATGAAGGAGAAGAAACCCAGAAGATAGAATCTTAGTTTTGACACTATGGAATATTTTGCATTTTTTTGAATCTTCCACTAAGGTGAACCTCTTGAAAGTTGCACAAGGTGCGCAAGGTGCACCTCTTCAAAGGTTCACTTCTCCAAAGGTGCACCAATTTTTTTTGAAGAAGTTAGAGGTACACTGATAGTTAACTACCAATTCCATATTAGAGCTTTCCATGCATTGGAAATGCATTTTGGCAACAATTTAACTCCTAAAAACATCCAAAGAAAGTTGAGCTTCTATTTTTGGCATCTCCAAAGACTCCTACATCATCTAAAAGGTTCCTTATTCTTATTTTCTCATTCTTTATTTGTTTTAAGACATGTAAAGGCTCATACACCCATTAATTAATATAAACAAGGGTGGAGTCCAAAGTGTAATGGAGCCAATGGTTTTGTTATGTTATTTTGATTGAGTGACCTTTTAATTCTGGTGTTTTCCACATGTTTAAAAATTCTACTAATGTACTTATTTTGAGATGAGATCACCTACTATTCATGCATAGCTTTTTGTCTTGCATGAGCTCACTTTCTGTGGCCTTGTAATATGATGAAAAGTGAAATGTAGTATGGTTACTAGATTCCCATCTATGATTGCATTAGTGGAATTAAGAAATCACTCCTATTTTAAAGTCATTTGCTTAAAATTCTTGTTACCCTATCTTTGCTATTTACTTTACAAGCACTTGGTTAATTTAAGAATTTATATAGTTGCAAGGTTAAAATTTCATTCATTATAAACAAAAAAATGTAAAAATATATTTCTTTTTGTGTGGTTACTTTTTGAGATAGGAAGAAGATTCAATATCTTATTCAAAATTGGTTGAAGCAGAAAAGGCCTCCTCATGAACACTCACATTTATCTTCTACTGAGCAGCTTCTAGTAGGTCACAAGATCACCCAAAACCTTATAGTTGATCTTAGATTAGATTTTCAAGAGAGGATTTTGAAAGGATTCCTACCATGCATCATGCAAAATGATAACTCAATAGTAAGGTTTGCAAAGAAATCATAGATTTAGGGTCTATTGATAATGTATTGTCAGAGGAGGCAATACAAAATCTTGGTCTAAGAAAGATTCCTCATGTGTGTCCTTATTGGGTGACTTGATTGAGCAAGGGGAAAGTCATATTAGTGAATGAAAAAGTATGGGAAGACATTACTATTGGTAAATATCAAGATAAGATCCTATCTAATGTGCTTCCCATGGATGCTTGCCATCTAATTCTAGGAAGGCCTTGGTAGTATGTTAGGGAGGCAGTGCATTATGGGAAGGAAAACACATACTCTTTCAAGAAGGATGGAGTCACTTATAGGATATAGTCAATAGTGGAAGAAGATAAGGTAGAGAAGGCTACTACTAAGAAATTGCTGATGAGTGGGAAAAAGTTCCTCAAGGACTTGAAGGAAGGTGAAGGAGTAGGGTATGCCATCATAATGAAGCCCAAGGAGGAGAAGTCATCTACATAAGCACCTATACCTACAGAAGTGCAAGAATTACTAGATCAATTCAAGGACATAATTTGTGATGGAGCACCACTAACTTTACCTCCAAAGAGAGCCATAAGTCATCAAATTCAGTTCATACCAAGAGCATTATTACCAAATAAAGCTACCTACAAGATGATTACATAGTAGAACAAAGAGATAGAAAGACAAGTCCAAGAGTTTCTTGATTAGGGGCTGATTAGGAAGATCATCAGTCCATGTGTAGTACTAGTTGTCATAGCACCTAAAAAAAGAGGTAAGTGGAGAATGTGCACTGATTCTAGGGAAATCAATAGAATCACAATTAGATATAGATTTTCTATTCCTAGGATAGAAGATCTAATGGACTATCTTGGTGGAGCTAGATACTTTTCTAAAAATGACCTCAAGAGTGGCTATTATTAGATTAGGATGAAGGATGGTGATGAATGGAAGCCTACATTTAAGACTACTAAGAGTCTCTATGAGTGGTTGGTAATGTCATTTGGCCTCACCAATACACCAAGTACCTTCAAGAGAGTCATGAATGAGGTCTTGAAAGATTATATAGGAGTGTTTATTTTTATATATTTGGATGACATCCTCATCTTTAGTAAGATAAAATAGGAGCATATGAAGCACCTAGAAATAGTGTTGAAGAGGCTTCAAGAAGAAAAGTTGACAATGAATCTTGAGAAGAGTGAGTTTGTGAAGGAGGAGCTAGTGTATTTGGGTTTTGTAGTATCCTAAGGAAGTCTAAAAATGGACAAGAGTAAGATAGAGGAAATCATAAGCTGGCCTATTCCTAGATCTGTTACTAAGATTAAAATTTTTCATGGTTTAGAAAATTTTTGCAGAAATTTTAGTGAGATTTGTGCACCAATGAATGAAACTATTAAAGGAGGCATGAAGAACAAGTTCACATGGACCAAGGCTATAGATGAGAGTTTTGAGAGATTGAAGAAGGAAGTGGCAACTCAACTAGTACTAGTTTTTCCAAGTTTTGAGAAGACATTTGTGGTGGAGTGTGATGCTTGTAATATAGCAGTTGGGGTAGTTCTAAGTCAAGAGGGAAGGCCTATGGCATTTTTCAATGAGAGGCTTAATGAAGCCAAAACATGGTATTTAGTATATGACTTTGAGATCTATGCACTTGTTAATTCTCTTAAGAAGCAAAGGAATTATCTATTTCCTAAGGAGTTTGTTGTCTTCACTAACAACCAAGCACTAAAATTTATTAACTCACAAGAAATGCTAAGCTTGAGGCACATCAAATCGATGGAGTTCTTGTAGTCCTACACTTTCACCATCAAACACAAGAAGGGCACAAATAATAAAGTGATAGATGCTTTAAGTAGGAGGTTGTTGACAGTCGAGTAAGTCAATTTGTAGAGCATATGACTAGAAGGATTCAAGGACATGTATGGTGAGGATACTAAATTTTTAGAGGTCTACAAGGTATGTATTAACTTTGAAAATCATTTCCATAGTGACCTTTCTGAATGTACTTTGCAAAATGGGTTACTATTCAAGTGTCAATAGTTGTGCATCCTAAGGGGATTTATGAGGGAAAATCTTAAGAGAAGCACAATGGGAGCATGAGTGAGAATTTTGGCCTTAACAAGACCCTAGAACTTGTGGAAAGGTTTTACTACTAGCCCAAGATGCAAAGGGATGTAAAGAGATATCTAGAACAATGTGGTATATGTCAGAAGGCTAAGGGCACTTCATCTAATGTAGGAATTTACCAACCTCTACCGATTCCTAATAGGCCTTGGGAATGCATTAGCATGGATTTAATAGTGGGATTACCAAGGACTAGGGAAATGTTAGATACTGTGTTTGTGGTGGTAGATAGGTTCAATAAGATGAGCTATTTCATTCCATGAAAAACAACACATGATTCATGTAATATGGCCAATCTTTTCTTTAAGGAGGTGGTCAGAATACATGGTTTACCAAGGAGCATAGCTGCTAACAGAGATGCTAAATTTATGGGGAACTTTTGGAAGAACCTATGGAAGAGTGTTGGTATAAATAAGTATTTACTATTTACACTTACTTAAGTTTACTTAGGTTAATGCATATTTTATTATTTATTTATTAGTCACATAGGAGTTTGTGCTCTCTTGTGAGTTGTGATGTTGACAACACAGGGGTCTACGCCTCTTTTATGTACATGTTGTCTACAACACAGGAGTTAGCACACTAATTAGGCACATGATTTCTACAAGTTTCTTAATCTTATCCACTCATCTAGAATGTTGGATAAGGTGTGTGCTTAGTTGTCAATGTTTATCTTATCTCTTGGTTGTTTCTAGAGACATTCTAGGTGCTTCCTAAGAGGCCTTTATATACAAGCACTCTTAGTGTGTTTGTGCATACTGAATGTACTGAACAAAGCAATGTATTAGGACATACTCTGATTAATAGATCATATCCATTTTTTGGTCTATAGTTGTGCTTATGTTGAGTTCTATGATCTTGGGTGAATCTTGCCCTGAGGAAAATTCTTACATGGTATCAGAGCTCTTGGAGAATTCCTCTTCATAAAGCCATTTGAAAACTTCATCTTTCTTCATCACTGCAGCCCAACTCTCGAGTATCATAGAAATTGGGAGCTTCTAGTGCCAGATTTGACCTCACCATTGCATCCAAAACTCTAATTAGGTGAAAACCGGCTATAAATTCGGCTATCTTCGGCAAAAGTCAACCATGAGGCAAATTTTTTTTGCAAATTGGACCTTGGAAGCCCCAATTTGCACTACGGGTATTATCATTTCAGTATTCTAATTTTTCTCTGAAAATTTTCATCATATTTCTTGGTAGAATTTTTAAATTGTTTTTTGCCCTTCGGGCAATTTGCAGAGATTTTTTTTTTTTTGCAGAACTGGGCTGTCAGATCCTGGCCCTACAAGGGTTTGCATAGCTACTTTTGGAAAACTTTCAACTATTTGGGCATTGCACTGTAAAATCTGGCAATTACCCCCCTTCACTGATGAGACTCTATACTTTTTTGGCCACTTTTTCACAATAACCATAGTACAGGGTATTACCCACTAGTGACCTCCTCCACAAATACCCCAACAGCTCTTTGTATTAGCCCCCACATGACCTTGCTTCTAAAAATCTCAAGGTTCTTCCCCACAACATATGTGGGACTAAAGCTTTTAATGCTAGCCCACAAAATAGGTTTTTCGGCTACCACCAAATAGACATTCTGTGATGCCCACAGCATATACCAGCATTGACATTTACCACCAGTGGAATAATGATAGTGATAATGACTATTGAACCTCTGGCCATTTGGTAGACTTTTCAGCAGTATTTAGGCACTAGTACTTTTCCAGCCACTCCATTTTAAATCTGGACCCTGTGCTCAAATTTTTAGCAACGGGATCAACTTCTCTAGCACACGATTTAAATCCAACAACCTATACTATGCACCCATTTCTCCCACCATGCGGCACAGTGGTGTTTTGACACATGGATGTAGAACTACTAGCCAAGCATCCTAAGTTCAGATAGACATGTGGATGATAAGACTCAACTATGTAGACCAATCCGTGGCTAACACATCATAAAATTTCCCAACTCAACTAGAGCTGAGTCACCTGCCACATGTTAGTGCCAAGAGAGCCCACGTCACTAGCTAATTTTGTGACACACAAGCATCCAACCGTACCATGTCATCAAACCCATGGCAATATCTATACATCTAACATGTGGCGTATTTGTATAGTATGACTACAAACTCAGCCTGACACATTAGCAAGGGATTTTTTTGTTGATGTCATCATTTTACTCAGTTAAATTTGACGACTATCTAACCATCATAACTAGTAATTTTCTAATTGTAGCGATGGTCATTTGACCATCAAATTTAACATTGTAGTTTATCTTCGAGACCCCTCTCCAAATTGCTTTTTAGTTTGGCAGCTTGACTTCGCGAGCGCATAAGACATCTAGACTTTGATTCAAGTGCAATTTTTTTTGAAATTGGGTAGAATTTCCTAAATTTTGCAGTGGTGATGTTATTTTCTAGTTTTGGTCCAAGGATTTGCTAGAAATCATGTCTTTTGGTGACTGTACCTGCTCAATCCTACATTTTGCAACTTGAAACAATCCGTACGGGCTCATCTGGACTCTTTTTTATGTTTCATTTTTTTTGAAAGTGCATTTTTTTTTTCTACTTTCTAGATCTGCAGTTAGATATTGGGTTGTGTGGACAAAAATTTCACTTTTAGAACTAGGGCCTTTTCTACATTGTATTGCTTTCAAAATTTAGCTACAGTGCTTTGGTACAGTTTTAGGCCTCAAAAGGTAGTTGCAACAAGAAAAATCAAAAGTCTACTTTGTTCATTTTTACACACACCACATATCAAGTGCCAACAACATCTTTTTCAGGGGGGGGGGGGGGGTTCTTTGATATTTTGGAGGTTTCATTGATTGGTCCATCATGGAAGAGGATTATTGTCCCACTTGTTGGTATGGCATTCGACCCAAGTTGACAAAGTGCAACTATTACACATGGTGTGATACACTTCTTGATCATCTTAGAAGAGAGCATAAGGAAGTATTTCCTTATTTATGTTCCAATGACTTGATCACTGATAAATGTCTAGAACCTCTAGGTAGATTGATCGTTATCATTCTTAACAGTCTCTCTCATTTTGATCATCAGAAGTTGATTGTCAAGATATGGCCACCACATGACTATTGGATGTATCTTTGGAAGAAGTTTGGAGATCCATATGTTCCTCCATTTCCAGAAGACATCTTACCTCTAGTTGTTGCTGCACCCTCTTCAAATGAGATCACACCTCTAGCTCCTGTTGCTCCTACTAATCTAGTTTCAACCACAAATGCTCTAGATTTAGTGTAGCAAGACCCTTTATGTCTTCTTACTCTACCTTCATGCAATGACTTCCTTCCTACCCTTGTAGGCCTATTCATGGAGTCTTACATTGAAGATGTGAGAGACATTATTGTTGACATTTGTCTTCATTCTAAGGTGAATTCTTTTTCCACAGTGATAGATTCATGTACTTCTGCACTATAGGGTACACATGGTCTTCTAGGTGATGACTTCTTGCCAGAAATTTTAGTTCTATTCATGGATTCACACACAATAGATATGGAAGACTTCTTTGATGATTTATTGCTTCTCTTTGTTGAGGAAGATTCTTCTACAATTATTGCACATTCTCTACATGATCAATCTTTCTAGGTTGGTGTGATTGTGGATTCCTATGTACAACATCTACAGGAGATCTCCTTCACATTTGAGAAGACTGTTGGTTTCATGAGACAGGTTCTACCGAACTCCTTATTTGATCTACACTTCTCTTAAGTAGTTTTGGAGGAAGCCATCATCAATATTGACACAGGAACTTTTGAATAGGTTTTAGTGACACCGGTCATCATAGAGATTCCTTCTCCATCTAGGGGATGCATCTCATAGGTACCCTTGCATTTGTTTCTTCCAAAGGGGAGGAACATCATTTAGTGGTCATGGATCAACTTCTTCATCGGAGCTTTTCTCACTAATTGGCACACTACTTTTAGTGGGGGGGGGGACTATCTCATCTCTTTTTCCTTTTTGGGTGGGACTTTTTCCTCTTAGGAGGTTTTGTTCTTCTCCTTTTCTCTTTTGTATATACCCAATGTATGTCATAATGGGAGGGTCTTGATTACTCCATCCATCCAGGCATCCCTTTTCATCTCTCTTTTTGGGGGAGGGTTTTTCCCATGAGGTTTTCCCTCTTTCTCCATTTTTTTGCATCTTCATTTTGTACATGGGTACCTAACATGGCCTAGTAGTTGGGACCCATTATGCATTTCATCCTAGTTCTTGTAAGCTTAAGGGCATTCCCCTAAGTTGCACTTAAGGGAGGGTGTTGGTGTGAATAAGTATTTACTATTTACACTTAAGTTTACTTAGGTTAATTCATATTTTATTATTTATTTATTAGTTGCCTAGGAGTTTGTTCACTCTTGTGAGTTGTCATGTTGACAACATAGGGGTCCACACCTCTTTTATGCACATGTTGTCTATAACATAGGAGTTAGCACACTAATTAAGCACATGATGTCTACAACCTTCTTAATCTTATCCAATCATCTAGAATGTTGGATAAGGTGTGTGCTTACTTCTCAATGCTTATCTTATCTCCTAGTTATTTCTAGAGACATTCTAGGTGCTTCCTAAGAGGCCTTTATATATAGGCACTCCTAGTGTGTTTGTGCATACTGAACATAATGAACAGAGTAATGTATTAGGGCATACTCTAATTAATAGATAATATCCATTTTTTGGTCTACAATTGTGCTTGTGTTGAGTTCTACAATCTTGGGTGAATCTTGCCCTAAGGAAAATTCTTACAAAGAGGTTAGGTAAAAACTTAGCTCATAGTTATACCTACCATACCCAAATAGATAGGTAGACATAGGTCATCAATAGGGTCCTAGGAAACCTCTTAAGGTTTCTTACCAAGGATTATGGATAGAGTTGGGAGCAACTCATACCTTAGGCATAATTTTCCTAGGCATAATTTTCCTACAATGATAGCAAGAATAGGACAACATGATTAAGTCCCTTTCAAGTAGTATATGGCACACATCCAAGGGGCATAATGATTTTAAGATACCTACCAACACATGGAAACATCAGTGGCCATGCTGAAGATTTTGTTTAGCCAATGAAAGAAGTACATGATCAAGTTAAGAAATACTTAATGGAGGAAAATAAGAAGTTGAAGGAGAAGAAGGATGAGGGGAGAAGGGAAATATAGTTCCAAGTGGGATATTTACTGATGGTCTACTTGAATAATCTAGGTTATAGAAGGGCATCCATACTAAATTGAAAATAAGGAGGATTGGGCCATGCAAGGTACTAGAGAAGCATGCAAGGTACTAGAGAAGTATGGACTCAATGCCTACAAAGTAGACTTACCAAAAGACATGGCTATCTCTCCCATATTCAATATCAAGGACTTGATACCTTAGAAAAGTCCAAATATGGATTGAGAAGAGTACAAAACAAAGCTAAACAAGGATATATTAGACCTACAAGTACCTGAAAGGAAGGAGCCACAAGTGGAGAGGATATTGGATTCTAGAGTGAAAAAGAGTACGAGGTAAAAGATTTATAAAGAAAATCTAGTGAATTAGTTGGATACACCTAAAGATGAAAAAAATTGGATTGATGAGAGTGATTTCAAGAAGCATGACATCAGCAAGGAGTTCCTCTCTCCACAAGTACTTTAGGCTTCTTCTTGCAGGGGGAGAATGGTGCAGGAGCACCTAGGGTAAGATAAAACCCTAACTCAAATTTTGGTTTGTAAATGATCTAACCAACCATTTAGTTAATAGGGACCAAATATAAATTCCCAAGGTAGGTTCAACATGTGTGATTAGGTGAGATTCTAGGTAAAGTCAAGTTGTAATCAATTAGGTGTTGTTGAGCCTAAAAATTGCTCAAAGTTACTCTATAAGGTAAAACTTTGAAAAATTCCAAAAATGGGGTAATAAGAATTCAAAGGAGGTCCTTATATGTCCTAGGTTAATTTTATGAAGGTGGAAACCAAATTGGTCAAGTTTGGAGGCTCAAATTGCAACAATGCAAAAGTTGTCAGAATTGCTCATTAACAACTTCACAATTTTTGCAAAATTCCAATTGGCAATTTTTGCACTTTCTGAGGAAGGAGAAAAATAGTTAGCTATGGATCAAACCAAAGGAAAATATGGATGGGATTACCTATTGAAAAACCCTCCAACTCATTTCTAAGGGTTGGTTGATTCACATGTACGAATAATTAATGAAACCAAATGAATTGTTCATAGAAAATAGGCTTTAAGAAGATTCCATATTTTTGTCTGATAGGTGTGCCTAATATTCTTGATGGATTAGTTGATTGGATTCATGCATTGATTTTGTATAGGGCTGTTTAGATCTTAAGTCTTCATTTCAATAGGTTTTCAAAATTAATTAGTTTTTACATTTTTGCTGTCTAATTTTGAGCAATCAAAAATAAACATGAATAAGGCTTGACTTCCCATGGTTGAAAATCCATGGCCTTCTGGAATTAAGAAATGGATTTTGTATACTATGTATATACCAATTTTGGAGTTTGTGGATGACAGTTAACTATTTTTACAAGAGAGCCCTAGGAAAGAAAGAAAGGCTTGACAAGGTGCAATGAAGGCTTGTAATTAAGTTCTAGTGAGAATAGATGATTGGAACATGCCAATATTGTATAGGAAGTGATGGATTAGGTTACCAAGGGTCTATAACCTAGAGGATAAAATTGGATCAAGAGTTTGGAACAATTGGAGTGGGTTTTACTATCATTGCCTTTGAAACCCTCGAAATAAGGGTTTTCTAGAGCCATACTGTATGGACACCATGGAGGCCTAAAACGTAGAAAATATTTTAGCCTAGAACATTAGGAAACAAAGTATAGAAGCCATCAATAGGTCTTGTTAAGGTATTTTTGTAGTTATTGTCAATTCCTTGGTTTTAGGAAGGCTAATAGGGGCTCTTAGGGCTACAAGGGCAAACATGGAAATTTGGAGTTGTGGGTATGATAGACCTACCCAAAAGATGTAGAATGAAGTAAAAAACACAAAGGACCATAGAAAGGTGGAATGAACTTTATTTTTTCCCTTTTAATGCATTTGGTGGAGTTTTGGCTCACTAGGTCAAAAGATGCATAGTTGGGGTTGTGGAGTAAGGAGTGAAACCTAAGTTGATTGGTGAGTTTATTGGAGAGAGGTGATTGGAAGAGAGTCCTCTAGGTTAGGGGTTGGAATAGTAGCCCTAGGTAGGATAGGAGTAGCCTTGGTAGAGCATAAAATATCTAGAGTGAAGAAGTTCCCCATCAATTATTCAACATGTAATCTAAATATATATGTTTCTAGTTTATGATTAGACACGTGATTGGTTCAATTCAAGTGATTTAATTAATATATTTATATGATCACATGTGATTGATTTGAAAATTTAGATGTTTAAAAATTAAATATAATTACACATGGTATGCATGAGATTAATTATTCTACACATTCAATTGTTTCAATTCTAGATGATTTTAAATTTGTTCATCAGAGTGCATAGTTAATAATTAGATATGACTTATTTAATTCTATATGATTTTTCAACATCATATGTTTTATGAAATTACATATAGATGATATATATGTTTCTATTTTATGATTAAACATGATTGGTTCAATTTACATGATTAAACATATATAAGTTCAAAAAATGAAATCAGCATACACATATAAGAGGAAACATGAAATGAACATAAGGCATGCATATATTATTCGTAAACATGAAATGAATATACACATATAAGTGGAAAATGTGAAATGAACATCTATACATATATAAGTCCTAAACATGAAATGAACATACACATTTATGAGAAAAGTTAGAAATGAACATGTGTACACATATGTCTATAAGTCCTAAACAAGGCATGTTTGGTTTAATTTACGGGAATCAACTTATTTAAGTCCTATAAAAGGAAACATGAAATAACATGATTTATGTATATATAAGTCAAAAAAATGAAAAAAATATACACACATAATAGGAAAACATGAAATGAACATGTATACATATATAAGTCCTAAACAATATGAAATGAACATACACATATAAGAGGAAATTTAGAAATGAACATGAGTACATGCATGTGTAAGTCCTAAATAGGGCATGATTGATTCAATTTACATGATTCAACATGTTATAAATTGCATGATTAATGAAGTTATATAATTTCATGAAACCTAATATAAATTCATTAATTGAAACCTATTACAACCTATTATTTAATTTATAGCACACACAATGATCTAAGTCAAAAATGTATCGTAATCACCTAAAATTGTACCAAAAGGGGTCCCTATGTGGAAAAACCTAATGTAAGATTCCTTATAACCTAATCAAGAATATTAAACCCTATTAAATATGATTAGGACCCATTTCATAAACCATAACACACATACTAACCTAGTAGACTCCTTAGGTCCCCTTAAGTCAAACATGTATCCTAATTACCTATATGTGTACCAAAAGGGGTCCCTATGTGGTGAAACCTAATATAAGACTCATTATTACCTTATGAAACCTATTATGCCTAGTTAAGACCCATTAGGACCCATTTTATAAGCTATAACATATATAATGACCTAGTAGACTCCCAAGGCCCCTTAAACATGTATCCTAACTACTTGGAAGTGTACCAAAATGGGTCCCTATGTGATGAAACATAATATAAGAATCATATTAAGACTCATTAATACCTAATAAAACCTAGTACTCTTTATTTGGTAGAACTTAATATAAGACTTATATTAGGAGTTGTACCAAAAGGGGTCCCTATGTGGAAAAACCTAATACAAGACTCATTATTACCAAGAAGTGTACCAAAATGGGTTCCTATGTGGAGAAAAATTGTATAAAAATCCTTATTTCATAATTAATCTTATCACCCCTATTAAGAAATCATTAGGAACCATTTTTTAATCCATAACACACATAATGACCTAGTAGACTCCTTAGGTCCCCCTAAGTCAAGCATGTATCCTAATTACCTACATGCGTGCCATAAGGGGTATATATGTGAAAAAACCTAATATAATACTCCTCATTGCCTAATGAAGCCTATTAGACCCTATTAAGACCCATTAGGACCCATCATGTAAGCCATAACACACATAATGGCCTAGTAGACTCCCTAGGTCCCCTTGAGATAAACATGGATCCTAATTAGCTATATGTGTACCATAAAGGGGTCCCTATGTGATGAAACCTAATTTAAGACTCTCTATCACCTAATGAAACCTATTATGCACCATTAAGACCCATTAGGAACCATTATGTAAGCTATAACACATATAATGACCTAGTGAACTCATTAAGTCCCCTTAAGTCAAACATGTATCCTAATTACCCTATGTGTACCTAGAAGTGCACAAAAAGGGATACTTATATGGAAAAATAATAATATAAGGATCATTATTACCTTATGAAACCTATTTTTCCATATTAAGATCCATTAGGACCCATTATGTAAGCTATAACACACGTAATGACCTAGTAGACTCACTAGGTCCCCTTAAGTTAAACATATATCCTAATTACCTATGTTGACTTAGGATACATATATTGACTTGAGGGTCCTAATGGGTCTTAATAGGGAGTAATAGGTTTCATTAGGTATTCATGAGTCTTATATTAGGTTTTTCCACACAGGGACCCCTTATGGTACACATTTAGATAATTAGGATACATATTTATTTTAAGGGGACCTAGGGAGTGTACTTGGTCATTATGTGTATTATGGCTTACATAATGGGTCATAATGGGTCTTAATAGTGTGTAATAGGTTTCATTAGGTAATAAAGAGTCTCATATTATATTTTTACACATAAGAAATCCTTATGGTACATATAGCTAATCGAGATACTTGTTTGTCTCAAAGGGACCTAGGGAGTCTACTAGGTCATTATGTGTGTTATAGCTTACATAATGGATCCTAATGGGTCTTAATAGGGTTTAATAGGATTTTTCAGGTAATAAGGAGTCTTATATTAGGTTTCTAAATATAGGAACCCATTTTGGTACAACTCCTAATATGCATCTTATATTGGGTTTCGTCAAATAGGGTGTAATTGGTTTCATTAGGTATTAACGAGTCTTATATTAGGTTTTTCCACATATAGAATAATAGGTTTCATTAGGTATTAATGAGTCTTATATTAATTTTTTCCACATAGGGACCCCTTTTGGTACACTTCTAAGTAATTAGGACACATGCTTGACTTAAGGGTGCTTAGTGAGTCTACTAGGTTGTTATGTGTGTTATAGCTTACATAATGGGTCCTAATGGATCTTAATAGGGTATAATAGGTTTTCTAAGGTTTTAATGAATCTTAAATTAGGTTTCATCACATAGGGACCCCTTTTGGTACGTATATAGGTAATTAGGATACATATTTAACTTAGGGGGACCTAGTTAGTCTACTAAGTCATTAAGTGTATTATAGCTTACATAATGGGTATTAACGAGACTTAATAGAGTATAATATGTTTCATTATGTATTAATAAGTCTAATATTAGGTTTCTTCACATAGTGACCCCATTTGGTACACTTCTAGATAATTAGGATACATGTTTGACTTAAGGGGACGTATTGAGTCTACTAGGTCATTATGTATGTTATAACTTACATAATAAGTCCCACTAGATCTAATATGGAATAATAGATTATATTAGGTAATAATGAGTCTTATATTAGGTTTCTCCACATAGGTACCCATTATGGTACACATATAGGTAATTAGGATACATGCTTGTCTTAAGGAGACCTAGGGAGTATACTAGGTCATTATGTGTGTTATAGCTTACATAATGAATCCTAATGAGTCATAATAGAGTGTAATAGATTTAATTAGGTAATAAGGTGTCTTATATTAGTTTCACCACATAGGGTCTCCTTTTGGTACACATATAGGTAATTAGGATACATGGTTGACTTAGGGGGACCTAGTGAGTTTACTAGGTTGTTATGTGTGTTATAACTTACATAATGGATCCCAACGGGTCCTAATGGGTCTTAATAGGGTGTAATAGGTTTTGTTAGGTAATAAGGAGTCTTATATTATGTTTCTTCACATAGGGACCCCTTATTGTACACATATTGGTAATTAGGATACATGTTTGACTTATGGGGACCTAGTTGGTCTATTGGGTCATTATGTGTGTTTTGGATTTCATAATGGTCGCTAATGGGCCTTAATAGGGTGTAATATTTTTCATAAGGTAACAATGAGACCTATATTCAAATTTTTGGCATAGGCACCCCTTATGATATACTTCTAGGTACACATAGGGTAATTAGGCTACATGTTTGTCTTAAGGGGATCTAGGAGTCATAATTAATATATCCACTTATTTAAATTTATGCATAATATATTTAGATCTCAATATAACTTTCAAAATAATGTAAAATCATTTCAAAACAAAAAAACTCCTAACAACATATAATATGTACTCATTGAATCATCAAAGCCATGTGGGCTCGCTTATACCATGCACATGAATATAATATATCTCTAGATATTAATATAGTTAAAAAAAATGTAAATTTATTTAAAAAATAAATAAATTTATTTTAGAAAATAAACTTATCAAGAAATAATATAGTCATTGAACCATAAAAGCTACATGAATTAACCTTCAAATTCAACTTAAATTTTGAATGCAATCTTGAGATCTACAAAAATAGTCTAGATAGTCTACAGTTCTGCATACATATAGTCTGGATCCTCCCTATCTTTTATGATCTCCAAAATTCTTTCATGCTCTTCAATAGGACACTTCTACTTTTTCTTTCCAAATCCTCTTCTTGGCACTATATTGAATTCCAATTTTGTCACTATGACCAAGTGACTGTAATGTAGATTTTCTTTTCACCATGCATACATTCAATTAACTAAATTCCATTTTTGTCAGTCTTTTCTTGCTAATAATATGTGTCTTTGATGACAACTAAACTAGTTGGATAAGATTGTCCATCATCATCTATGGTTGGTTTTGGAAACTTGTATTTTTATTTAGTGCATCTAAGAAGATAGTAGTCCACACCTTCCATATTCTTAGGATCGGAAACCACAACAAAAATATTACCTGCACATGCACACATGAATCTAGATTAGATATATATAAATTAATTTAACTTAGTTAATGTTCACAATAATTCACATAATATTTTAATAGAAAATTCCAATACATGCACAAATGTACATATATTTGTATACACACATACACACACAGATATGTGTGTGTGTGTATGTAAATGTGTGTATATATATATATATATTTATATATGTATATATTTATATGTATGTATATGTGTATATATATATATGTATATGTGTATATATATATGTATATATGTATATATATACATATACATACATATACATATATATATACATACATACATATACACACACATACATATACATACATATATACATATACATACGTATATATATATATACACACACACATACATACATGTGTGTGTGTGTGTGCACGCATGCGCGTGCACAAAAACACACATCTGTAAGAAATAAATAAAAGAAGCATTCATAATTAGCTAAACATATATGATCATGAATATCTTGGTTTTCATCATCTTCTTCAAAATGAGTATTTCTAACTAACTCTTTCAAATCCCACCCTGAAACATATCCATTTGCAACATTCTCACATTGACTAATTGGATTATTTTCAACATAGTCATTGCAAAGACATGATTTATCTCTTACGTGAATCAGTGGAGGCTTATGTTATGTTGTCATCATTACTTGATGGATACATCTTATTCCAACAATGGGTTGACAATTATATGGATTAGATCAATCAATATCTATCATGCATGTACACCAAAATATGATATTAAATTATCTGTCAACAATAGAGAAGAATAAATTTAAATATATATAAGTTAAAATTCATTGAAAATAGAGCTTTTAATTTTATTTATTTAAATAAATTCAACAATTTTTACCTTTCACTTCCCAAAAATAATATTTTTTGCATTTGGTATCTTGACTAGCAAAATGAGATCGACACCATTCAACAATTTTATTTGAATTCTATATCACGTTACCTACAAAACACACACACAAATGAGCTACGTAAAATATTAAAAAAATGAAAACCAATGTTTTTCTACCTTGAAGCTCATGTTTTTAGAGTCCACACTCTACACATGCTCTAGCTCCATCGTGCTCTCCTTTTCAATGTCCACTCTTTAAAAAGTTCTAGATGAACTCAACATCGCGTGTAGTACTATGTTTCATTGTAAACACTTTTGTAAATTTAAATTTCCTTGCAATTAAAAAATTTGTTAATATAATATATACATGTACATGTATGAACTAATAGATAAATTCTAAATTTAAATTGTAATGCCCCACCAAGGGATCCAAAAGAACAAACCTAAAGTTTTACTAAGTTTGCTAAACATTTTTGAACAATAATCTATAAGTTGAAATTTGAATGTGATAATATTTAGTTAATTTAATAATAATATGTATATTTGGAGTGCATTTTTAAATAAATGCTAAATGATATTATTATTTAAATTAATAGATAGTTATCAAAATTATGAAATGGAGACTAAAACCCTACATTTAACTCAATCATGTGTCTTCAAAATCAAACCAAAATGTGAAACTTACACCTTGTTTCTATATGCTATCAATGTTTGGGGTTGACTAGATTGTTGACCAGTTATAGGACGTCTACTAGAGGCTTGGGGGTTTTGTGAGTGGTATCATGTTGACTCGATCTTGATCATTATTGCTTAACCATGTATGTGATGGTATGCTTATGATGAGTATGTTTTTTTTGTTGGTTACTATGTTTTCAATGTCTTTGTGAAATAGTGGGTTGTATGTTATGAGATACCTGAATAACCATTATGAGTCATTGATCAGTATTGTTAGATTACTTTCGATTGCTCGTTGAGAACCAATGGATATTTTGATTTATCTTGTTGCTTTCTAGTTGCTCATAGAGAACTGATGTGGTTACTATGATTATCTTTATGATGCTTTCTAGTCACTTCTATAGGACTAAGGTGATTTTGCTATGATTATGTGATTTGTGATTTCTTGAGCTTAGGGTAGGTTATCTTTATGCAGTGTCAAGAAGTGGCTTGCAATGGGGTACGGGGACCCTAAGTGGTCCTGGGGGTAACCCATTGTAAGTTTTTTAATAATTGATAACTTTACACTTAATACTAACTTAAATGAACCTAATAAGAGATAATTGTATGTTCTTGCCCATGCCATGAATGCTAATACAGACTAGGATGGGAGTAGAGAGAACACTTGGTTATGACCTTGCATTCCGTAGAATGCCTTGTCAGTGCAAGAGGATACTAGTGGCTGCAGGGATCACTAGGGACCCAGGAGTCCTAAGGGACTACTCAGGCAAACGTGATTTGTGCGATGAAACTTTCTCGCTTACATAGTAGATACCTACGTGTCTTTGTGGTGCCTCTAGGTCTAGATGTCGATCTATGTGTTGGAACCTTTGAGTTAGTTTACTTTTAGGATTTCCTGGACTCAGAGAGAGTTCTTATGTCATGTGATTTGATATCCTTTTTGGGACTTGGGACTATCTCCTTAGTGCGGTGGGAGTGGACCATTTAGGTTCCACGCGGTCGAGTGGTAGTGCTTTTTACTCTTACCATTGAGATCCATCCGAGACACCGTGGCTAGAGTATTCTTGTTGGCATATACCTTCATTCTATTTATGGATCATTATGATAGATGGTTATATTTTATGTTAGATGTTGTATCATTTTATGATGGATGTTATATCTTTTGATGTATGGATGTATTATGTATGGTGGATGGTTTCATTTATTTTATTGCACATGTATCATAGATTCGAAGAGGATGATGTATATTTATCTTTACTTATGTATATTCTTTTAAGCCTTTCATGCCCTGTGACTTGTATAGTGGATGAATGAGCATTCCGAATTAATTTTGCAAAAGGCATTAGGAACAAATGTATATTAAATGGACATTGGACTTTTCATTATTCTTTCATATGGATGTCATAATTGATGGACTTAGTTTTAGATTAGATTTAAATGTGATTCAACGTCATGGGATCTTTAAGGAATATAACCTGTTATGTATGTTATTGCTTTTGCTACTATGTGTTTGATGTGTATGTTATACTTTCATACTTAAAAAAGAAAAAGAAAAAGATGCTATCAAACTTAGTCAAACTTAGGTTATTTATTTTGGATCCCTTGGCGGGGCATTACATAAATAACATGCAATTTTTAAAATTAACTTTGAAAAGCTAGAGGTCTAATACATATATAACTTAACCACACAAACATCAAGCCAAATCCAATGTTGTGAAGCATTTATCCCGCTTTCTAAGGGGTCATAAAAAAACATTCCAAAAAAATGAGCCACATAGCTCCTATCATGTACCTTATCATAACTAATATAGAAAGGCACCTCCTTAATAATAATGCACTCATTTGGAGTACTTTCTACGCCATCCAAATCAAACAGTGCATGTCTTTAAGTCACTTGTACAAAGATTACAACTTAGTTAGAATGAAAATATTGTTCTTGAAGATATGATTGCGGGGAAAATGCATAGCTCTTAGAAAAATCTACAATTGAAATAATATAACCAGGTCAAAAATAATTTGATATTAATGAAATAGTTTGGCTTGCTAATGCACACCATGACAATTTTGAATAAGTGGGTAAATCATAGTAAAAAATTTGATCATAAACTCAAGGTAGGAAAATCCACTCTCCTTCAATACAATATTTTTTGATTCCTCTCCTATCTTTGTTTTGTATGTCTCGTAGTCAAATCTCTTCCACACAACTAAATTTGTTACATCAATATTCTCAGTTTGAAACAAAGTTTTTAAAACATGTCCACAATGAATGCATTCAACTTTTATAAACTGGACTTTGAACTCATTTGCATCATCTGATTTATCACATATAATGGACTTCACAAATTGCGTCATACTTCCAGGGACAACCAAATCTTTGTCAACTTCTACCATGAAAATTTTATGTGATTGAAAATATAGATAAAACTCAACATGATTTTGGAAACAACAAGTATTGAAAACCTTATTTATGTGTACGAAGGAAGGGCACAACATCTCAAACTTTCTTTGACCTATTTTCACATCTGGAAACTTTTATTTGAATGCATCGAACAACTCACTTTGTGTTGTATCAAAAAAATGTTTTGGATGTGAAATATTTCTACGTATCTTTTTATCTTTTATTTCTATAATGTCCCTTATATTAGATGAAACATGAGAGTGATTGGTCCAATATTAAATGACATGTCTTCTTACATCTTCAAAAATTCTATCTTTTTGAGAAGGTCTACAAATACTGACCCATTTGTTTTCAATATTTTCATCTAACATGTTTCTTCTTCAAAAATACCTTTGAATGGTTCTTTTCAAAATGTTTAATGAACAAAAAATTGCTTGAACTTTTCTTTTGCATGTCAACCTCTTGCTAGAAATCATAGCCATCAATGCTCTACGTGCATCAGCTGAATCCAATCTGATACAGTACAAGGTAGGAGAATCTCTAAAAGAGATGTCTTAACCTGCAACAAATGACCACACAATGGAAGAGTAAAAATAACACATAGATTTAGATCCAAAATAATACCAACTCTCATAATAGAATCATAAAATTTACATCCAATATGTCCAACTGTAAGGCTTTCTGGGTTACGACCAAATGCCTAAGCAATTACAATAGTAATTTGGCAAGATCTCACAAGATCAAAATCCTAGCTAGCCCAAATCCACAATTTGGTAGAAAAACCCAAGAAGAATCTAAACTTGTGCTCACAAGCCACCAAGCAACCTTCTTGTTTCCCAAGCCATATCTACTAGCTCTGCTCAGCTACTGCTCTCTCTCTCTCTCTCTCTCTCTCTCTCTCTCTCTCTCTCTCTCTTTCTCTCTCTCTCTCTCTCTCGCTATCTTCTTTCATGCTGAATAATGAATAATGAGAAGACAAGACCCTCTACTTATACCAAACCAAGCCACAAGTCGACCTTGGAAGTTACATTAAATAAACCATCACATTGAATAAATACTCAAGCCACAAGTTATATTTATTATTAATTTTTTTATTTTTTATTTTTTTCTTCCAATTTTTGTCACTTTCTCTCTCAAATTTTTTAAATTAATAATTCTCATTTTCCTCTTTTTTTAAATAAATATATCATGCCCCTTTTATTTTCTAAAACAAGATGCTCCTTCATCATACTCCCTAGGTAGAGAGAAAAGTATGTCCCATACTTTGATGCCAAATGGAATTTCTCCAACCAAATTCATCTTCACCAAAGGTTTCCAATCCATCCCAATTAGAAGAAAAAATCTAAAAATCAACCATTTATGTGTCATCCACTCAAACATCAAAATCAAATGAATCTCAATGACCCAATCAACATTCTCATTTCTGGGAACAAACTGAACATATTGCTTTGACAATAGTATTTGCAACTAATCATAACCAGCAGTAGTAATATCCTCAAACATGAAATCCATGATAGAAACACCACGTAACTTCAAATCCAACTCAACAATATGTAAGCCAAAATCCACAATAAGAAAAACATGTAAATCCTTAGCCATGTCAACAAGGAAAAAATTAGGAAAATATAGATCTATAGTATCATGTAGATCCTCAACCACCTTAGAAACTAATGAATGCACACCAACAACATACAAATCCATATGAGTATAAACATACATATTTATATCCTCACAATCAACAACCTCATCATCCACGATAAGATGCTTTGCAATTTTCATGCTAGATCTATGTAACTAATCATGAGAAGGTTAGTGACCTCTTCAACAATAATCACAAATTTCTCTACAAGGTTTGCATCAAACTCCTTAAATTGATAAACAAAACCAACTTCCACCTTAACCTTTCCATGGCCTCTTCTCTCTCAAAAAAGTCTTCTAACCTGCTTGACAACTCACTTTTGGATTGGTAGACTCTAGGTGCAAAAATCTCTACAAAACTCAACTATCCCTTCCTTACCTTGATCTATAAAACTAGCTTCCAACCGAGCATATATCTTTGAAATATTCTTCTCCACTACATAAAAAATATTTGCAATCATCTTGGGGTCCAATCTTCTCAGAGACATCTTTCAAGATCTTCGCAGACCCTCTTTAACAAATCTCCAATTGGATTCAACCTTCACTCAACAAGATCAACATTTCGTCTTTGCAACCATCTCTCAATATCAAGATCCATTTGTAAGTCATCTATAATTGTAAGTTAGAACCAAAATCTACTACCTCATAACAAAGATATCTGAGACTCTAGAAGGAACAATCCACCACAAGATCAAACTTGGATATGATAATCTTTACCCCAAATTTCCTCACCTTCGACAATTTGTCTACATGCTTAGGAAAACTTAAGATCTAATACCACTTGATGTAGTACAAGGTAGGAGAATCCACAAAGGAGATTTCCTTGCCCCAACAAGTGACCACACAATGGAAAAATTACAATAACATAGAGATTTAGATCCAAAGTATTGCCAACTCTCATAATAGAATCATAAAATTTACATCCAATATGCCTAGTTGTAAGGCCTTCCAAATTATAGCCAAATACATTAGCAATTACAATAGTAATTTTGAAAGATCTCACAAGATCAAAATCCTAGCTATCTTAGATCCATAATCTAGTAGAAAACCTTAAGAAGAATCTAAATTTTTCCTAGCAAGCCAACAAGAAACCTTCTTGTTTTTGAAGTTGTAGCTACTAGCTATGCTCACAAAATTCTCTTTGCTCAACTATTCCTCTCTCTAGTTGACTTCCTTATGCTAAATAATGAATAATGAGAAGACAAGACCCTCTACTTATACCAAACTAAGCCACAAGATGGCCTAGCAAGTTATATTAAATAAACCCCCACAGTAAATAAATCCTCAAGCCACAAGGTACATTTATCATTAATTAATTATTTTTAATTTTTTTTCCCTTTTAAAAAAAATTATTTAAAAAAATAAATATACCTTTCCCCCTTTTATTTTCTGATGCAAGATATCAAAATCCTTGACGTTTACTCTTGACAACATTCAAAGCATTAAGAACATTTTCAAGTAGTGTTTATTTACTTGACCTCATGAGGTTTTCTTATTGATGACACCCAACAACTCTAGAATTGGTGTCATTCCTCTCAATCTAACAAATAATTGTGCTTTTCCTATCAAATATTTATTCTCAAAATATTCTTCCCACAATTTTCTAAGATGCAATTTGATTGTGCTATTTGGTACCATGTCTTCAAATGAAAATTGAATAAAAATATAAATTTCATTCAATTCTGTCAAATGTTCCATGCCAAAAAAAAATATTTTGATTACTGGTACCAACATCTTCTCAATATTGACTTGTACTCTCTTAAATATTAATAGCTACCTCTTCATCTTCAACATTAATAGGTATCTCTTCATCTTTAACATTAATAGGCACATCTTCATCTTCAACAACATGTTGAGAAAATTTTGTATGTCCTTTCAATTTTTCACCCCTCTTTCGATCATATTTACTTTCTCTTTTTCTATGACTTCCCATTATGCTTGAAATCTTCAAATAAATCACTTCAATAGTCAATAATTTTATTTTATTTTCCACTGTCTCTTCCCAAAGTGTTAATTACATATCCAAATAATAAGTAGAAGTGAATTACTTGATTAATTTGCTTTCAAAAATAATATTTTTATCCCTTCTTTATATGAGTCACTAGCACCCACATGAATGTGCAAGGCAAGGCTGATCGTACATTAGCTCAATTGAGGGGTACTTAGCCTAGGGTGACTCAGTTAAGTACCCCGATGTGGCAACCACATCAACGAAATATTTGTTTTTATTGAAATTAGGGAATTTAAGGCCCAAATTTTGCATTAAAAATTGTCAAACATGAAAAACCAAAAATAACGTTTCATAGATCTCTCAATCAAAAATTTGAGCATATAATTTTTTTTATAGAATTTGGAGTAGAAAAATAAAGTTTAATTTATTAAATAATGAAATTAGGTATATTAAGTTTTCAAAAGAAGTAGATTTAAAACTAAAATAAAAATAGTAAATTTTATACAAAAAAATATAAAATTTATATCCTCCACTAGAGGAGAGAACATCTTCAAGAATATAGAATTTATTTTTATTGAAAACAATTATTCAATTGTATGTTGTCTTTTATGTTACACAAAATGTCAAGCCTTTACCAAGCAGTCAGTGAAGCTAAGCTCACTCAGGCATCGAAGGCATTTTCCTATGTATGCTGAGCATTCAATGATAACCAAGTTTAGAGATAGTTCTTAGTTGGTTAATGAAGAAGATCTTGTATTGATCGAGTTCACTTAGTTACCAAAGGAAAGTTAGCATGAAGTTAGTATTGACCAAGTTGGGTTAGTGAATGAAGGGATTCTCAGTGTTGATCAAGTACTCAATTCTGTATTAGCCTACTATCAACATATTGAGTTAGATAAATTTATTACTTAATACAAGATGACTTAAGGTTAATATTTGATTGATTAAAGGATTATTAAAGCCAACTTAACAAGGTGAATCATATATATGAAAGATCAAGTTGAGGATTGAGTGTGGAATTGAACAAGATGAATTAAGTGAATTTGAAGGATATTTATAAAAGGTAGAGAATCTAAGTTGATCGACCTACAAAGAACATTCTAATCAAGGAGGATCAAGTAATCAAGCCAAAAATAAGATCTAAATCAACAAAGACAGTTGCATCAACAATCAAGTCAAGTCATTTTTACTCTCTAATAATTGTAGCAATAAATCAAATCTCTTAATAGGGTTAGCCTAAAAACTATTTAGTGAATCCTCTAAGAATGTGGCATTTCTAGATTGAAGTGTTTGAAGACCTCTAACAAGGACACTCCTAATAGGGTGAATTAAATTCTCTAATAGGGTCACACCTAACAGTGTGTTTTGTAACCTTTAATAGGGTTGGCTTCTAATAGGGATCACTTTAGAAGAGTGAAAAATAGTAACTAGTTGTAATTAGTAGTTTTCCCAAATTGGATTTCCATGTTAAATCTTGGTGTCTCTTGTGTTTATGCTATTTCCTTTATGTTTATGCAACTAAGTAAATAAAGGCTAATCACATTAATATCTTAAGATCTATGTGGTAACCAAGTGAAAGTAATATATTTAGTGTTAACCGAGTTATAACAAAATATTTAGTGTTCACTGAGTTACAACAAGTTTTGGTTTTATAATGTGTTGACATCTTAAAGGGACTTGGATTTATTTTTCTAGTACCCAATTCACCCTTCCTCTCTTAGTTACTCCTTTCCATTTCCAACAGTTTTTTGTTTGGTATAGATTTCATAGGGGAATGATGATAGGAGATGAACACTGTCAATTTCCAAAAAGTTTGACTTTAAAAGCTATAAATTTAAAAATATAGATAAAAAATGAATCTTTTATTTTTTCTTATGCTAGTTATACATGTCTTCTAACATATATTTTAAATTTAGACCAAAAACATATTTTTTGCATATAGTTTTTTGGTAGGAAGTAAAACTTCTGATTTTTTGGGATTTTTCAGAAATTAAAAAATCATCTTAAAAAATGAAAAAAAAATCTGAATTCTTATTTAATTATAAAAAGAATTATTTTCATAAGCTTCATTCTATTTTACACATTTCATCAATTTACATCATCTTTAAATTCCTAACAAAATTATGACATTTTAGTCATTTAAGTTTATCAGTTTTACTATTGTTAACCTTATCCTTTATAAAGTGACAACTTATTGTGCTTTTACCCGTATATGATTCAAATATTTCTAGCTTAGGAATGTTTTTTTAACATATATTCGATGAATCTTCCAACCCAACTATGAAATTATGGATATTATAGCTCTTATGGATGAGTACTTCGCTATTCGAGAGAGCATATCATCATAGTCAATTCCTTCCTTTTGATAGAAAATCTTAGCCACAAAATGAGGTTAAAATTTTTCAATACTACCATTTACAACATTCTTAATATTAGTCAACCATCTCAAGTCTACCATGCCCTTATCTTCTAGACATGGTGCTACCTCTGACATGCTATCCTTCATGATAGAAGAATATTCTTCTACCACAACATTCTTCTATACTTGGTGCTTGGATGCCTCTTGAAAGATGAAATGATCTAATTCAATTAATTCACATATAAGTGCCGAATAATTAGAATAACGTTTGGTATCCTTTCTATTTTTGACTAAATCTTATGTATTACCAAAATATTCCTAGGCCTCTCTCAAAGTCTTCTCAGCTACCCTATTTCTCTTCTTGCCTATAATAGGAATATGAAGATGAGGAATTATTTATTCCTTCTGATCATCCTATTTAGATTTATTTATTTTATTTAGCTAGAATTAATGACTAAATCTTGGGGAATTTGAGCTACCTTAATAATGAAAGCTTTCTCCTCCCCATTCATCAAGATGCTAGACTCTTGAAGATCTCTCTACTCCTTGAATTTCACATCTTTGCTAACAACTATTTTCCTAAGTGAAGGAATGTCAACTCAATAAGTGTTAGAAGTTTATTGTACCCAAAATGCCCTCCTTTACAATGGGTTCTATCTTGGTTATCTTTTCCATAGAAATGTGACAATACAAAAGGCATGTAAAGATGTGAATGTGCCCCGAATTTGGTTTATGACCATTGAATGCCTCTTCTAGAGTAAAATTTTCCAACACTTTTTGAGGGCTCCTATTCTAATAATACATTACTATATTTCAATAATTTTCTCATAAGAACCAAGGCATGTTGTGATCATGATGAATGATCATTACTATTACAACTATAGCCCTATCCTATTTTTTTGAGGTTTGTATGAAAAAATCAACTCTTTCTTGATAAATTTTTGAGAATACAAATCTTCAAAATCATTTGAGGTATGCTCACCTTCATTATTAGATTTTAGTATATTAATCTTCCTCCCTATTTGATTCTCCACAAGAGCCTTAAACTCTTTGAATATACTAAGGAAGTTATTTTTGTTATTCATAAAATGCGTCCACATCTTCCTTGAGAAATCATGAATAAAAATAACATAATATTCGTATCCATTCAAGGGTCCTACTGATATAAGCTTGCACACATTTGATTCTATGAGATCCAAAATCCTTTTAGGTCTAGTGTCACTACTTGGAAAATTGATCTTGGCATATTTATGAAGACCATAACCCTTGCACACCTCATGGTTTTTATTCTCCATCTTAGGAAACCACATCAACATTTCCTTGATAACATTAAGTGTTCCATGGTAAAGATGAGCCATCCTCCTAAGGCACAATTATCCTTTCCCTCTACAATTTATCACAAATACATGTGCTAGCTCAAACTCTAACTAGAACAAGATGGTGTACCTGACTCCAATCACTTTTGCAACTTTGAGATTAACAAGATGAATATAGATTTCTCCATTCTCATAGGTTATGATACAACCCTTATATTTTAAAGTAGAAACCAAGATTTCATTATTTTTCATGCTAGGGAAACACAACAAACCCTTCAGCTTCAAGGTTTTCAAGAATCCCTCTAAAAGTTGATGTTGCCAAGTTGTATGATACTTAGTAATATCTTTGAGATAAATAAAAAATCTAGTTTTTTCTCCTCAAAGTTGGTGAAATATTTTCTGGCTCCCATCATGTGGCAAGAAGATCCATTTCAAAAAAACTTTACCCTACTAGCAACTAAACTTGAGAGATTAGACAATGAGTAAAAACTCATTCTCAAATCATGATGCAATTTCATGCAACTCAGTTCTAGTAACAAATTATTTCTTATTCTTATCCTTATTCTTCTTATTTTAATTTGAACATTGAATGAAATAGTGACCTATGTGATGGCATTATTTTTTTATACCTTTCTTAGATCTTTCTTCTTCTCACTCTTGGAAGAAGAACATTATATTTCCCTTTATTAGGCTTCTACTTAACCTTTTCTTGCAAGAGCATTATTTTATTTGTCTTAACCTTTATTTAGCTAGTCTCCTCAATTATAGCCTTACCAAATCCCCTCTTGAAGAGAATCATACAAAAGCCTTACCCACTTAGGTAGTCTATCTCTTCCAAAAATGCCCTTAATAAACACTCTTAATGATTAAAAAAACTATTCATGGATATACAAACAAAATCATATTTAGCAATCATCTCATCTATGACTTGTGTTAGCTTAGTAAAGTAAGAGGCCACATTCTTTCCTTTGGACATCTTGGTATTATTATTATTTTGTTAGAATCATTGTATGACTTTGGTTGTCACCCTAATAAATTCTTGCGAGCATATCCCAGATCTCATTAGTGACACCTTTCCTTAATAGATTAAGAAGTAAGTAATTTCTTATTTCATCAATAGTGATTCTTTGAGCATTGTCTTCCTTGACTTTATGTGAATCAAAAGCAATAAGATCATTTATTGTATCACTATTGTACTAGCATAGATCAACAATTGGTTCCTCTTAGATGTGATTCAAACCTTTCATTATACAAATTTAGATGCACCCTTAAGCCTATCATGATATTCAAAACTAGTTTTTATAGTCACAAAAGAAACTAAAGATAAAAATCTATTTTTTCTTTTTCTAAAAATTGATGTCACAAATCTTGCATTTATATTTAGATATAATTACTCTGCATGTTAATTCTTATAACCTAGCTATCGATTGATTGTACATTAAATTCATAGAATAGATATTCTATTTGATTTATAACAATGAACTCTTTGGGATAATTTACAACTAATAATAGAGCAATTCAAAACAAATTTAAAAAGTGAAGAATAAAATAACTCAAATATACCTAGGAAATCCTAATGTGGGGAAAAACTTGTAAATGATAGATCTCCTATTCAACTTAATTGAAAACTTTCTCTTCAAAATATAATACAAGATTTCAACAATAATCTTATATATACAATGCCCAATTTCTTTACCTAAATTGCAAGAAAAGAATATTTCCTTTCTTTTTTTTGGATTCAAATAATATGAAAATCACTCTTAATTTTATTCAACACAAAAATCTTAGAAATATTCTTTTAAAGAATAAAGAGCAAAGATGTTATTAAATATCCAACTTAAGGTTCTTTAAAGAAACTCCACTCTACTTTTCAAGGTAAACAAAAATAAACACGTACATCAATAACTATTTTGTGCTATGAAATGTGTTTTTATTCCTCTCGTATAAGGGTCTAATCACCACATCTTCTTACAATTAAGAAAAAATAAATAAATAGAAGGGAAACAATTGAAAAATAATGTGACTGTTACCTCTCTCCTTGCATTCAAATTAGTTATTTATATACCCATTTTTGATAAAGTATAAATATACAATTTATTATAAAATATAACTAAGGCCCTCCATATTTTTTTACAAAAAGACATGCACAAAAATCTAGCACAAAATACTAACAAAATGCCTTAAAAAGGGCTCAATTTTCTTCTATTGATATTTGCTTCTCAAACATACCAAATTCTCTTTGTAACTACACCATTTCTGAATCTTTTCTCACCCTCAAAAACATTTGTGAAAGTATAACTAATTTAGTTAGGTTGTAAAAATGGTGCATTTTCTTGCAACAAATAGTTTGAGAGGTTTGAATGGACCTTTATATCCTCTACTTGAGCATCTTTAATTCAATGACAAGACAATTGCCATGCCACTTGAAAGAATGAATATTTAATAAACAAAATATCCAAAGAGAGTTCTAGATTAATCCAAAAAATGAAGCATTAAGAAGAGTAATTAGGGAGGTGCTCCTTGTTTACTTTTACTTTATCGATAGGAAGGTCTCATAACACTTGGTTTATTTTTCTTGTTTTCATGATGCTACTCTAGATTTTTGTTTGTTACTTTGACTAGTATGCCCCTTGGTGGTCATATATGGTTAAGAATTTTATTATTATTATGTTTAGGTTTATGAACACTAATAGTAATTTTTCTATTCTTATGTTAGTTATTATCATAGATTTTATAGTAATGTTCAACTTTAATTACAAGTTTTCTAGTATTCAGCTAAATGTTTATATGATATATCTTACTACTCATAGATGCTTGATTATTTGATTTGAAATTTTTTTTTTGATATTAAAAAGAAGCCAAAATTGGGCTGATCCAATGACAAAAAGCTCAATTGGAACTTACTCGTAAGTCATTATCATCAGATTAAACTACCCCTTTCATTAATATCAAAAGCCCTTGCACTAACATTTTTCTATATCTAAAACAATGATGGTTTGAAGTTAACAATTTATCATATTTACATATAAATGTGACCTAATTAAAATTTTTGAGCATAAACGAAGTCTAGTAAGTTTTAACAAAAAGAGACCCATGAGCCAAACAATAAACTATAAACACAAAAACACAAATAATAAAAGACAAGGATCTAGGAGATAGTTCTCCTTCTTATATTTATTTGGGTTCTCCAACAAGAGTCGTAGCTAGTTTTCCTCTAGAAAAATCTAGAGAGAGTAAGTAGTCTTCATGTCCTTAGCATCATTGAGCTCTTCCTTATTAGCCTGAAGAAGATGAAGGGTAGTGGCCACAAAATGCATGAGATGAGATGAGAAAATTTCCACCCTATCAAACTTGTCCTCTAGATCCTTGTTCTTCTTGATTACTTAGGCAATGATATTTTCCTCCAACCATGAATGATCATCCATTATTGGTGGATTTTTATCAATTTTTTTCCTAAGGCATGTGATTATCCTCCTTCTAGTTTTCTCTTCCCATGGGTTTCTTTAGTTGAGTCTACACATATTTTCTAGTCTCCAAATTCCTAATCTCCATGTTTAGGTTTCTAATTAGGGAGGTGACCATCCCCTTATCCCCAATTTCATCCCCTAGCATAGAGTCATGGGTATTGGATTTAGTTTTAAAAGTGTTTGACACATGGGATGACATAGTGATATCCTAACCACAAGTAGGGGTATCCTAAACTTTTTCCTCACTAATCGTCTCCTCATCATCTCGTTCCCCACTATTTTCCCTGGTCACTTTTCTTTTAAGTCTAGGAAAAATTTTCTTCTTAGTATTCTTAGTAGAGTTAGAGCTACCCAATCTCTCTTGTGTTGGAGGGGTAGAGGGATTATTCTCTCTTTGTCTTTTCCTAGTCATGGGGATTTTCTTTGTACCCATAGTTCCAACACTATCTACATTGGGGACTTTAATAGTTTACAACTTAATATTCTTTAAGATGGAAGGTGGACCTTTATCATCTAGGGAATGACTAGAAGGGGAAGAATTTTGGGGAGTAGTACATTTTTTAGGAGGGGATGGGGCTATGATTAACACCTGAGGGTTGAGGCTCTCATGGAATTTAAATAGGTAAAACATTAGGGCTTGGTGGTAAATGGTATAGCTCTTGCCCTTATCTCTTTTCTTATGCACATTCTAGACACAATCTTCCATGAAGTTTATGTACTTGTTTTGTTTATGAGAAGTCTGGCTTGGCTTTCACATCTGTGCTTTTTCTTTTAGAGGGTTTCATTTTTTAGAGTTATTTTGTATTTAATTTGGGGAGTCACTGATTTTTGGGTCACTTTGAGCCCAAATAGACATCACCGTTGTGCTCAAAGCACTCAAAAACCCTTATTTTCATATAAAATTTATCCAATTTAGACACAACTAGAATCCAAGGCAAAACAATATTGCTCCCAAGTTCAACATGTTTCCTAAGGCAACAATTTTTTGATTATTTTTCACATTTCTCAAAGTGGAAATTTTCAGATTTTTGTACGCAAATTGAGATTTTTTGTTTCAAAAATCAAGATTTTTGGCATGTTTCCTTAGGTGTTGATTTTTTGAATTTGAGCACGCAAATTGAGATTTTTTCAAAATTTGAGATTTTTGGCACATTTCCTGAGGTGCTGATTGTGTGATTTTTGACATAAAAATTGAGATTTTTGTTGCATGCAAATTGAGATTTTTTTGGCACACAAATTGGGACAATTTTGGTATAGAACTAACATGCTTCTCAAGGCAGCAATTTTTTCCTTTTCCAATGCTTTTTTTAGACATACATGTGGTTTTTTGGCCAAAACATGCTCATTCGGACTCCTTTTTTTGTAAATGAGATATTGCTGGAAAGTTGATTTTGAGCCCATCATGATCATATAGTTTATTTAGATTTTTGATGCTATTTGGTGGCTTGTTTTGGCTATCACATTTAGAAGTTATATTTTGCACTTCGAGAGACATATTTTGTGACATCCTATTTTCTAGATTCTGCTCCAAGCACATCTCATTCAATTTTTTTGCTTTTCTATATTTTGATGGATATCTTGTTTGTTTCAGGTCCAGAGATTGATTTTAATTTTTCAAATGAATTTTCATTGGTTGTACTATCTATTATATCAACCTTATGTCTCTTTTGATCTTTGTTGACATGCTTTTGTAGTATTTTTTAGAAACACACTGAGATAAAGTGCCACTCTATTGCATTTTAAGATCTTGGAAATCTTTTTGTTTTTTTTTACTTGAACTACATTATAAAGTGCCTTGGGGGATTTCATGTTGGCCATATTCACCATCTTCCTTTGCCAAGTGAGTGTTCCTTCCATGACATTAGCCTCATGATGTCTCGATGACACATGCCATTATAGGTGTTTTTACTTCTTTTGCACTCTCGATATTCCTAATTCTTCTCTCTACATGAGATATTGCATCAATTTTTAGTGTTTATGTCTTACATCTTAGCATTATAGGGGGGTTATGTTGGTTCTATTAATTTCTTGGTTCAATGGAGTGAGCTATGTATTCAGTAATTGATCCTATGTACTAGGAAATTGCAGTGGCTAGATACCTATGCATTTTCATGATATGGATCATTTACCATATAGATATTCTTTTTTTCCTATTTTTAAAGGCTATGAAGATACCTTCCATCTTCCATTGATCAACTCTTCATACTTAATTTTCTCTACCTCATCATGTTGTATAGAGTGGAGGTTCTTCAGATAAATTTTCTTTGCCTCATAATGTTGTATAGAGTGGAGGTTCTTTAGATCAACAATTTGATATTGTTTACAACTTTGTGCTTCAATGGTGTTCTTCATGTTCCTCTTTTATTCCTATCTTCTAAGACATTCCCTAGTTTGGAGACTTCTTCAGTCCTTTACTAGTTCTTTTTAGCATTATTTCCATCTCTTTTTGGAGTAGGATTTTTCCCATGTGGTTTTCTATATTTCTCCTCTTTTCAAATATTTGGTTGTGCTTGGGTACTTCATTAGGCCTTATTTCTAGGACCCAATTTTACTTTTAATAGTAGTGTCTAGGTTTTTAGCTACTCCCTAAGTTTATCTTAAAGGGGTGTGTTAGAGTAATAAGATATTTCCTTATTAATTAAATAATTTTGATTTAATTATTAAGTCATTTATTATCTGTAGTTTACTTAAGCTAAACTTTAGGAATATAATAATTAATTCTTTTATTAATTATTATTATGCAACCTAAGATATTTACATGTTAGGGATTTGATCTCCTTTATAAGGATGATCTCTCTTTGTAATTTATCAATTCACTTTTGATAATAGTAATCTGTCGTTTTGCTCATCAAGAATGTCTCATTTGTGGATCTATGAATTCCAGCCTCCATAGCATTTTTCTTATTTCTTTCTATGACAAGTGTTTGCATGCAAGTGATTCTTGGGAGCTATGGGGTTGATCTTTCATCAACCTCAATAGCCCTTATCTCTTTTCTTATGCACATTATAGACACAATCTTCCATGAAGTGTAACAACTGGTAAGGAAAAGATATAATCTTCCTATTCCTAAAGTGATTGTGTATGGGAAAGTGATAATAGTATAGAACCTTAGACCTATCTTCAAGAGTAATGTACCTCAAAATAGCATAGAAAAAAATGTTCTAAGGCCCTAGATATTTCTCACATGCAAACCTACCATGGAAGCATTTAGGTGCATCATCTGGTCAAAAATATTTCCTCAAACTGGCTTTATCTACAATCCTCACTTATTTCCTCCAATTCGTAGGGTGTTTGGTTTGTTGTATTTTTCTGTGCTACTAATATGTTGTTGAAATAAGTCTATTGTGTGTTGCCCTCTGAACTTGTTGTAAAGGGACAAAACCCTTGTTTTACAACTTTTCAATATCAAAAACAATTTTGTAAAAGATATTTGGCAAGATAATGAGGTGCTAGTTGTAAACATTAAGCTTATTTTTCTATGTTTAGCCATGAACTGAATATCTCTCTTACTAAGAAAGCCTTGAGGAATTATAATGAAGTTATTTTGGACAAACTTTATGAAGACACACCCTTACGATAATTAAAGAGATTTATATCCACAAATGAGTCCCACCAAGATAAAGGTTTTCTTATTTGAAAAAATGAATAGGGCTTTGCATAGATCCTTCTAAGTAGTTGATCATATAAGATTGATTAAAGTTGGAAAACAAATAAGACACCACATAATGGAATTTTTATAAAGACAAAAATAAACTAGTAGTTGCAAGCTTTTGTGCTTGTAACATAAGTTGATATATATTTACTCATATTTTTAAAAACTATAATTTAATGTACATAAATTAAATTAAAATTAATTTTTAATATACTAATAAATTATCATTTAAAAAATATTCTCATTAAAATTTATTAGAAAAATTAGTAGGAAAATAACATTAAAAAATAACATGTATGTAGTGAAGAGGAACAATGTTTCCCTCCCAACATGCTAGATCTCTTTGAACAATGGGACCAAGGGAGGTTAGGGAGTGACATCATGGATCTGTGGAATTGGATCTTACTCCGTGTGTGTTGGGGGTTTGGAAAGAGTGGAATAATATAATAGTTAGGGATAAGAAGAGCAAGGAAAATATTTTTTACCACAAGTGTCTTAATGCCTTGATGGAAAACTACACCAATATCAAAGGTCCTATCCCCTCTCTTGGTACTAAGGGTAGGGACAATAACAAAAGGGATGGTTGTAGATGGTCGCTTCTACTTGAGGATTGGAATAAGGCTAATTTTGATGGGGTGGCCAAAGGAAACCTAGGAAAGTTTGGGGTGGGAGGCATTATCATAAATTTCTTTGGAAAAGGTATTGTTGCAGTTGTTGCTCCCCTTGGAATACAAGCTAATCACGATGCAAAGGCTATTGTGGCTCACCATACCATTAAACTAGTAAAAAATATTGGTGTGAAATATCTTTGGCTGGAAGGTGATTCAAAAAATATTATAGACTGCCTAAATGAGAAGAACAAGCCCACATGGATGATGGAGAATATAATAAGTAAATGCATTCATCATCTCAAGACCTTGAAAAAAATCTATGTGGTACATGAGTACCAGGAAGCTAACCAAGTGGTAGAGATAGCTTGGCTAACTGGGTAGTCAAGTACAATGAAGTGGCTGAGTGGACATATGGTCATAATTTCTCTCAGAAACTAGTGATTTGATTGAAAGGGAAAGGATCTCAGGTAGATTAGATATAATTAAAAGTCCATTATGATTACTAACATGTTGCAGGGAGTGGTCAGAAATTTTATGTGTAATTTTATTATAATTGTTAGTGCTTTCTGGGGAATGTGTAGAAATTTGATGTGGAAGTATGATAGCACTTGTACTTCTCACCTCAACCATATCTATCAACTTAATTCTATGATCGAGTTTAGGAAAATTATTCATAAGGGAGAAAATAGGTCCAAGAAAATGAGGAGCACCATTTATTCTCTGGACTTGGAGGGCTTCAATACTAGTTATTTAGCTTACACTGAGGAAGATAACATGGCAGTGAAAAATGTAGGAGGGAACTAAAGGATGAAGCCCAAAAATGGCATAGATGGTCCAAGGTGTGGAACATTCTAAAAAAGGGGATTGTTAAAATAGATGGGTTGGAGTTCGTGGTGATGGAGGATGTCATTTCTGTTGTCACTAACATTCCCATCTTGGGAAAGAAATTCTAGAGAGACAAGAAAATCTCAGGGCAAGTAGTCATGGAATTTACAAAGGATCAACAGGAAAAAAAAGTGCTAGTGAAGAGAGGAACCCATTATCTTTCGAGCTCCATCAAGCCGTTGTGGTAGTTTTTTTTGTGGGTTATCATCAAATATATCACCCTAGACACCAGATTTGATTGTCTTTGGACCTACCACTTCGTGTTACTCAACCACTTTAGGTATGGGGCCAAAATTTCTACCCCTTTCTACCTATATTCTTTTATGAATGAAAACATTAATGAATATCAAGAGAAACATACTAGAAATTTGGCACTCCATGAGGGGTTGTTACTTTTAATATATGAATTCTTTAAAGCTAGGACAATGGGAAACAAATTAAGAATAGGAAGGAGGGAAAAAAGGGTAGAGGGGATTTCAAAGAATTGGAAGAGGACTATTTGCGTTTAGATACAAAAGACAACCTTGGTATGCATACTAATTCAGAGAGGGATGAATCTCCACAGACTGGCTCTAGAAAAAAAACCATTAAAATGGAAAGTAAGGGGAAAAATATTATGCTTGATCCCAAGTAGGGCCTTGAATCCTCCTCTAACAGGGACTATAATCAAAGGGTTGATGGCATGGAAATGGGAGAATATAGCATTGATGGTGAGGAGGAGCTTAGAGAAGGGGAGGGCTTGGAGAGGAAGAGGGGCAAGAGAACCATCACCATCAAAATGCCAAAAAGAAAAGAGGACTTTGTCCACACTTCTAGGGGCCAACAAAGTAAACACTTTGAGGCCAAGAAGGAGAAATAGGGGATTGAGAAGGAGGGGATGGACAGAGACCTCAATCAAAATGAAAGGGAGGAATAGGAGTAGGGCTATGAGGAATTTAGAACTAGAAAATATAGATACTCGATCACAGGAAAGGACAGAAATGTGGTGTGGCAAAATTTTGACACATCTTTTGCTAAAATGAGAATTAATAGAGAATTAATCAAAACACTAGTAAAAGAGGGTGATGAAGAAAAAATCCAAATTGAAGAATTAATTGACCCTTCCCTAGTCATTTTTAGTAACACCACAAAGGAGAACCTAGATATGGATGTCCTCAACAATGGCAAGAATAGTATGAGAGACAGCTTTAGCACTACCAAATGGATTTTTCATGAAATCCAAGATCTTAAATATAGGGTGAGCAACCTAGAAAGGGAGAACTACAACTTGAAGAATAAGATATCAAAAGAAGAAAAGAGCATGGAAAACAGAGTGGAGGAGGTCAAGAACAAGGTTCAAAAGATGGAGAGCTCTATGCAAATTATAGTGGAGCAAAGCTAAAATATTCTCAAAGAGGCCAATGAGAATATTAAGATACTCATATATAAAATAGAGGAGCAAAGAATCAGCAAGGAAGAGGACCCTACCCCCCATAGCGTAAAGGATAGGACCCCTGATGACAACTTGAGGAAGCATACTAGATCTAGCTTGAGGAAGAAGGATACCCTTGAACTTGACTAGGAACTCTTAGACATGAAGGAGGTGGTGGGTAGACTGTCTAAGCTCGAAATCAATGCAGTAGAAATGCTAAGAGATATCTCCTGAGCGCCTTGGGTTTTCTTGGCTAGTCCTTTTTTTGTCTTGTCTCCCTAGATTTTTTCTAGTTTTTTTATTTCATGAGGGAAGCTATTTCAAATGTTTTATTTTAGTTTCTTTTGATACTTTAAGCATTCTCTTTTTTTTAGAACTATATATTGTATGGGTTTAAGGGCCCTATTAAAACCTGTTTCCCTTAATAAAAAATAATAAAGTAAAAAATTAAAAACCAAACTAATTTAAAGTCTATTAGCTGAAATATATGAATAAAATAGTCATTTAAAAAATATCTTAGTCAAAAAATCTATTATGAAAAATCAATAATAAATAATAATATGAGAATTATAAAAAAAAATCAAAAAATAACTCACCTGCTGGTGAAACAATGGGTCAGTCACTTTTGTAGTCATAGGGATACACTAGAAATCAATGTTTAAATTGAAAAATTATACTAATCTAAAAAATAAATTAAAATAATTTAGAAACAAAAACTTCAAGCAATTTTAAAAATAAAAAGTGAAATAAAAGTGGAGATAACAACTAATTAATTTTCTAAATAAATAGGAAAAAATAAGAGTTAAAAGTGGAGATAAATTAAAATTCATAAATGAAATAAAATCTTATGTGAATAAATTAAAATGATTAATTATTAAAAAAAGAAGAAGAAGCAAACAACAATAACTAATTAAGTAAATAAATTAGAAAACAAGAGTTAACAATAGAGATAATAGCTAATTAAGCTAAAATAGAAATATTAAAATAATTTATGAGATATCTTATTGTGTTATAATTATAGTTCTTGAATTAAACAAACAAGAAAAAATAAGAGTTAAAATAAGAGTTAAAAGTGGAATAAGATGAAAATTGGTGGGAAAATAATTAATGGAAAGGGTTTACAATTTTCCTGTCATTTTTTTAAATTTTACAACACATAGCCTATTGGTTAAATTATTATTTAGTGTCAAACAAAGACTTAGATGATGCTAAAAAGCTCTATTTAAATTTATTAGCCATTGTAGAAATAATGACTTAAGATGTATAAAAAAACTCAATTGATTGGTAAATGACCAAAGCCTAGATTAGTTATTATTATGTGTAATAATTAATTATTTTATTATGTGCTACACTTGATCAAATTCGAATGCAAGACCTCCCACATAAGAGGGTCACAAGTCATTATTGTGTTATAGGCTCTTGCCTGACTATTTGGTTAGTTATTCTTGAATTGTGAACACATATTTATTTTGCTTCACCTCTTCTTAAACTTCCTATTATAGAGTTCATAATAAAAATAAAGAAAGCTTCAACTTTGCTAATATTAAATATGAGTCATTTTTTGATAGATACAAATCAAGTTATATTGATAAAGAAAAATGGTAGAGATATTGAAATATGCGAAAGTGAAAATAGCGAAAGGCAGGAAACATGTTCTCAAACTCGATCATAACAAAAACATTACTTATTGCGCTTCTCAAATCTCATGAAGAAACCCTAACAAACAAACTGGAGCCTCCATAAAATTGATCAAACTATAGAACTAGTTTGAGATATTAGTAGGAAAGCATGAAAAATGCTTGAAGAAATTAGCGGCTCATTCTGAAAGAGTTGAGACAAAGAATCACATCCAACAAAATGCAAGAACAAAATAGAACCATTTCTACAAAGCAAATGTTCAATGTGTCCAAAAATTAATATCAAATGAAGAGGAATGTTGGAAGCTAGCTCAACCCCACAAAAAGAACTTTGCAAGGTCAATTTTTTTTGAGAAGGGACAACCAAGAATCACCAACTTAACATAGGAGATCGACATAAAAATCAAGCTCTTTTCTTTAAAAAAACCAAGTATGCAAAAGACTGTCAATATTTGAGTGAAAATAGGGGAAGAACAGTCCTAGTGAATCATCCCCCAAAAATGGATCATTCATGCCCTAAACCCTTGATCATTTTTGAAGATAATAATGTTCCAATAACATTCAACCCTAGAAGTAGGGCTAAATTTTTTGGAAATATTATGAAAGGCTAAGTTATTGAGAGGGGAGGGGTGAATCAGTAATAGATAAAACTTTACACTTTAATCACCAATTAATTCCTTCTTATATTTTGATCTAATTGAATGTACGAGAAACTAAAAATATGAAAGCTTACATAACACTTTAACACACAAGATTTGGTGACCCAGAAACCTTCGAAAAGAAAGTAAAACTAGGGTGGGGATGATACCCACAAGCTTTAATACTGTAGTATAAAGTTGGCCCAATAAGGCTTACATTGATCACTTCTAATGATATGTCCTGTTAGGAGCAATAAGGACTACTAGGTCCACCTTGTTAAAGGATTTACAAATATATAATGAAGTATGCACTCGGTAAAGAGATTTACATAAGACTGTTAGGTCGACCTTGTAAAATGATTTGACTGATCCACCTATTAGGATGAAGCAGTAGCTAATCTTAGATCTGCAACTAGGTTTGCTGAATGAGATTCCACTGTGTGTATAAATAACCTTCCAATGATAGATGAATCTTTGCTACTCCTTATACTGTTGTAGCCTTTGTAATTCGATCCTATGCTTTTCTTCAATTATATTTCACATTTTTGCATATATTTACTTATATTCATACTTTTGATGTGATACAATACATTATATATTTATCAATCCAATTACAAAATTACAAAGTTGGCGACAATACAAGTTTACACAAATATTACAAAGCTGGCTAAAATGTAGACACTTGGGTTTTGAAGACTGACTCGGTGAGGTTCTAATACTTGGTATCCACTATCAATGCTCAACATCATCATGTACTTGGTAGACATATAATCTTAGTCCATACTTATCACTTCTAAGTAGTCTTAAACTCGGTCTATATTAGTGACTTGGTGAATATTGTGAAACTCAACATATAATCTGAATCACTTGATTCACACTATATAACTCGATCAATTCTTTCACTGTGAGCTCAATATAAATTGAAGCACTTGGTTAACACTAAGTATCTCGATTAAAATTGGACTCACATCATATCAATTGCAAACTCGATAAGCACTGCACAACTTGGTTTGCACTAGTAAGCTAGGCATACACTAAGATGCTCAGTTTACACTGCTAATCTTTATCATAGTGGTGACTGCTCAACACAAATTAAAGTCTATCCAAAGGAATCAGTAGCAACTATATATCTTGGTAATAATTTAAATTCTTGGTTAACACTATTAACTATACAATAAACTCAGTAGATACTTACCTTCTGAATAAGTGTATGTCACTAATAGAAAACTTGACTATAATGTCAACAATCTTCCCCTTTGGCATTAGTGAGAGAAACACTTATCAATCAAAACTGAATTCAAAAAGTTCTTGAATACTTTTATCCATCACCTTTTGATTTCAACTTGGTAGAGTATATTGTTTTTGAGATTTTTCAAAATTGGTTTTGTAAGAGATATATTTTTGTACATGGTAATGCTCCTCCATATAATATATAGTACACTATACATATGATATGTACATCAAAATACATTTTTTCTCCTTTACAATCTTGTCCTTATTCAATCTTCTCCCCCTATCTTCTTACATCTTTCTCCCCCATTTTCTTTCCAACTTCCCATTTTCTTTCAACTTTTTACATCTCCACTTTTTGACATTAATGCCAAATATTTATACAACATATTTACATAGGAATGCCAAAATGAGACAAGAAGTATGAATGTACCTTAAGGATAATCACTGAAGTCTTTTCCCAATTCTCTTGCAAGACCTTGCATGTGTGCAATGTAATCTACACTTCTGCTAACAATTCAATCATGTGGTCTGTAATAGAGAAGTTATTATCATGGATGAGAATTTTTCAATGTGAAATGTGCTTTTGTAGTGCATCCATGTTTGGGTTATTAATGTCTATCAATGTAGATCTAATTCTTGCCTCCTCTTTGAGTAATTCTACCTACATATTTGTCAAAAATATGATCTTATTGAAATGAGCAGAGCTTGAACTCAGGTCAAGCTGCAACTGCTATGCACTTGCCTTAAGGTCCTTACCAATCTTAGGCAATTTGTCTTTTATTTCTTTTGTAAAATTTGGAATATCACATAACTTACCAAAATTAAAGTTACACTTGTGCTGAGGTTTCCAGAGAGCCCAAAATTGTAGATAATTCTACTTGGTAAATGACAATTTGTTGAGCAATGACCTCTAACACTTTATTTTCAATTTGTTTCCCTACTTTCTACAACAACTTATCTTGTCCATCTAAATCTTCATTATACTTATGGATTGCCTCTTCTAACTGATACAAAATTGGTTGAGAAGTATCAACCTCTATACCTAGAGCCTCTACCAAAATATTCTTGGTGTCCTCAATGATTTTGAATTCCTTATCTCTTTCTCCTCTAAGCCTTTGCTACTTGATTTTTTTTGGACTAATTCTTCAATGGTTTTCATTTGATCAAGATTGAGTTTGGAAATATCTGAATTAGGAATCACAATTTCCTCATCAAGATCTACATCCTCCTCCTTTTCTTTACATTTACCAACTTTTTTTTGATCAGTTGAGGCTTAGTTTCAATTGTTCTTGCACTTATTTCTTATGTACTATAAATGGAAACAATTGTAGAAATTGTAGGACTTGCTACAAAAATTGATATTGCACTCATTGAAATACTAGTAGTACAAATACCTGATGTATCCAAGACTGATGTATCCAAAATTGTTGAAGAGGGAAGAGTCTATATCTTGGTAGACGATGTGGTTGACACTTTAGTCAATGTTGTGGTGAGTTGAACTGGTGCAAAAATTGATTGAGTACTTGTGTTTTTAGTGGTGGCCACAATCAATCCTGCTAAGGCTATCTCTGGGCTTGATGTCATCAATATTTTGCTATGAGAGTGAGGAAGAAAGGCTATGACTATTGCAACAATCTTTATTGGGTCAGTCTCCTCTGTATCTTGAGTATCTTCCTTAGTAGCCACTTTCTCCTCTTCATCTTCTATATTATCAAAGTGAGTTACCTCTTCATCATCTTTCTCTTCCTGATCATCATCATCATCATTTACATCAATGGAAATATCACTCAATTTCTAAAGAAGATATACATTCTTCCACGCGTTTGTAGCATTCTTCACAACATGCTCAATGTCCTTTAATAATACAAGACATGTGTTGAATCTCAAGGTTAATTTCTCTTCATTCTTCTTCAAAGAGTCCTTCACCTTCTTATCAATTAAGATTGGCATAATTTTCCTCAAGGTTTGATCATAGATATCTTTAGCTATTTTCTTAGCAAATTCCCATCTTGGCTTAATCTTATCCATCAAAAAACTCAGAATCTAAAGTTCAAGCTCATCAAGTGATTATTTCCACTTACCCATTTTATCTATCATCAAGTCTTCAATCTTCTTTTGCTCTTCTTCAATCCTAGTTCATATTTTACTGCTTTGAAATTGGTTATGTTGGCCCCTGATTCCAAATATTTGAATCTATCTTGGAAGGTGGGTGGAGGTTTTTTGAATATTATGTCTCCTCCTTCCTTGTCTGATTTCTTCCTTGAAGCCTTCTTGTAAATACTATAGTGGATGGCTTCATAGGTTTGGTAATGATTACCTTACCTTTTTTCTTTAGTGGCTCTTCCTCCTCATCTTCATCCTTTTCTTCTTCATCTTCACCTTTTCCCTCAGTCAACAGGAGAGAGGTGTTAGTTTTTGACTTGGCAATTCTCCTTTTGCCTTTGTTGACCACCTGAGATAGCTTAATCTCTGGTTCTATCCTAGCCTTTGCCTCATCATATGTGCCAAAAAAGGCTGCCTTTGAATAAACTAGCTCATTAATTAATGCTTTAATTATATCCTTTGTTTCATCTATATTGACCTCATATCCTAGAGGTTTTACCCATGCAATTCTAGGCCTAACTACCTAAATGTATGCTTCGTCACTATCTACCATGAAACATATTTCATCTTTATAATCCTCAACTAGCTTTCTTGGAATTTCTATATGTTATTCATTTTCTCCTTGAATGCATCAAAATAATCATCCATAATACTTGCATAATTTTCTCCCATTTCAACAATGCACTCATAAATTTGATAGAGCACTGGCACATCTTTTCTCCAAACAATAGTGCCTTTCGATGGAAAGAATTTCTAAACATAGAAAAATAAACATGTCAAAAGTGAATTGAACTTACATGGTTGTTTTTTGAAGTTCTAATGCTCTCCATGTTTTTTTTGAATTGGTTCAATAGTAAGTCAGCAAGGTCAAGAGAGATGTTATTCTTGACCACCTTGTAAGCCAAGTCCACAGCTTCACATACAACACTATTCAACCTATTGGAACTACATATCTTGTGTGCAATGATGTGAATACTAGACTTTATCTTGATGTTAGTTACACTACTTATTTTTGTACTCTTCCATCCCACTCGGCAAGGGTTTTCTTCTTTGTTCAACCCATATTAGGGTTTTAGTCATTTTTGCCTTTGCCAACATTGGAAGACCAATGATCCTATGGATCATCTTCTTGGTTATCAAAACTAGTTGTTCCAACCATATCTAACCATTGTGTACATAATTAAGGATAAACCTTATCCATTTTACTTGGAAACCTTACGGCGAGTGAGGAATATGAGTTAAACCTTTTGTCTCAAGATGTTGATGTTTAGGTTTCAACACACCATCACTGCATAACTCCTTCAAACATTCATTCATCTCTAGTATACCAATATCTTGCATAGCACATTTGAAATGTGAAAAAATATCATTAACTAATAATACATTGGGAGGGATTTGAGACTACACTCCACTCAAATCTAGGGTTTCTACAACTGTAAAAGTCAACTTGAATTCTAGTCCCTTCCATTCCACTCCATGAACCAACATGTTTGAACCTCTTTTCACTTTGCTACTTCTACATGCCATCTTCATTTGGTAGGGTTTGAGAGAATATAAAAACTTTCGGTAACAATTCGCTCAAATCATTTGAATGGTTTGAAGACTGCTTCGCACAAATAGCTCTCAAAAATTCATGATGAAAAATGAATTCGATTTCACCCTTTTTTATCAAAATTTTCCATAAATGCTTGGTATAAATGTTGTTCAAGTTGACAGACTATAATCCACTCCTTTTTTATTGAATGCTTAGTGAAGTCTTCGTGACTCAATAACCATACATACTTCAGTTACTCTTGACCTTGCTTGGTAGAGTCTACAATCCGACCTTGCTTGGTAGAGTCTACAATCCGACCTCACTCAGTAACACAGTAACCCAACCTTACTTGGTAGTAATTTTCATCTTTTACTCAATGATACCCTTTGCATCTTGAATGATGATTTGGATCTTTTGTTTTGCCAATTAGAATTGATATTTGATGTCTTCTTTAGTATCCCAATTTTGATTCTCCTTTGAGAAATCAAATAGAAAAGGTGGAGTCACCCAATTCTTGAGTGACTTGTTCATCACAGCTCAGACTTGCATTTTCAAAAGATTTTGGTACCCATTGTTGTCTCATTTGTTTTATGATGTTATCATCTTTTGCCTTCTTTTCATCTTCAATTCTTCCAGTATTTATGCAATTCTTGGCAAGATGACCAAGCTCAGTACAAATAAAATGTCTTCTAGTAGTATCTCTTTTCCTCATATGATGCTTTACACAATTTATTCCAATATGTCCAAATTCTCCACAGTAATGACATCTGCACGAAGTGTTATAGCCCCAAAAAAATATAGCTTTCACAATCTGTTCTATTGGATTTAGTGTCTTAGATTTGCATTCTAATGACTTGTGTCCATGTTTGTTACATTTGTGACATTTTCCTTCAAACTTAGGTTTCTCTTTGCATTCATTAGCCTTATGACCATGTTGATTGCAATTGTAGCACTTTCCATTGAATTTTCCTTTTCCATTGCTCCAAAATTTGTTTTATGTATGACCTATCTTACCACAGTGATTTAAAGTAGGTATTTGATTCTTTTGAGCTCCTTGTTTGGATGATTCATCTTCTTCTGTATATCCAATTCTTTCTTTTCCTTTCTATCTATGATGACTTTATTCATTCAATTGATTCATGCCTGCTAGAGATTTTATCATTCTTTCATTGATTTTCCTTTTAGTGTTTAGATGATTCTGCAATTTTTCATTTTCTGACCTTAGATTCATGATTTCTTCATTTTCAATGGAAAGTTGATTAAGTCATCTTACTGAAGGGATAAATGTTAAATCTCATTATCTGTTCCTTTTATTTCTTCTTTAATCTTGTTTTTGTCTGCCATAACTTCACATAGCCTTATTGACTAAATTTCTTGCTCTCTTCTTAGTTTTTTAATTTCTTCTTGTAGTGATCCATATTTTTCTAAGAGTTCTTTGATTGATGCATATGCTTCATTTGGGCTTCTTGCTGAATGGTCTTCAATTCTTTCTTTAGTGTGGAGACGATCATTCATCTAAATTGCAAGATCTTTTCTTCTTTTCAAGGATTGAGAGAGTTTCTCATTTTCTTTCTTGAGTTGGGCAATAGCGAAATCCAAATCTAGCTTCTCATTGTCAATAGCCTTGTCAAGTTTGAATATCTCCATAGCCTTTGATCTTTTCTCAAACTATTAAACTTTTCTCTAAGAACCAAAAAGATTTGATACCGATTCTTGGAAATATTATGAAAGGCTAAGTTACAAAGAGGAGAGGGGTGAATTAGTAGCAGATAAAAATTTGAACTTTAATCACCAATTAATTCCTTCTTATATTTTGATCTAATTGCATGCATGACAAACTGAAAACATGAAAGCATACACAACACTTTAACACACAAGATTTGATGACCCAGAAACCTTCCAAATAGAAAGTAAAACTAGGGTGGGGATGATACCTACAAGCTTTAGTGCTGCAATATAAAGTTGGCTAGTATATAAAGTTAACCAATTAAGCCTTACATTGATCACTTTTGATGATCTACCTTGTTAGGAGCAATAAGGACTACTAGGTCGACCTTGTTAAAGGATTTACAAACATACAATGAAGTATGCACTCGGTAAAGAGATTTACATAAGACTATTAGGTCAACCTTGTAAAAGGATTTGACTAATCCACCTATTTGATCTACAACTAGGTTTGCTGAATGAGATTCCACTATGTATACAAATCACCTTGCTATGATAGATGAATCTTTTTTACTCCTTATACTAATGTAGCCTTTGTAATTCACTCCTCTACTTTCCTCTGATTGCATTTCACATTTCTACATATATTTACTTCTATTCATACTTTGGATGTGATATAATACATTACATATATATCAATCTAATTACAAGATTACAAAGTCGGCCACCATACAAGTTTACACAAATATTACAAAGTTGGCTCAAATGTAGACACTTAGGTTCTAAAGACTGACTTTATGAGGTTCAAATACTCGTCATCCACTGTCAATGCTTGGTATCATCATGCACTCAGTATATGTAGAAGCTTAGTCCATACTAATCACTTCCAAGTAGTCTTGAACTCAATCTACATTGGTGACTCAGTGAATATTGTGAAACTTGACATACAAATTGAATCACTTGATTCACACTGTATAACTCAGCCAATGGTTTCACTACAAGCTCGGTATAAACTGAATCACTTGGTTAACACTTAGTAACTTAGTTAACACTGGAATCACATCACATCAACTACAAACTTGGTAAGCACTACACAACTTGGTTTTCACTAGTAAGCTCGACATACACTAAGATGCTTAGTTTACACTACTGATCTTTATCATAGTGGTGACTGCTAGGCACAAATTGAAATCTTTCCAAAAGATTTGGTAGCAATTGCAGAAATCGGTGACAACTAAAATGCTTGGTTAATACTGTTAACTATACAATAAGATTGGTAGATGCTTACAATTTGAATAAGTGTATGTCACTAATAACAAACTTGAATGTAATGACAACAAAAACAATAAGAAATAATATCTTGGTGGAGAAAACTGTAGAACCTTTTTACGCTAAATTTTAATTTGGGGAATTTGAGAATAACATTATAGTCAACTAGCAAAAATAAAACCACAAAATAGAAATGAAGATGGAAAATATGATCATAATCAGTGATAAAATAATAAAAGAGAAATGGTTTGAGTGTGAAAGGAGAGGACTATATGCTATCTAGACTAGTCTACGATTAGAATGATAAAAATGAGAAACTGGTTCAAAATGATGGATGCAAATCAAGTAAGTATTTCCTTCTTATCATATTTTTTAATCTATTTAAATTATAAAAAAATTAAAATTTAGAGAAGATTTACTTATAAGTAAATTAAAATTCTTCAATGGGTTTAGTTTAAACTTTGTGAAATAGAAGCCTAATTTCAATGACATAGAATTTAGATATAACAATATATCTAAATGGATAGAATTAAAAAATACCCTAGCACAACTTTGTGAATTAGAAATATTTATTAAAATCGATGACAATCTAGGATATTTAAAGGGATATGAAGCTCATCACTCGAAGACAACCTTTGTAAAATTATTGATAAATCTAAGACCAGAGAGCATAGATCAAGATTAGGTCAAAATAATTACAAATAGATCCATATACATAATTAAGTATGCATTTTATATTGGGAGAATCAGTTTTTTGAATTATCTTAAAGAAGGTATTAGAAGGGCAATAAGCAACAAATATTTTGAGGAAGTAAAAATGGAAGACCAAAATGAAGGGAAAACTAAAAAAGGAAAAACATAGTAGAAATATTAAAGGAAAAGGATTATAGGGAAGGCGGAATATAGAGTAAAATAGATAACATAGTGATTACAAAGAATAAGGAGATTGAAGAAGGGGAGATAAATGAACCTAAAATAATATAGATTTTTTTGAGAAGCATCAAAAAGAAATGCAACAAAGAAGAGAAAGAAGACATTAATCTAATGACTAAAAAGAGATATAAAGAAGGAACCCAATTGCTAAATACATTAAAGGAAAAATTTGAAATTTTAAAAGAAGATTGAGAACATTGAGGGATAGAAATATTAGCTATGGAGGAGAATATTAGAGAAATTAAAAAAATGAATGAAGAAATAGCACTAAAAATAAATGATGTCATAGATTAGATGGAAATTGTGAGGACATTAGTAGGGGATAAAATAAACAATACATCATCAAATTATAGAGAAGGAAAAAGTGTTGGAGTTGAGGAAAGCCAACTCCGAAGATGCCCAAGATCACCTGCATGTGAGAACCTGTCAAAGAGAAGCCAAAGAGAGGAAGAGCATGGAGCAAGGGAAAAACCCTAAACGGACATGAGAGACAATATGTGCAAACACAATGAAAATGTATTTACAATATGCACAAAATGATGTCGAGAATACAATGAGGGAGAGGTTGCTTATAAAGACCTCAAGGAAGCTTGTAGAACAAGCTGGAAGGTGGTAGAAGATAAGGATGAAAACTAAGCACACATCCACAAAAGGTGGAACATGCTAGAAGGGAACAAACTCCCGTGTTGTCATCAACTAACCACTACATGCATTAAATACTAAATATTAAATAAATTCATTTACCTAAGTAAGCTTAAGTAATAGAATAAATGATAAATAATTAATTATTTACTCTAACACCCCCCCTTAAGTGCAACTTAGGGAAATGCCTTAAGCTCACAAAACTAAGATAAATGCAGAATGGGTCCCGGCAACAAGGCCATTTTAGGTACCCAAGTACAATGCAAAGAGATGCAACCTCTATAAAATGGGGAAAGAGAGAAAACCACATGGGAAAAACCCTCCTCCAAAAAGAGGTAAGAACCTAGTGAAGAACAGAAGAAGTCTCCAACTAGGGAAATTGTCCCCTAAAACAGGAACAATGAGTGATCATGAAGAAGCATCATTGAAGCATGAAGAAGTCGCAAATCTTCCAAACTGCTGATCTGAACAACCTCCATGGAAGAAGAAGGCATGAACCGAGCATGTCTATATGGTAAATGATCCATCTCACCGAAATGCATAGGTAGCCAGCCACTGCAATCGCCTTGTATATAGGATCAATTACTGAATACATAGTTCACACTATCGAACCATCGAACCACAGATGCATTAGAACAATAGCATAACCCCCCCTTATTGCAGACGGGGTGTGATGACAGGCAACTGAGAAGGTGGGCCAAAGTCTCCTGCAGATGAACCAAGAACGAGGAGAGAGGAAAAGAGGTACAGACACCTATAAAGACACAGTCAAAATGACTCTACATGGGGCTAATGTCATGGAAGGGAGACTCACTTGACAAAGGGAGAAGACCTAAAATAACAAACAACTATCCCCCCCATGGTGCTTTATGAAAATAGTGCATGTACAACTGACTCAAAACAACATTCATGACTCCTGGAATGCAAAAGTGGCACTTTATCTCAGTGCGATACAAAAAGATGCTTCAAAATGATAGCTACAATGATTAGAACTGAAAACAAGTTGATACAAAAGAGAGTACAGCTAAAAACAAGAGAATCCATGCTAGGAAAATGATCCTCAGGCCTAAAACACTCAAAATATTCACCATATAGCAAAAACGCCAAAACTATGATAGAAAGAGTAGAGGCTAAAAACTAAGAAAAATGACTACATTTTTTAAAAGGTTAGAAAACTAGCTTTCCAAAAATATAAAGTTTTCAAAAAAGAGGCATGGGATGCAAAAGATATGCATGCCGAAGTCAAAAACACAACTTTAGACTTCAACAAAAAAATGGGAAATAAAAATGCATCAAAACCTAAAAATACCTACACTAAAGTCTCTGTCTCGGAACCAACTTTCTGACGCTTCTTTCGGATCAGAAAAATACCTCCATATGCAAAATTTATGGCCAAAAAACCAAAGGTAGGTCCAAAATGACCCTAGGAGAGGTGCAAGAGGCTTGATGAAGATGACATCATGCTGATGTCAGCAGACCGCAGGATAAAATTTGACAGCTTGAGGCTCATCACAACAAAAAGGAAGAAACGTGTCTACCATGTAGCAGTGCCATGTGGATGCCACATGGCGAGCGACTGACGTGGCAGGGGCCACATGGCAATGTGCCATGCAACACCTGTGCCAAGTGTCAGGCGCGGAGATTCTGTGACTGTGTAGCAGAATATCCCGTTGGTGCTACTATCCGGACCAATCTGTAGTAGACATGTGTCCTGGTTGGAGCGGAGCTAAAACCCTTGGTAGAGATAGCGCAGGAGGTGGAGAAAGATGGCGGAACCACCAGCTGGGCGACAAAAAAGGGCATCGCCAACAGGGAGGAGGTGGCAGTAGGGTGGGCCACCAGTGGCGGCTGGGCTGGGGCTACCCAGCGGCTGCTCAATGGGCAACGATGGCTGGCGAGTGGTGCGCGGGTGGCTGCCCAATGATGTGCTGGTGATGTTGTCTAATATTTATTTTTAAAAATTTTTTTGACTGTCGCGCGTCCATACGACTGTACGGAACCTCTCTGGACTAAAAAAATTTGCCTCCCGGAGCTCTGTCTCCAAAAATGAAAATTTTTATATGAATCCTGACTACAAACGGGCTTTCGGATCTAATGGTGATGTCCATTTTGGCCCAAAGTGCTCTAAAAAATTTCCAATCCCCTAATTTGAAGAAAAAATGCACAAACAAACTAGGGTTTGTGACTCCAAATCACGGTTTCAAAATTTTTTCAATGAGGCAGCAGCAGGAAGGCTCTGATACCATGTTGGAGTTGAGGAAAGCCAACTTCAAAGATGCCCAAGATCACCTACATGCAAGAACCTATCAAAGAGAAGCCAAAGAGAGGAAGAGCATGGAGCAAGGGAAAAACCCTAAATGGACATGAGAGACAATATGTGCAAACACAATGAAAATGTATTTACAATATGCACAAAATGATGTTGAGAATACAATGAGGGAGAGGTCACTTATAAAGACCTCAAGGAAGCTTGTAAAACAAGCTGGAAGGTGGTAGAAGATAAGGATGACAACTCAACACACATCCACAAAAGGTGGAACATGCTAGAAGGGAACAAACTCCCGTGTTGTCATCAACTAACCACTACATGCATTAAATACTAAATGTTAAATAAATGCATTTACCTAAGTAAGCTTAAGTAATAGAATAAATAATTAATAATTAATTATTTACTCTAACAAAAAGGAATAGGAATCTACAAAATAAAAATAGAGAAACTTAGTAGATTGAATAAAACCATAATCTAGTAGGACTATTGGAATGTAAAGATAAGAAGGGACAATAGAAGAATCATAGTATAGAGGATAAGGAAAATTCTTGGCTATTCAGGATACCAATAAGATGGGACAAAAATGGATCTACACAACTTGAAGTTAAAACAACAAAAAAAGAAGCAATAGATGTGATAATAGGATCTTCTGGTGAATGGAACAAAGAAGAAATTATTCCTCCAGCAACCTCAAATCAATGGTGCAATGTTACCATCAGAAAAAGAGCCAAGAAAAGAAGCCATAAATTTTGGGAAACACCAGAGCATGGAGCAGATCCTTTTGAAATACAAATAGAACAAGCCAAGACAAGGAAGAAACAAAAGCAAAGGAATCAAAAGAGTAGATAATAACAAAAAGGAATGTTACAAAACAAAGAAAAGACCAGGACAAAGATGAAGAAATGGAGGAAAATCTATGGAAATAACGAAACAAAGGAATCAGACAATGAGGAAAATGGGAAAAATGAAGAATAAAGGATCCAAAATAAAGAACAATTGGATTTAGTAAAATAAATTATCAAAGAACTAGAAAGTGAAAAAGATGAGGAGGAAGAAGGAAAGAAAATAGATAGTATTAGCAATGCCCAAGAGAATCTGGAACAATAGGCATTTCTATCAATCAAGAAGGTATAAAGACTCCCAGATGTGGTAAACAAAAGATGAAGCAAGGAAGAAAATCCCTTAAAGAACTAAGAGAGGTAGATTATTAGGAAAAAGAACAACAAAAGATCAGTAAAATTCTTATGGTAGGGAAGGGGAAGAGCCTTCCTAGATCAGTGTGAGAATAACAACCTAGAATGCTAAGGGGATTAATTCTCATAGCAACAAAATATTAATAAAAAGAAACTTAACTAAATTTGAATCAAAAGTAATATTACTACAAGAAACCAAACTAAACAAAGAAGAAGGACTAAAATTAGAAATGAAGTTAGGAAGATGGAACATAGTCTGACAAGAATCTAGAGGTGCTTTTGGAGGATTAGGAATAATATGGAACCCAAGGAAAATAAATTTCTAGATTTAATTAATTCAAATCAAAACTGGATGAGCTGTAAAGTCAAAAGTATCAAAAATGATTTACAAATAATTATTATTAATATATATGGCCTACTCAAACAACAAACAAAAAAAGAATATGGGAAGAATTAAGCCTTTTCATGAGAAAATTTTGTAATGAATTTATACTATTAGGAGGAGACTTTAATGTAATCTTAAACCTAAGAGAAGAATCTTGAGGCATATAGCATATTTCACAAGGTCCAATGATTTCAAAAATTGGATAGATACTAATGAATTATTAGATATTTCAACTAATAATGGAACATATATTTGGAATAATAGAAGGAAAAGCTTCACCTATATCATTGAAAAACTAGACAGATTCTTCCTTAAAGGAGAATTAAGAAGCATAGATAAGAATCTTCAACCTAACATCTTACTTATAGCTTGATTATATCATTTTTTAGTTAGAATCGAAATAATAGAACCTATTAAACCTCATAGAAATCCATTCAAATGTGAAAAAATATGTTTCCTTGTAACAATTTTATGGCTTAGATAAAATTATGGTGGTCACATGATAACTTTAAAGGATCCAAAATGTTTTGTTTTGTGGAAAAAATGAAAATACTAAAAGAGAATATTCTTAAATGGAATAAAATGCAGTTTAACAATATAATGAAAAAAAAAAAGATAACAAAGATAATCTAAAAAAACTAAATGAAGAAATTATAAAAAAGGGTACAAATAATGAAGATTACCTAAAAGAAAAAGAGTTGCTAGAAAAAACAAGAAGTCATCTTGGCAAAAGGAAAAATATTTTGGAGACAAAAATCGAGAGAAACATGGCTTACAAAAGGAGACCAAAATATAAAATTCTTTTATAAAATACCATTATCAATAGATCCAGGAATAAGATTAATAGAGTCAAAGACTCAGTGGGGATTGAACACAAAAATCTATTAGATATTGCAAAAATATTCACAAATTATTATAAAAAAATTCTTAATAATTACGATAGTTCAAATAGATTAGCATAGATTAAAATGTTAGTTGCCATCCAAAACTTAGCAACTTTAGAAGATAACAAAATGTTGAATAAACCCTTCACCTTAGAAGAAGTTAAAACAACACTGTTTAATATGAACTTGGATAATTCTCCAAGGCCAGACAGATTCCAAGCATTCTTTTATCAGAAATGTTGGGATATTATCGGGATAGACTTGTGGAGAGCTTTAAAAGCATCTAGGAATGGGGGATCCTTATTAATTAAAATCAACCATACTTTCTTAACAATGATACCCAAAAAATTAGAAGTCACCTACCATAGGGACTTTAGACCTATTACACTTTGTAACACTATATACAAAATCTATTCAAAAACATTAGCTAGGAGACTTAAATTGATTCTTCATTAATTAATTTCAGAAGAATAGCTAGGATTTTTCCCTAGTAGATCTATTCTAGATGGAATCATTACTATATAAGAAATGATTTATTTAGCTAACCAAAACAAAAAGGCTAGCATGTTAATGAAATTGGATATTCAGAAAGCATATGACATCGTGGACTAGAGATTCCTATGCAAAACCCTAGAAGCATTTGGTTTTTCCCATCAATGGATCAATTATATTTTTGAATTTATTTTGTCTCCAAAAATTCTCATAAATGGGTCTCTTGAAGGTTTCTTCAACATCTTTAGAGGTATTAGGCAAGGAGATCCATTATCTCCTTTTCTATTCATAATCATGGTAGAAGCTTTTAAGAGGTACACTAAAAAAGCTCAAATTGAAGGAAATTTTAAAGGAATAATAGTAACTAACAATATCCCAAACATCACGCATCAACAATTTGCTAATGACACTATATTGGTAGGGGAAAGCACAATGGTAGAGGCCCAAAATTTTAAAAGTGTAATACAATTATACACAAAAGCATTAGGTCAGAAAGTGAATGCAGAGAAATTAAAAATTTTCTTCCTCAACACCAAAACTAAAGTAGACGATCAGATCTATAATTTGATGGGTTATAAAAAAGGACAATTCCCTTGTAAATATCTTGGTATATAATTACAGAAAGGCTTAGGTAATAATAAAGGATGGAATGACACATTAGAAATAATGGATAAGAAAATAGGAAGCTGGAAGAGAAAATGGTTAACAAAAGCCAAAAAAGTAACAAAGATTAAAGCTGTACTTTCAGCCCTTCCTACATATCAACTATCTTGCTTACCCCTAAACCATACTACTAACAAAAAATAGGAGAAAAACTCAAAAATTTCTTTTGGAATGAAATAGAAGAACACAAGAAGTTGGTGTTAATAAAATGGGAGGCTTAGGAATCAAAAATATATATTTGCAGAATGAAGCATTAGGTGCCAAGCTGGTTTGGAGAATTTACAATGAAAGAGAGAAAAAATGGGCTAAGATCCTATATAATAAATATTTAAGTATTACTGATCCTTCTTCCCTCATCAAGATGCAACATTTTCCCAAAGGATTAGTGTGCTAGAATTTCATTACTAATTGTAGAGCACTAATTAGTAAATACATTACGTGGGATACAAGAAGGGGAGATGAAGCCTTGTTTTGGGAAGATTGATGGGATGGACATGCCCCCATGGATAGCTTAGGTATTTTGGAGAATGTTGAGAATGTATTAATTCAATTATGGGGGAATAAAGTGAGAAACTATAAATATCTCATAGAGGAAAATGGCTCATAAATATGGAAGTGGAAAAATCTAGAATATTTAAATCTGGACCCTATAGAAAAGGAGGCTTTTGAAAAGATTCTCAAAGAGATGAAAGTGAATCAAATATATAGAAGAGATAAACTAATATGGGGAGCCCCCAAAGATGGAAAATATAATGTTAAAAAATTTTACAATCTTATTATCCAATCATAGAGGTGGGAAGAGGTAGAATTACCCTTAAAATTATGTTGGGACTCTAGTTGTCTCCCCAAAGCAGGAATCTTCCTCTGGGCTATACTCCATGAGAGGATACTGACAATAGATAGGCTCAAGAAAATAGGATTCAAAGGGCCATCTAGATGTGTTTTATGTAAGGAAGAAATTGAAATAATTGATCACTTATTATTTTAGTGCAAGTTTTCTCAAGACTGCTAGGATTTGTTAAAACTTACGCTCTATTGGTGTTTTTCAACTACTAAGAAACAAGGCTTAATACCAAGATAATAAAACTCACAAAATCTAGAGATCAACTATTTCCGATTAACAATTATGCATGCTTTCTTATTTGGATCCAACTTCAACAAAACCAAGACTAGTTTTCTACTCTTTAGGCTTTCTAGAACCAAGGTGCGTATACCTAAGGGATGGAAGAATTCTCAATATAATGTTAGACACACTAATTTTCTTATCCCATAATAATTTGCAATAGCTCACATCCCTTAACAACAGATTTGGTCATGATTCTCCTCAGGTTTACAAATATTTCTTGATAATAGTAGCTAACTAAGACTCAGAGATCAGATGCAAATGAGTGCTGACTAGCATTGCCAATCTTGAACAATAAAATAAAATTTATTTTGAAAATGAACTTGATGGTAATCTATGAACTTTCACATGCAAATTAAAATAATTAGATCAGTGCCCTATCCATTGGGGATTCAGAGTCTATTCAATTCCTAGATCTAATTGATTGCATCACAACCAATACTATCAATAGCTCTCACTAGATCTCATACTTACCAACATCCATCCTATTACTATGGTAATCCCATCAATATCACTAAAGCATTTACTTAATTCATTGAATTAAAAGCAATAATAAATTGCCATACAATTTAAACTCATTTGCATACAATTGGACAAGCTTTTGCTTCTACAATTTAAAAATAGCCATATAGTAGAATTGGAGACAAGATTCAGAGAGATCATAAATGGAGACAGTTCATTTTCTTTGAAAACTGTATACAATTGCATAAGACTGAGAATGACTCAGAAAAAAAGACATCTAGATCCTACCAAATTGGTGTATTCTCTTACAATTTGCAGAAAAGACATCATAAAATATACATCAAGAGTACTGGACTGGAAAAACTTAAAAAAACTAAAAAGTTCAACTATTTGGACCCTTTCTCTAGCCCTAGAATCTCACTTATAAAGGGTGAGATGCAACAAGGTTCAGGCTAAGAGAAAAAGATAGGTGTCCCTTTAGACAAAATATATTTACATTTTTAACATCTTAGTATTCCTTTGGTAGGTCTCATTTCTCTTACATCTTCACATGCTACATAATTTCTTAATTGGCTACTACTATTCTAAATCTTTGGGATATGCAACTACTATCATTTTGGTACTTGCAAACCAACCTCAACTTGAGGGTTTTTACTATTTTCATCATGAACTAATAAAACTACCTTTATTCTTGTTTCTTCCTCTGTCATGTCAACATCCTGGGCCTCTGATCCTACAACTGAAATGGGTTGCTTTCTTTTATCTTCTTCTTCCCTCTAATCCTATGCAAGTGTATCAATGACTAGTAGTTCATCTTCATGCACCTCATCATCATCAATTTCAAATTCTTCAAATTGTTCATCTGAAGCAATATCTACCATCCACTTGTCAAAAAGTTTGTCATAATTGAAATGCAGAATATCATGTTGCTTCTTAATCACATATTCAGCTTCCTTGTCAATATTAAAAAAATCTTGTTTTAAAGAACCAAAGAACAATTGAACCTTCACTAATTCCTCTGTTGTGGTGACCCACCATGCATGTCCTTTTTCATTGATGACTTTACTCATTCTTAAGCAAAACAAGTTATCCAATTCCTTGGCCCATTCATTTTTATTCTTTAGTTTGTTTTTCTTGTCCAAAGCATGTGGGAATAAATCAACTTTCTCATTTTTGTACTTATTCAAATAGCTAACAACTTTCCTCTATAATGGAACTCTTATTTCATCAAAATATGATAGATCATTAGCAACATCAAATGTTTTTTCAATATGGTCATGAGAAGACCTTATGACACAATAACATAAAAATGTAATTTCTTTTCTCCTTTTTCCCCACTTATTGACAATGGATTTCAAAATTTCTTCATTGGCTTTCATTTCTTCCTAAATGTTTGTTACCTTAGCTAATTGATCATAGAACAATGGTCATTCAATTTTGTCCACTAGATACATAAGAGGCTTCCTTAATTTTTCTTCATATTACACATCCAACTCTACATGCAATGCCCATAGTTTGCTCTTTTCTTCCTCAAAATCTTCAGTCATGTAATACTATGGCCTTTGTGGAATCTTTGGTATTTCTATGAGAGGAGTGGACTTAAAAGGTTCCACTAGAGGGTGAGAATATGTAATCCTTGGCCTGGAAGACCTCCCAATTACCTTATTTTCAAGTTCAATTCTTTTTTGAACTTCTTTATTATATGCCTCCAATACTCTCTCATACTTAGCTTGTAACTCCAATATTTTATTCTCATCCTTCTCTATAGTAGCCAAAGTTAATTGGGATGTCCAAAAATTTAAATATGCAGCCTCCACAGAAGCTGTATCCTCTACCCTCTTTACAATTATATTGCCAATCAACCTAGAACTATATGATTGCAGAGACATTGTTTTGGATGCTTTTCTAATGGACCAAATAACCAAAGCAACTTGGTCTGCATTTAATCTAGCACCTTTGGTCTCTATTTTTCTTTGGTCTAGTGTATCTAACTTATTGGAAACATAATTAAAAATTAGGGCATCTACTATATCCCAATTGCGTAGCAATGGAACACCTGATGCTCTCACCATTTCTCTCCCTTCTTCAAGGGTTAGGATTTCAAATTCTTTTATAATTTCATCTTTTATTTAGGTTTTAATGGCTGCATCTTCAATTTTTGGATGCTTAGCCTTTAATTTATTTTACCTTTCTTAATACTTTCATATGTTTTTTCTCCATGCAAATTGGTGGAAGGCTCTGGACTTAACAAAACTATCGTCTAACAAAAATTGATGACTAGCTTGCTCTATCACAGGGTCTAGTTGCCTTTCTTTAAAATTTGCCACTATTAAATCAAGGCTTGACATAGGGGGCTCTTGAGGGTTTCCCTCATCTAATTCCTCTTGGGTAATAAAAATTCCTCCTTGGGACCCCAGCTGTTCAATTTTCTCTTCAGTGAGTTGTTCCTCTCCAATCTGCAAAGGGGATTGTGTAGGTGAATATTCCTCAATGTGAGGACCGTATTCTTTAATTATTTTTTGCCTCTTAGGAGAGGGCTCATTAGGTCTTTCTTCTAAGGTAGCACTAGTGGATCTTGTTATTTGTTTGCCTTTATCCACAGTGGCCTTCTTATTTTGGATCACATTATAACCTAACCTTTTCTGTGTAATCAATTGTCCTACCCCTAGATTGGGAGTGAATGTCAATCTCCTCATTACCTCTTTGGCCTTGTCTGAATAAATATTGATAAAATTTTGTTTTTTCTCATTCATAGTTTTCATTATTTCAGGAAAAACAATCATGAGTTTATCAATTCTATCTGCCCCTATGGTGGCATTAACCAAAGGATTATAATCTCTATCAAAACAATGAATAAATTCCCAAACCCTTGAGAAAACTCTCTATTTTTCTTTCTTGGTTTCTTCTTCCTACAAAAAGAACTCATTTCTTATTATGTCTTTAGGAAAATATGGCTGATGTTTTATTTTACCAAGCTTAGCTCCGTGCCTAAAGGCAAAGTCATAGAATCCCTTAGTGTCACAAAAAAAGGAATGAGACACAACCATCTTGTATTGGTCTAGTATTTTATAAAGAAATAGCCAAGCCCCTTTTATAATCACAAATTGGTGGGCTACAACGCAAGTTGGAAAAATTGACCCTCTCCCCCTTTTTACCAAATAATTTTCCTGCAACCCTCCTAACTACCATAAGAACTTAGCTACCCCTATCTTTAATGGTACCTAGTATGGCCTAGTAAGTGAGGGGTTCCTTAAAAACTATAAATCCTAACAATAGTTAAAACAGAGTTTGGGATAATGTCTCCCCAGTTATGTGAAACTTTCAAACCAATAATATTGTTCATGGCCTTGATAAGATCTACCAATGCTTTAGGAACTTTCGGATTGTCCTTGAATAATAGGCATCTCAATTTTGAAGTAGAGCACCTATCAAATCTAACAAAACTAGCATTTTTAGCATCCCAAGTCATATTTGCACTCCATAGCTAAATGAGTAGTGCTTCTCCCTCCTATTCTTTGTTTAGACTCGTCTCTTTACCAAAATATGCTACTCCTTTGCACAAAAACATATGCATCAGTAGAGAATAGTAACCAAAGGTTTTATTTACCTTGCCTTTTGCAATCCCTACCAAGCCAGTTTGAATTTCTTCTGCTATATAGGAGGCAAAATAAAAAATAACATCCACACTAAAAGAGAAAATCTGAATGATCATATACATAAAACTTATGGGCATGAAATTCCGTTCATCTTCACCAAAAACTAGACAAAAATTCATATATGCCTCCACAACTTGGGAAGTGAAATATTCCTTTTTAAAAGGTTCCCTAGAGGATGTTGTAATCACTGAAAAATTCCCAATTGTGCCTATATGTGCCCTCAGTGCACCCTACCTAATTGCATCCTTCTTTGATACATATTCTTTTTTTAACTCTTTTAGGTCAATTGGCACATGATATTTTGTCAGTGGTTGTAGGCCAAATACCTCTCAAATTTCCTCAGGGCTAATTGTGACCAGAGGCTCACCATCAACTCTTATCACTACTCTGATTGTTGAATCATAATTTTTTGCAACAACCTCTAAGAGGTCATAATCCATGAAGACACTAGGAACTACTAGCTTTCCCAAATCAAAGTTCCAAATATTTGCATGAGAGGCAAATAAATTTCTTTCCAAAAACCATTTTTTAAACAGTGAAAGCCTTGTTTGAGAATTCTTGGGATCCCTAACCCAATTTCCCTTATCCTATAGCCCATTTGCAATTTGAATCTAGGGTTTAATGAGGTTAACTTTTTCACTTTGATAGTTTCATTTGTGGATTCAGGGAGTAATTCAAGAAGGTCATCATGGATATACCTAGCCAAATAGTCTTCCTAACATGAGAAAACCTTCTTTGGAGGCATAATGAATACATTTTGTAGAAATCTAAATTACTTAAGAGTATAACAAAGGGAAATTGTTTCACATTTTGATCAAGCCCAACACAAATTCTCAATAACTTCTTTGGAGGCCCAGAAATTTGTTCATGTAAGATAGGAGTGGCAAAATCTTTTGTAATATACTCTATTTTTTGCTCACACATGAAGCTTTCATTCGTCATAAATGAACTGTAAGGGAAATAGAGTCGCATCACCTTCTACCTTCAAACTTGCACTATTGATCTCAAAAAATTTGACGATCTAGGAGTGAAAATAGGGATGACTCATTTTTTGCTTTCCAAGTTGGAAGTCAATCCAATGAAATTTCTCCACATGTGCTTTTCCTTCACTGCTAGCAATATAAACTAGATGTACTAGTTCTTGAGGACATGTGTCGCCAAGTTACTACATCGCTATGCATAAAAAGTGAGCATGTTTTCTATGTAACATCGCAACACCCATTGATTTCACTTCAATCCAAAAACATACATTTGATTCATGGTTCAATACAACTGTGGTGAGTCCCTCCTTTTCTCCCTTTAGTCACTATTTTGGTACTCTTAAAAAATGAGCAACTTCCCATAGCGATGAAGTGACGACCATTGATTTGGACTTGATCTAATGGTGAAGAATCTACATTAATTTTATATTAGCTATGGTGGGTCCACACATTCTTTACCTTAGTCACCATGTCATGTTGAATAAATAATGTGCATCTCTCATTAGTGACTTGGTGATAACTGCCTATTCTAATTTAATCTGATGATCACAATCTCTCATCTGCTCTTTCCTGTTGAGTGTGGGTCCATGTCACCACCTGAATTGGAAATGTCTTGACGAGTTGGCAAATAATTCAATATTTAAATTCCTTTCATGAAATTATAGGATTGGGCCCCACCGTGTTTCATATTTTTAGGTTAGGCGTTATGTTGCTACTGGTAGGGCACAAGGACTTTCCGTTCATGACATAGCGACCTCCCGTGTGTTTAAAAGTTCTAGTGAATACATGTTTTTCTGGAATATGCCAACATGTCAAGGCAATTACATGATGAAGGGATTCTTGGGACCCACCTTTTAAATTGCTACCACATTGCAATTTTCAATCAAGTAGTTGTGTCACTACCAACGAGATTCTTTATTTTCCCAGTCGCGATATAGCGACCTCCTAAATACTATTGAAAATCCAATGCTGATGTAGGAGCATCCAATGGTGTAAGGGAAATCTTGTATCACCCAAAAATATTCTTAGAGATAGTTTCTATTTAATGTGCTTTAGTTTCTAGATACCCATTTGGGTCAAATAAAGGTTCCAACTCTCACAGTTCTACTATTAGCTTTTTGGGTAAGAGTTTTATTAGTTTTAAAGAACCTCGAGATACGTGTAAATGTAGAAAATGAGTTATTTTGTAATTAATCCAAAATTATGATGATTTAGAGGGTTTAATTTGGAGGGATGATTGTACTTGTAATTTAAAACACTCCAGAAAAAGAAATAGGTCAAAAGGCTTTATGGTTAGAAAGTTATTGTAGTTTTAATTTTCCTATAGACCTCCTAAGAGTGCTTCAAAGTTAGATATGGGGGACTAAATGGCCTTGTATAGGGCTGAAAAATGGTGGAAGAGCTAAGATCCTCCATAGGGCCATAGAGCACTTCGAGAGCTTCCCAGAAATCTAAACGGTTCATCAATCAGAGTTATGGTTCAAAAGTTATGCCTTCCAAAAGTTGGACTACCGTTTCTGGATTCTTCTAATTTTACACCGACTTATAACATAATTTTTGGAACCTTCTATTGTGGTGGTGGATGTCAACTAACATGTTCTATAATTTATTGCTAACCCCAAACCGTTTGGGGCATATTTAAGAACATTTCTAGCATTGTAAAGGTAGCTCTTAGTAGAGTTAGAGAGAAGATACTGTGTGGAGGATTTCTTTCTCTAGAATCATACTATTATAAGCCCATAGGGAATTTTACATTGATAATAATATTTTTCTTTTCTTGTGTGTTCAATATGGTCTTTGGTTGTGTCTCCATCAAGTGGTATCAAAGCAAGGTTTTCTTGAGTGTGTAGATAGAGTGCCAACTGTGAGGCAGTTTGCACCAGGATTGTGTGGTTGTGGGTTTGAGACAAGAAGATGACTCCATGAAGGGAACATGGTGGAAGGGCTAGAGTTATTATTCTTGAGGTTATAACCCTCTAGAGAAAAGTTCAAGAATTGCAGGAGGAGATCCGTAGAGGACTAAATGTTATTGTAGGCAATGAAAGTGAGGAAAAAAATGAAGAAGAAGAAAATATTGTATAGGAAGGCGAAGATGAAGGGGAAGTCCTAAATTTGGTAGAGGAGAGGCTTTTTAGGGCCATTTCTAAGCTTGGAAAAAGACCTAAAATTGACGTGGGTATGTTTTTGGGAACCCTAAACCTAGATGAGTTGATCGATTGGATCAATGAACTAAAGGAGTATTTTGAGTATGTGGATATCAAAGACATAAAGAGGGTTAAATTTGGAAAGACCAAAATGAAAGGCCATGCCAAAATCTAGTGGCAAGACGTTCAGCTAGAAAGGAATAGAAGAGGAAAGGAGAAAATCACTAGGTGGGATTGCATGGTGGACAAACTAAAGAAGTAGTTCATTCCTATTGATTATGAGCTTGATTTGTTCAGGAAAATGCAAGGGTTAAAGAAAGCGCAAATTTTTTTCCAGGAATAAATAGAGGAATTTTATCGACTTCTTATTAGGTTAGGGTACGTAGAAGCTATTAAGGAGAAGATTTCATGATACCTCAATGGGTTATGACCTATCTTTCAGGAGGAGTTAAGTCTGGTTAGAATGACTAGCATTGAAGAGGCATACTAGTTTTCCCTATGAGTTGAAGAAAAGCTAAACGAAAAGTTTGATGGAAGGAAAAGAGGGTATAGTCAAGGAGGAAGGGGTGGTGGTAGGTCATTTGGAGGCCAAAATGAGACCCAGAAGAAAAATGAAGATGTGGGTACTATCAAGAACTAGAGGAATGAGGGTTTCAACCGCTCTCGTGATCAAAACTTTGGAGATTAGAGAGGAAGAGGCAGAGCATGTGGACAAAGTTTAGGAAGAGGAGGCTTCTATGGTACCTATTTTCATTGCAATGAAGAAGGTCATCATGCATTTGAATGCCCTCAATGATAAGGAAGGACAGATAGGAGAGCTGATGGTCAAGCAAGGGTTTCTCATGTGGACGTGGATGCACAGTCATCACATTCTGAGGATGCAAAAAGAGGAGAGGTTCTCATAAATGCGAGTGTCTTACTAGGTGGTGAGACTGAACTTGGAAAAGGAGGAGTTTGTTCGATACTAGGTGCAAGAGCAAGGATAAGTGTTTTGATGTGATTATTGATGGTGGTAGCATTGACAACTTGGTGTCTAAGGAGATGGTCTCTAAGCTAAAGATCAAAAGGGAGAAACACCCCCAACCCTATCAGATTGCTTGGGTGAAGGATGATCATAAGGTCCTAGTTAGTGAACACTATTTGGTGAAGTTCAAGATTGGGAGTTACCATGATGAAGTTCTCTATGACATTATTCCAATGGATGTTTGCCATTTATTGTTTGAAAAATCGTGGCAATTTGATAGACATGCTGTACATGATGGTCATGCAAATACATACTCTTTGACAAAGGATGGATTTCACCACAAATTGAAGCCCATGATAAAGGAAGGTGAAAAGGTATGTAGTAGTGCTAGGATATGTCTTGTTGATGGAAGAAATTTTTTGGATGGTATAAAACATTAGTGTATGTGTTATGCTTTGATTCCTAGGAGAGATAAGGAAGGTAGTAGTGAAATTTCACCTAAAGTTTTAGGCCTATTAAGTGAGTATGGAGATGTCATCTCTAATAATGTTCCAGAAGGGTTGCTACTAGTAAGGCAAATTAGTCATCAGATAGATTTAATCCCTGGAGCTAGTTTTCCTAACAAGGCTGCTCATAGGATGACTCCTATTGAAACTGAGGAGCTAAACAGACAAGTTTAGGAGCTATTGAGGAAGGGTTTGATTCGAGAGAGCTTAAGTCCATGTGTAGTACCTATAGTATTGGCACCAAAGAAGGATGGAGAGTAGAGAATGTGCACAGACTCTCATGCTATAAATAGAATAACCATCAAGTATTGGTTTCCTTTGTCAAGAATGGTTGATATTATGGAGTGTTTGAGTGGAGGTCAGTACTTCACAAAGATAGATCTCAAGAGTGGCTATCACCAGATATAGATACAAGAGGGAGATGAATTGAAGACTGCATTCAAGACCAAGGAGGGTCTATATGAGTGGCTAATCATGCCTTTTGGATTGACCAATGTGCCAAGCACCTTCATACGGCTTATGAATGAGGTACTAAAGAAGTTAGAGAAAATGTTGATTAATTTGAAGAAGTGCAGCTTTGTAAAAAGGTAGTTAGTCTAGTTGGGGTTTGTTGTATCATATAAAGGTCTCAAAATGGATCCAGAGAAGGTAAAAGCCATCTTGGAATGGCCCACTCCAAGGTCTACTATGGAGATGAGATCATTTCATGGTTTGGTTAGTTTTTACAAAAAGTTCATTAAGAATTTTAGTGGCACATGTGCACCCCTAACTGAAACAATAAGGGGGGATAGGAAAGAGTTCAAGTGGACTACAACAACTAAAAGGAGTTTTGAACTTTTGAAGAAGAAGATGACAGAACAACCTGTGTTGGCACTTCTAGATTTAAATAAAGTGTTCCAGGTAGATTATGATGCTAGTGGCAATGCTATTGGGGCTGTATTGAGCCAAGAAGGTAAGCCTATTACATATTTTAGGGAAAAATCTCGAGTTCTATGTAATCATTCAAGCCTTAAAGAAATGGAGGCATTATTTATTACCAAAAGAATTTTTCTTGTATACTAATCACTAGGCATTGCAGTACCTAAATTGCCAAGGTAAATTGAATCAGAGACATATGAAGTTGGTAGAGTTCTTGCAGAGCTATACATTTGTGTTGAAAAATAAAAGTGGAAGGTCTAATAGGGTTGTAGATGCATTGAGTAGGAGATAGTTGTTGCTTACAATAATGCAAGTTGAAGTGGTTGGGTTTGATGAACTCAAAAATTTGTACCCAGAGGATCCTAATTTTGCTAAAGCATGGAAGACTTGTAAGGAACTTGTTGCTATATATAGAACCAGGTGGCTAGATTATTTGATTCATGATGGTATGTTGTTCAAGGGTAGTCAAGTATGCATTCCAAGGAGCTCCATGAGGGAAAACTTGATCAAAGAGAAACATAGTGGGGGAATAGCAGGACAATTTGGTTGAGATAAGACCATTTCCATTCTTAGAGAACATTATTTTTGGCCTCAAATGTCACAAGATGTGAAGAAATTTGTGTAGAGTTGTCAAGTATGTGAAGCAACCAAAGGATTTAGTCACAATACTGGACTTTATCAGCCATTTCCTATTCCATCAAAGTCTTGGGAGGACATAAGTATGGATTTTTTTCTTGGATTGCCGAGGACACAAAGGAGTAATGACTCAGTATTTGTGGTGGTTGATAGGTTCTCCAAGATGGCACATTTCATCCCATGTCACAAGACACATGATGCTATACAAGAGGTGGTGAGTCTACATGGTCTCCCAAAGAGTATTGTTTTCGATAGAGATACTAAATTTGTGGCGTATTTCTAGAGGAATTTATGGAAGAAGTTGAGGATAGAATTGAGATTCAATTCTACACATCATCTGCAGTTTGATGGATAGACTGAAGTGGTAAATAGAAGTTTGGGGAATTTGCTGAGGTGTTTAGTGGGAGATAAGCCCAAGGGATGGGATTTGATTTTTCCACAAGCAGAATTTGCTTAGAACAACTCTATGAATAGGAGTACTAGTAGATCACCATTCCAAATTGTGTATGGGAGTAGCCCAAGGACTACACCAAAATTGAGAAAGATGGATCAAGGGGAGAGGACAAGTGCCGAGGCAGAAGAATCTGCTAAACATATCAAGAGCCTACATGCGGAGGTTCATGCACACATCACCAAGATGAATCAATAGTATAAAGCTAGGGCAAATCAAAGGAGGTGACATAAGGAGTTCTAAGTAGGGGCTATGGTAATGGTACACTTACAAAAGGAATGGTTTCTAGTGGGTACTTACAATGAGCTAAAGATGAAAAAATTTGGCCCTTATAAAATTTTGAAGAAAATATGAGGTGGATTTGCCAGATGGGATTCACATTTCTCCTATCTTCAACATTGCAGACTTACTAAAATATCATGATGATAGTACAGATGAGGGGTTGATGCTAGAACCATGTTCAATTCCTACTTCTAAGAAGGAGGAGATAGAAGAGATCCTAGATAGTTGTGTAGGTAGGAGTACCAGAAATAGGCAAAATGAAGAGTACCTCATGAAGTGGAAAGGATGACTAATAGAGGACTCAACTTGGATATTAGCAGTGGAGGTTTCTCATTTGGGTTTTCCTCTACCATAAAGTGGCATTTCAATCTACCCTGGGTGTCTGATGTAGGAGCATCCAATGGTGTAAGGGCAATCTTGTATCATGCAAAAATATGCTTAAAGATAGCTTCTGTTTAATGTGTTTTCATTTCTGGATACCCATTTGGGTCAAATAAAGGTTCCAACTCTCATAGTTCTACTATTAGCTTTCTGGGTTAGAGTTTTATTAGTTTTCAAGCACCTTGGGATATGTGTAAATGTAGAAAATGAGTTATTTTGTAATTGAGTCAAAATTATGATGAGTTAGAGGGTGTAATTTGGAGGAATGATTGTACTTGTAATTTAAAACACCAAAAAATTAATCAGGTCAAAAGGCTTTACAATTAGAAAGTTATTGCAGTTTTAATTTTCCTGGAGACCTCTTAAGAGTGCTTCAAAGTCAGATATGGGGCACTAAATGGCCTCATACAAGGCTGAAAAATGGGGGATGAGAAAAGCTCCTCCATATGGCCATAGAGCACTTCGAGAGCTTTCCAAAAATATAAATGTTTCATCAATCAGAGTTATGATTCAAAAGTTATATCTCTCGAAAGTTGGACTACCATTTTTGGATTCTTCTAATTTTACACTAACTTCTAATGTGATTTCTAGAACCTTCTATTTTGGTGGTGGATGCCAATTATTCCTAACCCTAAACCATTTGGGGCTTATTTAAGAACATTTTTGGCATTGTAAAGGTAGCTCTTAGTAGAGTTAGAGAGAAGGTACTATGTGGAGGATTTCTTTCTCCAAAATCATACTGTTGTAAGCCCATAGGGAATTTTACATTGATAATAATATTTTCCTTTTCCTATGGGTTCAATCTGGTCTTTGGTTGTGTCTCCATCAGGTGCCAGCACTAATACATTAGACCTCAATTTGCGACGTTAATTTGTGACGACAAGAAAAGGTAATGTGTTTTTGGCTTTTTTTTTTCAATTTTAGCCCGATTCTGTCGCAATTGCGATGACAAGTGTCACAATTGCGACGCTAGCGGGATATAAGAGAAAAAAAAAAGTGAAAAACCCTCATTTGCATGAAATCACACGACACAAGGTTCTTGTGAAAGGAAAGGCGTGCACACGGGAGATCACTTCGGCAACATTGAGAGGGCTGGGGCATTGAAAATTCATGCATATACATGGAAAATGTAAGTAGCATTGAAAATGGAAACCTCACAAGTATACTGCAGTTGTACAGAGTCGAACTTATGTTCTTAAGCATGCAGCAATGCTCCTAACTAATGCATCTATTAGCGTACTGATCATACAATTTTTTTTATGCGTTTTAATTTTTTTAATATCTTATGATGGGATTCTACTAACTTTCCTCGAGCCTACATACAGGTGGGTTGTTCAGTACTACATGGAAGCATTCATCTAACAATCAATTTTCATTTTCTGTTATCTAATAGGTCTTGTATATATTGGCAAATACGGTCTGGTCACAGGTTACTTTTCATTTCATTGCATTTTTAAGATCATTAAGGGGTGTAGAAACATTTAATCCACCAACAGGCTAAAAAATGAAGCATCATATATGAATTTAATGTATACGAAGACCCCTATTTATTGAGACTATTTGCTAATGAATGATTTGTCTTTGATCTTAGATCAGTTGATCCTTGATCTTGTCATCAAGAAGATTATGTAATCTCATTAGGATCTATATAAAGTTTTACCTATTGTTGAGCAATTCTTGTGTTGATAAGTTGGAGATACTTTCCACAGTAAGTCAAATTGTGATATTACTGACAGGATTTAACTGTGTAGTTTTCGAGTCAAACTCATTAATACGTGTATCATGAGTATTCACACATGAATCCATCTCTCATGAGAATAAATAGAACACTTACCACTCATTGGATCGAGGTGATGCTCATAGAGGTGAAGTACCAGCACTGGGACATCCTAGGAGGTCACCCATCCCAGTACTACTCCATAGTTAAGTGTGCTCGAGCTGGAGTAGTACTGGGATGGGTGACCTCCTGGGAAGTCCTGGTGCCAGTGCTTCACCTCTGTGAGCATCACCTAGATTCAATGAATGCTAAGTGTTCCATTTATCCTCATGCAAGATGGATTCATATGTGAATTACTACTCATGATGCATGTGTTAATGAGTTTGACTCAAAAAGTACACAGTTAAATCCTAATATCAATATCACAATTCTTGTCTTTCTTTCAATTTCTTTAATTGGTATCAGAGCAGAGTAGAAAGGATCCAGGAAAGAGTTGAAGATTATAGAATAGATTTTGATTATTAATTTATTAGAGAAATCAGATCTCAGAAAATGATTCATGTAAAATAAAGGTGTGCAAGTAAATAGAGTGGATCATAGAAATAAAGGTGACTATAGATGATGTGAATGCATGTAAGGTGTTTGCAGCCACCGCCATAAGAAGTAAGTCAAAAGGCATATAGAACTTTTTATAAGGAAACTATTAAAGATTTCTTTTACAAAGCAGAGGAGGAGCAGATTCAACCACTAAGAAGTCTGCAGAAGTCCACAAAGGATTGAAGAAGTGCTAATTTAGAGCAAGGATTGCATAATGAGATTACAGAGATAATTTCAATGCTCCTGAAGGATTACATAAAATAGTTAATAGTTACTTATTTGTAGAGAAGCATTGTAGGAATTGATTGCAGTTGTGTGAGTAAAATGGCCAATTAAAGACAGACAAGTGTGAGAAATTTGAATAGAATTTGCTGACTATGTTTTCTGCATGAGGGTTTCAGACTGAAATAACTGCCTGAAGATTATGAAAAGCTACTTGTGTGGAAAGAGTGATCACCATTCCAAAAAAGAATATTGCTATTCTAATTGGATGCCAACTAAGCAAACTTTGAAAGCTGCAACCTGCAAGAGGAGTCAACAAGATCTCAGCACAGATGATAGATAGCACTCCAGATGGAGGATTGTAGGAGCATTTGTTGAAAAGAGAGTTAAAGTTGAGTGTTTGAGAAAAGACTTGTTACTAATAAAAATTTTTTTGAAGACACTGGATAGGAGTTTGAATCCCCTGAAGAGCTATCTACCAGTGAAGTGAAGAGGACCCAGAGGGAAAAGAGATCGCCTCAGTGCCACACAAGAAGGTATCAAAGTGTGTAAGGTGTTGATTGTAGAAGGAAAGAAAGGGGTGCAAACAATCGATCATGAGAAAAGTGTTGAAATTAAAACCACATAAATTTTCAAGAGGTTTGCTGCTACAAGGAGAGGCATAAAAATAAGGGAGAAGATATTGGCAGGTGTTAATGTGAAGGGTGATTGCATGTTAAAGAATCCATTACAAAGTTGTATTAGCAATGTAAGTTTAATTCATTTATGTTAATGGAGAAGTTTAGTAAAAGGGTTTAAAGAGGTTGTTATGCCTACCTTTGCAATACTCATAGTCTGCTGCTTCATCACTTCATGAATAGCAATACGGTCTGTCTCATCCATTTTGTCAAATTCATCAATAGCACATATACCCATATCTGCAAGACCCTGATTCATCCCACAAAAAATTGAAATGTTACTTCAGCAGCTCTATATGTACCAAATACAGATATTAGCTATGCCTTCCATGATCAGCCTTACAAAACATTTGACTAACATCCCAACCCATAATTACAATGCCATTAACATGTCAATACATTGAATTACTCATACCAGGGCACCACCCTCAAGAACCATCTCATTTGTAATTGGGTCCCTTTGAACAGCAGCTGTGAGACCTACACCGCTGCTTCCTTGCTTAGTGGTGTAAACTCCAGGAGGTGCCACACTGACCATGTGTTTCAACAGCTGACTTTTTGCTACTCCAGGATCTCCCATCAAGAAGACATGCAAGTCGCCCCTAATCTGTGAATTCAATGAAAATTAGCTATACAGTTCCTTGAGTAGAAACAATTGGAATTGATGTGAGTCGGTAGATATTTGGCTCTAGCTACAACCAGTTGTACTATTAAGGTCACACCTACTGCATCAAAAACAAGGGTAACTTATCCAGCCAAGAATACATGAAATATAATAGAAATCCATCAGTTGTAATAATGAACAGTTCATAATCTTAACTTACAGGGATGCTACCATTTGAAATTCATCAATCATACCTTCATACCATCCTTCAGTTTCTTAGTGGGAGCACCCACAAGTAGAAGCAATAGAGCTTTCTTAACATCCTCATGACCAAATATTTCTGGAGCCAAAGAACGTGCAAGCTTGTTGTAAATGTCCCCATCCTCGACTAGCCTTTCAATTTGTTCTTGTTCATCACCTTGCAGAACATACCTAGAGTGCAAAGGAATAAACAATATTTATAAAAAAAATGTAAATCGGTAAGATATAACACAAGATTATAGTTACATAAATCATAGAAGCTTATTATGAATTAATATCTAATAAAATGTTCCAATGAAAGGCCACGTGACTATTGACTTGTGTGCTCGACAGCAATTCACAGGCTCCATCTTATGAAAAAAAGTACAATTATAGTTCTTGGAATCATAGACCTAGTCCAAATACAGATTGATTTCTTATGCAAGTACTAAATCTCAATGGTTTGGCAAATGTGTTTGGTTAAATTGCAAAAATCTTTTTATAGAGATGGAGTTGAGAGTGAGATTCAAAGGTTTTTGGCCAGGCCTTGGTGAACTGAACAAATAGATATTGGAGTTGGAGCTCCTTTCTGGAAGGAGATATGCAACTTTACCCTTGGACATGAGAGATTTTTGAGGTGGATATGTGAGACGGGAAGAAATTTGTGTGTGAGCATCAATGGAGCTAAGAGTATAAGCATCTGTTATTGTTGAATCCTTGGTACCCACCTTTTACCGTTCTCACTAAATCCTTCAACAAGATATCTGGTTAGACTTCTAACTCACTCCCTGCAATACTAGTTTATCTTCCTCTTTTGAGGCTTTTTGGCATCTAACACCATGGCTAGATTTTTAGACATGGAAAAAGACTCTTTAGGCATCCTTCATACCATTTATGCTTGCATTCTAGTTGAGATGGATATGCCAAAAGCTCATCTAGCAGATCCATATTTGAAAATTGCAAAAGGAATTTAGGTGCAACTGCTGGATTATGACAAAACAGTAGAAAATGTTTTCAAACAGAGCACGTGGCTATAGATTGTGCCAGGAAGAGAAAAAAAAAACAAGCAACTTCACAGAGGAAGGCTTTCCCTCATCTTTATTTGGTGGGGAAAAAAAATAGTTACTGAAATGCCCAAAAAGCTTGAGTGCAAGGAAGTAGTTGAAGAGCAGCAGGACATGGATCACAAACCCACAATGGTCTCGATAGGGGCAGAGACATTTTTAAAAGTGTCAAACCTGATTGTTCTTCAATAGTAGAGCATAAAGATAAATAGAGCTTATAATAGAGCATGAATGAGGAGAGGTTTTACATGGGCAAACCTAAGAAGCGGTTGCAGGGTGCAGAAGGGCAGGAGGAAGAAAAGTGGGGACGAGAAAGGATGGGAGAATTGAGGAAGAAGGAAATTTTAATATGGTTCCATTTACAAGATAGTGAAGGAGTTAATCAAACTAATTTGTTGACCTGTTACAATATGATGATGTTGGTTCTTGTTAATTTACTCCAATTATTTAAGGCTATTTAGATAACTTGTGTGGAAAATTTAAATGGAGACATGTCCCTCCATATAAACATATCGATTGTACCCAATTTATGATTTTTGATATTTTCTTCACTGATAATATAGAGTTACTCTAGAATCATGCTAGCTACTCATACTGGATAATGATGTTTGGTCATTTTTTCAAATTGCAACAATGGGCAAAACTAGTCCCTGATTGAGATTTATCAAAATAACAAGCTCATTATGAAAAGTTCAGATCTGTCAAAACTAGTCTCATATCAAGTTTGAAACTTTTCAATGTCACGAGCTTATTATCAAAATTTGGATCAAGTTTGAGACTTTTCAATGTCACGAGCTTATTATCAAAATTTGCAACATGCGAAAACAATAAGATCAATATCTAAGTTTGAACCCTATCAAGACAACTGAATTAGTCCATGCAAGTTTAAGCTACCATACTAATAGACCTATTAGCCTTCAAATCAGCAAGCAAATGTTTCCACCAAAATACTAGGCCACCAAAATACCAGGCCAAGAGAAGTTTAAGTAATTCAAAAATACTGCTTAATGTCATTATAGCTGATGTTAATGTGTAAATAACCAAGGTTAGCTCATATACAAGCCTTGTAAACAATTTTTCAGTTATTAATGAATATAGTCGTTAAACCATCCTGCTACCTAAAAATGTAATCACTTTTTCTATTAGGAATGATTTTGACATTTGATCAAATCTATTTTTACTATTCCCCTATTGGTCGTAGCATAAAGTGTGATATAGCTTCACTGATGGTATTTCTTATATGAAATGAGGATCATGTCTGGAAAAATAGAAGTCCTTACAAAACAAGAAAGAGAAAATTTAATGACATACAAAAAGCTAAAACTCACTCCTCGTATCTTTTCTTGAAATGAGTAATTGACATCGTTTCCAGGTATGTATCAGCCACCAAACCTGCTTGCATGGCTCGAAAGCCTATGTAAGGCATAGGAAGAAATATTCCAGAGATCTCCACAAGATCACTTGGCCCAACCTGGTCAAAATAAAATCTAGTTATGGCAAAATTATATATATTTTATCAACTTGAATTTTCTATTAAAGGCTCTCATGCTGAATTGAAAGCCAGGTAAAGAAAAAGATATTATACACTATTTTGTTGGTACCCTGTGCAGCACAACAAACTTGTTCTTACTATAAGAAAATTTTCTTTTCTTTTGTTTCATTGCAAATCTTTTGCTTGCACGGAGGTCTCTCCCCATCATTGGACACACTTGATAACATTCAAGCTTTGGATCGCATACAGGAAGTGCATCTGTACACATAAGTATAAACTTCTTCTTTTCCCGCAACACATATAACAACAATTTTAAGTGCTTGCAAGGTATATACTTATGAATAAATATTACATCCTAATTTAAATGTATGAAAACAATGATCATTCCTTTTAAGCTTCATTCATCTCTAGGTGCAATTCAAAAACTCAAGAATAGTGGCTTTTGTTCTTCAGGATACCTTTAGGGGAAGAGTATGTGAATGCCCCCTCATGTTTGGAGTCCAGTTTAGAGGAGATGGCTAGTTACACTGCTAAGGTTTGTTGAATCTAATTCTGAATAACATTGCTTGCTATTGTTGAATCTAATCTAATGTATATTTTAACTAGACTTGTAGCTTATATGTTTTGAAATTTTTGTTAGGCTTTGTAATTTGTATAATTTGATTGCTGGAGAGCTTCTATAGCTAAGCAAGAAGGCCGTTGCACAAGTTATAGCCACGCGCTCAGGTATGGAAATTATTTTTTTTTTATTCTAATGTATACTTTAACTAGACTTTTAGCTTATATGTTTTGAAATTGCTTTTAGTGGCTTAATGTTGTAAGGTCTCTTGAAATAAGACCTTCAGGCAGTTGGTCAAAGTTTTACAAATAATCTTAGGAATAAAGTCAAAGAAAGTATTTTTAAAATATTAAAGTATTTAGATAGGTCTAAGAGGATTTGTGTACTTTCAACAGTTTTGCTTAGTTTTTGAAAGTTGCAGTAGACCGAAGTTTTCATAGCCCGATTTTTGCTTCCTGCAAAGAACGATCATGTCAGATAATATAAGTGAAGAACAAAATAGGGAGACAATCGCTAGATTGTGGTCTAACTTGAAAAGAAAAGGTGATGGAAAATGTTATTGTCCTTGCAATATTTGTAAGGGCTTAAACTGTAGAAGACTGCTAATCAAAACTGTTAAGATACATTGTAGGGAGAATGGTCACATTGAAGGGGGGCATGACTATCATCCACTGGTAAGTCGTTCATTATATCATTTTAACAATTTATATACATATGAAATCACTTGATGATGAGTTGATGATCACGGTTTATTTATGTTAATCAATTTTATATAGGTTGATCTTCCCAGGGAAGTACATGATATGAACCACAAAAATTCAAAGAATATGGTTTTCGAAGTGGAGGAGCATGGAGGTGCAAATATCCAAGGTGAAGATAATGATCCCATAGAAGATGACGATCATGCGCCAGAAAACACAATTGAAGAGGATGGTATAAATACATTGATCCATGACACATCTAGTCCAAGCATATCTAATGATGATGATGATGATAGCCTCGATGTACCTCTACTTCAGAAGGCATACGAGCCCCTATACAAAGACTCCCAAAAAACTCTTCTCTCTGCTGTATTGTTGTTGTTGAACTTGAAGGTTATGAATGGTTTATCCAACATAACAATGTCACGTATGTTAAGGTATGTCATATATGTCTTTATAGTTAACAAAGGGTGAATAATGTACCACTAATATTGTCTATATTAACAACTTATATTTTTTGTTGTAGATTGATAGGCGAGTTTCTGTTACCATCATCAAATATTCTACCTCGCTCATATCGAGAATTAACTGCTATTATGAAAGATATTGGAATGGAGTATGAAGCAATACATGCTTGTCCCAATGATCATATTATATATTATAAAGAACATGAATTTGCAACACAATGCCCTGTATGTCATACAAGTAGATATCAAACAGATCGACTTACAAAAAAGGTGCCTCAAAAGGTTCTTTGTTACATCCCCATTATTCCACGGATGCGACAATTATTCAGTTGTAGTAGCTTGGCTCAATTTATGGATTATCATGCACGCAATAGAAGTTGAGATGACATTATTTGAATCCTTGTGGATGGTTCAGCATTTATGCACATAGAGGAAAAGTGGCAACACTTCAAAGAAGAACCTCGTAATCTCAGGCTTTCATTGGCAGCGAACGGTGTCAATCCATTTGGAGAGATGAGATCTGTTTACTCGGTGTGGCCTATTTTTGTTATCAACAATAACATTCCTCTGTGGATGTCAATAAAGAGGGAGCACATTATGTTGGCAATGATTGTTCCAGGTATCTTATCATTTGATAGTTATTAATTTACACGTACTTACAAATCGTGCAGTAAAATGGTCACAATAACTATGTAATGTTACTATTCATTCAAGTAGGTAAATATCAAGTAAAAGATATGAATGTATATATTGAGCCTCTTATCGACGAGTTGGTGGAGTTATGGAATGGTGTCACTATGTATGACGTGTCTAGACCAATACGACAAAGACAATTTCAATTCCATGCAATACTTGCATGGACAATACATGATGCCCCAGGGCTAACACATTTTTGTGGTATGTTATAGTGAATTCAAGTTGCGCACAATAATTCTAATTATAAAAATCAACATATTTAATAATCCAATTACATCATTATCTTGTAGGTCTTCAAACAAAGGGAAAATTTGCATGTCTAGTTTGTGGTCCAAAGATGAAATCTCGTCATTCAAAAAATTTAGGAAAGCAGGTGTTTGATGAGTGTAGACACTTCCTCCACAGGAATCATAAGTATCGAAGTATGAAAAAACATCTTTTCAATGGGAAAGAAGAGACTACATCAAAGCCACGAAGAATGACACCTCCCCTATGGACGTTGGAATATAATAGAATTAATCGTCGAGGTAATGTCGTTCCACCTAATGGTTTATGTTTGTAATTTATATATTTCTATTGTGATTTTTGTTGACTAATTGTGTAATTGATGATCGTGAAGGTCGTCAAGGAAATACTGACAACCTTCCAAAGGGACTAAAAAGCTATCCTAGAAAATTTAGTAGGTTGTCCTACTACGAGCACTTACAAATTGTGCATTTGTTTGATACTATGCATATTGGAAAGAATATAACAGAGACATTGTGGAAAATATTGGATGGAAGGCGTGACAAAGAAAAAATTGTCAAAATTTGTAATGACATACATGAATCCAATCATGCATTGAAAAATTTCATTCACTCAAATAGCAACAGAGATCAGATTAATATAAGTGCCCTTCCATGGTTATTAACGGAACAGCAAAGTGATGCCATAAAAGAAGTCATACGAAAAATTTGATTTCCCACAGGATTTGTTGCGAACATAAACAATCTCATATCAAAAAAAAGTGAATTTGGGCCAGGGCTCAAAATGCATGATTGGCATACTTTCATCAAGGTAAGTTATGTTCTTCTGTATTTACAATATATTCATAAACTACGTGAATTGTTCGTTATGTTATGTTAGAAAACAATGAAATGATTGGTTTATAATTACTGTAGTACGTGCTTCCTCTATCTCTCCCAGAGCACTTCAACAATAACATCAAACAAGTGATATACGATCTTGGAAAATATATGAGGTAAGCAGTAATATTTGTTCAATTTGTTGTATATATTTATTATATTCGTGATTTTTTTTTCTTGCTATGTAATCTATTGTATATTATTTTGTAAAGTCTCATATCTATATATTTTTTGTGACTTGAATCTCTTAATGTAGGTGGTTGTCATCTAAAGAAATCCATAAAGAAGATATAAACTATTGGAAGAGAAGAATTCCTCATTTACTGTGTGAAATGCAAAAGTGTCTACCTCCAACTTTTTTCAATGCACAGGAACACTACCTCATACACCTAGTTGAGGAGATTGAATTGTGTGGACCTATACACACTAGGTCAATGTGGATGGTTGAGAGGCATTTGAAATCTTTGAAGGCTTTGGTTCGACAAAGAGCACATCCTGAGGGTTCTATGGTAGAGGGATATATGGTATACCAGACTATGGTGTACATTACTAAATATCTTCCTAAGTTTGCATCAAATATCCATGTAGATCGCATTTGGGATCTCGAGCCTTTTAAAAAATTAGAAGGGGAGTACTTGATGCGGAAAGGTACATTGAGGAAAGTGAGAGGTAATAAATTATAAGATGTTATTGTAATAAATTATTTCTTAATCTTCAAAATAAATCAGTTGTAAGTTGTCTATTTTTTTTTTGTACAGGTGCTTGAGAGTGGGATGCACTACATTTGTATATTGCAGATTGGATGACGGTATGGACTGAACGATGTCAACATTCTGGTTGCACATTAACATGGGAAGGTGTATCTTCATTGGTTAAAGAAGCTCATCGTAATGGAGATTCCAATGTTACGCAAAGGGAAATAGATTTAGCACGTGGTTCAAGAGATTTCTAGGTACGTACAAATTTATTAATCACCCGTATGTTTATCAACTCACGATACAATAATTTTGATATGTTTCACATATTATTGCAGGTTAAACACCACAAGGCTATGTTCTATAATGGTCAAAAATTTTGCGTCAAAGTGTTGGATGACACGAAGAAAACTTGTGATTCAAGAATAACTGCAGTCTTTCAAGTGACTAATATTTCATCTAGAAATGACTTACATCCTCAAGAGTCTGAAAATCAATACTATGGCATTTTGGATGAGATAATTGAGTGTGACTTTAGTTCCTTCAAATTAGTACTCTTCGTTGTCAAATGGTATAGGCTATGACTTAATACAAATGATCTTGATAGAACTATTATTGAACATGATAATGGATTTACAATGGTTAATACAAGGTCGTTTGAGCCAGTTGGGGATGAGCCTTATGTTCTTCCAAGCCAATGTGAGCAGGTATTTTACTTAGAGGTTCCACATAAACTGGGTTGGTCATTTGTTGTTAGACATGAACCGAGAGGAAGGCCAATAAAGTATAATGCGATGGAAGAAGAAGATACCGAACAAGTAGAAGATGATGTAGATGGTGATCACAATCGACAGTTATTGGATGATGTTCTTGACACAAATTTTCATGAAGAAGAAGAAGAAGATGATGACGATGATGCTACTACTGATGATGATGATGAAGATGATGTTGATGTTGATGATGATGTTGATGATGATGACGATGACGACAACGAAGACGACGATGATGGCAAGGAGCATGATGATGACGATGACAATGATGATGACGAGGATGACGATGATGATGATGATGATGATGATGACGAGGATGATGATGATGGAATTTCGAGGTATGCCATCAATCCTTAAATCTATTTAATATTCATTTCTTGATAGAAATATATTTGTCTTATATATATGGTTACATAGTTTATTCATTATCTATTTAAAAGCTACAAGTTTCAACTACAAATAGAATACTGCTACTCTAAATTAACTATTAATCTAAATTAATTAAATAAAACTATTTAAAACACATATTGATGCGTGAATGTATTGAGCCTTATTTTCTTTCAAGTCAAAAGCATTTGTAAGTGTTTAGTTTAGAAAAAGGAATTCATTAAATATCTATAAAAGTGAGTTGTACCTAGAATAAAATTCATAGGGAAAACATAATATAAGTGCTTACCCAATTTGTTGGTTAATAATTCAAGTATCTCTAACATTTCATTTTAGAATAGGAATAACATTGTATCAGTATGTTGATTTACAGACTAAAACTAGAAAACTTATTTCAGTACATGTATTTGGATCTATGGGATTTACACGGTAAGTAAAAAGAAACCAGTAATCCATTTTAAAATTATTATAATGGGTTTTGGAAGAAATTACTGTTATCTTAATTAATATAAAATATCTAACTGAATCTCAAAATGTTATGCAAGTGGCTTTAGTCTAGGTGTTTCCTCCACCTCCACACACATCAAACAACTTCAAATAGCATGTCCCCAAGGTGACTAAGCCCTCAACTCATCAGCTGATACAAAAACCCAGTTTTAGCCCTTCACTAGGCCTACTTCCCTAGTAGGCTTATAATGTGAGCCTGATTTAAGTGTTTTATTGTGTACCTTTTAATGTTTTTAATTTTTATGTGATGCTAATGGTGGATGTGATTATGATTATGATATGATTATGCTCACGATAATTGAATTACATTTGCAGGAAATTGAACCCCTTTCAGGAGCATCCTGCACAGTCTCATGGATCGACAGGTATAAGTCAATACTCCTTATAGACAGTCTATTTAATACACTTATCAATAGTAAGATTGATGTCTTCTAAGATCTCTCCCATTTGCAGGTACTAGCGAATAGGTATTTGTCAAAAGTGTCTTCCTCGAGTGAGGGAAATATAGGAATAGAAGAGGAAAGTGAGACATGTAGTTTATCTAGAACAAGGAGATTAACTAGAGGTCAAAGGACTAGAAGGAAATTCAATAAACACATGAAATTTTTCCTTGCTCAAGGGGGGTCATGTTCTTATGATGATGAGACAGAAGGCGACGTCGAGGTGCCCTTGAGGTACCAACATCTACAAAAACATTGGGTACCCAAGGAACTTCCTCCAATAAACACTAATTTTTGTGTTAATGAGAGTATATATCGCATAGCACCATCATCACTACATGGTTTGGGCCTATTTTCTATGGACGGCATAAAGGCATCTTACAAAAAAGTTTTTGAATTGATGGAGTATGTTGGACCATGTTACGATTACAAAAGTTGGATGCATATTGTTAAATATAAAAAAAGTATGCGTAGGTATGCCCTCTCGGCAAATTATATACAATAGCAAGACAATAATCAAAGTAAAAGTGTGGCTATATACATTGATGGAAGGCCAAAAGCAACAGGAAATATTGCGAGTTTTATAAATAGTACACAACCTGGGTCAACTATAAAGCAACCCAATTGCATATTTGAGGCGCGCGAGGGAAATCGTGTATTCATCTGTGCGATAAAATCAATACGTGCAGGGGAAGAGCTTCTTATTGATTACAATTTGAACTGCATAGATACAAACGAGGCTACTATCATAGGGGTGGTACATACTATTAAACCAACTTCTAATCAATGACTCCAACATACCATTTAGTCAATAAATTTTTGCCTAACATTTTTATACTTCATCTTTGACACGGGGGCACAATATGGAGCAATCGCCCGGAGGGGATGCTAACGATGCTCCTGGCTCATCTACACATGAGCAGGTAAAACTCATTTGTAATTGTCCAAACTAGATAGAAGCAAAATGTTATTTTTTTAATGTTGTTTTCTTTATTGTTTTGGAGTAATTTTGATAATACTAATACTATTGTTGTCACAGAGGGCTAGTGGTCGGAGGGAGGGAAAGGAACCTGTAGTCCCTCAACAGGCCCCCCTTGAGGAGGACCCTTTCTATATCGATTTAGTAGAGACCGATGACCTGATCGGTTCGATTAAAATTAATTTAAAGAAAATTAGCAAAGAAATTCTACGTTTGGCAACCATAAAGCCTATGACTCAACAAATAAAAGATAGGGCATCTGAATTGTTGCACACCTCTGAGTCCTTAAAAGTAAGTATTAATGAAATTTTTAATTATAACAAGAGTTCAATAATGGTTTTTATGTTATGCTCTTTTATGGCATTAATTAAAATATGGATGCGTTGTCTTTATAGAGTTTTTTGCTTGATTTCGAGCCCCGTTCCCATGATGAGGGTGCTGCAGGTGGTTCAGGTAGATCGCATGTTCCATTCCCCACTTCTGTTTTCCACTGAATATATATAGGAATGATCATAATCATTGACAATACATGCTCAAACAATCCTTTTTTTTAATGCTCTAACAATCTTGTCCATGCTAGTCCACGCGTTCTATATTTATGCATGCTCTAACAATTTTATTCTTTAGCTTCACATCAATTGAATCCTACGATGACACCACCTCCATCCAGGACAACCACAAATCTCTTTCTGACTACTGAGTCAGCAACATGCAGCTTACATGCATCAACTGTTGCACCATCTACTGGTACACAAATCCCTCTTTTTCTCTCTTATGATAGCAACAAACAATTTCTTTTTTACAACTTTATAAAATCAATTATCATTTGTTCTTTTATACTTCGATCGTGACAAAGACTTATGAAACTTATGAAACTTTTTGCAATAGGACCTGCAACATCATTTCCGGGATGTTCCTATGTTCCTAGTACGGGAACGGTGAAGGATGTCGCATTGATCGTCAGCGACGATGAAAGCATTCCATTAAAAGTAGCCAAAGTTCTAGGTACTTTAAAGTTATTATTATTCTATAGTGATATAATAGTAATTTAGTTTTTGATCACTCTTCATCAACTAATGATCCCATGATTGTTTTGTAGGGAATGATCTTTTTTGGAGAAAACTTGGTGATGAGTGTTCGTGAATATTTGGGCCCACCATGCGTACCTAGTGGAACATCATATCCTAACTAAAACCCCAAACCACTATTTTGATTTCATATCATTGCTATAATAGTTTTCCTTTTTGTCCATTTCTTGAACTATATTAAAGGTATCTTCACTTCATTTATGAGTTTAACATGTTTTTTTTTACTTAAAAGGTGGAATCACCAACGCAAACCGTAGAAGGATGATCTTATAGAGAACATGACCCAACTCTTTGGACCTCGTGCATTCGAGAGAAACAAGCTCCTTGAAAAAACTGGTTTATGTTTGAAGTATATTAGGGACTAGTACAAAAAAAAATTACGAGATAACCCCAGGTACGAGCGTCCGCCCTATGTTCTTGAGGCTGAGTGGCAGGGTCTGATTTTGGATGGAAAGTATAAAGCTGACAAGAAAAATAATATTACACCAGTGGAGAGTACAACAAGGTATGTGATACTGTTGAGAATCTAATTATGTACTAATTAACCTCCATATTTATACTATCTAACATATTTCAAACTTTTCATAGATTGTCTGACACATCAAAGGCAACAAAGGCAAGACTAGAAAAGCACGGGACACACAAGCTCGGCTCTAGTGGTTTTTTGAAACTTCAAGCAAGAGTTGTAAGTATTAGTAAATGAAAAATTGTATCAATTTTTTATATAATGTGAAGGGAAATGCTAGGACTCCCTTATTTAGCTCATCAATTATAAATAGGTCAATAGAATATAATAACAATAGTGGATTTTCATATTCAATATAAACAATTCAACAATTGAAGTCAAGACTCTGCAATCTAGATTAGTGAAGAAAACTTGTGATTCACTAATATGACATTATTTAAAATCTCACCCTTGACTGAATTTTCCTCCAATAGTTGAGAATAAAGGCAGTGATTGAAAGAATGAGGGAATGCAGCAACACTTGCAGCCATTTTTATTTCCAAAGAGCTGAACTAACTCTTACCCAACTTAAGAATTTGGAGAAAATATGTTGGTACAAGAAAAGCATACAAAAATGCAACATTTATATAGTAGATTGCTCCATCAAAACTGCTCGATTTTTCTCCTATTATATTGTGATGGATATAGATGATTTGCTATTGATATTTTAACTACCCTCCATTGGTTGATGAAACAATGCAAGTAAAATTCACCATACCACGCAAAAATGTAGGGCTCAGAGTTCAAGAGATGCCTCACAGAAGACGATAAGAGAATTGGCTTCCAACAAGGCTATAGAGCCGTGGTTGAATGGCTACGAGCTGAAATTAGTGTGGAAGGTTCTAATACTGATGCATCTCAGCCACAGGTAAATAAGCTAAATGAAATTTATTTCAAATTTAATACTTTACCAATTAGTCTATTTGATGTTAAGTTCCAATATAAAGTGAGTATATCTGTTTTAAGCAAGCAATGATAACAATGCATAGGATGTTGGAATGCAACCTGATAATCCTTCTACACAATCTGTGGATGTCGAAGGTTCGCATGATGTGCATCCCAGTGGTGGAGGTATAAATTTGCTATTAAATTTTTTATATGTAATTGAAATTGGTGTTTGGATTAACGTAACATTTTGTATAGCAGCTATAGAGGATCGAGGGGTCGATGTTCATGACCGTGTTGACATTGAGTCCAGACAAAATGATGTGGTCAGATCAGGTAAAGAGACATAGTTATGTTATTTAAAATAATTAAATACTTGTAACAATTATAATAAATTATTTTTAATTTAACTCTTTTATTTGTTATTGCAGAGGACCCCCCTTTGCAACAGCATAGGAATTTGAGATCATCAAGAACAGAGAACAAAAAAACTGATGAGGGGGGAATTGATGATGACACTGATGCTCCTCTTAGAGCTTACATAGAAAAAAGAAATAGATAGAAAAAAAAGAAATGATTGTCATTACATACCTTAATTGATAATGACTGTATTTTATGTCTCAATGAATTTAATTATGTGCTAATGAATGTTCATGAATTATGTGTTAATGCAGAATATTGATGAATGTTGCATGTTAATGAATCTAATGTGTTAATGAATGTTATCATGTGATATTGATTGAATGTTATCATGTGATATTGATTGAATGTTACATTTTATTAATGGTTGAAAGAATGAATGAATGTTAGATGTTAATGGGAAATGTAGAGTGATGTTAGGGGGAGGGGGGTGGGGCCAAATGAGCTTCCACCTTCACGTGGTTGGCCCTATTTAGTAGAGAATATTAAACTATTCTTGAAACAAAGTGAAGCTCAATAAGATACTCAAATAACCACCCTACCCCAAAACACACGAATGTGTGTTAATTCTCCATATAGGTTGTGATACACTCATAAACTCCAACGCTTCATAAGAGATCACCACTCTTATATCAATTCATAGTACAATGTTTGAACTCTAATGGCTATGCAAGGACTTCCTAAGTACAAGGGTTACACATATCAAGAAGGGTTAATGTCGTAGTATGTAGAATGAGAGACTAGCCATATTGATAGTTTAATAAGATGGTTTGGCTCTTTCTAATGGGTTTTACAAATACCACATAATCAAATCATCTTGGATTAGCCATATTATCCATTATTGTTGTAGTATTCTATTTTATATCACATACACTCTCTTTCACGAAAATATTTATGCATGCCCTTAATCTTCAATCGATGCATCCCATCTCTTGGTAACATTCCCTTAAGCCAATTTGTCCAACAATTTGGATATACTGTCTGTACTCCCATATTATGTTGCGATTCTAGTGTGTTTTGTGCTCCATTGGTCTTCTTTTTTATTTCACACACACTACGCACTCTTACTCATTCACACATATCCACACCTTATATTTTTCCAAGATAGAACCTTTAAAATTTATATTTGAAATCTAAAATTATTTCCATCCCATTGATATTGATATGGGAACCCTAGAGTACTTGTATGAATGGATGTGTATTTTCATTCCCAACTCCTTGTAAATGCAAAGATGTCAGCAGTTCAGTCAACAATATAATATTGCTTTATCAATCTTATGCAATCCCTTGCAAGTAGATTAGAAGCTCCCCAAAGGACAATAATTGCTCCCCCTGCATATTCACTACTGCTATGTCAAGGTAACTTTAAGGATTTTATAAATGAGAATTTGTGTCAATGATTAGCAATTTTATCCATTGTGTTGGCACATCATAGCCACGGTCCTCTTAATTGAATGAGGTCTTATTTGTGGCATTTGTCCCACCACACAGCTCCTTTATTTGGTTCACCTAGCAGATGGGTCACCCAAAATAATTAACTTTTCAGTCTCAGTGCCTTATTAGTATCAAACTTCATTATACTTCTACCTTTGTGAGATATATAATTGTTGTTTTATTCATATAAGTCACTGGATATATAAAAGTTGATATGTCCTCTAGAAATTACGACTTGAGATGAGGAGCTAAGAACAAAATAAATCCAGAATATTTCATTATGTGCCATCCCAATATACAGTTTTGTGGATATTATTGTTTTAAGTATGAGGTCGATCATCTAGTACCAACAATGCTTGAATATTGTCTTTGTCTTCACCAAAATAAAATTCTCCATCAACATAGACAAATTGCAATTATGATCTGTAATTGTAGAGTGCTCTAAGAGGCCCTATGCAGATCATTTCCACTGCATACTCCCACTGCATGATCTATAATCGTAGAGTGCTCTAAGAGGCCCTATGCTAGTAAGGAGGAAAATCAAACTTGTTGAATTCTTGCCTCCAAATCTGACAAGAATTCCACAAGCTCTTCATCTAAAAACACAGTGATTCTTTTCAAACGCAAATACATCACTAGCAATTCATTTTGTTTGGACCGTCACAATAAGCACAACATTTCTCCTTTCCATGTGACTATTTGTGATTGCTATTACATCACCATTGCCTATATAAGCTGAGTAGAAATGGATCAATCGAGAGCACTTTATTATGAATTTAGCTTTCAAATTGCACAACACTGGTTCTTCTGAATCGTAAAAGATGGTAAACAAAACTTGTGAAGCCTAATGAGCATTTTGTGCCTCCTTGAGGTACTCAAATATATGAGCAAAATTACCACAAACTATCAAAAAGCTATGCAGATCTTTCACACACAATTTTCATTTCAAAAATAGAAGTAACATCATTTTTGTAGCTTCCTGTGTCATTTGCAGGAAAATCATCTTAGTGAATACTGTAAAGAACAAACAAAAACAAGTTTTTATACCCCTATGCAGAAATTGCAACTACTTAGGGTATAGTCCCATGAAGAGAGGGGAGCCACTTAAACTACTAAGAAGTTCAGGAGACTCATAAATCAGCTGGTCCCATGGCTTTTATAGGGAAAATTGTACTAAAAACAAATTGGTTGAAATTTTTTGGGACATTAGTAGTCTCATAATTCTATGGCACCAATTAATGCTAAAATAATTAATTGAGAGTCTTTGTAATGGCTAATGTATTTGATGTGGAACAACTGAACCAAATTAGGAGTTAAAACAAAGATAGACTTTTTCATTAAGAACTACAACCCCCTCATGGATCATACATCATAGTAGCCAGCCTTACTGGCTCATCTGACAAGTGTTTCTTTGTTGTTTGGCATTTACCTTTTGTAGTTTTTGATTGATTTTGAGGGTTTGACTTAGAAGTTAAATACATTCTAGTTCTGAGCTAATGCAATGTATTTCTTTGTCCTTATGCATAATTTTGAAATACTGCATATCATAAATACATGTTTGATATATTTTTGTGAAAACACACCCATCCTCCAAAAAAAATATCATCGTAACACCATCATAACTTTCACACATGACAATTTTTTTCCCATTATTTACAAACATTTCAATGTAGTAAGCATATAATTATTGCACTATATCTTGCCCACTTTTCTTGTAGAATATATAACTATTGCAGGTTACATAAAAAGACTTTAACAAGATAAATCTAGTTGACACGGGGAGAACTATTGTTTGCACAATCCATCAACCTAGTATTGATATCTTCGAGGTATTTGACGAGGTAAAGATTTGGTTTTCTTAAAATAGCTTTGTGAAGCATTTGAAATTGGCATCTTCTTAAAGCTAAATGAAATATGTTGCAGCTATTCTTAATGAAGCGAGGAGGTCAACTTATCTATGCAGGTCCACTTGGTCACAATTCTAACAAATTTATAGAATATTTTTTGGGAAGATGCCATCCACTACGGTTTTATTCTGTTGAGAGATTTAGTTCTGAATCTAGTACCTTTTGATGAGCAATTTGAATTTTGGAGTTGTAAGTAGTCATAGTTTATTGTACTAGAACCAATAGGAAGTTGATTTTATATACAAGGAATTGGTCATGCCGGATAGTGTTGACCACTAAGCTTTTAGCAAACATTCTCAATACATTGAGCTTAAGAGTCAAGCACTAGCTGCAATCATCATATATGTTTCAGCTAATTGAAAATGATTCATGTAGGCCATTGAGGGGGTTCCACAGATCAAGGAAGGTTATAATCCAGCTACGTGGATGCTGGAAGTAACTTCTATGTTAGAAGAGCGTCGTCTAGGTGTCAACTTTAGTGAAATCTATAAATCATCAGAATTGTATAGGTGAGTGAGTTTTCCTTATTGATCTCTTTAGCCTATTCCAATGGATTTTACATTTTATTTTCTATCTTGTACATTTTCCTATCACAGGCAAAACATGGCACTGGTAGATAGTTTGAGCAACCCAGTTCCAGGCTAAAGAGAGCTTCATTTTGAGACAAAGTACTCTCAGCCCTTTCTTGCATAATGCATGGCTTGCCTATGGAAGCAGCACTGGTCCTACTGGATAAACCCTCAATAAAGGCATCCAAATATCAATTCAAGGACAACTTAAAGCACGAAATATTTTTGTTTTGTTTTAATCCTTCGATGGTCACAATTGCGATGGCATTGCCATCGCACCTACAGTAACCTTGATGCAATTGGAGGGGTTGGCGTCGCAATTGTGATAGAAAACAAAAGAATTGTGATGCGGTTGCTGTCACACCTACCCTCCAATTGCAACGGGGTTGCTGTAGGTGCGACGGCAACCCCGTTGCAATTGTGACAGAAAATACAAGAATTGTGATGAGGATGATGGGACAACAAGGTGGCTACATAGCGATGAATAGGCATCGCAAATGCGATGACAAGGGGTAGATGTCGTAAATTGCGACTAAATAACTATGACGTCTATGACTGTCGCAGTGGTGACACATTGCTGTCATAATTGCGACACATAGCCGTCACAAATCAATACCAAATCTATTAGTGCAAGAAGACCTCCACATTTTCCTCATAATTTCTATAATCAATGCCTCAGACAGTGTATTGAAAGTGAATAACTATATTATTAACTGAGAATTTTTTAGTGCTCATCTTTTCAAAAATCTATCATCCTTTCTATTTTCCTAGTAAGATGCTATGTCACTATCAATAGGGTGCATTCTTTTTCTGGTCACGACATAGTGACCCGCTGGAAAAAAAAACAACTCTGGTGATGCTAATTTTCAACTTGTTCCAACTGGTCCCTCCTCCAACACTAACAATCTGACATCAATCACATCACAAAAAATTTTGAATCAATCAAGATTTTGGCACCCACTTTCCACTTTCTTACACCACCATTCCAATTCATGACAATCTCTATGTCGCATGGGTTAAAAACCTTGCATTTCCTCTATGTAACATAACGACCATCATAGATCTTATAAAGATCGGATGGTGCAAACAAATTTGAGAACAAGCACTTGGAAAAAATGGTAATTTAAATAGATCTCGAAGGAATATTTGAAAGTTCAAAACAACTTCGTGCCCAATTAAAATTTAAAAGAACAAGACCAAACATCTGTAACTGGGCTCATAGCTTAAGGTTTAATAGGGTTTTTTAGAGGGTTCTTTTAAAAATTGCAAACACAAAAAACCAAAACCCTACCAGGCAAGAAATATAATCTATTTTGATTTTTATACCTACAATTAGAAAAAAATTATTTTGTAAAAATTAGACCAACAGACTCTATTGGTCTTCTCCATTACCTTATAGCCTCAAGAGCAGCCTAAAAATTTGGCCTTTTGACAATTTTCAACATATTTATAATAAAATTTGGAACATTTGCCCCTAAATCCATTTGTAGTAAATTTGGAAAGAAAGAAATAGGACATTCTGTGAAAAAGAATTGACAAGATCTATGCTACTCAATAAAATAGAAGCATGTATAGTAGAAGTGATGAATACACGTCTAAGGAAGACACCAAAAGTAGAAGGGGCATTTTCAGACTAGGATGGTATGATGAAAAGAAATTGGAATAATCTGATCAACCAACCATTAGTGTACAAAAAAGGAGTCAAGAGGATAGGGATAAATGCATATGGGAACCCTTAGATTGGTCAAAACTAAACTTTGACAGAGCATCTAGAGGCAACCCTGACATTTCAGGAATAGGATGTATAATAAACAAGGACTTAGGGAGATGGACTATCAAAAGAGATAAATATATGGGTAACATGACAAATAATTTAGTTGAACTTGAAGCCCTCCAAGAAGGACTCAGACTATGCTTTGATTTAGGCATCAAAAGACTCATTATTGAAGGAAACTCTCAAATTGTTCTTAACACATTAAGAAAAAGAAACACCCCTAATTGGGTATTAAATTCAAAATTAGATGAAGTTTTAAAGATTCTTGATCTCTTTGATGAAACCAAAATCAAACACATATTTAGAGAAGGAAATCAAAAAGTCGATCATTTAGCAAATAAAGGGGGAGATGGAGAAGAATTATTAGTTATTAATCAAGGCTTTTAAATATTTAGAATATAAATTTAAAAATAATAATAAAAAGGGCTTTCAATTTTTAAAATATAAATAGTTACGATAATAATGCTTCCATATCTGAAAGGAAATCATTTTAAGCATTAGGAAATTAGTAAGTTTATCTAGGAACATATTTTTGAATCCTATAAGTTTTTATCCTTAGCTCTAATTTTTTTTCTTGACCTCTTTTTTTCAATTTTTTGTGTAACTTCCAACTTGTGTATCCTCTTTATTATTCCCCTTAATTTTTCATCATTGCTTGATACTAGGTGTCATCTTCTATCATCATTATATAACTTTTCTTTAGTTGATATCAATACATGATGTCAAGTAATCTTGGCTCTTTTGGATCCTTCATTTGAGATCGTTAGTTTTCTATTTAACTTCATCTTGATTTTTGCTACTTATTTTTCCCTATCTTTGTTGCGCCTGCTTTAGCTATAGTATTAGTATGGAGACCAATGTTAATTTATTTCATTCCTTAGAGGTTCATACCATGACATTTAGAGGCAATGTTAAACCAAAAAGATAGAACCTTCTTTTAAATTTTGTGGATGACATGACTAGGGTCATTGTAACTATGTCTTAGGGGAAGGTGTTTTCAATTATGACTTCTCTTGGAGAACCAACAATGAAATTGTAGATTCATTATAGGATGTTTGGCTAGAGCCAAAGTGGAGAAGTCAGAAATAATCAGGCTTTTTTATAATGTATTTAATCCAACTTGGTGTGTAGGTCTTGAAGAAGCTGTTAAGAGTATAGATGAGAAGCTTAGAATCCCTCTGCCAGTGCTTTACATGGTGCATCTACCTAGAAGCTTCAAGATGGCCACTGTCCCTAGATGACCCTCTCTGGTAATTTGAGAGAATGTCTTATTTTTAAGAGTCGCCAAAAATGGAAGCCAATATCCATTTTCTTCTCAAGTGGAGAGGGATTACTGAAGATCATAGCAAGGCCTAGCTCAAGCACCATCTCAACATCTTCAATTCCTATATTCAACTAGGAGTGGAGCTTGATAACCTGGGAGCTTTGTATTTTTGTATCTTGAATATGGAAAAGTCCAACAAGGAGAAAAGCTCCTTCAAAATTTTGCCAAAATTCCAAACTAATAACCCTAAGGACATAGAGAAAATCATCATGGAGTCCTAGAAAAAGGAAGGTTAATTTTGTTTGCTTCTCCTGCTTGATAGTTTTTCATAGATGTCAAATTTTGATCATCTCAGTCGTTTGATGGAGTTTTTTCTCTTCTTGTTCCTCCTTTCCTACCTTTTGGCTTCTCTATACTTTAGAAGGTATTAGATTATGTCTCTTACTTTACACCTTCTTTGTTGTTTGGGTCCTATTTTCTTTTTTGGGCCCTTCCTTTTTTCCTTTCTTTTGTTATTATCTAGTACCAATAAGATTCTCTTTCCCTGGGAACTTAGAATTAATGTAACCCTTGATCATCTCATATAGAAATAGAAATATAGTTCTTGTTAAATTTGGTTTTTTTATTTTTGTCTACATCTATATGATGCATTTAGGTTCTTCATATTTGTTTTCTTCTAAATCTATGAATAGTGGTAGAATCTTGGTATTATCACCTTCCGAAATTGGTAATATCATTTTGCAAGTTTGCATTTCACATATTTCAACTCATGCAGGAACAATTAGATTTAAACTAAGAAGTTCAAAATTTGAAAGAAACATATACGAAAATAATTCAGTCAACTATAGTAAGCAATATCAAAGAGGCATTGAAATATTTTAGTGAAAACTTTTAATCACTCCTTACCCTTCCTGATATAGTACAGTATTGTATAATCAGTTTATACACTAATCTCGATAGTCTAAGCTCCTATAAATATCAAAAGGACACTAACATTAAATACTAATAAATTAGCTGGTATTGTAAAAACTCATAATAATCTACATATAGCTAAGAAGAATAGTGTTAAAATTTGTTATAGAAGAAGTTCTTTCATCCATTCTTGTTTTTTATCCCTTCATTTACTTTTTTGGACTTATACCATGAACCCCTTGTGGAAAGAAAGGTATCCTTTGATATATAGGTTAGAAGTACTATCTTAGGAGGTATATTCAATTTTGACTAGCACCATAAGTCTGAATTTGGAAGACAAGTTGAATACTACAAGAAAAGTTATTCCTATAAATGTAAGATCCAATAAATGGACATTGTAAGATCTCATTGATTTTGAATATACCGGGGAATGCCCCTTTTAAAATCTATATAATATAGGACTTTGGTCCTGGGCAAGATTGGAGGTTTTCTTGCTCCATTCTTTCCTACTAGTGCCCATAATACAAAGGCTTTGACTATTTACTGATAAAATAAATAAATAAATAGGAGTGAAATACAAATTATATTAATAAATAAATAGAAGACAAATTTTTTTTTAAAAATTATTTTAAATTTTTATATAACTTACTACACATATTTAAATATTTAAAACTTCAAGTAGATACTACATATCTCAAATTTTACTTCTATTATACATTATTTATTTTAAATTTGAAAAGAATTATAATAAAGACATGAATATAAAGTAATAAAAAGTAAAATCACATTCACAAAGGAAAAGTAAAACTTTGCAATCATTGAACAAAAAGGAAAGTATAGAATGTGATTATATGGAGAGGCATATACAATGAGAGTAGCAAATTCCAACATGAGAATATGTCAAGTAATATATCATGTTAAGAAAAAAGAATGAAAGACAATTACAAATGAGATGTCTTTTGCTATTTCAAAATAATAGGCACGACATTATAGGGCCAAAATAAAAGTCAAAAAAATTGGTGAAATAAATGGCCCAAAAAATAGAGCCAAATTCTTTCAAATTATAACACCATGTTCCCATGTTGTTGCTTATTAGTGTTTTCTGCTTAAAATTAAGTATTTACATGTTCTCATGGGACATTAAAATTGTTTAAGAAAAGGATAATAGAGAATCTTCTCCTTTCTAAGTGGACCAATTATTTTTTAGCGAATGAAATAAGTTGGGGAAAAATGTGGTGGGGGGGGGGGGGGGGGGGGGGGGGGGGGGCAGGGGGGATGCGGAGGTGTGTCACTACTTATTAGAAAAATTACCATGTATCTCCATAAAATTATTTCCCTCCTTTTTTAGCCATCAAAATAATTAGTTCAACATTTTATATTTTAAAATCAATTAAAACCCCTAAGCATTAAAATGAGCAGTTGCATGAGGCCACTACCTAGCTTCACAAATATCTCCTATAAAATTTGAGCAACCACTGCTAGCTAAAATAAGCTAAGTAGTGGTATGAGAACATGCTATAATAGATAATAAAATAAGCTACTAAGAAGTCACTTGCAAGAGTGGAGGTTTTCTTCTCCATTCTTTCCTACCAGTGCCTAAACAAAGACTTCTTTGTAATCTTTTACTTATAAATATAATACTTAGGGCTTCAACCATTTACCGATATAAAAAAAAGATAATAAGAAAAAAATTAAATATAAAAAATTAATTAAAATTGAATAAAACAAACTAAAAAATTTAAAACATAAAAAAAATTAAAAGACAATTAACATAAATTAAATAAATTAAAAAATAATAAATATTAAATCGTAATATTAGAATAGAATGCTTTTTAAATGAAAGTAAATGATAAATCATAGTATTAGAATAGAATATTTTTAAAATTGGAATGAATAGAATATTTTTAATATAATAATGAACATAAAGTTTTTGACATTGGAATGAATAGAATATTTTTTAAATTGGAAAGAATAGAATTCTTTTAATGAAGTTTTAAATAGAAAATTTTAATTTTTTAAGTAGTTTAAATTAATTTATTATTATTATGTTTCACAAGTATTATATATTTTTACAAGTATTATATATTATTATGAGTATTATGATTCTTGTAACAATATATAATACTTGTAATTATCAGTGCTCCATCTAAACCGGGTAATTAAGCATAGACGCCATGAAAAAATGGTTAATCTTCTTACAATTGGGAAAGACCTATAATTACCTAGTTTTGATTGAAAGTAAGTTCCTATTGAAAGCAAAAACATTAGTTTCGATAGAAACAAAATTGTCTAGTTTCTATCAAAACTAAGAAAGCTAACCTATGTGGTGAAATGAGCCAGCCATACTTTAACTCAATCTTCATATTCGAGTCCTCTTTCAATCAAAAAAAGAAAATATGAAATCAGGTAAATATATAATATGTGACATGTGTCGAAACCCATGTACGTCCAAATTTATGTGAGGTCAACCTTAAACTTTGATAAAATATGAAAAAATAAGGATAAAGACATCATATCACCTCTATGGTTTTGGTATGGATGTTAAAAACTAAATTCAAAAGAATCGCGTTGATATTAATTGTAGAAAAAAAGTTATGTGTCAAAAAATATGTCACTTTTAATAATTAGGTTTTTGATAACATACCAATTTTTGTGGGAGAAAAATAATTCAATCAAGTCAATTAATTTTTTTTAAAAATATATTTGGATTCTAAACAAAACATCTTAAAAGACTCTAATTTACTTCATCTTCAAATTCATAACCGTTAAATGGCAGTTTGCATCCGAAAGTGAAATTTTTCTTGAGAATTCACAGTTCAATGTCAGTTTAGAAAAAAAAGTGTAATCCACTATTGTTTTGACAATATATAATACTTGTGAAATATGTCAGTATTATATTACTTGTTTTTAACAATATATAATACTTATGAATAATTTTGACGATATATAATACTTGTAATTATCAGTGTTCTATCTAAACCTAGTAATTGAGCCTAGAAGTGATGAAAACATAGTAAATCTTCTTACACTTGGGAAAGACCTGTAATTACCTAGTTTCTATAGAATCAAAATTGTCTAGTTTCTATTAAAACTAAGAAAGCTAACCCTTGCATTTAAATGGGCCAGCTAGTTTTGGTTGAAACTACCTAGTGTAGTTTCAATCGAAAGTAAAGTTGACATTTAGGATTTAAAAAATAAATTAAAAATTGTCATATAATTTTATTTATTTATTTATTTTTTCAGTCATAACATTCAAATCCAATTAGATAATTCACACTTCAATTGGGAGGGAGGAAATATTTTGCAACTTGTCTATTTTCAAATTTTGGAAGAAAAATTTGTGACATGGGAAATAAAGGTAAAAGAGAGTAAACATTCATGAAGAAGAACTGACCACAAGAGGATGAAAATCATCAAAAACTTTAGCAGGATACTATAGGAGACAAGGTATGTACAAGTGCAATATTTTTTCCAATGCATATTTAGTTCATATAGTGTGCAATCATATTGCAGACTTTTTGTATGGATATAATTAGGATTAGGGTTTATCCAATTAGGAATATGGTAAATATAAACCTAGGGTTACTATTAACTTAATATTAAGGGTTTATTGAATTAAGAATATTTAGGATTAGGTTTTATTAAATTATGAATATTTAGATTAACGTTTATTGCATTAATATGGTTTTTAAATTATGAATATTTAAAATTAGGGTTTATTACATTATGGTTTTTGAATTATGAATATTTAGAATTAGGGTAAATTTTAATTATGGTGTTTTAAATTATGAATTTATTTAGGATTTATTGAAACAAGAAAATCTACTAAGGTTGGAGAAGGTTCATCCCAAGTTCAAACATGTATTTATGCATGCATCTCTTGCAAGTACAATCTCTATTTAGATTTCTACCTGTCTAGAGGCAAACTTTATATCCTTTATTTTTATTTTTAGAGACAAATCCCCTTACAAACTTGGTTGATTTTATTTTTTACATTGTGGACATGTAGATGATGATGATGAAAATGTTGGACATGAAGAAATTGAAGATGAAGCAATGTATATCAAAGAAGGACCATTTGAAGGTTAGATAAAATTGTATTTAATAGTTCATTTTTTATGTATATACACATATGTGGACCCTAAAGAGAATTTTTATATTAAGTATTTACTTTAATTTTTCTTGCAGCTTGAGATCAAACCACAAATGAGAATGTTAATCTAGCTAAAAGTTTGAAGAGAAAAATTATTCATAGAAACATAGATCGTTTAATTAAAATGAATGTGGAAAAATTGAGACAATATACTAGTTAACCTACAAATACTATGAAGAGAAAATTGAATAAAAAGTCTAAAAAAACAATTGTACAATTTGAGAATCTTGATACAGTGAAGAAAACTTAGCTATTATCAATTTCACTTCTTACAGATGAATTAAAAGAGCCATTGAAATTATTGGGTATAGATACAAGTGTAAAAAAGAGGAAGACTTCTAAACTACAAAAATATATTGTTGAAAGTGATAAGGAAGGGTCACATTCCATTGGAAAAAAATCTAGATTTGCAGATAAGTCCATTGCATGAAGAGTGATATTGACATCTATTTTAAATAAGAAATTATGAAAAAAAATATAGATTTCTTCACTATCATCTCATATTGGGTATAGTCAAAAGATGAAATTACATTATCTGTAAAGGAGAAACAATTGGGATGATAGTACATTAGAAGGAAACTGGGCACTAATGTGTAGAGTTCCTCGATTTGATAGGATTGTGGAAACAATCAAGAACTTAGTTATTTTATTTTGGATTGATAATACTCATCCTTCACCAAATAGAAGAGATATCATCAAGAAAAGGATTGGGCCTAAGGAGTATCTTCAACATGCAAAACATTGGTTGGATGTCACACAACATGAATTATATCTCTCATTTTTAAATTGAAATCCTGACACAAAGATTGGACAAGCAATGTTTGAAAGATTGATACCCTATTTTCTGAAGATAAATAAATCTTTTGAAACATGTTGTTGTCAATATCATGTTGAATTTCATTTATACTATTAAGGGTTATGAAAGATGATAGAAGAAAGTGGTGGTTCTCAAAATTCTTTTCATAAATGACTCAGCCAATTCATAACATCAATCTTATGTGACAAACCAAATGATCTTGCAATAGGTGAAATAGATTGCATATGAGGAACTTGTGAAACATGTGGTAACCTAACCAAATTTCCTTTGAGAGATGAAGATACTGATATGATGAGGATGGTAAAATGTAAGAGATATAAGTATATAAAGTCAAAAACAAAAGTTGGAAAAGAATCAACAAGGTTGGAATATGTAGAGGATGACATACCTGATGGAGAATTTATGTAAAATTTTCATAAATTTATATAACCATATATACATCATGCATTTTTTCTAAGTGGTAAGAAGAACAGTTTCAAACACTAAGATAAAGTTTCCCACTCGGGACAATTTTATCTATTGTTGACTTTGCAGAGAATTGCTCCTTTATTTCTCAAAAACAACTTCTAGCAGAATACTAATATGTAGAGGAGGTTACTATTATGGTTCAAATGTCTTATTGACATGCACAAATTGATTTGGATGGCGTGGAAAGTACATTTCAAGGATGAATCATTGAAAAAGAGTATCACTTTTACATTAGTGATGACAAAGAACATGGCACACATTTTGTGGAACATTATTTTAAGACATTTTTTGATTATTTGAAAAACAAAGGAATAAAAATGGAAAAAAAAATTGTATAGTCAGATGGATGTGAAGCAGAATTTAAATCAGTTATACCATTTTATGCATTATGTAGATATCATCGATACTTTTACTCTTTCATTTAACTTGTGAAGTTTAAATTGTGATATGTAACTAATTATAGAAATTAGAAACTTGTATGCAACTAATTAGGACATGTGCCTTTCAAGGGGAAGAAATTCAAACACTTGTCTTAAGGGGATCACATTAGGACTTGTACCTTAAGGGAATGAAATTAGGACTTGTAACTAGTTATATATTATTTTTCCTCCTCATTTAACTTGTGAAGTTTAAATTTTTATTTATAACTAATTATAGAAATTAGGAACTTGTATGCAACTAATTAAGACATGTGCCTTGAGGGGAAGAAATTTGAGTGTTTGTCTTATGGGGATAAAATTAGGACTTGTCTTAAGGGGATGAAATTAGGACTAGGTTTTAATCATATCTAAATATCACTTGCATTATTAGGAATTAGGAATTATGTAAAGTTAATTACCTAACTGTAACCCTAACCAATTTCATATGCATACGTCAATTTCATAAAACAACATAATCTAACATGTAAAAGAACACAATCCAACATAATAGAACATAGTCTAACATAATCCAACATAATCTAACATTTAATTTCCAACATAATAGAACATTATCCAACATAATCTAACATGTAAAAGAACATAATCTAACATAATCTAACATAATCCAACATAATAGAACATAATCCAACATAATCTAACATGTAAAAGAAATGTCTAGAGAATTTATACATGTATGTCCGTCATCAAACATTTATAGTCTAGATCAAAAAAATAATAAAAACATGTATAATTTGGATTAAAGTCTAGATCAAATAATCTATAATATAAAAAAACTAAAGATCGTCAGGTGCAAGACTATCATCATGACATCTCCTCATAGTGTGGTCTAAAGACTGACTATCAGGATGGTCACTAGGATGTGCTGAGCCATATATATATTTAAGTGAAATCAATGTACATAATTTCATATTTAATTAAATCTCTTTTATATTTACAAATTGCATGCAATTTATATATTATAGTAAAAACCCACATATGTCTAATTCAAAAAAATTAAAATTCACCTATCCACTACTGACATCATCAAATGAGTCTCGATGACATACATGATCTGGCATCAAAGATGGAGTAAAAAGAGGAATGTCCCCTAAAATACATACATGTGCAACAAATCAAATTAAAAAATATATTTAATTACAAAGTCACAATATGTATAAGTGCATAAATTATTAGATGAACAAATAATTGAAACTTTAAGATGAATGTAAAAAAAAAACTATAGATTTACCTATGTGGATGCTAACATCTAATAATACTTAGACTACCTAGAATTGATTGATCTAGATTTTGTTGGGACTCATCTAGCTCTATCTTTGCATCTATGCTAGCATGACTAGTGGCTAGTACACATCCTAATAATGATGAGCCAAGTGGACTAACTAGATGAGATGACATAGAAGTAGAATCATCATGAAACAACAAGTCCATCCATCCTATGGTTGACAAGCTAAAGTCAACATTATCAAGGCCTACATCTAAACTTTGACCATGCCTTGCACTGGCTGAAGGGTCTATACTAGTATGTATATGTCCCTCTGCAACAAAAGGGTGGTTAGTAGTGTTGAGCTATCATTTTGCATGATGCTTAACGATAAGAATTCTTTCGAACTCCTCTTTTGAAAAGCTGATATGGGATCAACTCCAAGGTTCTAGGTGATCTTGTGACCTACTAGAATCTACTCAGTAGAAGATAAATGTGAGTGTTCATGAGGAGGCCTTTGTTGGTTCTAAACAATTTCAGATAAGATGTGGAATCTACTTGCTATCTCAAAAGAATAACCACACAAAAATAAATTTTTTTTATATTTTTCTATTTTTAATGAATGCAGTTTTAACTATGCAACTATATGAATTCCTAAATTAACCAAGTGTTTGTAAAAGAAAATAATGAAAATAGGGTAATAAGAAGTTTAAGAAAATAGCATAAAAAGTAAATTCCTAATAGATATGAACCATGAAAACAAAACATCTTCAAGTTAAACCATTGAAAAGATTAGGTAGATAACCAATGAAAATAGGAGCAATGCTTCCTTAATTCTACTGATGCAATCATCAATGGGAATTCAGTAACCATAATATTTTTCAATTTTCATCAAATTGTAAAGCCATAGAAAGTGCACTCATGTGAGAAAAAAATCTATGCAAGAAAAATAGGGTGATCTCTTCTCCAACTAAGTATGTCACAAAAAATTGTAAATGCGTGGCAAACACCAGAATTAAAATATTTCTCAATCAAAATAACATAATAAAAATATTGGCTTCATTACACTCCATGAACATACATTCACAAAATATAACACACTCGGGCAAGAATAAGTACACTCCAAATGAGAGCACCAATAGCATCGATTATTACATAAAAATAACGGCTTGGAATACATATTATATTCTTAAATATATAAAAAATCATCTCCTCAATTTGTTTTGAGAGTGAGAGATCTCTTTATGTAGAAATATGCTTCTAAAATAATAAAACAAATCTATTTATGTACAAACAGACTCTCTATTTGGTGCTAAGTAGTACTCCATCCTTATTTATATCATTTAATAGATGCATGAGCCTTTACATGTCTTAAAATAAAGAAAGTATGAGAAAATAAGAAGAAGAAAGCCATTAGATTATGTAGGAGTCTCTAGAGATGCCAAAGATAGAAGCTCAATCTTCTCTGGATGTTTGTAGGAGTTAAACTATTGTCAGAATGCATTTTTGATGCATGGAAAGCCCTATATTTGGAACTATCAGTTAACTATTGATGCACCTCTAAATTCTTCAAAAACTTCTAGTGCACCTTTAGAGAGGTACACTTTAGGAGAAGTGCACCTTGTGAGAAGTGTACCTTGTACACCTTGGGAGAAGTGCACCTTGGAAATTTTTTACCAAGTGTCAAAACTAAAATTCTAGCTTCTAGGTTTTGTTCCCCTTCATACCAGAGCTATGCTTGGGTATTTTCTCTTGAATTTCTCTATAATATTCATCACTTGGGTTGCATCCAAAAAATATAAAGCATCATATTTATCCTTTAATTTTTTCCTATAGTTGTCCACCTCTATGTGAGTCTCTGCAAAATCTCCCAATTTCACATCCATATCTAACAATGCCTCTTTGGTCTTAAATTTTTGTCTAATACCCTCAATAGTGGAATATTCTTAAAAAATATTCCAAAATTGTTCAACAACTACTTGTTCTATCATCAATTTATCCCTTGAATCATCTTCAAAAATTTTCAGGCAAGCATCATTGTAATGTCTCTCTTCTTCCAAAATCTGCTCTTGGGCTTGATCCTTGAGCTTATGAATATTCACATGTAATGTTTCCATTACTTTTTTACCATCCAAAATCTTCTCTATCTAATAATATATCTTATCTAACTCATCTTTTGTATATACATCCATCAAAATCTAATACCCCAAACCCTTTATTGATTTTAATGCTTGTAGGTCTTTACCCCAGGTATGTACTTCATCCATTAACCCAAAATCCTGGTTCAATATAGTAACCAACTTATCTCCATTATTCTACATGTGGCATAGTAGTTTAATATTTCCTTGTATGATTTGCACATCTTTCTCTTCAAAAATTTCTTGCCATTTCTGACGAGCCTTGAAAAATGGACTTAATTGTATAATCTCCTTATCCCTCTTATCATGTGCCACATTTAGAGTCTCCTTAGGATTTTTAGGATCCAACAGATCAACTACTTTGTTTAAATAACCTCTTAGAATTTCATTCTACTTCCAAAGGTTTAACAATTTAGACTTGTCTTATTCCAAGTGCCTAAACACTTCTTTAATTCCCCTAGTAACCATCAATTTGGCAGTATCCACAGTGGGTTTTCCAAGAAATACCTCCTTGATTTGATCATCTTTTGGAGTCAAATTGAGAATCTTTTGGGTTTTCCAAGTAACCTTTTATGTATAATCATCACCTCTTTCTCAACCATCATGAAGTATCTTCCATCAGAGATTTACCCTTAGATGAAGAAGGAGCTTGTATCGCTAGGCTTTTTCCCTTATCACTCCTCTCTGGAGTCTTTTCCTTTTGTAAGAGATCCACTTGAGGCATCTCCATGTCTGTCGAGTCCAGAGTTCTCACCTTTGTATCTTGGGAAGTCTGTTGAGGTTCCTCATATATTCCCCCCTCTAATATTTCATCAATGGATATTTGGTGTGGCTCGTATTCCTATTCATCTTGCCCTTGTTCTTCATTACCTAGACAGAGAGGAGTAACTAAACCTTTATCAAAGAAATATAAAGGTTGACTTGGTGATGGTGGAGCACTTAAAGGTCCTTGTGGCTAAGGTATAAATTGACTCCAATCCTCTTGAGGAGGTTGATTGGTTGGGGTATCCCTTATCTTGTTGCCTACCAGCTTAGTGCCTATAGGCATGAAATTAAAATCTGACATCTTAAAGACATCACCCCATTGGTCCTCTTGCTCATTAATCCATTGTTGTAACTCATACTATGAATTCATAACCTGAATAGGTTGTGTAGGAATGGATGGTGGTATTATAGTAGATCTTATTCTCCATTCTACCTTTGTAGCCCTAGTAAGATGAGTCCTTTGACTCAAGGGAAGGTTATCCTCTTCATCTTTGCCATCCAATTCTTCTTCCTTCAGGATAACTTTTGGGACTAATGGAAAAGGAATAACCTTTCTTATCACCTTTTGTCTCCTTTTAACTGGAGTTTTTATCTTTCTTTTCTTAGGAGCCATGATGGAGAAGATTCTTCCTCTTGTACAGGAAAAGACAATTCCTATGCTTCTACTTCAGCTCCTCACCCTTGTTATGGTAGTGGCATTAGAAGATTATCCTAAGTCTAGATGACTTCTATATTTTCTTCCCTATCTACATTCTCTCCCCATTGGTGTTCTGGTGCTTGAATTGCCTCTTTTTTAGGCTCAACTTGCTGAGGAGAAATTATTTTCCTTTTATTTTTACCCTTCTTTTCCTTGAAGTATCAAACTTTTCTATGAAGTTGATGCACTTTTTTTAGCCTTACTAGAGACTGAGCTATGAATATTGAAACTGTCACCTTGTCTTTTCTACCTTTCATTGGGCAAGCTATTGCTTGGAAAACTATAGTTTGTGGAGCCAGATCCAGCTTGAATGGTCTCTTGATCTATTCCTTAGTTAATTGGATGACATGCCTGGTCCTATGATTGATATATATGTTTTCTTATCCATCAATTTCTACATTCATGATAGGTCGATCAGATATCTTATCTCTATTATTCAAGGGATCCAATACCTCTAAAGTGTATTGCTACATGATCTTTAATGGGAAGTTCATTTTCAAGAAACTACTTGCCAAATAGAGAGTCATCCTAAAATAATCCCTTATTTGAATTTCGTAGCGATCCATTGCATTCATCCAATGATCCTCTATGGCATCTTCATAGTGGAACCATTTTCTTGCCAAGTATTAAACTTTGCCAATGTTATCAAAATAGGAACAGGGAGAGTTATAATCCTCTAAGGGATACTAATCCCATTTAGACTCAAAAGTCAAGATATCTTGCTTATGTTTAACACATAGACCTATAGTGATTGGTGACACCCAAGTCTTCCTATGTTGCCTCCTTACTCTCTCATATGCAAATGTGAGTTGTCATGAAATCTTAAACAATATGAACCTATTGCACGGATAATTGGGGAGCTTCTTTGGATTAACAGTCATGTCCACTACCCTTAAATAAGTGAATGTCTTGTATTGGATGTAATAGGCACCTATTTTTATAATCTTTGCTACTGCCTCTTTTGACATCCTTTTCACATAATCTCCTTCAATGAACAAAATGATTGCAAAAATGGAGGCATCATTTACTATTTTGTATTCCTTATTGTGATATAAAATCTTTTTCCTCACCAACTGGAGGTATACCACATATGGCCATGTGTTAACATCTTGCAAGTTGCCCTTTTTGAACAACCCCAAATAATCTGTTGCTCTTGTAGCTAACAAGTACACCAAATAATATGTCATATAGAACCTTTGGTTATTTTTTACCATGACTAGTTGTTCATCCAAATTCTCACTGAGAATTAAGGCCCATTCAATTGGCATCGTTGTTTTTTAATGGTCTCAATGAAGTGTACCATCCGTATATTCAAATGTTCTGCTATTGGTAATCCCATGACTCTACTCAGGAGCACTATAGAATATCTAATATCATCTTTCATATAAGCTCTCATCATATCTACTTTTCTTACTTTTTGTCAAGGAGGAGTCTTATCAATGAGATACAAAGATTGAATGATTTCTGATGCTTCCTCTCCATGCTCTCTATACCACCTTTCTTCTTGATGATATGTCCATCTTATATATTGATCTGCCCTTGGGAGATGAAATACTTTGTTGATGTTCTAAGGCCTTAGATCCAAGATGATCTATCCATTTATTCTTTTTACAACTCTCTCCTCTAAAACATAGTTTCATGCCAATGTTGTAATCAACTCCAAAGACTATATTGAAACTGTGTTGCTGCATTTACTAATCTCAATCTAATAAGTGTAGATACCATAGGGGGCTTTTCATTTGACTTGTTCCATAGCACCATGAATACATTCAAGTCAATATGGCATAGCTCAATGTCTCAAATATTGGAATATGCATCCTAGAAGTGTGATTTTGCTGGAACACCTTGAAATTTGAAGACAATTAGTTTTAGAGCCATATTTGTAGAGAGGGATGATGAGGAAGAAGAAATTTTATCTACCCAAAACAAGCATCCATTAGTTCGGAAGGTTGAAAAAATTAATTAAAAAAAACCCTAATTATGACAAAAATGACCCAGAACATAAAAATTGTTAAAAACACTTAAAAAACCATTTAACATCTCTAATGGAGAAAATTTGGTGCATCTTGCACACATTAAGGGTGCACTAGGTTCACTTTTCCCCAAAAAAACTCTCAACACTAAGGTTGTACACCTAGTGCACCTTATGGGGTGTGCTAGGTGCACACCCTTATAGTGTCAAAATTAAAAAAAGTGTAAAATAAAAGGGTGCACACATAGTGCACCTTTTGGGGTGCCCTATGTGTGCACCCTTACTATACTTAGGGGGACATTTATCCTATTGAAAGGTGTGCATGTGTGCACCTTGAATAGGTGCACACATGCTCCCTTTCACTAAGATGATGATGTTAAATTAGGTCTTAAATTTGTTTTTGTTTTATGAAAAATGGTGCACACCTTGGATAGGTGTGTAAGGTGTGCACCTTCTAACTTTGTGCTTGTATGTGTACGTGTTGATTACATGGAGATCAAGGCACCTAAGATAGTGCAGATGTCTACTCTATTGATAGCTAAAAGGAAAATGAATGAAGTAGAGGGGGGCATCCCAAAATTTTATAGGCCTAGGATGAAACACAACATTTGGGGGGTGTGCACATGTGCATGTGCACATGCATGCACTTCCAAAGGGTAGTGCTTAGCACATGGAGACTTAGTGAACTAGCGCACCTTGAAGGGTGCATTGTGCACCCCTAAACATTAAAAAAATGATTTTCTCCTAAAAATCTCCAGTTTTTAGCAAAATGGGTTTTTTGGCCAAGAGTCAAACTAAGAAAAAACACCATGTAAAACCCTAAAAAAGACTCAGACCCCAAAATAGGGATCTAGAAAGCTAAAAATTATACTAGGGGGTCCCTATTTCTAGGTGAAATGGGTTGTGTGTTGTGAAACCACAACAAATAGTCCCAGAAATAGAAATGAAATGTCAAAGGCATTTCTTCAACAACAAACATTCTTCTAATATGTGTGAAACACTAATTGAATCCTAAATATTCCAAGCATATTTGAAGTACTTTGTAGTCAAAACCTCAGAATCTTGAACCTCCAAGTTTAGTGTGTTCATTTTCTTTGACATCTCAGAATGCAATCTATCAAAAGCTTCCAACAATTTGGAAATAATCTTCCACCCTTCTAGTTCATTCATTGGGAATCCCCACAAAAGTTGTTTATCAATTCCTTGTTTGACCAGATGAGGGAAACAATCCTAAGGGCTCTTAATGGGTTATCACTTTTCATTTGAATTCTTGGTTAATATTTTGAAGATTTCCTTCACATAGGTTGCATGTCACCATTTTATTCTTCGATGAAGCAATTGCTTTGATACAAGATAACTTATTTGGAGTGCATATCCCCATAGTTAGATTATCTTTCTCAATCTTTATAAAATCTTTCATTCTTAACACCATTCCTCTCCCCTCTACCTTTTATTTTCTTTTTATACCTTGACCACACTTAGATGGTGTGGCCAAGACAATGATGTCGTTTCTTATACTCAATCTTTAGTGAACATCCCTTGCATTCCTCTTTCAAGGACTTTATAGAAAATCTCATGTTGAACAATGATCTTAGCAATTCCTTTGAGAAGACCCTTTTGTTTGAGCCAATAGGGTTTGGACTATCCCTTGCTGCCATTGGCATTGGTTCAAAAACAACTAAGATAATCGATCTTTAAATTTTCAAAGTGTTGAAAACTTGTTGATTTGCAATTCTGAATTGAAGACTAAAAGTCCTCTATTACTGCAAGTAACATCCATTCCTCAGTTGGTATATGGAAAACAAATCATTTAATGTTTTGACAAATAAATACCTATTCCCAAAAGTTGAAACCAAAAATTGGTTTAATGACATATGTCAAGATAAAATCTTGAGTGCATCTAACCCCCAAATAGATAATACTTTGAAACTAAAAACACAATTTTAAGAAAACACACAATTGCAAACAAACACACTTGCAGAAATAGACACACTTGAGGACATTATTTTTTCTTTTCTTTTAGGCCTCAGAGTAAAGTTTTAGGAATTGGCCATTGACTATAAATGGAACCAATTCCCCTTGTAAGGAACTTAGCCTAAAATTAATTTGTCCCAAAATTTCTTTGATCTAATAAGAACCAATCCACAAGTGTTGAAACTTAGTGTGGCTGCCTAGATCTTCTTTTGTCTTGTCCTAGAGTAGAACAAGGTCAAATATTCTAAAAGATTTTATTGTGGCCCTCTTCTCAAATCACCTCTTGATGACAGCCTAATGTTTTTCCATATTCTCCAAAGTAGTTGTTTGTTTCTCATCCATCTCCAAAAGATTCATTAGTCTAATTTGTACCCTATCAATATCTTCAGCATACCCACTCATGAATTTCAAAACAAGAATCGTAACATTAAGTGCAAATACTAGCTATTTTCCATAGAAAAGAAGATATGGAGATGTCCCCAAAGCATCCTTGACCCTCACTTAGTCGGCCCATAGTGTCATGTCCCCTTTTCAAATCATTAAAAAAAGAAAATCTTTGCTAAGGCAGGCAGGCCCAAGAAAGTGAAGTTTCGGAAAAAGGGGGTTAATCTTTGGAAACCGTTGGACTAATAAATGAAAATTATTATTAAAATAATTTTTATTAACCTCTCTTGGACGTGAGTTACAGTTATGCCCTCTTTTAAGGGGTTTGGAGGCATTTTGGGCTCATTCCAGAACTTGATTTTTGCTCATTCTTTGTTATTCTTCAGAGGCTGCCAAACCTGTGGAGAAGGAGACCCAAGAACGGGAGTTTGCAGGTTTCCAGGGAGACCCAAGAACGGGAGTTTGCAGGTTTCTAGGAAGGCTAAGGATGGGAGTTTGAAGCCATTCCATGTGCATGCTCATACAGAGTTTGCCTTTGTGCTGAACAGTGCAGATTTGTGAGTTTTCGGGTGTGTTTTTGTATGAGTTTGGTGTTTACAGTTGAGTATTTCATATCAGTTTGGGTTGTTGCTGTATATCAGACTTTTAAATGTTAAAATAGAGCTGAATATATATATTGGGACGTGATTAAACTTCTGAGATAGATTATTAGTGTTTTTGTGGTGTTTCCGGGCATATTTTGTGCTATTTCGGGAGCCCGATGAGCATAGTTTTGGTCCTACATTTTTGAGCTGTTGTGTAAAGGCTATACGGATCTGGAAATGTCAATTTTTAGACTATTATGCTGCTGAAAGTTCTGTAAAAATTTCCATTTTCAGATTTATTAATAATTTGTGAAGTTGTGAAGCTTTTAGCACTATTTTCAACATACCCGATTTGGGGTTTCTTGAGGAATTTGGTGGATCTTTGGGATATTAGTTGTTTGATCTTAAAGATCTGATTAAAGGTTGGAAATATAATATAAAATCAGAGAAAGGGAAATTTCAGTGGTATCAGAGCCATGATCTTGCCAGCCTGAGGGTTTGTAGAAGTTGCAGGTCAGTTTTGACAACTACCCAGATCTTGCATGTCAGTTTTGACAACTACCCAGATTTTGCATGTCATAATTTATGGTTGCATGTTTCTTCTAATCAGATGCATGTTAAAATTTATGGTTACATTCTACTTCTAATCATTTTCATGTTAGTTCTTGGTGAATTTGGTGGTTGTAGAAGTTTGCATTTCAGTTTTGACAAGTACCCAGATCTTGCATGTCAGTTTTGACAACTACCCAGATCTTGCATGTCATAATTTGGTGGTTGCATGTTGCTTCTAATCAGTTGCATGTCAAAATCTATGGTTTCATGCTACTTCTAATCATTTTCATGTTAGTTCTTGGTGAATTTGGTGGTTGTAGAAGTTTGCATGTCAATTTTCACAACTACCCAGATCTTGCATGTCAGTTTTGACAACTACCCAAATCTTGCATGTCATAATTTGGTGGTTGCATGTTGCTTCTAATCAGTTGCATGTCCAAATCTATGGTTGCATGCTACTTCTAATCATTTGCATGTTATTTCTTGGTGCTTGAAGAAGTTATATCCTATTGGGGTTACACTCTACTTTATCCAGAATGGACAGGTATAGTACAGAGTCTCAGAGGGAACGATCTTGGACAATTGATAGCCAGAGTCAAAATAGTAGAAAGGATGGTTATTTAGACATTCGAGATAAACTTATGAAAATAAGCCATGACATGTCTAAACAGTTGGTTGAGCACCACTGTATAAATGACATGTTATCTGACCCAGCTAAGGTGGATAAGTTGACTGGATTTCTATTTGGCATATTTTCTCACAGGACAGATGACACAATTCCCAAGAAATTGCATGAGGAGTTTGAGAAACTAGCTGATAGCCAGGTAGAGGTCTCAGATTCTACTCTGCCACAGGAGGTGGTGGGAAAGGATATCACACAGATTGATAGTAACAGTCAACTTGATACTCAAATTGAGATAATTGTTTACAGGTTGTCAAAGGGTGATGCCACAGGTATTCAAGATGGTATAGTTACAACAGGTAGTGACTACAGTGTAGTGGGTTCAGATGATGATTATGAGGATGTTTTTGTGCAGGATGGTGAGATACCTGGTAGAGATGAGCAGACATTGAGCATTCATGACTTTTCTGAGAAAGAGTACCAGGCACAGTTAGATGCTTCATCACATGAGGTTGAGGCTGGTAGTACTTCACATGATTTGTCTAGCCAGCTGAAGGTGAACCAAGATAGTATTGTGACTTCATTATCTCATCATGACAGGTATGTGGAGTTAGTTGGTATTGGTCATATTACTCAGGTGAGGAGTTTTCTTGAGTTACCAGTTGATTCTAGTTTACGGATATGGACTCGAGATTGTTATATTGGCATTTGGGATTCAGTTGACTAGAGATCTTTAACACTTTTTGGTAGCAGTGTTTGTTTGGGTGCTATCATGGATTTGATTAGCAGATTACACGGTGTTGTCTTTTCTTGTGCCAGTATCTTGTTTGATGTTGGTATTAGTTTTTATACACCAATGTTGGGCTTTGTTCATATATCCAGTCGACCATACTTGCTGGAATGTGTTGATGATATTTCATATTTGGTAGTGTGTATAGATGAGTCCCAGGATCATATTGGCATTGATGACATCCAGGAGGATGCAGTGGGCAGTTTTGAAGACTTAGTTTCCTTGGGTACAGAGGAGTTGGACAGCAATGCTAATGTTTTTGATACTCCGTATGTTGATATGAGCTTTAGATTTGATTCACAGGATATGGATGGTAATAATCTAGAGACTAGTAACTTTGAGGACACTCCTCCAGACAGTGCATCAGAGGAGGTTTGTAGGAGACAGTCAAGCTAGTGCCATCATGTGTCTAATCAGTTGAGAGTTAGTGACCAAGACATTGCTATCACTTGCCAACATTTCGATGTTGCTTGTCAGTTGTTAGCAGTTTATGGATGGGGTTCTCCTACTAGTGATGAGCAGGGAGGAAGTTATCTTTCCTTGACAGAGATCCACTCTTTATGGGAGGCTATTCAGATTTTGAGACAAAATTATATGCAGTTGGTAGCCAACAGAAATTATCTTATGGAGTGGGGCAGTATAGCATATGATGCATTGTTGGCCAAGGAAGATGAGGTGAGTGAGCTTACTGAGCAGCTTGAGGTGACTTCTAAGATTCTTGAGAGTACACAATTGGCTCTCAAGGAGTCACAGTTTCATTTGGCTAAGGTGACCATGGAGTTAGAGCGACTACAATCTTTACCTAATTCTATATAGTCACAAGCTGTGGTGTTTGGTGATCCGAGGATGTCCATGGCCAAGATTGTTAGAGACAGTGGAGATGGGGATGCATCCATCCTTGATACTAACATTGGCATATCAGGTTCATTCCCACTAGAGTCAGGTTCAATTGAGTTGGGTGCTGTAGCAGATTTTTGTGGTGTGCCTGACATGGTGGTGACCTCTAGTACTAATGGCACGAAGACTAGAGATGTTGTATCAAAGACCATGTGTGACGTTGGTGAGCTGATAGTTGGCATGGTTCCTACTAGTAATACTACTCCCTTCGCAATGTCTTCAGAGGTAGTAGTCAGTTCCAACTTGGTTAATGATCGATTGCAGTTAGTTACATCTGGATTGCAGTCTGAGCCACTGACTAAGATTGGTGCATTCTATCGGCATTACACTGTGAGGTATGCTCATCTATCTACCTTTGATGACCATGTTGATGAGATGATGATACAGAGATGTACTTTGGTTCCTAGTGCTTATCATCAGTTATGGGATAGTTTGATGCCTCGGGATGAGAGTTGTGATGGGCATGACATGGTGATAGGTCCTGCAATTGACAGGTTGATAATACATGACTTAGAGCAGGAGTTTTGGAGTGATGCTTTAGCAGGTGTTGTTATTGATTCTACTCCTTTGGCTATGACATCTCTTGACTTAGCTGGTGATCAGTCACAGTGGGTTGTATCACTTCTTCATGGTGAGCTGTTGACTGAGGTTGGTTTTTTTTATCAACATTATATTGCAGGGTATGTACATCAGTTAGCATTTGATCCTTGTGCTGAGGAGTTGATGGCAGACAAATTTGGTTTGGATTCCATTTCTTACTCTTTATCTTGTAATGTCTTTTCACCATCAATAGTGTATGGGAGTTATGGTTATGAGATAGTGGCCGATGATTTGCAGAGTTGTGTTGACTGCAGGAGTTGTACAGTGTGTGGATTCTCCATACTTGGTACAGTTTCATTCGAGAGGGTTCACCATTGTTGCAGAGTTGGATTGTACATTCCATATAGGCCAGTAGGATGCGTTGATGGTATTTACTGTGTTCATAGTTTGATTTGTCCACTTTACTTGGGTTCTGATGTTCTAAGAGTTTTTGCCTCATGGGTTTTTGATTGTGGTAGTGGTGATTTCGGAGTTTGGTTGAGCTATAATTGTCAATTTGATTATGGATTCCTCTTGGTCATATTGCAGAGGATATTGCAGGAGCCTGTGTTAATTGGTAGTAGTATAGTTCATGACTACATTTGGGATCCAGGTGGATTGATTGGTTTATTGTTCAGCCATTGCTTGAGGACAAGCAATGATTGGGAGGGGAGGACTTGTCATGTCCCCTTTTCAAATAATTAAAAAAAGAAAATCTTTGCTAAGACAGGCAGGCCCAAGAAAGTGAAGTTTCGGAAAAAGGGGGTTAATCTTTGGAAACCGTTGGACTAATAAATGAAAATTATTATTAAAATAATTTTCATTAACCTCTCTTGGATGTGAGTTACAGTTATGCCCTCTTTTAAGGGGTTTGGAGGCATTTTGGGCTCATTCCAGAACTTGATTTTTGCTCATTCTTTGTTATTCTTCAGAGGCTGCCAAACCTGTGGAGAAGGAGACCCAAGAACGGGAGTTTGCAGGTTTCTAGGGAGACCCAAGAACGGGAGTTTGTAGGTTTCCAAGAAGGCTAAGGATGGGAGTTTGAAGCCATTCCATGTGCATGCTCATACAGAGTTTGCCTTTGTGCTGAACAGTGCAGATTTGTGAGTTTTCGAGTGTGTTTTTGTATGAGTTTGGTGTTTACAGTTGAGTATTTCATATCAGTTTGGGTTGTTGCTGTATATCAGACTTTTAAATGTTAAAATAGAGCTGAATATATATATTGGGATGTGATTAAACTTCTGAGATAGATTATTAGTGTTTTTGTGGTGTTTCCGGGCATATTTTGTGCTATTTCGGGAGCCCGATGAGCATAGTTTTGGTCCTACATTTTCGAGCTGTTGTGTAAAGGCTATACAGATTTGGAAATGTCAATTTTTAGGCTATTATTCTGCTAAAAGTTCTGTAAAAATTTCCATTTTCAGATTTATTAGTAATTTGTGAAGTTGTGAAGCTTTTAGCACTATTTTCAACATACCCGATTTGGGGTTTCTTGAGGAATTTGGTGGATCTTTGGGATATTAGTTGTTTGATCTTAAAGATCTGATTAAAGGTTGGAAATATCATATAAAATCAGAGAAAGGGACATTTCACATAGGGCATATTTGAGTTTAGTATGCCGATCTTTAGGATTTTCCTTCAACAAACTATTGGAATTTACAAGTGGGAAGTATACTTCTAAGAGGGGGGACGAATCAGAAGTACCAAATTTTAAGCTATAAAATGCTTTAACTAAAATCAATACATGCATGTAACATTTATAATTAACATGAAAGTAAAGGCATGCATGAAAATAGATAACACAATATTTGATCACCTAGAAATCCTCCAAAATGGGGATGACACCCACAACTTATAACTGCAGCAATATGTAAGTTGTCAAGGTTACAGAATTTGACCATCAGCAATGGTTTTCCTTATGAGAGGCCTGGCCTATTAAAGGCTCCAACACCCTATTAAAAGTGTACCTTTCTAAAGGATTTACAAAACATTCACTTAAAATGTCACCCTGTTAAAGGATTTACAAAATGGCTGTTAAACCAACCTATCTTCATAGGATTTTCATTCTCCTAATACAATTGCTAGAAAGTATAGTAGAATGTGTTGACCTAATCACTTACAATCTTCAATTGCTGATTTTAGATCGATGTTCAGTCCATTTTGATATGATCCTATTTAATCTAATATAATTATGTATGAAGTGTTGATACTTTGTTATGTTGTTAACTGATGTGACAGTTCCCCTATTTTACTAAGTCACCTTGAATGTAATCTTTACCCTTCTATTCTTCACTCTCTTTCAATCAATCATTCTTCTCTTCAATTAATTAATTATGGATTTTTGTCCTTCTTAAATGGTTTTTGTGACTTAGGGTTAGGCATGAATCTACAGAAGAGATTCATCCATTTTGCCTCTTTAGCATTACAATTATTTGATTGGTTACATGTAGAGTACATAGGAAATGTAATAGATTCATTCTTATCTATAAGATTCAAAAATTTTATATTAGCTATCATGCAACATGATTTGCATATGAGTTTACAAAGGAAAAAAGTCATATGACAATACTTTGTCACTCAAAACTTGTTGATTACTGATTGTCGACACAAATAGAAATTGTGTCTTGCTCGACACCTATAGTTTACTTGATAGTTGAAACTTGCTCAGTACTATCTATTTTCTCAGCATCTGAATGACTCGGCACTTGTTGAATTTCTATCTTGGGACATATTGTCTCTTGGCATCTATATTATACTCAACATCAACTTAGAAAGTTTCTTAAGTGTGTTGACACTCAATTGTCAAAACTAATCTGAGACCAACAATCTGCCCCTTTGACATGAGTGTCAAAAATACTTAACTGTACATGATGAATCTAATCTCTTTGAGTATAATATACAATCTATTTGGCATATGGGCATATGCACCAAGTTGTGGTGCCAAAAAGGTAAGAAGTTTTTTTTTTCCTATTTTCAATAGTGTGCATGCACTATAGCATGTACGTGCTACAGTGTGTGCGTACTATAGCACATGCATGCACTATAGCACATACGTGCTATAGTGTGTGCATGCTATAGCACATGTGCACTATTAGCAAAACCAAAAAAGTATATATGATGGGCTGCACACCCGCAAACCATTATTTTCATCAGAATTTTTTGCTATTCCAATAGAGAGCAACATGTACACGAGTTAAAAATCCAACATTTTCACCATCCTTTGCCAAAATGCCTCCTCATCGATGAAATCCAAGACCACAAGTGCAACCACGATGATGTTGTAAGTGATATAAACTTAACTTTGCATTGTTTGATATGTTTTTCATATTGTTTTGTAGGTTTTTTATATTGTTTTGTAGGGTTTTTACAAATTTCATTTAGATTTGTTTATTTATTTCAATTTCAATTGATTTTTTATCAGGAAATATCCATAATCAACCAACAAATCCACAAGAACCTCAAAACCCTCAAGAAACCCAAAACCAAAACCCTCCTCAAGAAGAACAAAAAATTCCACAACCTAAACCAATTGCAAGACCTCCACCAGGCACACAAGAAAATATAATAAATGAAATAGATAGAGGCAAAACTGAATTAGGAAGACTCATTGCTCGGTTGAAAGAATCTAGACAAACCAATCCAATAAGGGCTTAATTGGCATCATCCCTTGAATCCATTAACACCTAGATAGCCTTAGTTAGTGGTCAGTTAGATATTTGGCAGGTTAAGATGGATGAACAAAAAAGATTTAATGAAAATAAATTGTCATATGAAGATGTTAAAAAAAAAGAAATACCAAAAGGTAGTATATGTGCATTATTTAGAAAACTTGATGAGCAAAATACTATTAGAGAGGGTACTAAATGATTCCCCATCCATTGGTGCATACATGATGCTATTAGAAATAATTTTTGGGATAGATGGTGGATGGTTTTTGATGCCCCTCCTTGCAACAATCATGAGGTCCCTATGTATTTTTTGAAGAAATTATATTGTGACTTTTTCCTTGGGGAGATCCCAAATTATTTTGATATATTAGACTCCTAGAGTAGAGGTAGGGGGTCATCATTTGAGAGGCCAGGAGCACGTCCTGACCCTAATGTAGTTAGGGCACTTGTGGTCAAGCCACATTGCGAGCATGTGACTATTCCTTCAGTTGTGAAGGAACATGAGTAGGCCAGCGCTGTAGGGACCATTAATGCTTTGATGCAGACCCTCATCCATTCCATGAGCCCATTAGTTCAGGGGGAGCCTTTTGTGCATCATGGTCACATGTGCACTTCATGCGGATCCCTATGCACATTTGGCACTCATGCTAGAGATGGTGTAGATGATGGGCTTGTTAGCGATCAGTTCCTAAATGACACATTTGGCATTGACACACAAGTAAATTACAATTATAATTTACTAATTTGATCACATTTCATATGTATAATGAATGATTAATTAATTAGCATCTATTGACATTGTTTAAAATTTAGGGTCAGAGTGTTGTTGGGCCTAGCAACGATCCTCCAGGCCCATTTTTTGTCCCTTCCATGAATCCAGAGGTATGTATTGATTTAATCATTTTAATTAATACATATATTTATTACATAATCATATTAAAGATTGACAAAAAAATTTATGCATGTGCATCAGTTCTCCACAGGACCCTCAACCTTTACTACGGACTCGGAGCATAGACATCATATGAGCTTCACACAGGTACAGTTGTTTCATGTTAATTTAATTCATTTGATTATAGTTATTTAATGTTTCATGTTAGATGTAACGTGTATTGTATGACATGCATCTCATGATGTCGAACACACCTCCTCATCTGCGATAGTCTGTTGATAGTGGAGTGGCCGCAGCTGTGGCTAGCTCACAGCCATTGACGGAGGTATGAAATAATTTTCTTCATTTTAGTTGTTGTTTATAATAGGTAGTCTTAAAATTTCTAATGTTATTTATAAGTGATTATATTTATTGAATTGTTGTAGGGTCTCGTCACGCCTGATTATCCACGAGCATTTGAGATGGACTTATAGAGTGACTATTTGATGGCAGTAAGAAAAAAATTGATTTTTTGTGTACATATATTTGATTTCAATGTATAATAAATATTGATTCATATCTACTTTCTTTGTATCAGTTGGAGTTGGAGAAGAGCCTCAATAAGAGGTTGAGTGAGCGTGTTAGGAGGACCCCATCATCTCCACCATCTCCCTCCACACGACGGCAGAGGATGTCGAGAGACTTGTTTCCTTCCCCTCATGGGAAGGAAAAGATATAGTTGATCTAGACATGTATATATATAGGTATCAGTGGACATATTCGATACACATTTGATGTATATGACATTCTATATTTGATGTATGACATTATTTGACTTATGACATTATTGGTTGATATATGATATGTTTGTTCATATATGACTTTATCGGTTATCATAATATATTACGTGTTTGTTAATGTACATGGCATTATTGGTTATCATTTTATATTATATGTTTGTTCATGTATGACATTAAATTAGATATGTTTGTGTATGACATTAAATTAGATATGTGCATGTATGACATTAAATTAGACATGTTTATGTATGACATTAAATTCAATACCTAATCTATTCAGAACTTTGATAGAATATATTGATTAACAATAAACTTTATCGTTGTTTAAGCATAAGTTAATCATTTGCAATATGTCATCATCATATGATTTATGATCTTCTTCATGTTTAAATTTTTCCTTCTCTATCATTTGTTTATCAAGTTTAATTCAATACCTAATTAGTTTGAATTTTTGATACAATATTGATTGGCAATAAACTTTATCAATCAAGATTGATTAGGACCTCTTGGCAATAAACTTTATTAGGCAATATTCATGTACCTCCTGGCAATTGGTCACCTAAATGAGAACCTTGAGATTTATTAGGAACTCCATGAAAGAAATGAGTAGTTTGAAATTACTCTATCCAACAAAATTAGATCAAAAGTTCTCTAAACATTTATGTTAAAAATAAGATAAAAATTTGATCACAAGTGGTCACAAAGTTTGTGTGGAAGAAAAAAACGTTGTTACAAAAAGAATATAGACAAGAAGAAAAAATACAATTAAGTTGTTGAGCTTCAATACATAATCACCATTCTTTATCATCAATTAAAAAATGTCAGAGATAGTAGAGAAAAGATGGATTATTTGCAAAAAAAAATCATTTTAAAAATCATAAATGTAACATAATCACTGATAGTTTTATGTGTTTGCATAAATTAATGATTGTAACATAATCACAAGTTGATTGGAATGTGTTGTTATTATTCTATAGTAACTTGATTAAGGTAAAAATAAAAGTTTAATAAATAGTTGTGATGTATAAGAAAGAGAGATATCTCACATGAGAGGGGGATGAATCTAAGATGACACATAAGATACTTGTAAGAGGGAGCTATACTTGTTAACGAATTTACAATGCATGTTATGGAAAATCATAGAGCATCTTTAAAAGGAAATAAAAGAGTATGACAAGTGGAAGGAACATGTTGTTTTGTAGACTTGTATTCAAATCTGGGTGTTGATTTTCTAATGAAGGATTCAAGCACTGCAATTTGTTAGTTTTGGCTCATGTTATCCTTGTATCTCACTCTATCTTGTATCTTACTCTCTCTTATTACCCCCCATCTTTATATTTCTATTTTTTCCATATCTATGTAGCCATCTATCCTCTTCATCTCCCCCTCACTAATGCAGAGATGTTGAGCAAGAAGTGAGGTTTAAGCACTTTCTTCTTCCTAATCTACCAAACTAAACTTGTGGCCTTCCTAATATCTTACTCCTTTAGGATATCATTTTTGTGGCCTATCCAAAGTGATAGGGTCATTTGTGAACTCCTCCAAGGTGAGTACTTCTCCAATCAAGATCTTGCACCTTTTTTGTTTTAGGGATATTAGCCCTATTCCAAGCCAATAACTGTAACTATTCACCAATGGCTTCACCAACCCCAAGTTTCTATTGGGACACCTTCCTTATGTTGAACTGATTTAGAATCAACTCTTGGTTTAACCCTCCAATTGTCATATAGTACAAAATGTTGACTATCATAGAATTCCTTGTAGGTCTCCTACTCTGATTTTCTGGACTTAAATTCCTCTTAGGTTGAGATCTAATTATTCTATGGGTAGATTTAGACACCCTTTTGAAACTTATTTAAGACTCTAAAGCCTAGATTTCCAATTCCATTCCTGTAGCACCTAACCCATGTAAAGTACATAGACCTAACAAGGTCACACTAGGTTTGGTTTTCAAAATAATTACTAGATAATTGGTGCATGGCCTCAAACCTCCTCTACTCACCAATATTTATCATCTTCAAATTATGATGAAACACAATAATGTTTCCACTTTTTTCTATTATATATTCCCCCTTATGAAAATACTCATAGAACTAATAAACCCTTCATCTCCTTGCAACACTTCTCTACTTCATGTCTCTACTTGACTAATATCTTAACTATAACACTTCTCTCCCATAGTAGCATTCACCAATAGTTCATTTCTCCCCCTTTGACTCATATCTTCTATTTTTACATCACTACCTTTGATATAAGTCCATTCAATATTTTATCTTCATTAACAATTTATCAATGTTTTTAACTAAATTTCCAATGTTTTAAACTAAATTTCCCCTTTTTCTTAACATCTTTAAAGTTAGTCAATATTGATTATCCATTGTCACATAGGAATATATTTAGATTTTGTAGAAAATATTTTATATCTACTCATACTCTTATCATCCCTAGTCATGACAAACAACATAGAACAATGAGTTGCCTCTAGCAATTTGATGTTTTTAGTGGAGGATAGAGAGTTATAGAGTTGGTGAAAATTTGGATGTGTAATGAATATCAAAAAAATGAGTAAACAAGAATCCATTAGACACATGACCTCCAATGTGATATTTTCATGCATTCATTGGGTTTCAATATTATGGCTTTTGTGAGAGCAATGTTATCATTACAAATAGATTCACACCTTGAAGGTGAGTGCAATGTACCCTTCTCAAACATAATCAATTTGAGAATGATTAGGATTTTTTGAGTTTTTTGTAGACTAATTTGGTAGACAAGGGAGAACTCCAAATTGGAGAGGACAAGGTTGATTGAGCAATAATTTGTTCATGGACAATGTCAACCTTGAATTTGCATAAGGTTACTATTTAAATTAAGTTTACATTTCAACACAAATTATTCCTAGACCTTTCTTGAAACTTTGGATGGGGCTAAATAAGAATGCTAATAAATTTTTGTTGAAAGATAATGCCTAGATTTAATATAATAAAATTTCTTGTTTTTGAAGTTGGCATAAAAATTTACAAGTCAATTTTGAAGGTCTTAAAGACTCCTAAACAACTTGAAAGTGTTTGTAATTAGTGTAGTGGAGAATGTTTGAGAATGCCTAAGAATGTTTTAGCATTGAAGGGGACAGGAGGTTAGGGATAGGGTTTATCCAGCAACTTGGAGCTAATGAAGTAGACAGTTCGATCCCACAATGAAAGGCGAGACAGATTTGGCAGTTGGCAACTTTGTACTGGCCAATACTGCAAGTTTTAGCATCACTCTTGATGGCATTGTAAAATAAAAATGGAGTGTGATCTCCAAAAAGTGAGAGAGGTTATTCTATCTCTCTACACCACAGTCTTATAGGAACTAGAATCACATCCATACCTCACACTAGCTCTGAGATATGCCCCGTCAAAGATCACAACCCTATGGCATTTAGTGACCCTTAGGGACATTCTGATTCGGCATGCCTGAGAATGTTCGAGCATTGAAGGGGATAGGAAAAGATTGGGGATAGGGTTTACCCTGCCAATTAGAGCTAATGGAGTAGATAGTTTGATCCCACAATGAAAGGTGAGAGAGATTTGGCAGTTGGCAACTTTGTACTGGCCAATATTGCAAGTTTTAGCATCACCTGAGATGACATCATAAAATGAAAATAGAGTGTGATCACCAAAAAGTGAGAGATTTTATTGTAGGTCTCTGCAACACCATCTTGTAGGAACTAGAATTGTATCCATACCTCACACGAGCTTCGAGATATGCCTCGTCAAAGATCGCAGCCCTATGGAATTTAGTGACCCTTAGGGACATTTTGGTTCGGCATGCCTGAGAATGTTTAAGCCCTAAAGGGGATAGGATGAGGTTAGTGATAGGGTTTACCCAGCCACCCATAGCTAACAGAGTAGACAGTTCGATCCCACGATGAAAGGTGAGAGATATTTGGCAGTTGGCAACTTTGTACTAGCCAACACTACAAGTTTCAGTATCACCTGAGATGGCATCGTGAAATGAAAACAGAGAGTGATCTCCAAAAAGTGAGAGAGATTATTGCAGGTCTCCACAACATGGTCCTACAGGAACTAGAATCACATCCATACCTCACATGAGATCTGAGATATGCCCCGTCAAAGATCGCAGCCCTATGGCATTTAGTGACCCTTAGGGACATTCTGGTTCGGCATGCCTGAGAATGTTTGAGCACTGAAGGGGATAGGACCAGGTTGGGGATAGGGTTTACCTAGCCACCTAGAGCTAATGGAGTAGACAGTTCGATCCCACAATGAAAGGTGAGAGAGATTTGGCAATTGGCAACTTTGTACTGGCCAATATTGCAAATTTCAGCATCACCCGAGATGGCATCGTAAAATGAAAGCAGAGTGTGATCTCCAAAAAGTGAGAGAGTTTATTGTAGGTCTCCAAAATAGTATCTTGTAGGAACTAGAATTGCATCCATACCTCACACGAGCTCCGAGATATGCCCTATCAAAGATCGCAGCACTATGGCATTTACTGACCCTTAGGGACATTTTGGTTCAGTGTGCCCGAGAATGTTGAAGCACTAAAGGGGATAGGAAGAGGTTAGGGATAGGGTTTACTCAACCACCTAGAGCTAATAGAGTAGACAGTTTGATCCCACGATGAAAGGTGAGAGAGATTTGGTAGTTGGCAACTTTGTACTGGCCAATACTGCAAGTTTCAGCATCACCCAAGATGGCATCATAAAATGAAAACAGAGTGTGATCTCCAAAAAGTGAGAGGGGTTATTGTAGGTTTCTATAACACAGTCTTATAGGAACTAGAATCACATCCATACCTCACATAAGCTCCAAGATATGCCCCGTCAAAGATCACAACCCTATGGCATTTAGTGACCCTTAGGGACATTTTGGTTCGGTGTGCCTGAGAACGTTCAAGCACTGAAGGGGATAGGAAAAGGTTAGGGATGGGGTTTACCCTGCCACCCAAAGCTAACAGAGTAGATAGTTCAATCCCACGATGAAAGGTGAGAGAGATTTGGTAGTTGGCAACTTTCTACTGGCCAATACTGCAAGTTTCAACATCACCCGAGATGGCATCGTAAAATGAAAATAGAGTGTGATCTCCAAAAAATGAGAGAGGTTATTGTAGATCTCTACATCATGTACCTGTAGGAACTAGAATTGTATCTATACCTCACATGAGGTCTGAGATATGCCCCATCAAAGATCGCAGCCCTGTGGCATTCAGTGACCCTTAGGGACATTCCAGTTCAACGTGCTCGAGAACGTTTGAGTGCTGAAGGGGATAGGATGAGGTTAGGGATAGGGTTTACCCAGCCACTTGGAGCTAACAAAGTAGATAGTTTGATCCCACGATGAAAGGTGAGAGAGATTTGGCAGTTGGCAACTTTGTACTAGCCAATACTACAAGTTTCAGCATCACCCGAGATGGCATCGTAAAATGATAATACAGTGTGATCCCCTAAAAGTGAGAGAGGTTATTGTAGGTCTCTGCAACATAGTCCTATAGGAACTAGAATCACATCCATAACTTACACAATCTCTGATATATGCTCCATCAAATATCGTAGCCCTATGGCATTTAGTGACCCTTAGGGACATTTCAGTTTGGCGTGGCCAAGAACGTTCGAGTGCTGAAAGGGATAGGATGAAGTTAAGGATAGGGTTTACCCAGTGACCTAGAGCTAACAGAGTAGATAGTTTGATCCCACAATGAAAGGTGAGAGAGATTTGATAGTTGGCAACTTTGTACTGGCCAATACTGTAAGTTTCAGCATCACTCGAGATGGCATCGTAAAATGAAAAAAAAGTGTGATCTCCAAAAAGTGAGAGAGATTATTGTAGGTCTCCACAAAATGGTCTTGTAGAAACTATAATTGCATCCATACCTCACATGAGCTCTGAGATATGCCCTATCAAAGATTGCAGCCCTATGGCATTTAGTGACCCTTAGGGACATTCTGGTTCGGCATGATCGAGAATTTTTGAGCCCTAAACGGGGTAGGATGAGGTTTGGAATAGGGTTTACTTGACCATCCAAAGCTAACAGAGCAGACAGTTCAATCCCACAATGAAAGGTGAGAGAGATCTGGCAGTTGGCAACTTTGTACTGGCTAATACTGCAAGTTTTAGCATTACCCGAGATGGCATCATAAAATGGAAATAGAGTGTGATCTTCAAAAAGTGAGAGAGGTTATTATAGATCTCCACAACATCATCCTATAGGAACTAGAATTGCATCCATACCTCACACGAGCTCCAAGATATGCCCCGTCAAAGATCACAACCCTATGGCATTTAGTGACCCTTAGGGACATTCTAGTTTGGCGTGCCCAAGAATGTGTGAGTGTAGAAGGGGATAGGATGAGGTTGGGGATAGGGTTTACACAGCCACCCAGAGCTAACAGAGCAGACAGTTTGATCCCACAATAAAAGGTGAGAGAGATTTGGCAGTTGGCAACTTTGTACTGGCCAATACTGCAAGTTTCAGCATCACCCGAGATGGCATCGTAAAATGAAAAAAAAGTGTGATCTCCAAAAAGTGAGAGAGGTTATTGTAGGTCTCCACAACACTATCTTGTAGGAACTAGAATTGCATCCATACCTCACACGAGCTTTGAGATATGCCTCGTCAAAGATCGCAGCCTTATGGCATTTAGTGACCCTTAGGGACATTTTGGTTCGGCGTACCTGAGAACATTTGAGCACTGAAGGGGATAGGATGAGGTTGGGGATAGGATTTACCTAGCCACCTAGAGCTAATGGAGCAAACAGTGTGATCCCACAACCCTTTTTCCACTAAGTTGCAAATTTGAGCAACTTTTACAACTTTCAACAATGCAACTTTGCACAAAAAGTGCAATTTTTACATTTTTCACTTGATTCCAATTCTATGACTTAGAAAAGTTTCGGCAATAGTAAAACCTCCAAGGAATATAGGAATATAGACAATTTTATGGTTATTTCCTAAAAGTTGCTAAATTGTTGGAAAAAGTTGCTAATGCAACTTTGCAATTTTTGTACTTTTTGGAATTTCAACTAAGCACAAACCTAAATGAATCCTAATCATTCCAAATGATTATTATAGACTCAAAACCTCTAAACCAACCTACAAAAGTGCAAAAAATTGCAAAATGCAAAAAGTTGCTAAGAGCAATTTTTGCAAATAATAGTTGTCAAACTGAACATGAGGTTGTATGGTGTTCCAACCATCCAAATGGAAGTTATAACTACTTGAAGGCATGTACTTAAGATCCCCACATGTGGAAAAGGTCATTATACTGATGGTGGACAGCATTGGTCAATAAAAAAACTTAGATTTTATGCCTTTTAAGATATTTTTTCAATTTTGTATGGCCTGTACGGATTGGTGGTGGTACAAGTATTATATCATTGGATAGAGGGTTGAGTTAGGATTCCATTTTAATTAGTTTGAGGTCTTTATCTTGTATACAAAAAATGTTATATCAGTTTTAGTGTAGGTAGGTCAGATTTACTCCAAATTTGAGAGTTTCAGCAAGATGGAATCCTAACTTGCAAACCCACCATACGATTTCAATGTCACTTTGTGGAATACAAGTTAGGAGAGGGTTCTTTGATATGGAATATATTTAGGGCTGTAGGAGCATGTCATCTAATTTTACCAGCAAGCCCTAGACTGAACATAATCTTATGTCTGGTCTAGATTTAAATGAAAAAGAAGGATCATGCTCCTAAACTAATTAATCTAACCCAAGTAAAGGGTGTAGAAGGAAAATTTTGACATATATCAGAGATCCAAGGGGTTGAACCAAGTTTTTGAACCCATTTTTTTATGTTTTCCTTGTAACCCAACATAAATTGACCATTTAGGACTGTGATACAAAGTGGGCATAACTTTATGCTGAAGTCGAGTAGTTGGTTAATCTTTTGGAATCTCTTAGGGGATGTTGAAGAGTGTTTAAAAATGAAAAAAAAGAAGGGGGTCCTTTTTATGGTTTGGGATTTTGACTATTAAAACTAGAAATTGTCCTAGTAGGAAGTGTTGGTAACAATTTTGAAATTTGAGTGTTGAGAAACCTCAAGTTTGAGATTTTTCTTGTTAGTTTGAGTCTATAATAACCATTTTCATCTAAAAATTCAAGTGTTGAAACCATTTAAGAAGTATTTTCCTTTGTAGGCCTATTGGTGACAGGGAGTTTCTAAGTGTTGATCCAAGTTGTTTGAGTACCCTAAGTTTGAGGGTTGGGCTTGTGAAGTGGAGTCCACTTGCAGGGTAGATTCTCCCTATATTAGAAGTACATTGGATCCTTAGTCCTTGGTGTCTTCAATGAATATATCTTCATATAATGACCTTGGTGCCCCTACACCATTAAGTGATGATGATGAACATGAGTAAAATTATGAGATTTTGCCTACATGTTACAATGAAAAAGTCGTATCTATTTTGAAATTAAGAACTATAAAAAAAGTTTCAAGAGAAGCTTAGGCTGTGATGCAGGAGCATCATATGCTTATCAGAGGCACATTGGAGGTCCAATTCATCACAAAGGTCATGGAGAATCTCCTAGAGTCAATTGGGCAATCCTTCAACCAATCATGGCATTTGAAAGCATAAAAAAGTCATAATGTTGTATGATGTCTTGATGGATTTCAATGTTGGAAAAGTTGTAATTGAGCCATTGAATAGGATCTAGGGATTTCATAGGGTAGGAGACTCCTTTGATAGGGTCCTATAGGTTATCATAACCTTAGCATGTCATTTGATAAGTTAAAAGATTCAAAAAGGTCTTTAAAAACATAGTTTAATCATTAAAAAATTTATATCTTGAATGTAACGACTACATGGGCATTTTGGAGGAAAACTCCATAGTTTAAATTTAATGAAGGAATAGGAAGTGAAACTAGTTGGAGCTGGTTAAGGTGGTTAATTTCTATCTCCCAAGTCTATAAATATTTGTTTTGTATGGACTGTTAACACAGATTGTACGGACTGTCTCAGAAAAATAGAAGGAAAGTGCTTGGTTTCAAGAGTAATTTTAAGATCTCTTTGCTTTGTGAGTGCTTTCACATGTTGGAATGATTGGTAACATCTTAGCAGTCATGTTTATAGATTCTTTACTCAGTTTAGCATTCAAACTTGAAGTTTTGTTCATCAAATTTCTATACTATTGGCTGTAGCAGTCTTATTTCTAAGCATTTTAACAGTTTTTTGCATCTAATCATTGTCGTTCCATAAAATGCTCATTTTTTATTCATGGAATTCCATTTATATAACTTCTACAAATATTTCCAACCATGAAATGAAGATCTAACTTGAGATTGGTGGCCACCAAATCAATTAAAGTTGTGAAAACAAGGGTTATTTGGAGGGGACTGTCAATTAGGAAGAGATTTTCCTTAAGGAGGGTAGTTTTTGTGAGTTGATTCATGTTTATGGTGATAAAACACAGATTTTTGAATTTTGAATTAGTCCAAGATGGCTCGGCACGTGTGATATTGGCGATGCCCTAGGAACAAGGGTTTTGAGAAGGTGAATTGGGGGCTTTTGGGGTTAGGGAACCCATAGATTGAAATTGAGAGTGGATTTGTCTAATTGAAGTCATTTTAGGAGCCTATGCAAAGTTTTAAGTCCATACATTGAGTATTTCTATATGTTGCTTTGTGAATGCACTATTGCTTCATTGATGAAAATAGGGGCAGTGTGTAGAATCTCAGATATTTTCTAAAGGAGTTGCATCTAAGTCTTACATATGTTTTAGACAAGGATAAAGGGTATCTTGAAATGTCATTTATTCAAGGAGTCATTTGAAAAAATCAAAAGTTATCCATCATTTTTTCTTGCTGTTGTCACAGACTTGTGAAAATGCATTGACAACATTTGGGTGGATTATGCATTTTGGCTTGCAGGGTATGGAAACTGAAAGGTGTTGAAGGGAACATGCTAGATAGGCTATAAAAAACCTATTAAAGCCTAAAAACATCCTAGAGTTGATTGTTTGTGGGATTTTCCCATTAGGACCTAGAAGGGTCACTTGGCACATTGTTACAAATTTGCTCATTTTGAGTTGACCTAAAAATTCCATCTTGAAATCTTCCACCTCTTACACCTTACATTTTCTCATCTTTTTTATAATTATACTTAGTCTTTAGGGTACTAATAATCTTATGTGATGTTTTGAAACTTAACTTATTTAATCTTATCTTGTATTAAAGCTCTATAAAAGTATTCAAATACCTTTCAAGCCTTTTAACTTCATCATCTCTATAAACCTAGATCTGATATCTAATAAATAAATTTCCTTAGTATAGTTTATCATACTAAGATATTTCTTTGAGAGACAAGGATGATGAAACTGCTAGATTTAGAAATTTAGTTACAATGAGCCTGTAACATGCAGTTTTACATGTTAGACATACAACTCTAACTTCAAATTCAAATCTCTTATCCTCAAAATTCTAAGATCTAGTCTTGTTACTAATTTCATAATACTTTCTTGATTAAGGATAACTACCTAAATTTATATAATTATGTGACCAACACATCAACATAATAAATATTAAATTTCCAAATGCTAAGAAAATGTATAACAAATATAGGCCAAGAACCAAATAATATGGATCTATTTCCATGAGATGTGAAATTATTGGAAAGCCAAGATTGAAGTCCACATAAGGTCAAGAAAATCAAGATGTGTTCCATTATATATGCTTCATCGATCAAAAATTTCCTTCATGAGATTGGGAAACGCATAATGGGCATGAACCATAAAGAATAGTTGTGATATGATAAGAATAACCAATAACTTGAGTACAAAGAGTAGAGAAAGGTATAAAGCTATTGAATTCTTAAGCATGTTATATACAAATAGAAAGATAACAACCAAGTCTAGAAAACCATAGTAGTGTTGTCGACACTAACAAAGCATAAAATCATTTAGAACGATTGATATCCTCCTAGTGTTTGGTGATGCCTTTAAGCTATTTTTTCTATCTTTCTTCATCCTCTTCTTCCTTCCTACTTATTTTCAAGTACTTATTTAGTTTTCTCAAATTATTAGACCATCTTGTACCATACATATAGAAGTGACAAAAGAATAAAATTATTCCATTGAGATAGTATTAGGAATGACCTATTTTGATGCAAGAGTTCTATTGTGTAGGGTCTCAATATAACCCATGACATTTTCTTCAATAGTAGCACTTTGCATTTGGCTTTCTTGAATAGGTTTTTCCTTCCTAGTTCCTCCATGGGTAGGGAATTACACTCTAAATTCCTCATTTCTTGCACATTCCTTTGATTTACTAAAGTATGAGTAGACTTTTCATCCTTTGAATCCTCAATTTATTCCTCTTTCTCATAATCTTTTTCCTTAGAACTAATGGTTTCTTTAGGATCCAAAAAAAATACTCTTTCTTTGCTTTACAAGCCGCTTCCTCTTCTTTAACTTTCTTCATAGTGTCTTTCTTATTTCTAAACCTCAACAACCTCCTTTCTCCTAAGATAGACTAATTTTTCTTATTTTTTTCCATGTATCATCCTCCTCTTATTGGGTTTTCTTGTCAAAATCTCCCCAGTCAATGCCAATATATTTTCTTCTTTTGGGGTTTCAATTTTCTAGTTTTGTCAAGGTTACTTTTAGTAGTCAAAGCTTTTATTTTCACATTTTTTTATCAAGAGAAAATTCTTCAAGGGAAACATGAGGTGAGATTTTATCTTTAGAATATGAGACATAGGGCTTAGCTTCTTTTTTCTCTTTGGAACTACTTTTAGGGTTTTTCCTTGAGAACTTCACTACTCTTCAATTTTGTTACAAATTCTAGGAGGGATTCCTAACTATGGGTGGTTCAAACATCTATTAGTGGTTTGTGAAGTTGATCATGAGACTAAAAAAATAGAAGAATAATTGCATTTGAGTCATCTCTTAAGACTTTTTTGGGTCATGGGAGTTCCAAAAGTCAAGGGATTGTGAGTTACTTTGTAAATGGCCTTAAACTAGGCCTAGTTGGCAAACTGAAATAGCCAGTTTTAAGTGATATTTTACAAAAAAAGTGTAGTTGGTTTTGGAGTATATTTTAGAGTGAGGAAAAAGGTATTTTAATAACCCAATATTTTAGGAAGTTCTATGGGAAAGTTTGGAGAAAACAACAAATTAGTGACTGGCAAGGGCTAGTTGGAACAAGCCTAGAAGAGGCAAAATCGAGAAAGTGTAAGAGATGAGTTGGTGAGAGTGTGCAAGGAGTTGGAACATGTTATATGGGATGTTTTGAGATGATTTAAGGTGTTGGGTTCATGATTTGAAGCCAAGGATGAGTTTTGGTATGTTGGAGGCACCAGGGTACACTAGGTGCATGGTGAACAATGTGAGTGTTTAGAAGACAAACTGAAGATTTGGGTTATAACCTCTTAGACATAGTTTTAGGAAGATGTTACCAAGTTAGAGACCTCATCTTGAACCCTAGTAGAGTCTAATTCCTTGGGTAGATTCCAAGAATACAAGAGAATCCCAAAGTTGAGTTGTGGTTCCTAGGGGAATGTAGGAGGGCTTTGCATCAAACACACACACTTGTTGTATAGTCACGGATATTGTGATCATTCATGAACTTGAAAAACACCATGTTAGAAATAGTGTTTTGGAAAAGGACTACAAAATAGAGGGAAATGGCCATCAAATATGCATGATTTAAATAGCTACATTAAATCGCTACATTATCCTTAGAGAGAACTATATCTGTCACTGCCCCATTACCAACAAATCGAGACCTATTTTCCTTCTTACTTTTTGATTATTGTGATCCTTTGCAATTCCAAGAATAAGATGATTAACATACAATGGTACTTGAACAAATAACACTAATAAATATTGAGGATGTGAATTGATAATACCATTTTGCAGATGATTTTGGCATCTCACCCTTTATCACTTGTGCGTCAACTTTATTAGCCCTCTTCTTTGGTGACCTGCAAATGAAGAATTAGTAGAGTAAAAAATCTAAGATAAGAATTAGCCCTCTTCTCTCTCTCTCTCTCTCTCTCTCTCTCTCTCTCTCTCTCTCTCTCTCTCTCTCTCTCTCTCTCTCTCTCTCTCTATTCAATCTAATGAGCCAACTGGATCTGCTCGACATTTTAATGTCTCAAGTATTACCTCATGGTCTGACTCACGAACTTTTCAAAGAATATTATTATGTGGTTTTTCACCATATTTTATCAAGTCGACATTTGATGCAACAACAAGGTTTGAATAATGAAGAATCTTCCTCTCTGTTTGCCAATCCTCGAATAACCACAAGTTAGGGTTCTTCATAGAATATCATCTAAGCCATGTGCCTGTTACAACCACCGCACCGACATGGTACTCTAAACCTTCACAATCTATAACTGAGTGATCCAATTTTTGTTTGGCTTCAACACAATGACACAAATAATAATCTATCCCTTCTTCATTGTCTTTAGGTGCAATAAAAAAAAAAACATGGCCTCTAGTGACAAATGTACAAAATGCGGTCATTAATTCAGAAAATACTTGGGTAAAAGTTATAAAGTTACATATTGAAATTATAAAGATATATAAATATATATATTACCAGGTTGTACTAGATCTAACAAGCAGTCAAAGTCAATAGAAGAATCCATCTCTACCATTTCCAGTGCTTGTGGGGAGGATAGGTGTCAATTGGGTCCAAAATTCGTATATCCCATTTGTCCACCCATTCAGTCAACTCACAGTCATCTCAATTTTCTTTTGCACATGATGGACAATAGCATGCCATTTTTCATGTGTGGATACTCCATGAACCTACATTAGAGCTTCTAAAAGAGTGTAACTCACTAGATCCTATTAGTGTGCAACAATCCTGATATGGTGCAATGTTAGTATTATCTATCAACCAAAAAAATCTATAAACCATAGACTCATCTTCCTTACCTGGACCCATTGTAGTGTTACACCATTCGACGATGGATTTTGCATCTATCAATATTGCTCCATCTTTGTACTTTAGTTCTTCACAAGACAATGCTCTTTTAATGCATGCATGTGTACCATCGTGCTCTCTCTTACCATGACTAGCCTTTGTGAAATTCCACATATATTGAATTCTACACAACCTGTGCATCCTGCTCAACTAATAGAACATACGTGCATTCTTGAATTGAGATGCACAATTGTATGACCAAATAATGTGCTAATGATATGTTATGGCCCTGTTAGCCATATCTCCATAAAATAGTTGAAAACAACCATATTATACCCCTCTCTCTCTCTCCCTCTCCCAGTGCCTACTTTCTCTCCCCCATCCCCTACTCTCTCTCTCCTCTCCCATCCCCTACTCTCCCACACTCTCTCCCATCCCCTACTCTATCTATCTTACACACACACTCCTATCCCCCCTCTCTCTTACCCTCTCCCACCACCTACTTTCTCTCTCCCATCATCATACTCTCTCTCTACCACCCCCTACTCTCACACTCTCACACTCTCTCCTATCACCTACTATCTCTCTCTCCCTCTCTACTCTCTCTCTCTCTCTCCCATCCCTTACTCTCACTCTCTCTCTCTCCCATCCCCTACTCTCTCTCACACTCTGCCATCCCCTAATCTCACACTCTCTCTCCCATCCCCGTACGAGCTCTCTCTACCACCACCTACTCACTCTCACACTCTCTCCCATCCCCTACTCTCTCTCTCCTCTCCCATCCCCTACTTTGTCTCTCTTACACATTCCCATTCCCCCTCTCTCTCTCTCTCTCCCACTCCCTCTCCCACCCTCGACTTTCTCTCTCCCATTGCCGTACTCTCTCTTTGCCACTCCCTACTCTCTCTCACACTCTCACATTCTCTCCCATCCCCTACACTTTCTCTTTCACAAACACACACACTGTTATCCCCCCACTCTCTTCTCTCCCATCCCCTACTCTCTACATTTGTCACACACACTCCCATCCCCCCTATCTCTCTCCCTCTCCCTCCCCCACTCCCTCTCCTACTACCTACTATCTTTCTCTCTCCCTCTCTACTCTCTCTCTCTCCCATCCTGTATGAGCTCTCTCTGTCACCACCTACTCACTCTCACACTCTCTCCCATATCCTACTCTGTCTCTCTTACACACACAATCCCATCCCCCCCTCTCTCTCCCTCTCCCACCACCTACTTTCTCTCCCCCATCCCTTACTCTCTCTCTCCTCTCCCATCCCCTACTCTCTCACACTCTCTCCCATCCCCTACTTTGTCTCTCTTACACACACAATCCCATCCCCCCTCTCTCTCCCTCTCTCACTGCATACTTTCTCTCCGTCATCTCCTACTCTCTCTCTCCTCTCCCATCCCCTACTCTCTCACACTCTCACACTCTCTCCCATCCCCTACTCTGTCTCTCTTACAAACACACTCCCGTCCCCCCTCTCTCTTTCTCTCTCCCACCTACTTTCTCTCCCCCATCATCATACTCTCTCTTTGCCACCCCCTACTCTCACACTCTCTCCCATCCCCTACTCTCTCTCTTTCATAGACACATAAATTGTTATCCCCCCACTCTTCTTCTCTCTCATCCCTTACTCTCTACATCTATCACACAAACTCCCATCCCCCTTATCTCTCTCCCTCTCCCTCTCCCTCTCTCTCTCCCACTCCCTCTCCTACCACCTACTATCTCTCTCTCTCTCTCTCCCATCCCTTTCTCTCACTCTCTCTCTCCCATCCCCTACTCTCTCTCACGCTCTTCCATCTTGTAATCTCACTCTCTCTCTCTCTCACATCCCATACGAGCTCTCTCTGCCACCACCTACTCTTTGTCACACTCTCACACTCTCTCCCATCCCCTACTCTCTCTCTCTCTTTCACCCCCATCCCGTTACTAGCTCTCTTTGCCACCTCCTACTCTCTCTCAAACTCTCACAGTCTCTCCAATCCCCAACTCTATCTCTCTTATAAATAAATATACATTCTCATTCCCCCCTCTCTCTCTCTCTCTCTCTTGTAGTCCCTCTCCCACTACCTACTCTCTCCCATCCCCTACTCTATCTCTCTTACACACTTCTATTTTGCCTCTCTCTCCCTCCCACTCCCTCTCCCACTGCCTAATTTCTCTGCCCCATCACCGTACTCTCTCTTTGCCACCCCCTACTCTCTCTCACACTCTCTCCCATCCCCTACATTGTCTCTTTCATAGAAACACACACTCTTATCCCCCCACTCTCTTCTCTACCATCCTCTACTCTCTACATCTATCACACACACTCCCATCCCCCCTATCTCTCTCCCTCTCCCTCTCCCACTCCATCTCCTAGTGCCTACTATCTCTCTCTCTCAAGTTCTCTCTCTCCCTTTCTACTCTCTCTCTCTCCCATCTTGTATGAGCTCTCTCTACCACCACCTACTCACTCTCATACTCTCTCCAATCCCCTACTCTATCTCTCTTACACACACTCCCATCCCCCCTCTCTCCCTCTCCCACACCCTCTCCCACCACCTACTTTCTCTCCCCCATCCCCTACTCTCTCTCTCCTCTCCCATCCCCTACTCTATCTCTCTTACACACACACTCTCATCCCCCCTCTCTCTCCCTCTCCCACTACCTCTCCCACTTCCTACTTTCTCTCCCCCATCCCCTACTCTCTCTCTCCTCTCCCATCCCCTACTCTCTCACACTCTCTCCCATCCCCTACTCTATCTCTCTTACACACACACTCCCATACCCCCTCTCTCTTTCCCTCTCCCACCTACTTTCTCTCCCCTATTATTGTACTCTCTCTCTCTGCCACCCCCTACTCTCACACTCTCTCCCATCCCCTACTCTCTCTCTCTTTCATAGACACACACACTATTATCCCCCCACTCTTCTTCTCTCCCATTCCTTAATCTATAAATCTATCACACACACTCCCATCCCCCTTATCTCTCTCCCTCTCCCTCTCTCTCTCTCTGTCTCAAGTTCTCCCTCTTCCTCTCTACTCTCTCTCTCTCTCTCCCATCCCTTACTCTCACTCTCTCTCTCTCCCATCCCCTGCTCTCTCTCATGCTCTTCCATCTTATAATCTCTCTCTCTCTCTCTCTCTCTCTCTCTCTCTCTCTCTCTCTTCCCCATCCCATACGAGCTCTCTCTAGCACCACCTACTCTCTATCACACTCTCTTCCATCCCATACTCTCTCTCTTTCACACCCATCCCATACGAGCTCTCTCTGCCACCTCGTACTCTCTCTCAAACTCTCACATTCTCTCCCATCCCCTACTCTATCTCTCTTATAAATAAATACATATTCCCATTCCTCCCCTCTCTCTCTCTCCCATCCCCTACTTTCTCTCTCTTACACACTTCCATTCCACCTCTCTCTCCCTCCCACTCCCTCTCCTACCAGCTACTATCTCCCTCTCTCTCTCTCACTCTCTCCCTCTCTCTCCCATCCCTCTACCATTTCCTACTCTCTCTATATCTCTCTCCCCTCTCTCATTCCCTACTCTCTCTCTTTCACACACACACACACCCATCCTCCCTCTCTCCTCTCCCATCCCCTACTTTTTATCTCACTTGTTCTCCCTCTCCTACTCCCTCTCCCACCACCTACTCACTCTCACTTTCACTTTCACTCTCACTCTCTCTCTCTCCCCCTCTCTACTCTCTCTCTCTCTGATACCGCCTACTCTCTCTTACATTTTCACACTCTCTCCTATCCCCTACTCTCTCTCTCTTTCTCTCTTATACACATTTCTATCCTCCCTCTCTCTCCCTCTCCCATTACCTAATCTCTCTTCCATCCCCTATTCTCTCTCAAGCTACTCTATCTTCCCCCTCTCCCTTTCCATACTCTCTCTCTTTCACACACATGCACTCCAATTCTCCTCTCTCTCACTCTTCCTCTCCCACTCCGTCTCCCACTACCTACTCTCTCTCTCCCCCATCCCCTACTCTCAATCTCTCTCTCCCAACCTGTACTCTCTCTCACACTTCCTCTCTCTCCCATCCCCTACTGTCAATCTCTCTCCCCCATCCTACACTCTCTCTTTTCCACCCCTATTCTCTCTCACACCTACTCTCTCGCATCTTGTACTCTCTCTACCACCCCTACTCTCTCACACTTCCTCTCTCTCCCCTATCTTGCACTCTCTCTTTGCCACCCCTGCTCTCTCTCGCATCTTGTACTCTCTCTGCCACCCCTACTCTCTCTTGCATCCTATACTCTCTTTGCCACCCCTACTCTCTCTTGCATCCTATACTCTCTTTGCCACCCCTACTTTGTCTACCACCCCTACTCTCTCACACTTCCTCTCTCTCCCATCCTATACTCTCTTTGCCACCTTTACTCTTTCTCACTTTCTCTCTCCCATCTTGTACTCTCTCCCCTCTCCTATCCCCTACTTTCTCTCTATCTTTCTCACACACACACACATAACTATTCCCCTGCGCCCCCCCCCCCCCCCCCCCCCTCCCCCACCTAGTTTTGTTTTGTAATTTAGGTGTTGATAGTGCATGGGCCCTATAGTACATATGCACTATAGCATGCACATGCTACTTAACACAAACTTAAATATTGCATGCGCACTATAGGGCACACATGCTATTGAAAGCTTTGCATTAAACCCAAGCCTAAGGCTTGGTTTTGCCTTGGAGATCCAACCCATAGGTTTGGAGTTTATAAATAGGTCTGAGATGTGTTTTCCAGCAAACATACCAAAAATGATTGGTTTTTCTTGTGTGCTCCCCTTCAAGATTCCTCGTGGTTGGGTATCGATAAGATTAGGTTACATAGCATTATAGGTCTCTGTGTTAGCCATCTAACCATATGATTTATTTTTAATTTGAACTAGTTCAAATATTTTATCTATAATTTCTATTGAATGTATGTTCACTTTTTGTCAAAAACCACCATTTACTAATTGGGCTATAGATTTTAGCTCGTTCATCAAATTTTGCAACAACTTAGGTTTTTAGAAACTAGACTCCATTCTACAGACTTTGAAAAAAAAAAAGTTTTGATTTTAGGTAAGTTTTGAATTATTTCTAGGGGAAGCACATAGATATTTCACATTTTTGGGATGTGTCTAGTTAAAAAATTCATTTAAAAAAAAATACACATTATAAAATTACCCAAAAAATATGGAATAAACTACATAGTGTTAAGTAACTTTTGACTAGAGCGATTAAAGAATTTCAAAAAAAAGTTAAAATTTTAGGAGGGCCACACTTTGTACTGTGTTATGTTTTTTTGGAATAAACAGTACCACTTTTTGTGGCCCCCTTTTTTGAGGACCTAAAACTAAACCATTTTGAAAAAAAATTAGTAGTTTAGAAACTAGATTCAAAGGACTATGACTTTTGTTTTTGTCATATCTTAAAATTTTGAGAATAACTATCTTCAAATTCTTGTTGAAGTTCAAAATTTGCAAATTTTGGGAAAAAGGTGTCCACTTATACCCCCCTTTTGGCACCACAACTTGGTGCACTTACCCATATACACAAAATTTCAAAATTGTTCAAAATTTTATGAAGGAATTTATACCTCAAAATTTTTAACTCCCCTTGAGTTGATGTGCATTTTCTGTATCGAAAACTTCTCATGTTGGATCTATTTCATGTTGATTATGATACTTTTTATCTATGCCTTTCCTTATCATTCTCTATCTGCTCTATTCTAACTCCCCCCTTCACATATCTTCCCTTGTAGTTATAGTTTCCTTTTGGCTTTTCTATTTCTCCACCTCAAAAAATTTCTCCCCCTTTTTGACACTTATGTCAAAGGGATCTATACACTAACTTAATATTTTGCCAAAAAGGATCTATTTACCTCCATTACTATTCTTAGAGTAGCATCTTGGTTCTGTAGTGCAATTTTGAGTGATTTAATCTAGATGGCTAACTCTGCTACAAGGTGAACTAGGCCATCTAATGTAGAAATATTGGGGTCTTTCTTTAATATATTTTTAGCATAGGCTAGTTCTTTTTGCAAAATTTCTATGTGTGGGGTTATGACAGATTGTATCTGGATTAATTTGGCCTTTGTATTTGCCTCATCTACTATTAACATAGCTATTTTATGTTGAGTGTGAAGCATAGTATGAAAATACTTCTCACTCTGAGCTGGATCTTTAGGTAGTTACATACTTGATATCTTCAAGTTCCTCTCCAAGCTCATTATTCTCTGGCTAGTTTCCTGTGTAAAAATTGATGGATCACACAATTTTGAGTACAATGAGTATATGCTCTCAAGTATTATCTTCACTTTTTCAATTTTCTTGGCCAGCTCTACTTGTGATAGTGCTATCTCACTGGATATTCTTTCATTTACCTTTGTTTGAAACCTCTTTTCTGTCCATTCTAACAGTTTGGCATTTTTATCAAGGTCTTCATTCTACACTTGGTCCACTATATTGGATAGTTGCTCCACAATGGGCTTAGTTTCATCAAGTTACTATAAGCTAAATGCATCTAGAAAGATTTCTTTTATCTCAATTAATGCTTGCCTCAATTTATACTCATTTCTGAGTATCTCCTACTTCTTTTTCTTTTCTAGTGCCTCTTGCACTTCATTTATCTGATCAATGTTCATGGTTGTATAGTCATACTTAGGAATGAATATTTATTCATCTAGTGTAGGGTCTCCATAGTGAAGTAACCTTGTAACCTTTATAGAGTTCAAGCTTGGTGCTGAAATTTAAAGTGGTATTGCTTCAGTGCTCAACTTTTGAGGCATTATTGTTGTAGTCCCAAAGGTTGGCAGATTTACTAGGGTTTGAATTATTTCTTGCTCCTTTATCTTTGAGGTCTCCTCTATTCTTCCATGGTCAATTGATATCATTTTTTATGGTGTACCTTGTTCTTGTGTAGTAGAAATAGAAGTATCCATCTATTCTATTTGGTCTTTTGCTGGATCCTTGACAGTTGTAGTGATTTTGTCTGTGGAATCAACCTTGGCTGATGTGTCTACTACTATTTTCTCCATAGGTTGTCCACTTGTATTTGTTGGGATATGAAAAGGTGGTTCTGGTGGATTCACCTTATCCCTACTGATGTTAGCTACAACCTTTTTTAATTCTTCCACACTTACCAAGACTGGATTTGTACATAATTGTGATTGTAATGTAGTCTGGTGAAGGATCCTTTTGAGATCCTCTGTAGTTAGTGGATTTTTATTTTGACCAAAATTATTAGGGACATCTTGCATAGTTATTATATCTACAGGTGTGGAGGTAACAGGTGGAGGACTTGGAGGTTTCAATTGTGTGTCTTGCACACTCTATTCTATTTGCTACTCTTCAGCAGTTGCCATATCATCCTTTTGAATTTTCTTCTTCATTGTATCATCTTCCTTTTCCTTTTCACCTTCTCCTTCCTTATCATTGTCATCTTCTTCTCCATTGTTTCTTCCCTCAAAGGGATCTTCCTCTCCTTCTTTGATAGTTGTTAGACCATAAATTAAGTTCCACATTTGAGTGGACTTTTTGACAACATCTTCAATCTTATTCTAAAGGATACTAAAGGCTCTATATTTGGGTACAAATTTACTCTCATGCTTCTTATTTGTCTTGGTAATTTTCCCTTTTGTGAGCTCAAGAATTACTCAAGCCAATGTTGACTCTCTTATTTCTTTCTTTATATTAAGGCAATAATGTCATTTATTTTTAACAATAGAATACAACTCTTTGGGCATTGAATTGTCAAGTTAAAGTGGAGTGTTCTTGAACTTGGCCATCATAGTGTAGACTAATTCTTCCACCATGTTTTGTTCTTCTCTACTTAACTTATTAACATCAATGTTCTTTAAGCCAGTTAAGTCTGTATTGTATCTAATATTATCACATATATTTTCTAAATTATACTTGGTGGTGTTACTTACCACTCTAAATTGGCTTGTGTCTTCTGACTCTATTTTCTCTTCATTTGAGTCAAGTTGAGCAATATATTTTCTTGTCAATTCCTTCTTGGCTAGTCCTTCCTACTTGATAGCCTTCTTCTTTTATTTCTCCTTAGCCTCCTTAGTTATAGCTCTTGTACTTGCCCTTGTAGTAGGCTTAGCTAGACTTGGCTTAGCATTATTTTTGCCCGTAGGCTGAGCTATTGGTTGTTTTTTAGCTTTTCTTTTCTTTGACTTTGGCTTAATAGGTGCTTTATTGGCTTGCTCTTCCTGCTTGGTGTAGACACCTAAAATCCTTTAGAAAATAAAGTATTTTTATTTTTTGAAAAAGTCCCTGATGACATCATCATTTATTAATTAATTTTTTATGCCATTAAATCCTTTTATCTTAATTAAAAATATTTAATTAAGGAATCCCTCCCAAAAATGTTTAAATATTATTTAAACATTATTTCCTTATTAATTAATTATTTAATTAATAAATTGACCAAAAATCTCAAAATAAATAAATAATTTATTTTTTACCCAAAACTTGGCCAATTTTCTCAAGACCACTAACCTCTTCCAAAATCTTCTAATCCTTCTTTAATTTCGATTAAAGGCTAATCCCATCATTTCCTACCCCTAATCCCAACTCAAAATATTTAATTAAGATAAAATATTAATCCTCATGTTTATTAAAAATATTTTAATAAATATCTCCTCAACCCAAACCCTTGAAATAAATAAAACTTTATTTATTTCCTAAAAACCTTATTTGTCCTCATCCTAAGAAGTTCTAGACTCTTCTAGAAAGTCTTCATCCTCATCCAAAGCCTAGACTCTTCTAGAAGATGTCAATCCTTATCTTTGACCCTAATCCTAATCGCCCCGCCCCCAACCTTGTCACATTCCCTAAACATGGGTTAAGACTTGCTAACCCAAGCCAAAGTTAACAAATATCTCCTCCTTCACCCACCCTCATTAAATGCCATCCACTTGCCCATCTCTAACAAGCCTAATTTAATCTTAACCAAAGCCTAATCCAAGCCTTAATCATTTGCACATTCCTAAGTCAAGCTTAAGACTTTCTTAATCTAACCTAAGTCAAAATATCTCAACTCTCTCACAAATATCCCGACCATAAAACTTTATGAAGCCCACAAAGCCATAAATGACTCTTACAAGCCCATTCATTGCTCTTACAAGCCATTATGAGGGTCTTTATGAGCTTTGAGCCTCTTTTGTTGACTCCTCAACCCCTCTTGCTCTAACCAATGACCTTGTAACATGTGTCACTCCCTGATTGGCTATAAGAGAGCACAATCCATGTGCTCTCCTCTCATTCAATCTAAACCTTCCATAAGCTTTCTCCCATCCTTTCATCCTAGTGCTTGATCCCTCAAGCCCTTTGCCTATTTAAGGAATCCTCTCCCAAGCCATTTTATCACAATCTATTAGCTAAAGTTATAATGCCATTTTGAGAACAAAACCCCATAGCTTTTACATACATCCACACCCAAATCCAAATCCTCCATTGAAGCCCATTTGAGCATTTGAGCATACATACATAATCAAGCCATCTTAGCTATTAGACACACCTTTACATCAAGTGATCATCCTCATTAAGAGAGCCTATCCATGGCTCATATTCTCATTCGAGGACTTCACTTTGTCTCTCATGAAGTTATGTTAAATTAGTATGCAAATGCTTTTGATTGTTTTAATTTAGCATTTCTAACATACTAAAGTAGCATATACACTTGGTACCTTCTTCCTCTTTAGCATATTCTCCCATGCCTTGTGTCAAGGCAAGTGGCTCTTAGCCCTATTATTCTTCTTCTTCATCTTCGCCATCTTCTTCTTCTACTTTGGTTGTCCCTTCACCAAATCTAGCCTTAAGATTTTTGACCAATCTGTCCTTTTTCTTTAGGGTTCAAGTATTTTTCAACTCCATTTCTACCTTAGATTTCACAACATCAAAAGTTCCAAAAGGTTTTGTGCTTTTTATCAATGTCTTCTCCAAGCAATGTTGTGATTGCTATTGATGCCTCAACAATGTTAATTTCATATCCAAGTGGCTTCAGCCATCTCACCTTTGGCACAACTTCTTGGATATATGTAAAATCAATGTCAAATAAGGAAAAAATGCCATTGATATGTTTTTCAATAAGAGAGACAGGTATTGTGAGTCTCTATTTCATAGACTTCTTAAAGTCTTCAAAGCAGCTAATCATAATGGTTTTAAATTTTGCTCCCATATTCTCTATGTATTCATTAACTTGTACTACTATAGACCTACTTTTCTTCTAACTTACCTTTCCAAAAGAGGGGAATTCATTTTGAGCATAGAAAAATAAGCGTATCAAAATTGATCCAAATTTACATTGATCTCCTTATTGCTCCCAAATTCTACATAATATGTTGCAATTGTAGTTCAGCTAGATCATATATGTATGATCCTTCTTGACAATTTTATATCCAACATCAACTGCAATCCAAGTTACACTGTTTAGTTGGCTTGATTGGTAGAATTTATGAGATATGACTCTAACAAAAAATTCTACAAGTGGATCTTTGATTGTGTCAATAGTCATGCCTCTTTTATTCCACTTTTCCCTAGTGTTCTTTTCTATGGCTTCTTTTGAATCACTCCTCAAGGTCTTTGGCTATTCTAGAGTTGGGTACCTGGTTACTCTATGTATGATTTTTTTTGATAGTTTAATAGGTCCATCCTCCAACCATAGGCATCCATCATGAATTCTACTTAGCACAACTCTTATCCATTCTATCTTAAAAACTGTAGGGAAATCTAGGGCAAAGGTTAAACCCTTCCTTTCAAAAATCTAGAATTCTCCCTTTAATACCCTATTCTTACAAAGTTTATCATAGGCTTGTTGAATCTCCATGTCACCAATGGCTCCAATTTTACAGTTATAACACCTTCTAACATCTTGCACCATGTCGACTTTAGGTGGAACAATAGATAAAGTGCCATCAGGGTTGTTTTTGTATGTGACTTTAGGGATTGGTCTAAAATCTGGTTATTTAACTTCATTTTTGAACAATTGAACCTCAAAAGGTTCTTTCTCCTTGGGATTCCTACAGCTATCTATGCCATTTTTGAAAACTAGGGTTTCAAGATGTAAAAATTGTGTAACTACGTATCTCGGCACTAGAGTAAATACCTTAAATCATCAAAACAATATTGAATCTTGGTTGGCATCCTTACCAACACATCAATCTCTACTTGGAAATCATTTATGGGATCTTCTTGCTCTTTCTTTGTGCTTGTGATGATGAAAAATGATCGAAAACTTGACCTTATATCCTTCATTACATAGCATTTAATGCTTAGTACATATACAATTGTCCACTTAGATTTCATTGAATTTCAACACTCAACATTTACTAGAGTTTCCCTTACTCAGCTTCAATAAGAATTTCCCTCCACTCGATAGCCAATACTAACTCACTTTCCACTAACTTTGGCAAACAACTTGGCATCTGAGGGCAACTTTCCTTGCTTTGGAACAATGTGAAAATTTTGAAGATTTAACCTTGCATCTTTTTTCATGTTGATCTATCCTTTTCAGTGCTAGTTTATTCTGGGAACTGATGTATGATAAAGCATTTAAATATCAGTCCCACATGCCTTCTTTTGATTAGTTGGATGAAGTGTGACCTCTTGATATTTTAGGTGAAGTGATCCCTCCATTGGATGTGCTACTTACATCTCTTCTTTTGAATTTCCTATTCATCTCTCCTTTGATGTGTTCAACATCAATTTTTCCTTTTCCTTTATTGAACTTAGAGTTGGGTGCATTTGACATAGTTGGGCAATACTTGCTGATGTGTCTTATCTTTAGATAGCTGAAACAAGTGATTTGACTCAACCACCTATTGTAGTTGCCACTAAAGTGTGTTCTTATATAGTTCTCAGGAATGTGTCCATATTGTTGACAGTACTGACAACTCTGCCTAGTGTTGTAGTCCCAATTATAGTGATGCCCATGACTATTTGTCTTTTATGGTTGGTTTGGTGTCCACATAGGCTTGTATTTGTATTCAAAGGCTCTATGTCCATACTTCTTGCAATTGTAGCAGTGACCTTCAAATCTTGGTGTCTTAATGGTTCTAGTCCTTTAGTCATGTGCCTGATGACCTTTCCTATTGCACTTGTGATACTGACCCATGTTTTTAGGTTTTTCATGCTAATTGGCATTCTTGCTCCTGCACGCATTAGAATTATGCCCCTTTTTACCACAAAAATGACAAGTGGGTTTTGTGTTCTTACCTTTGTCACTTCTTTCTTCTACAATCTTAAATGACTCTCCTTCCTCAATGTTGGTGTATCCTATTGTGGTATTGACAACACATGCCCCATTCCTCACTAGGAATGGTGACCCGCTACCTTTTTCTACTCTCGGACTCATAGATCAAGAGTCAGGAGGAGAAAATTTGTTTATAAGTTCCATAAAATAACTAAAAAATAAAAAATAAATTAGAAAAAAAGTAAAAGTAAAAAAGAAGAAAAGTAAAAAAAAAAACATTAGAAAAATTGAAAAGGTTCACAAAAAATAAAATAAAAATAAAAATAAATAAATCTCTCACCCTCTCGCGTGCACACACATTGAGGCACAATGCGCGCGAGAGGAGGAGGTTTATAAAACCCTCCCTCCCCTCCTCCTTCCTCATTTTTTCTTTATAAATGAAGAGGAGGAGAGGTAAATTTGCAGAAAGTGATGTAGTGGCCACATCGGCTGTGCAGGCTGTGCACTTGCACTAGCTGTGTTGGTTGCGCACTAGCTGCATAGGCTAAGCTTCGCACACTAGCTGCACTGGCCAAGCACTGCACATGGCCACACTGACCAAGCACTGCACATGGCTACATTGGCCATGCATCATGCACTGGCTGCATAGGCTACACTATGTCACCCTCACATGTGCACGTGTCACTCGTGCACACATAGGTTTTTCCCCTTGCATGCACCTCGATGCACGTTCTTGTGTGCTATTTTAAAAAAAATTGTTTTTCAATTTATTTTTATTCTTTTTTAAAAAGGGATATTTTAAATATATATATATATATATATAATAAAAAAATAATTAAAAAATAAATTCTTTTTTAAAAATATATATAGAAAAATAATAATAATAAATAAATAAGTTCCCCAAGGGGGGAATTTTTTTTCGCGTTGTTTTTCACTATCTAATAACTGATTGTGTTTTCTTTTTCTTGTGATGTGTAGGTAACACAATCAGATGGTGTCCACATCTGGGTTAGCAACGAAACCAGTTGTTTACAAATTTCAAGGTGTAACCCCAAAATCAAGATTAGATGATGAGTACGCTAAGATCAAAGATACTAAACTCAGAGACATAGACCTAGGAGAATTCCTGAGAGTATGCAACAATCTAAGACAAAGATCAAACTTGGTGTCTGCATTGATCTGATCTAGATTAGTGAATGCAACATCACATCTTGTGTCGGTACAGTTAGCTGAGTTGATCATGACCTTATCTTGGGATTTTTTTCTTGATGAATGAAAGGGTGGTTAAGAGCATCACTAGAGAAGTGGTCTTGGATTTGTGACCTTATAACATTGAGAGAGTTTTTCATCTACCTAGAGCCGATCAATTCATCTGACTCTCTTATGAAGTAGTTGAAAGATGGTATAGAGATCATCACCAAGAAGCCATCGACATCATGCATTCCTTGAACTTCATTGAGAAGCCACCTCAGGGAAAGAAAATCAGCAAAGTGGATATGACACAGGGATACATGAAGGATGACATTAGATACTCTATTATTCTCCTAAGAAGAGTCATGGGCTTACCTACAATAGGTTATCTTGCTCCTTTCATGGTCAACTTCATTGAGACCATCAGACATGCGAAGATGCCACTTGATTGGGCCACCACACTTAGTGAAAACTTGTGTGAGTAGCTGAGGATGGTAAAGGACAAGAAGAAGTTCTATATGACTTTTTATGTGGTGTACCTACTTGTAGCGAGGGCAACGAGTTATCTTGGGTTATACAAGAAAGGTAGTATGCAGGACCCCAATGCTTGGCCATACATAGTCTATCCTTAGTTGGTGAAGAAGAAGCTCTCACCATAGAGCAAAGAGTATAGGATTGTAAACAATGCCTTCATCTTTGCCATCATTTGATTCATAGAGGGGGGCTATGGGAAGAGATTGTTTGAGGAAGTCAAGGCATAGATCACAGCTCTCAGAGCATATTTCATCCAGTTCGGGTCATTTACACAAATTCGGGTAGGTGGTGCATCTATCAATCTGAAGAAATTCCCAAGGTACCCAAGTGACAAGTTGGTCCTAATAGAAATATCCTGATAGATTGAGTTAGCTTATGAGAGGATCAAAAGATAATGGAGACCTTGTTGGGATTGGCCTTTTGTAGTAGGAGCATAACAAGTGAAGAGAAAGTGGGATATCCTAAATTTCAAGTGGGAATGAGAGAACTACCCTCTTGAAGAGTATAATTCTCCTGAGCCATTCTTTGACAATGTTGGTAAAGTGGAAAACCTGGCAAGAAAGGACTTCTATCATGAGGATGTCATTAAAGATCATTGGATGAATGCCACAAATGGCTATGATGTCTGCATCAGAGACTATCGTAGGATGACTTTGTATCTAGCAAAAAAGGCTCTCCATTTGACCATCCCTGATTAGATAAGGCTATAGGACTCCAAGGAACTACTAGATCCCCTATTCAATATAGATAAAGTTGGTGAGAGACCCATTTTGAATGTAGAAGTTGATAGAGAGGAAGGTGATGATATTAATCATCAACCAAGACATGTCATTCGAATGACAAAGAGTTCGATTAAGAAACCCTTTCCACTTGATCCAATTCCTGATACTGTAATCTTCCATGCACATGCTTGCCCAGAAAGGGGTAAGGGAAGGAAAGTTGTAGTTCCTATCTTTGTACTCCAGTCTCCTATTAGGCCAGAGATAGTCTATCAGCTTGATCACCCAGTGGGATATTATTCCCCCTCCTAAAAGGAAGGGAAAGAGGAAGAGAACTTCTCCTTAGAGGATTCAGATAGAACAAGTTATAGGACATGTTTCTTCTCAGCAGCATGAACAGAGTTAAGAAGAATCCCAAAGTATTGGAGCCTCTTAAATCTAGGATGAACCTTAGTTGCCTCCTATTTTGCCAAGCTAACCTAAAGAAGGAGAAATTCTAGAGACTTCTATTCCTCCTATGCAAGAAGAGTCTGCTTCTCCTACGATTCTGAAGAGACAAAAGAGGATCAAGGTTAGGATGAACAAGAGGTAAAGAGTCAGTAAGAGATTAGTGCCTAATCCATTAGTTCCTGAAACCATTTCAGAGGAAGAAACTAATGAATAAAAAATAGAATCAGATGAGGAGGAGGAACAAGTGCCTCTACAAAGGAGAACTTGGTTGACAAAAGCCATAGAATTGGAGAGAAGGAAGAGTGCCATGAATACCCCACCATCCACCCAAGAAAAAACTATAGAACTCTCTTCTTTGAAAGATGAAGTGCAGCGATGGGTGAATAAGAAAAGGGAGCAAGGTGAAGATATTCTCTCCATCCAAGATTTTGATTTCATGCCTATAGGTATGGATTTAGTTAGGAGTAAGATTAGAGATACCCCTATGGGTGAACTCCAACAATAAGACTGGATGTAGATGCCATCAGAGACATAGGGTCCTCATTTCACTCCTCCATCTCCACCACAAGTCATGGTGGTAGATAAGGGTTCAGTAACTCCTCTACCTCTGAGTTTAGAAGAGAAACATGTTCAAAAGGAACTTCCATTACAAGAGCAACCAGAACCAAGGGTTCCTGATGAGCCATCAAAAGTGGCATAGATAGTAGAATGTGTATAACAACCTTCTTAGGAAGTTGAGGATCAAACTACAAGATCTACAGAGACCAAGACTACAACATAAGAGTCCTCATAGAAAGAGACTCCAAGCAAGAGCAATAAAGGGAAGGAGGTTGTTATGCACATCCCTTCATCATCTAGAGCCAAGGTTGTAGAGAGACATATCCCAAGCTGGTTTTGGAAAGAAATAATGAGAGGTGTCAAGAATCAATTTTGTGCTTCAAAGGATGACATTTGTGATATTGCAGAGATTTTGAACAAGCCTGAGTCTCCATTACGTGATGTAATGCCATTTTCATTCATCACTACTACATGGAACTAGGACTTCTTTTCACCAGTGGCTCACCCTCTTGAAGGTACATATGCAAAAGCTATTAGTCTTGAGGACTATGAATTGAAAGATATTATGTTAGGAAAGCCTACACGGGATGCATCTTGATAGATCATGACTATGGGATTCAAAGAGGTTCTTAGCCACATGGAACATGATAAGATTGAAATTACAACACTTCAAAGGAAAGTTGAGATCCTGAAGGGATAGCTAACCAAAGTTATTGGTCCTCTTGATCTTGAATGCCCTAAGGAGACTTTGAATACCATTTTAAGAGAAGGGGAAGGTGTACGGCTCAATCCATTTTTAAAAGCTTGTTAGGATTGGTGAGATAGCCTTGAGGATAAAGGTGTTACTATAATAATAGGAAGTTTGAAGTTGTTGCATGCTACACAAGAGAATGTGGATAAGATTGTGTCAATTTTGAGGTAGGACTTCAGTATCATGGATGAGGTACGGGTATGGAGCAAAGATTTGCAAACTCTACAAGCCATAAAAGGGTAGAGGTACTACATTCTAATTGATGTATATATCAGAGAAGAGCTAGACATGATAGATGATTGGATAGAGAAAATAGTAGATGGGAATAAAGTGATGGAAACATTGCATGATGAGATACATAGGCTCAAGGACCAAGCTCGAGAGCAAATTTTGGAAGCAGAAAAGTTGTATAGTGATGCATGCTTGGACATTTTTGAAGATGAAGAATGAGAAAAGTTATTGCCAGTTAAAGTAGTAATGGAGAATTTCAAGAAGACTTTAGAGGAAGCATCCAGTGATGAAGACATCAGAAAAGCCTTTAGGATAGAGGAAGCATTGTTAGAGTTGGACACCAAACTTAGAGATTTTGCAAAGACTCAAATTAAGGTGGACAACTATAGGCAGAAGGCTAAGGATAAGTATGAGGCTTTGGATCTTCTAGATGTGGCTAAGATTACTAAGATGATAAAGAAAGTCAAGGGAAAACATCCAAACATAGCTTTGGGGTGATCATTAACAAAACCCAGATGCCAGAATTTAAATTTTGACACTTAGTAAAATTTTGAGATTTTGACCTAATCGAGGTCTGCAGCTCCTCGGCTCCACAATTTAGAGGTGCACTGATATTTGACTGCTAGTTCCAAAAATAGCACTTTCCATGCATTAGGAACACATTTTGATGGCAAGTTAACTCCAACACATGCCTAGTGAAGGGCTAGCTTCTATTTTTGGCACCTCCATGCACTTCCACTTTGACTGATGGCTTCCTCCTACTTTCTCTCTCATGCTTTCATTGTTTTTGACATGTAAAGGGCTCATGCATCCAATTAAAGAATAAAATATGGATGGACTCCTTCTAAGCACTAGTTAGATTGTTAGTTTGTATATATTTAGTAATTTGTTTTAATTTTTTAAAAATATTTTATTGCATCAAGATATCTCTCACTCTCAACACAAATTGAGGAGACGATTTCTTATAAATACCCCATTGTAAAATGCAACAAGGGCCGCCATTATTATGCAACAAAATTATTGTTGCTTGAATGTGTCATATTTTTTGTGATTGTTATTCGTGAGATTGTGATTGAACCAAAGGTTTATTGCGTTATTTTTGGCTGTGCAATCTTTTAGTTCCAGTGTTTGCTACAGATATATAAATTCTGCTAATGTAACGAGCTTGAGAAGAGATCACCTGATTGTGTCTACATAGCTTTTTGTCTCACATGAGCGCACTTTCTATGGCCTTTTGAGTTGATGATGAGTGAAATATCATTCAATTTGTTAAAGATTCTCACCGATGATTGCATCAATGGATTCTAGGAAGCGTTGCTCCTGTTTTAATTGGTTTCCTATCGATTTCTTCAAAGGTTCAACTCGCAATGTGTTGTGTTCTGTATCTTATGTCAGTTTAGGAATTTTAATTTCAAGTTATTTTAATTTCATGTTATTTGCTTTTAGTTTTTTTATTTTCTTTGCTAACCCCCTATTAGAATAGGACCTCATAGTAGCTGCATTGTTAGAGTTGCATTCATAAAAAAATAGAAAATACAAAAATATCATTCTCTTTTGGTGTGATATTTTGAGATAGTGAAGAGATTTACTTTGAATCTGAGATAATAGAGTCTTTGGTACCAGCAAAGGCCTCCTTGTGAACACTCATATTTATCTTCTACTAAGTGGATTTTGGTACGTCGCAAGACAAATACTAAACCTTTGAGTGGATCCTTAAAAAAATTTGCTTTTCAAGCGAGGAATTATGCCTTGGATTCCTGTTGTTGATCTTTTGCAAAATGAACACCCAACATATCCTAGTCCTAAAGTGTCAATATTGGATCTTGGTGATTTTAGTAGTTGTTCAATGTACTTGATGGATTCATTAGGTTTTTTGGAGCTTTCTACAATTTCTTTTTCTCTTCTAAAGTCATTTTGTAGTTGTTCATTCTGTATGTTCAATTTGGAGATCTAAATGTCCTTGACATTCAGCTTATGATGGGCATTCATCATTTGGCTTAGGGTGTCTAGCTGCATGTTAGAAAAACTTGCAAGCTAACTTGACTTTTCCTCTAGCCTATTGGCAATGCTTCTCTTGTCATCTTCTATCATAGCTTTATCTTCAATAACTCTCTTCTTTTACTCAATCACTTTACAAAGCATCATGGCTTGTGATTCTTTCTTAATCTTGAGAGTTCTGATCTCTTCTTCTTAAGCTCTATTTTTCTCCATTAGGTCTACAATTGATGCATCATACTCCTTAGAATCTCCATTGGCAAACACTTTTTTGGTGTTAATCTCCTTGTACTGTGTATCATTCTTAGCTACGGTGACGTCTCTTCTTCTCTTTAGGGATTTCCTCAATTCTTCCCTAGCCTCTTCCAAAGCATGTAGAATGAGATGTATTTCAATCTCTTGGTTCTCTATAATCTTCCCAACCTTTTAGACTTCCATTTCTAGATATTTTCTTCAAGTTGTAAAGCTTCTCCTTGTGAGAACTTGGTTCTGATACCAATTGTTTGAATTTACAAGTGGAGAGTATACTTCTGAGGTGGGGGGGTCAATAATAAGTACCAAACTTTAAGCTATAAAATGTTTTAACTAAAATCAATACATGCATGTAATATTTCTAATTAACATGAAAGTAAAGGCATGCATGAAAATAGATAACACAATATTTGATCACCTAGAAACCCTCCAAAATGAGAACGTAATACTTAGATGGGGATGACACCCACAACTTATCACTACAACAATATGAAACTTGTCAAGGTTAAAAAATTTGACCATTAGAAATGGTTTGCCCTATGAGAGGTCTACCCCATTAAAGGCTCCAACACCCTATTAAAAGTGTACCTTTCTAAAGGATTTGCAAAAAATTCACTTGGAATGTCACCCTATTAAAGGATTTACAAAATGGTTGTTAAACCAACCTATCTTCATAGGATTTTCATTCTCCTAATACAATTGCTAGAAAGTATAGTAGAATGTGTTGACCTGATCACTTACAATCTTTAATTGCTGATTTCAAATCGATGTTTAGTCCTTTCTGATCTGATATGCTTCTATATGAAGTGTTGATACTCTGTTATGTTGTTAACTAATCTAACAATTCCCCTATTTTACTAAGTCACCTTGAATGTACTCTTCAACCTTCTATTCTTCACTCTCTTTCACTCTATCATTCCTCTCTTCAATTAATTAATTATGGAGCTTCATCCTTCTTAAAAGGTTTTTGTGACTTAGGGTTAGCTATGAATCTACGGCTAAGATTCATCCATTTTTCCTCTTTAGCATTACAATTATTTGATTGGTTGCATGTAGAGTACATAAGAAATCTAATAGATTCGGTCTTATCTTTACGATTCAAAATCTATATATTTTCTATCATGCAACATGATTTGCATTTGATTTTGTGAATCATAAACCCATAAGACAATACTTTGTCACTTGGCACTTATTGATTATTGATGCTAGGCACATATAGAAATTTTTTCTTGCTTGAAACTTATAGAAATTTTGTCTTGCTCAACGCTTATAGAAATTTTGTCTTACTTGCAACCTATAGAAATTCTATCTTGCTTGGCACTTATAGTTTACTTAGCAGTTGAAACTTGCTTAGCACTATCTATCTGCTCAATATCTGAATGCTTCGACACTTGTTGAATTTTTGGCTTGGAACATATTGTCACTTGGCATCTATATTATACTCAACACCAACTTAGAAGTTTCTTAAGTGTGTTGGCACTCAATTTTTAAAACTAATCTAAGACCAACACAAACATCTTACTACCAAGATCAGGTTCTTATTTGTAGATTCAGCCACACCATTTCCTTGTGGATAATAATTTGAAGAGAACTTGATAATAATCTAATTTTATAGGGCCCATTGAGTAAAGAAAATTGATGCAAAAGCTGATCTATTATTGAGTAAAGAAAATTGATGCAAAAGCTGATCTATTATCACACACTAGAAAGAATGGCATACCAAATCTAGCAATAACATGTTCTTCCAAGAAGTCTATAATCACCATCACTATGTAATGTTTGGAGTTTTTAGCTTTAGTCTAGTGCGTACAATAATCCATAGCTATAAGAATAAAATTATGTCTAGTCGATGATGGTGGGTTTACTGGACCAATGAAGTCCAACCCCCAATATTCAAATGGGTGTACCTCAAATACTAGTTGTAATGGCATTATAGGATGTCTTTCTCTATTATTACTATTCTAACAAATGTGGCAAGTACACACTTGTTCAAAAGTATCCTTAAAAATCATGGGCCAAAAATAACTTGACCTTAAAATCATATGAACCATAGTCTTTGCTAAACCATGCCTTGTACCATATTTATCATGAAATTATTGTAAAACTTCTTTTATTACTTTGTGTCCCAAGCACTTTAGGTTAATTCCTTCATAGTTCCTTTTTTATAATTTTCTATGATGTAGCATGTAGGATTCACACTTTATTTTGAGTCCATTACATTGTAAAATATTCATCCAATTGGAGTACTGATTTTGCAAAAGATAGTAAACAATATCCTGGTACTAGACATCTATTATTATACCTTGGTTAATATCAACTTGAGATACTACAATCTTATTCTAATCTTCCACCTCTTCTTCACCATCAAATCAAAATTTCTTTTCATCCTTGATTTGGTTATTCTCTATCATTTTTAGTAATCCTTACCCTCTTACCAACTTCATGGTTTGAATCTCTAAATCAAATCCTTGAAGGATTTCCATCCATTTTCCTTGTCTTTCACCTAGTTCATTTTGCATCAATAACATCTTAACAACATGATTAGGCACAATTCCATATACCTTGCTCCTGAGAATATAGTGGTAGAATTTCTTTAATGCTTTAATTAAAGAAAAAGACTATTTATCAAGGTTAGACTAATTTAACTCAGCCATTTTTAGAGGGCAGCTCATAAAATCAATGAGCCTTTCATCTTCTTTTTTGTTCTTCTATGTAAGAATCTTGGTACATAAATATTCTAAAGAAAAAGAGTATATTTTGAAAGGTAATCCATAATCTAGGCTCACCAATACTAGGGCCATGGAAATAGCCACTTTGATATCATCAAATGATTTCTTAATCTCTGGAACCCATTCAATTTTTTATCCCTTTTTGAGTAAATCATTAAAAAGGTGAACTATCTTTGCAAATCTGCTTATAAAATTTTGCACAAAATTTATCTTCCCAAAGAAATAAGTTCCTTTTGATTGTGAGGAGGTGACAACTTTAGAATGGCTTCAATTCTATTAGAATCAACAAAGATTCTAGCTTCAAAGATGATGTGGCCAAGGAGCTTTCCTTTAGCAACCCCAAATGAACACTTCTTGGGATTGAGTAATATGTTGTATTTATGATGTCTATTGAATACTTATCTTAAATCAGCAATGTGAGTGCTTTGATCATTTGAAAAGATAGTTAAGTCATCCATGTATATGACTATAGACTTGTTTATTAACCCCTTAAAAGCTTCATCCATGGCTCATTGAAATGTAGCCCTTGCATTAATCAGCCCAAAAGGCATTTTTCTATAAGAAAAAGTCACCCATTTAGTCATGAAGGTTGTCTTTAGCCTATCCTCTTCATCAACCATTACCAGGTTATATCCTAAATATCCACCCAAGAAAGACATCATATTCAAACCATTAACAATTTACAAAACTTCATCTAGTGAGGGAAAATGGTAGTTGTCCTTTTGAGATACAAGGTTTAAGTTGTGAAAATCCACAAAAAGAAAAATCTATGTGGATGGGAAAGATGATCTTGGCATCAAGAAACTTGCTAACTTCCTTCATTATCAATGGTTTAATAATAGGATTAATATGTCTTTTCTTTTGAAAGAAGGGTTTGGCATTGGGTTTTAATGGGATGACATGTGTAATGATTTGAGGATCATATGTTTTGATCTCTTCATAGCTCCAAGCAATGAAATCCTTGTATTTTGTAAGCAATTTGAGCACATCTTCCCTTTCCTGAGCATTACACAAATTTCTAACTCTTACCATTTTAGGATATTCATCCGTACCCAAATTATATGAATCTCATTCCTTGATCCCCTTTTCTTTCACTATCCTTTTGTTAAGCACTTATTCATCACTATCAAACATGTGCTCCAACTCAACCGTCCCCTTAGGAATAGTGTTGGCTTTCAAATTGAGGATCCCATCTTATGTTTCAAGTTCATCATCCTTAGGTTTTTCATCTGGAGTGTCATCAATATCTTGCTCTTTAAAGTGGCCATTGCACATGATAAATTTGAGAATATGTTGATCATCTTAAAAAACTTGGAAGTTCATAATATTTTCTAGGATAGATGGGGCAACAACCATTTGTACTAAAAATCTTTTTAATTTTTTTTCTCTCGACTGGTTGTAATACACTAGCTGAAATGGCGAGGGCATCTTCTACCATGTTTTTCCTCCTTGGAATGGACTTTATGTTCAAAGCTTCAAAATCATCCATTAGATCCCATACTCTTTTCTTGTAAGCAAGAAACCTCCTACCATTGCAAGAGTATACCAATTTCACTTGTCTTATAACCAACTAAGAATCTCCCTCAATTATGAGAGTTGTGATTCCTTTCTCTAGTGTGAAAAGAAGTCCTCAAATCAATACTTCCTACTCTGCAACATTATTAGTATGTCTAAACTGTAATTGATATGTTGTGTAGAAAGACTTACCTTTAGGGTTAACTAACTCAATACCTATGCCAACTTCTAATTTGCATTTAGAACCATCGAAGAAAAGTGTCTAGATCATATCTTCTTTGGGCTTTCTAGATTTATGTTTATTTTTCCTTAGCTTTTCCTTTACTTGGGTCTAAAAATATTATTTCTTGGGGATCCATTGTAATCTCTCACAAGGTGGACTTGATGTTTTTCCATTGTTACCCCATGATATGGAAAGTGCATGTTTTTCTTGTTTGTCCTAAATTTCCCCAATTAGTTTTGCAATTTCATCCACTTTTGGTTTAGGATGAATGACTACTGAAGTCCATCCTTGACCTTTTATATAAGATCTACTTCTTTGGACTTTGATCATTATTGGTTAAGGAGAATACAATCCTCCACTGTTTAAAGAGGTATCACTGTATGATGCATTTAAATCTTTAATTTCCTCTTCAAACTTTTCCATAGATTTAGATATGTTTGTAGAACTTTCAGTTTCTGTGGATTCATCATTTGTAATTTTACCCCTTTTTATTTCCATTATCTATGTTAATACTTTACCAACTGTTTCTTGGCAATGTGAACATTCAAACTCTGATTGATTAACTTTATGCAATCTATAAAATCCTAGGAGAAGCATAATATTGCATTCAGCTTCTTCTCCTAAACATTGTAAGTTAGCCACCATGTTGTCTATGAACTATGTTATGATCTCTTGCCTTGGGATTGAAATCATGGATCTCCTATCTTAATCATTTGATATTTTAGTTGAAGTTGTATCAAAAGCCATCACTTTGTAAGAGCCCAAATTTGATTGTAAGAATGCAACCTCATTTGGTGCATTGTATTCTGTAATCATTGTTTTTAACTTGGGTTCCACATGTATCTTGATCTAATTATTCAACCCTTTCCATGATAACCACAATTGGGTAAAATCCATAGAAAACCATCCTCTTAGGCATTTTTTCCATTCTTTAATTAGTAGCAACCCATATGTCTCAAGAATCTCAACCACATGTATGTCAATGGCATCTTGAATTTGGGGATTAAGTATCAATTGTATCCTCACATCTTTTAATACACCAATAACTTTTACTTCTATTTTATACAATTGTATTACTATTCAATTAGAAGGTTGAGGAGTGACTCCCAACCTTTGTGCTATGGAAAGTGGTATAACGTTACAAGAAGCTCTTGAATCAATTAGGAAACTATGAAGATTCTTCCCATATATTTTGACGCTAAGAAAAAATGGGGGCACCTCAACCTTTTCTTTAAACACAGCTTGCATATCTTCCAATGTATTGACTTGTTGAGATATTGTCTTTTGAGGAACAATACTTGTGTTATAGGGTGCCTTTTCAATGATCAAGATTTTCATCAGTGCTTCTCATTGATGAGGATAGTTTTGTAGCATGTTGAACATGGAAATGTTGGCATTTTTTTGTTTCAAATCTTCCATTGCACTATACTTTTTAGTAGACAAGGCAGCATTTTTCAAGATTACAAGCATATTTCCTTGATTTTGATTTTTCTATCCTCTATATGGGGGCCTAATTGGTACTAGACTAGGAGGAGTCTGTTATAATGCTGGAGGAATTTCATTTGTAATAGGTTTTTTTCAACTTCATAGATTGTAAGTATTTCAATTAATATTTTGAAAAGAAAGCATTTCTTCTAGTTACGTATCTAGTTCCTGACTAAATGGAAAAGAGAATTCTTCATTAGTTGTTTGTTCCACTTGTTTGTTCTATGCATAATTGTAAGATTCTAGTAGCATAGAATTAAATTACATGGGATGCACATTATCATTTGCTTGTGAATTTTGATTCATTTCTTGATTTCCATTGTAATATTAACCATCATTGTTAGGTGTATTTTGACCATTGTCATACTAATTTATGTCCACATACTGAGCATTATTGTTATTTTTATCTACAAGAATGCTTCCATTGTTTGGACAAGTGTTCCATTGTTGATTTTGTCTCTAGAAACCATTTTTGCAATCAGGAGGATTGAAATTATTTCTTCCATTATTGTTTCTTGCATTATTGTTCCCAGCATTGTTGTTCCCACTAAAATTCCTATTGTAGTTCTAACTATAATTAATAATTTTTTAAGGAACAACATTATTTCTCTAAAGGTTGTTATTCTATCCTTTTGAAAACCTCAAGTGAATTAGCTCATTATTCATTTGAGACATGGTTTTCTTCATCTGACCAAACTCAAAGGCAAAACTGTTGTCTGCTTCAACAAAAGTTGCTTCCTTTTGCTCAAAGAAAGTAGCTTTTAGAGGTTCATATCCTAGATATGTTATAGCTAGGGTTTGTGGAGTGGGTGCCTAGTGTAATGGAACTAGATTCATTGGTATGAATTGGCTAGGCATCATAGGTACTCCAACATGATATGCTGGCATTATTGTAATAGCTTGAGCTAGAAGCATCAATCCTCCTCCATTAGGATTGGCCTTCTTAGTAAAGGTAATTGCTTCTGAGAAGACTTTTTCCAATGTGTCAATATTTTCTATAGGAAGTCTTCTTAGGAAAATAATAGTAAGATGGTCTACAACATTTAGATAAATTTGAATTGCAGTTTCAACTGGTATAGTGTATGGCTTTTCTAGCTTACAGCATGCCATATGAAAGTGATGGTTGAAGCATTAAATTGTCTCGACTAGTCCCTTTTGATTGACATAAATTATTGATGTATCACATCTGGGTTGATGAAAGTTTTGAATTATTCCAAGAATAATTTTCCAAAAGTATCCTAGTCTCCAATACATCTCGGCAACAAATTAACATACCAATTAAAGGAAACTTCTCCCAGAGAGAAGGGGAATATGCAAATAACCACATTCTTGTTAGAAATCTGGTCTCAGTTGCAAATTTCCTTGAATACTTTTATGTGATCTTCAACAGTTCTCATCTCTCCATAGATGAACCGTGGGCACAACTTCTTAAGATTCTTAGAAAGGTCATTGAGTACACCTATCAAGTTGATTGGTGAGTATACAACATTCGCAAAAAAGGCCATTAGAGGATTTGGTGGAATAATGGGTGGTTGTTGTAGAGGCAAAACTAAGGAAGATGATGTAATGTTGAATGGAACTGGTAGAATTTGAGGGAATCTTGTCATTGTGAGGCTTGTGAAAGTGGGTAATTTTGAGGAACTCGTGTGTACTAGGTAAAGATCTTAAAGCTTTTTGAAATGGAGATGATAGATCAAGATCTTCTAGTTTGTGTAAATTCTAGAAAAAGCACACCTCTGCAGAAGCACACTATCTAAAGAAAATGATGCACCTTGGAACCTAGTGCACCTTGGAAGCTTGCACACCTCAGAATGTCGATAGTTCAAAAAAACATTTGAACTTGTAAAAAATTAAAATTTTTGAAATTTCAAGTTGTTTTCTTCTATTTTAAATGGTTGGTGCCCCCCTTCTAGCACCACTTCTATTGAGCTGTTATTTTGCATGATGCTTAATGGCAAGAATTCTTTCAAAATCCTCTCTTGAAAAGCTGATCTATGATCAACTCCAAGGTTCTACATGATCTTGTCACCTACTGGAATCTGCTTAGTAGAACATAAATGTAAGTGTTTATGAGGAGGCCTTTGCTAGTTTTGAACAATTTTAGATAAGATGTGGAATCTTCTTGCTATCTCAAAAGAATAACAACACAAAAAGAATTTTTTTGTTGTATTTTTCTATTTTTAATGAATACAGTTTTAGCTATGCAACTATTTGAGTTCCTAAGTTAACCAAGTGTTTGTAAAAGCAAATAAAGAAGATAGGGTAACAAGAATTTTAAGTAAATAGAATAAAAGGGAAATTCCTAATGGACATAAACCATGGTAACAACACATTTGTGAGTTAAATCATTGAAAAGATCAAGTAGGTAACTAATGAAAAGAGGAGCAATACTTCCTTAATTTTATTGATGCAATTATCGATGTGAACTCGATAATCGTAAGATGTTTCACTTTTCATTAGATTGAAAAGCCATAGAAATTGTGCTCATGCAAGAAAAAAAGATATGCAAGAACAATAGGGTGATCTCTTCTCCAACTAAGTATGTTAGCAAAATTTGTAAATGCATGGCAAACACCAGAATTAAAAGATCACTCAATCAAAATAACACAATAAAACTATTGGCTCCACTACACTCCATGAACATACATTCACAAAATATAACACACTTAGGCAAGAATAAGTACACTCTAAATGAGAGCACCAATAGCATATATTATTACATCAAAATAATAGTCTAGAACACATATTACATTCTTGAATTTATAAGAAATCATCTCCTCAATTTGTGTTGATAGTGGGAGATCTCTTTATGCAAACATATGCTTTTAATATAATAAAACAAATCTATTTATGTACAAACTGAATCTCTAACTAGTACTAAGTAGGACTAGATCCTTATTTATATCATTTAATTGATGCATGAGCCTTCACATATCTTAAAAACAAGAAAGCATGAGAAAATAAGAAGAATAAAGCCATTAGATGATGTAGTAGTCTCTAGAGATGCCAAAAATAGAAGCTTAACCTTATTTGGATGTTTTTAGGAGTTAAATAATACCATTAGAATGCATTTCTGATGCATGGAAAGCTCTAAATTTGGAACTAGTAGTTAACTATTGTTGTACCTCTAAATTCTTTAAAAACTTTTGGTGCACCTTGGCAGAAGTGCACCTTACACACCTTGGAAGATAGGTCCAAAAAATGCAAAATTTTACCAAGTCTGAAAACTGAAATTCTAGCTTTTGGCTTTTTTTCCCCTTCATACCAAAGCTACGTTTGGATATTTTCTCTTGAATTTCTCTATAATCTCTATCACTTGGGTTGCATCTAGAAAATCTAAAGCATCATATTTATCCATGACTTTTTTCCTATAGTTTCCCACCTCTATGCAAGTCTCTACAAAATCTCCCAATTTCACATCTAATTCTAGCAATGCCTCTTCAGTATTAAATGCTTATCTAATATTCTCATCAGTGGAAGCTTCTTCAAAAGTCTTCCAAATTTGTTCAACAACTACTTATACAATCATCAATTTATTCCTTGAATTATCTTCAAAAATTTGTAGGCAACCATCCATTTAATGTCTCTCTGCTTCCAAAATCTTCTCTTGGGCTTGATCTTTGAGCTTATGAATATCTATATGTAATGTTTCCATTACTTTATTACTATTTTCAATCTTATCTATCTAACCATCTATCTTATTTAATTCATCTATAGTATATACTTCCATCAATACCCTTTATTGATTGTAATGCTTGTAGGTCTTTACCCCAAGTATGTACTTCATCCATTAACCCAAAACCCTAGTTCAATATAGCAACTAACTTATCTACATTATTCTGCATGTGGTGTAGTAGTTTAATATTTCCTGGTATGATCTGCACAACTTTCTCTTTAAAAATTTCTCACAATTGATGACAAGCATTCAAAAATGGATCTAATTGTATAGTTTCCTTATCCCTCTTATCAAGTGCTACATTTATAGTCTCTTTGGAATTTTCAAGATCCAATAAATCAACTACTTCATTCAATCACCTCTTAGGATTTCATTCTCCTTCTGGAGGTTTAACAATTTAGAATTGCCTTATTCAAAGTGCCTAAGAACTTCTTTGATTGCTATAGTAACCATCAATTTGGTAGTATCCATAGTGATTTTTCCAAGCAACACCTCCTTGATTTGATAATCTTTTGGAGTCAAATCCCCAATTTCTACATGTATAAGAGGGATAGCAACATGGGTGAACATGTCCTGATTTTGATCACACATAACAAAGTCTAGTGTTCATGCATCACCTACAAGTGGCTTAGGTTTCTGGAGAGCTTCAATTAATTCTCCCATTACCTCTTCCTTAGTACAATAAAACTTACCATTGTGTTTATTCATCATCTTTTTTCTCAACCATCTTAGAGTATCTTCCATCAAAGATTTACCCTTAGATGAAGAAGGAGCTTGTATTGCTAGGCTTTTTCCCTTATCACTTCTCTCCATAGTCTTCTCTTTTTGTGAGAAATCCACCTTAGGCATCTTTGTGTCTACCAAGTCCACATCCCTCACCTCAATATCTTGGGAAGTCTATTAAGGTTCCTCATATATTTTCCCCTCCTATGATACTTCATCAACAATTTATTTATGTGGCTCTTCTTCCTATTTAGCTTTCCCCTATTCTTCATTACCTAGAGGGAGAGGAGTAACTGAACCTTTATCTAAGAAAGATAAATCTTGACTTGGTGATGGTGGAGTACTTAAAGGTCATTGTGGTTGAGGCAAAAATTAACTTCAATCCTCTTAAGGATGTTGATTTGTTGGGGTATCCCTTATCTTTTTTCCTAGCAACTCAGTTCCTATAGGCATGAAATCAAAATCTAACATCTTAAAGACATCACCCCCTTGGTCCTATTGCTCATTAATCCATTATTGTAACTCATGTTCTGAAGTCATAACCTGATTAGGTTGTATAGGAATGGATGGTGGTGTTATAGTAGAGATTCTTCTCTATTCTACCTTCATAGCCCTAGCAAGATGAGTCCTTTGACTCAAGGGAAGTTTATCCTCTTCATCTTCTTCATCTTATTCTTCTTCCTCCAAAATAACTTTTGGGACTGATGGAAAAGGAACAACCTTTCTTATTATATTTTGTCTCCTTTTAACTGGAGTTTTCATCTTTCTTTTCTTGGGAGCTAATGGAGAGACTTCCTCCTCTTATGCAAGAAGGCACACTTCCTATTCTTCTACTTCATCTCCTTGCCCTTGTTCTAGTGGTGACACTAGCAAATTATCTTGAGTCTAGATGACATCTACATTTTTTGCCCTTTCTACATTCTCTCCCACTTGGTGTTTTGGTGCTTGAGTTGCCTCTTCTTCATGCTCAACTTGTTGAGGGAAAGTTCTTTTCCTTTTATTTTTACCCTTCTATGCTTCAAAGTATCTAACTTCTCTATCAAGCTGATTGACTATTTCTTACCATACTAGAGACTAAGCTATGAATGTTGGCTTTGTCACCTTGGTTTCTCTACCTTTCATTGGGTGAGTTGTTGCTTGGAAAACTATAGTTTTTGGAATTGGATCCAACTTGAATGGTCTCTTGATCCATTCCTTAGTTAATTGGATGACATCCCTCACCCTATGATTCATATCTACATTTTCTTCTCTATCAATTTCTTCATTCATGATAGGCTGATTAGATATCTTATCTTTGTTATACAAGGGATCCAAAACCTCTGCAGTGTCTTGCTGCACAATCTTAAATGGGACCTTCCTTTTCAAGGAACTGCATACCAAATAGAAAGTCATCCTAGAATAATCCCTTATTTAGATTTCATAGTGATCTACTGCATTCATCCGATGATCCTCTATGGCATCTTTATTTTGGAACTATTTTCCTACCAAGTACTAAACTTTTTTGATGTTATCACAATAGGGAAGAGGAGAGTTATAATCATCTAAGGGATACTGATCCCATTCACACTCAAAAGTCATGATATATTACTTTTGTTTAACACTCCCATTTTGACTCAAAAGTGGTGATATCTTGCTTTTGTTTAACACTAAATAGACCTATAGTGATGGGCCATATCAAAGTCTTCTTATGTTGCTTTGTTACTCACTCTCATATGTGGATAAGATTTGTCATAAAATCTTGAGCAATATGAGCCGATCACATAGATACCTAGGGAGCTTCTTAGGATTAACAATCGTGCCACTACCCTTAAATAAGTGAATGTCTTGTATTGGATGTAATAGATGCTTATTTTTGTAATCTTTTCCACTACCTCTTCTGATATCCTTTTTGCATAATCTCCTTCAATGTACTAGATGATTGCAAAAATAAAAACATTATTTATTATTCTGTATTCCATACTATGATTTGAAAGCTTTTTCCTCACCAACTGGGGATATACTACATAGGGCCATGCGTTAGCATCTTGCAAGTTGCTCTTTTTTAACAACCCTGGATAATATATTGCTCTTGTAGCTAAAAAGTACACAAAATAAGATTTCATATAGAATATTTGGTTGGTTTTTACCACCACTAGTTATTCATCCAAATTCTCACTGAGAATTAAGGTCCAGTCAATTGGCATTTCACTATTTTGATGTCTCGATGAAGTGTATTATCCATATATTCAAATGTTCTACTATTGGTAATCCCATGACTCTACTTAGGAGCACTATATAATGTACAATATCATCTTTCATATAGCCTCTCATCATATTTACTTTTCTTACATTTCGTCCAAGAGGAGTCTTATAATTGAGATATAAGGATTGAATGATTTCTGATGCTTCCTCTCCATGCTCTTTATACCATCTTTTTGCTTGATGATATATTAGTCTTATATACTAATTTTCCCTTGGGAGATGAAATACTTTTTTGATGTTCTTAGGCCTTAGATCCAAGACAATCCTCTCTAGTTATTCTTTTTACAACTCTCTCCTCTGAAACATAGTTTTTTGCCAATGCCACAATTAAATCTGAAGATTGTAATGAAACTGAGTGTGATGTTGCATTTACTAATCTTGATCTAATAAGTGTAGATACCATAGGTGGGCTTTCATTTGGCTTGTTATATAGCACCATGAATGTGTTCCTATTAATATGGCCTAGATCAGTGTAGCAGATATCTGAATATGCATCATAGAGATGTGACTTTGTTGGAACACCTTGAAATTTGAAGACCAATGGTTTCAAAGCCATCTTTACAACAAGGGAGGATGAGGAAGAATTCATTTTATTTTCCCAAAACAAATAGCCATTAGTCTAGAAGTTGATCAAATTAATTAAAATAAACCCTACTTACAACAAAAAATGGCCCAGAATGTAAAAACTATAAAAAAACACTTTAAAAAACTATTTAACATCTTTGATGGAGAAAATTTGGTGGACCTTGTGCACCTTTCCCTAGACAAAACTCTCAACATGAAGGTTGCGCACCTAGCACACCTTATGGGGTGCACTAGGTGCACACCCTTATAGTGCTAAAATAGAACAAGTGTAAAATAAAAGGGTGCGCACATAGCGCTCCTTTTGGGGTGCACTTTGTGTAGACCCTTACTATACTTAGGAGGATGTTTAGCCCATTGAAAGGTGCACTTGTGTGAACCTTGTATAGGGACGCACATGTGCACCTTTCACTAAGATGATGATGTTAGGTTAAGTTTTTTTTTTAATGAAAAAAGGTGTGCAACTTCTAACTTTGTGCTTGTATGTGCAAGTGCTGATTATATGGAGGTCAACAAACCTTAGATAGTGTGGAGGTGTTCTTTATTGATGGTTGAAAATAAAATGAATGAAGTAGAGGGGGGCATCCCAGGATTTTATAGGCCTAGGATGAATCACACCCTTTGGGGGGTGCACATATGTGCATGTGTATACTTATGAAGGGGAGTGCTTAGAACTTCGAGACTTAGTGCACTATCACACCTTGAATGGTGCACTAGGTGTGCTAGTACACCCATAAACATAAAAAAAATGATTTTATCCTAAAAATCTCTAGTTTCTCACAAAATGGGTTTTTCAACAGAGTCACAGTAAGAAAAAACACTTGGTAAAACCCTAAAAAAGACTTAGACCCCAAACTAGGGATCTAGAAAGAAAAAAATTATATTAGGGGGTCCCCATTTCTAGGCAAAATGGAGCATGCATTGTGAAACCGCAACAAATAGGTGCATCAAGATGTGTACTACCACTATGACCACTACTTGATCGATGAGAGGAATGTGGTTGAAGATGTATCCCAATACTACCATGGACACAATGTTGAACATCTAATATGGTTATGCCAAGATGATTTGATATGGATCTATATGAATATAATAGATCTTCAACAAGACTACTCATAGTATCTCGTGCCAACACTCAAGTGAGACCCTCTAAGCTAGTCAGTGAAGGGATGCCTACTACACTATAAAAGTCTCCTAAAGATGAAGCACTAGATGATGATCTAGAATGAATGATGAGACATCAAATACTAGCCAACCTCATCACTTGAAATAGATCTAATACTTGCAACAATCTCTCCAACTCCCTAAATCACCCCTAGCAACTTTGTGTTGTGTATGGCCTCACCAGTTGATAGATCTAATATATGGGAAATAGCAGGCACCCTCTCTCTGACAATCAACCTATGTGTTAGTGGTGGATGACTTGGCTACCTATCAACTAGTCTACCATGCCCCTATCCTAAATGTGGTCCTAAATTAGTGTAGTTAACCACCCTACCTAAGCGAACCTCAACATAAAGATATCATGCAAAATAGAGTGGAATTTGGTCATTATTTGAATAATGACTGTGAAAAAGATGGAAGCATGGGTATATAAGTGCAACTATTTGTGGATCTATACACTTAAGGGGAGAATACCCCTTTACATACTTTAGCGGGAAGATAATGAGGGAAACATTCCCTCTTTAGTGTCTCTTTAGGCACTAAGCCATGTACCTACTATAGTGAGAGCTCTTAAGAGACCTCTCATCTTTTATTATCAAGGAAAATCTATATAGTATGTGTAGAATATGGAGCAACACCATGAATCTCATCTCTAATATATGTGAGGCTAGATAGGATGCTTTGACATGTACTACTATACACACTAGAGAATGTGCCACTAACCAAGAATTCATGAAGTCTATGAATCTCTTGGTTAGTGTGATCATAGAGTATGTCAGGTGGGATAGGTTGCTGATATGTGGGAATAGTGTGTTCTTGGGGGGGACAGGTTGCTTCTTGGGGGGGTAGGAGGTTGCTGCTACTCGAGGGCAATAGGAGGCTAATGCTTAGGGGGATATGAGGCTATTGATCTACCATTTGGAGGTCAATGTATGTAGTATGCATGCATGTATATAATGTGTACACCTGAAATTTAAATTAAAATATGACATTTTTAGTAAACTTGAAATTTATCAAGTATAATGACATTTAAGAAACTAGAATTTCATAAACATGAAATTAAAAATATAATATGTGTAAACATGAAACAAACACAACATATGTACAATACTACATGTGTGAAATTTTACATCCTAAATTAAAATATGACATTTAATAAACTTGAAATTTATTGTACTTGATGACATTTAAGAAACTAGAATCTCGTAAACACATGAAATTAAATAATACATGTTTAAACATGAAACAAACATATGTTATGTACATGTACATATAATTTCATAAACATGAAATAAACATAACACATGTACATGTGTACATTGTGTGTGTGCGACAACTTCATAAAATTATTTCAATTGAGTCTAGATAGAGTATAGATCACATGGGTGGACTACTTGACACATAAATCTAGGTTAAATATAGAACTAGATTCACTATATAATTTAATAGGTATATTGTCACAATCATGGCTAAGTTTACTAGGGAAATAAGTAGGACTATGGTTAGAGTTAGGGTTAGTGTTAAGTATAGAGTTAATTTTAGGGTTAGGCTTAAAGTTAAAACATTAGGGCTAGGTTAAGACTTATTAATAGGGTTATAGTTAGGTTTAGAGTTATAAAATTAGTACTACATATTTTTCTTGAACTACATGTACCTCATAGTGCATAAATTAATTTGATAAGGGTTGGCATTCAAGGTTAATGTTTTATCATGATTATGGTTTATATTATGGTTCTAGAGTTAATTTTTGGGTTACATAGTTTAGTCTTAAGATTAATTTTAGCAGACCATTATTAGGGTTTAATCATGGTAAATTTTCATTTAATTAGGGTTTGGAAAATATTTAGGGCTAGGGTTAAAGGAGTGTGTGTTCAAAATAGTGTTCTATGTTGAGGAAGCTATTATGGTTAGAGTTAGGGTTAGTGTTATAATTGTGTAACTTATATAGTCAGATCATTAGTGCTTAATATCAGTGTGAAATTTACATTAGCATTATGAGTAGAATTATGATAAGGTTTAGGATTTAGTGTTAAATTTTGAGTAAGTTAATATAATTAGCTTCTTACCTAGGATTAAGGTTTATGTTATGGAACTATAGTTACATGGCTAGGCTTAGAGTTAGGACTGTGGTTAAGATTTCTAGAGCTATATTGTTAGAATCATGATCAATGTTGGGGAAAGTTCATATATTGTAAATAGGGATATTTAGGATTAAATGTTTAGGGTTAGTGTAAATCTAGATTAAATTTTTTAGTTAGGATTCATAAATTAGGATTTTTTAGAGTTAAGAAGTGGTGATCATGCTATAAAAATTTATAGATAATCCTCACATCATGGTTAGGTTTAGGGATAACTTTTGGGTTAAAATGATCTATAACTTTAGGTTTAAATGTTTATGTTTGGGGTATAGATTTTATGGTTGTGGTTAGAATCAACCTATCAATTCTAGGGAAAATATTTAATGTTTAGAGTTAAGATTAGGATTAAATTTACATGAGGGTTAGCATTGTGTTACATGATATTTCTAGGTTAGGATTGTACAACTATATTTATTTTTTAGATTAGATCAAATAGTCAAGGTTTAATTAGGCATTTAAGATTTGGGTGAGGAGGTCAGGTGAAGTTTATATTAGGGTTCATATATATGACGTAACCTATTGGAACTAATATTAGGGTTAGTTCATTGGAATTAAATTATTAGAGGTAAGGTGAAGATTGAAACTTAACATAAATATGTATATGTGTATATACATACATGTATACACATGTGCATATACATATACAGATATGCATGTATACAAACATGGTATATATATATATATACACACACACATGATATATATACATACATATAAAAAAAATATAAAATGAAACTAAAAAACATATAAAATAAAATTAAAAATGTATAAAATGAAACTAAAAATGTATTAAATAGGTAAAAGCAGGGAAAAGCATATACTTTTCAGAGGCTAGTAAATTCAGATGCCTCTCCTCTTCCTTGTGCTTCCAATCAAAACTATTTACCCACTATCAAAAATGACATGTGGGGATTTTTGTTAGTCTCGATCGAAACTATATAAGATAGTTTCAATCAAAAGTAATTCATATAGTTTCAATTGAAACTAATGATCTTGACAATAGGGTTAAGAACCCTCGACCAGGCTTCATAGTTCCGATCAAAACTACATAGAAAGGTTTGGTTGAAACTTTATATTTAGTTTTGATCATAACTACATGTCATGGTGTAATGAAATCACTTGCACAATAGAAGAAATAATATGAAATATTATATAAATACTTCATAATAGCTGAGATTAGTAGACCACTTCGAGGGGACAACCTCCAAGTATCTCCAATGAGAACACACTTCACAATATGATGATGAAATAAGACTCACAACATCCTCTATATACATAATTGTGATTAGGTTTAATAAACACAACCCTTCACAACACCTAGGCCAACCTACCTACCTAAATTTTAATATAATAATGATAGCATGAGTTAATCAAGGATTAAGATAGCCACACGTTGACTATTCATAGCCCTATATACAATAATATTAAGGGCGTAGCATGCCCCCTCTCTTGAAAGAAGAATTTTCCTCAATTCTAACAAAGTGTGGATTATTTTGAATGAACTCCTGATCCTCCTACTTGGCCTATTCAACTAGTAAATTCTTCCATTGGAAGAGATACCGAGTCAGAGTTTTGTTCCTCAGCTTCTTCGTGCATGTTTGAAGAATGCACTCTAGTTCCAAAATTCTTCTTCTTTCTTCATCAAGTTTTGGTAGTACTATTTGAGTAGGAATATTCTACCCAATTAACTTCTTCAAACAAGAAACATGAAAAACTAGATGTATCTTTGTTGTTGGTGGCAACTCAAGCTTGTAGGCAACACCACCAATCTTTTGCATGATTTGGTATGGTCCATAATATCTTGGAGACAACATATTATTCCTTTTTTGTTGCTTCATTGAGATTTGTTTATAAGGATTCAATCTCAAGAAGACCCAGTCCCTAACATCAAAATTTCTTTCACTATGATGTTGGTCCACTTGTTGTTTCATTTGATTTTGTGCCATAGCTAAATTCTCCTTGAGTCCTAAAAGTACCTTTTATTGATGAAGCATGTGATCCTCTACTACTTGAACTCTTGGTGACACCTTTAATGATGATGTGATGGAAGGAGGATGATATCCATAAAGTGCCAAAAATGGAGACAATTTTTATGAGCTATGAAAAGAAGTATTGTACCACCATTCTGCAAGAGGTAGCCAATCTACCCATTGAGATTGTTTTTTGAAGTCAAACAATGTAGATATTCTTCCAAACATTTATTAACTACCTCAGATAGCCTATCTAATTGTCGATGTTATGAAGAAATATGAGCCAATTGAGTACCCAAACATGAGAATAAATCTTTCCAAAAGTGACTAGTAAAGATAGAATCACAATCACTAACAATAACCTTAAGTGTACCATGTAGCTTTTGGATATTCTCAAAGAAAACTTTTTCCACTATACTTATTGTAAAAGGATGTGATAATGCAATAAAATGTGCATATTTAGTGAGGTAATCAAATAATACCATGATGACATTATGACCTTTAGATTTGGGGAGCCCTGTATTGAAGTCCATGGACACCTCTTCCAAATGTTGGATAGGAATAGAAAATGGCTAAAAGAGATCTAGTGTCTTAATTGTTTCCCCCTTATTTCTTTGATAGATGAAACATTTAGCCACAAACTTTTGAACATCATCTTTTAGCCCTTCACAAAAAAAAATATCTTGCTTGACCCTATGATATGTCTTCAAAAGTCCCAAATGACCACCAATTGGGAACTCATGTAGTTATTTGAGAATCTTGTGTTTAAGAGTGGAATTCTTGTAGTGATATAAGCGTTCTTTATACCAAGGAATATCCCCCTTTAAAAAAAACTTATCTAAACTACTAGGGTCGCTTTTTATTTGTTGGATGAGATTACTTGTTGCAACATCATTTTTACACTCTTCTTTGGCTTCTACCACCCAATTTTCTTGTAATATTGAAAGGGCACACAATAAGGCTTCATCTTTTTCATCCTTCTTGGAAAGTGCATCGGCCATAATATTTTCCTTCCCTTTCTTGTATACAATTTCAAAGTCATATCCCAACATCTTAGTGACCCATTTTTGTTGCTCTTCTAATGATAATCTTTGTTCCAAAAAAATATTTTAGGCTATCATGATCTGTCCTAACCTTGAAGTGTCAACCCATTAAATAAGGCCCCCATTTTTTAACTACATGAAGGATTGCTAAAATTTCCTCCTCGTAAATAGGTTTGAGTTGATTTTTACCTTTTAATTGTTGACTCTCAAAAGAAAATTTTGTTCCACCTTCTTGCATGAGAACTGCTCCTATTCCATTTCTAGAAGCATTACATTCCATAATAAATTCCTTGGTGAATTTTGGAGTGGAAAGAATTGGAGTTGTACACATAGCCTTCTTCAACTGCTCAAATGATACTCTAGCAGATTCATTCCAATGAAAAGAATCCTTCTTCAATAGAGTTGGAAGGGATGCTGCTATATGACCACAATTATTCACAAATATTCTATGTTGGAATTAATTTTAGGGTTAGTTCATTGGAATTGAATTATTAGAGGTAAGGTGAAGATTGAAACACACACACACACACACACACACACACACACACACACACACACGTATATGTGAACTTAAATTTTGATAAATTATAGGTTCACATGTGTATATTAAAAATTTAAATGTATGTGTACATATCTACATGTATGTATACATACAAGTATATATATGCATATATACACATATACATGTACATATATAAGTACATACATGTATATATATATATATATATATATATATATATATATAAATATAAATATACATATATGCATGTATACACATGTGAATATACATATGATTATATACATGACTATATATTCATACATATATGATATATATATACATATATACATGATATATATACATACATAAAAAAAAAAATCTAAAATGAATCTAAAAATGTATTAAATAGGTAAAAAGGGGGAAGTCATACTTTTTTTGAAGGTTGGTCAATTTAGATGCCTCTCTTCTTCCTTGTGCTTCCAATCAAAACTGTTTGCCCACTATCAAAAATAACATGTGGGTTGCACAGACCTATTTGGACATTTGGATTTTCATTAGTTTCGATCGAAACTATATAAGCTAGTTTCAATCAAAACTAATGAGCTTGACAACAGGGTTAAGAAACCCCAGTCAAGCTTCATAGTTCTAATCGAAACTACATAGAAATCTTTGATCAAAAATTTCTATGTAATTTTGATCAGAACTATGTGTCATGGTGTAATGAAATAACTTGTACAATATAAGAAATAATATAAAATATTATATAAATACTTCATCATAGTTGAGAGTAATAGACCACTTCGAGGGGGAAACCTCCAAATATCTCCAATGAGAACACACTTCACAATATGACGATGAAATAAGACTCACAACCTCCTATATATACCTAATTATGATTAGGTTGAATAGACACAACCCTTGATAACACCTAGGCCAACCTACCTACCAAAATTATAGTATAATAATAATAACGTGATAAGTAGGAGATAATTTCCATAGTAAGTCAAATTATGATATTGCTATCAGGATTTAACTGTGTGATTTTGAGTCAAACTCATTGACCCATGTTTCATGAGTAGTGATTCAACATGAATCCATCTCTCATGAGAATAAATGGAACACTTAGCACTCATTGGATCTAGTTGATGCTCATAGGGGTGAAGCACCAGAAGTCCCGGGAAGTCTCGGTGCTTCAGCCCTGTGAGCATCACCTAGATCCAATGAGTGCTAAGTGTTCCATTTATTCTCATGAGAGATGGATTCATGTTGAATCACTACTCATGAAACATGGGTCAATGAGTTTGACTCAAATCACACAGTTAAATCTTGATAGTAATATCACAATGATAACATGACTTAATCAAGGATTAAGATAGCAACAAGTTGACTATTCATAACCCTATACACAATAATATTAAGGGCATAGTATGCCCCCTCTCTTGAAAGAAGAATTTTTCTCAATGCTAACCAAGTGTGGATTCTTTTGAATGAACTCTTTATCCTCCTATTTGGCCACTTCAACTAGTAAATTCTTCCATTGGATGAGATACTGAGTCAAGTTTTTGTTCCTTAGCTTCTTTGTGCATGTTTGAAGAATGCATTCTAGTTCCAAAATTATTCTTCCTTCGTCATCAAGTTCTGGTAGTACTATTTGAGTAGGAATATTCTACCCAATTAACTTCTTCAAATAAGATACATGAAAAACTAGATGTATCTTTGTTGTTGGTGACAACTCAAGCTTGTACAAAACACTACCAATCTTTTTAATGATTTGGTATGGTTAGTAATATCTTGGAAACAATTTTTTTAATTTATTTTTGTTTCTTCATTGAGATTTTTCTATAAGGATGCAATCTCAAGAAGACCCAGTCCCTAACTTCAAAATTTCTTTCACTATGATGTTGGTCTGCTTGTTGTTTCATTTGATTTTGTGCCATAGCTAAATTCTCCTAGAGTCCTAAAAGTACCTATTATTGATGAAGCAAGTGATCCTCTACTGCTTGAACTCTTGGTGACACTTTTAATGATAATGTGATGGAAGAAGATGATATCCATAAAGTGCCAAAAATGGAGATATTTTTTATGAGCTATGAAAAGAAGTATTGTACCACCATTCTGCAAGAGGTAGCCAATCTACCCATTGTGATTGTTTTTTTGAAGTGAAATAATGTAGATATTCTTCCATACATTTATTAACCACATCTTAGCCCTTTTGATTGCGTATGTTATGAAGAAATATGAGCCAAATGAATACCCAAATGTGAGAATAAATCTTTCCAAAAGTGACTAGTAAAGATAGGATCACGATCACTAACAATAACCTTAGGTGTACCATGTAGCTTTTGGATATTCTCCAAGAAAAATTTTTCCACTATACTTGTTGTCAAAGGATGTGATAATGCAATAAAATGTGCATATTTAGTGAGGCAATCAAATACTTCCATGATGACATTATGACCTTTATATTTGGGGAGCCCTATGATGAAGTCCATGGATACCTCTTCAAAATCTTGTATAGGAATAGAAAATGGCTAAAAGAGACCCAGTGTCTTAATTGTTTCCCCCGTATTTCTTTGATAGATGAAACATTTAGCCACAAACTTTTGAACATCATCTTTTAGCCCTTCACAAAAAAAAAATCTTGCTTGACCCTATGATATGTCTTCAAAAATCCCAAATGACCACCAATTGGGGACTCATGTAGTTCTTTGAGAATCATGTGTTTAAGAGTCAAATTCTTGTAGAGATATAAGTGCTCTTTACACCAAAGAGTATCCCTCTTTAAACAAAACTTATCTAAACTACTAGGGTCACTTTTTATTTTTTGGATGAGATTACTTGTTGCAACATCATTTTTACACTCTTCTTTGGCTTCTACCACCCAATTTTCTTGTAATATTGAAAGGGCACACAATAAAGCTTCATATTTTTCATCCTTCCTAGAAAGTGCATTGGCCACAATATTTTCCTTCCCTTTCTTGTATACAATTTCAATGTCATATCCCAACATCTTAGTGACCCATTTTTGTTGCTCTTTTGATGATAGGCTTTGTTCCAAAAAAATATTTTAGGCTATCATGATCTGTCTTAACCTTGAAGTGTCGACCCATTAAATAAGGCCTCCATTTTTTAACTACATGAAGGATTGCTAAAATTTCCTTCTTGTAAATAGATTTGAGATGATTTTTACCTTTTAATTGATGACTCTGAAAAGAAAATTTGTTTTGACCTTCATGCATGAGAACTGCTCTTATCTAGAAGCGTCACATTCCATAGTGAATTCCTTGGTGAAGTCTGGAGTAGCAAGCATTGGATTTGTACACATAGCCTTCTTCAATTGCTCAAATGATACATTAGCAGATTCATTCCACTGAAAAGAATCCTTCTTCAATAGAGTTGTAAGGGGTGCTACTATATGACCACAATTCTTCACAAATCTTCTATAATATCCTGTCAATCCCAAGAGACCCCTCAACTTCTTAATAGTTTCTAGAATAGGCCCTTCCATGATAGCCTTAATTTTGTTAGGGTCCACCTTTACTCCTTCATGTGAAACTATGTGTCCCAAATACTCCATCTTCTTAAGACCAAAATCACACTTGGATGGATTAGCATAGAGTTGATGATCTTCAAGTAATTGTAATGCTTGATCTACATTTTGCAATTTTTCTTCCCAAGTCTTGCTATAGATTAATGTATCATCAAAAAACACTAACACAAAATCTCTCAAGAACTTCTTATAAATGGAATAAATCAAAATTTGGAATGTACATGGTGCACTGGTAAGACTGAATGGCATCAGCAAAAATTCATAATGACCTTTGTGAGTTTGAAATGATGTCTTACAAATATCTTCCTCCTTAATCTAAATTTGGTGATAACTTGGTCTAAGATCTAACTTGGTAAAATACATAACTCCATTTAATTCATCTAGAATATCATCAATCACTAGAATAGGAAACTTATCTTTAATGGCATACTTGTTGAGCACTCTATAATCTAGACTCATGCACCAAGTTTCATCCTTTTTACACACTAGCACAACAAGTGAGGAGTAAGAACTTTGGCTATGCCCGATAATTCCTACCTCTAGCATTCTTTCAACAATTTTTTCTATCTCACTTTTTTCTATGTGTGGGTTCCTATAAGGCCTAATGTTTTGTGGCTGACTCCCTAGAACTAGTTATGTGGGATGGTCATGATCCCTTTGAGGAGGAAGTCCTTTAGGCATATCTCCAAGAACCACTGAATGACAATCAATTATTTGTTGTAAATCTGAATGAGTAAGAGCATTAGATTGAGAGACTTCTCATGAACATAGTTGTGGCACAAATTGATCTATACCTTTCTTAAGAAGTTTTTGCATTTGATGAGAGATTAACATCTATGGGGATTTTTCCTTCAATCCCCTTAGCTTGACTATGTTTCCTTGTGATTGAAATTACATGAATAGTTCTAGGAAGTTCATCTCAATTGTTTCCAATGTAGTAAGCCATTATACTCCCAAAACAATATCTACTACACCCATGGATATCGTAGGTATCAAGTTGATAATCTCCCATGGATAATTTAATGCTATGACACTTCTCTAAACAACTAATTGTGCCCCCATCTACAATCAAAACCTGAAACCTTGGGGCTGGATATATAAAACAATTTAGAGAAGTTTCCAACCTTTTGTTGATGAAATTATGAGTGCTACTTGAGTTGACCAACACTGTTACTTTCTACTTCTTTAAGAAACCCACTACCTTGAGAGTTTATCGTGCACTGAAATCTAAAAGTGCATGACAAGTAATGATTGGTCGAGAATCATGTGATTCCTCGCTTGACTCTTTATACTCCTCTAGTATGGGTTTATCCTCTTCTTCCTCACTTGGACCTTCACTATAGAACAATTTATTTTCACTACATTTATGTCCTCAACTATATTTGCTATTACAATTGAAACACAACCCTTTTTCTCTTTTCTCCTCAATTTTTTGTGGAGTTAACCTAGTAGGTTGAGGAAGATAAGGTGTTGAATATCCTTTATCTCTTGTCACATTAACCCCTTTCTTTCTAGAAATCAAGAACTTATCCTCTACCTTGCATGCCAATATAAAAGACTCATTTACTAAATTGGGACAAAATATGCATACCTCATGTTAAATATGATCCTTGTGACTAGCCAAGAATAAATCATTCAAATTTTTCTTTGTAATTGTATCCACTCTTAAGGATAGACTTTGGAATTGTTGAATATAATCCTTAACTGATCTTGTTTGTTGAAACTTAGCATGTTGGCTAAAGAAGTTTTCTATCACATTATTGCTATATTGTGCTTGGAGTTCTTTTTTAAAAATTGACCATGATACAGTGAGACCCTTTTTCCTCCTATGAATACAAAGCTAAAGCCAATGATACAAAATGAATTGATCTAGGTTTAGATACAAGGAAGCCATCATAACCTTTTGTCCATATGGGATTTGATGTACTTCAAAAAAATTATCCATTTGATTTATCCATGTTAGAGGATCCTTGCCATCAAATTTGCACATATCCACCTTTAGAAAAAAACTCCTAGATGCCATAGGATTGATAAAATTTGTGTCATTATTAGTCAACTTGAAGGTTTCACCTTGATTTCTTGAGAGCTCCTTCCTTGCTTCCTTCATATAGGTGCTTAAAATACTTCATATATATGATATATCTCCTTGTAGGTCACACATATCCTTCTTAATCTCTTCCTTGCACTTACTAAGTTCCTCATTGGGATTACTATCCTCCGTTGCTTCCCAATCTTAATCAAGGGATTTCCCCATGTTGGAAATCTAATTGAAAAGCTCATTATTGAAGATCAAAGAGGGAGATTGGTTGATAAAGAATGTTTTCAATAATTGTTTTGTCATTGATGTCAAACTTGCTATTTGTAGGAATGACAATTGCTTATAAGATCCAAGTACTATCACTTAGTTAATTGATGAAGAGGATTTAATCAACAAGATGTAACAAGATTACCAAAGGGAAAGGTTGAGTTATGATATTGTAATGAAGTGTAAGGATCAATTAAGACAATGGTTAAATGATGTATTGATAACATACTCAAAGATACAGAGGTTGGTCACACTTAGAACCATTAGAAGTATAAGTTTTAATAAGGTTGACTACAAAGCTTAAACTAAGTTCATTAGTAAGTGCCAAGCAAGCTAGTTGAAGCTGAGCAAAAGGAAAATCTAGTGTGTGTTGAGTGAAGTTCAAGTGCCGAGCATCAAGAAATCTTAGTTGGTGTTGAGTGAACTTTAGGTGTTGAGCATCAATAAACACATTGTAGGTGCCAAGTAACATAGTATGTATCAAGCATCAAGATTTCAATAGTGCCAAGCTGCTATATTATTTTAAATAATGAAGATTTTCCAAATTTGAGCAGACATAGTTGTTACCTTGAATTTTGTGAACTAGTTGGAGGATAAGGATGATGAGTTGGTGGCACAAAGTTCTATGTAAACCATTTTTGGGTGAATTCAAAAGGATTATTCTAGAAGTTTCTAGAGGAAACAAAATATGGATTAGATATAATGAATCCTACCTAATCCATACGAATTGAAATCAAAGAAAGGAAGAATCAAGTGAAAAAGGAACTCCAAGACTTTTATTTAAGGAGTCATAGAATAGGAAGCAAATAATGCTACTGCTGAAGTGCCAAACTACAAAGTGATTAGAAGGGTGTCAAGGACAAGACATCTAGAAGAAGGAAGAACATAGCATAGAGGCTCTACTTCTACAAGTGGTCAAGAAGAGATGATTACACTAGTACATTGAGCATGGAGATTCAAGGAGACCAAGCTTGAAAGGAGGGAAATCTATCAAGAGTTGTAGAGATTGAAGGCCAGGCAATGGTATGAGCTGAGAAGTGATATGAGATCTACAAGTTAAGTTGTATGTTGTAATTAGGTCAAAATCCCTAATTGTTACTCTCTAGCAATTTTATCGATTAGGATAGAAGGAAAATCTTATGGACTTAGGTTGGCCTAACAACCATTTGTAAATCCTTTAATAGGGTGGCATTCCAAGTGTATGTTCTAAAGTCCTCTAACAAGGTCACATTTATAATTGTTTTGTAAGCCTTTAACAGGGCAGGCCTTTCACAAAGCATCACTTTAGAAGAGTGAAAATTGAGTAGCATGTTATTGGTGGTTTTTTCAAATTGGGTTTCCATGTAAATCACTATGTTATGTATTGATTTTTTACATGTTATACCTGAATGCTGATTTACAGTAACTTGTCGAATAGGAATATTAAAGCCTGGATGAGTGTATGGTTGAATGGATTCACTACACTTAGTGAAAAAGTTTGAATAGGACATTTGGACCTTAAATAACTAATTCACACCCCCCCCTCCCCACCCGCCCCCCAACTCTTAGTTATTCTAAAGAACTTCTAACAATTGGTATCAAAGCCATCAGTTGATTTAGTTTCAAGGTACTAGAAGTAGGAAGATCAAGATGTCCAAGAGAGAAGTTCCCAAGATCAACAAAGACAACTTTGCTACATGGCAAATTCTGATGAAATTGTACCTTAGATCAATAGATGATTATGCACAAACCTCAATTGGAATAGAACATGTAAATCCAGTTGGACCTCTTATTGTAGAAGATTTGAGCAAATGGAAGGAGCATAATCAGGCAATGCTAGAGATTGCCTTTGCACTCAGCTATGTAGAATATGATGACATCAAAGATTGTGACACTACATTTAAGATGTGGAAATCCCTAATAGATATATATGGAGGAGATCAACATGTGTAGAGAGGAAAGAGAGAAAGCACCAAAGGGAAATTTGATGACATGAAAATGGAGGAACAAGAAAATATTGCTCAATATGCTGCTAGAATGAAAGAAGTGGTAAGTGCAATAAGAAGTCTAGGTGGTCAATTGGAAGAAGAAACTATTAATAACAAATACTTAAGAACTCTGCTTCCTATCTATGTTATTAGATTTTCAGCCATCCAAGAGCTAAGATGTGTACAAGGAAACAAACTAACCTTTGAAAGAACAAAGGGAAGACTTACTGCATTTGAATTATCAAACTTTGACAACTATAGACCTAAGAACCTTGAATCTACCTTCAAGGCCAAGTTGATAATAAAAAACACTGAGGAGGAGACATCAAACAAGAAGAGAAGAAAAGGAAAACATGCATCCAGTGATAGCAATATAGATGAGGAAGATGTGGAACAATTAGAAACACTACTAGCTAGGAGATTCCATAGAGGCAAAGGTAACTTCAAAGGTAAGCTTTGTATCATATGTTTTAATTGCAATCAAGTAGGTCATATTGCTACAAGGTGTAAATAGAAGAAGAACTACAAAGAAGGAAAAAATTACAAGAACAAGAGAGAAGATGATAGCATAGATTACAAGGACAAAGGCAAAAGATGCTACATTGTTGAAGACGAGTCTGATGAGAATGATGATGAAGTAGTCTATGTGGTCATGAAGGATGAATAAGATAAAGATGAAGATGAAACAACAACATTGGTTACTTGTGTGAACAAGAATGACAAGTGGATCATAAACAGTGGATGCTCACATCACATGACAAGAGATAAAATTAAGTTCATCACCTTTACTCAATATGATGAAAATAGTGTTATATTTGGAAATGACGCTCCATGTCAAATTAAAGAAAAGGGCTCAATTAAACTCATAGAGAAAATCTCATGTGATAATGCATACTATGTTGAAGGATTTAACTACAAATTGTTGAGTGTATCACAGTTAGGCAATGTAGGTTGCAAAGTAGAATTTGGAAACAAAACTGCCAAGAGCTATGACGTTGATGGAAATTTGATAAGAAAAGGTGAACAAACTAGGAGTAATCTATTCTATCTAGATATGGAAGATGTAACCTATCTTGTTGTTAGACTTGATGATGTGTGGTTGTGGCATAAAATATTGTGTCATGTTAACTTTGACAATTTGATTAGCATCAGCAAAAAGAAGAAGGTCAGAGGGTTGCCTAAATTGAAGAAACCTAAAAACACAATGTGCAAACAATGTCAACTAGGGAAGATGACTAAGTCTAGTTTCAAAAGAAAAACATACACTTCCAAAGAATTACTAGAGTTAGTCCATATAGACTTATGTGGTCCAATAGAAGTGCAAAGCTACGTAGGAGATAGATACATAATGCTATTTGTAGATGACTATTCAAGGATGATGACTACTATGTTCTTGAAAAAAAAATTTGATGCATTTCAAATGTTTAAGTGGTATTTAGCTAGAGTTGAGAAGGAAATAAGGAAGAATCTAAAATGCCTAAGGTTAGACAGAGGAGGTGAGTTTACATCAAAAGAATTTGAGATGTTCTACAATGATAAAGGTATCAAAAAGCAAATATCAACACCAAGAACTCCACCATGAATGGTACTGCTAAAAGAAGGAATAGATCAGTGATAGACTATGCAAGAACCTTGATGATGGAGAAAAATGTTGCTCTAAAGTATTGGAGAGAAGTTGTAAGTACTGTAGTCTACACACTAAATAGAGTCCAAGTCAGGAAGGGTACAAATGCAACACCTTTTGAGCTTTGGTATGGTCACTCACCTAATGTTAAACATTTCAAAGTCTTTGGCTGTAAATTCTATATTCTTAAAGATGCTAGAAATGGAAAGTTTGATGCAAAGAGTGATGAAGGGATATTTCTTGGATACTCCACTAGAAGCACAACATATAAGTATTTTAATACTAACACTAACAAAATTGTGGAGATTGCAAATGTAAATTTTGATGAGTATGTAGAAATTTAGGTTGATTGAACTAAGAAATTAGAGGATTATAGATCCTTTGTATAATTCTATGAATGAATGATAGTTGAAGACAATGTTGCTAATCAAGTTGGGAATCAACAACAAATTTTAGTATCAGCCAAGTCACCATCATTAAATGTCAAGCTGCATTTAGAAGCCGAGCTACAAAATGTAGAAAATGCACATTCTTATTCTAAAACCAATATACATGAAAGAAATGATGAAGTACCATATGGAGAAGATCAAAATGACTCTGAAGTTGAAGGATCAAACATGGAAAGAAGGACAAAACCAATATTAGCCAAGTATGTAAGAAGACATTACCCTGTAGATAAAATCATTGGTGACAAGGATGCCAAACCAATGACAAGGAATAGACTCAGAAATGAATCATGTTTGCTAAGCAAGGTTGAGCCCAAAATAGTGAAGGATGTGTAGTGCCTCTCCCATTTGACTTCTACAAGTCATCCTAATGGATGCAACCTTGTTGATCTTTTGTTGTGTTGGATCATGATTGTTACCCTGAGTGGTCTACACCGTCAAGGTGTTTGGATTTATGTTTGTGTATCAGTTCCTTTGATTATGCTTTTAACTAATCTATGAGATTATGATTTGATTTATGGTTCACTAAGGTTTGTGCCAGTGCTTACCAGGATCGATGTGGTATCATGAGGTTGTTCCATGATTACCCTAAGATGTGTGCAAAGATTGCACTGTGTACTATTACCATGCTACACTAGACTAGGTTCCTGTAGTAGTGGGTAGTCATGTTTATGACTATGTTCTCTTATGTGTTTTAAGTGCCTTATTAATGTTGATTAAGCAATTATTATTAAATGCTTAAGTAATAAAAATGGATTGTTCATGTTGGATTATTTGGTTATATGATGCAGTCATTTACCTTGTTATATTTTGATCTGAGAGATATGTGTTACTTATGTTATGTTTTACATTTGAGAGGACCTGAGGGTCAGATGTTATACCCTGATTTTAGTATCATAGATATTAGACCACTATGTTGTTTAGTTAATCATATTACATAATGATGCCATTTTGAGATGACAGTGTGTTCTATGATGATATCAGGTTATCTGGTATTTGGACATACCTCTGATTATGTTAGTTGATGGATTTAATGCTGTGGTTATTTACTTCATTCCTGCATTATTATGCTTTATGCGAGCATGAGTGATGTAAATAGATTATTTTAATATAATTAAATAAATGGTTAAATTAGGTGATTTGATGCTTTTATTGCTTCGGGTATGTTATTATATGCAATTGCACTTGATCATGTTGTTTAGTGTGCAGGATTTATATCCCTAGTAGTGGCACATGGAGTTAGTGATTCAACCATTCATATTTTACCAATGTCGTCCTTATATGGTCAATGTATCCTTAATTAAATGTTTAATTTAAACCTTTCAGTGATTATTAAATCCAAACTCATTTGCATTATGTGATTAGACCAATAAGTGTGTCTGTGCTTTTAGAGGTTCGTATTGTCGCAAGAGATTTAAGGAGATTTATGTGTTGTTGGGTTTTTGGGCTTTTTAATTGATTTTTTTTTTCTAATAGCTTTTCCATAGATGAATTCCTATTTATAGGAATAGCCTATTTTCATTTGGTTCGATTCAGGGTTTAACTAGGTTGGCTGGTTATTTTCCCTAATCGATTATTCACTAGAAAAGTGAATAAATATCCAAAGAGGAATTTAATTCCTCACTTCTCAGTTTTGAATTAGAAAGATGGAGAGTAAAACCCAAAATCCTCTTCATGAGGATTTACTGTTTTGTTTTTTGTGGGAGCTACAGGCATGGGATCATTGCGAGGTTGAGCTTGTTGGATCCAGCTCAGGGAAATCTTGGATTGCCACGATTTTCAGCCACTTCTACGGGTGTTTTCTTTTTTGGTTCAGATTCTCATTTTGGCCTTTTGGCTATGAGGTAGGGCTTTCCTATTTTATTATTTCTAGTCTATTTCTGCTTCTATTTTTGGTAGCCATTTGTTTGGAGGCTAAGAACTAGTGTTCCCCTCTGTTTTTGTATGTTAGTTCTACCCAGTTGGGCGGGTATGAACATTTCTCTATTTTTTGGGATGAGGGTTTGGAGTTTTGCACCATTATGCTAGCTTTTTATGCATACAGTGTTCAATTCCATTTATTTTTGGATTTTTGGGGTTTTTGTGCCCAAAGGTCAAATGGGTTTTAATTTCTAAGTTTTCCAAAATTTTAAAATTTTTACCTCGTTTTGCATGTCGTCCTATTTTCTTTAGTTTTCTTGGCACAATGTGGGTCATGGACCTAGATTATCCATTTGGATATCAGTCAGACCACTATTGTACTTTTATGTTGCATTGGGATGTGTGTCACATCTGTACTCCTGACTTTGTATTCAGTTGAGTGATTTTCATACCTGGTGTTATTATTTCTTTTAGACCTTTGCTTTTTTTTTTTGTGAATGCTAGGATTCATGTAGAATCCATACTCTCGAATTGAGGTCGGTTGAGTGAGTTCATGATGTTTGGTCTTGTTACATCATTGAGATTTTTGTAGAATCCATACTCTCGGATTGAGGCCAATTGAGTGATTTCATGATGTATGGTTTTATTGGCTTGGGATTCATGTGGAATTCATCCTTCCTATGTTGCTTTCAGTTTGGGTGTTTTCTTTGCATTGTGTTCTCATCCTATCCTTGTGTTATGATCTTCATGATGGTGGTGTTCCACACATGAGTACGTGCACGTACATTTGTCGAGTGACTTGTGAGGCCCAATCTTCCATGGTACTTCCAGAAGTTATGATCATTGGGGTTGGGATGGGAGTATACATGCCCACGAGCACTTATCATAGGATGAGCATGGGTAGGGTAGGGTAGCATATGGAGGGGGTTTCTATCTCACATCTCGGTGTTCATGGCACTAGAGGTTAGCAAAGGGAGCTTTATATAAGTGATAACTAAATAAATGTGTGAGTGGTGATAAAACTTAAGATAATAAAATGGTACTTTTGTGTATTGGCCTTTTGTTGAGGGAGTTGAGCTACATGTTGTATTGGCCTTTTGTTAAGGGAGTTGAGCTACACAGATCGGAGCTTGGGCCTTTTGATGCCAAGTGACTCTCCATGATGTCGGCCCCTACTTAGTAGCCTATTGAGTGTTTGACCAGGACCTGTACTCCTTGCATTGTCTTAGGTTCTTGGTTACAACCATCATACTATCTAGTGTGAGTGTTAGCCTTGGATGTTGTGCTTTATGTGTGTTTGTGGTTGGATCTTTATCTACATCATCATGGTGGGTGTGGACCTATGGGTTCCACATGGTTGGGAGGTGTAGCTACCTTCACCACTGCTAGAGACCGGTGTACAGAGATGGTCTTTTGTCCTAGTGTGACCGTTGTTGGATGTTTTCACTTAGTACTTCAGGTTTCGGAGTATGCTTTCTTGTGATTTATGCTTTTATTGGAATGCTTGGATATCATGTTTAGATGATGTTAGTTTATTTGATGCATTCCTATATTATGATGTTTAGCATATGATTAGATGATGTGAATTGCTATAGTAGCATATCTATTGCCTATTGATGTTTAGCATGTGATAGGTGATGTTATCTACTGTAGGATTATCTTATGCTTTTCTACTAGCATTTTAGATTTTCTTATGCTTATATTGTAGCATGTTTAGTAGTGACATCCCTATTACGATAGTATTGATGATCTGATCGGTGGCTTGGGATGTTACATGTGGGGGATGGCTAGGATCCATGATGGTCTTATGATGCTATTGACCATTGGGAGGAACTGCATACTTAGTATGTTTGTTTAGTTCTTTGCGATGCTATTTATATATATTGCGATGTTGCTTTCAGTTCACTATGATGTTCCTTCTATTCTTTCCCTTTGATGTATTATTTAGATGGTTAGATTTTGGCTTTTTGTCTTTTAGTTTGTCAAGTGTTTTTTCCTCAAGATGTGGATCTAATACTCCCTGATGTGGAGGTTTTTGTCTTTGTTATAGCTTGTTATTTATCCTTAGAGTTTTCTTTCTTTTGCCCTGGGAAACCATGTGTCAGCATGGTGCAATACAATATAGTGTCAGACGCCCATTTGGGGAATGTCGTACGATGCTTTAATGTATCGCACACCCTCAAAATAAATGTCATACAATACACTTCTAGTATCGCACGCCCTATGGAGAAGTATCACCCAACCCCTGATTGTGTCACCCTCCTTCTAGAGAAATGTCACGCAACACTGGTAAAGTATCATACAGTGCTGATAAAGTGTCGCACAATTTTTATGAAACCTACGCGGGTGGGCAGCAGGCACTTTTTGGTCCTCTCTAAACTTTTCAAGGATGGTTTGGGGTACCCTCTTAGGTGTTCTTCAATCCCTTGGTGGTGCAATTTGTATTTCAGTTGTGTCTTTCATAGTTCATTCTTTGGGGTTTAAAATATATATTTAATTCCTTATACTTAAGATATATTTTAATATATGTGACAAATCTTTTGAGATAGGTTTCACACCTCTCGAAGATAAGATAAAGATTTTAGAAAATTTTAGGGCCTCAAAAATCCAAACTTATCCAATTTTCAGGGCTTCAGGATTTCAGGCTTAGCCAAATTTCAAGTTTCTACATTTTACCCCAACTTGATGTTTTGTTGATGAGTGGTCATTTCTTGAGCCCTCATCATGTGTGTTTGTCATTGTTGGCTTTGTTTGTGTGTGTCAGTTTGGTAGTGGCAATTGGAGATTTGTTGGTTGCTGGGATTGTGGTGAAGTCTTCCTTTCCGATTGTTGTGATCCCTATATAATGTTGTCATGTGCATTCATACTTGTAAACAAAATAAAAAATTCTTAGCTTGTATTTCATCCTTGTTTCCAAGGATCTCTGGGTGGCATATTACAAGATGCACTAAAAGATGATTATTGGTATAAAGATATGGAAGAAGAGATCAATCAGATTGAGAAGAACAAAACCTGGACCCTAGTTCCTAGACTAGCTGATAAGAATGTAATTGGTACCAAATGGGTGTTTGAAAACAAATTTGATGAGAATGGTGAAATAACATAGATTAGTTTGTAAAGGCTATGCACAAGAAGAATGACTGGATTATGGGGAAACATTTACCCCTGTTGGAAGAATCGAAGGAGTTAGAACATTACTTTCATATGCTACTTACAAAGGTTTCAAAGTCTACCAAATGGATGTCAAGTCTACTTTTGTGAATGGTATACTAGAAGAGGAAGTCTACATAGAACAACCAGAGGGATTTGTTGATGAAAAGATCAAGGACATGGTTTGCAAACTGCATAAAGCACTTCATGGTTTGAAGAAAGCACCTAGAGCATAGTATAAGAGACTACATAAATATCTTGTGAAGATAGGATTTGAGAGAACAAATGGCAACAACAACTTGTATATCAAAGCTGAAAAAGGTGAAGACATTTTGATATATGAAATCTTATTTGATTATATAATATTTGGAGGAAAGGATGCTCTGTGCAAAGATTTTGCTAATCAAATGAAACATGAATTTGAGATGTCAATGTTTGGAGAAATCAAATTCTTTGTTGGATTGCAAGTACATCAATTGAAGCATGAAATATTTGTGACCCAATGCAAATACATCAAGGAGACACTCAAGACATTTGGAATAGAAGAGTCAAAACTAGTTAGCACACCAATGGCAATAGGAAAAAAGTTATCCAAGAATGATGAGTCTGCTGAACTAAACTAGACATTGTATGGATCAATGATTGGAAAGTTGCAGTATGTTGTACATAGTAGACTAGACATTGTATTAGCTGTTGGAATAAAGACAAGATTTTCTACAAATTGAAGAGAAAATCACTTGATGGTAGTAAAGAGAATATTGAGGTACCTAAAAGGAACTGATGACTTTGGTTTGTATTACAAGAGAAGTGAAAAGTTTGAACTAAGAGCCTACACTGATGCAAATTGAAGAGGTAACATTGATGATAGTGCAGACACTCAAAAGTGGTTCGCATCTATGACCTCATCACTTCTTCATACTAATTTGTCCCATTTTCTCATTCTACTAACATCGATCTTTTGGCCAGATTGACCATATTTTGTCATTTCTATCCCCTTTCACATCAATTTCATATCAACTCAAAATCATATCAAATCAACTCAAAATCACCCGAAATCAACTCAAAATCACCCCAAATCAACCCAGAATCACTTGAAATCAGTCCTAATTAACCTGAAACATATCAAACATCCCAAATCAATCATCATTTATCTACTCCTAGGCATTGTTGTGGCTTTCAGTGCCTTGGAAACCTATCAACTTATCAATCTTATCAATCTGACCTTAGTACTGTCGTGGCTCTCAGTGCTAGGTCAAACTATCATTCATGTCATTCAATCTTTGACATTGCTGAGGCTTTCAATGTCAAATCATGACATCATCAACCATTTTAATAACATTGACAATATTTTTCGATGTTATTATGATCAAACCTTATCAATCAATTTCAATCCTGTAGCATTTACAATGTTGGTTAAATGTTACATATCAACCAATTCATGTCACGTGTCCTTGGCATGTTATCAACTTCAATCAATCAATCTGACCATGGCTTTGGTCTACCTTCCATCATCTTATTCGATATCCATCAATGTCACATTTTCATCAAAGGGTACAATCGCATTCATTTAATCAATTTGGCCAATCATCTGCTAATTTTTTCTATAGGATTAAATAACCCATAATTTAATCCTATTCTTTCTAATTATTCTTCCTAATTATCATCCTTAATTAATTAATTTTATTAATTAATTGATTCATTATTTGTAAACCATGGAAATTTACAATTTCCTAAGTTCCATTTTCTACTAATTCTTATTTTGTGGAATAAGAGGACTTTTAATTCAAATATTCCATAAAATATTGTATCATCATGACACTTGGATATGACACCTCGTGGATTCTCCTTTGACACTTGGTTAAGACTTCTCATAATCAAATATTCTTATTCTCTTACGCATGTCTCTATAATAAATTCTTGGCTTTAAGTGGGTTGAGGTGTCTTATGACGTGTCATAGATTCTCTTCCACATTTAGCCAAGTTTGACTTGCATGTGTCATAGAATCTCACAATTGGCATATTCTGTCATATGCGTCATAGGAATCTCTTGCCACATTGCATATCTAGGGGTGACAAATCCAATGCCCTCACTTTGAGTGTTGATTATAAAATGGACACTCTTTCTCTCATTTTCCATCCTTGTCTTCTTGAAGTCTTGGAAGCCTTTAGGTCCTAATTTCTTTTAGATTTCTCCCTCCATCTCTCACATTAAAATTACAACTTCAAGTATTCTCATGGAATTATCCACATCATAGACTTTTTGCTTCAATTTTCTGTGCACTATAGGCAACTTTGGAGCTACAATCATTTGGAGAAGAAAGAAGGACATGGGAGCTACAAACGGAAAAGGGAGTTTTTGATTATGTTTGCTTTCTTTTGTTTAGTTTAGCTTTCATGGTAGACTAGTGGGTGCTAATACATGTTGATTGAGTTTGTGATTTGTTCATAGTGTGTTATTCATTTAACCCATTTTTCTAGTCTTACATTTGGTGAACCCAACATGAACATGCATATCTAACTTGGGTTTTATTGTTTTGTGCTTGTAGGTGCAAGGAAGGAGCTCACTTGGAAGGGTATAACGACTATCTACTCTTCCTTTTCATGCCTAGATTAATTAGGGGGTCCAGTAAAATGCTTATATGCTCTTGTTTCATGCATTCTGTTAGCTTTTTGTCCTAGGGCGCACTTGGGACCCCTAGGAGCAGTTTTAGGAGCCCAAATGCCACCAAAACCTCTTTCTGTTGTTTCTAACTTACGAGCTGCACCCAACTAGGCCCCAACTACATCATTGATGTAGTTTGCACTGTTTGGGCACACTTGGGAGTGTAGTTTTGAAATTTTCAATTTTTGGGTCTTATTTAGGCACCATTTCCCCACACTCTGCACCTGACTTCCCAACTGCGCCCTAAAACTACCAAATGCACCCAACTGGGCCCCAACTACATCATTGATGTAGTTGGCATTGTTTGGGCACACTTGGGAGTGTTTTGAGCCATTTTGGCCTTCTGGGGTGCAATCTTCTCTATTAGAGCACACTCGGGTTCATAGTAAGCATATGCATCAATCAAAATCTGCATCTAAGGTTCCTATCACTCTCTAGAACATATATTAGGTGATTATGTGTTACTAATGGTCTATTTTTAGCATGTGGTGATCGTTGGGTGAAGACATGATCATAAACTACTAATGCTTTGTTTGGAGGACGTTGTTGAAGACTTTGTGTGTCTTTCAAAATTATGTGTGTGGATTTCCTAGATTAGATAACATTTCATTTGGTGCTTAAAAAGAACCTTTTTCTTTTTTTCCTGGCGTGTCTACAGTGTTAAATCCCTAGGAGTTATATTGGACGTATCCTCTCCCCTCGTCATTCATGGATCTTGGGTGTAAGAGAAATTCATGTAACTTCTATAAGAGGCTTGCCTTGGACCAAGATACTCGATATTGGGTATGTCAGGGGACGACCTCAGAGCGGTAATAGGCCAAAGCTAGGTCAATGTTCCAGCCGCTATATAAAATTCGATTACAGTGAAAGCCATGTTGGTGGTATTGCTACATGATAGCTCTCCTCCAGTACCCTTGTGGTGCGTCAAACCCTGGTTCTTGGGGCTGGGAGACCTTCTGCGAAAGTTTATCATTCACTTGCCGAACGGAATGCCCTTACTAAAAACTATGTCTTAGTGGCCAAAATCCTTTCTATCCACTGGCTCAAGAGGTCACCCATGCCCATGAAGACATCCTACATTCTCGTGGTCCTTAGTAGAGGCAACAATCCCTTGAGAAGTCATGCCCCTTGGGAAGCAGATCTTGGTAGCCCTGAGAAGTGAGTGCACTATAAGGGGGAGCCTGTGGTGCCAAGATCCTAGGTTTTTCACTCTAGATAAGTGTGGTTGAACTTCATTTCAAGTAGGAATTCAGTGGATACAGTCCTAAAAGCCTAGGTTGTGGTGTGTTTGTTAACTTTTTACAACAGCTATTTTTGTCTTAATGTGTCTTGCATGTGTGTAAAACATAATCAAGATAAAAGCCAAACTTTTAAATTTACACCTTGGATATCATTTGAACTTGTCAAAACACCACACATTGCCAAAATATTTCAACCTTTATCAAACTTTGCAAACATTGATTCAACACACTCGAACCTTGGAAAACATGTTGACTTGTGCTCCTAAATGTGCTTAGCAAAACGTAGATCTCACACTTGCATAGACCTCACTCGCATTCACCATAGTATAGGCCTCATTCATGCATAATATAGACTTAATATTGCACCTTTTAATTCTCATTTAGTATCTATTACCTTTCATATTGCATCCATTTAGGTTCAGTTTACTTTCCTTAGTTTTTGCATTCCCATCTCAAAATCAGCACTTTGCATTCACCACCTTGCATCTTTGCATACCTATTCATCATATTGACCACTTTAACCATCATTTTGAGTGTCTTAACCATCATTTTGAGCATTCATACTAGCCCTAACACTGTCCTCTACTATTTAGCTCTCTCTGACATCAATCCTGAAATCATAGCTTCCAGAATTGCCTCAGTTTCAGCCCAGTTTACCAACTGCACTCAAAAACTACCAACTGCACCCACCTGGTCCCCAACTACATCATTGACATAGTTTTCACTATCTGGGTGCACTTGGTGGTCTTGAGATCCAATTTTTGGTTCCAGATAACATTTTGGGGCTTCAACAGTGTCCTTAGGTACCAGGTTAGCTCCCCTTGCACTAGCTTGCCCAGATCTGCATTCTACATCACCTAGTCTTCATCACCTTCACTTAAGACATCATTCTATATGTAATAACCTTCATTTTTCATCTCCCAACCCATACTAACATCAACCCTAGCATCTTAGCTTCTTGGAATGTGAGTTTGGTAACCATACCCTTCAGAATCAACAAGCATTCTTGCTAGCATACCAACTATGCCCAGAAACTACCAACTGCGCCCAAACTGGCTCCAAGTGCATCAATGACATAGTTGGTACTATTAGGGAACACTTGGTACTATTAGGGTGCACTTGGGTACCTGCATGACCATTTTGGGCCTTCGAACTGCACTTTAGGACCCCAAAACTGCATCTAGGAGCCTCTACACCTACTCGTTCTGCAGTTGACCCAAAACTGTATCTTGCACCCGAAATCCCCTTTTCCATCATAGGAATTGTCCATATCACATATCCACTCAGAATCACCACCATTTTGAGTCCTCTAAACATCATTTTGAACTCCCAAAACCTTTGAATTTAGTCAAAATCTAAACAAAGTATGAGTCTTAGAGTATCTCCTAGTGTTGACGGATAATGGAATTTGACTAGTCTTTTTATATTTTCTTATCATTTTCTTTGGCCAAAATCTATCTATGTCTTGATATATTTGACCTTGTCATCTTTTATCAATTTGATATTTTTGTCTTTTATCAATTTTTGGTCAAGATCCAAAGTCCTTTATCACAATGTTAAACTCCTAGACAAAATACTTTCTGAAAGGTTTTACCTAAGTTCAAAACTTTCCATATAACCTTGTCATAGCATAATCATATCCCTAGCATCCCCAAATGTCATTTTGACTTACCCTAGTGGTATATCCCCTTCATATTGCATTGATTGAAATCCTTAGCATCATTTTCACTACCAAACCCTATCAAATTGTCCATCAACCAAATTGCCTTCTTGAGCATTTACCCTCATTTGGCATGTCCCAAATGTCATTACGAACCCTAGAACACCATCCTTTGCATATTCTACCTTGCATACAGCTACCTGTAGTATCATTACCAAGTCAAAAACATAACCCTAATTTTCATTTTGCATACCTTAGAGTCATTTTCATCCCCTCTAAGTCAAACTTCAAAACATCACCTTGCATTTGCATTTGCATAACATCCCTAGGACATTTGCACTTTTCACATCAAAACCATAATTCATCTAGAATTTTCTCAAATTTCATAACATTCCTAAACACGTAAAAATCCCAAAAACACTCATATCTTGCATACCCACCACTCTAAATTACCCAAAACACTCAAAAATTCCATTGCATTTGCACTCTTAGGTATCATGCCAGCACTTACTAGGACACAATCAGCTCAGAGACCCAAAGAACTCTATCAACCTTTATTTTCTAAGGCACAAGCACAACCAAAACCTTGTCCAAGACAAATAAAGAGCAATAAAACCCAAGAAACCTTTGACAAAGACCAAATCGAGGCATCACAACCATTACTAGCAGACCCCTTGAACATGTATCCGCAAGATCCTCATAATCAAGCTATGGCACAACAAACCTTGAAAAATGCACCTACCATGATATTTCCTCCAAACACTTCCCCCACACATGGGATGGTTCAATGGAGTGCTGACTTTGAACCTATATTAATGCTAATGCCACCAGGAGGAGGAAGTGTACCAACCTCACCTGAAGATGAACAATCACATTCCTTTGAATTCAGCCAACCTAACACATCAAACATAGAACAAGGTACTGTACACCTAAGTGATGACTCTGACATTGATTATGGCATCACTAGTGAAGAAATGGCTAGGGCATGTCAAGACAAAAGTTTTCGCAAGAACTTCAAATTTTTGGCAGCCCAAGAAATTGTCAAATTTAACCCAAACTTGGAAGGTCCTAGGTCCAAAAATCAAACCAACACAACAATTGAAAATATCTAACCCATGATAAATTTGGACTTAGACAAGGGAAAACAACCTTTGGAGTTTTCAAACATAATAATGGCACCTATAAGGTCCCATCAAGAACCAACAATTGAAATCCTCCAAAGTACATTTGAACACATCAATGCCAACCCCTTGTTTGATGAAATACCACCAATCCCTAAACACCCCAAAAGGACATTAAGACTTGATTTTAGTCACATGATGCAACAACAAGATGCACCTAAAGGGACCCATGCTCTAGGGATGCCAAACATACCTTCTTTGGAGGCAAATCAACAAAGTGCACCTTTGCTCCTAACTTTACCCAGTGCTACAACATCAAACACTATAGAACCTCTCATAAGTACAACATGTGAAACATCAAGTGCAACCATCCCTATGGACACACAAAGGAAAAGTCTTATTGTCATTACACCCATTCCCAATAGAAATTTATCTCATAGTCAAGTCAATATGATGTCGCAAGTGGGAACATCTAAAACACAAAGGTACCAAAACAACAATACAAACATGACGTTCAATTCTCAAGGACTTAGTCAACCCCCATGACAAAAACAACCTACAATGGTACAAGGACTCAACACTTCCAAGGCACAACCAGGTCTACATCCGCTTGACACACATCCCACATATGAACAACAAGATCAAACACAACAACAACAACCCCAAGTGAGGAAAACATCCAATGTTCCTAACATGCAAGCCTATGTGGACCCACTTGACTTACACACAATTTATCACCAACAATTTCAGCAACAAATGATGTTTGCTAAACAACAAGAGCAACTCAAGCAACAGTTGAAATACCAAAGATGCCTTGAACAACAAATTGCATACCAACAACATTTGTTACAACAACAACATGTGCCACAACAACCTCAATAGATACCTCTATAACAACAAGCACGCACATGGTCTCACATACAACCAACTGAGGTATCCCAACAACAACCACAACACACAGCACAACAACAACACATGGTACAACAATCGCAGTCAATCTCACAACAAGTGCCACATAAAATATCACAACAAGTTTCCCAACAACAGGGACCTTTCTGTCTTCGAGGTGCCAACATACCTCCACCACCTAGCGACACTTCATCAAACTCATCAGACACAGAAATGTCAGAACCAAGTAGACATAGTTCTCGCCACAGCAAACGATCTACTCACAAACACAAAAGACTTGAAGGAAAGACCATCATGCAAAACCCCAATGAAGAACTATTACAAAAATTCACACAAATTTCCAAACAAGTCGAGGCATTGGGAGTCCAAAAGAAACAGGCTCTATATATGAAAAGGGACCTACGTCCTAACCCATTTGATAAAAGTCTGTACATGCCTCCATTCCAAAAACACTTTGAAGCTCCAAGGTTTGAAAAATATTGAGGAAAAGGAAACCCTATTGATCACATCCATGAATTTTGTGCTTCATGTACCAAACTCAGTGATGAGCCCACTTACCTTATGAGATTGTTCCCTCATTCTCTAGGTGGGCTTGCACTTGAATGGTACTCCAAACTTCCTGGTATTATCAAATCTTGGTCAGAGATAGCAGACAAGTTTATCTCCCACTTTGCCTTTAACATTACAAATGAGGTGACACTTTTTGATTTGTGCTCAACTAAATAGAAGACAGGAGAATCATTCATCACATTCTTACTGCATTGGAGAAGCCTAGTTATTCAATGCTCACTAGACATTCCTGAAGAACAACAAGTAAACATGTGCATTGAAAACTTAGTCCTAGACTTAATGTATGAACTTAAAATCAAGAGTCCAAGCACCATTTCTAAACTAATTAAAAAAGGAGCTAGTATTGAAGATGCTCTTATCCGTAATGGAATCCTCAAGATAAACAAAGAAAACACAAACACCAACTCATCTAATGACACGGAAAATTTTTTCTCCAAAAACAAGAATGTGACTAATGATGGCATTGTGGATGCTCCCACGATTAGCACAACCCAACCTCAATTGACTTTGAAAGGTGTAAACCCTACAAATTCACAAACCTCTAATCAAACATTAGCTCCACAACAAAAAACTGAGACTTCCACGCAAGACAAAAGACATCCTAGAACCAAGGATAGAAAATTCACACCATTGGGAAAACCACTTGAGACTGCATTACAACAGTTATTGATTAATAACTTCCTGCAATTACCCCCAATCAAAGATGAACCATTGACTAAAGCTGATTGATGGGATGACAAAAAGTATTGTGATTACCATCACACCAAAGGACACAAGACTTCATTGTGCTTCTAATTGAAACATGCAATACAAGACCTTATTGATGATGGTGTAATCACAGTTGATCCATCACTGTTAGCATCCAACTATGATCATACTATTTTCAAATATCCTTTGGGTAATCATGACAAAGAGAAACCCTTAAGTTCAAACTCAAACTCATTAGGTAATGTGAATTACACATGCCCCTGCTATGACTACACGATCAATTGCTTTAATGAGTCTAACTTCCGCATATCCATATTCACATTGAAGGCTGAAGACCCTCATTGTCTTGTCACTACACGCCGTAGCAAGATCACCCTACCTAGAGCCCCATCTAGAACTACTACTTCTATTAGACCTGCACCCCCAAGTAGACCTACTGCTCCTACTTCATCTAATTATAGCCTTGTTGAACAACTCGAAAAAACCCCTGCACAAATATCCATTTTAGACCTACTACATGCATCCCCCCAACACCAAAAGATCTTGGAACAAGCCCTTAAAGAGTCAATAGTCCCAGATAACATTGATGTTTCCTAGTTCCAAGCCATGGTTGGGAACCTATCTGCATCACAACATATCACTTTTTCACCTCAAGATATCCCTAAGGACAAACCTAACCATAATGATCCCCTTTATCTCAAAGTCTTCATCCATAATGCCAAAGTTAGATGTGTCTTAATAGATGGAGGAGCAGGACTGAACATCTGTACTCTTAATGTTGTCAACAATTTGGGTTATTCTAAAGATGATGTGGATCCCTCTCGAAGAATCACAATAAAAGCTTATGATGACGGTGAACACTTCTCCAAGGGCATCATCACATTACCTGTCAGAGTTGGTCCAGCTATTGAAGATACATTGTTCCATGTCCTAGATATAGAAATGAATTGCAACATGATACTAGGATGCCCTTGGGTTCATGCTATGAAAGTAGTCCCTTCTACATATCATCAATTTCTAAAGTTTTCCTATCACAACGTAGAGGTTACCATCCCTGGCGATCCAAATCCTTTTCAATTTTGTGTTAATCTAAGAGATGCTAATACATTCCAAATCCCAACAAACAATGAAGCACAACCCACAAATTCCTCTAAGTATGTGGATGCAGATATACTACTCAGTAAAGCCAAGGAAAATATAAAGATTGAAGACAATGGGTGTGGAGAGTACTTTATGTCTTAAGTCTCTCACATTAGGGAGTCAACACTTTCCCTCATCAGTACAAAGAATGATACTTCTATCAATGAGAATACATCTGTATGTATTGAGAAAGAAAAAGAAGAATAAGAACCCACTTTGATATCTCCTAGCAAGTATGGACTTGGGTTTACCATCATGCAGAAACAAGGCTATGATGGCTATACTGGTCTTGGATCTCAGAAACAAGGAATCATTGAACCTATCACTACAGAAGGACAACCTCCTATTTTGGGGCTTGGATTTAAACCATTACAAATAGGTCCTCCTAGTACCATGGTACCTACATGTAAGACTATAAATGTTTCGAATGATGAAAAGGAATCTGAGGATATCCCACTTGAAACCAACAATCTACTAGCCTCTGAGCATAACCCCAATGACCCAGTTGAATCAGTTACCCATATATCTACCTTCAATCAAAGCCCATTCAACATTGATGATGACATCTCCTCAATTTATCTTGAACCTTTGGATTGGGACCAGCACGGACCACCAATTTTTGATCGATTCGACAATGATGACACTCTCATAATGGACTTCGAAGGCATTATGACTAAAGATCATAAAGAAGTAGTTTCTCCTAAAGAGAACACATTGGAATATTTTGGCGAGTCCTCTCCACCTTCTAATTACAAAGAAAAAAGAGAAAAAAATAGCAAGCATAGGTCTCTTGGTGAAAATCAAAAGGTGCCATTAGACTATAAAAAATCAAAAACTAAGCAGCTCCCACTGATACAAAATGAAAAATATGATGCCATGAATATTAGTGTTCTAGTGTTCAACATGCCACAAAGTCTTTTAGAGCTCTCTCAATCAGCATTCATGTGGAAGGTCATTGGTCTCAACCCTCCCAACCATCCCTTATATCCCTTTGTTTATCCCCCAATCCAGCTACCTAATTTGTCCTATAACCAAAATTAGTCCTTTATCCAACAAGCCTTTGCATATGTCATCATCAGTGACATCCCACATGACATTTATATTGACCCAATTATCCTTAGATGCCTTGATTCACAAGAGATAGACATTGTCTTACATATGGTATGTGATGGTATCTCTCGAGGCCTTTCTAGTGATTTGATTTTAGCTACAAACTCGAAACAAATCCTCCATAGTTATGGTTAGTCATGGATCTAGAGCTCATCAGCTAGTAGCACCAACAACAGATATCTTCTCAGCATTTTTCAGTGCCATTCTTGATTCCATCTAAAAGTCCTGAAAAAATACCAAAAAAATAGTAAAAAGTCATGAAAAAAGCAAAAAAAAACAAAAGTGAAAAAAGTCATGCAAAAATGGATGCCTTGATGAAAACCTAGCAAACAGGCATCTTGGCACAAAAATTTGAGTCAAGAGAAAAATTTCGTCCAAAAGTGAAAACCTTGCAAACAGGTGCTTTGGGCAACTACCATGGTGAAAACCTGGCAAATAGGCAGCATGTGTTATTAGTGTCACTCCTCCATCTATCAGGATTCCATCTAGTCATTTCCCCCTCTATCATTCCTTGATCATATCCTTCATATTGCAAGACATCCTTGGTCCCTTATCATGACTCATGAACTAGTTAATGTCCTTTGTTACCTTGCCTAAGCATCACCAGCCTGCACACGCACTCTGTCATTGGCCTTTGTACATAGTTTGCGTCTTGTCTGGGGGCATATTACCTACATGGTGCATGAGTTTGAATTTGAACTGGGGGCATATCCCTAAGTGCTTTTTATCCATTAGACCTATCACATAACGGATTGGAGCTAACACTTGTTTATGCTTATACGATCTTGAAAAATCCCTAAAAATCATAAAATGTCCTGAGAAAATCACTAAAAATCACATAATGTCCTGAAAAAATCCTACACATTCAATAATGTCCTGAAAAAATCCTAAACATTCACATACGATCCTGAGAAAATCACTAAAAATCACATAATGTCCTGAAAAAATCCTAAACATTCACATAATGTCCTGAAAAAATCCTAAACATTCACATACGATCCTAAAAAAATCACGAAAAATCATAACATGTCCTGAAAAAACCCTAAAAATCATAAAATATCCTGAAGAAACTAGTCACACAAAAACATCAAATATCCTCAAAAACCCTAAAAATCACAAAACCTATCAAAAATTTGCAATAAACCTTATACATACTCACTGTGGATAACCATCCCTTTTGCGTTCACACTTGTACTTTGCAAATTGAAACTCAAAGCACTACACTTTCAAGACAATCACAATATCTAAACAACATGAACCAACAATCAATCCAACCAGTCACTATGAACTTATCAACTTAATCCACAACCAGAACTATCGCATCATCAACATGTCAAACACCATCTAAACACCTAAAACACTCAAAAGCAAGCAATAATGGACAAGGATAGCTGTTGGCTCACGCTGTTTAGTGAGTGATTTATTTTTTGCTTTTTTTTTCTTTGATCATGTTCCTATGCCACTCGATGATATAAAACTAATCTATGAGACTGGCTGGGATGGTTTATGGTCATTTTTTTCCATTTTTGTCTATTAAAATGTACCTTTGAGAGTCTAGGGCATGTACATATGCCTCAGGAAGGACAAGGTCATTCTATGTTTGCATCGTGCTTGTTTACGCAAAAGGCTTCCATTTGTGCTCTGGCCCTTTATGCCATGATGTGTTGCATTCCCTTTGCCATATCAAAATAAAGCTCCATTTGACATATAGTGCACTTTCTAGAAGCAAGAGTCTTTCCATCATACTAACATCTCCTCATCTCATCTTTCTTCTTCATGTCATTCTCCATCACCATAATCATGTCTTTCAATTCACCAAATCATCTTCATCTTGCATTCATGCATTCTTGCATCATCCTACACTGTCAATCAACTTTTTATGGCTTTCCACCTAGTTCAACCTCAATCTAACATTTGTCTCATTGTATTTGACCAAAAATGACCATTTTTTATGGTTTCCCTCATGTTATGACATCTTTCCATCATTTTAGGCATGCACGCACAGTTTTGGGTCATTTCGAGTCTAATCGGGCTGATTCTGGGCCCCTGAGCCTTTTAGGGCACAATCTGCACTTTTAGGGTGCAGTTGGGCTTCCCAAGTGTGTCATTGACGCACTTGGTACTGTCATGGAGCACTTGGGCTTACCAAGTGCGTTAATGACGCAATTGGTTGAGTTCTGGGCACAGTTGGGGACCTAGGATACCCAGAACTGCTCCCGGAGCCCCTATGTTGCACTCCGGAGCAGATAACTTTTGCGTTTCAACTCCGATTTACAAATCGTCAGTTGCATTGGACTCATATCTTTCTTGTGAAAAAAATTATCTATCATTTTCATTATTTTTTCACTTTATGGAGTGTTAATCATTGCAATTACTCTTGGGCTCCTAGTTGCCCCCCGTCATGTTGATTTTGGCCCCCAAGGCCTTCTCGGGCACATTTTTCACTTTTTGAGAGCACTTGGGCTTCCAAAGTGCATCATTGATGCACTTTCTACTGTCATGGTGCACTTGGTCTTACCAAGTGCATCAATGACGCATTTGGTTGAGTTTTGGGTGCAATTAGGGACCTAGGATACCCAAAACTGCTCCCGTCGCCCCTATGTTGCACTTCGGAGCCCATAACTTTTGCGTTTTAACTCAGAATTGCAATTCGTCAGTTGCGTTGGATTGATATCTTCGTTATGGACAACATGAACTATCATTTTCATCATTTTGTGTTTTTCTTGAGTCGTAATCCATGCAATCACTCTCGAGCTCCTGATTGATCCTATCTTGCACTCTAGGCCTCATAACTTTCACATCTTAGCTCTAGTTTTCATTCTGTTAGTTGCTATGGTTTTTTCTTCTTTTTGTTGATAAATTGACTTATCATATGCTTATCTTAGTCATTTTATTGAGGGGGCACCCATATATATCATCCCTACTAGGGCATGTTGTAGCTTTCTCATCAGTTATTCTTTGATACAATGCTCTAAATCACATTGTGTCAAAGAGGGGAAAAATGTAGACACTCAAAAATGGTTCACATCTACGACCTCATCACTTCTTCATACTAATTTCTCCCATTTTCTCATTCTACTAACATTGATCTTTTGGCCAGATTGACCATATTTCGTCATTTGTATCCCCTTTCACATCAATTTCATATCAACTTGAAATCATATCAAATCAACTCAAAATCACTCCAAATCAACTTGAAATCACCCCAAATCAATGCAGAATCACTCAAAATCAGTCCTAATCAACTCGAAACATATCAAACATCCCAAATCAATCATCATTTATCGGCTCCTAGGCATTGTTGTGGCTTTTAGTGCCTTGGAAACCTATCAACTTATCAATCTTATCAATCTAACCTTAGTACTGTCATGGCTCTCAGTGCTAGGTCAAACTATCATTCATGTCATTCAATCTTTGATATTGCTAAGGCTTTCAATGTCAAATCACGACATCATCAACAATTTTAATAATATTGATAATATTTTTCGATGTTATTATGATCAAACCTTATCAATCAATTTCAATCTTGTAGCATTTACAATGTTGGTTAAATATTACATATCAACCAATTCATGTCATGTGTCCTTGGCACATTATCAAATTCAATCAATCAATCTAACCATGGCTTTGGTCTACCTTCCATCATCTTATTTGATATCCATCATTGTCACATTTTCATCAAAGGGTATAGTCACATTCATTTAATCAATTTCGCCAATCATCTGCTAATTTTTTCTATAGAATTAAATAACCCATAATTTAATCCTATTCTTTCTAATTATTCTTCCTAATTATCTTTTTCAATTAATTAATTTTATTAATTAATTGATTCATTATTTGCAAACCATGGAAATTTACAATTTCCTAAGTTCCATTTTCCATCATTAATTCCATTTTCTACTAATTCTTATTTTGTGGAATAAGAGGATTTTTAATTTGAATATTCCATAAAATATTGTATCATCATGACACTTGGATATGACACCTTGTGGATTCTCCTTTGACACTTGGTTAAGACTTCTCATAATCAAATATTCTTATTCTCTTACGCATGTCTCTATCATAGATTCTTGGCTTTAAGTGGGTTGAGGTGTCTTATGACGCGTCATAGATTCTCTTCCACATTTAGCCAAGTTTGACTTGCATGTGTCACAGAATCTCACAATTGGCATATTCTGTCATATGCATCATAAGAATATCTTGCCACATCGCATATCTAGGGTTGAGAAATCCAATGAACTTACTTTGAGTGTTGATTATAAAATGGACACTCTTTCTCTCATTTTCGGTCTTGTCTTCTTGAAGTATTGGAAGCCTTTAGGTCCTAATTTCTTCTAGATTTCTCACTCCATCTCTCACATTCAAATCATAACTTCAAGTATTCTCATCGCATTATCCACATCATAGACTTTTTGCTTCAATTTTGTGTGCACTATAGGCAACTTTGGACCTACAATCATTTGGAGAAGAAAATAGGACATGGGAGCTTCAAACGGAAAAGGGAGTTTTTGATTATGTTTGCTTTCTTTTGTTTGGTTTGGCTTTCATGGTAGACTAGTGGGTGCTAATATATGTTGATTGAGTTTGTGATTTTCTCATAGTGTGTTATGCATTTAAGCCATTTTTTTAGTCCTACAGATAGGAAAAGCACTAGTGGAGGAGCACTTTTCTTGGGAAAAAGATTGATTACATGGACCAATAAAAATAAAGTTGTACTTCACAGTCCACATTAGAAGTTGAATATGTCACAGCTGCTATTTATTGCACGAATATTGTATGGATCAAACATTTGTTTCTAGGTATGGAGGAAGAGGTAAATGAGCCTGTGATAATTTATTATGATAATACAAGTGCTATCAACATATCAAAGAACTCTATAATGCATGCTCAAACCAAGCATATTGCATGAATATGAATATGTAAGAGAGTTGGTGGAAGACAAACAAGTGAATATGGGATATGTTAGCTCACAGGAATAGATTGCTAACATCTTCACAAAAGGACTACCTAAAGATTCTTTTGAGTATCTTAGAGGTAAGTTAGGGGTGATACCCCTAGCCAAGGCTACTTAAGAATAAGCAAGACTACCCTACATCAAATGAACTGATTGTTGAGATATTACACATTGATGCAGAGGATGTTTACTTTAGGATTCATGCCTAAAGTAGTTGAAGTGCTGAAGTTATAAATTAGTCATAAGCAAGGTGACATAGGGAGAAATTGAAAGAGCCTGCAAAAATTACACTTGCATGTTCAAATGCTGAGAACATATGTCTTTGGCATTGTTGTCAAAGAGGGAGAATTAGTGAGAATTAGTGAGAATTAGGGAGATAGAGGGAGAAGTAAACAAAAATGATCAATAGTTGAAGGAAAAGATGAAGAAGCTGATCAGAATAGAAAATAGTAGAAGATGAGCAATGCATATAGAGGGAGAAAACAAAAGAAAGGATACAACAGCTAAGAGGGAGAAGGAGAAATGAAGCAATTAGGATAGTAGATCAAGAGAGGGAGATGTGAAAACTGATGGTGATGGTAAAACAATTAATTTTTGGCATTTGACATACTATTCTAATCTAGTTAGAATTTGGTTAAATAGTTTGGTCTGATGGTTGATCAGTTTGGTTTTCCATCAATGCCAAAGAGGGAGATTGTTGGAAATCTGATTGAAAAGCTCATTATTGAAGATCAAAGAGAGAGATTGGTTGATAAAGAATGTTTTCAATCATTTTTTTGTCATTGATGTCAAACCTGCTATATGTAGGAATGACAATTTCTTATAAGATCTAAGTACTATCACTTAGTTGATTGATGAAGAGGATTTAATTAACAAGATGTAACAAGAGTACCTAAGGGAAAGGTTGAGTTATGATATTGCAATGAAGTGCAAGGATCAATTAAGATAATGGTTAAATGATGTATTGATAACATACTCAAAGATACAGAGATTGGTCACACATAGAAACATTAGAACTATAAGTTGTAATAAGGTTGACTGCAAAGCTTAAACTAAGTTCATTAGTAAGTGCAAAGCAAGCTAGTTGAAGCCAAGAAAATTCTCAGTTGGAGCCAAGAAAAAGGAAAATCTACTATGTGCCAAGTGAAGTTAAAGTGTTGAGCAAAGTATCAAGTGCTAAGCATTAGAAAATCTTAGTTGGTGCCGAGTAAACTTCAGGTGCCGAGCATCGGTAAAAATGTAGTAGGTGCCAAGTAACACAGTATGTGTCAAGCATCAAGATTTCAATAGTGTCGAGCTGCTACATTATTTTAAATAATAACGATTTTCCAAATTTGAGCTGACATAGTTGTTAACTTGAATTTTGTGAACTAGTTGGAGGATAAGGATGATGAATTGGTGGCACAAAATTCTATGTAAACCATTTTTGGGTGAATTCAAAAGGATTATTCAAGAAATTTCTAAAGTAAATAAAATATGTATTAGATACAATGAATCCTACCTAATCCATACAAATTGAAATCAAAGGAAGGAAGAATCAAGTGGGAAAGGAACTCCAAGACTTCTATTTAAGGAGTCATAAACCAAGAAGTAAAAATTGTTGATGTTACTGCTACTGAAGTGCCAAATTGCAAAGTGATTAGAAGGGTGTCAAGGAGAAGAAATCTAGGAGAAGGAAGAACAGAGCATAGATGCTCTACTTCTACAAGTGGTCAAGAAGAGATGATTGCACTGGTAAATTGAGCATGGAGACTTAAGGATACCAAGTTTGAAAGGAGGGAAAGCTGTCAAGAGTTGCAAAGATTGAAGGCCAGGCAAAGGTATGAGCTGAGAAGTGATCTGAGATTTGCAAGTTAAGTTGTATGTTGTAATCAAGTCAAAATCCCTATTTGTTACTCTCTAGAAATTGTATCAGTTAGGATAGAAGGAAAATCTTATGGACTTAGGTTCGCCTAACAACCATTTGTAAATCCTTTAATAGGGTGGTATTCCAAGTGAATGTTGTAAAGTCCTATAACAAGGCCCACTTCTAATAGGGTGGATAAATCCTCTAACAAGGTCACATTTAATAGTGTGTTGTAAGCCTTTAATAGGGAAAGCCTTTCACAGGGCATCACTTTAGAAGAGTGAAAATTGAGTAGCATATTACTGATGGTTTTTCCCAAATTGGGTTTCCACGTAGATCACTATGTTATGTGTTGATCTTTTATCTGTTATGCCTGAATGTTGATTAATAGTAACTTGCTAAATAGAAATATTAAAGCCTAGATGAATGTATGGTTGAATGGGCTCACTACACTTAGTGAAAAAGTTTGAATAGGACATTTGGACCTTGAATTACCCCCCCCTCCCCCCCTCCATATCCCAAGTTATTCTAAAGCATTTCTAATAGAATTCTTTTTGCCTCTTGTTGGAGGCCCTATCATGATGGAAACCAATGTTTTTGAAAAAAATCATACAAATGAAATGTAAATTCTCTTATTTATTTATTTTTTACTATAACTTACTTGGGCCAAGAAATCCTTGGTCAGAGAGAGAAATCCCAAAAAAAAGAAGCAAATTTGCTGCCTTAAGAGAGAATTTTCCTAAATTTACAATATCTTGCTTATTTTTGTTTTTAAATTTCTCCAAGCTTTAAATCTAGCTCCTCTGCTATGCATTGAAAAACCCAATACAAGTAACTCAATAGGATGTGAAAGATATGAAGATCTTAAAAAATTGTGTAGAAATAGTAATTCTGCACTAATTTCCTCAAATTTTCTCCAATTTCTCTAAATTTTTAATTATAGCTTCTTTAATATGGTCTTCAAAAAAATTTAAAAATCTTTGAATTTTTTTGTAAAATATGAAAGTTATGCTCTTCCCAAAATTGCCCCAGTGTTGAGAAAAAATCTTGCCTCTATGGTGCCAAGATCATGCTCTAATACCACTTGTAATGAAATAACTTTCACAATAGAAGAAATAATATGAAATATTATATGAATGCTTGATAATAGCTTAGAGTAATAGGACACTTCAAGGGGGCAACCTCCAAATATCTCAAATGAGAATGTACTTCACAATGCGATAATGAAATATGACTCACAACCTCCTATATATACCTAGTTATTCTTAGGTTGAATAGACACAACCCTTCATAACACTTAGGCCGACCTACCTACCTAAATTATAATATAATAATGATAACATTACTTAATTAAGGATCAAGATACCCACAAGTTGACTATTCATAACCCTATATACAATAATATTAAGGGTGTAGCACATGGAAAGTTTTGATAAAAATTTCAAAAAAAGTTTCTATCAAAACTAAGAAATGAAAAATCCCTGATCGCTCAATTTTGGAGGAATTTCTTTCTCAAAAAAAGTTCAATTCGCCCATATACATATACATATACATATATTTACATAGAGAGAGAGAGAGAGAGAGGGGGGTATGATGGTGAAATGAAGTTGGGTTAGAGAGAGGTATTAGGGGGTATATCTAGAGAGATTAGAAAGGGATGTGTGACAAATATCCTAGAGATAAGGGTACGTAGAGGGATATGACATTGAGATGAGGGAGGGGAGAAAGAGAGATAGATAGAGGGTTATTAGGGGCCATATTGTGTTTGTGTTTGTGTGTGTGTGTGCGCACGCGCGCGCGTACACATGTGCACGTGTGAGAGAGAGAGGGGGGGGGGGGGATTAGGAACTGATAGGAGATAGAGGGAGTATGGGGGGTGGGGGAAGATAATTCTATTTCAAAAAATTATTTATTTATATTAAATATAAATTAATGGTTACATCATTCAAAGTTAAATAAATTACTAACATTATACAGAAATGAAGAAAACCAATCACATGTTTCTATTATGCAACTAAAGCACTAAGTAAAATAATATTTTTATCCTAACATCACAAAAATAGAACTAATAATTTTAGTTCAAAGCCTAAGCTTAACTACATCCATATCTATGATAGAGTTTTAAAAAAAAAAAATATTATCATCCAAATTTCTTCAAAAATGTATTCCATGGTGCGTTGCAACTACTACTAGGATATATATACTTATATAATTAAAATGCCAAGAGTAATCCTTCTTGTTGTGCCTACTTTCATGTAATCCTAACCCACACAAAAAACCCCTTAGGAATTTGATGAAAATAGATGCCTTCTCAACACACACACACACACACACACACACACGCACGCACATGTGTGTGTGCGCGCGCACACACACACACACACACACACACACACACACATGCTAGTTTTATTCTTCAAAAGCCTCATCACTCACCTTTTTGACTAGTTCGCTATATTTACTGCATGTATAGAGCAAAGCAAAAATTATATGTAATTGGAATGGTTTTTTTCATACTTATTTTTAATTAATTAATTTTTAATATTATATAATTTTTTATTTAACATTTTTTCCTAAATCAATATATATTATTCATTTATATAAATAAATTATAATATATATTTTTTTGATGGAGGGTTCAAACCTATGACACAACCCAACGAGGCACAAAGCCTGCAAACTACCAACCAGTGAAGGCCACCACATAGATATTATAAGGACCCAATACAGGCCCACTTGTGCCTAGAACCCCTTTGACTTAGAACCAAGGAATGAGGGGCATCCATGCCATCAAAATCACCCAGGGTATCATCTTGACCTCATCCCTTATGGTGTCTGAGCCTTGCAGTAAGCAAGACATGATCCCTGATGGCATGATCTTGGCCTCATCATTTATGGTGTCAAAGCCTTGCACTCAACAAGAATTGATCCCTAGTGGGCTCTTTATGAACCATTCAACTTCACCAATAGACCAAGGGCCCATTTACATTATATAATAATTTGAAATAAATATATAAATTTGGAAAAGACAAATACAAATATGAGTTAAAAATTTGTTTAGAAATATCTATTGAAATAGATGTAATTGTCTCTTGAACAAACCTACATCTTTTATATAATTTAAATGTGATAAAAATGAAAAAGAAAGCTATTTGATACCGTTGCAAATTGACAAAGGACAATGAATGAAATTTATTAAGAATATATATATATATTTCTAATGGGAAAATAATATTAAATTTAGGATTATATTATATGAAAGCAGTTTGAAGAAGAAATATTAAAGTAATTTGAAGAATAAATTTATTAAAGTAATAGCATGAATGTCATAACTTTAGTCGACAGCATCAAAATTGCTTTAGGTGGATAATGTTAATAATTCATTTATTTAAGGCTTTTTGTTTAAGAATAATGTTTTAAACTTAAAGAAAGTTCATAATGAAGCATTCATGCATAAGAAATGAGGAAAAAATTTGAGTGGAAGACTTCAATTATATATTTGCATGATATATAGTGTAGCATCAATTTTTTATATATAATGAAAATTAATAAGTATATATAATAATTAAGTGAGAGTATATCCTCTAGTACATTAGAGGCCAAAATTTGACCAAAAATTTTGACCAACTCCTCAAGAGATTTTTACAATATATTTTTTTAGTTTTTATGCCCGAGTTGGTCAAAATTTTGACCAACTCTAGTTCATAATTCCTTCCCAAGTGTGGCTTATTTCTCCAATTTCTTCCTTCAAGCCATAGTTCTCCATGCTTCAGTACTCAGTTTTGTCTATCTAGTTTAGATTCAATAATATCTTATATTAATCAATTGGGTCTTTTGCATAGGCTTATCAAGTATACACTAGTTTGCACTACCATAGGACTACTAGTTCAATTATAAAAAAGGCTTTTTGATAAACTCCTCATAATGACACTGCTGGAATTTGTTATACATTAAAACTTTTGGCTCATCCTATTATGATGCTTTACACTTTAAAATAATATGTAAATGAATTTCAATGGCTACATCACACAAGAAATTTAATTTGACTAGAATATATCTCCACCACTTCATTGTAAATGAAGATCTCGATGGCTACACCACAAAACCATCTGAATTTTGATTCTTAGTAGTGAGAATGTTTTGATTCTAAGCAATTAATTGGATTTCTTTTTATCTTGAATTGTGTGAGAGTTGAGAGGACTATATAGAGTAGGTATTACTGATGGCATTGTGCATGTGTCATTGTTGTGTATATGCTGACCAAATTTCTATTATAATATGTTTTTGCTTTTGTTTTGGTGAACAAAGATGTTTGTAGACATGTAGACTTTAAATGATATATCATTCCACTCATGATCACCGTGTCACTATTATATTTTCAATGCTACACTTAACAAAAAATATCATTGTTTTCTATTTTCTCTATGATCTCCTATAGTATATCTCCAAAATGGATGCCAAGAATGACTTTATCTATACACTTTCTTTTTGTTTGATCGAGGCTTATCCACTTTTGCATGACCAGGAGCTAAGGTAGAGAGTCACAAATATTCTTGTATTATATGATCTCTATATACCTTGACACAAATATAGTCTCCCATTAACTTGTGAATGCTTTGTTGTATTTGTTTATCTTATTTTGATCACCAACTAGAGGTAATCTTGAATATGATCAAGCCATTCCACTCTATATTCTTCATAACTTTCATCTCTCATTTGACATTAATGATAATGATGACAAAACAATCTTTCTCATACATTCTCGCCAATTTTTTCAATGATTTCCTTAATTTTTCTTTGACATTAATGATAGTGAACTTCATCTTTTGTATCTTTGACATCAACAACTTCTTTCTACCTTTTCCATCAATGATAATATTTCCAAAATTTTTCCCCTTTGTCATTGATGGAAGTAATAAATTTTATAACTCTACTCCATTCTATTTCTCTCTCCCTATGATATCAATGACAAAGGGATGTTTATCAAACTTTTGTCCATAAATGTATCATTAGAAACTTTCATTTAAAAATTCATAATTATATAATTCTCCCTCTATTCAAGATTGTCTAATGCTCCCCTTGTGAAGGGTTCAATGCTCTCACTTTCTCTATGTTACACTTTGATGCATCTTCTCCTTTGAGGATTTATCTTGAAAACTTTAACATCAATGCAATCATTCTTCTTATTTCTCTAATTCTCTCTTTTTGCAAATATTCTTCTTTGACATTGATGATAAGGGAATGCTTATCATATTACCATCAAGAACTCATTAATAGTTCAACACCTGTTAGTTTCTCTAAAAAATATAGCATTCTTATCTTGTTCAAGCTTCTATACCACAAACTTGCTATCTTTGATATTATTTGAAAGTCTAAGCCTCCAAAAGTTTCCATAGTGTGTTCTTTACTCTGATATAAATTCCAAATCAATCTTCTTTTTTTATTCTAATAAGTAGATATCTTTCTTTGATCTTCTTGTTCTTATCTAAAGATGTCAAATTTTCTTTATCATCTCTCTCTTTTCTCAAAGGGACTAGCGGATAATGTCATACTTATCTCCCTATGAACTCATGATTTTCTTCAGAAACCTATAGGTATATGAATTAGTTTCTCCTCTTTCTTTTATCTTCTTTTTCCAAAATTTTGTAAGTGTTTCCTTTTCTCTATTCTTGGCATCCTTTCTATTGTATACTTTATGTGGTTCCAAAAAGCCCTATCTACAACATCACACTATATGCCCATAGTTTTGCACTTCTGGCATACAAGATTCTAATTCAATTGTAGATACCAAAGTCTCAATAAAATGATTCCACAACAACAATATAGAAAAGAAAAAGAAGTCGATCAACATAGTCAAATTTACATATTGAAAAACACATATAACTAAGTAAAATCAACATGAGAAGGGTATACAAATTCATCCAACATCATGTTGAATAGGAAACATGTGTTTTTTAAAAAAAAGAGGAATTTTGACCACATTGTTGAATGCACTAATAGTATATCACAAAAGTTATTACATCAAGATCATTAATGACTTTGACAACCAATGACAAACAACTTATGAAGAATTTTAATTGACAAAAATTGAATTTTAAAAATGAAAGAGATTTTACGTAAGTCATTGGTTGACTAACATAAGTTTTTAATGTAAATGCATTAGAACACCTAGTTGATAAATAAAACATAATATGGTAACATGAAGACCTTCTTGATAGGAGCTCCAAATACATGTATGACACAAAATAAAATGGGGTGAGAATATTGTAAGAGTGTGTGTCCTCCCTACTACAAATTTGTTAAACTTCCATAGAATCTTTCATGACATGAAAGATACCCAACCCAAGACAAATAAGTTTAAACAAGTAAAACTAAGAGGACTAATATTCAACAACATATTTACAATTTTAGCTCCTGCATGTTAGCACAATTCCAATAAAATAGAAACTAAATTATCCTTTGTTTTGGCTAATGAAGTACATGATCTAAAAAGATTGATATGTAGAGTTACAAAAGAGGCCTCACTAGTTGCAACTAGGCCCTTAAATTGTCTTTAAGGAAGAGTGAGAACATATATAACTTCAACTATAAGACTTGAGCTTTTAGCTATTAGAAGATTATATTCTTGACATAAGAATTTGAATGCCTTGTTATGTATTTATGTAAATGCATATTGTGTACTAAAAATTAATTGTGATTATTTGCATGTGTTGATCATTGCAAACTTGAGTGCATAGACATCTTTATTATTATTTTTTAATGTAACCAAGTAATAAAAAATTTAGATCTACAAGAATATCAAGAGTTGTTTCTGACTTATGCTTATGTAAAAGGAAACCAATAAAGTTCTTCTTCTTAGCTATTATTTCAAAAAATAATGTTTAAGGAGGAATGTTGTCTCATCTCTATCATTTGTGCAAAATTTTATTTTCTTGGTTGACAACAATTATGGGATTAAGCCAGTTAAAGTCATTTTTTGATATCTCTAAGATATACAAAGATTGTTATTATGTTTTAATTTCAAAGACATACAAAGAATCTAAGCTATCCATTTTAATATGAGAAAAATTTCCACACCAAAAGGAGTGCATTTTTGTATACTACAAGTGATAGTGATATGGCTAGGCCACTTTGTAATTCAATTATCCTTATGCAACCCAAAAATTAAATTATTAAATGCAACCATTAATCATGAAGGAATATGGTGATTAGCTTAGATAAAACATGGCAGGTGCTTTGAGAAAAGATAACAATTCATCTCATTACAACATGTAAAATGATCTTCTGTTGTTTCATTTTTTTTTAAAAATACTCAGCTCTTAAGATTTTTTGGTATTTTCTTTACATATTTAAATTGTAAATGTTTCCAATTTGGGATTAAGGTCCACATGTGTATCAGATTTGATGTTTGTTGGTGCCTTCGTAGTTTTTAGAGAGTAACCTTTAAAATTCCATAAGACCATAAGTAGCTTTTGTTTGGTGATATTTTAGACTATCATTCAAGACAAATAGTAGGAAAGTTATAGAAACATATCTTTATAGCCAATTTTTCTTTTGTTTTTTTTAGAAGTCTCTTTACCATTATGAAAGTATCTTTCACATTTGGCCTTTTCTCTGTAAAAATGTTTTAGCTGCTACTGGTAGTTAGGACACAACTTATTTCTTATTAGATTCTTTTATAGAAACCAACTTTAACAAATGGTTCTTAGCTTGCTCTAATAATCTATAATATGAGCAAGAAATCAATAAATATTAATATGGATAACTATAGGAGTAGAAATCTTAGCCTTCCCTTGCAACTAGTTTGGTGGACAAGAACTAGGTGATAACAAGGAGATTGTAGAGGTGGCATGTACTTTCTTTAGAGCAGAGTTTCTCATTTTTGGCAAGGTTAGAAAATTAGTTTTTTTTTAATTTCTTATTAGATATCTTTACTAGATATTTTAGGGGAAATGCTATTGTAAAATAATTGAATTTTTTTTTCAAGTTTCATTTAACTAGTAAACAAATTTATTACATTTTATCTTTTGTGTTTGTATTGCACTTAGATTATGTAGGTTGAGGTAAATGGTAGTAATGTAACCCCTATTTACAAGTTCTTGAAATCAATCAAAGGTGGACTTTTTTGTGATAGTATAAAATGAAACTTCACTAAGTTTTTGGTTGAAAAAGATGGAAATGTAGTTAATAAATATGCACCCACAACATCTCTATTAAAGATGAGGTACTTGAAAATCATATTTTGTTATTTTATCAATTTGTTCTATGAAAATTACACTTACAATCTTTTCTAATTGGTTTTATTTGTTTTATGACACATCTTATATGAATAATGGCTAATATATGTAACCTTAAGTTTGCAAGAAGATATTAAGAAACTGTTGGGTGTTGCCTAATGCATTGAGAAACTATGTTATAGCTATTCTTCCTATTTACACTGAATGTAAGAAGCAATAATTTAATTGAGACATGGTTCTATTATGCCCATACAAAACAAAATGGATTAGTAATTACCATTTATAGTACATAATAATATTTTGCAATAATTGGAGAGTGCTCATGGCTCACTTTTTGAATGTTGTCATTTGATACAAGTGTCTGGTTTAGGTTTGTCATGGTTTTGGTTTAGGATTTACATAATACAAATTAAGTTATTCGTGGATATAGATAAGCTAGTCATGGCTATAGATCCTTATGGTGTTGTTTAATTAATGAATCTATTCTCATTAAATAATTAGAAGAAAGAAAACCTAAGTTATTTTTCTTACTTAAATGCCTCATGAATCTTGTTTATGATCATTTTGAATCCACTATAGTCTACTATTGTATTTTATTTTGTATATTCCACATAAAAAGTCTTATACCATTAGTTATTTTGTCTAACTTACCAAGAACAATCACTTCATAATTATTTCAATTTCCTCAATGATATGCTTAATTTTCTTTTTATAGCTATGCTAAATAGTGCCATGATTATTCAATCTATGGTCTTGTTACTTGCAGGTATGGTTTCCCATTGTATGCATAAAGATTAGAGGAAGTTGGACAAGGTGGGGGTGTACTAACTCTAGACTTATTTTTTGATCACTTCTTCATTAGCCTATAGTCAATGTATTTCAGGTTCTCAATTATTTTTCTTGTTCTAAAAATGAAATATTTTATTTAAGATTCCTTATAAGTTTAAGATAGAGCAATATATTCTAGAAGTCAACTCCCCCCCAATTTCACTTGCCTTTGAAAACTAGTCTTCAAGTCCCTGTATCATTTTTGGTTAGGTAGTATGTAGTAGTGAGTAGATATTTGACATGTATATGAACAAGAGTAAAATAATAGTAAATAAGTTATTTTTTCCTACAATTTATGTCTCCCACAATTTATGTTTTTGTGTTAACAAATCAAATAAGAGATGATACGACTAGATTAGGGAAAAGGTGCTCTATGCTAGATTTTGAATTGGATATGGAAGTTATAGCCATAGGCTACATTATCATCGGTTGGGCAACTATGATCAACAACACATATAATTTGGAGATGCAAGTACACAAATTGTTGAGGAATAGGTCATGTTATATCATCACTCTCCATAAAAAATTGATGAAAAGATTAAAACTTATTAGGTCAACATGATTGGAGGAAATTGACCACTTGGTGTAGGAGCACCAACAATAAATGATAACTCATGAAAGTCCTAATAACATCTAAAAAAGATTAGAACTATCATTTAGGCATCTAGACCAAATTGTAAGACCTAGTTCCAAGATTGGCACATTATAAGCCCTTTGCTAAATATGGTCAAAGGTAGTTAAAGGACTTGGTAACTTATGATTTTGTATATTTTCATGTTTTGACATGTTTTGGTCCTATTTGGGTATTTTGTATTAGTTTTCATTATATTTTTATCATAGTTTGCAAAAATTGCAAAAAATACAAAATTACTCAAAAGTTGTCCAGCAACTTTTAGCAATTTTTTGTGGACTAACGTAAAACCAATCCCAATTGCCACAAAAAAGTTTGAAATATATTTATGACCATTGGAAGGCCTAAAATCAGCCCTTTTAGGTGGATGATAGGAAATAATATGTATTTACACATTTTGAATCAATAGAATTACCCTATTATCCTATAGTCTGATTGTTGTAATACAATGTATGGACCTGTACAAATGCTCCAAAGGTTGAGACCCACATTTTTGGATAGGTGAATGAATTATATTTCTAGTGATTTTTTTTTTTAAAGGTCTCTACCTATCACCAATCTCAATTTATTCATATTTTTGCATTGCTTGGTTTGAATTAGTTGCTAATCTAGGGTTTTGATGGATTTTGAGGCAAAAAAAGGGTTTCACCATGGGAATCTAATGAACTTTGGTTAAATCATAGTATTTGAAATTTACTATAAGTTTTCTTTGGTTTTAGGCTTCTACTTGAATGGCATAATTAAAGACTTGATGCCCTAGGCATGCAAGACACATGTGCATGCTAAGAAATGAATGCAAGAACTCCCATAACTCATGTCAGTTTTGTCATCAGGGCTTGGAAATTGTTTTTTGTCTTATTTGTGTCTTTTCTCATATGTTCCAGCCATTGGTTTATAGGGTGGAACTCTAAAAATAATACTTCCTTTGGAAATGGAGACCTATTAGGCCTAATTGCCTAAGCGAGATGCTTGACAAACCCAACCTTGTTTATGCTTTAAAACCATGGCATTGTCTTGTAATCCCCAAAAGGGTACTCAGATGTATGATTTATTCCCTGGGTTGTGTGGAGTTATTTTCAATTAAGTCCAATTTTCATCAAAAAGGGGTACTAGCGTATTGAGTGGTTTTGCAAAGCAACTATCTGCTAAAAGTTGCATAGTTTGATTTGTTGGCATTAAGTCATGTTTGTTATTAGTGACAACACTTATTCAAATTTTGTATGGTTACCAAGCTCTTTGATTAGTCTCCAATATTTTTTGAGCAATTGAGTGGTTACCAAGTTTCACAATTCATACCGACCATTCAAGTGGTTACCAAGTGAATTTAGATAGTACGAAGTCTAGCAGTTTAGATCAAGCAGATCAGTGGTTACTGAGCTTCATAGTGTCTACCAAGTCATCAGTTCTTGTGAAGTGAATCTAGTGTTAACTAAGTGATGAGATGATTAGTGTTTACCGAGTGCAGGCATGGTAAACATGGAATTCAGTTTCTACCGAGTGACATTGTATCTACTAAGTCTCCAGTGTATACCAAGTTTGAAACTATGTTGAGTGATTATTATGGATGGAGCCTCTACTTATATCGAGTGCATGATGATGCCGAGTAATGTAGTGGAAACTTTGTATTAGAAAGTCACCAAGTTAGCTTTCTAAACTTGAGTTTCTACATTTGGGTCAACTAAGTAATATTGGTGTTAACTTGTGTTTTGGCCAACCTTGTAATTATGAGAATTGGTTGGTATATATGTAATGTATTGTATCATACCCAAGAAAGATGTAGTAGAAGTAATGCTTTGATGCATGAGAATGAAAATGTGAATTAGCAGTAGAGCAAAGTGTATAGCAACGCCACATCAAGAGTAGTCAACTTACATCTATCACAAAGAGGTGATCAGTACTTCAAGGATCTTAATCAGAAATTTAGTTGTAAATTAGATCTACTGTTTCATCCTAATAGGTGAATTAGCTTCAAATCCTTTAACAGGGTAGACTTAATAGTCTTTTCTTTAAATCTCTTTATCGAGTGCATACTTCATTGTATGTTTGTAAAACCTCTAACAAGGTGGACCTAGAAGTCCTAATTGCTCCTAACAAGGCAGATCATCAGAAGTGATCATTATAAGCTTTAACAGGAAAACTTTATACTACAGTATTGAAGTTTTGTGGGTATCATCCCCACTGCAATTTTACTTTCTTATTGGAAGGTTTCTAGGTTACCAAATATTGTGTTCAAAGTGTTTTTTTCTTTCAATTTCTCATGCATAAAGTAGATTAGATCTATTGATGACAGACGAATTATGTTATTAAGTGCTGAATTTGTTCAAAATTTTTGAGGTTACTGATTCACCCCTCCCCTCTTAGTAACCTAGCTAGTACTGATTATTTCCAACAATTGGTATTAGAGCTTTGTGGTTCTTAGGATAAAGTTTGATAGCTTGAGCAAAGATCAAGGACAATGGAGATATTCAGACTTGACAAAGCTATTGACAATGAAAAGCTAGATCTGGAAATGGCCATTGCACAACTCAAGGAAGCTAAGGAACTTGCAAATCAAATGAATGATCACTAGTACATTGAAGAAAAGATTGAAGATTTTCTCCCCTCAAGAAGCTCAGATGAAGAAAATAATGCAATCAAAGAAATCCTAGAGAAGAATGGATCTCTACAAGAAGAAATAAGAAATTCAAAAGAGAACAAGAAATTTAGTCAATAAGATTATGTGAAATCTTAGAATAGAGAAATAATGCCAAAGAAGACTTGAATGGAAGGAACAATGAAATTCAAAATCAATCCCTTCAGCATGAAGACCTTATTGATCAAATCTCCAATACAAATGAAGAAATCATGACTCTAAGAACAAAAAATGAAAGAATAAGAAATGATTTGAATTTTGAAAGACAAATCAATGAAAGAATAAGAAATGAGCTGAGATCTGAAAAGAAAATTAGTGAAAGATTGAAAAATGACCTAAACACTGAAAAACAAGTCAATGAGAGAATGATGAAATCCCAAGTAGACATGAATCAGTTGAATCAACTAAATGAACAGAATCTCTATAGACAAAAGGTTAAAACATGACTTGGATACAAACATGAAGGTGAATCTTCCAAACAAGGTTCTCAAAAGAATCATAAACCCACTTGCAATTACTGTGGTAAGATAGGTCATACATCAAACAAATTTTGGAGCAATGGAAAGGTAAAATTCAATGGAAAATGCTATAATTGTAGTCAGCATGGTCATAAAGCTAATGAATACAAGGAGAAACCAAAATTTGAAGGCAAATATCACAAATGCAAGAAACAAGGTCACAATGCATCTGAATGCAGATCTAAACCATTCAATTTAGCCGAACAATTTGTAAAGAAAATATTTGGTTGGAACTACAATACTTGGTATAGATGTCACTACTGTGAAGAATATGGACACATTGGCATAAATTGTGCAAGGCATCACTTGAGAAGAAAGGATACTACCATAAGATGTTACGCATGTACTAAACTTGTTCATATAGCTAAGAATTACATGAATATAGGTAAAGTTTAAGATGAAAAGAAAGAAAAATCAGATAACATTAGGAAGAAGATGAGACAATAGTGGATTCCTAAATCTACCAAGCAAACTAGTTCAAGTAATGGTAGTCAAGTCACTCAAGAAGTGGGTGACTCCATCATTTCCAATTGAGTTCTTTAAAGAACTAGAACTGTATTTTCAAGGACAAATCTTAAACAATTCAAATTGAAAGGAAGAAAAGATCCAAATTAGTATTCCAGATACATAGGGATAAAAAAAGTTCAGCATCAGTAATCACTAAGTAAATTAAGGTCATACTGAGTGAAGTCTAGAGTAACAAAGTTTTGTTTGGTTGTTGAGTTACAAGCTTCTACCGAGCAATCTATGTAGATAGTGGATGATAGTCTGCCACACACTATGTTATTATGGCTCTCATTGTACCAAGCATTAATGGGAATTTTTTTTATCAAAAAGTAGGAATTTGATTTCATTTCCACCATGAATTTAGCATATTGAGAATAGAGCAATTCGTAGAGCATTCTAGCAATCTTGAGCATTATTTGTAGCCAAAATTTTTTGAAGAATTTCTCAGTTTACCTAGTGATCATGGAATCCAATAGCAGCAATAGCAAGGCAAAGAAAGGATATGAAATGTTGGTGCAAGTTGTTGATTGGAAAGCTCTAAATTTCAAATTGGTATGCACGATTGCAAAATCCCTCGACCCAAATGGAGCTCAATTGTAGATTCTACCAAAGGTACTTCTTATCAATGATATTTGAACTCATTTCAAATGTGCAGTTCAAGAGATAGGAACCCTAGAAATGGATAGTACCCTAGGTGAAATTTGTGTGGATGGAACTCTTAAGCTTGAGCATAAACACCTAGAGGAGAAAGGCTTAACCCATATTACTCACTTGCCACAAAACTTTCAGATTAAATGGATTAGATATATCTTAAGTTGAATCCATAATGCTCAATTGTGGTCAGAGTAGCTAGTTTTGATTACAAAGGCAATGTTTCATTACATTACTTGTCTCCTTATGCTTATCAAGGCTAAAGTTACAAAAACCCTAGGTTAGAATGAGCTATAGAAGAAAACACTAGCCGAGTGGGATGGCAAAGGAATGAAAATTAGCAATGTATCTGATGTAGAACTCAAATTTGGCATTCATATCATAGCACATAAGATTTACATCTCAAGTCAACTCAAAAATGTGCCATGTGAGGTAGTTGACCTAGCTTATAAGGTTTTCAAGAAGAATTTGGAATATGACTTAGAAGATTTAATGTTGAAATAGTTGAACAAGAATATGGAAAGCATTAGAACCTCAAAGAATAATCCATGCAAATTTGGTTCTCTATCGACATGTTTGTTCTTTTATGTTCAAAAGTTTTTCCCTTCTAAAGGAATAGTGGTATGGAGAAAAGACACACCAGTCCTGTATCAGATGAATGAGTTCATAGCTGAAATGGGTGAAAATTTTGACAACATCATGGATAATTATTTTGAAGTTTTCAAAGAAAAGATGAACAATAGGTTTTGGATTCCACAAAAATTGGTTGGAGACTATGAGGATGATGTCAAATTTATGGTTGATAGTGACAGAGTATACATCCAGGTAGTAAGGCCTAAAATAGTGTGGGTAAAACCTCTTCCTTATGAGGTTAATATTGATGAGACAAAGGAAATAATGGAGGCACTAGTAAATGAGCCTGTAGATCCAAAGACACCTATCTTTGGAACCTATGTCGAAGCCAAAGCTAGAATAGAACTTGAGATTAAGCTTCGATAGGTAGTGAATAAAGGTAAGAGGAGGATATCAAAAATGAAAACAATAGATGCCCCTCTTATTATTACTAAGGGAAAAGGTGAAGATGAAGATGAATCTAAGAAAGAAGAAGAATCTGAGAAGGAGGAAGATCCTATAAGAAAGAAAGGCAAGGTGATTATCACCAAGCCATCCAAGCCCTCCACAGCTGTATTTACTAGAAGATCCAAGAAGAAAGGAGGCAATGAAGTTGTTTTTAGTAAGCCCCCTCTCACCTTCTAGGAAAGATTGAAAGAATTGGAAGAAGGTTCTATTATTACAAATTTCAAAGCATTAAAGTATGAAACCAGGACATATGCTGAAAAGATGTAGATTGAGGAGTTAGTATTGACAAAGATGGGAAAATGGAAATATTCCCCTGATCAAATTGCACCTCAAATTTCTAATGAGCTATTACTAAGGTTAAAGCCAAGATGGGAATCAACCATGCAAATAGTAAAGGACATATGTGAACAATCTCTGAGACAGTTATTACCGAGGATTACCAATGCTAAGGTAAAGGAATCCATAAAGAAAACTGAAGACAAAATGACTATCAGATTTCATACTTGTTTAATTTTGGTAAAAGACATAGAGCATGTAGTCAAGGATGCTACAAATATGTGGAAGAATATCTATTATCTGCATAAACCCAATGAAAATCCAGTTGAGATTAATGATGATGATGATGATAGTGACAAGGATGAAGATAATGAAGAAGACAATACTCCTTGTGTCACCATTGATGCTAAAGAATATCAAGATTTGATGAAGGATGATGAAGAAGAGAAAGAGAATGAAGTTGAAGAGGAAGTTAGGCAAGAAGAAGAAGAAGAAAGTGATCTAGTTATGATATTTGTGGAAGTCATAGCCCCCCTTCCTCACTCTCCAGTAAAAATGGCAATATCATCAAGCATGGAGACAACTTCAACGAGTTTGATTATGACTATAATAGATGCATCAACTATCCAATCACTCTTTGCTCCCTCTCAGCTCCAAGTATCTCTAATGGAAGTTTCTACCACTTCATCTACTGAGCTACAACCTTCTACTTCTTCAATGCCTAAGTCTAATTTATCAGCAGTAAGTGTAGCTTTTAGTTCTACAGTTTTGGATTCTTTAGTTCTGCCATCTTTAGGTGTACATATTCTAGTAAGTTCTTCAATTGTGCATACTTCTATTAGTATTCCACCTGTAAATACTTCAATTTTGGAAAGTTTTGCAAGTACATTAGTTTTGAATTCTTTTAGTGCTCTAGTAAGTATTCCATCAGTAGGCACTATACAAGTTTTTAGTAGAAGCTCTACTATTTCCACTATTGTTTCTGTTTCAAAATCTAAAGCATTAATGTTAGAAGTTAAACCAAAGACACAACTAAAACTTCTAATTAGTGCAAAAGAAATTAAGGAAGACATAGATCTAGATAAGGAGATTGAAATTCCCAAGTTGGATTTTGACAATGTTACTATAGAGCAGATGAGATTAGTTAGTCAGCTTCTTGAATAGAAAGCTAGACATAAGAAATTAAGAGAAGAAAGAGATAGAGAATTTAGAATTATAGAGAGTGCTAAGAACATTTTGAAAGAGGCTATAGGTTTTGATGTTGATTCTTCTCAACACATTTTTTTGCAATTAGAAGAGGTAGTTAATAAATTCAATGAGGATTCCACTAGCCAGGATAAGTTAATGGAGAAAGCAGAGAAGAAATTTGACAATAAAGTGCTTGAGCACATTGCTCCACAAATACCTATCTATCAAGTAGATCTCTCTTCAATTTTGTCAAATCTTGAATCCTCCTACACAAATGTAACATCTCTTTTTGCTAAGTTATGTGATGTTACTGAGTATACAAAGGAAATTAAGGGCAAATTGGATAAGATTGATGAGGATCTAAAGGCTAGTGCACAGAAGTTGCAACTTGACCCCAGTTCAAGCTCTGCACACCATATGAAGATCAAATTCCTATTAGATATGCAGATAGAGCTATTAAGAGAGGAAGTAAGGATTTGGTCTACACTTATAGACATCTAGAACATGATTCTTCCTATCATGGATACAATGTAGAAGCACATTGCTTATTCAAAAACATTGATCCATGACAATAAATTTTCAATTAAAGATCATATGATTGAACTATTTGCAGAAGTCCAAGTTGCACTTCAAACCTACAAAATTTTGCAAGAAAATTGGGACAAGACCTTAACTCTTATTCTTAAGGTACAATATGAGTTTCTCTCACATTTTGGTGTCTCTATATATGTAGATTGTGTATAAATCTTTGGCATTATTGTCAAAAAGGGGGAGAGATTAAGGAGGAAATATATTTGTATATACACTCAGTATGATATGTACATTGTATGGGGGAGATATATGTAAAATGTATATACAACAGAGTTACAAAGAAAAATTTAAAATATCAAAAATCAAAATCAGCATGACACTATATAAAAGTTTTGGGTAATAAGTGTTTTTGTCACTAATGCCAAAGGGGGAGATTGTTAGCATTAAGTCATGTTTGTTATTAGTGACAACTCTTATTTAGATTTTGTATGGTTGCCAAGCTCTTCAATTAGTCTTAGTCTCTAGTATTTTCCAAGCAATTTAGTAGTTACCAAGTTTCACAGTTCATACCAAGCATTCCAGTAGTTACCAAGTGAATTTAGGCAGTGTGAAGTCTCATAGTTCAGACCAAGCATATCAGTTCTTATTGAGTATTCAATGGTTACTGAGCTTCATAGTATCTACTAAGTCATCAATTCTTGTGATGTGAAGCTAGTGTTAACCAAGTGATGAGGTGATTAGTGTTTACTAAGTGCAAGCATGGTAAACGTGGAATTCAATTTCTACCAAGTGACACTATATCTACCAAGTCTCAAGTGTATAATGAGTTTGAAACTACATTGAGTGATTAGTATGGACCAAGCCTCTACTTCTACTGAGTGCATGATGATGTCAAGTAATGCAATGGATGCCATGTATCAAAAAGTCACCAAGTCAACTTTCAAGACCCAAGTTTCTACATTTGGGCCAACTTAGTAATATTGGTGTTAACTTGTGTTTTGGCCAACCTTGTAATTATGAGAATTTGGTTGGTATATACGTAATGTATTATATCATATCTAAGTAAGATGTAGCAGAAGTAATGCTTTGATGCATGAGATTGTGAATTTTAATTAGCAGCAAAGCAAAGTGGATAGCAAGGTCAAATTAGGAGCAGTCAAGTTACATCTATCACAAAGAGGTGATCAGTACATCAAGGATCTTAATCAGAAATTCAATTGTAAGTTAGATCTACTATTTCATCCTAACAGGTGAATCGGCTTCAAATCCTTTAATAGGGTGGACTTAATAGTCTTTCCTTTAAATCTCTCCATCAAGTGCATACCTCATTGTATCTTTGTAAGACCTCTAACAAGGTGGACCTAGCAGTCCTAATTGATCCTAACAAGGCTGATCATTAGAAGTGATCATTATAAGGTTTAATAGGCCAACTTTATACTACAGTATTGAAGTTTTGTGGGTATCATCCCCACCCCAGTTTTACTTTCTTATTGGAAGATTTTTGTGTTGCCAAATATTGTGTTCAAAGTGTTTTATGCTTTTAGTTTCTCATGCATTCAGTACATTAGATCTATTGATGATAAATGGATTATGTTATTAAGTGCTAAATTTGTTCAAAATTTTTGAGGTTACTAGTTCACCCCTCCCCTCACAATAACCTAACTAGCCTTGATTATTTCCAACATGATTTTAGCCATTGAACCATTCCATTCATGACCTAAATAGATAATTACCTTGTGTATGAGTCCCCCTTGGTCATTTCATGAATTTTAGGGGTTTTATGCCAAACTTGGTCGAACGGTGCAATTTGAGCAACTTTTGATTAGTTGGCTTATTTGTAGAGATCCCTTGTGATTGGGGTTTTCCTTATTTGGATGACTAGTTGTGATAACCTAACATCTAGTCAGAGCTATCTTATGAGGATATCACTACTACAATATAATAACAACATAAGAACAAGAAGATCTAACATGCTAATCCAATAAAGCATGGATGCTCCAACTAATAGTGAAACACATCATCTAACCATATGCTAAAACATCATAATAAAGGAATGCATCAATGAAACTAACATCATCTAAAAATGATATCCAAGAATGTTAATTAAAGCATAAATCACAAGGAAACACATTTCGAAAACCCAAATATACTTAGTGAAACATCAAGCATTGGTCTCAATTGGAAATAAACAGTTTTTATATGCCAATCCCCAACAATGGTATAGGTAGCTCACCTCCCAACCATGTGGAACTTGTAGGCCCACTCCCACTATGATGATGGAGATAATGATCCCACCACAAAAACACATAAACAAAATGTCCATGGCTAACACTCACACTAGATATTAAAGAGGACTGCAACCAAGATCATGAGATAATCCAAGTACAATAGGTCCTGGTCAAACACTCTATCAATAACTATGCAAGGACTCTAGTCGAGTGTCACTACTTGCCATTTAGTAACGGTAGTACTTCAAGCCTTTGATCAACTCCCTCAGGAGGCCAGACTAGGAATGTATCTTCCATTAACTCTCACAAGAGGCTAGATTTTGTGCCTTTGTTCAACTCACTTAGGAAGCCAAACACACACACCTTCGATCAACTCCCTCTGGAGGCCAGGTGTTCTAAAATCTTATCTTTCATTAAGTTTTAGTACCCACTTATTAATTTAGTTATCACTTGTTAGAACCCCTTCACATTACCTTGTCAACCACTTTTTGGCTGAGGTACACAAGAGAAGCCACTCTACACATCTACCCTACATACCCATGCTCATCACATGATGAGTTTCCAAAGGTAATGCAAGTTTTGAACCCAACTGGCAAATGGACAATCCCTCAACCGGCCTATATCTAGGAGTTCAAAGCTCACAAGATCCCATCAAATACACATGCATGTGCTCATGTGTAGGTACAACCAACTTCACAAAATAATAATATAATACCAATGTAGGGGTTGGATATGAGAAATGCAATAATCAAATAAGTATGAAAATCTCACTCAACTAGCCTATATCTAGGAGAGGCAACAACACCAAATATCATGAACTCTCTCAACCAACCTAAATCTGAACATCATAATAAAGGAATGCATCAATGAAACTAACATCTTCTAAAAGTTATATCCAAGCATTCTAATTAAGGTGTAAATCATAAGCATGCATACTCTAAAAACTCAAATATAGCAAGTGAAACATCAAGCATTGTTCTCAATTGGAAATAGACCATCTATATATAGTGATCCCCAACAATGGTATAGGTATCTCACCTCCCAACCTCATGGAATGTGTAGGCCCTCTACCACCATAATGATGGATATAATGATCCAATGTTAAACACACATAAAGAAAACATTGGCTAACACTCACATTAGAAACTAAAGAGGACTACAACCAAGATCATGAGACAATGCAAGTACAATAGGTCCTGGTCAGATAATCTATGGATAACTATGCAAGGAATCTAGTGGAGTGTCATAACTTGCCATCTAGTAGAATAAGTACTTCAAGCCTTTGATCAACTCCCTCGAGTGTCCAAACTCAAAATGTATCTTTGATCAACTCCTGCAAGAGGACAGATATTGTGCCTTTGATGAACTCCCTTAGGAGGCCAAACACACACACCTTCAATCAACTCCCTCCAAAGGGCAGGTGTTCTAAAATCTTATCTTTCCCTAAGTTTTAGTACCCATTTAGATTAATTTAATTATCACTTGTTAGAACCTCTTCATGTTACCTTATCGGCCACTTCTAGGCTAAGGTACATGAGAGAAGCCATTGCACACATCTATCATGCATACCCATGCTCATCACCTGATGAGTTCCTAAAGGCAATACAAGTTCCCAACCCAACCCCCAAATGAACAATCCCTCAACTGGCCTATATCTAGGATTTTAGGTATCACAAGTTCCCATTAAATATAAACACACATGCTCATGTGTGGGCATAAACAAATTCTCAAAATAATCATATAATACAAATGCAAGGGTTGGATATGAGAAATACAACAATCAAATAAGTACAAAAATATCACTCAACTGACCTATATTCAGGAGTACATATTCTACACAAATCCTAATGAGGAAACACCACCAAATATCATGAACATAAAGATGCAACAGTGGTCAGGTTGAAATCCTATGGATAATCTAAATCCACAACCAACACCATGCCAAGAAACCCTGAGAAAACTAGGTGGCATAGAAATCAAGGTGAAAACCTCAAAAACCCAACATTGATGAAAATAAACAAAAATAAAACCCATTCTACCCTTGGGTGAATGAGCCATAGAAATCCAATAAATATTGGGTTTGAACACCATATGCAAAAATGGCCAGCATAAAGGTGTGAAACCCCAAACTCCCATCCCTAAAATTAGGGAAATGCTCATACCCGTCCAACCGAGTAGAGCTAGCAATCAGAATTGGAGGGGAATACTTGTTCTCAACCTCCTAACATACAACTATGAGAAATTGAAGTAGAAATGGAGCTGAAACAATAAAATAGGAGAGCCCTACCTGATAGCCAAAAGGGGGAAAATTAGAATCTGAATAATAAAACAAAAATCTCACAAAAGTTGTCAAAGATCATAGTAATCTAAGGTATTGTCGAGCTAGATCCAATGAGACTGATCTACTTATGATCCCATACCTATAGCTCCTATAGTGAATAGAAACACAATCCTACAGAAGAGTATTTGGAAATTTTCTCTCAAATTCTATTTTCCAAAAGTGAGAAGTGAGAAATGAAATTCCTTTTTTGATACTTATTCAATTTTCTAGTGAATAATCATTATAGTGAATAACTAGGTAACCTATTTGAATCCTAAATCAACCCAAATGAGAACAAGCTATTCCAAGTAATTGGAATTCATCTATGACAAAGCTATCGAGAACTAAATTAAATAAAATAAAGACTAAAAATTCCCTTAAACCAAAATCACAGAATTCTTTAAAAATTTTGTGGCATATGTGAACCTCTAAATGCACATATATGCTCACAGGTCTAATAAAATAATGCAAATGAGTCTGGATTTATTAAACAACTAGAAGGTTTAATTTAAATAATTAAATAGGATACATTGACCATACAGGGATGATATTGGATAAATCTGAACAACTAAACCACTAACTTTATGTGCCATTGCCAGGGATATAAATTTTGCACACTAAACAACACAATCAAGTGCAATTGCATATAATAACATAGCTGAAGCAATAAATACATTAAATAACCTAATTTAATCATTTATTTAATTATAATAAAACAATCCATTTACATCACTCACTTTCGCATATAACATCACAAAGAAAGAATGAATTAAATAACCATAACATCAAATCCAAGTATCTAGAATCCAATAAGTCCATCATATAAACATAAACAAAGTATATGTCCAAATATAGAATAACCAAATATCAACATAAAACATCTTGTCATATCAAAAGGCATCATCATTCAGATATGATCAAATTGAAAATCACAATAATCTAACATTTATGATACTTGTAACAAAATATAACATTCGACCATACAGGTCATCTCAAATCTAAAATAACATGAGTATCAAAGTATCTCTTGAGCCCAAAATATAATAAGGTACAGAATGCAAACACGGGAGGCACTACATCCTCCTCCCCTAGGCATAGGCTTACTACTTGAAGCTTGCAAAAAGATAAGCGTACTAATCTATCCACATTATAGCATCATCCCAAAAAGCCAAGGTCACATCACTCAAGTCCCATAGGGCCCATCCCAGCTCTATGTCCTGACCCTTGAAGGTCTACTCGATAGTCACCAAATGTCACATCAGTTCTGTGGGATCTACCTACATCCCCTACTATGGGTTTTGACATGGCCACAACTCTGTTATGTCATGTTGATGTCTTCTAAGGACATCCTATTGTCCTATGGCCCAATTGACCACAAGAGAAGTATGTCCCACCACCATAACTATTCCCATAGCAATGCCCTCCCTGTGGAACATTAGGTTGCTAGGTGCTCTCCCTACTAGAATATTTCTTCCCGCCCTTAGCTTGGTGACTCTGTTGGAGCTTCCTATCTTAGGGGTAGTTCTCCTCATCTACTCTAGTGGTAATTGTGTCCTAACCACTCTAATGGTTCTATGACTAACATTTGTCAAATCCTCGATGCCCTCCCTTGGATAGTGCTTGTTGGGTAAGAGTTTTTCCTATAGTTTGTGTTTAAGAGGGAGCTGCATCTAACCTTACAGGTCATGTATATGACTTTGTGAACTTGATCTACTATTGAAACCCCTTGCTAGACTACTCTCGACAATCCTCTCTTTCTCTGAAGGAAAGAAAAGTATTTTCAGTTGATGCATATGAACATCCTCGATGATGGAGTCATTAAGACTCCAAACAAAATGTTGAGTGAGGAGTACCTCATCATGGTTATCGAATGAATATTGCATTATCTCTAAGAACCTCATCTCATACTACTCCACTATCATCTTTCCTTGTTTGATCTCATGGAATTCATCAACATTAGCATCTCTAAACCAAGGATATAGGAACCTTTGTCTGAACCTCTCCTCAAAGATCTCCTAAGTGAGATCTTCTAAATTGATCTAGAGCTTCTACTTCTTAATGTTCCACCAAAATATCAAAGTATCTCTCGAGCCCAAAATATAATAAGGTATAGAATGCAAACATAGGAGACACTACATCCTCCTCCCCTAGGGATAGGCTTACTACTTGAAGCTTGCAAAAAGATAAGGATACCAATCTCTCCACATTATAGCATCATCCCAAAAAGCCAAGGTCACATCACTCAGGTCCCATAGGGCCCTTCATAGCTCTATGTCCTGACCCTTGAGGGCCTACCTGATAGTCATGAAATGTCACATAAGATCAATGGAATATACCTACATCGCCTACTATGGGTTTTGACATGGCCACAACTTTGTTATGTCATGTTGATGTCTTCTAATGACATCCTATTATCTTATGGCCCAACTAACCACAAGAGAAGTATGCCCCACTACCATTGTTGTTCCTATAGCAATGCCCTTCCTATGGAACATTAGGCTGCCAGGTGCTCCTCCTACTAGAATATTGCTTCCCACCCTTAGCTTGGTGACTCTATTGGGGCTTCTTATCTCAAGGGTAGTTCTCCTCATCTACTCCCATGGTAGTTGTGTCCTAACCACTCTAATGGTTCTATGATTGACGTTTGTCAAATCCTTAATGCCCACCCTTGGGCAGTGCTTGTTGGGTAGACTTTGTCTTGTAGTTTGTGTCTAAGAGGGAGGTGCACCTAAACCTGTAGGTCATGCATATCACTTTGTGAACTTGATCTACTACTGAAACCCCTTTCTAGAATACTCTCGAAAATCCTCTCTTTCTTTGAAGGAAAGGGAAGTGTTTTCAGCTGATGCATACGAACATCCCTAATGATGGATTCATTAAGACCCCAAACAAAATGTTGAGTGAGGAGAACCTCATCGTGGTTATAGAATGAATATTGCCTTATCTCTAAGAACCTCATCTCATACTACTCCACTATCATGTGTCCTTGTTTGATCTCATGGAATTCATGAACATGGGCCTCTCTAAACTGAGGATATAGGAACCTCTACTTGAACCTCTCCTCAAAGATCTCCCAAGTGAGATATTCTAAACTGATCTGGAGCTTCTACTCCTTAATGTTCCACCAAAATATCAAAGTATCTCTCGAGCCCAAAATATAATAAGGTAGAGAATGCAAATACGGAAGGCACTACATCCTCCTCCCCTAAGCATAGGCTTACTACTTGAAGCTTGCAAAAAGATAAGGGTACCAATCTCTCCAAATTATAGCATCATCCTAAAAAGCCAAGGTCACATCACTCAGGTCCCATAGGGCCCTTCCAAGCTCTATGTCTTGACCCTTGAGGGTCTACTTGATAGTCACCAAATGTCACATAAGCTCTATGGGATCTACCTGCATCCGCTACTAAGGGTTTTGACATGGCCACAACTCTGTTATGTCATGTTGATGTCTTCTAAAGACATCTTATTATCTTATGGCCTAATTAACCACAAGAGAAGTATACCCAACCATCATAACTATTCCCATAGCAATGCCCTCCATGTGGAACATTAGGCTACTAGGTTCTCCTCCTACTAGAATATTGCTTCCCACAATTAGCTCGGTGATTCTATTGGGGCTTCTTATGTTGGGGGTAGTTCTCCTTGTCTACTCTAGTGGTAGTTGTGTCCTAACCAATCTAATGGTTCTATGACTGAAATTTTTCAAATCCTCAATGCCCACCCTTGGACGATGCTTTTTGGGTAGGAGTTTGTCCTATACTTTGTGTCTAAGAGGGAGGTGCACCTAACCCTACAGGTCATGCATATGACTTTGTGAACCTGATCTACTATCGAAACCCCTTGCTAGACTACTCTCGACAATCCTCTCTTTCTTTGAAGGAAAGGGAAGTGTTTTCAGCTAATGCATACGAACATCCTTGATGATGGAGTCATTAAGACCCCAAACAAATTGTTGAGTGAGAAGTGCCTCATCATGGTTATAGAATGAATATTGCCTTATCTTTAAGAACCTCATCTCATATTACTCCACTATCATGTTTCCTTGTTTGGTCTCATGGAATTCATCAGCATGATCCTCTCTAAACTGAGGATATAGGAACCTCTGTCTAAACCTCTCCTCAAAGATTTCCCAAGTGAGATCTTGTAAATTGACCTTGAGCTTCTACTCCTTAATGTTCCACAAAAATATCAAAGTATCTCTCGAGCCCAAAATATAATAAGGTACAAAATACAAACACATGAGGCACTACATCCTCCTCCCCAAGGCATAGGCTTACTACTTGAAGCTTGCAAAAAGATAAGGGTACCAATCTCTCCACATTATAGCATCATCCCTAAAAGCCAACATCACATCACTCGAGTCCCATAGGGCCCTTCCTAGCTCTATGTCTTGACCCTTTAGGGTCTGCCTGATAGTCACCAAATGTCACATAAGCTCTGTGGGATCTACTTGCATCCCCTACTATGGGTTTTGACACAGCCATAGCTTTGTTATGTGATGTTGATGTCTTCTAAGGACATCCTATTGTCTACCCAATTGACCACAAGAGAAGTATGTCCCACCACCATAATTATTCCCATAGCAATGCCCTCCTTGCGGAACATTAGGCTATTGGGTGCTCCTCCTACTAGAATATTTCTTCCTAACCTTAGCTTGGTGACTCTATTGGGGCTTCCTATCTCAAGGGCGGTTTCCCTTGTCTACTCACGTGGTAGTTGTGTCCTGACCACTCTAATTGTTCTATGATTGATGTCTGTCAAATCCTCGATCCCCACCCTTGGATAGTGCTTGTTGGGTAAGAGTTTATCCTGTAGTTTGTATCTAAGAGGGAGGTGCACCTAACCCTTTAGGTCATGCCTATTACTTTGTGAACTTGATCTACTACCAAAACCCCTTGCTAAACTACTCCCAACAATCCTCTATTTCTCTGAAGGAAAGGGAAGTGTTTTTAGCTGATGCATATGAACATTCCCGATGATGGAGTCATTAAGACCCCAAAAAAAATGTTGAGTGAGGAGTACCTCATCATGGCTATAGAATGAATATTGCCTTATCTCTAAAAACCTCATCTCATACTACTCCACTGTCATGTTTCCTTATTTGATCTCATGGAATTCATCATCATGAGCCTCTCTAAACTGAGGATATAGGAACCTCTCTCTAAATATCTCCTCAAAGATCTCCCAAGTGAGATCTTATAAACTAATCTAGAGCTTCTACTCCTTAATGTTCCACCAAAATATCAAAGTATCTCTCAAGCCCAAAATATAATAAGGTACATAATGCAAACACAGGAGGCACTACATCCTCCTCCCCTAGACATAGGCTTACTACTTGAAGCTTGCAACAAGATAAGGGTACCAATCTCTCCAAATTATAGCATCATCCCAAAAAGCTAGGGTCACATCACTCAGGTCCCATAGGGCCCTTCCAAGCTCTATGTCCTGACCCTTGACGGTCTACTTGACAGTCACCAAATGTCACATAAGCTCTATGGGATCTACCTGCATCCCCTACTAAGGGTTTTGACATGGCCACAACTATGTTATGTCATGTTGATGTCTACTGGGATCTCCTCCTACTAGAATATTGCTACTGGGTTCTCCTCCTACTAGAATATTGCTTCCCACAATTAGCTCGGTGACTCTATTGGGGCTTCCTATGTCGAGGGTAGTTCTCCTTGTCTACTCTAGTGGTAGTTGTGTACTAACCAATCTAATGGTTCTATGACTGACATTTGTCAAATTCTCAATGCCCAACCTTGGACAGTGCTTTTTGGGTAGGAGTTTGTCCTATAGTTTGTGTCTAAGAGGGAGGTGCACCTAACCCTATAGGTCATGCATATGACTTTTTGAACCTAATCTACTATCGAAACCCCTTGCTAGACTACTCTCGACAATCCTCTCTTTCTCTGAAGGAAAGGGAAGTGTTTTCAACTGATGCATATGAACATCCTCGATGATGGAGTCATTAAGACCCCAAACAAATTGTTGAGTGAGAAGTACCTCATCATGGTTATAGAATGAATATTGCCTTATCTTTAAGAACCTCATCTCATACTACTCCACTATCATGTTTCCTTGTTTGATCTCATGGAATTCATCAGCATGAGCCTCTCTAAATTGAGGATATAGGAACCTCTATCTAAACCTCTCCTCAAAGATTTCCCAAGTGAGATCTTGTAAATTTATCTTGAGCTTCTACTCCTTAATGTTCCACCAAATAGATGTGTGGTCCCTTAGCTACATGATAACACAATGGGTTCTCAAGTTGGTTGCATAAGGATGCATAGAAAAGTAACACCCTATATCAAGTAACTAGGTCTTAGCCTTGAGGCCAGCTCCTTTACCATCAAAAAAATGGTTGTTTATACTATTGAAAAGCTTTTAATGATGGAGTCCTTTAGAACCCAAAAAAATGTTGAGTGAGAAGTACCTCATCATGGCTATATCATGAGTGATGCCTTGGCTCAAAGAACCTCATCTCATACTGCTCCACTATCATGTTTTCTAGTTTGATCTCATAGAATTCATCAACATGAGCCTCTCTAAACTAAGGGGATAGGAACCTCTCTCTCTGAACCTCTCCTGAAAGATCTCCCTGGTGAGATCTTCTAAACTAATCTAGAGCTTCTACTCCTTAGTGTTCCACCAAATAGATGTGTGGTCCCTTAGCTAAATGATAGCACAATGAGCTCTTAGATTTTTTGCAAAGCATGCATAGAAAAGAAATGCCCCATATCAAGTAACCAAGTCTAAACCTTGAGGCCATCTCCTTTACCATCAAAATATGGTGGTTTATGCTATTGAAGAGCTTTCATCATGTCAATCTGGAGGAAATCCTCATCATCATGACGTTGACCTCTCCTATGGTACCCTCTTCTACCAAGTGGTGTGTAGCAACACTCACACTCATGTTCATCTTCCACTCTATGGTCTAACATATGGGAATTTCCATGGTGAGATCCCTCTTCCTAGCCATAGTCATGTTGGATTTCCTCAACATTAGGTCCCAACCAAGCTATAATCTCTTGAAGCAAAGGCATCAATTCCCAAATTCCACCTAGATCATTTCCCTATCCTTCCATTTCTTCCTGACATTCCTCCTCATGGTGTTCTTCATTATGCTCCTCACCATTGTTATTCTGTCGGGTATTCCCCCAACCAATTGACCTATGTGTAGGAGGTATCATTTAAGGGATAACAAGAAAAGAATCAGATACTAAGAAACTATACAATGATAACAAATAAAAATCCATCAAGTATTATGTCAACACATAAGCAATTCAATATCCACTACATAGTGGGAACATAACACAGAGATCCCAATATTGCAATATGAGATTTTAGACCAGATGTAATGCCCCATCCGGAGATCCTTCAAACAAGGATAAATAAAAGCCAAGATATATATTTTTAAAACAAGTATAGATGCACACAACAATCAACATACAAGGATCATAGAGATCAAATGGAAGACTAACCAAACATCCAACCACCAACGATCTTCAAGCAGAACTACTTACCAACACATTTATTAACCAACCCCACGAATTAAGCATACAATTTTCATTCCCTTATAACACTAACATTTAGGAACAATATTCATTTTAAATCCAAAATTCAAGATTCCTAGGTGATTAATCCATACAAATAAATTTACTAGTATACAACAATGCTATAGAGGATATAATACATATTCAAATCTGAAAGGTCCTGAAGTCGAAAGTTCAAACTCTAAGGTTCAAGAACTCTATAGAGGGTAGCTAAAACACCCATCAAAACCTCTTGATAAAGTCAAAAACTACCCACTAGTCACCCAAGTAGGTCTACACAGAGACCTCAGGTGACACTTTCCTCTATAGTGGTGCAACAATTTTCTAGTGTTGTGCAATAGTTTATCTTAAGCGATGCAACACTTTCTTTCCATATGACTCTTTCTATTGTTGTGCAACACTTTCTTCTATAGTTGTTGGACACTTTCTCTTAAGTAGTGTGACACTTTTCTATGCAACACTTTCTCTTAAGTGGTACTACACTTTCTCTTAAGTGGTGCTACACTTTGCCAGTAGCAGACAATGCTAACCCTTTTTTTCTTAGGCCAAAAATACAAAGGCATAAATGCTAAATTTAAAAGACAAACAAGGTAAGAAACTCAACACCGAGGAGTTTTAGAACCATTGTAGTTGTGGATAAGTCACTCTAAAGAAGGAAAAAAACTAAAACATGTTAGAAAGGATACAAGAACTACCTAAACATCTAACCCATGATAGCATAAGGAAGAACATGTAGAAAGAAACATCGCAATGTATATACATGGTTCATAAACCAAACATCATATGAAGGAAGCATAAACATCTAAGCACCAACACAATAGAAAGAAATGTATGGTTTTTCCCAAGTGTAATAGCATCATGAGATGTCAAAGGCCCTAAGCATCCCCCACATGTAACATCCCAATCTGCCAACTAGATAGTTAGAGTTGTCTTATTAGGGTGTCACTATTACAATGTAATAACAACATAAGAACATAAACATCTAACATGCTAATCTAATAAAACATAGATACTCCAACTAATAGTGGAACACATCATCTAACAATATGCTAAAACATCATAATAAAGGAATGCATCAACCAAACTAACATCAACTAAACATGATATTCAAGCATTCTAGTTAAAGCATAAATCACAAGGAAGCATACTCAAAAAACTTGAATATACCAAGTGAAACATCAAGCATTGGTCTCAACTAGAAATAGATAATCTATGTACACTAGTCTACATCAGTGGTATAGTTAGCTACGCCACCCAACCATGTAGAACCCGTAAGCCCACTCATGTCATGCTGATGGAGATAATGATCCAACCACAAACATACATATAGAAAATGTCCCTGGCTAACACTCGTGCTAGATAGTAAAGAGGCTTGCAACCAAGATCATGAGACAATGCAAGTACAACAAGTCCTATTCATACACTCTATGGATAACTATTTAGGGATTTTAGTGGAGTGTCACTACTTTCTATCAGGTAGTTCAAGTACTTTTAGACTTCAACTAATTACTTAGGAAGCTAAACTCAAAATGTTTCTTCGATCAACTCCTGTAGGAGGTCAAATATTATGCCTTTGATCAACTCCCTCAAGAAGCTAGACACACGCCTTTGATCAACTACCTTTGGAGGCCAAGTATTCAAAAATATTATCTTTCATTAAGTTTTAGTACCCATTTACAAATTTAGTTATCACTTGTTAGAACCTCTTCATGTTAGCTTGTCGGCCACTTTCAAGCCAAAGTGCATGAGAGAAGCCACTCCACACATCTACCCTGCATACCCATGTTCATCACATGATGATTTCCCAAAGGCAATGGAAGTTCCCAATCCAACCCCCAAATGAAAAATCTCTCAACCAACATATATTTGAGATTTTGGATCTCACAAGATCCTGTCAAACACACACACACACACACACACACACACACACATGTGCTCGTGTGTGGGCCTAACCAACTTCACAAAATAATCACATAATACCAATGCAAGGGTTTGATATGAGAAATACAACAATCAAATAAGTACAATGACCTCACTCAACCAACCTATATCTAGGAGTATGGATTCTACACGAATCCCAATGAGGAAACAAAAAAAAATATCATGAACTCACTAAATTGGCCTAAATCTAGGAGTATGAATGTGGCAGACATCCTAATGCAAATGTAAAGATTTAATAGTGGTCGAATTGAAATCCTACACATAATCTAAATCTATGACCAAAAATATACCAAGAAAACCTAAGAAAACTAGGTGGCATGTAAGTCGAGATGAAAACCTCAAAAAACCTAGCATTGACAAAAATCAATGAAAATAAAACCCATTCTACCCTCAGGTAAATGAGCCACTTAAATCAAATAAAATTGGGTTTGAACACCGTATAGAAAAATGACTAGCATAATGGTGTGAAACTCCAAACCCCCTATCTCGAAAACCAAGGAAATGTTCATATCCATCAAATTGGGCAGAGCAAGCAATCAGAAATGGAGGGGAACACTAGTTATCAACCTCCTAACATACAACTACCATAAATGGAAGTAGAAATTGAGATGAAACAATAAAACAGGAGAGCCCTACCTGACAGTCAAAAGGGGCAAAACATGAATCTGAATAATAAAATAAAAATCCCATAAAAGTTTCAAAAAATCATGACAATTCAACTTCTCCTCAAGCTAGATCCAACAAGACCAATCTCAGGACAATCACATGCCTAGGGCTCCTATAGTGAACAGAAATGCAATTCTATAAAGAAGGATTTAGAAATTTTCTCTCAAAATTCAATTTTCCAAAAGTGAGACCCTAAATCAACCAAGTAATCTAGTTGAACCCTAAATCATCCCAAACAAAAATAGGTTATTCCAAGTAAATGAATTCATCTATGGAAAAGCTGCCAAGAATTAAATTAAATTAAATAAATCCCAAAGATTCCCTTAAACTAAAATCATAAAATTCCTTAAAACTTTCATAATAAATGCGAACCTCTAAATCCATAAACATGCTCACAGGTCTTATCACATAATGAAAATTGGTCTAGATTTATTAAATCACTGGAATATTTAATTTAAACAATTAAATAGGATACGTCAACCATACAAGGACAACATTGGATAAATCATGCCAAGGATATAAATCATGGACACTAAACAACATGATCAAGTGCAATTACATATAATAACATAGCTAAAGCAATAAATTCATTAAATCACCCAATTTAACCATTTATTTAATTATACTGAAATAATCCATTTACATCACTTGGTTTCACATATAGCATCACAAAGTAAGAATGAAATAAATAACCATAGCATCAAATCCAAGTATCCAGAATCCAATAAGTCCATGATATAAACATAAATAGAGTACATGTCTGAATACAGAATAACCAAATATCAACATAAAACATCCTCTCATACCAAAATATAATGAGGTACAAAATGAGAACATAAGAGGCACTACAATTGGTATGAGGCACAAGTTGTATGGTAAGTGATAAAATTTTAGCATTATAGAGTGGCATTAGGGATTCCAAATAGAGTAAAATATCAAAAAACTTATTGTAGCCTAAGCTACATCTCCTATGCTAGTAGAGGTACAACTAGTGATGAATTAGTGCTATTATGAGGCATAACCAATATGGTAAGTGATAAAATGTTAGAATTATAGAGTGGCATTAGGGGTTCCAAATAGAGTAAAAAAACAAAATCTATACTACATCCTGAGCTGGATCTCTTGTGCTAGCAAGAGGTACAACCACTGATGAATCAATGCTAGTATGAGGCATAACCTATATGGTTGGCAATAAAATGTTAGCATTATAGAGTGGCATTAGGGATTCCAAATAGAGTACAAATACAAAAAAACATTACACCCTAAGTTGGATCTCCCATGCTAGTAGGAGACACAACCCTTGATGAATCAATGTTGGTATGAGGCACAACCTCTATGGTAAGCAATAAAATGTTAGAATTGTAAAGTAGGCATTAGAGATTTCTATCACACACACAAGCAATCCAAATTGAGATCACAAGAGGGCTTCAACTAAGACTCTATATACATACCTCTGGCCTCTATTGTGTTTGACCCCGTCTTTGATGCTCGAAACTCCTAACAAAATATAATGGGAAAGGAGTTGCACAATGTCTCAAAGAATCTTGTAATAGGTAAAAGATATATAACACATGTTATTAAGACAAATTGCTGATATAATTACTATAAAACTAAAGAAAAAAATGTACTCATTTGTAAATGCAATTGTTAAATATGTATATAGAACAATTGCATACTATAACATAAAATTTATGAGAAGGAAAATATGAAATTCTACCTCTTCCATTTCCTCAACATTGGCAGTCTCAAGTGTATTCATCAACTCTACAAAACTAAATTATTTCTACATATATTCAACAGACAAGTCAGCACATACTCATCAATATTGAGTAGATCTATATACATTCATTCGTAATAAATTTCAAAATATAAATTTGACTTGTGTTTATTGCCTTTTTTTGTTTCTGTGTTCTTGGTGATTTCCTTCCCTTTTATCCAATCCTCAAGCTATGTGGAATACCCTAAGGAAGAAACAACTATAACATAAGAGGAATCAATAAGACACATCATGATTTATACTCAAATCATAAACTTGATAGGTGTGCAAGCTATGATACTGCATAGCTCTCAAGGCCAAAGTTAATGGTAGAAAGTGTGACATCATCAATTTGAGAAATTTTAGCCCTTGACAAGCCCTATAAAATAGTAAAGAGTATTTTTATAAATATGAGATAATGTTGTAAATGTAAAGAAGGAACAATAACATCAAGAAGATCATAGGAAGGAAAGAAGACACTTGAAGGACTTGAAGGACAATATTGGAAAGATAGTTGAAAGATAGGAAAAATTGGGGCTCGAAAAGACGACAAGGTCTAAATTGAAAACAAAAAGACCGAGAAGGAAAAGAGAGATGTGAATAAACTTTTGATATCTTTTCAAGAAATAAAAGTGGAGATTCATGATCTCCACACACCTGCAAGACACCCTATGTGATATGCAGTTTCTTTGATGTAGATGGGTATATGGAGGATGAACTCATGAGGTTCATTAGATGGAGTTTGGGTATGATAGGAACAAGATATGTGGATGGGAATTGGATGGATTTGATGAATTTAGGAGGGTATCAATGATGGTAGGAGATGGAAAGGTATTATTATATTTTTAAGCATACCAATTAAGAAACAATATTTCAAAGCCAATGTATTATTTTACTTTTAAGAATATTTAAAAAACTTTACCTCGAGTGTTTTTGCTCCTAACCTCGAACCTCTAGCAGAATGAGTACCATGTGGTGTTATCATACTACTTGATACACCTTGCATTGTATATTGTTTGAACATATCAATCTAAAGTGCTCTATGATTTTTTTTAATTTTTTTTAATAGTACTTAGGTGATTAAATAATATCAAGTTAAAACTCATGAGGTTCATTAGATGGGGTTTGGGTAATGCTAGGAGCAAGAGATGTGGATGGGAGTTGGATGAATTTGATGAATGGGAGGGTTTCAATGATTTTTTAGGAGATGGAAGAGGATTTATAAGAGGGGTTTAAATGATGATAGGAGATGGAAGAGGATCTATAAGTGGGTTGTCAGTGTTATACCAATTAAGAAACAATATTTTAAAGCCAATGCATTATTGTACTTAAAGAATATTTAATTTTTTTTTACCTCGGGTGTTCTTGCTCCTAGCCTCATACCTCTAGAAGAATGAGTACTCTTTGGTGTTCTCGTATTGCTTGTTGCACCCTACATTGCATACTATTCACCTATCAATCTAGAGTAATCTATAAAATAATTTTTTTTTTTTACTTTTATGATATTTAGGTGATTAAATAATATCATGTCAAAACTCAAACAAACAAACTTATGTCTCTTTTCAACTAAATACCATTTTCATCAAATCATCTTTGAGTATGAAATCCCCACCTCTATATGAATAACAAGTATGACCACAATGTACACATGGATGAGATGACACTCCATCCTAAGATGCCTCCATATCCATCCCATCACACATGTGCTAACAGTTAAAACAAACATGTTGATTGGGCCTCAAAGACCATAATGATGGATGTGATGATGGTGTAGGTGGCACAAGTGAGGATGATGTAGGTGACACAAATAGAGCTAACACTAGTGGTGTAGGTGACACAAGCGAAGATGACACTAGTGGTGTAGGTGATGTTGATGGAGCTATCATAGGCTATGATGATTGAGGTACCATAAGTGATGACGATGGAGTTTTCACATGTTGTGATGACCCTAAAGGTGCATTTGATGATGGTCGAGGTGACATAGGTGATGGAAAACCACCTAACTATGAGCCATGCTCAATGATAACATCTGTCAATGATGCAACTGCATGAAGAGTCTGTAAACCAATAACGTCCTTTACAATTGATGGGAGCACAACATGAGGCATTTTTTTCATGATGTAAGTCTCCTCTCATATTGTGGTACTACCCTACAAGCCCTAGGTCTATCCTTTGTAGAGCCTCTCCCTCTACCCTAGAATTGACAGATGTCAACGTAATTTGGCTTCTCACCAAGGATGAACTCACAATATAGCTTTCTCAAAAAAATATAGAGGCACCTCATAATTATTACTTGGTGGTAGGTCAAATACCATATACCACCTATCCCAAAAACATGATCTCACCCTAGTATTACTACACCAATGAATAGGAAAAGTTTTGGTTGTGTGTAATAGGGAGTTGTGAGATATAGGATGGGTGAAAAGAGAACATCTAGTACCTTTATTTATGTCTTTATCTTTCACTTGATGATATGATAACCCATTGGCATAAAATGCATGACACCTTCCACTCCATGTACCCCATTTCGTAACCTCCCTAAAATCTCATTTACATTTTGGGTCATTTGTTCAAGTGTATTCGCTAGGGATGAGTGGTGAGAAAGTGTAGATGACAGCAACCTATTAAATATTTGGGTACTATTAGCACTATTTTGTGTAAGCCAATTTAAGAGGTCCTCTTGTGTAGTAGTTAAATGATGTAATTATATGCACAAAGGGTTTATAGGAGGTGGTGGTTGTTGAATGGGAAGATTGAGTGAAGGGTTTTGTGGTTATTTCATGATGGGTAGAGGGTTTGATTATGTAGGATGTGGTCTTTCATCTCTCCCTTGTTTTCTTGGATTCCTTGATGCATCTATATTAAAAAACAATTACAAAATAATTACAAAACCACATTACAAAATTTGATGAAAAAAAACATAAATGATGAATAGAATGAAGACCTACCTCATTTGCAAGGTGCCATGGATGGAGATGCAATAAAAAATCATTTTTCTCCCAAATTCAACCAGGTTTTGACCTTCTCAATCACACTCCACATTGTTTCTTCTATTTGAGGGTATACAAATGCCCTCAAACGAAGGCAATAGGAAAATATATATACTTTGAAAAACCCAATTGGGTTTTCCAATGTATAATGGTCAGGCTTGATTACAAGGTCTGGCCTGCATTTCATTTTTAAGTAACCTAATCAGGTTATTTAAAATCTGATTGGATTATTGAGATTTTTGTCTTTTTTTGTTGTGGGGTGGGTGTCCACTTTTTTGTACACCAACTTGGTGCACTCACCTGTACATATATCTTTCATCTTTCACATATTTCATAGTCTATATGATAGGATTAAAAATATCTTGTTATGCTTGATCACAACATGGTGATTCAATAACAGAAATGTTTTTCTTTCATAAAGGACAATGGGGTAGTTTGTTAAATATTATCTATGATGATTCAAAACACTTGATGATATTTTACATTTCTATATGATGTGGATATCAAAATGGTTGATTTAGCATACTTGATGGTGTGGTTCATAGTATTTGATGGTAACAAAGTACATTTTTGGTTACAACAATTTTTTGTGATGTTTAAAACTAATAATATTTAAGTACTCTCGATTACGTGTTAAGTTCACCTTAGTTGTGAAAAAAAGTATGCAAAGCATTTTTGATAACTCATAGATTGCATTGATTTCTAATCAATTTAGAACCTTAGTCATTTTAATTGGACAAAAGAAATGACATGTGGAAGTATTGTATGGTGGATTTCAAAGTTTGTGAAACTGATTTAAACTCCTATTTAGAAAATTATTTTGAGAGACTTGTTTTTTGTTTACTTGGTTTGTCGAAAGCCCAAATAAATAACATCTGCCATGGATCAATGTTGGATATCCAAAAGGACCGCTTGTTGATCTTTTTTATAAATTTTTAATATATCATTTTACTTAGTATAAAGAATCTTTTGGCAATCATTTTATGAATAGAGACATAGTTCTGAACAAGTATTGTGGTGATTTGTATTTTAGAGCACTTGAATAGGGTTGATCACCATTTCAATTTGCTTAATCTACATGGACTAAATTTTTCAAATGATTTTATGTTACAACTTATAGGTGTACATATTTAAGCTTCTGTATGTATAATAATGGGTAAAAAATGTTGTGCTTGTTGTGGAACATCTATTGTATTGAAAATTTTGAGACGACTTTGGTGTGATATTATAAAAGATGGATAACTACTTTGAATATAGCGATTAACAAAAGTTAACTAGATTTTTCTTCATGTCTAATAGCTATGGCTACCATGAAGAATCAACTTTCATATAGAAAAAATTGAAAGAGGGTTTCTTTTTTTTAAAAGAGCAAAACAATTAGTTTAGTTATAACAGTGTTCTTTGTATTTGTCATATTAAAAAAGTTTTATTTTTTATTTTGACGAATCTTCTTTTGAAATTGACAAACAATAAAACTCTAGTTTAATTAGTCAAAATATTTATGGTAAGTTTTTTATTAGCAAAAATAAAAATCTAAAGCAGAAATGTTAAGGAATTAAGAAATACTTGTGATGATTTTTTACTAACAAGTTTATTTGATTAATTCAAAATATTTGTCAAACGCTTTGTAAAAAGATTTTATTTTTTATTGGTTTGTATTCTAATGGGTATTCGACAAGATACAAGGATTTGTTAAACAATAAATAGAATAGGGTTTGTTGAAAACATATCAATAAAGTTTTTTAAAAATAAAAAAAACCCTAGCTTTGTTTCAATAAAACAAAGGATTTTTTTGACATGAGCTTATTTATAAATTATGATGTAAAGAAAAAGAACTAAATAAGTAGAAATATTGATTTTTTTAGTTCTAGAATGGCAAGTCAACAGTTCATTTAAGCAACTTGGTTAATAGTTGAATAACATATTGAAGACACAAACATAAATACTAATAGTTAAATATGATTTATTCAAATAGAATTTTAATAATATAAAATCCCTATCAGAGGGTCGGTTCTTGACAATTATTGTGTAACAAGTTTTTAATACAAAGCTACCCTATGAGAGGGTTTGGAAAATGACAATTTTATATCAATTTTAATGGTTGTAAATATTCTTGAACATTGAAAGACATATCTTGTAAGGTATATAAGGGAGAGTGTACATGCACAAAATAATGAAGGTGTGTGTTCATTATTTCTTGTATACTGAGTATGTCTAGCATTGATTGAATATCATATGACTATGTGTGTATGCATAAATGTAAGGTCCGTCAATGTATTTATACATATATGTGCAATCTAAAGTATCAATTGTAAAGTGAAAAGAAGGGATTGGTACTCCTTGTAGTTAGAGATTCAAAATGTTGTAAATAGTTGTTGCTTATTAAATTATAGGTTTGGAGTGATTTTTTCCTCTTATGTAAAATCCAATTGGTTTTGAGGGTTTCTCACTCAAACACAAATTGATGTGTTATGGTGTTCTTTGTGAGTCTCATTTAGATGCTCTGATTTGTTCCATTTCAAGATAAAGTTTTATGTGGTTTTTTGAAATTTAATAATTGTTCATGTTCAATGTGAATATTTAATTTTTGTTAATGTGCAACTTTTTGGTAAATAACTAAATTTTTGCAAAATTTGAAAAGAATCAATGCACTTTGATTTACACACAAACATGAGTGTTTTTCACCTCCAACATTTCTTCTTTCAAATTGATAATTCTTCACTTTGTTTCTTGTGTACAAGTTGCATTTTCCTTTTATATTTAAAAAGTATTTTATCGGTTCATAGGAGATGGACCAAAAAAATGATTTTATTCTCAAGAAGATGCATCTTTCTTTCATTTTGTAACCATGAGTTGACTTTTCTATTGACACTAAAGTTATCCTTTCAACAATTACATTTCTAATGAATGCATAGTTTTAGAGATTTTTGACAGGGCTCGATTTATTATTATGGCATGCAAAGGAGCTTGCTAAAAAGAGAAAAACAACAGAAGTAATGTTTCAAATGGATTAGTGTGCCTATATAGAGGGAATGTACAATAAGGTAATAGAGCTTTTAGAAAGTGTCCTTTCAAATCTTCCTAAAGTATCTATTGTAGGTGGTGAAGTGAGTCTATTTTTTCTAATCATTCATAAACTGTAATAACGTTTTATATTGAAGACAATTTTGATGGCTCTCAATGAGGATCCGTATTCTATCAGCAATCTTTTTGTTGGACTTGAATTTCAAACTCCCAATGGGAAGTCCAAATTGCACTTTATATGAGTTAATAAATTTGAGTCAATGGATTGACATGATAAAATTTTGTATGTGATACATTTTTATACACAATAATGGTTTCTTTAGGCGATCTCTTTCTACTTTGTTAAATATGCAATTATTGCTTAGTCAATGACTTCTACAAGAAGAAAATAGTAGCTCTTGAAATACCATATAGCTTCCTTAGGGTGACTTTATGATTGGTAGTTATTTTATAAATGCATATTCAACCCTCACTTGCTATGACCAATGAGGCTCATAATTTTCATAGTGATTATATTACACTTTACAAATTTTGAGAGAACATTGATCCACTTAAAGCCTTTTGGCAAAAATTTGTTGGTTTGCATTTATCCTATAAGCCTCAAAACTAAAAATTTATGGATGGACACCATTCCTCTTATGGATTCAATTTATGATAGGTATAATCTAATTCCACCCTCCACATTTTTAATGAAATATCTAAGTATTATTTGATGGCTTCAAAGATTTAGCCAATAGAAAGGATAATGAAACGTGTAACATGGTGTTCATTACTTTTATTCTTTATGTTATCAAGTCTAAGAGACTATAGAGCTAGATGTGTAGAGATAAGAGGAAAGGTACCAATAGTCAAGGAACTCCATGCTGAAAAGACTATTTTAAAGATTTTCATGTTTGGAAATGTCCAAAATGGGAGCGATCCAATGTTTTGGGTGGCTCTTGTCTTTTAGGACTAAGCTTTTCTCCCGCTTCCTATAGACAAAAGTATGTGGATGAATCATTGTTAGTTTCTAATATATTTTTCATTTGCTTGCTTTAATATTTGAGACCACTTATGAATTAATTTTCTAAAAATAATTTATAGTTTTTTCTACAATTGATTGATGATAGAGAATTGAATCAAATGCTCAAGAACTTCTTGTAAGCATTCTCAGTCATCAGTAAATCCTAAAAGATTTGACAAAGGAAACACTACATATTATCAAATTTGGTTCTTGATTGCAAATAAATATATGTGTGAGAAGTGGATGATGTTGCGCAATTTTAAGGAGCAATATACATACATTGCAATAATTGATAAATTAGTGTATCTAATAAAATCTTTCATATGACATTTGATAATGATTTCAGTTATAATAACAGGGTGATCCCACAATAATGGGTTCCACTTTTTGACCAATTTTGACACTGAAATCAATATTTTTGCAACAAATGTCACGTTCAAGTGACTATATCTCCAAAACTATAAATAATTTCAAGATGACATAAACTAATGATTTTGAGTACTTTGTTCCTACTTTGTAACCATATTTTTTAATCTTGAAAAAAAAAAATTTATGTCAATCTTTTTTATCTCCTCTGAAAAGCGGTACATAATAAAATTCAATATTTTAAAAAGTGACAGTCTGTTTGACACACATAACTTTTTTTCTAGAAATGATAATGAAGTAATTCTTTCAACGTTAGATTTGTAACATCAATATCTAGAGGATGCATTTGGTTTGATTTATTTTAGTCGAATATTTTATACTTTATGAAGTTTTGAAGTGACATGAATCGTAATTCAGACATACGTTCTGTTTGACACAGATAATTTGAAGTCAATTTATCATAAACCATTTTTTTTTTTTAATAGAAAGTTATCTCAATAAGCCAGTTCCTCCATATTTTTCAAAAAAAATTTGACTTAGTTTACTAGGTGTCAAAGTCGGTTGATGTTCAATTGGTAATGAACCTATAATGAGTTAAACTCATATTTGAAAGTCTTAATGATTAAATTATGTATTAAAATTATAGTCGTTGGAAAGCTTGCTCCGAGCAGCACATTTTGACATTTTTTATTTTACAGTAGGAGATCATTCTCCTACAATTATGGAAGTCAAAAGAGCAAAAATAAAAAATCTAAAAAACAGGTGAAAATTTTTGTAATTTTCTATGTTCGCACAAACATGTGCCATAAAATTTTGCGACCGTCGAAAAAGTTTGTACACATGTTCACCCGAACATGTGTAATTCAAGGTGTTCATGCAAACACCCAAAAAATCAAAAAAGTCACCATTTGTCTTTTTATTTGCCATTTTTATAACTATTTGCCATCAACCTGACGACGTGCATTGTTTGTCTTTGCCATGAATTTCATTTGCAAAATTGAAAGCATCAATTTGGTAAAAATATTGTACATTTAAATTATTTATTTATTTCTTTCGTTAGTGAAGTTGTTTGACGGATACATTGAAGTTAAATTAAAAATTAGTAAAATATTAATGGTGTTAAAAAATTTATATTCTTATTGTGTTACTAATGGTCTCCTTGCAGCATGTGGCAATCGTGGAATAAAGACATGATCGTAACAAACAACTAATACTTGTTTTGCAGGACCATTGTCTGTTTTTCAAAACCATGTGTATGGATTTATTAGATTAAATAACACTTTTTTTGGTGCTTAAAATGAACTTTTTATTTTGTCTAGTGTGTCTACAGTGTTTAAATCCCTAAGAGTTGCATTGGATGTATCCTCTCCCCTCGCCATTCGTGGATCTTGGGTGTAAGAGAAATCCATGTAACTTTTATAGGAGGCCTGCCTTGGACCAAGATACTCGATATTGGATATGCCACGGGATGACCTCAGAGCAGTAACAGGCCAAAAGCCAGGTCAACGTTCCAACCGCTATATAAAACTCGATTACGGTGAAAGTTGTGTCAGCAGTATTGTTGAGTGATAGCTCTCCTCCAGTACCTTTATGGTGCGTCAAGCCCCGATTCTCGGGGCTAGGAGACCTTCTGAGAAAGTTTATCACTCACTTGCTGAATGGAATGCCCTTACTAAAAACCATGTTTTAGTGGCCAAAATCCTTTCTATCCACTGGCTCAAGGGTTCACCCATGCCCATGAAGACATCCTACATTCTTGCGGTCCTTAGTAGAGACAACAGTCCCTTGGGAAGTCATGCCCCTTGAGACACGGATCTTGGTAGCCCCGAGAAGTGAGTGCGCTGTAAGGGGGAGCCTGTGGTGCCAAGGTCCTAAGTTGTCTGCTTTGGATAAGCGCAGTTGAACTTTGGTTCAAGTAGGAATTTAGTGGATACAATCCTAAAGCCTAGGTTGTGGTGTGATTGTTCACTTTTAACAATAACTATTCTTTTCTTAATGTGTCTTGCGCGTGTGTAAAACATAATCAAGATAAAAGCTAACATTCAAATTTACACCTTGGAAACTTGTAAAACCTTGTCAAAACATTAAACATTGTCAAAACCTTCCCAAGATTTCGCCAAAGTTTAAAAAACCTTATGTGTACCTCTATCATTAGCATAATCATATTCCTAAATGTCATTTTTGACTTACCCTAGTGGTATATCCCCCTCATATTGCATTGTGCAAACCCTAGCATCATTTTCACTATCAAACCCTATCAAATTGTCCATCAACCAACTTGTCTTCTTGATCACCTATCCTCATTTTAAATTCCCTAAACATCATTATCAACCCTAGGAAACCATCCCTTGCATAGTCCACTTTGCATACACCTACCTTTAGCATCTTTACCAAGTCCAAAACATAACTCTAACTTTCATTTTGCATATCATATTCTTCATCTTGCATACCTTCAAAATGACACCTTGCATTTGCACTTGCATAACATCCCTAGGAAATTTTCACTTTACATATCAAAACCCTATATCATTTAACATTTCCTTACATTGAATAACATCTCTAAACATTTAAAAATCTCAAAAACACCCATATCTTGCATACCCACATCTTAATTATCAAGTTTTGACCTCTTTTACCAACTGCAACCCTGTTTTACCAACTGCACACTTCATGGGTGAAGTTGGTAGTTTCAGGGCGCACTTGGTAATTAGGTGTTTCATTTTAAGTTCAAGAACCCTAATCTGCACTTCCACACCTTGCATTGCATCCCAAGACCTTAGGAAACACTCTAAATTATTCAAAACACTCAAAATTTGCATTTTAGGCACCTTGCAACTCTATTTTACCAATTGCAACCTTTTTTTATCAACTGCACACTTCAAGTGTGCATTTGGTAGTCTAGTTACACACTTGAGAGGCATAAAGTTCATTTAAGTTTCCCTCCACTACATCTGCATTCTGAGGTATCATGCCAGCACTCACTAGGACACAACCTTTGGAGTTATCAAATGCAATAATGACACCTATAAGGTCTCATCAAGAATCAACCATCAAAATCATCTAAGGTACATTTGAACACATTAATGTTAATCCCTTGTTTGACGAGATACCACCAATTCCTAAATATCTCAAAAGACGTTAAGACTTGATTTTAGGACTCACATCACTTGGAGCTACATCATTTGGAGAAGAAAGAAGGACATGAAAGCTACAAATGAAAGAGGGGATTTCTAACATTATGTTTTCTTTTTTTGATAGCCAATGCCATTGTCTTTTATGCAGCAATTTATTCTTGAAGAATATTTATTATAATGTTTATTCTTGAAGAATGTTTGTGACTCACAGATTTTAATCATATTATAATGAAGAATATTTATGCTTTTTTGCAGATAACTGCATTCTATTGATTTCTGTCAAACAATTTAAAAGTACGAACAACAACAGACAAATCTATACAATGGTTTTTTTATCTGGTTATTGCACAAAATTTATCTTGAGGCAAGGGATAAATTATTATTATTTTTTATTTTATAATGGGAAACAAGAAAGGAAGGCAAAACAAATATGCAAGAAAAAGATCTGATGAAGCAGAAAAAAGAAATATTCAGAAGACTGTGGCACGTTATCACCGAATTAAACAAGGTGAAAGAAATGTTGAAGAAGGCTCAACAGAAGTAGAAGTAGTGCGTATGGGAGAGAGGTCAGGAACACTCCCTACGGAATCTCAAAAAATGAATGTTGAAGAAGGTTCAAGATCAGTCCCTATAGAGGTTCAAATAACAGAAGTCGGAGAAGGGTCAGAATCTTTCCCTGTTGAATCTCAAACAATGGATGTTGGAGAAGGTTCAAGATCGGTCCCTATAGAAATTATAGTAACAGAAATTAGAGAAGGGTCAAGATCAGGTGTAGGAACTGGTATGGATGAACTCTTAAATATTGTTCAATCTATAAAGTATGGTATTTCTCATAAGAATTTAGATCATTTACTTAAAATGGATGTAGATAAATTGAAAAAATTTGTAGCTAGTGTTCAACATTAAGTTTGTCTAAGAGAAGGTTAATGAAGAAGAAGATAAGAGAAATTATGACTCAATTTGATAATACTGAAACACTTGAACAAGCTCAGTTGCTTTCACTTTTGCTTACACAAAAAAAGTTGCAGGAGGCATTGAAATTGTTAGGTGTAAACACAACATCAAAGAAGAGAATATTTTTTAGAATGCAAACTGATTTGATTAAAAATGTTAAACAAGGTTTGAGAAACATAGGAAAACACTCTGGAACTAAAGATAAGTCTCTAGCAAGAAAAGTGATGTTGATGTCTGTTGTAAGTAAAAATATGTCTCAAAATAGACAAATATCTTCAATTTTGTCTGAAATGGGTTTTAGTAGGAAAACAATGAGACAATATGTTAAGAGAAGATTAATTGTGGATGACAGTACTATGGAGGGCAACTAGGAAATCATGTGTAGAGAACCTCGTTTTGATAGAATTGAAGAGTTATTAAAAAAATTAGTCATATCATTTTGGATTGATAACACTCATCCTTCATCAAATAGTAGAGATGTTATTAGGCATAAGATTTCACCTGGTCAATATGAACATCATACAAAACATTGGTTGGACACAACACAGCATGAGTTATATGTGTCATTTCATAATGAACATCCTAATGTAAAAGTTGGGAAACATTGTTTGAAAAATTGAAGCCATACTTTGTGAGGTCAAACAAAGTGTTTGAAACTTGTTGTTGTCGTCATCATATTGAGTTTGATTTCCACTATCAGCTATTTCGAAAGTTTATAGAAGACACATATGGTTTTCATGCTACTCCTCCTAGTAGGAGAAGTGAGTTTATATCATCCATTTTGTGTGACAACATAGATGATCCAACTGGTAAAATAAATTGCATCAAAGGATTATGTGAAACATGTGATGAATTGGCTCTATTTCCTTTGAAAACTGAAAAATATTGATCTAACAAAAATATTGAATTGCAAAAGTTACAAGTATGTCAAGAATGAAACAAAGTTGGGGAAAGAAACAAAAAGGTTGGAATATGTTGAAGAGGAGTTGCCTGTTCTAACATTTATGGACAGATTTAAGAAATTGATTCAACCTTATATTTGTCATGCATTTTTTGCAAAGTGGCAAGCACAACAGTTTCAAACTCTGAGAGATAATTTTCCACTTGGAACAATTGTATCAATTGTTGATTTTGTAGAGAACTATTCATTTGTTTATCAGAAATCAATTCAATCAGATTATTACTTTAATAAGCAAGTCACTATTATGGTACATGTTTTTTATAGACATGCATAGTTAGATTTGGATGGTGTTCAAAGTACAGTTCAAGCACGAGTAATTGTAAAGGAATATCATTTTTATATAAGTGATGATAAAGAACATGGCATTCACTATGTAGAACATTGCTTCAATACGTTCTTTTCTTATTTGAAAGAAAGAAACATAAATGTTGATAAACATTATGTTTGGTCTGATGGATGTGCTGCGCAGTTTAAATCATCTAGACCATTTTATGCATTGTGTAGATATCATCGTAATGAGAATATAAAACACATGAAATTTCTTTGAGAGTGGCCATGGAAAAGGTGAACATGATGGTGTTGGAGCTTGCATCAAACGTGCTTTGCGAAAGTATCAAATGAATTATCAGGGAGTTCGTGTAAATAATTCACATGATGTTGTTGAATGGTGTAAGACTCATTTTGCATTAGATGAGGTCGGGACATCATCAACAATGAGTCGACAGACACCATATAGATTCTTTTGGGAGATAACAGGTATGGATGTGTACGTCTGTTTAACTTTTATGCACAATTAAATTATAAAATTTTATTGTTAAGTTTTATTTTTGAATTCATTGAAGTTTAAATTTAATTTTTCTATATTTTCAATTTAACGAACTTTCAGGTGTCAATAGAAAAAACATGCATGGTTGCAAGAGGATAGAAAAGACACGTTCCTTACATTCAGTCATGAGTACAGATAATTGCAATTGGACATTGAAGACAAGAGAATACTCATGTTTTTGTGATAATTGCATTGATGAAAACTATGAAGAATGCATCAATCAGACACATGGATATACAGGTGCATGGATTTCGGTACCACTTGATGTTACCGATACATTTGATAAATAAGATGAAAAATTTGATGATATTCCATTGATTTATGATGATTATAATCATATCTCTGGATTGGTAAAAGTGGGTGAGTATCATAAAAATTAATCTCAACTTTTTTATTTAATTATCAATTTCAACTATCTTATATATATTGTACACATGCATTCATGTATACTTGTTATGCAGGAGATGTCTTTGCAGTGATTGCTGAGCTTGGAAATCATGAATGTGTCAGTTATTATTTATTGTGATGTACTATAGAGAGGACAAAGTTATATGACCCTGAAGAAAGTGATGGAATGTTGTTCCCCATAGGTAAATTATACATATACATGTACATGCACATATATATTTAAATAAATAAATATATCTAGGTAACTTCATATCTGTCAAATTTTAAAACACTTAAATTTGTGGTACAAGTTCTGTTGTGATAGAGGGAATATATTTGAAGCAAGAGAAAATAGTCCAACATGGAATACACTTTGTTGATTATCAACCTAACAACAAATTTTTACAATACAGCCACCTGGTCGTTGCTACAGGGCTTTGTCTGCATCCAGTCAAACTTAAGCATGTACGTCGCAAGTGGAGACTAGACAGTGAAGACCATGAAAAAATATTGCATGTTATAAGTGTACATCATGGTTGATTAAACCTTTGAGATTTATTTTATAATAATCTGAATATCAACTTTGGTGAAATGTGTTTTGAATTGTACTATGGTGAAATTGTGAATATCAACTTTGGTGAAATTGTGTTTTTAATCTGAATATTTGAGTTTTAGTTATCATTAGTTTATTTTAAAACTATAATATTAATTGTACTATGGATGAATTTAAACTATTGAATTGTCTATGTTAAAATTCTTAAATATCATCTTCTTTTCAAACTATTGAGTTTCATCTTGAATTAAATGTGTTTAGATTAATTGTACGATCATAAGTTCTTAATTTTCATTAATTTATTAAAAAAATATGTATTTTAATAATTTAAATTAATTGTACCATGGATGAATTTAATAATACTCCACCTTAAAAAGTTCCAAGGAAATTCAAGTAGTTGCAAACAATAAATATGGTGATTTTGTATCATTGTAAAACAAAACGCATACTTTCTAAGCCCACAGAGGTCCTCCAAAAGTTATAATTAAAAACCATCCGTTAAAGAAGATCAGAAATATTATTATTACAATAAGCTTCCACGACAAACCACTTTAGAGTCAGTTCAAAGAAATTTGTTGGACGACTGAAAATTGAACTCTCGTTAAAAAAAAAAGTATTTTTTTGATTGTAGACCTTTATAAAATTAATTTGAAAACGAAAAAAATTAGTATTCTTAGTTAGGGTATGTAATCTTTTGATTTGACAATTTAAAATCAATAGAGAACATTCTGTTTTGGTTAAAATCCTTTTCCATTTTTCAAGTAGTCTATTAACGTTGAGTTATTTACAAAAAAAATGAGCCTACACATTGATTAGGAAAAATTATTAGCTGAGGCTTTTGAGTGCATTATTTCTCTCACTTCTATCACAATGTGAGGAAACTCATAATTTAAAACAGATACAACACAACTTAAATGTATTCCAAATCGATGAAGAGCAATTTCTGCTCCACCAATACCAAAAAATAGAGAAAGTACTCTGACGCCATCAGGATATTATGCTTTCAAGACTGATAAATGATATGCACCTGTATCTATTTGAAATGAATTACCCAAACAACACAAGTGATCAGTCGGACAAGAAGTTCCACGAGTGTGATCTCTATCAAATTTTAATATAAGCTCTATCTCATGGAGCTCTAGAGGGACGAGGTCACCTAGCCCCACCCATACCAAATTCCACTCTTCACACTTTTGAAGTATATATTTTTGCGCACTATCTTGCAGTTGCCCTCATGCATTCTGAATCATAACTCTCAATTGATCAATAAGGACGGTGCCACATCGTCTTGAGTCTATGGAATTTTTTTTTGTCGTCTGATCCCATGAAGGCCAATACTTTTTTATTTGTGGAAGTGCTTCCTAAATAGTCATGGGGGGAAAGGTTCTACTTGAAATCGCTCTTCTATTGGAAGGTTATGCACATACCCTCTTGCTCTTCTGGAAGCTGAAAAGAACATTAAGTCCACCAACTCTGGTTCAACACTATTAAATTGTTCGGATATTGTCTTCCAAATATCCTTCGATGCAAAAGCATAATTCTCATAGTAGAAGAAATGTGGCCCTTGCATGAGCACATTGATTTCCTTTGAATGCTGGCCAATAGGTTTCCCAGGAACTCCAAAACCAATTAGTTCCTTGGGACACAAATTAGGGATTGCATCACATACTTCAAACATTGCTTTCTTGTCTTGCATACCCTCTATGTATTTTTCATACTTCAACACTTTCATTATCTATGTTACAATTCTTATATATCAACTTTTTTTCAAACTATTGAATTTCATCTTGAATTAAATGTGTTTTTAATTGTACGATCATAAGTTCTTAATTATCAAATTTAGTTTATTAAAAAATTATATAATTTAATAATTTAAATTAATTGTACCATGGATGAATTTAATAATTGAAATTCATTTATCAACTTGTTTTCAAACTAGATTGAATTTCATAAGTGAAAATTAAAGTATGTGTTTTTAAAATTGTAAGATTATAAGTTTATAGTTATCATTTAGGTCACTTTATTAAAAAACTATATATTTTAATGTTACTTTATTACATCTACAATCATGTACTCTTAAAGTTTAAATTAGTTTAATTTAATATATTTTTTCAATATTATATTTTGTAAAAGTTCTCTAAAATAATGCATTGGCTTACCTATTTAACATTTTTTATCCACATAAAACTAATATTTATCTTTCTAGCAGGTTAGTAATTGATTATCAAATTTAGTTTATTAAAAAATTATATAATTTAATAATTTAAATTAAGTGTACCATGGATGAATTTAATAATTTAAATTCATTTATCAACTTGTTTTCAAACTAGATTGAATTTCATAAATGAAAATTAAAGTATGTGTTTTTAAAATTGTAAGAATATAAGTTCATAGTTATCATTTAGGTCAGTTTATTAAAAAATTATATATTTTAATGTTACTTTATTACATCTATGGTCATGTACTCTTAAAGTTTAAATTAGTTTAAATTAATATATTTTTTTAATATTATATTTTGTAAAATTTCTCTAAAATAATGTATTGGCTTACCTAATTAACATATTTTTATCCACATAAAACTAATATTTATCTTTAGCAGGTTAGTAATTGATAATTTAAGAAATATGTATCTTTCTAACTTCTTACTAATTGATAATTGATATACATGTACACACGTGTCTCAAGATTATGTTCTATAGCTATAACACAAAAAAATACACATGTACACATATCCACATCTCAAGAATAAACATCTACAGATCTAATATATCTCTATGTATCTGAAATGCAAACTGTAAATCTTGAATAAATATACGTATGTAGCAAAATATAAAAAGTCATATATACGTACATGTGATGGTATCTAACACTGAAATACTCAATAATCAAATAAATAGTGAAAGTACATGCATGTCATCAAGGAACTGAAAATACACGTGTACATGTAAACTAGACCTCCAATATATATGCATCAAAAAATATATAAATCTAATCTACTACTAGAAGGACCCCTCAAGACGCATACGAACAGAACGACCCTCTGATCAAGTCTCTTGTACATCCTCTCGTCGAGGCGCATCAACCAAGCCCTGCAAATATATATACATATATACATACATGTGTTATAGTTCTATCTTTAAAACATATATATACATACGTGCATCATGTACATATACATTCGAATTAAATACAAATTTGCATATATTTAGATATATATCTAGTTTTCAAAATATTTAAATAACTTTAAACAAACTATTTAAAACTCAAGTACCTGAGCACTACTAGGTGCCTCAATAGAATCATCTCTCTCATGTATATGATGCCCTGAACCAACAGTATGTGTAACCATGTGCTCAGCGACCTGTGCCTACATGATTTATTACAAGTTAAAGATTAAATTAAATATCTACATATATATCTGAACTAAATTTTTCAATAAATGAACATATTTTTTAATTTCATATATATTTAAAATTAAAAATAAATTATATATGTACCTGAGTCTCCGGAGGTGGAGGATGATCAGCAGACTCCATCATATCATCTACGATGTCCAACTGCTAGTAAATCTGAGTGAAGTGGACTGTGTAACTGACTGGGTACATTTGGTGTAGAATCAGTGCTGCCAGGTCCGAATAATAGGTCCATGTATGATGAAATACTTAGGGTCGAACTAGTATCAATCTCAGATAGGCCTCGCAACTACTCACCAAAATCATCAAGGCCCTCAGCTGTGATATGGACATCTCCAACTCATATGCTCGAGTCATTTGTAGAGTGTCATGAGTCTGGTGCCGAATGTTGTGAGCTATGCACAGGTGTATCATCTGTCACTGGTGTGGCGGCCTGTGTCTATGGAACTATGTCGGGGCTCTGATGCTATCTAACAACATCCATCACCACATGTACTGGAATCCTCTATGTATCAGAAATATAGCTAATAAAGTGCAACATATCCTCCAAAAAATATAGTGCCATATCCATATGTGTCTGCTATCCTAAAAGACCACAAATATCGCCTGGTAGTGGTAGCCCAGCAGCTCTATATGCATCATCAGAGGAGGCACCTGAAGTGCTACTAGATGCCTATGAAGATGGTCGACCAAGTGGATGAGGACATCGACTATGAAGATAACGACCAATAGAATCTGATGTGATACTAGCCGCCGCAGATGCAATGTGCCCAATAGTGTCAATTGCTTCCCTCTGGGAAGCAATGACGACTCTATCTGCAATAGGCGCATGTGTAGGAATCAAAGGAGGCATCCTCGGTCCAACAAACTATCTAAGATCTGCAGGTGGCAGACGATCTACACTGCGGTACTGGTCACGATCTGCGATCCGACCATGCCCTTGTCCGTAATAATTAGGAATATCCAAGTAGTTGACGTTGAGCCCTATACGGAACTCGACGTACAATTTCTATGCAAAATAAAGGGGTATTTGGTCGGTATTAGGATAACGACCATATGCAGCTAAAAATCATGGATAGATCATGCTAGCAATAATAGGGTCTCTGCATCGTGTGACTCTGTAGCCTCTCACCCTACCCTGTGTCCCCTCATAAGCTAGAAATAACTCTCTCTGGATGACGTCTTTGGGGACTACCCTCTTGACGTCATCGAATGATGCATCTCCTGAAACCTCATCCCTAAGCTCCCTAGATATGGAAGTTAATGTGGCAGGAGTAAATGAATGGTGACCTCTAAACCTAGTTGTCAAATCTTGTAAACTCCTACATATCGTAGTACATATGTCTCTATGAAGACCATCATCAGAGGTCAATATAGACTGTTGCAGTCTAGCAACCTCATGCTCTAAAAATGCAAATAATGCATCGATATTGATGCGCGGAGGTGGTGCAGCAGGACCTCCAGCAGGAGTTGCAGGTGCAGCCTAACCGGGAACATGAGCTACACCAGGAGCTGGAACATGAGCTGCACGACGAGCCCTACGTCGAGGTACACGAGGAGCCCCACCAGAAGCTGCAACACGAGCCCCACCACAAGCTGCACGAGGAGCCATATCGAAAACTGCAACAGGAACCGCATCAATCTGTGTCGCAGTAGGAGTCGCAATAGGAACTACATCAGGTGTCGCACCAGAAGCCGTATCAAGCATATCGTGTGAAGCCATATCTATAGAAATGTATGAAGAGCTAAATTGCCTGTTGTACATAATTTTTTATTTTTAACATTAAAAATTATACACATGTAATTAAACATACATCACACATCATGGACCTAGATAATTTGTAACACATCCAGACCTAGATTAATTTGCATATAAGTATAAGATGACTTTAAAGTTGAGAGTTTGGTTATGGTTAGAGTTAATTTGTTGTTCTAAGATTTTATTATACTTTGGGGGGTATTATTAGAGAATTCAATTAAAGGGTACCTAATAAATTATTTATATTACTCTTAAATGATAATGTTTCGAAGTTTAGGTTTCAAGTTGGGTTACATACATATCATTTAAAACAAGGGTCATACTTCATGTATGTACATGTGTTTGAATGTATGTGCATGTATCTCAAATGTAATTTTTAACAATTTAGGATTAGGGTCAACTTGTTTTAATTTTATGTAAGTTAGGCTTCAATTAGGTTTTCAAATAGGGTTTTAGTGTAATTAGGCTCAATTTTAGAGTAAGATTTAAGACCTTATGACACTGTCAGGGTTTACACGAACTTAAATAATTTCTAGCATTAAATTTAGGGTTTAATATTAAAGTCCATGGTTAAGAATTTAAGATAAGGGAACTTAGCATATGAAGCTTATGATTTGGTTCAAGATTATGATTTAGGGTATTTATTATCATTTATAATATTGGGTTTAGAAATTAAATTTTAAGATCAAGGTTAGCGTTAGGGTTTGGATAATGTTTAGGGTTACGATTTGGTTAGGTTAGGGTTAGGGTTTGGATGTACATGTATGTTATATTCATACCTAGATATGCAAATTAATCTACATTCTTATATATGTATAATTTAGGATCTCCCCTTAAGACATGTCATTGAATTATATAGTGAATTATATACTTCTAATTATTAAGACATTAAAAATAATAACATATGTACATTTAAACATGAATATTGAAAACATATGTATGTACATCTATATCTACCACATGAACATATTTACATGTACATTTATGAAATAAAATATACATTTTAATCTACATTCTTATGTATAATTTAGGATCTCCCCTTAAGACGTGTTATTAAATATAATTAATTACAGTTAGTTATAAGATAAATTAAGATCAATAGTTAACATATACACAAATTATACATATAAAAATGTGAATTTATTAAAAATATGTACATACATCTACTTTTAACCATGAACAAATATACACGTACATCTATGTTCAAAATTAAAAAATTATACATTTTAATCTATATTTTTACATGTATAATTCAGGATCTAGACCCTTAAGATATGTCATTTAATTAAACTTCTAAGATTAAGACATTAAAGTGAATTTGACATATATACATTTAACATTAACACACACACACACACACACACACACACACACATATTTATTTATTTTTAAATTTGTTTTCTAAAATTTTGTAATGTTTTTCTATTTTTTTTTAAAATATTTTTTCTAATGTTTTTCTAAATTTTATGTTACTATAAATTTTCTAATATTTTTCTAATATGTTTTTAAATTTGTTTTCTAAAAACATTTTTCTAATTTTTTTCTAAATTTTTTTTTTTTAATTTATATTAAATTATAAATTTTCTAATGTTTTTTAATGTTTTTTCTAAATTTATTTTCTAAATTTTATATTAAATTCTAAATTTTCTAATGTTTTTGCAATTTTTTTTAAAAATTGTTTTCAAAATTTTATATTAAATTATAAATTTTCTCATATTTTTTCTTTTTTTTAAAAAATTTTTTTTAAATTTTTTTTTAAAATTTTATATTAAATTATAAATTCTCTAATATTTTTGTAATGTTTTTTTCTAAATTTTTTTTCTAAATTTTGTAATGTTTTTGCAATATTTTTTTCTAAATTTTCTATAAAAAATTAATTTTTTTTCTAAATTTTCGAATTTTTTTAAATTTTTTTAAAAAAATTCTAATTTTTAAAACTATTTTTTATAAATTTTATATTAAATTATAAATTTTCTAATGTTTTTGTAATGTATTTTATTAAAAAAAAATTAATTTTATATTAAATTATAAATTCTCTAATGTTTTCGTAATTTTTTTCTAAATTTGTTTTCTAATGTTTTTCTTAAATCTTATATTATATGTTTTTTACTATTTTTTCTAATGTTTTCTACTGTTTTCTAATTTTTTCTATATAACAATAAAAATGATATGTTTTCAAAACTATTAAAAATGTAAATAACATTCAAATATGTTTTCAAAACTATTAAAAACATAAATAACATTCAAATATGTTTTAAAAACACAAAAAAAATGCATTCAAAACATTAAAATATACTTTGATAATATACAAAAATACTTCAAAAACGTTGAAAACATTAAATTAATATTATTTTGACATACCCGATAATGAAGAGGAGAATGAAAACATGAAGATGACATGGACGGAAGTTTCTCAAGCCACACATTCGCCCGAACGCTCAATCAACAGTGCTCGCTGTAAAAATGAGGTTGGAAAAGTGGGAAAAATGTTTTTAAGCGCCGGAAATCGGCTCACTACATGTTTGCGCGAACATGTACCTAGCACATGTTCGCGCGAACATGCGCTAGGTAAATGTTTGTGCGAACGTGTTGCAAACAAAAATGCAAAAATTTGTCAACTTTTTCAAATTTCTTCGTCCCACTAAAGTGGAACCCATTATTGTGGGTTCACCCAACAATATTGGTAAACAATATTAAGATGATAAAATCTAAATAATCTATTAACTAAATAATTATCTACAATCTTAAGTTTATGTTTGATGAAGTGTAGTTCACTCATTCCATTGTTGAATGCTCCTATCACGTTTATTTTATAACAACAACAAAATTGAAACATTTGTGTTTAATTAATTATAAAATCTTCAAAATAGACAATTTAGAAGATAAAAAAAGAAAAAACAAATATGATGATAAATAACCATTTAAATTTAGTTTAAAATAATCATATAACCACTTAAATTTAGTTAAAAATAATCATATGATGATAAATAGCCACTTAAATTTAGTTTATCTTTGAAAAAGAAAAATAAATTTAATCAAAATAAAAGTTCTAAATGAAACATAATGCTACTACATTTATTTAATATAAATATATAAATAACTTTAAAATTCTATTTTAAAACTACTAATGTGTTGTAAAATAAATTAAACATCAAATTAGATACATACATATCATCTCACTTCAAATATAACTTACAAAATAAAAAACCAACCTCTGATACCCATAAAACTAATAAAATAATTCAGCTTGAAAATTCCCCTGAATACCACAAATACAAGTTGTAGGGTCTATCTCGTCTCAAGGGCTTAAGCTTATATTAAAGCTTATCACAAAATTTGTGTTAAACAAGATGATCTCGAGCATATTAATGTAGCCGTGGCCTTGTATTTTTTTAACAGTCTTTCAACATCTAATTGACATGTGGGAACTTCAAAATTCTTCATTCTCCTCCTCTCGATGTGGAGGCCATGGGAGATGCCCCGCATCACAGTAGAATCTGAACCTCTGGAAAGCCTGTATACCTGCCATTGACACGTCATATTTGCTCAGTGCCCATTTCAATCTCCGCCAGCTTCGTAACTTCATTTTGTTTTCCTCGGCCCTCTTTTCACTCTTGCCACCCTCTTGGGATTCATCTTTCTCTTTCAGCTGCTTTATTTCATTCCTAAGAGCGTCCAACTGCTCCTTCATTTCCTCTTTTATTTCTTTCTTGAGGGCATCTAGTTCCATTAATAATGATTTCTCTAACTTACCATTTTTATCTTCTACAATTGCGATCATGTTCTCTGGTCTTGCCACTCGGCTGCGTTCAGAACTTTCTCCATCTTCATTGACTCCTGTCTTCAAATTCCTCTGCTCTATGTCGCTGCTTTCAGGAACATCTGTGTTTTTAGAATCCGTATCATCCCTCTCTTTGAGTACGTCTCCTGATTTCTGTGCTGGTGGGTCTTTCTCTTCAGAATGCTTCGAATATTTAGCTGTATCTGTTCCAATTGAGTTCACAGATTTCTTTCCACTTTTATTGTTTGTCATAGTCCAGCTCTCTTTCGTTATGCAGTGCTCAACGATTGTTCTTAGTGACGGTCCAATGGGCCCCGATCCTGATTCTTCTTCATATGTTTTAAGAAGACCAATCTCGTTCCACCTCTGCCAAAATGGCGAGCAAAGCTCACAAACTACATTAGAACCATTTTAATGTTTTTATATATAATTAACTAATTCAATGCTGTTTTAAACTTATGCACACCTGTACAAGAACATTAATGTTATCCTCGAACTCCCAGCAGATGAATATCCAAGTAATCAGCTGGACTTGCCATCCATCCAAATGCTTTGTTTCATTGTTCATGATAATGAAGATGTTCCAGACCAGTCGATGGTAGGTGAGCAAACGCTTCCACTCTCGAGGCAATCTTCGGACATCTGTAGCCATTCTTTGGAAGTGGACAAATGCATCTCGCTCTCCTTCACTGTATCTTACGAACAACAACTCCCTTATTGGAATTACTTTCGGCTCACCTGCATAAATGCATGTCTTTACTTATAGCATATTCATGATCGTAGAATATGGAATTTTATTCGACTCTAACTAAGGAATTTGTAGAAGCTATTTTAATAATAATCTAGATGCACTGAAACTTCTAGCCTTTATGCCTCATTTGCTCTAAATTCCAAAAAGAGTCAACAATTGATCTGCGCATGATAATAAGGCAAAGCAGATTTAGTACCAATGTGTTATTGCAATAATTATCCTGTACTGCAAGCATTCGGAGGAATGACAGAGTGTGGTAAACATAACCACCATTTTGAATGTGTATTTCCAACTCTATAATATTTCTTGAGAAAAATAGTAAGCCAAACATTTAGATGAGTACAAGACATTTTGGTGAAAAAATAATCATTGTGAATGCAAATTTTCAAATTGATTTGGTTAATGATCTCTTTGCATTATTATTAGTTCTCATTGCTTGCCACTTTTCCTTTATTATTTTAAAAAGTGTGTGAATTGGGGAGATTAAAATTATATTTGTGAAAAAAACAATCTTGATAACAGAATCTTGTTAAAACATACCTGTTCCATCGGTGGCCTGCATTCCTTTAGCTAGCTGTGTTTCTGTTGAGCGTCGACAATTAAAACTGTCGCGTAGCTTTGCAATCAGACTATTGTAGAAACTTATGATCATGTTGCTTCTATCTGCGCCCTGAATTTCTTCAGCTAATATTATTTGTACGGAAACGTCTATTGTTTCTGCTGACCCACTACCTTCTCCTAATTAAAAACGAGTGTCTATCAGTTACAAAGCAGACAAATCCTCCGTAGAATTGCAGAGCCTACAACCATAAAGCAACTTATATGCTACCGGATTATTGTAAAACCATTTGGACGTACTTGTTCCCTCTACTGCCTGAATATCTATGGCAACTCCTTCAGCATTTTGGGCTTGTCCTGGAGCTACTGTTGTTTCTGCCGAGTTATTGGCTTCTTTATAAAGTGCAAAACAGTATATATATCAGGTCAGATATAAATGGTACTAACTAATTTTCAGACAAAATGCACCAAACACAAACAAAAGTCAAACATGAATCTTTTTCAGATTTAAGAAAATATAGCGAATTTATACAGATCGTGAAGATCAAATGCAAAGATTTTCAAAAACACATTTGAAAAATTATTATATTTTTCATTTTTTTAAAATTTAGTCAATAATACAATTTATAGGAAGGATAGCCACCTCCAATATAAATGTTCAAGATATAATCTTTTATTTCATCTCTTACCTGAGATGGGAGTCACCGAGCCAGTCAATTCTTGAAGAAGTTTCCAAATAGATACATTTGGTCGTTCCAATGGAGAAAAAAGATCATTGTATGCTCTATCTATTTCTGGTACAGAATCGACTTCATCATCTGTCCGTGATTCTGAGTGGCCTTCCTTACTTTGTTTTTGGAACACTCCCAAGTGTCGATCCAAGAAATTCCTTGATTGTTCTTCACTGGGGTCAGGAAGGTCTAATGGCAGTTGTATTATCTTTTGTAAATACTTGTCTGCTAACTTGCTATTTTTTAAGGATTTATCTCCATGTCTTTTCATTATTGCCCGTTGGATCAACTCTTTATCCATTCCTAGAACCACGCTAATTTCGCAGACAGCTAACACCAGATTAATTGCTGACAAAACCTATGTAGCATAAAAAAATATTATTTTTCAGAGCATTGCGAATGGCATTGGCAGTTAAAATTTTTGATTGAATCTCAACTTATTCTAAATTTACCTGGAGAATGATAGATTCCTGGCATCGATCTAGATCGTCAACAAATACAATTGTTCTAAGATTCGCACTCGGTGTCCAGCTGGGCATGCTTTTTCCATTGTATTTAGAAGATATCATAGAAATAATGCAAGCCCCTGTTATGAGATTCCATATGTAGGAAGCAGCAGTGCACAGATAATACGGCTTTTTGCTGATTTCCTCGTTTAAGAAAGTAATGTCAGAGATTACCCGTTCCTGATAACCAAGCTTTTCTGTATGGTCTGGAAGTTTCATGTAATTCATTAACTGAGCACTCACTGGATTTACTGTGCTCATCACTTTCTTCGCCAGAGCCCATGCCATAATGACTACAGTCAGAGGGAAAGATGCGTATTTTAGCTGCAATGATTCCTTGACCTCGTATCTATCCAGCAGCAGCCATAAGATCCAGGTAAACGAGGCTGCCAATAGAACCGCGAGCAGGCATGGAAACACAATTTCAATCAAGATGGCCTCTTTCTGCTTTCTCCAAGTGTTTCTCACACATGTGCTCAACCATTGGGCATCTGTCATTATTCCTTCCATTCCTTTTGTTATTTCCACAGCCATGCCAGCTAAGGCTTCTGATTCGTTCCTGTATTTCCAAGCGTTATATCGGACGGTTAATATAGCAGGTACACTTCCCTCTTGTGGAGGATCATTTTCTGGCTGTGAATTTTGACCTTTTACTTTCAACGGAGAACATGAAATATACGAAGCCTCCGATCCCTTTGTTGAAGGATCATTTTTTGATAGTGATTGTTGACCTTTCACTTGGAACTGAGAACAAATGTTAGGAAATAGTTAGACAAATGATTCACCAGATTATAACAGAAGGTAATACAGAAGCTTTTCTCAAACTAAGAGAATTACCATGCTACTGCTATCCATGGCTGCTAGCGATTTAAATATATGATGATATTTAGCCTCGTAGACATTTAAAAATCTTGGGAGTGAGTCTCCTTCCTAGTTACCAATCACAATAGAGATTATTTTACCAGAAATAATCGAATATAGACAGTTTTATTATTCTACAAATTTAAGTTTTACCTTGTTTTAGTTTTCCCTGGTACATTTTATCTTATTCACCATAATCTGAAAGGAGTTACCTTTTTCGTTTTTTCATTGAGTAATAAACGTATGCATCTCTCAATTTGGTGATATTTGTTTCTGCCCTTTTCTGTATGTTCCAAGTTTTTAAAACCGGGAAACCTTGAGATTTCAGAATTTGATGGTTCAGATGGCAATAATGCCAATTGTGCAGCTGTCTTCAACAAAATACCCTCTGTCTGCATTCAATGGAAGCCAACTATACCTTAATGAAAACATATTCGAATTATAATCAAGCAGAAGACGTGTTTCAGCATATGATTTTATACTTGCCTGTACCATGAGACTCGACTTTCCCATACCCCAGCTGCCAGAAATGCCCACTGTAATGGGAGGTTTTAAATAAGGGTTCAAAAGCAAAGCGGCAAGGCCATGTGCAAAATCGCTTCTTCCTGTAAAAATTATTAATTAAACACTTTGAATAACCATGTTAAACAAATGTTTAAAAATTCATTTTATTTTAGAAAAGAAAACCAGATAATTTCAGTATATCTTACCAAGATTGTCGGAAGTTGTTGGCAGATCATTTCCCTGTTCTGCAATGCTTTCTAGTTGCTTCGAAACTGCAAACAAGTAGGCGCGGGATAATAATATAATATCAGACTTCAAATAGCTAATTATATATAGCTGTAAAGAAATGTTGAAGTTTAACGGAATACATTGTAGATTTAGAAATATAGCTAGAGCAAAGAAATACTGAGAATAAACACAAATAAGAAGAATTTGTTAACACACAACGGGCTCTTTTATTCAATCAAATGGAAGGATTAGACGATGTCTCACTAGTAAGGTCTTTGCCCTGTTCTTCATTTTCATTATGGGGTTGTTCAAATATAGACAGTAAACTGAAATGCTTTCCTTCGCAAATTTGACATCCAAAATCAGTGAGTGCATCTAAGAATCAACTACATGTTGAAAGAGCTAAAATATAAAATGACTGTTTTTATTGACTCATATTTTCTGGATACATAGAGACTTGATATTGAATTGATACTGAATTATTTCACATTGATATATGAACAATTTTATATAACTTCATTTTCCCTACAAAATCTACTTCCGGACAACTATATATCTAACTTATTTATTTATTTATACCTAATTAATGTAATAAATCTTAACACATGCAAACTAATTGTTAAGTAAAACTGCACATGGTGAAATACAAGCGATATTGAATCAGGATCTCGTAATGATGTGCATGAGGGTGAGACGCGCATTATCTCCAGCAACATACCTGTGGCAACATTATGTTTTTCCCCGGGGCTTAAACTGCTTATCCACTGCTGATCGTCAATGTCCCCGATTTGAGCACCCCTGGTAAGCAATTCTTTCGTGAGGTCAATATCACCCAGACAAGCAGCTGTCTTTAACAAATTGTTTTCCTTCCCTAACTTTTTAGTGAAATCTTTCTTTTGTTCTAAAAGAAAGTTCTTGAGAGGAGAGTCCACTAAACATTGGTCTGCAGTGCCTAACCCTGCAGCGGAGGCCCACAGCAAAAGCATTTTCTTTTCGTCGGATCCACACTTCTTTAACATCAGATCTGCAACTTCTTTTCCATCCTCTCCAGTTAATTTTGATTGCGCTAAGTAGTGGAAAACGGTTCGGCCATCACAATCTCTTTCGAGGAGAGGATGAGCTCCCCAGTGCAACAAAACTTTAATGACATCCGCGTGTCCCCCTTTTGCGGCCTTATGAAGCGCCGTCTGTCCAAACACATCTGTTTTCCTCACATACTCTTTTCGATTGTATGATGAGTGAAGGAGTGATGAATTAAAACAGCAGCACAAAGAATAAAAAACAGAGCATAAAACAGAGCTTAAAAACAGAGCAGCAAAACTCAAATATATCAAAGAGCTATAAAGTTTCTTCTTGTTATTACAGCTGAGAGGAATGCTCTATTTATAGAGCTCATACATATTTCTAGAGGGTTCTTGAGAAGCTTCAAGAAAGGAAGCACTCTAGAGATTTCTACATAATTTTAAATTCAAATTTTGCACAAAGAGAGAGGCTCCAAGAAGCAAGTAGAAAGTTCTGGACTGTGCATTAAATGCCCAGCTACTATAATAAACATTATTTTTAACACCCCCCCATAATGTTTATTTGGAGAGAGTGGGAACATCTTTGAGCTGCAATAGATTTCTAAATTTCGTAGATTTTACAATAGACAATGCTTTTGTAAATATATCAGCAAGTTGATCTTCTGTTCCGCAAAATTGAAGCTCCACCTCTTGTCTTTCAATTAGATCTCGAACAAAATGATGATGCACTTCTATATGCTTGGACCTTGCATGATATACTGGATTTTTTGCTAGCTTGATAGTACTTTGATTATCACAAAATATTGTTGTTGGAGAGTCTTGTGGATGATGCAATTCTTCAAGTAACCTCCTAAGCCATAATGCTTCTTGAGATGCCTTTGATAAACCAATATATTCAGCTTCTGTAGATGAGAGTGACACTGTTGATTGCTTCTTGCTACTCCACGAAATCGGTCCTGATCCAAGATGAAAGATATATCCTGAAGTTGACTTTCTATCATCAATGTCACCTGCATAATCAGAATCTGTATATCCAACTAAAGTAGGTTCTCCTCCATATTTGTATTCAATGCCAAGCTGGTAAGTACCCTTAATATATCTTAATATTCTTTTAGCTGCTTTCCAGTGTTCAATGTGTGGATCTGCCATGTATCTTGATACAATACCAACTACATATGCAATATCTGGTCTAGTTATAGTAAGATACAAAAGATTTCCAACAAGCTGCCTATATAATTTTCCATCCACTTTCTTTTGAGTAGAGTTAGCACCTAACTTTACTCCTATTTCACATGGTGTATTACATGGTTTACAATCACTCATATTGAATTTTTTAAGTACATCAAGAGCATATTTAGTTTGAGAGAGCATGATTCTTCCTTCTTCTTGCCATACTTGCATACCCAAAAAATAGTGCATTAGTCCTAAATCAGTTATTTCGAAAGCTTGTTTGAGTTGATTTTTAGTTATCTCAATATCATGTGCGTGATTTCCTGTAATAATCAAGTCATCCACATACAATACAATGATAACAACCTTATTATCACAATATTTTACATACACATCTGGATCAGCATTACTTCTTTTAAATCCAACTTCTAGGAAGTACTTATTAATTTTTGAGTACCATTCCCTTGGTGCTTGTTTGAGACCATAGAGTGATTTTCTTAATCTACACACCAAATTCTCTTCTCCATACTTAATAAATCCTGGTGGTTGTTGCATATAAATTTCTTCTTTTAAGTCACCATGCAAAAATGCACTTTTTACATCCATTTGAAAAATTTTCCAACCAAACTTTGCAGCTAAAGCAACTATTGTACGAATGGAAGTCATCTTAGCTACTGGAGCAAAGGTTTCAGTATAGTCTATACCTTCTTCTTGTGAGAAACCTTTAGCCACTAACCTTGCTTTGTATTTTTCAATAGCTCCATCTGATGTGAATTTGGTTCTATAGGTCCACTTGCAACCAACCACATTTTTGCCTTCTGGAAGTGTTGTTAGTTCCCATGTTCCATTCTTCATCAAAGAATTGTATTCTTCTTGCATAGCTGCTTCCCATTCTTCTTTTCCTTTTGCTTCTTCATATGTGTTTGGAGTGTCAACCTGCATCACCTTAGTCATAAGAGCATAGTTAGCAAATATATATCTAGGACATTCTTGATAAATTTCTTTGATGCTTCTAAATTTCTTTGGATTTTCATTATCACTTTCTTGAGTCTCATCCCATGTAGTGGTTTGCACACCTTGACTTTGACTATTGGTAGAAGTAGAATTTTCTTCATCAATCAAAATTGGAAAGAAAGATAATGTTGGAGAATTATCATTCTTAACATCTTCATCAAACCATACATTTCTTTTAATATAGATTTCATTAGTTCTAGGATTGTATAACCTATATCCTTTCGATTCCTCACTATATCCAACCATTGTGCACTTCTCGCTTTTCCTTTCAAGTTTGCTCCTCCTTTCATCAGGAATGTGAGCATATGCTTTACAACCAAAAATTCTAAAATGAGATACTGTAGGCTTTCTTCCACTCCATGCCTCTTCTGGTGTTATGTTCAAAACTGCCTTAGTAGGTGTTCTATTCAAGATATATACGGCAGTATGAACTGCTTCAGCCCAAAATTTAGCTTCTAGATTTCTAGAATGAAGCATGCACCTAGCCATTTCTATTATAGTTCTATTTTTCCTTTCAGCAACACCATTTTGTTGGGGTGAATAAGAGATAGTTGATTCCTTTTTAATGCCATGTTCTTTACAAAAATCTAAAAGAGCTTTATTCATGTATTCAGTCCCTCTATCAGTTCTTAGTATCTTTAAGTACTTTCCACTTTGTTTTTCAGTCAAAGCTTTAAACTCTTTAAACTTTTGAAACACTTCATCTTTCTTTTGTAGAAAATACACCCAAATTCTTCTACTATAATCATCTATAAAAGTGAGGGCATACCTTGATCCTCCAATTGATGATGTTTTGAAAGGACCCATTACATCACTATGGACTAAATGTAGAGGAGTTTTTGCTCTCCATGATTTACCTTGAGGAAAACTTTCCACATGTTGTTTTCCCATTGCACATCCTTCACACACCTTAGGGTTTAATGATATCTTTGGCAGCCCATGCACCATTTGTAATTTCTCCATAAGCTTGAGACTTTGAAAATTGATGTGCCCCAAACGCTCATGCCATAACCTGCTCATATCATCATATTGAGCAATAGCACACATATGTTTATCTCCATATTTAGAAGTAAATTCTTGAAATTTATATAAACCATTCTCCATTTTACCAATTGCAATGACTCTATAATTATCATTGACATCCTTGATTAAGCACTTATCATTGTAGAATTTTATTTTATGTCCTTGACTTGCAATTTGAGATACTGAAAGCAGATTTGTTTTTAATTCAGGGACTAATTTCACATTTTTGAACAAACCATTATCAATTATGACATTACCAGTCCCTTTAACTTCTAAAGCACTATTATCCCCCAAATATATTTTCTCTACATTATTTTCACTTATTGATTCAAATTGATTCTCATTATGAGACATGTGTTGTGTAGCACCAGAATCAATAACCCAATCTTCTTTGAAAGTATTATTTTCTTTAAGTGCAACACAAAATGCATTTCTTTTAGAATCTCCTAATTTTGGATAATTATTTACTTTCTTTTCTACATCTCTTTTCTTCTTGAAACATTCATTTGCCTTATGACCCACTTTACCACAATAATGACATTTCCATTTACTTCTATTATGATCTATATATGAAATACTCTTATTTTCATTCTTCCAATTTCTTTCTTTAGATTCATTTTCTTGTGACTTCTTATAATATTGTTTTCCTTTCATTACAAATGCTTGAGATTCACCATCAAATGATTCTTTTTCTTTAACTTGTCTTTTCTCTTCTTGAACCAACTTAGCACACAATTCTTCTGATTTAATACTTTTTAATTTATCTGCAGTATCTAAACCCCTTATAAATGATTGATAAGATCCTGGAAGACTTTGTAATATAATTTGCACAAAATCTTTATCATCTATATCTTTTCCAAGAGAAGCAAGCTCATTTTTCTTTTCCTTTAACTTACTTAAATGTGGGACTATCTCTTGTGAGCTTGATAATTTCAAATTGTATAATTCAGTTGTGAGAGATAAGATCCATACATCACCTGAATTTTGATATAAATCTTTCAAAATCTCCCAAACTTTGACTCCACTTCTCTCATTACGAACTTCTGGAAAAACTTCTTCTGAAAGTGTAAGCTTGATTAGTGCTGCTGCCCTCTTGTCCCTTTTATCCCAATTATCTTGATCATTTCCTGGATTCGTAGGCCTTTGTTCACTACCAGTCACAATATCATAACAATTTTGAAGGGTTAGAGTGATTTCAACATGAGATACCCAATCATAATAATTTTTTCCATTTAATTTAACTGTAGGCAAAGTCACACCAAGTGATTCCATTGTTAAATTCTCTCCCTTTTTTTTTTTTTGGATGAGAATGAAAGATATTTAAGAACTTGAACACCCAAGCTTGAAACTGAAAAAGTCTCACCAATTTGTTGAAGAAAAAAAACTTTTCTTTTGCTGCAATATCCTTCCTTTGATGTAGTTTTTTTGTCCCAAACCAAACTGCTGTTCACTCCTTAGTTACAGCCTGCAAATGTAAAGATTCACACAAGAAAAAACACATATATTCATTCCAAAAAACATCATATATTCACAGCCCAAAGAACTGAAAATGCTCTGATACCATGATGAATTAAAACAGCAGCACAAAGAATAAAAAACAGAGCATAAAACAGAGCTTAAAAACAGAGCAGCAAAACTCAAATATATCAAAGAGCTATAAAGTTTCTTCTTGTTATTACAGCTGAGAGGAATGCTCTATTTATAGAGCTCATACATATTTCTAGAGGGTTCTTGAGAAGCTTCAAGAAAGGAAGCACTCTAGAGATTTCTACATAATTTTAAATTCAAATTTTGCACAAAGAGAGAGGCTCCAAGAAGCAAGTAGAAAGTTCTGGACTGTGCATTAAATGCCCAGCTACTATAATAAACATTATTTTTAACAAGGAGGCTATCAGCTATACGCATGCTTCCCTCTGAAGCTGCCACGTGCAGTAGTGTCTGCCCGCTGCGGTCAACAATGTCATCATCACTGCCAAGATCTAGCGCAATGGCGAGACTGTAGTGGCCTCCTTTAACTGCTTCGAAAAGTGGTGTTCGCCCATCTCTATCTCTTATTTGTAGAATATTGCTATAATCTATGCAGGCAAGGGAGATGCAGAGGTCTCGATGTCCTTTCATAGCTGCAGCGTGGAGAGCCGTTTTACCCATTTCATCTTGTTTGCTGACCCATTTCTTCTTCTCCTCCTCGCTCTTACACTTGCTGAGCATTAAGTCTATCAACTTACATGCTCTGTAATCATCTGGAGACATGGAGGCATGATGCAAAGCTGTTCGGTCCTGCTTGTCGCAGGCAAGTGGATCTGCTCCGCTGTCCAAAAGTCTTTTAACAACTTCGATATTGCCTTGAGAGGCAAACTCACGCAGAAGCTTCCCAGAATCAACCTTATCAGTGCATGCTTCTGGAGCTTGTTCCGAAACCGACAATAGCTTTATCATCAGCTTTATGTTATTATTCTTGATAGCCATATCCAGAGGACTCACCCCATCTTTGTCTTTCCAAGTAATCATCTCCGTTCTCTTTTCATTGAAATCACTGTCGTCTTCCCCAATCAGCATATCGACAATCTCTTCATTCTCTGTGTCGACTGCATAGTGGAGGGGGATGCGGCCTCTGTTGTCTGAAATATCCAAACGTCCCCCGCATTCAACAATCATTTTACACATCCTTGGGTCGGCCTTATATCGAGTAAACGCCCAATGAAGAGCAGTCATTCCGTCTTCGTTTGCTGCATTGGCGAACTGCTCTTTTGAATCACATTTGTCGAAAAGACTCCTCACAATTTCAGTATCATTGCTCATAATAGCATAATACAGAGCCATATTCTGTTGGTCTGGGCCAAGGTTCGCTTGTGGCTGTGCGCCCCACTCTAACACCTTCTTCACCACCATGTCAACACCAAAACGTACTGCAAAGACTAAAATCTTATTGAGAACGTCGTAGTTTCCAGCATGTCCGTAGCAGGAGAAGAGTGTTTTCTTCAGCATATCGCTGCAGAAACGTTGCCGATCGTCACCTGTTGCATCCTTGCATGCCTCCCTCAAACTCCTCTGCAACTCCGTGTAGACACATTCGGAGAGATGAAAGAGTATGGCAATCGAGATAAAGAAATCCCCTTGGCTTCTCGTCTGACGCCCTTCATTCTTCCATTCTTCCAACGCTGAAGGCAGAATTCTATATGGTACCATTGCTGATAGAGTATTGGAGGAGACGATGTACCACAAAAAGTTCCAGATGGTATCCGATGTGTCTTCTTGAGAGGCGAATTCTTGAAACCAATTCACTTTTGAATATTCCTCACCTTCACTTACATGTCTGCTGTGACTATCTATCTGCTCACGAAAGGTTTGTCCAAGGATCTTCTTATGCTCCTCACTGAACTTGTACCAACAGGAATCTCCCATGTTAACCATCACTTGTTTAATTGACTCAACAGAAAAATTACTCCTCATCGCTTTGTCACTGGGAAGTCGTTCTTCACCCAGTATTCTGCCCATGTGACATATCAATCTGTTCATCTCCTCAAATTTCCCTCTATTGCTAAAAGGTATGTTTCCCTCTCTGACATCTAGTGGGTTGAAAGGATCTCTTTTTTCCCAAAAGTTGAGCTGCCAGTACACAACTTCAAAATTCCAGTCTTCAGAACACAAAAGCAATGCCACCTCTCTTCCTTTCTGGCCGAGGGGAACATCTTCATATCTGCTCCTCACATTATCTGAACAATATTTTGTAACGCTGGTTTAGAGCAAATGTATAGTGTAAGATGTGTAAACAACAGTATATAATAAGATATGTAAACAAAAGAATATACCGGAAGTATAGCGTATTGGCTGCTTGAGTTGTATGAGAAGCATGTATCCCAAACAGCTTCTAAAGTGATCTCCCATCTGGAAATTATCAGATGGCCCGCTTATCCAGCCGTCGAGAAGACGGGCTCTTTGGAATTCCTTGAGAAGACCCTGCTGCTTGATCATGTCAAGATTATGAGTTGCTTCCTGAAAAGTTGCTAAACGCCAGCCTGGAGGAGAAGAGTAGCTTCTCTCAACCAGCATCATATTACAAGGCAGGGCCTGTATTTCTGAAGCCATAGTGAGGTTAGGCTTACAATATTGACGTTTCACCGTTAGCGTTTTACCTCGTCGGCCCACCCATCATGTGAACAGATGTGTAAGCAATACAAACAAGTATGCGTGCGAACATGTGAATCCTTGGAAGAGAGTTACCTGCCCCATGAGAAACGAAACATTTATTCTTCTTTTAAAGGGATGTCAATCATGATTGTAGATATTTTAAAGGAAATTTGACTATATTAATTAATAATAACATTTTGTTGTGGGAAGGAATTCATTATAAATGATCATTCTACTCCATACTTTACAAATCTTATCTTTCACTAGTTAGGCTTTTATACTAATCAAGCTAACTGTTTCCCTTTCGGCATTAAGTTCGACCTCATACTCCGCTCTCATTGCTCTTGGCTTCCTCGATTTACTGGAAATAGCTCATGGATTTTGTCTCTAATGGTCCGTTTGGCAATGGGAATATAAGTGGAATAGGCATTTATATATTTTTAAAATTTTGAATTCGCTGTTTGGATGCATCAAATTGGAATTAGAACAGGAATTAAATTGGAATCAGTATTCCAATTTTGGCCCAAAAATGAGGATTTGCTAGGAATACGTATTCCTATTCTAATTTTTTAATATTTTAGAAAACATAATTTTTTGAGTGATCAAATTCTGTGTAAACCAAACAAGAATAGGAATACATAACCTCATTTTCTATTCGAAAATAAATATTCCAATATTTCTATTCCCACAGTCCAAACGGACGCTAAATTATTTCCTACATTTTTCACAAATTTCGTTGCAGAGCTCTAAAAAGCCACGGATTGAAAGTTGACTGACTTTTCACCACTAATGGTCAAAAGTGGTCTGACCAGTACAGCATCATGGTGCATGCTTTTCATATAGAGAAACCTAATGTGATCACTTCCTTCCTCCATTCTCGTTGCTTTCATATATAATTTTGCATGTGATACCTTTCTCGACATTGTTTGTAAATTTGTTTTTGTTGGTTTTTAAATCTTAGGTTACTATTCACACGAAATGTTGTGCTGCAGGTTTCTGGTGACATCATGTCGATGTTTAGGTTTCTGGTGACATCATGTCGATGTTTACATATCAATTGGTAATGAAATGGAATATGATTATGAAGAAAGTTGCAGAGACCTTTGGAACTACAGCTAATTATTTCATGGACAGACTTGCAGCAGAAATTTTAATGAGGACCGGATTGGGAATGGACTTTAAAAAGATGGAAATGAAATATTTGAAGATATGAGGAGATAAGAGGAGTTAATGAACTGCATTATTCTATATATGTAGCTGCCAGGTTCCAGGTACGATATGATCAACGAATAGATTCATTTTCGAAAGGAAATTTCAGATTTTGTTTTTTATTTTTACTTTTGATCATTGCAAAGACTAGACTTTTTCCGGTTCACATTCATTTTTTTCTTCAAATAGATATATCCTCATACCCTCAAATCTGGGAGCTTTGGAAATGGAGTAGAAGATTGAAAAAAAAAAAACATGAAGATTACAGAGGGAAAAAAAGAGCAAATCATGTATTGAAAATCTTCTTAGGTTGATACTCTCAAAGTAGAGAATGTTTCTTCAAATGACAATAATTTTAGTGACATACAAAAGAAAATAATGAACAAGTGCAGAGTATTCTTCTTGGGAGGAAGAGAAACAACGTGTGTTCTCATATCATTGACAATATTCCTATTGGCACTCAACCAGGATTGGCAACAAAAGGCTCATGAAGAAGCAATTGTTATCTGTAGAAACTACAATCACAAGATGGATTCTTTAGAAATACTTTTAGTTGCAAAAGTACGGATGCTCTTCTTGGTTGTAATTCTAAAAAGAGATGAGGAGCTTCAAATGTTTAATTGTTGCAAGCACTGAACTGTGGTGTACGCAATGTCTTCATACTCAAATTGATATAAATTTTAATATGTTTTAAATTTTGAATCTTTTGTACATATTAGTGCTGAACAGTTGTAATAGTAATGGACATTTGTCATATTTTTTTGTCACACTGAAATTCCAGGTGAGATTTGCCAGATTATAAGCCTATCGGCTAAAGAGAGAGATGGCTAATGGGAGAAAACGGCCATGGATGAGAAACTTGCAGGACAGCTAATGTTAGCTTCCTACTTTGGCCTGGTCTTGGAAAAATATTATATATAGACACTATTTATTTCTCAAAATTCTGGACCTGCCATCTAGTTTCACTTAAAATTACAACCTCTATGGGCAGAGTAAACATTCTTTCGGGCTTATTTTGCAGATACTTCTAACTGAGATATATAAAAAGAAATAAGGATATGTAAGAAAATAAGTACCAACACAATCTACTGAGATTATTAATAAAAATTAGAGATATATAAGAAATCAAGTACCCGGATGACTGCTGAACCCACAACAGGAGACTCCCAAATGTTTGCTGAAGAAGAATTTGAAATAACATCCGATCTGAAATAGATATAATTAAGCTGGGACGAGATTTATGGGCAATGTAAGAAGAATCTTATGATGAGCATGTCAGTGTCAGACATTAATTGAGGGGCCGGCTACCAAAAGTAATTTCATCGTTGATGTTTGCCACTGAAGGTACGTCTAGGCTATTGAGTTTTAGTTAAAAAAATAATTAGGTATCCGATTGGTTCAGTCTAGGTGTTAACTTTTGGTAGTGAGCATGTTTTGACCTACCAAGAATGGGTGTGTAGGAGAGTGATGTGTCATTACCGTAGGTTTTGTGGGAAGAGACAGGCTGCAATGTTGCCTGGCAAAATATGCCATCTTCTGGTACACAATAAAACTATGGCTAGTGAAGAGTACAATAGGCCATTAACAAAAACGGGAAGCAAAGTTAATATCTTTACCAGATTCTAGTGTAAGACTTGCCCCAGTGTTTTGCATTCTCTCATGAAGCTTTTCTTTGCAATTTTTAAATTTGAATGGTTAAAAACTTTTCCCATGAAGTTAATCGACGTGGAGACAATAATAAAGGTCAAAAAACATTCTGTTTCTAACATTAAATGCAATATACTCTTCCGAAATAATTGAGTTCTAAAACTAGTGAAAATTAATTTGGATTTTTAATATAAAAAACAGATGGGTGTGTGTAAATTTGATTTGTATTTCGAGATAGAAGCACATGACGCAGAATTAAACAAAACTTAAAACAGCGATCATCGAATCAGTCAAAATCTCTCTACTTCCTCGTGGCCAAAACATGAAAACAAACCTTCAAAGTAAAAACAAAAAGTGTCTTTGTCTAATTGGCGAGTTAAACTTTTCCAAGACGTCCTTATCATGTACATGTCAAACATCTTTTCAAGAAGGCGAAATCCAGACTCAACACATATCTCTTAAAGATCTCCTTGTACGTCGGTAGTTTAAAATAAAGGAGGAGGAAAACATGTCGATATGCAATTAGCCGTTCACTGAGACACACAATCCGTGCACTGACATGAAAAGCTTGTCTGTATGCCGAAACCTTTTTCTCATTTTTGTATGCCGAAACCTTTTTCTTGCTTATGTGGCCAAATGTTGACTTGATCAAAGTTAGTTTTTAACCTTGTTTTGTTTTAAGATAAATGAAGTTTAACATCTTAAATTATATCTAAGATTATATGATTTATTTTAAGTCGAAATGTATGACTTTGTTTATGTTAGGATGATGTTACCATAAAATGTTTTCTTAAATGTTTGTATATTAATACCAATGTGATTATGTTAATACATTTACTTCCTAATTGTGAAATAGTTAAGCATATTGTTATATCTGATTGACTGGAATGATGATATGATTTAAGATGTGATATGTTGGATTATGATGGGTACTGACTCATTGTTGGTTGCGAGTGTCTGAGTGGATGCAGGATTCGTTGCGACGAGAGAGAGGTTGAGGTAGAGAGGGTTAGCCTCTTGGAAGGGGATGCGTCGGATGATCCACTGACCACTCACACACATCACTTAGGATTTCATGTTTGCTTTATGTCACATTTACCCAAGTTAAACTTGTATGCTCAAATTAGAATTTAGATGTTTGCAATGGATGTGGCATTATGGAAAGATGTATAGATATATTGTTATTATATAATCAAACTAATGGGTGATTTATGATAATGGATAAACAAAAGCAAAAGATTCCACCTTGATTATTTAATAGGAAATATGTTGCCACCATAAACTTGTTTATCTTTCCTAACCTGTTAAAGAGAATTTTACAAAAAAACTATGCTATATATTGTTTTTTATCAGAGCTCTCAACTTGTGAAGGGGGCAAAGTAGGATTAGGTCCATTATTATTTGGATGGTGTTAAAAGAATGGGGGTGGGGGCATGCAAATCATCAACAGCTAGAGAAAGAAAGGACTGGATCAAGCATGAAGAAGTTTCAGGTTCTCTTCTTCTTTTCATTTTCTCTCTGTATAAATTCTTGAATGCGAATCTTGATGTTGGAAGATATCTTTGGAATCTGAAATTCGCTACTAGGATGTAAATTTTGAATTCAAACCCTTGCTAATGGATTGTAAATTCTGAGCTCGAATCTTGAGAGTTGTACTTTTGTTTCTAACCTAGCCGCTGAAAGTGAAATTGTAGCATCTCTCTAAAATCTATATAAATACATCTTAGTCGTTCCAATTTCGCGAATGCAAAGAAGCTGCCAAGGTCATGTATATAAGGGACGAAATTGGAAATTACTGATAAATCACCTTGAACGTTTCTAACACAACCATTCTAACCTGTTACATTGTTGTATTTTGGAACTCGTAGGGGAATTAAGTGCTTTTCTCCTCTGTTTCCGTATGCTAAAAAAGACCACCATACAAAGGGGACTGATACACATTGGCCATAAACGCAACCCAATGAAAAGTGTATACTCAACTCTTTCCACTGTCAATTTTGTTTGATAAGTTTTTAACAAATACTTTGACAGTCGTAGAAGAAAAGTAGGATAATTAGCTTGCTAAACAGACAAAAACCCGAGGAGAACATAAACTTGTTCCAAGGCACTAAGCATTGATGACCATAACTGGAATGTTATTAGATTGAGAAAAATATATATAGAGCATCCAACTAGGATTGCAGAACTTGGTCATTTAACCTCTGAGATGTATGTTTGTTCTTTTCATCTGTTGAGAAACTTGAATCCCTGATATACATGACTGGTCTCTTCCTAAATTTTGTGAATTCTGGATAAACTGAAATAAATCATGAGTTAAACTTAGATTCAATAGAGTTAATTCCAAACTTAGGAATAGTTCAATTACATGACAACACATGTTTGATAATTCTTGATATGGTTGCTTCAAATTGGTTGATTCAAAGGCTGAAGGCAGAGCTATCTCATAAGTGTTATTATAAGTAAATCATTTATTAAATACTTACATATGGAGGATGGTTACCTTGAATTACCCTATACAATTAATGTTGTTACGTCCAAATATTTTGTAAACTAGATAAGATGTTTCTTCTTTCAATAATTGCATGTGAAAGGATGTTATTGTGAGCTTTGTTAAACATGTGTTTGTGTTACCTTTATATTTGGTCATGATGGAAAAATTCAAGTGAGATGGATGAGAATATTATGTGATTTACAGATGTGCATTTTAGAAGTAGTGCCTTGCCTAGAGAAAACTTTTCAATCTAAATCAGATAGAACAAGACAAATACATGTGACTCCAGTGGCATATGCCTATATGTCCCTTGTGGGTGAGTGTGGGTGTTAATTCCTTTTGGTTGGGTGTACTATAGCAAAAATGGGAAGGATAGAATGGATACTACATGTTTAGTTTCTTCTATCCACCAGTGGTGTAGAATGGATACATGTTTTTGTTTCTTCTACAGATAAATATGGTTTTTATTTAAGTGCTTGGCCAAACCACTTGTTTATTGCATTTAATTATGTTGTCCAAGTAGCGCATATGTGTGTGATTATGCTTATTTGGTTTTACTACATATGTGTAGATGTGTAGTGATATTTTCATTCCCTACAACATTACAGTACAAAGGTGGCACAATATTAGAAAATACTAAAACAATTGTCTAATGGTGCAATTCAACAATGGGACCAAGTAATACAGGTAAGTCTATGGTTTCTAAATATTTTTGGTTGATATGTGAACCTAAAATTGAAAATTTGCAAGATTGTTGTACACTTATAGGATCAAGTGAGATGCATTCATTTTGAAGTTCAAATGCAACGTCACTAGCTAATCATACTAGAAAGATTTTATGTTTTTACTCTTCGTGTATGCAACATTTATGGGATGAATGTGAACAAAAAGAGTGGGTTGACCAATGGCCTTGTAGACCTTTGCATCCAATTAACTTCCTACAACACTACAACTCAACCAAGTTGAAGCATCAACAGATTTTGAGCATGTATCTGACCTAGTTGAACCAGGTACTAAGTTATCAATTGAATACTTGGTTAAAATAGATTACTTTCAATTTTTCCATTAACTTATCCTTCTATATAATGCAAGTCATGTATATGTAGTTATTGCATATCAAAATACTGATGAAGGAACAAATTACTTTCTATGTCAATGTATTGAGCCCAAAAAGAAACTGAGAGCTATAGTCATTGATGGTGAGGATATTGAGAACCCAATAGGATTCGTCGTTGTGACAAACACATGGCTTAGACGGAAGTATATTTTTGTCCCCTGCCATGAAGATCTCTTTAAGTCAATTTTTCATGTATAATGTATCAATTTTCACTTTAAATTATCTTTACAATTAAATACATAGGTACCCTATCAAGAATTCTACCACGTGGTTATTTGAGGATTTTGAGAGACAAACATATTCTTCATTACTCTAACCTTATTAGAGCAATAAATATTCAATTGATAATGTATCACAGTAGGTCTCTTAACAAGAAGTTGTGAAAAGTGCGCGAATTTATACAATGAGAGTTAGAGTTGATCAAGAAGGTTCCCTTGATTGATTACGTGCTATATACCTGAATCATTCTATATATGGCAGAATAATTTTGAAAATTTTGTATATATGTTATGCAAAATGTTGCAACTTCGTAGTGATGTGCAAATGTAGATGCCAAATTTTGTATTAAAAAAAGAGAAGACATGTAACATGTGCCTATTTATATGCCATATTTTGCATAAAAATTTGATAAGAGATGTCACATGTGCATATTTAGATGCCAAATTTTTTACATAAAAAAGAGAAGACATGTAACATGTGCATATTTATATGCCATATTTTGTATAAAAATCCAATAAGAGATGTCACATGTGCATATTTAGATGCCAAATTTTGTATATAAAATTGATAAGAGATGTAAATATTGTACATTATCGTTATAATTTTTTTATAAATTTGTCTCTTGAACTCTTTTTTGCGGTTTTGATGATATCCTAAAATATATTCAATTATATTCAACTTATATGAATTTAGATGGTTGTACTCTTGCATTTTTCTCCCAAATTTCTAAAAACATCAGGAAAATAAATTATATATTTGGATACCCATTTGGCTTCCCTACTTCATATGCGAACTTTGGATAGGGTTGTTTTGGACCATGTCTTTGCTATCACACTATGTCACCCCTTTTATGCTTAAAATAGCCCTCTGATTGGCACAAGGCATGATGATGACATCATCATGAGGTCAATAGAATCTGCGAAGAGTTGGGGTGAGGTTTTTACCATAGGTAGGCTTTGTAGTTAAGTTTGAGATGATTGGAAGGTTATTTGACCAAATTGATGAAAACTTGCAAAACAACTTTTGGCAAGAAAGTTGCAAACCATTGAAGAGAAGTCCTAAAGGGTGACTAACCACCCAACCAAAACCACAATATATAAAGCATGAGAAGAGCATTGATAGGTTGGTGAACTCATTTGGAGACCAAAAGATCACCTAGTGTTTGTTTGTCTAGGTTGTTCTAGGTTGGTCAAACATAGTCAACATTTGGTCAAAGGTAGACTCAAGGTTGGATTTGATCATTTTTTGTCATCTTTAGTCTTTAGAAATTATTTGGGATCATTTCATACCTAGTTAGAGTCAAATTGCATAATAGTGCAAAAAATTGTTAAAAAGTTACATAGTGCAAATTTCACAAAAGTGCAATTTTTGCAATTTCTTGCAAAAGTTATCAAGAATGAAACAAACAAGTGCAAAATTTGGTTGGGCAATAACCAAATGATCTGGAGGAGTGTATATGTGTTGGTGATCACCAAATTTTTCGGTTGGAATCGAGAAGAAAAAATTTGGAGCAATTTTGTGTCCCTTCTAAAGTGTTGATTCGTACTTTTCCAAGAATTTTTTTGGTTTTGTGTGATTAGCCGATTGAATCCAGCCATTGGATTGCTTATAAGTGTTTAAATTATATTATTTTGAATTTGGAAGCTTCTCAACTAGACATGAACTCTCCATAGCCTTCAAGGACATGGACATGGAAGCCAACCATTGTTAGCCATTGTTAAGGACATGGATCCTCCACATCACCTTTACAGTCTCTACAGAGTCCATTGTTAACAACATGGTTCTTGGACATCACCATTACAATCTAAACAAGGGTTTTGAGATAGTTAGTTCAATTTCATACAGCTATTACTAATTATAGTCTAAACAAGGGTTTTGAGATAGTTAGTTCAATTTCATACAACTATTACTAATTTTAGTCTAAACAAGGGTTTTGAGATAGTTAACAATTACATACAGGTATTACTTTTAACTTTGTTACAGGTATTTCTTTTAACTTTGTTATTGAATTGTAGTGTTTAACCCAGAGCATTCCAAATTAGAAAGAGTATGATGATGAGTTTAGAAAAGGGTGCATGGAATCCATTAATGGCTTCCTCAAGGACTTCGTGCACAACATCCCTTGTTAATTTGGCATCATGACAAAACACAATTATTTTAAATGCGTACGATATATACACAATGCTATCAAATGATATAATGTTATCAAATGATGGCACTGGCTATGGTGCAACATATTTGCACTGACAACCATGTCATTCGCATGTCATTTTCAGTCGGATGGTCATCCCATCCATATGTACAATGTCACCACCTTTATTCCAATGTACCACTTATGCCAAGCGAGTAACTATTAACTCATTTTTAATTGATTAATATTATCGAGTCACATCAATAACTATACTTCCACTCACGTTTAAATAAATAAATTATTTAAAGATACATTAATCAAAAGAGACAATATTATTTTCTAATAGTTAAATTGCAATGCTCGTTGTAAATTTTTTTAAAAATTATTTATAAATTTACTCAAACATTTTTAATCAACTAATTATTTAAATAATTTTAAAAAAATTGTGTGTGATGTGTGTGATCAATTAGATTAAAATCATATTGTTTATCCTAATTTATTATTTTGTACATAAATTGAAAAAATAATAGAAAAAATATATAAAAATTGATAATCATAATTTATTAATGATCATTAATTTTATTTAAAATCACATTCAATTTGAATACACTCGCTCCTACTAAAACTATTTGTATTATGTTGTTAATATTTTCCTATCTAATACAATTATTATAATAAGATCTTATAAATAAATTGTACTTAAAATAGCTCTTTGCTTATAATGAATAGTCAATGCTAAATGCAAATGATCATACAAGGAAGAAAATAGTAATAGAAAGCAAACTAATTAAGCCTATAGGTTGTATACCTTTGCAATTCATCCAACCAATTTAAGATAACAAATTAAATTGTTAGGAATGCTTTGATTTATATTACTAAGCTACACTATTGATACTTAAGATGCCTAAATTCTCCTATCATGATTATGCTTGACTATCTCATTTAATTAAATTATTTTATTTAAATAATCTAATAAAACTATTTATCCTTTTTTACTAAAATTATGGATGAATGTTATTAAAAAAATTACACATTTTTTTGTTTAATTAAAACAAGTTAATAACATTTAATGTTTGAAGTAAAAATAATCTTTTATTTTAGTGAATTTATTTGATGTCTATGTATCTTTTATTATTTTATCACTTTTATTATTTTCTGTATTATCTTCCTAAATAATTCTTAAATAATTTAATAAGCAACAGAAAGTTTTTACTATTTTAATTTAACTTCAAATATATAGGATTTTTTCTAATCATTTTATAATATATTTTTCTTTGCTTTAGTTTTCATATTTTTATAAGTTTAAAAATTAGTAAAATGATATTAGAACTTGATAAACATTGTAAAAATTAAAATTATAGAAACCAAACAGATTTATACCAAATTTTAGAATTCTCACTTATAAAAAAATTTAACTCAAATTTCACTTCTATAATTATAGAAATTATAAAAAATAAATAGATTGTAAAATATATAAATTATTTTACTTTATCTTTTATATTTATATAATAATAAAAAATTAAAATATTTTAATTTTATGATTTCTACAATTTTGATTTCTATATTAAATAAGATAGAGTGAAAAAAATTAATTTGTAATCTTGATCTCGTGTAATATTAATCAATTAGATTTGTTGAAAAATGAAAATAAAAATGATTCTTTAAAACATAAATTATTTTTGTAATATCATCCAAATTCTGAAACAAAACACAAATAATTTTGTCTATTTTTTTATAAAGAAATTGTTGAATCACATAAATCTTAAGAAAGTTTGAACATTTCTTTGACCTAAAAATTTATAGTAGGAAATTTGTTTTTACTTCACTAAATACACATAAATATCACAATGTTAAAAACAAAATAAGTATTTGTAATTCTAGACTTAAACTTTTCATTATTATATCTCAAATCATTAAAACATTTTAATTCAAATACTAAATTTATTTAAATTTAATATAATTCTAAAATAAATTATTAGTATAATATAAAAAGTGTATTTAATAATATCTATAATATTAATACAATATTAAAAATTATATTATATATCTGTGCTACTTAAGAAAAAATAAGACATTAAGATATTCACCATTAAAAAATATATTTAAGACATGTTAAAAATAACTAGTATTGGTTGTAATGGATGTGACAGTCAATGAATTCCATGCAAAAATGCCAGGTACGCTGGGTACGCCTATTGACAGTATGATGGATGGCATCAGGTAGATAGGCCATGGCATCCAATGCAAATATGTTGCACCATAGCCGGTGCCTCAAATGATTGGCAATTATTTTTGACCTTCTCATCTTGATTACAGCATCGAGAAAATAATCAGTCGTAAGACACTAAAATTCTAGGTGAGATTGACCCCACTAGAAGCCTATCAAACAGCTAATGTTAGCTTCCTACTTTGGCCATGTCTTACTAGAAAAACATTAAATATCGACACTATTTATTTATGATAATTTTGGACTTGTCGTCTAGTTTCACTTAAAATCACAACCAACAAGGGCAGATTAAACATTATTTCGAGCTTGTTTTTCAGACACTTCTAACTAATCTATTGAGATATATAAAAAGAATTGAGGATATATAAGAAAATAAGTACCCAACACAATCTACTGAGATCTATTAAAAAAACAGTTAGAGATATATAAGAAATCAAGTACCCAAATGACTGTTGTACCCACAACAGGGGACTCCCAAATATTTGCTGAAGAAGAAAGTTGAAAGAACATCCAAACTTAAATGGATATAATTAAGTTGGAACACTATTTATGGGCAATGTAAGAAGAATCATATGACGAGCATGCTCAAACATTAAATTGAGGGGCCAGTTAGCTATAGTAATTTCAACATTGATGTTTTCCGTTGAAGGTACATCTAGGCTATTGAGTATTTATTGTTTGTTAAAAAAAAATCAAGTGGTCATGGTTGAAGGCAAAGGGATAGATATTATTTTGGCCTATTCATTTGTTAGGGGAGAGGACCCAATACTTAAGCATGTTCCAATGGTTGTGATAGAAGTTATTAACTTAACACCCACACTTGTTGATTTAATATCCAACATTTTTTACAAGATTGTACCAATATTTGTAACTTTAAAGCTGCTCTTGCTAATGATGACTACCCATAATTGAATGAAAAGTGTCCCTTTTCCTAAAAAACAACTAATAGTGTGATGCCACATCAACTGCACAAGTATGGGGATCTCCAATGCACTATGATTGGTCTCACTTTTTTTTGGTTTTGGAAACTTTGGCAAAAAGCATACTGATGTGGCATTATATTTGATGATGTGGCTCTGAAACCTTAGTTATAAGTAGGGGACTTGCCAAGTAAGCTACTATTTTAAAATGGGAGTGATTTGAAATTTCCACATAGAATTTTGAAAAGTGCAAAGTTAGGGTGCTCAACTACTGGTTCCTCTCCCTTAACTAGTTTTTTCACATGTCTAGTTTTATTAGTTCCTGGGAACTAATATTAATTTTTTCATGGCAAAATTCAATTGTCGGAGACTTGGAAACAAAGGTTTTAGAACTAGTATTTTTTAATTCATTTATAGTACTCTTATTTTCTAATTTTGATTGGCTAGGGAGGAATTTCCTCAACAAAAATTGTATTTTTGCAATTGAAAAAACCAAAAAATGCCATGTGGATAAGTACAAAATTAGGCTGTCAGGATGCATTGAATCAACTAACCTAACTGCGCCCTGCATTTTAAGGTAAAAAAACAAATAAAAAATCTTCTTAAACCTTCCTGAAGTTGTTTTTTTTGCAATCCAAACATGGGAACTAGAAGGAGATGAGTTGAATGGCTGAAAACTCCTCATAGTTGTAACAAAGGCAACTCACAAATACAATTAAATGCTCCATTCACCTATCACAATACCGTCATGTACATTATCGACATCCAAAGAAGCCTGTTAATAAAAAGATATATATTATTATAATAAAATTATGATATTGTAACTAATTTAGATTTACAATGACATTACAATTATATATTGTTATATTTAATAATACAAATTATTGTAGATAATTTATAGATAAATATTTATTTGATTGATTCTAATGCTTATTTATAATTTATAATCTTTACTTTCAATATATTAGAATTTACTTATATAATTTTAATATTTAATAGTATATTTGTTGTTTTGATTTTAATAATTTTAACTATTTCATTCTATTTCTATTTTAATTTTTAGAACTAATTAGTATGAAGAATTTTTTAATTAGAAATGAGAAAACAATGCTTGGTAAAGTCCTTGGAATAGACACTGGTGAAAAATTTATAAATATTTCAAATTCACATACTAAAAATGGCATAATTTTTTGTTTAAGAATCAAAGTTCTATAATTAAATATGTTAAAGATGGAGAGAAACTATGCCATTTAATGTTTTTACTTCTCAGCAATTTCAACTATTGCAAGGAATGATTACGACTCCACATTTTTGTTACATGATGCCACCAACTTCACTTATTTGTAACTATAAATGCATTACACTATTCTAGTACTAATAGGAACTATGATACTTTGGTCTCTTGTTATATATGATCCTAGCGTTTATTCTTTGTGTCATGTAATATGTCTTGTCTAGCCCCCCTTCTCCAAAAGGCAAGGACTTCAACTCACCAAGAGCCCTTGTTTTAGATTAAGATAAAAGTAGGCTTTGAAGGGGCCCCGAAACCCTTTATAACAAAAAGAAAGATAAACCATGAAGCACTACCAGGTATTAAAAGGACCTGAAACCAGCTAAACATCTAAACCAGATTTTATAGGGACTTGAAACCAACAAATATGATCAGAAAAAGCAACCAAAAAATACACTGGAACCTAGAAAGTAAACAAACTGGTAAACAAAGCAACTAGAAAAACCTCCCAAACCAGTAACCAGCATACTAGTACCACAACCAGCACACCATCACAAAAAAACCAGTCAGAACAAGGGAACTTATGATTTTCTTTTTAATTTAAAGTCTACCTTGCGTGACCGGAGGTTCATATCTAAAGGGGGAGTAGAAGGCTTAGATTTCTTTCTTTTAACCTCAATCCAACCATCCTCAACCCTCACAGCCTCAGCAACCCAAGCCTCTAAAGAAATAGAACAGTAGAACTCGAGGGACACAGAAGCCACAACAATCTATTTATTTAACCTCAAGCCCTTGTTATTATTATTATTATTTATTTATTTTATTTTGGGCATATTTCCTACTATTATTTTTATTAACGCCATTTTTATATAAAACTTTTCTTTTTTAATCCATCTACCTTTTAGTTGGAAAATGAAATTTTATATTAGTGGGCAATTTTGCATTTGATGTTTCCAATAATAGTGTGGGTAGCCACCCATGTTACAATGACCGCTACGTCTATCATTATAGATTCCCCCAATTACCGCTCATAAATAACCTCAAAAAATGATATCATATGTACTAATAGGCAATCAAATATGTACTAATAGTTTATCATTTTTTAACTTTATTGGTTGTCGATTGGTGCATTTGTGCAAAAAGTACTTTTTTTGGTGAGCGGCTATTGGGGGGTGAACATAACCGATTCTAGGCAAACGTTTTAGTAAAATGGCATTTTTAGAACACCTCACACTCCACAACTTCTACAAAGAGCTCTATAAATGTGAAAAAAGCCAAAAGGTTAGCTTTAAGCTCTTCACTCGCCTATGGAGGTTCATTGAAAAGATTGACAAATTTTGATGTATGAATTAGGAATTCTAGGTGCCCAAAGTTAGCTAGTGCGACTACTGGATCGTCTCCTCTAAGTTAGCTAGTGCGACTACTGGATCGTCTCCTCTAAAAGTAATTTCCACATTGACGTTTGTGGCATGGTTGTGTTTTCCAATTCTGATATTCATTCATAAGGGGAAATGTTAAGGTCTTATTCTAAAATCATTATTTAGACTATTTTTGTGTCCCCTCACTTGGAAGAAGGCATCAAAGATCAATTAAAGACCATTAATCACTTGAGTAGAATCAAAGAGACAACAACTTCAAAAAGTATAAAAGTTAGTTTATGATATTGTAAGTTGTTTTGTGTTGTTCTCTCATAGATGCTTAGTTTATTTGTTGTTATATTGTATGTCAAACTAGTGGCCTCTTTCAAGCTTTTGTTGTGATTTTAAGCTATGTATCATGTATTCACTCTAGGTCTTCATAACTAGTTGTCAATCAAATAGACAACAACTTCAAAAAGTATAAAAGTTAAGTTTATGATATTGTAAGTTCATAGATGCTTAGTTTATTTGTTGTTATATTGTATGTCAAACTAGTGGCCACTTTCACTTGCTTCTATTGTGATTTTGAGCTTTATATCATGTATTTACTCTAGGTCTTCATAACTAGTTGTCTAAATGTTACCTTGTAATATCAAGTTTGTTAACAACTTGTGTTGCCTTCCATTATATTTTTTCCATATATTATTATTTACATTACAAATATATATAAACTGTGTGGATCATCTTCATAGCCTTTATGTAAACCTTACCATTACTATTTGTAATGGTGATTGAAATGATAAAATGGTAGGTGTGTTGTATGCATCCATTAATATGGTCTATTTATCCATGTTTTTTTTGTAAGAATAATCCAACTTAATATAATTAATATTGGCATACCTTTACTTTTGTGATAATGATTGAAATAATAGGATGGTAAATGTGGTGCACACATTTATTCGTATCATTTTAAATGCATTAATACAAGTCAACAACTTGTCTTGGTCTACTTTTTGTGATGGCAACTGAAATGATGGGAGTGTGGAATTAAATACAAATATAATAAATTTAATTGAATGATTCATGTGCAATATATAATAAATATATTAATAATATTTTCGTTTATATATTAAGCAATTATAGAGTTAAATATAGATTTTCAATAATTAACATATTAATAATATATTAATTAACATATTGTTACATGACAATATAAAATAATAATATTGTGATTAATATTTTAAATAATTACTGGATTAAATTTAGATATAATAAATATATAAATGAAATATTATTACATAACAATGTAAAATAAATAATTTATTTTGATTGTGGAGTTTAAAAGAAAGTCCCACACTTTAGAAGCTTTATCAATTATAAATTCAAAGAAATTATATATGTAGTTTAAATAAATTATATAATTATATATAATAAATAAAAATAATTATATTTTAAAAATTAAACATTAATTTATGCATTGATCTAGTCTTAGCATTAGAGTACAATATGATTTACTATTGGGGTTATGATTATATTTGGTTTGAGGTTATAATTTAATTTTGTATAATGTTAGATATATGCTTCAAGTTGGTTTTATGGTTCAATCTACTTCAGTGCAATGACTCAATTTTGCATAGTAGCATTACAACAAAGCCCTCTTGAACTATCCTCTTGTTCAATCATCTATCAAAATCTTTTAAAGCCAATGACCATTAAAATAATTGATGGTAATGCTTTAGGGGATGTGCTTCTAAGAATCAAGAAGGACGCAAATACACAACCAAGTTTAAATCTCTATATTCCAAAATGATGATGGGTTGGTTTAAATCTTTGTATTCAAGGGAGATGGGAAATGCTCCGAGAAAAGAACAAATTTACAAATCATTAAAAAAAAAAATCAAAATCCAAAATCCAATTATAGATGTATAACCGAAAACCTTTCACAAACAAAGTCTTAAACTCTATACTTTTAAAAACATCAATAAACAAGAGCTACGGTTGAGATGGAGTCCCTATCTTTTGTCTTTTGTTTAAACTACAAGATAGATTTGTTCAAGTGATAGAAAATAGAATTATCTCATTTGTTCAAATGGAATAAAAGGAGTCATAAGATATCATATGATCCATTTCAACTCATTCCTAAACAACATAGATTTTCCTAAGGGTTTTACTATTTTTTCAATTCAAAATTAATAATAATAATAAAATCTCAAGAAGTTTTTGTAAAGTCTCCTTTCTAGAAGTCTCTTAGGATGATTCTCGCTTCACCACTATTTCTTACAGATGGGAGCTCTGCCTCTCAACTCCACCAGAAGCTTCCAATCCCCCAAAAAATAAGGTTGTGCCTCTTATAAGCTATCACTGCAACAATGGTTCTTGCAATGACTTTGATACTCATTAACGCACAGAGTTGCCACCATGGTAGCCACAACGAAGATGCATATAGCCACTTCTAGAGATGAGTAAGAGAAGCTCATCTGCCCAGTTCCCACCATTTGAATCCACCCCACCATCTAGGGCTTGATCAGATTAGTTTTGACTAAGATGCTTTTTTGCTAAAGTTTATTTTCTCAAAATCTGGCATACGATTATTAGTTTTGTCTAACTTATTTAAATTGGGCAACTTTTCTATAAGAGATCAGTTATTCAGAAGCAGACTTAAATTTTTTAGGCAAAGTAAGAATTGTAGAAAAAGGTTTCAAAATTTTGAATTTGCTTATTATTTTGCGTAAGATTTTCTACCTTACTACCTAAAATTTAATCAAACTTTTTTAGACCAAGAAACCTCTCTATAAACTATCAATTAGCTCAAAAACTAGCTTACGATCATTTGAAAAGTAAGAATTATAGAAACGACTATTCTATTTCAAATTTGCTAGCACTTTTGTGCAAGAATAGGAAAAATGTATTGCATAAATTGGATTAGTCAAATTGGTCTACACTAGATGGAAAACCATTTTCAACGAGGAATAGGAGTAATAAATTGTGTAAATTCTAAACATTATTCCCTCTATTTTTTTAATAATAAAAATGAACAGTGAACAGAAAAGTAAATGCTATTCCCCTTAAAATTGTGTATTCAATTAATAATGATATTTTAAAAATGATTTATAAGATTCCTATGCAAGGAATTGTGGTCAATTTTGGTTTGAACTAAAGGGATGAAATAATGAAAATCGGAAAGGTGAGTGCTCAAAATTCATGTATAGGTTGTATACAATGACATGTAATAAAACTTATGGTTCTTTATGTTCAAAAAAAAATCTAATAAAATAATGATTAAAAGGATCTGACACAATCATGCTATGCCAAAGCAACACAATCAGAGGGAAGACTTAAACATAGTTACATATGAATTATTATAAGAAAAGTATAAAAAAATAAAATGGGAGTTTTATGTAATAGACATGCATAGAAAATCTAAAAGCACAACCAAGACATGCAACAATTATAAATCTAGATTGTTCATAGCCATATACAAGTAAGATAACCAAAAACAAGAGGACTCAAAAAATTCATTTAGGAGATGATACAAATAAATAGCATGAAGATTTCAAATATTGAATCAAGATAATTATACTTCTATAAATGATGTCTCTATAGGCAAGGAAATAACCTTCGTGGGGTGCAAATTTCTTGCAACCACCCATGCTTGAGAATTGTGACCATGTTTTTAAAGTCTATTATTATCATTTTTAATATCATTCAAATGTGTATAGTCTTTGGCATGTATCTCGCTCTTGCAATATGAGGATGGGCATTTAACTCATCTACTTTTTAACACTCCCACAAGGCAGGGACTCTAGCTCAACCAGAGCTCCTCTTAAAGCAATGCCAACATGTTATTTTTAAAAATCTTACAAAAGAACATATCCTTCAAAATGCACAAAGAAAATAGGTTTTACATAAGCACTCAAGAAAATGATTTAAAAAAATGTACATTAGAAACTTAACATTCTTAATTGAATAAACCTAAACACTTATTTTAAAATATTTTATAAAAAATGTTAATCTTTTTCAATTATATGTAACTGGCAAACTAATTAGAAGTATAGCCAAAAAACAAAGATAATACAACTAGAGATGCCCATTTAATGTTGAATTAATCCATACATTTATTTTTTTAAGTTAATAAATAGTTTGTTATAAATTAGGACTGAACCAAAATCAATACAAGAATAAAAATAAGTACCTAGAATTAAATACATTGAAAGTACTAGATTTCTTATAATATTTTTCTCTGAATGGCTTTGTGAAAAGATTTCTAAGGTTGAAACTTGCAAAATACAAGCAGCCACTAAAATTCTAAGATGTTGAAAGTCTTCAAACACTTAAAACATTGTTGAAGTTTAGAATTTGTGTGGACTTTTGTAATTTTTATAATATACATTTTCTTATCTTATATTTTCATGAATAGGTTTGGACTAATAAAGAATAAAATGAGCATATAGAATTTATAGGGAAAAAATCATGATTCATTCAATATAACTTACATCTGATGAATGAAACAATAAGAATGTAGCAAGGAGGGCATTAAACACAAAAGTTAGGTTAGAGAGTTGACCCCTCATAGAACTTTTGGATGGAACTTTCAAATGCAAGAGAAGTTCGATTCAACTTCATAATGGTGAGAGAAAATGTGCCTATAAAACAAGGAAGATGAAGGGAATACAAACTCATAAATAGTTTTAAAATGTGTTTGAAAATGTGTGAGAAAGCCTTAGAAGTTTGCCTAAAAGAAAGAATATTATACTGATTACCTTTACTATAAATGCTAATAATTTTCCCAAAAAAAGTTTCACAATGCAAACTGTTGTTTGGGAGAGAGAGAGAGAGGGGTGAAAACAGTAATCTGGCATTATACACATAAAATAACAAATGGAAGCATATTTAACAGGATGATGAAATGAAAGAAACATAGAATAGATCATCACCACTAAAGGTCAAGCAGATACGTTCCCTACTCTTTTAAAACGAAGGATGTAACTATTATCGCACTTACCAGAGTTAAAATCTTCAGCTGTCTGAGTTTGATCTTCTGAAGTGATTTGCTATTTACTACCCATAACCAGGACCGCTGATTCAACTGCCCCGCGACACATTGGTTTTTTTCCTTGTAAAATCTTGCCAAAAGCTCGGCCTTCTCTAGTGTTTCCTGGAATAAGAATGTATCATGTAAATATTAAGAAGTTTCAAATGCATATAAAAAAAGTGCGAACCTCTACTACTCACGGGTTTCCGTAAGTGAAAAGAAAGAAACCTACTGACGACAGTGCAACTACTCTTGCAGGTGAGTTACTGAGAATCGAATATAAAAACTATTTCTTATTTACCACCATTAAATTTCGAACTGTGTCATTGGGAACTGAAAAAGCAAGCTATTTATCTCTTCGTACGCGGAGTGGACATTTCTTGCGATGGCAAACAGTACGCATCGTCGTTAACCTGTGAGGATCCAGCAATACATTTAGAAGATTATTCAGAACACTCTTTCCAAAGATAATTGTGTCCTTGCTAACATTAACTTCTCTCCATGTGAAGAAGAGACAAGAATAGACATATGAATATAAATATAGTTTATAGGACAAACTTCCCTAGACTAATTTTAGTAATTCTGTGTGATTTTGGGTCAATAAGTAGTAATTCTGTGTGATTTTGAGTCAAATTTATTGACCCATAGGAAAGAGGACCCAATAGTTGAACGGGGTACGATAGTCAGATCACCTTATCGTCAATATAGAATCCAATTTTCTAACATGTTTTTACTATATATTGTAATTAGTTGATCTATTTGTAAATATATAAAAATCTAAATATTGATAAAAAATATACCAATATTTGAACATATGAAAACTTATAAATGTTATAGAAAAAATAAATAAATGGATTCATTAATGAGTGAAATAAATAACTTTTTGTCTCAAACAAAATATCATCGCTATCTAATATGTGTGTGTCACTCAAAACATAATGTGCTCATTTGAATAAACATTGATATATTAGTGTACACATACTATTCTTATGTGTACAACTATTGGGGTAGCAATGTATATGCATAAAGTAAACCATATCAATAATATGTATCATCACAAATATAAAAGGTGAATGCCTATAAATTCTTTGTATTTTCTTGTGAAATGTGTGAAATGTGTGAGATTGTCAAAAAAAATAGTGTTCAACTAATGGTCCCTTTGTGTTGGATATATGCTGTATTTTATATAATAATGTGTTATTTTTATAACAACAAATAATTTTTTTTGTTAAAGTATTTGTCTTTTTGTGTTATTTATAAAAGTTATATATAACAAATATTTATAATTAATAATAACTATTTGGTCTATTTAAGTTGCATATATGTTACATTTTATATAGTTATACAATATTCTATTAATAACAAATGATAATTTTAAATTCAATTAGTAGAGATTTTTAGAATAAGCTTTGGTCGAATGTTCAAAAAGTCATTTTTTAGACACATTTCACTAGATGCACTATTTTAACGAGTTGTGTGATGAGTCACACCTTCAAACCTTAGTTGTAGGTAGTTCAATGTCCATTTTACATTTCAAAAAAAAAAATGAAGGTCTTACAACATCCCATGTAGCGGCTACATGTTGACGAAGTTAACCCTCACGACTACTGGTTCCTCTCCCCTATTTCATGAAGAGTGATTCATGAATCTATCTCTGGTGAGAATAAATGGAAGACTTAGCACTCATTGGATTTAGTAATTTGGGTTTTTTTTTTATGACAATATTATGAGCCCATCTAATTGTTCAATGTTCTCCATACCATAAACTAACTTTAGTAATTTGGTTCCTTTTTTGTAAGGTTGATTATGAGCTCACCTAATTGCTCAATGTTCTCCTAGTTGAATAAGTAGTACGAAGAGCTATTGGATATAATATCTAGAAATTCAATCATGACCATCTTTTCCTTGTATGCATTACATTCTAAAATAAAATGATGTTCACTTTCCACCTTCCAAGAATTACAAAACATGCAAACTCTCTCTTCTTAAGGCTCTATTGGTCTCTTCCATAGCTCAGTCTCATATCGGAGCAAGTGAGAGTCAGTTCTAGGCTAAGCAATAAGAGTTTTAGCTCTCCAAGAAATGTTGGCCTCTATGTACACCTTTTGGAGTCAATCGCATGTAGGGTTGAACTCAATAATGTGATAAGTCTTTTTCCTTCTAAGCCCATTTCCCTAGTTACTCTTATAGAATTTCTCCATCACAAAGACCTTTATTTCTTTTTATGTTTGCATAAAATATCATCAAATACCACTTTATGCCACCTACTTGAACACAATCTTTCAATTCTTTTAAGATAGCTAATGAGGTCAACTATAACAAGAGCCTCGAAATGTGCATCTGTCATTTCACTAAGCATGATATCATATGAAATATTGCTTTTGATTTTAAACTTCCTTGTGATCCAACACTTTTCAATCCTCTCAATTTGTTTTTGTTATAAAGTTGAAGTGTTATTGACCCTTATTTCACATCCATAAAGAACAATCAGTAACACAAGAAGCTCAAAAATAGTTTGAGTAGTTTCCCAATCCCAAACCTCTGCATCATGACACCTATTTTGAAGTGCATAAAGTGTCTTCCATCCTCCTAAAACTCTTTTTTTTTCTTTTCTTTTCTTTTTGTTGAAGTCAACCCTAATGTATTTATACTCCACAACTTTCTCAAGAATATTGTCCTCAGAATAAAACTTATGCTGATGTTATTTTTTGCTTTTAGAAAAAATTATGACTTTAGACTTATTCATATTGACTCGCATCCCTACTAATTTGTAAAAGAGCTCGAGTTATAATTAAATGAAATTAAAATATATTTAATGATTTAATTTAATGGTAAATTTATAAAGAAAATTCAATATTTAATTAATTCAGAAATTAATTAAATAAAAGAATTAAATTTAAAGATTTTATTGAAGTTCTAAGTTTGGCGTGTTTATATTTATTTTATTTAATAATTATTATTTAGTTGTTTTATTTTAAATAGTAAACTCTAAATAATATAATTAGTTGAACTAATAAATATATTATTTAAAAAATGTCTCGTGATTAAAAAGAGAGAGTAAGCAATAATTTAACAAAGTTTATTTTAATTAAATTTCATAAAGGTTGTGCATGAAAATTAAAATATAATAAAAGATAAAGATCAACAATTCTTCTCGCATGATTGCACAATCAAAGCCTTAAATGTAGGGAATAACTCTTTATCAGAGATTTAGAGTTTATTTTTCAATAATTGAGTTTTGGAGGAGCAATTTTTCGAGAAGAAGGGTTTTAGAAAAAGGGGATTATTTGTGTACTTTGTGTGATTGTCATTTTGGCATTAGATCCAGGTAGGATCTCATGGTTAATTTGTACAATAGTTTTGTTCTTCGAACTTATATCTTCTCCATGTCTATTGTGTATTATGGTTTCAAAATGTTATTTGGGTTGTAACCCTTGTATGCAAATTTCTTGTTCTTTGATTGTGAAATATCTGTGTATTCTTTGAAAAATTGTAAACCCTCGTATTGAAATTATCGCTCTTTGTTTCTTGATAATATTGGTGAATGAATATAGTCTTGAAGCCCTTGTTTGATGAATTGGGGTTTCGTATATGGATTTGTTAAAATCGGGTTGTGCACTTTGAAAAGAAAACCAAGTTTGTTTTATCAATTTTAGTTGTTTATCCTAGGTTTATATATCATATCCAATAGGTAAATTGATGTGCGTGCATGCGTGTGTGTGTACTATGTGGAGGGGCTGTTGTTCTTTAATTATAAAAAAATACATATTAATGTCTTTGGGAGATATGAGCCACTACCCACTCCCCCCACCCCACCTATCTTACCCTTGCCAACACGTGGCTTGCTGTTGCAACGACTCACACTGCCTTAGTAGCATTGAGTGTTGCTCAATAGTGGCTCATGCTACCATGGCAGCGTTGAGCACTGTTGTCTCAACATTCATGCATGGCGTGAAAAGCCCTTTGGGCTATAAACAAAGTTGTTAATATATTTTTTTAATTATTATGTTTTTTTATTAGTTTTGGTTTGAGTAATTTAAAATTATTAAATTTTATAATTTAATAAATTCTTAAGTATAGTTATATTTTTAATTATTATTAAATTAATTCAACTTTAATTAATTAAATTTAAAAGTATTATAATATTAAATTACTCAATATTTTATTATTATTATAGTAATGATAATTATTAATAAATTGAGATTATTTATTAATAGTTAATTATTATTAGTTTAATAGTTAATATTAATTATTTAATTTGGTTCAGATGAATTTAAATTATATGTTAGTTTATACGATGAGTTTTGGGAATGGTTTTCTGTGGTAAACCTATATGATTATTTTTGACTTATTTATTTTAAGTCTAAGATTGATTTGAATAAATAATTATTGTTTTGTAGAAATGGGTAAGTTGCTAAATTTGGGTTTTGTTTGATGGTATAATTTTATATGAAAATGATTTACTATACTAGGGATATGTTATTATTCGAAATCCTTGGTAAATATTATACTTTGAAAAGATGAAAATTGTAATGTCTATGTTTACTGAACTCTTATGTTTTTGATGAAAAATTGAAATATGAAACAATGTTTAAACAACTTTGTATGAATCATTGAATCATCTGAGATTCTAGTGAACTTAGAAACCTTAGTGAATCTGGCAACTAGAGAAATAGAAACTAAAACCCAGTTTGAGATTGAAATCATTATGAACTCTAATATTTGGATATGAAAATGATAGCTTGAAAACTTAAATGTGATTCAACATCATTGGAGCCTTAAGAATTGTAACTTGTTTTATGGTATGCACTTATGTATATGCTAATGCTTCCGCTATATTATTTCTATTGTTCTTAAGTTATTATCTTCTTTTTTTTAAATGTTTCGCAAAATTAGTGAAACTTTAGGTTAATTTCTTTTGGATTCCTTGGTGGAGCGTTACAAACCACATGCAGTTTTGGCAACCGAAATGAGATTGTTTGCATAGAGGAGCAACCTTATTAGAAATTCACCTAACTAGATGCCCTCACCATTTTTCATTCCTAACCATTTTCAAGTTTGTCAATATATTGGCCAAATAGAGTAGGAAAAAGAGGACAATCTTGTTTGACCCCTATATCACTCCTAAAACACTCTGAAATGTCATCTGAAGTTCTGATTTTGACTTTCACCTCTTTATACACCTTATGAACAATGACTCTAAGATTCGTAGGGATCCCCAATTCTTCAATCTTGAGCCAAAGTGTATCACTAGGGATGGTGTCAAAAGCCTTTTGAAAGTCAACAAAGCAACAAAAAACCTCATCCTTTCTCTCACATACTTTTTGGATAATGTATCTCAGGGTGATACGATGATCAACAAATGAGCGTTTTGGCCTAAAATCAGCTTGTTCTTTTACATGCTTATAATTTTTCTGGGTCCATTTATTGATTTTTTTTTCTCTCATGTTACCAAAAAAAATTGCAAATAAATGGTTGGTCATTATAGTCTTGTAATCAGAGGGATTGTTAACATCACCACTCTTACAAAGGGGTATAGCAAGGCTAATTGTCCAATGTCTAGGGAATCTATGTTGGCTGATATTAGTAAAGATTTTTGTAATGTGTTGTCCAAGGGTTTTCATGCCCCACTTGAGATACTTTTCTTGAAGTTCCAGCAAGTCTTTTGCCTTATCAACACCCAACTTCTTAATACCCATCTCAACCTCCTCCACAGTGAAAAGGTCTTTCATATTGCTAACCAAGGGTGGGGGGTTTATCTTGTCTTCTTTTTCATAAAGTTTCCTAGTATACTCAAAACATTGAGTGGTTGTGATAATATTTTCAGTTTGTTTCTTCCTTGATTGTAGTTCTCTCCAAAATAGTTTGGGGTTCTTTTTACCAAGAAAAATAAGTGTTTCTCTCCTTGTGATTATAAAATCAATTTACTTCTTCTTTAGGATTAGCTAATACACTTTAATGTTGAGGCTTATTTTATTAGACTCTCTTAGCTTTCTCCTAGCCAATTCAGATTCCTTATCAAATCACACATTAGTAAGACTA